>OX333074.1:56502020-58902020 GCA_946863875.1 Alloplasta piceator | reverse complement strand
TTATTTCCATTAACCATTAAATGTTAATGGTTAATGTAAATGCAATTGCTTTCAAAAAAGTAATGCATTATTTGCAAGCCTGTTAATTACAATGTAGTGTGTAATAGAAAAAATTTCCATTACCCACTGCAATGTAATGTGTAATGGACAAAACTTTGATTGCAATTTTGGGAATGGAGAAATAAAGATGAATAATTATTGCAGTTTTGCATTACATTTTATTGATTTAGGACTTAGATTTTTAGAATTATAATATAGATGCTTTTTAGAATTTAAGGTGAAAATCTAAGTCCTAAGTCAATAAAATGTAATTCAAAATTGCACTATTTATTCATCTATATTTTCCCATTACCAAAATGGCAATCAAAGTTTTGTCCATTACACATTACATTGCAATAATAATATAAATGATTTTTATAATTATAATATAGATGCTTTTTAGAATTTAAGGTACCTGAAAATCCAAGTCCTAAGTCAATAAAATGTAATGCAAAATTGCAATAATTTATTCATTTATATTTTTCCATTTCCAAAATTGCGATCAAAGTTTTGTCTATTACACATTACATTGCAATGGGTAATGGAAATTTTTTCTATTACACACTACATTGTAATGGACAGGGTTGCAAATAATGCATTCCTTTTTCTAATGCAATTGCATTTTCATTAACCATTAGCATTTAATGATTAATGGAAATAATTTTAATGGTTAATGAAAATAATATCCATTAACCATTAAATTTCATTAGCCATTAAAAAAGTAATGGTGAATGCATTACTTTTTCATTAAAAATTTCGCAACCCTCCCCACGATTAACGTCATTTTTATAATCTTTGACGCTCTTACCGACAGAATTATCTGCTCGATTCGGCAAAGTCCGGCGATTGGCAGTACCAGGAGGACGTCGTGAGTGATCAGCAAATCGAGCGTGTAATCGAACGCACCGTACGAGCTAAACTCTTGGATGCCCTCCCGAACGAGGTGCCGTATCGATTGCAAGTCGTCATGGAACACATGAACACGATTGACGACGGGACGATTGTTTGCATCGTCCAAGTTCGTTGTCCATCCGACAGAATTGCCAAGCTCGTTATGGGACCTGGTGGACGTCGAATACGAAACGTCGCTCTTGATGCCGAGCAACAATTGAGCAATGCTTTTCGCAATAGTATAAGACTGAGAATCGCCGTTGAATTTGAAAAGAGCAAGTAATTTTTTTCTTTCTATTTTATTTCTACTCCCATCACGATATTCGTAGTATAAAGACCGCGTATACACGTTGGATATCGTTCGAAGCGTTGAATAACGTTTGGAAAGTATCTATTTTGATTTTTAATGTTAAATAATACAAGTTGTGTAATTTGTATTCGCTATCGAGTCGCCGTTGTTTCTTGATTATCGTCGACTCGACGACATATCCTCGACGATGAGATCTCAGGACGGTTTTTATTATCGTTGGTAGAAAAATATGGAAACCTCAGATCGGTATCGCTAAGATTTTCATTGATCCAGCAATCTGCACTGGCCTCGAGTTCATCCGTGAAACATGATCTCCAAACGCCCGATTTTCCTTTTCTCACAAACGTGTCGGCCATCATTATGCCACAATTCCACAATTCCGACGAATTCACCATGGGATTGTCGCGAAAATTTTTTATGTTCAGATAATTCGATAATTTTGTTATTTCATCGTCGTTGTAAGTTTTGCCCAGAAAATTTCCGACTCTGCGAATCACATCTTCAAGATCCTGAGGATAAAGTAAAGCTCGATTATTCAATAGGGTTTAGTTGGGAAAACATTAAAAAATTGTAATTGTCCCGAATGATTTTTTCGTTTCTTTTACAATATTTTAACCAGGGTTGCAAATAATACATTACTTTTTTAAATGCATTTACACTTTCAATAACCATTAACTCTTATTGATTAATTGAAATAATTTTCATTAAACAAAAACATTTAATGGTTAATCGTTAATGGAAATTATTGCCATTGACCATTAACCATTAAATGTTAATGGTTAAGGTAAATTATTTCCATTAACCATTAATTGTTAATGTTTAATGGCAATAATTTCCATACACCATTAACATTTAATGGTTAATGGAAATTATTTTCATTAACCATTAAATAATTTGTTTTCCTCGATTGGGTTTGACAGCTGTTAGTATTTGTCAAAAAAGGAACTCTCAAAATTTGAGCTTTAAAAAAAAAATTTCAAGAGGTCGCTCAAATGACTTGATATTTCATTTTTATTTTTACTAACGATCATGATATAGAAATTTCGATTTTTCCTTGTCGCAACAAAAAATATAAGTATTTAATGAAGCAATAATTCACCCAAAATTTGGGTCCTTGAAAAAAAAATGATAATGAAAATATAAGTGGGCCTGCACGCCCATTAATTTTTTTTTCAAGGGCCTAAATTTTGGGTGAATCACTGCTTCATCAAACACTTATATTATTATTATTATTATTATTATTATTATTATTATATTATTTTATGTTGCGACACGGGAAAATCGTAATTTCTATACATAACATCAAGTCATTTGAGCGACCTCTAAAAATTTTTTTTTCAAAACTGAAATTTTCTGAGAGTTACTTTTTTGATAAGTACTAACAGCTATCGAACCCAATCAGAAAAAAAATATCCATTTTGATTGCATCACCCTATTGCAGGGTTGCAAAATTTTTAATGAAAAAGTGATGCATTAATCATTACTTTTTTAATGGCTAATGAAAATGTTAATGGTTAATGGAAATAATTTACATTATCCATTAACATTTAATAGTTAATGGAAATAATTTCCATTAACCATTAGTATTTAATGGTTGATGAAAATAATTTCCATTAACCATTAACCATTAAATGTTAATGGTTAGTGAAAATAATAATAAATATTTCCATTTGCCATTGGATAAAAAAGTAATGATTAATGCATTACTTTTTCATAAAAAATTTCGCAACCCTGATTTTTACGTGTAATAATTACCCATTGCATCTCTTCGTAAAATAAAAATAGTAAATTTGGATGATTCCTCTGTGACCAAGCCTCCTTCAGATGTTCCCAGTAAGGACTCCATAGGGCTGAAATATTTTTAACAATTTTATTAAGTCGTTCATCGTTGCAATAGCTCTCCAAAGAAACGTTTGACATTTTAATTATAACGAACTCAGATCGTTTTTAAAGTAATTCCATAATTCCTCAAAATCTCCGAGAAAACCCTGTAAGTGTACAGAACGAGTCAAGTGATACCACGATACAGCGACGTCCTTGGGATTGCGAGCAACGTATACAATCTGCGATTGAGAAAATACATAATTTACCGCGATATTACATTTTTTTTTTCGCATACACAATTAGCTTTACGTATAATCACGGTAGGAAAGTAAATTGTACCTTGCACCCGGTGTCCAAAATTCCGGGCAACAAACTCATGGGAAAATGCGACTTGATGAATCTCGGGGAGGGCAAATTTTTCAAAACATCGTAACCGGGCGTGGCGATATCACGGCAAAATTTTTCTTTAGCCTCGTTTCCCGCGTTCAATGTCAGTAATTCTTTCGTAACTTCGGGATGATTGAGCATACTGAATCTGTCGATTGATCGGTGAGAGATAAAAAATCATGGTTGAAAAGTATTATACTTTATTTAGAAGTAAACATGAATAAAGCACAATTGTATTGAAAATCGGGTCGGTTCATCAACGTACTCGAGAAATGGAAATCTCTCTGTCAGGTATCGTTCCTTGGCCGTGACAAAATCCAGATTGTTGCTGAGCAACCAGACCATTTCCTGGGTCCACGTTGTTCCCGATCTCGGATAAGACAGAACCCACGTGTCGCTCGATCTGACCTTGAACTTGTAAAATCCTTCGCCCTGTTCCCTATATCGATCCGGAAAGATATATCCTTTCTCGCCGACCTTCACCCAACCGGATCTCTCGCCCCTGAAGCTTGCGAGCATTTTTTTTGTCAGCTTCGCGTCCAGAGACTCGAATTTTGGCAATTCCATCGCCGATATTACACGCCAATTCTCACTAAAAATTCGTTATTTTCCGAGATCTCACCACGTTATCTAGTATATTCGTATGTATATATTTTTTAGCGTTCCGTTCCGAGCAGCCACATGAATAATACTGAAAAGTATTCGCTCCGACTCATTTAAGCTTTCCCATTAAAGGTCTGTTTATGCAGCGGCCGTAATAGTCCAGGCATTATCGTCATTATGTCCAGAAAAAAGGCAAAGAAAAGAAAAAAGGTGCAGAGTGCTGATATTTGAATATTTGAATATCAGCGCACTGCAACTTTTTTCTTTTCGAAATGTATATAATGACTGGACTATAACTTAACTTAAAGCCCTGCAAATTGAAATTTGCACATTGCTTCCTTATCTTTATCCATAGTTCACATAGCTTCCTTCAACACACAGTATGGCGATCAAATTTGGCTTCCTCCTAAAGGAAGCTTTGTTAACTATTGAAAAATATTGGTAATTATTGCGAATCAGGGCTCCAGCTGGAAATCGCTTGAATTTTTTTTTACTGGTCAATGTCGACTTGGAGAATATGTAGCTACCAATTTCAAGTGGGGGTAGGGGCAGCGGAAAGGGCAAAAAAAAATTTCTTTCTCTCAACGCTTGAATTTTTTTTGCTGGTAAATGTCGACTTAGAGAATGTGTAATGATTAATTTCAAGTTCATAAACCAAAATATTAGTAATCAATGTGCAAATTCGATCAATTTTCGCCAAATTTGATAGCGAATAACATTGATAGCTATACTGGCTCTTCACAAAATTTCATTGCAGTATCTAAAAAAATTCAAAAATTATAGCGTTTACGCTTCTTTTATAAAAATTAAAAACTTGATAAAAATTTAAGCATTCGATCGATTTTCGCCAAATTTAATAACGAACATCCTCGATAGCTATATTAGCTCTGTGTAAAGTTTCAGTGCAATATCTTAAAAATTGCACAAGTCAGAGCGTTTACGCTATTTTTGAAAAAAATAAAAATTTCATAAAATTTTAATCCCTCGATGGATTTTTACCAAATTTAATAGCGAACAACCTCGATAGCTATATCAGCTCTGTGCAAAGTTTCAGTACAATATCTTAAAAATTGCACAAGTTAGAGCATTTAGGCTATTTTTCAAAAAATTCAAAATTCCATAAAATTTTAATCCCTCGATGGATTTTCGCCAAATTCAATAACAAACAACCTTAATAGCTATACTAATTATGTACAAAGTTTGAGTGCAATATCTTGAAAATTGCAGAGGTTAGAGCGCTTACGCCATTCTTGCAAAAACGAAAAAAGTCGATAAAATCGTAACACTCGTTATAATTAAAACAAATTTTTTTTTCATAATGAAGAGCAATTCGTGCTCGACAATTGTGCCAAATTTTAGCTTGATATCTCGAAGCGTTTTTGAGTTATTAATTATTTACATCTGAAACTCAGGATACACACACACACACACACGCATCCATCCGAACATTTTTTCTAAATATGATTTCTCGAGGTTTTAGGACATTTTGAACATATTGGCATAAAAATTGCGAAAAAAAATTTTTTCACGAAAACAAATCTTCCTTTATAAGGAAGCAAAAAAGTTGAAAGTGTATAATGCCCTTGTGGCGTTTATGCAAAGCTGCGTAAACGCCATAAAAGGGTAATATACACTTTCAACTTTTTTAAGTCAATTAACGGCCGCTGCATAAACAGCTTATTATTATGCATCGTTCGGTGAAACCGGAATGATGATATTTTCGATACTATAAGCTCATTGAAAATAAATATTTGAAAGCGACGAGGTTTTTAGCGCCTTCGAGAATAAGGGTTCAAATAACGCGGGCCCGTTTTTTTTCGAAAAATATCAGAGCTTTATTCGTGTAAACAGTGGAATAGGTAAATGAGCATGTCGGTGGAAAAAACAAATGGTTATCATCTTTAAATGTCCCGTCTTATTTTTTGCTCGCTATGGACAACAATTGAGCAACAATTGAGCAATGCTTTTCGCAATAGTATAAGACTGAGAATCGCCGTTGAATTTAAAAAGAGCAAGTAATTTTTTTTTCTATTTTATTTCTGCTCTCATTACGATATCCGTAGTATACAGACCTTGTATACACGTTGGATATCGTTCGAAGCGTTGAATAACGTTTGGAAAGTATCTAATTTGTTTTTCAACGTTAAATAATACAAGTTGTGTAATTCGTATTTGCTATCGAGTTGCCGTTGTTCCTTGATTATCGTCGACGTATTCTCGATGATAAGATCTCAGGACGGTTATTATTATCGTTGGTAGAAAAATATGGAAACCTCAGATCGGTATCGCTAAGATTTTCATTGATCCAGCAATCTGCACTCGCCTCGAGTTCATCCGTGAAACATGATCTCCATACGCCCGATTTTCCTTTTCTCACAAACGTGTCGGCCGTCATTATGCCACAATTCCACAATTCCGACGAATTCACCATGGGATTGTCGCGAAAATTTTTTATGTTCAGATAATTCGATAATTTTGTTATTTCATCGTCGTTGTAAGTTTTGCCCAGAAAATTTCCGACTCTGCGAATCACATCTTCAAGATCCTGAGGATAAAGTAAAGCTCGATTATTCAATAGGGTTTAGTTGGGAAAACATTAAAAAATTGTAATTGTCCCGAATGATTTTTTCGTTTCTTTTACAATATTTTAACCAGGGTTGCAAATAATACATTACTTTTTTAAATGCATTTACACTTTCAATAACCATTAACTCTTATTGATTAATTGAAATAATTTTCATTAAACAAAAACATTTAATGGTTAATCGTTAATGGAAATTATTGCCATTGACCATTAACCATTAAATGTTAATGGTTAAGGTAAATTATTTCCATTAACCATTAATTGTTAATGTTTAATGGCAATAATTTCCATACACCATTCACATTTAATGGTTAATGGAAATTATTTTCATTAACCATTAAATAATTTGTTTTCCTCGATTGGGTTTGACAGCTGTTAGTATTTGTCAAAAAAGGAACTCTCAAAATTTGAGCTTAAAAAAAAAAAATTTCAAGAGGTCGCTCAAATGACTTGATATTTCATTTTTATTTTTACTAACGATCATGATAATAATTCTATACATAATTTCTATACATAACATCAAGTCATTTGAGCGACCTCTAAAAATATTTTTTTTCAAAACTGAAATTTTCTGAGAGTTACTTTTTTGACAAGTACTAACAGCTATCGAACCCAATCAGAAAAATATATCCATTTTGATTGCATCACTCTATTGCAGGGTTGCGAAATTTTTAATGAAAAAGTGATGCATTAATCATTACTTTTTTAATGGCCAATGAAAATGTTAATGGTTAATGGAAATAATTTACATTATCCATTAACATTTAATAGTTAATGGAAATAATTTCCATTAACCATTAACCATTAAATGTTAATGGTTAGTGAAAATAATAATAAATATTTCCATTTGCCATTGGATAAAAAAGTAATGATTAATGCATTACTTTTTCATAAAAAATTTCGCAACCCTGATTTTTACGTATGATAATTACCCATTGCATCTCTTCGTAAAATAAAAATAGTAAATTTGGATGATTCCTCTGTGACCAAGCCTCCTTCAGATGTTCCCAGTAAGGACTCCATAGGGCTGAAATATTTTTAACAATTTTATTAAGTCGTTCATCGTTGCAATAGCTCTCCAAAGAAACGTTTGACATTTTAATTATAACGAACTCAGATCGTTTTTAAAGTAATTCCATAATTCCTCAAAATCTCCGAGAAAACCCTGTAAGTGTACAGAACGAGTCAAGTGATACCACGATACAGCGACGTCCTTGGGATTGCGAGCAACGTATACAATCTGCGATTGAGAAAATACATAATTTACCGCGATATTACATTTTTTTTTTCGCATACACAATTAGCTTTACGTATAATCACGGTAGGAAAGTAAATTGTACCTTGCACCCGGTGTCCAAAATTCCGGGCAACAAACTCATGGGAAAATGCGACTTGATGAATCTCGGGGAGGGCAAATTTTTCAAAACATCGTAACCGGGCGTGGCGATATCACGGCAAAATTTTTCTTTAGCCTCGTTTCCCGCGTTCAATGTCAGTAATTCTTTCGTAACTTCGGGATGATTGAGCATACTGAATCTGTCGATTGATCGGTGAGAGATAAAAAATCATGGTTGAAAAGTATTATACTTTATTTAGAAGTAAACATGAATAAAGCACAATTGTATTGAAAATCGGGTCGGTTCATCAACGTACTCGAGAAATGGAAATCTCTCTGTCAGGTATCGTTCCTTGGCCGTGACAAAATCCAGATTGTTGCTGAGCAACCAGACCATTTCCTGGGTCCACGTTGTTCCCGATCTCGGATAAGACAGAACCCACGTGTCGCTCGATCTGACCTTGAACTTGTAAAATCCTTCGCCCTGTTCCCTATATCGATCCGGAAAGATATATCCTTTCTCGCCGACCTTCACCCAACCGGATTTCTCGCCCCTGAAGCTTGCGAGCATTTTTTTTGTCAGCTTCGCGTCCAGAGACTCGAATTTTGGCAATTCCATCGCCGATATTTCACGCCAATTCTCACTAAAAATTCGTTATTTTCCGAGATCTCACCACGTTATCTAGTATATTCGTATGTATATATTTTTTAGCGTTCCGTTCCGAGCAGCCACATGAATAATACTGAAAAGTATTCGCTCCGACTCATTTAAGCTTTCCCATTAAAGGTCTGTTTATGCAGCGGCCGTAATAGTCCAGGCATTATCGTCATTATGTCCAGAAAAGAGGCAAAGAAAAAAAAAGGTGCAGAGTGCTGATATTTGAATATTTGAATATCAGCGCTCTGCAACTTTTTTCTTTTCGAAATGTATATAATGACTGGACTATAACTTAACTTAAAACCCTGGAAATTGAAATTTGCACATTGCTTCCTTATCTTTATCCATAGTTCACATAGCTTCCTTCAACACACAGTATGGCGATCAAATTTGGCTTCCTCCTAAAGGAAGCTTTGTTAACTATTGAAAAATATTAGTAATCAATGTGCAAATTCGATCAATTTTCGCCAAATTTGATAGCGAATAACATTGATAGCTATACTGGCTCTTCACAAAATTTCATTGCAATATCTAAAAAAATTCAAAAATTATAGCGTTTACGCTTCTTTTATAAAAATTAAAAACTTGATAAAAATTTAAGCATTCGATCGATTTTCGCCAAATTTAATAACGAACATCCTCGATAGCTATATTAGTTCTGTGTAAAGTTTCAGTGCAATATCTTAAAAATTGCACAAGTCAGAGCGTTTACGCTATTTTTGAAAAAAATAAAAATTTCATAAAATTTTAATCCCTCGATGGATTTTTACCAAATTTAATAGCGAACAACCTCGATGGCTATATCAGCTCTGTGCAAAGTTTCAGTACAATATCTTAAAAATTGCGCAAGTTAGAGCGCTTAGGCTATTTTTCAAAAAATTCAAAATTCCATAAAATTTTAATCCCTAGATGGATTTTCGCCAAATTCAATACCAAACAACCTTAATAGCTATACTAATTATGTACAAAGTTTGAGTGCAATATCTTGAAAATTGCAGAGGTTAGAGCGCTTACGCCATTCTTGCAAAAACGAAAAAAGTCGATAAAATCGTAACACTCGTTATAATTAAAACAAATTTTTTTTTCATAATGAAGAGCAATTCGTGCTCGACAATTGTGCCAAATTTTAGCTTGATATCTCGAAGCGTTTTTGAGTTATTAATTATTTACATCTGAAACTCAGGATACACACACACACACACACGCATCCATCCGAACATTTTTTCTAAATATGATTTCTCGAGGTTTTAGGACATTTTGAACATATTGGCATAAAAATTGCGAAAAAAAATTTTTTCACGAAAACAAATCTTCCTTTATAAGGAAGCAAAAAAGTTGAAAGTGTATAATGCCCTTGTGGCGTTTATGCAAAGCTGCGTAAACGCCATAAAAGGGTAATATACACTTTCAACTTTTTTAAGTCAATTAACGGCCGCTGCATAAACAGCTTATTATTATGCATCGTTCGGTGAAACCGGAATGATGATATTTTCGATACTATAAGCTCATTGAAAATAAATATTTGAAAGCGACGAGGTTTTTAGCGCCTTCGAGAATAAGGGTTCAAATAACGCGGGCCCGTTTTTTTTCGAAAAATATCAGAGCTTTATTCGTGTAAACAGTGGAATAGGTAAATGAGCATGTCGGTGGAAAAAAACAAATGGTTATCATCTTTAAATGTCCCGTCTTATTTTTTGCTCGCTATGGACAACAATTGAGCAACAATTGAGCAATGCTTTTCGCAATAGTATAAGACTGAGAATCGCCGTTGAATTTAAAAAGAGCAAGTAATTTTTTTTTCTATTTTATTTCTGCTCTCATTACGATATCCGTAGTATACAGACCTTGTATACACGTTGGATATCGTTCGAAGCGTTGAATAACGTTTGGAAAGTATCTAATTTGTTTTTCAACGTTAAATAATACAAGTTGTGTAATTCGTATTTGCTATCGAGTTGCCGTTGTTCCTTGATTATCGTCGACGTATTCTCGATGATAAGATCTCAGGACGGTTATTATTATCGTTGGTAGAAAAATATGGAAACCTCAGATCGGTATCGCTAAGATTTTCATTGATCCAGCAATCTGCACTCGCCTCGAGTTCATTCGTGAAACACGATCTCCAACCGCCCGATTTTCCTTTTCTCACGAACGTGTCGGCCGTTATTATACCACAATCCCGCAATTCCGACGAATTCACCATGGGATTGTCGCGAAAATTTTTTATGTTCAGATAATTCGATAATTTTGTTATTTCATCGTCGTTGTAAGTTTTGCCCAGAAAATTTCCGACTCTGCGAATCGCACCTTCAAGGTCCTGAGGATAAAGCAAAGCTCGATTATTCAATGCGGTTTAATTGGAAATATCTCGTGTATACGATGATTTTTTCGTTCCTTTTACAATATTTCTACGTATGATTATTACCCATTGCATCTCTTCGTAGAATAAAAATAGTAAATTTGGGTGATTTCTCTGGGACCAAGCCTCCTTCAGATGTTCCCAGTAAGGACTCCATGGTGCTAAAATATTTTAAATAATTTTATTAAATCGTTCATCGTTTCAATAGCTCTCCAAAGCAACGACATTTTAATTATAACGAACTCAGATCATTTTTGAAATAATTCCAAAATTCCTCGAAATCTCCTAGAAAACCCTGTGTGCGTATAGCACGATTCAAGTGATACCAGGATACAGCGACGTCCTTGGGATTGCGAGCAACGTATACAATCTGCGATGAAAAAAGTACATGATTTAACGCGATATTACTTTTTTTTTCGTATACACGATTAGCTTTACGCAAAGCTGGGCAGAAAACAGTTAATTCGTTAATCGTTGATTAACAAAGTTAACATAATGCTTAACGATTTAACTTTTAAGTTGAATTAGAAAATTATTAACGGTCTGTTTAACGTCTGTTACATTGAACTTCCGTTAATTGTAGTCCGTTACTTTAGTCGTTGACGTGATTTTGTTTATTTGAATTGCGCGCAAACGAACAGGATAGTGTTAGCGTTAGTGAAAGTTGCAGTCATGAAGAAGATTATTTTTTGGTAAGCTTAGAATTTGGTAAGAAGTTGGCTGGACTTAGAGTCCAAAGACTCTCTTTCAGGGCTACCTTTCTAGGATAACCAGTTTTCATAAATTTATTCAATAGACTTATTAGAACTGGTATTCCGTGTGCTGCAGTAGAATATCATTTTTCTACAGGAAAATATATTTTACGGGCTAAACGATCATCATTCTCGGATGATAATTTTAATATCTTAATGTTTATGAAGGGAAACATGCATCTAATGCAAAATGAGTACGAATCTAGGAATAATTGATTGCTATTGTTAATGTAACCTACATACACTCCTGGAAATAATTAAGGGATCAAAAAAATGTCCGGAATTTTTAGTGGTTTTAAAAAATGCTCTATCTCAATAAAAAAAAAACAGGTCGGCTCGAGGTCTCAAAAAAGCATTTTGAAGCTTCAAGGTTATTGTTTTGAGATCTTCAGCGAAAAAAAATCGAAGCTGCTGCAGGTTCCACTCAATTCTAAGAAATAACGTAAAAAAAATGTTGCAATTTTTTTTTCTTTTTTTTTAGTTGCACTAACTTGGAAAAAAAAATTCCAGCTAAACCATTGCATTGGCCGGATAGCTTGTTTATTCAGCTACAATTTGCTTTTTTTTTAACCTCGATTCGACCATTTTTCACTGAGAAACAGCATTTTTAAAAACCACTAAAAATTTAGAAATTTTTTTTGATGCCTTAATTGTTTCCAGTAGAGTATGATTCTGTATTTTCTTTCTAAAAACATCTAACACTTAATCTACCGAATCTATAATACTGAAACATCAGTACAACTTCTGAGTGGTTAACTTTTAACGGATTACTTTAACTTGCGTAAATTTACATTGCGTGTGTAAATTTACAAAAAGTTGACGATTATCGAAGTTAACTTTTTGAGTAGCGAATTAACGATTAACGGAATTAACTTTTGGATTAACTTTGCCCACCTTTGGCTTTACGTATAATCATGGTAAGAAAGTAGATGGTACCTTGCACCCGGTGTCCAAAATTCCGGGCAACAAACTCATGGGAAAATGCGACTTGATGAACCTCGGGGATGGCAAATTTTTCAAAACATCGTAACCGGGCGTGGAGATATCACGGCAAAATTTTTCTTTAGCCTCGTTTCCCGCGTTCATTATCAGGAATTCTTTCGTAACTTCGGGATGATTGAACATACTGAATCTGTCGATTGATCGGTGACAGATAAAAGATCACGGTTGAAAAGTATTTATACTTTATTTAGAAGTAAAAATGAATAAAGCAAAATTGTATTGAAAATCGGCTCGGATCATCAACGTACTCGAGAAATGGAAATCTCTCTGCCAGATATCGTTTCTTGGCCGTGACAAAATCGAGATTGTTGCTGAGCAACCAGACCATTTCCTGGGTCCATGTTGTTCCCGATCTCGGATAAGACAGAACCCACGTGTCGCTCGATCTGACCTTGAACTTGTAAAATCCTTCGCCCTGTTCCCTATATCGATCCGGAAAGATATATCCTTTCTCGCCGACCTTCACCCAACCGGATCTCTCGCCTCTGAATCTTGCGAGCATTTTTTCTGTCAGCTCCGCGTCCAGAGACTCGAATTTTGGCAATTCCATCGCCGATATTTCACGCCAATTCTCACTCCAAATTATACTCCAATACTATATTTGTATATTTATATATTTGAGCGTTCCGTTCCGAGCAGCCACGTGAATAATACTGAAAAGTATTCGCTCCGACCGAGCCATAGTTTTCAGTTTATTTGACAACCGAGTGAAAGTCGCGCGTACTTTGACCCACATTTCTTTTCCATTTATCGTTATTACGTTTCACGCTCTATAACGGGCCCCCCTTCCCTTCTCTACATAGTTTTAGAATTGTACCAAGAATATGTTGGCTGTACTATGTATATCAGAGCTGGGTAGTACTTGAAAGTGCTCGGTACTTGCAGATACTTGAAGTACAGTACTTGCAAGTACAAAGTACTTAAAAAGTACTTCAAGTATTGAACTTGAATTTTTCAAGTACTTCCTGTACTTGAAGTACTGTACTTGAAAATTTCAAGTACTTTTCTGTACTTGAAGTACTTTTTTCAAGTACAAGTATCAAGTACTCTTGAATGTGTCTTGCTGATGGTTGCATGTGCAAAGCATTGAATATGGGTCATCCCATATCAAATCGACCAATGTTTGGAATCGACCCTTTTCAATTTCGATGAAATTCGGTCAGAAGTTTTCTTTTATCATAAAACAAAGTTCTAACAAAGGAAAAAAATTTAATTTTTTTTTCGAATTTCAAAATTTCACAATTCTTTCAGGTTTATTTTTTAAATATTTCGAAAACTATTATAGTTACGAAAAAATTATTCTGGGTTTGTCTTAATGAGTATACTTGGGGCTACGAAAAAAAAATATTCCAAATTTTTTTTTTGAAAAATGATGAATTTGGAGAATTTTAAATTTTTCAAAATCGTGAAAATCCACGATCAACATTAAATTTTTAGTTTTATTTTTTTTATATAACACATTGTACTGATATTAAAAGATCCTGATATTTTCAGAAATGTGTTTTTTTTGTTTAAAAAATATGAATTTTTGAATTTTGGTAAAACTTTTTTTTTTACCTCTAAGTTAAGTGAAGTTGATCAATCATGTAATTTTGACTGCTAAAAATTACAAAATTACATGATTGCTCAACTTAAAAAAATGCATATTTTTGAAACAAAAAACAACACCTTTCTGAAAATGTCAGGATCTTTTCAAATCAGTACAAGGTATTATTATATTTAAAAAATTGAACGAAAAATTCTATGTTAATTGTGGATTTTCACAAGTATACTCTTCAAGACGAAACAAACGATTTTTCATAACTATCATAGTTTTCAAGATATTTAGAAAAAAAAATTGAAAAATGATTAAATTTTAAATTTTGCATAACTTAAAAAAAAAATTAATTTTTTTTCCTTGGTAGAACTTGGTTTTATGATAAAACAAAACTTCTGACTAAATTTCATCGAAATTGAAAGTGGTCGATTCCAACTCTTGGTCGATTTGACATGGATTGATTCAGGTACCAGAATTTACGAGACGTACCTGAAAACTTGAAAAGTACTTGATACTGGTACTTGATTTTTTCAAGTACTTGTACTTCAAGTACCTACGATACTTTCTACTTGATACTTGAAGTACTTTCAAGTACTTTGCTCAACTCTGATGTATATTATCTTCTACTTGTAAAATAATCACGCGGACCATAGAAATTCGATGCGAACGTTTCCAAAAATGTATCATTTATTTTAAGGAAGAACATTTTTGAAAGAAAAAACACCCACATAGATTCACTTTCTTTCAATTATTTTGCACTGTCAGATTTATAGGAACTTTCGGTTTACAGGCACTCGACGTTAAACACGATGAGTGTGAGGTAAGAACTTAAAGATAAAATATCAACCATATAAAATCAGTCTCGATTGTGGAAATTGTCGATAAACGCGATAATTAAGTATATTCGCGCGATACTAAATATTTAATCATTGGCACACGACATATACTGTATAAAAAAATTACTCGAACGATAAACAATCAAAAAATATTTGTGTACGAACATTCGAGCGTCAAAAATCGACACTCGATATGACGTAAATAGAGTTTGGTAGAATAATTAAATTATGCTTACTATAGGCACATTATCTTCTTCGGTATTTAGTCAGGCACTTGTTTTTTTCTCTAAGGGAGCGTCGGAGATTCGAACGGTAAATTCTCACATGCAGGAAAGAGCGATCGTCCTTTCGGTAACTACAACGGTAGAAGTGGCTGCGTTCTCGTTACCGTCGAAAATTTCGTTCGAACTCAGCATGTTCGGTGGAATCTTGATAACGCGATTACCGAATTTCCATGTCTGCTCCTCGTCGTTTGTACTATCATCATTATTCGCAGTCTTATCATATTCAGTCTCCATTTTTTCCGATATCTTCGTGTCCGCGACGGATTCGTGCTTTATCACGGGCTTGCTTCGGGCTTGTCGTATCGTCAGGATCTTTTTCAACTCAGGATTCGCGAGAAAAGCCTCGCATCGTCTTGCGTGCATTTTCATGTTGTCGCGACGATTGAACGGGCGATTGCACCCAGGACAAAAGAATCTGGCAAAAAAAATCATTGCAAAAAATATTTTATTACCTTTTTCCATAATTTCCAAGCATGTTAAAAGTCTCATCGGAGAAATTGCAAAGAGAGGAGATTCATCTGATAAAGGAAATACGAATAATAAAAAAAAACTGACCTCTTGTCACTGTGGACAGCCATATGAGCAGCGATATGAGACTGCTGAGCAAAATCTTTTTGGCAAACATTGCACTTGTACATTCTTATGCCCTTGTGCTTCAGCAGATGCTCCTTGAGTATGTGACTGCTCTTGTAGACGTTCGAACACAACGAACACTTGTACTTTGCCGCCGAATGTACCTGAACAATCGATCAATATTGATAAACGTGAAGGAACTGTATGAAATCAATTATAGCGGTGAAAAAAGAAAATGGAGAGAAGGAAACTTGGAATTGAATGAAAATTTCTCACGTTTCGATGATTGTTCAGAGCTTTTTTGGATTTTGAACGTTTTCCACAAATGTTACAGACGTAATCCTTCGAGTGGACGTTAGCGCAATGTCTCTGGAGTGCCTCGCTATTGCACAGATATATCGAGCATAATTTGCACATATTCGCAGCCTTGTCCTTGTTGTGAATAATCATGTGAGCCCGCAATCGACCCTTTGAGTAGAACTCTTTGCCACACGTATGACACGTGATGTCCTGTTATATATTCAGTGAAAGAGAAAAAAACCAACACTTTTCATTATAATATACACTATACCGGCGAAAAGTTTCCGGATAAAACTTCAAAAAAGGTCTGGAACATTTTTTTATTCCATTTCGCCGGAAGTCAACGTAGACTGATTTAACAAGCGGCATTTCAGAGGGGAAGAATTCGGCTTTTGATTTTTTAATTATTTTTATAACTTGTTTTTAGATTTGGACTCTATTTTGACAACAACTGTTTTTCGCTTTTTCCCCTCTCTTCAAGTACACCCATCTTCTAAAGGATTTTTTGTTTATACATTTTTACTATTCGATTCATAAAGAGGAAAGTTTGAGCTTCAATTTCCTTTTTCTAAAAACTTTGAGCGATCTCTTTTTCCAAAGTTATTCTCTTTTTTGTGAAAAAAGAGGAAATTTGAAAAATCCCGTATAACATGAAAACAAAGAGGACTCATTAAAAACTTCAAGATAGCAAAAAGTTGCGTCTGTTTTTGTTGAGTGCAGAATTTTTTCAATTTTTTTTCCAAATTTTTTTTTTTCATTTTCTGGGTCGGAGCTCGGATCATTCAATTACCATAACTCGAAAACTATGGGATTATTTATAAAATTTCAAGCGGGGAAAATACTTTATTTTACTATTTTTAACACATTGGAATTTTTTTCTAATTTTTTTTTCCAGCCTCAACATGAGAAAACAAAATTTTGGAAAAAAAATCTGAAAAATTCCTCTGAACTCAACAAAAACAGACGCAACTTTTCGCTGCCTTGAAGTTTTTCATGAATACTCTTTGTTTTCGTGTTATACGGAATTTTTCAAAATTCCCACTTTCTTCACAAAAAACATAATAACTTTGGAACAAAAATCGCTCAAAGTTGAAAAAAAATAAATTGAAGCTCAAACTTTGCTGTTTATGAATCCAATCGTAAAAATGTATTAAAACAATTTCCTCTGGAGATGGGTCAACCTGAAGAGAGGGGGAAAAAGGCAAAAATCAGCTGTTTTCAAAATAGAATCCAAATCTAAAAACAATTTGTAAAAATAATTAACAAATCAGGAAGCGAAGCCGAATTCTTCCCCTTTAAAATGCCGCTTGTTAAATTAGTCGGCGTTGACTTCCTGCGAAATGGCAAGAAAAAACGTTCCAGTGCTTTTTTGAAGTTATATATGAAGAGAGATATAGACTAGGGTGATTCGTTTCAGGGCAACTTTTTTTTTCCCCATCGTGCCCAAAAACCTTTAGTTGGTGCCCAAAAACGAAGTTTCGTGGAAGGGGGGTGTTATCAAAAAATATTTAGAGGTCGCGAATCAAAATTGAAGGTATCCCATTTGATTAATAATAAGTTGAATTTACAGGCTCGGCTTATGAGACATTTTTGTAGCAAATTACTTTCTCTATAAAGTTCTCATTTGAATTTTTTCGATATATCTAATAGTTTAGGCACTACAGCCGTTTGAATAGATATTTTCATACAATATTCACTTGGAACAATGATACCGCTGAAACGGTTGAATTTACGGACATGACTCAACGAACTTTATTGTAGAGTATCATATTTCCTATAAGAACCCACTTGGAAAATATCGCGATATCGAAATTCGCGGAATGGTAACACTAATAATGAGACATTTTAATTCCAATGTTAATCAAATGGTAAACCTTCAATGTTGATTCGCGACCTCTAAATATTTTTTGACAACATCCCCCTTTCACGAAACTTCGTTTTTGGGTACCAACTAGAGGTTTTCGGGCACGATGGGTCAACGAAAAAAGTTGCCCTGAAACGAATCACCCTAATGTAGACATTGTGCATGATTACCTTGGCAGGTTTGTGGGTACTTTTGTGATAGCTCAAAACCTGTCTGCTGGCGCTGGTAAAGTCGCAAATGTCGCAGCCATAGGGTTTCTCACCGGTATGAGCATTGGAGTGTTCCTCGAGGAGAAAAGCCGTTCCATAACGTTTATCGCAGAGCTCACAGCTATAAGGTTTTATCTTCAAGTGGCTTTTTCTCACGTGACAGCGTATATTGCTCACCGTAACAGTAGAAAAATCGCACGCATTGCAGCGATACGGTTTCATACCCAAATGTCCCCAAATGTGGACCTGACACTTGTCCTGCCTTGAGTACGTCGAGTCGCATAATTTGCAACCGTATTTTTTACTGTCGAGAAATACTGTTATATCACCGACCGAACGCTCGTCGACAACGGACATATCGACGATGTAAAATTTCTCAATTTCCTTCCTTTGCTCGTCCGTTATGACATCAGAAATTTTACCGATTTTCCTTTTGCTCCCAATAACGCCGATGTCTTTCTCCTCTTTCTTATGTTCGGTCCCATATTTCTTCACGATACATCGAGTTTTTCTCGCTCGTAAAGTTCGCATTTCCGGTCTGTCGATAGTAGAAACTTCCATAGACGCCGCCGAACCCTCTTCCGGCTTCTCGACCGTCGGATTGGTGGATCCATTTTTCTCTATTTTTTCCGCCTCGTCTCCGATCGTTGGAGATCCTTTGGGCCTGTCGATTATCATCGTTTTTGGTTTTTCGCCTTCCAACAGTGAGAGAGCGTTCGGTATACCATCAATTTTCTGTGATCTCTTCTCCGATGTGTTTTTCTTTTTATTCAATGACGCCGAATCGTTGTCAATGTTTTTCTCGACTTCAAAGCATGACTTTTTCGGGTTTTCACATTCTTCAGTGTTATTTCCGGCACAGCCCCGACTTTTACGATCGATCGCTTCGATCGCAATTTTTTGCGGCGACGATATGGGATCGTCCAATTTGTCGCTTGACGAACAACGAGATTGGGTTACTCCCATTATAGTCTTGATCTTCTTGATTTCGCCAATTTTATCCACTTTTTTGTCATCATCCCGGTTCTCTTTTTCGTTCGCGGACTCTTGAGCAGAATTGATCGTGGCGACACTCTTCTTGAAATAAGAAGTAATTTTCTCCGTTTTTCTCTTCTTGTCCGAATTTGGCGTTTGTCTCTTCATTCCTACGAGCGTCGGTGAAACGTTTTCTTTGTCCGAGTCTGCATCTTCCGGCAATTCTAATGAGGAAGTTGATTCGATTTCTCGACGTTCCGTTAGCTTCCGCTGTTTTCATCGAGCAAAAATTGAAAAAAGCATGGATTATTAATATTATCATGGAGATTGTTTGAAAAATAATGCAAGATACAAGAACAACCTTCTCCTGCTCCAACAGTATCTCCTGAGTATTGTGACATTGATCGTGAAAGTCGCAGAGAAATTCCAAGGTTCCCAGACATTTGAGACAAACTACGTGAGACAATCCGTCGCCTTCGCGAATCTGAAAGAATCATCACCAAGGCCCAACCCTCGAGATTATTTTAATGCATCGTTCAGTGGAAAGAAATATTTGAAGGCAACGAGGTTTTTAGCGTTTTCGAGAATAAGGGTTCAAATAATGCGGGCACGTTTTTCTCGAAAAATATCATAGCTTTATTCGTGTAAACAGTGGAATAGGTAAATGAGCATGTCGGTGGAAAAAAAGAACAAATAGTTATCATCTTTAAACCTCCCGTCTTATTTTTTCTCGCTATATATCTTTTTCATCGCTTAATTTTTAATTTCACTATATAATCGTACGTTTCTTTTGAACTCCTTTTTTCGCGTATATCCCCCTATCAGAGGGAACAAAAAATAGACTACCTTTTTTTGAGTAATGTTTCTATGTAAAGTACGGACTTATTGCGTCAGTATATAAATGGATACCGAAATTTGAGAGGACACCACCGTGTTCGGTCGTTACACCACTGTTACTTTTTTCTTTCTTTATTCTTATCACGAAAAAAGGCCGCCGATTTTTTATTTTCATCGTTTCTAACTCATCCAGACAGAGCCATGTTTCACCTATAAATTTCTTTCTTCACATCCGATTGTAGGAAAAAAAACCAAGCTCAAAGGCACTTTTGTCGTTTCGTTTGTTTCTCCATTATTATTATTATTATCATCATTATTATTATTATTATTATTATTATTATTATTATTATTATTCATGCTTTATTTAACGACGCTTCTCGCTCGCGTCAATATCTTATCACGTCAATAACGGTTCATTTCTTTTGAAAAATAATGAAATTCTTTGACGTACAATCGTTTGTCGCACTGATACGACCATAATCACTGTCCACGCAGTTCTGCGTACCATGCATATGCATGTATGTATATGTGATATAAAAATTTGCGAATTATCCGCGTATACAAATTACTTTTCCTCGAAATGCCTAAATACGTGTGTAAAATTGTTTAATAGAAAATATTTCAAAGACCCAAACGTGTCTCGTCTCTGGAAGACCTCCTCATCGCGTAATCAATATATCAGTTTTCTCATTAACCCGCACTATCAACGCTCGCGTATATTTTTATATTATATTCTATTTGCCGTGTATACTCGAAATCTAGTAGAAAATAATTCGTCCTCGCGTTAAATTGGCACTTGACGGAAAATAATGTATTCTCTTTTCTCAACGTACGCAAAATAGTGAGAGAAAATGGATGCCCCCGAAGAGTATGGACTTAAAAGTTTGTGGTATTTTTTTTTTTTTAATTTTCCCCTTGAGCCCGCCTCGGTGACTCGACGTACTTGAAAAGAATTTCAAATTTCCACTATTCCCAATTCAATCGAGAATTCATAGGGATCATTCGAAGAGTCTCGAAGCCTATTGCAGAGGGAAGACGAAAGGGATCGTCACTTCTCATTCCTATTATTGTCGATGACGGTACTGCCGCCATCATCGCTCATTTCATTCGCATCGTTCTTCGCGCTTTTCTCAAAGTGCCTCTTTCTGTGAACCTTCATATTGTCGCGCCTGTTGAATTTTCGTCCGCACTCGGGACAAACGTGAATCTTTTCGCCGTGTACGTGACGATGAGCGGCCAAATGACTCGCCTGGGCAAAGCTCGCGCCACACTTTTGACAAACGTGCTTTCGCAGGCCCTCGTGCTTGAGAAGATGCTCGTTCAAAAATGCCTTCGAGGCATAACGATTGTTGCAGATGTTGCAAACAAATGGCTTTGGATTGGAATGTTGCAATACGTGGGCCTTGTATTTCGACGACACCTTGAACGTTTTCGAGCATATGTCGCACGTGTAAGTGGTCGCGTGTCGTGATTTAATGTGATCGTTGAGAACAGCGAGACTCGAGTACAGATTGTAACAGAAACGGCAACGAAAATTTCGCCGATTCTTCAGATGGACGCTACCGATGTGCGACAACAAGCGTGTGCGAAATGGAAATACTTTGCCGCAATATTCGCACGCTAAATTTTGCGGTGGCTGATGCGACTTTACGTGCATCTGCAGCGAAACCTTGTGATGATAACTCTGTCCGCAATCGGTGCATCGATATGGTTTTACGCCTTTGTGGACGTTATCGTGCTCGGTAAGGTCGAATTTCGACCGGAAACGCTTTGGACACTTTGGACATTGCATGGGGCGTGGATTTGTGTGGGAGCATCTAATGTGCTTCATAACGTCGGATTTGCAGACGAATTTTGCGCAACATAATGTACAGGCGTACTGCTTTATCCCCAGATGAGTCTTTACGTGAACGGTACATTTGTCACGACGTTCGTACATCTTTCGACACAATTTACACGCGTAACCGCTGTTACTATCGACGTATTCGATATTCTCGTCGACCCGTATCTCCTCACCGTCCACGCGATAAAGTTCCTCCGGATTTTGATTCAAGGAAAGTCGTTTCTCCATATCCTCAAGCTCGTTGATTCTCGTTATGCCACCGACGCCAAGACCGTTGTTGCAGGAACCCGTTTTCTTTCGACCGCTCGATGAACCGTTTATAATTGTACTGACGATCTTTTCGACCTCGGGGTTCTTCTCTCCGCTCTCGAGAAGGTCAACGATACCCGAACCAACGAGACACGAGCCCTGATCCGGAAATACCTTTGCGAGTACGATCATTAAATCGGCGTTCTGTTTCTTGCGACGCAACTCAAGAGTGAAACTTATGTCCTCCGTGTCACCGTGACGATTCGTCGATTCTTTGACCGAAACTTCCATATCGGGCGAACTCGACACAACGGTCAGTACCTTGTTCAGAGCCGACGTTGGAATTTGTATCATGCTCGATGACGATTCTTCACGATTGTCAATCTCCTTCAAACTCGACGATCTCAAGGTCGCTGTTGGTGCTTTTTCACGATTTACCTCCGTTTTTCTATCCTGCTCTCCTTTTTTCTCCTTGTCCAACGAATCACTCTGACTTCGTAATCTTCGCGATATCGAGGCAACGGTCGTTACCGATGTTGCTTTTGTACAATCCGAGAGAGTCATCGGGGTCGTTGTCGTCGTTGCGGTGGTCGTCGTTGATGCGGTTGAATTGCGACTTCGCAGCCAACGTTTGTTGACATTCGCTGCCGTTGCTTCCCGAGGATTCGATTCGCGCTCCGCGCTCTCTGGTTTTTCATTCTCACTCTGCGACAATGATCTGCGACGAGAACGCAAACGTTTCTTTGTCCTTGTTTGGGGCGATGACTCTAACGGTGGCGGTGGCGGCGGTGGCGGTGGCAGTGGCAACGGTAGCGGCAGTGACGACAGTGGCAACGCCGACGACAACGATTCTTGAACTTGATCGTGTCTCGTTATCTCGATGTCGCCGTTGATCCTCTCGGACTCTTGTATCGGGGGGTTGAGATTTTTGTCAGTGCTGTTGTTGTTAGTCGACGTAGAAGCGGCAATCGTCGAATCCTCGATCTTTATCCCATCCTGGGAAATTCATCGAGTTAGACGTACAAGGGTAAAGACGAGAATTGACTCTGTTCTCTCTCCGTTTTATCACGAGGCAATCGATTCGCGCAAGGCATCCGCCCCCCTCCGTCTATTCTTACGGTTCTGACTAAAAAAAATAAATATCCCGCAAACTCCACAAGTGGAACGTTTGAATTTGCAACAAACGGGAATAAATCGAGAATACAGATAGCGGAGAGGGGGGAGAGTAGCCGATTCGATCGCACATAGTTTGCATCTTGAGGAGAGCGGTAGAGCCATTTGAAAAAGAAAAAGCATTGTTTATCGATAACACTTACAACGTCTGTCAACGGCGGCAGATTGTATCGTTCGCGCAACACTCGTTGGGTGCGCAGACACTCCTCTTGGAAGTCGCAAACGAATTCGAGCTTGCCCAGACACTGTACGCAAATCGCCTTGGGCAGAGGATCCGTTTCATCGATCTGCGATTCAAACAAATGCATATAAATCTGGCCAATGAATTTCAATGGGAAAAAAAACTTTTCGGAAGAGTTTCTCTTCCTCGTTCCATCTTTTTCTGACTCCGAACGACAAATCGTTCTTGTATAAACAACGTCGATGACTCTACCGCTCGGCGCGTACAAATTTTCTCATCAAGATGCAAACTGCGCTTTCTGCTTGTAACTCCTTTTTTATGCCCTGTTCATACTCTTCTCTGTTTTTTCTCTCTTCTCAATTTTTTTGCGCGCACTTTTCCATTTGCTTCGAAATTGGCGCATTCGTTTATCAAAATGAAAAAAATTTGATCACGAGATTACGAACCAGTGCTGGAAATTTGTGTTTCGTAAGAAGGAATCGGTAGCGAGCTTTTGGCAGGATCTTTGATAATGGGACGCCTATGAGGAACGATCGGTTATTGCTTCCTCGTAAAGGAAGCTTTGTTTTCGTGAAAAAAAATTGTTTTGAGATTTTTAGTCCAATGTGTTCAAAATGTCCTAAGAAATCGAGAAATCATATTTAGACAAAATCTCCGGGTGTGTGGGTGTGTATCCTGAATTTCAGATGTAAATAATTAATAACTCGAGAACGCTTCGAGATATCGAGCTAAAATTTGGCACACTTGTCGAGCACGAATTGCTCTTCAATATGAAAAATTTTTGTTTTCATTCTAACGGTTGTTCAGAATTTTTCGACTTTTTTCACTTTTGCAAGAATGGCGTAAGCGCTCTAACTTCCGCGATTATCAAGATATTGCACTCAAACCTTGTACAGAATTAGTATAGCTATTAAGGTTGTTTGGTATTGAATTTGTCGAAAATCCAAGGAAGGATTAAAATTTTATGAAATTTTGAATTTTTTGAAAAATAGCGTAAACGCTCTAGCTTGTGCAATTTTTAAGATATTGTACTGAAACTTTGCACAGAGCTAATATAGCTATGGAGGTTGTTCGCGGTTAAATTTGGCAAAAATCCATCCAGGGATTCAAATTTCATGAATTTTTTTTTTTTTAAATAGCGTAGATGCTCTGGCTTGTGCAATTTTTAAGATATTGCACTGAAACTTTACACAGAGCTAATCTCAGAGCTAATCTGTTCGTTATTAAATTTGACGAAAATCGATCGAATGATTAATTATCATTTTTCTTTTTTTTTTCTTTTTTTCAAGTAGCGCACTCTAACTTCGCCTAATTGCAAAATATTGTACTAAAATTTGGTACACATTCAAAATAGTGATCAAGGTTGTTCGCTATTGAATTTGGCAAAAATCAAATTTAGCAAGAAGTAAATTTGAAAGAATTTGGCAAATTTGCACGTTGATTACTCATGTTTATTGATAGTTAACAAAGCTTCCTTTACGAGGAAGCCAAATTTGATTGCCATACTTTGTGATAAAGATATGTGATTAAGATGAGGAAGCAATGTGCAAATGTCTAATTTGCAGGGTTGTTTTTATTGTGTAGCCTCTCTTTTCAAGCTCGGTTTATGCAGCGGCTGTAACTTAACTTAGCCGTAACTTAAGAAGTTGGAAGTATATATTGCCCTTGTGGCGTTTATGCAGCCAATTCCTTAGCATTAGCCGTCACCGTAACTGTGCATAAACGCTACAAGGGCAATATATACTTTCAACTTTCTTAAGTTACGGCTAAGTCAAGTTACAGCCGCTGCATAAACCGGCCTTCATTCTAGCTAAGCTCCGAACGTTTGTGTCTAAATAAAATAAAATTCCGCAGAGTGGATCATGGATTATTATGAAAAACCATGATAGTCGTGTCAATGTTTACATCTCCGCTAACTTGAAGATGATGAATTGCAAATTAGCCGTGGACCCTATACAGAATCTAGAGAGAATCTCAAAGGCTTACGCGAAACGCGTATCAGAGCATTTTTCTTTTTTTTTTTCAAATCCTAATAAAACGCAGATCCGTTGTATTATAATTTATCTTAGCAACGGCAGCGTCGTCTTACGGCCGCCATTTTTCTAACCCCTTCTCGAACAATTGAGAGATGCAACGATGCTCCCTCTCTTGCCCCTCGTGGGGCAAGGACGCGAGTTTTAATTTTTTTTCAACTCTCAGAAAACAAGTTTTTTTTTTCTTCGTGCTCTCGTACTCACCAGAATGTTGATTTTCGTGTGAATCTTGACTCCGAGAAATCTCTTTGTGCCCTCCTCGCCGAAAACATCGATGTATATACTCTCGCATTCTCCGCATAGTCTGCAGATTTGCGCCTCCTCCAGCTTCATCTCCATTTTTGTTTACGTTCAAGGCTGGCCGTATACTTTCCTCGACTACTTGGCAGTGATTTTTATTATTTATTCCGAAGCCGCGACGGCCAAGGAGATCTTATTTATCTCCAATGACTCTCATCCCTCTCGATGAAATATACAACGCTTTGGCTCATCGGTATCAATTCTCGCGATTTTTTTCAATACCGAAGCCTTCACAGAGAAAAAAATATCAAGCGGCCGCCCACCGGTTGTACGATAATTTTCGCGAGTACGGATGACGGTTCGTTGCTGCTGCTGTCGAAATGTCGTTGATAAAAATTATGAAAAGAAATGTAATTGATGAAACATAAAAAATAAACAAATAATAAAGAAAAAACCTTTGTTGTCCCAACTACTCCCGACTCCGCGCGCGCTCTTTCTCTCTCTCCTCTCTCCTCTCTCTCTCTCTCTCTGATGGTTGTTCGTCTCGTCCTTTGTGCAACAATCGCCCGCGCTCGCGCGCGCCACACACACACACGCACGCGCGCCCTCACGTAGATCAAAAACACGAGGATAGTTTTTTTTTCATACGGATGCTTTTACCCGTTTTCGCGGAAGCGTGCATGCCGCGTTCTTCCTCTCTCTATCCAACAAGTAGTATCGCTTTTGCGCCGTGGCGTCGTTGTCCCCGCCTCCCGCCGCCTGCTGTCCATCTTTTATCGTCTCGCTTCTCGATAACCGACAACTTCATGTTGAAAAACGCACACGCCCGGTAAGTGAAAATTAATGGCTGTAAGCGTTATACGATAGATGGGGCGAGCTGCTGTTTCTTGAATCAGCAAAGCATTTTCACACGCTTTTTGGATCTGGATCGTTACGAAAAAAATACCCGATATGCAAATATACTCGTGCAAAACGTTTTTTTACATTTTTAAGCATAAACCGTTAGGAATCTCATCATTGCGAATAGCAAATTCGTGTTTCCCAGACAATTCTAGATGACACGATAAGCCCTTCGGTATGTGACCGACGGATGGCGCTAATAGTATAATCCACGTCGCAGATAACGTCGAGTCCACCGTGTGGTGTCTCTAGTGGAACTTCCACTTCCGGTTTAAGTCTTTCACTTCTCCCTTCGCGTTTCAGGTTTCTTTTCAGCAAGATGGCAGCGAAGCCGAAGTCAACGGAGAAAACAGGTAAACTTTTAGCACCGATAACACTGTACAAGCACCCAGATTTTCCTACAGAGGTACATGATAAACAACGATTGCCTTTTTTTTTTCAAAACTTAACAATGCCCATAATAACGTTGGAGCGCGTTTCTGGCTTCATTAGTTTATAAATGTCTTACAAAATAAGGTTAGAGATAACACGTACTGCCATGTGCTTGAAAATCTTGTAAGTTGCGAGTTACAACGATACATTCGTTTCGCAGGTTGCTTCGTGACTTTGAGAGATAGATTAATTTTTTCTTAAAAATAGCCCTCAAATATGAACACAAACAAGAAGAATTCGTTATTCAACTAAGATATTTATAAAATTAATATTCAAGTTTATTTGCTGTAAATGTCATAATTGGTACCGAATGGTCGTTCCTTCGTTCACAAATGCATTTTAACGAATTTTTTCAAGGCGCCAAGCCAGCGGAAAAGAAGACGGAAAAAAAGACCGCCAAGAAGCCAGCCCCTACTCCGGCGGCTGCCGCCGCCGCTGCAGGCACCAGTGCGCCTCGAGCTACGACTGCTCCTGCGCCAAAAGTAACCAAACCAGCGGCCAAGCCAGCTGCGAAAAAAGCAGCTAGTGCAAAGCCCGCAGCTGCCAAAGTCGCCGCTAAGCCGGCGACCAAACCAGTGGCAAAAGCAGCAGTCAAGCCTCCGGCTGCAAAGCCCAAAAAAAATGTGCCAGCCGTTAAAAAGACACCAAAGGGTGGCAAAGCTCCGACTGTCCCTGGTCAGAAAGCAGTCACCAAGGCCCTCAAAGCACAAAAAAAGGTATCTTTAGAAAACCTTTCCAATTTGGCAATTTTCCTGTTTAGAGATGTTATTTATAATCCAAAGAAAACAAAATGTAATTTACTTGTAAACTCGAGTAACTTGCTCTCCTGAATAAGAATGTATTCTCTTTCCCGTTTATTCGTTCAAGTAGAAATAACGTGATGATTCATGTGTGGGAATCTCTTTGAATGATCTGTGAGAAGAACATATTTAAACACTCATCTGAATTTTTTGATTTATCTCAAACGCAATTGTTCCGTGCATCGTATATTTTTTGAATCAGTCCTTTTTTTTTCTTTGGAACCATAGATCCTGAAGGGAGTTCATGGATCGAGAGTCAGGAAAATCCGAACTTCGGTTCACTTCCATCGTCCGAAGACCTTTAGACCACCGAGAAATCCTAAGTATCCGAGGAAATCGGTACCAAACAGAAATAGGTGAGAATTGGTTGCTTTGTTAACAAAAAAAAGTGTACCAATTTTTTATCTTCAATTTTGATATGATGATTCATGGGAATCTCGTTGACCGATACAACTGAAAACAACTAAAACATTGAACTGAATGGAAATTAATTTTTACAATGCTAAGTTTTTCGTATCTCGGCCAAACGGTATTGAACGTTGATTTTTTTTTCAATCAGGATGGACGCGGTGAATATAATCAAATTTCCGCTCACCACCGAAGCGGCAATGAAAAAGATCGAAGACAACAACACCCTTGTCTTTATCGTTCACACAAGAGCAAACAAATATCATATTAAAGCCTCCGTGAAGAAACTATACGACATTGATGTGGCAAAAGTTAATACGTTGATAAGGCCAGATGGTAAGAAAAAAGCCTACGTGCGTCTGGCTCGTGATTACGATGCACTCGATGTTGCCAACAAGATCGGTATTATATAAAAATGTACCCTTATCGTTGTGTCTGGTGTACACAAAAAAAATAAAATTCTGTATCAATGTTGAATAAACGAACGGCAAGAAATTCCTATTCTTTTCCTTCTCTGCGCGGGCAATTCGTCGTTTTTTGAAAAATACAACTATACATCTATCGTGATTAATGCAGAAAAAAGTTAATTTTATTTATTGTCAAAGTCAATGCACGGAACAAAATTATTATTGATACTGCAGGGTGTGAAAAAAATGAGAATTTGTAACTGTTATTTCACAATGACATCGATTGTATCACAGAAACTGAATCAAAATTTGCGGCGGCAAATGATTCATAAATCGCGCGATCTTTTTAATTCTTGGGTATAACATTAGCGTATCATTGTTCAATCCCTTTGTATGACCTTGGAAGAGTAATGATGCGGTGGTAATTTGAATTTCCAACGGAAGTTGATTATCAGCTCTCTCTCGCACTCACAAGAGCGGAAAGGCGGGGGGGGGGGGGGAGGGTGTTTCGCCTGCCCTTAAGGGCAGGCTAAAGACCCTCTCTCTCGCTCTCACACGACCCCTATCATCCTTTCTCTCTCGCACTCGCACGAAAAATGTCGGTATTTAGCCTCCTCTTAAACACAGCTGCTAGAGATATACAGTGGACGCTCCCACAACTTAACCTCCCATAACTTGACTCGTTACCATGGCAACACCTTCCCATAACTTGACGATCCCTATCGCGCGTTCTCCCCACTCCAAACTCAGCAATACCGCGCTGCGGCAAATTTTACACGGTGAAACGTAACCTCAACTGTCAAATTTATTTCGTACGATTAATTGAGCGTTACTACTAGTCGTTTTCTCGAAGAAACAAATTTTTATTTTCCAGAAAGAACAAACATTCTGTAGAATATTCGTATTTGTATATATATATATGCAACTTTGTTTTACATTTTCTAGAAAAATGTATCTCGAGCGTTCCAACGATCGGATGAATGTATTTTCTGTTCGAATATTTTAGCCCAGAGTTATTAACATTAAAGTCTTATTAATCTGCCAAAAATTTGCAAAATTTATCGTTGTTAGATTTTTAAATGTGTGTATAACGCATTAGCACCAATTTCAGGTTGAATTTCGCGCGCTTACTCCACGCATGCTTCGAGAAAAAGGCAGTACGCATGCGTTGAAACACGAGAGTGGGAGAATGAGGGGAAGTCAAGTTATGGGAGCGTTTCCGGTCCCGACTAGTCAAGTTATTGGGGTGTCCACTGTATGAGCTGGGATAAAACCGGAAGTTGAGGGTATTGCAGCCCGCACGCGCGCGTCGTAACCCCCTCCCCTATTAGTACCGAAAAAGCGTTATAGAGGGAAACGAATATATATTTTTAGATGTAGGGAGAGTCGTGAAAGTGACAAAAGCGTGGCGCCATATTGCTTGTGTTTGGTTTGCCGTTGTGGCGCGTGGTCAAGAAATATCACAATTGCATTGATACATCATGTCCGATAATCAGGTAAGACTCACAGCGATGGAAAATCGTTTGTCCGGATTATCATGATAATGATGAATATATCGTTGTACGAATGAACATAATCGTAAATTGTGGTGGAAGCCGCTATAACCTTCGCGTATATATTTCTCGTAGGAACAAAAACCCGAAGCCGGTCCAGGGGACGCGAATTCCGAGTACATTAAGCTCAAAGTCGTCGGAAACGTAAGTTTTATTGCACAAATATTTTCTTTTTAATCTTCATTATTGACCGCTCCGCCGTTTTGGCCTCTAAGAAAAAATAAAATGCCATGAAAAATAGCGCGACCCCCATCAAACCGGCAATTTCGGGACCGACGCTTCTAGCATTTATTTTCTTCATTACTCCACATTTTTGTTACAGGACAGTAACGAAATTCACTTTAGGGTTAAGATGACCACTCAAATGGGAAAGCTAAAGAAATCATACAGCGATCGAGTGGTGAGTAACATTTACATCGCAGTGCCAGTAAAATTTGCTTCTAGAATCCTCGACGAAACAGCGATAACGTATTTTTGTATTTTTCCTTTTACAGGGTGTTCCAATGACCTCGCTCAGGTTTCTCTTTGACGGCAAAAGAATTAACGACGATGAAACGCCAAAGCAGGTAGGATTCCAATATTATTGGCGATCGGTGAAACTCCCGATTTGACGGTCATCTCGATGCCGACCATTCTCATGCTTCTCATCCTCTTTTTTTCAGTTGGAGATGGAGAATGACGATGTTATCGAAGTATATCAAGAACAAACCGGTGGCGAGTATTGAAGCTTCGCGATGGCTGAAAAGGGGTGGGGGAGACGAGGAGGAGGAGGAGGAGGAAAAAAATGGAGCTCCATTGCAATTTGGTTTCTTTTTTTTTCAATATTTTTTAAAAGTGAAAGTGTATTAACGTACAAGGAAGACACGTAAAAACGAAAGGAAAATGGACAAGGCTACAATTACGCATATGTACGTTCTTAAAGAAAAAATAATCGTAATAATAATAATAATCGTATAAAATTGAATCTAGCCGTCTTTACATTCCTTTGCAGAAAGATGAAAAAAAAATAAAAATTAATACTTGGAATGTGCTAGTTATAGATATAAGGTTTTTTCCAGCTGTCTTGAATTATTTCTCAGGAAAAAGGAAACTCTTTCAGCGTCAGTATGTAAACTTGTAAGTGACCCTTTGACCTTTGAAATATCGTTGTTCGGAGTATACAAATACGAATTTCGTACTTTTTTTTTGTCATATTCAGTGCCTCATTGCCACAATAATAATATTTGCTGTACCGCCGGCCCATTTAATATCTCGTTCGCGCCCTTTTGATGAATAAGAAAACATAAAATTTTGATAATATTCATTGCGGCAGCGATGTAAAATAGTTTGTCAATTCCATACAATGTGCAAAACTTGAAAAGTACAGTACGGTAGCCCAGATATGTGTACGACAATTTTCGATTGAGTCTGATTGTGGTTTACTTGTAACGGACTTGATATAAGAGATAAAAAAACGGAACAAAAAAAAAATAAAAAAAATATATATAACAATTAAACTGTGCAAGAATTGTTCCCTTCCATTGTATATGCCAATGAAATCAATTCATCAAATATTTTCGAAATTTGAAGTCTACTTGGAGAAAGCATTCGCAAGATTTGTTTAACGGAAAAATTGTGTATTCGGCCACACGAAAATTCATATATTTTGAACTAAGTGTTTGCGAATATTGATTATTCAAAAGTATAGAACAGGATCACGATTACAGAAACGAAGATTGAAATAATCCGAGCACATAATCGTACAATTTCATTTTATTTGTCAATTAGACACGACTTACGATAACAATATTGTTAATTATCCACTGTTATGTTTTTTTCAATTTTCTCTCTTTCGATCCGAAATAATTATTGTAAAATTTTGCCTCGTCAAAACAATCTTGTCCGATGAAGCGAGAAAATTACTAAAAAATAGTAGATTAATCTACCTATATACAGATTGTTACACGAGGCTCACTAACAATGCGGAGCGTGGTGATATTATTATTATTATTCTTTTCAATTTTCTTCATTGTTTTTTTCCATTTTTTTTTGTCTCGAAACATTGATACATATTTACAGGCGATACCGAACAAAGTTGGGAGAACGAGAACGAAGTGTTCTTACATACGATTAGAATTATTCGGAGGAATTTATTGATTATAAACTTGATTGAACCCCCGTACCACTCTGTTTATCCTCAAAAAATAATCACAGATTTCTCGGCTGATTGCTTCTTTGCTGATTTTTTTTTTGCCTCGAGATCATTCAATTTTATGATTTTTTTTTTCCACGGATCGGTCCGTCAGCGCTCAAGCGTCAACAATTGCCGGGCCTTCTCTCTGACATTGTTCTGAATTCAGTAAAAAAAAATTCTTCTCTCTTCTCATTACATTTTTCATCTCTGAGCGAAAGAAAAATAAAAAATATACTATTGAAACGGTGAAACAATTCAGCCCTCCCAGAGTGTACACGCTTACTCGCGTAATACTTCTTTTTCCTTTCCTTTTTAATCGTAATCAGCCCCCAATAATCGTCGTTGTTGTCGATTGATCAATAGATTGTAGAATTCATAATAAATATAATAATGTCTAATCCAACTAAACGGAGTGACGAAATTTTTGTTTAACTCCATAGCAGCGAATCGTTGACAGCATATATATGTATATACACACACACACACGCGACCGCGCGCATACACACTCGCACACACACACACACACACAAGTCAGATGATGGTTGAATAATCAAAGAAATCTCGTTCCTCAACGTCGCTCTCGAAATCATCCTGGACGACGTTGTTCTGACGAACGGAAGTCTGCGTCAACGTGAGAGGTCACAGAGCGTCGCGATGCCACACCCACGTTTTTTTCGTATGATCGAATCGATGCGCCAGCCATTGTTGCTCCAACATTTGATACCTATCCTGACTAAGATAAAGGGGCTTACCTCGTCTGAAAGAAAAATAATGAGAAAGAATTTATTTTCATGAAAAAAATCAAGAAAAACCTTAATGTTCCTTCGTGGATACTCACTTGAGATCCTTGTCCTCCTCCTCAAAATCATCGAGATACAGAGAACCCCACAAACAGGCTCTCCTGCCTCTTATGACGATAATATAAGTTGATGCTACGACGAGATAGATTCCAGTGCCACCTCCGCAATCGATCGAATGCTGAATAAATAAACAATACGTTAATCCTGCGTGCTATTTGAATTTTAAAACGGTATTGTTTATCTTGGTAATTCCAGGGTGTCCAGCAGACTTATGAAAAAAAATTCCCTGACTTTTCCCGGTTTTCCAGAGCCAAAGCATAATTTTTCCCTGACCAATTTGTGCCAAAAACCATTTTGAGAGGCTTGAAAAGTTTCAAAAATGTAAAAAAAAAATATCCTCTACTTTTTCGTTGTGGATATAATTGTGATTGTATCGAGACGAAATACTGAAGATAATGTAATTTTATTTTGCTCCCTACGACATATCATTTCCTTATTCTGAGCCTACAATTGCACAAAAACAGTCTTTTCACCTGTTTCTCGTCGGAATTTAATTTTTTTCGTTGCATTTACACTACCAGCGAAAAGTTTCCAGACAAACCTTCAAAAAAGGTCTGGATCGTTTTGTTATGCCATTTCGCGCGGAAGTCAATGTTGACTAATTTAACAAGCGGCTTTTGAATGGGGAAGAATTCGGCTTCATTTTAGAATTTTTTAAATTATTTTTACAATTTGTTTTTAGATTCGGACCCTATTTTGAAAACAGCTGTTTTTTTACCTTTTTCCCTCCCTTCAGATGCACCCATCTTCTAGAGGAAATTTTGTTTATACATTTTTACTATTAGATTCATCAAGAGGAAAGTTTGGGCTTCAATTTCCTGTTTAAAAAACTTTGAGCGATTTTTTTTCTAATGTTATTCTGTTTTTTGTGAAAAAAGAGGAAATTTGAAAAATCCCGTATCACGAAAACAAAGAGGATTCATAAAAAACTTCAAGATAGCGAAAAGTTGCGTCTGGTTTTTGAGTGCAGAGGAATTTTTTCAGATTTTTTCCCCCAGATCATCTAATTACCATAACTCGAGAATTATGGGATTATTGATAAAATTTCAAGAGGGAAAAATACTTGAATTTAGCATTTTCAACATATTGGAATCTATTTTCAATTTTTGTCCCTAATTTTTTTTCTCTCTCAACTCAACAAAGACAGACGCAACCTTTTACTGTTTTGAAGTTTTTCATGAATCCTCTTTGTTTTCGTGTTATACGGGATTTTTTTAATTTCCTCTTTTTTCACAAAAAACAGAATAACTTCGGGGAAAAAATCGTTCAAAGTTAAAAAAAAAAAAACAGAAATTAATCCTCTTTATGAATCCAATCGTAAAAATATATTTAAAAAATTTCCTCTAGAAGACGGGTGCATCTGAAGAAAGGGGGGAAAAACCCAAAAACTGCTGTTTTCAAAATAGAGTCCAAATCCAAAAACAATTTGTGAAAATAATTAAAAGATCAGGAAATGAAGCCGAATTCTTCCCCTTTAAAGTGAATTCTTCCCCTTTTCGCCGGTAGTGTACGTGATCAGCGGTCGATTTCCCATTGATATAAGAACTTGAGATGTTTACAAAGACAAATAGAACCAGTAAATCATGATTTTTCGACCCCCTAAAGCTTGTCTATTCGCAAATCAACTTTGGCTGATCCGTTACTCTGGCAGATGGTCAAAGTTTTTTTTCGTTATTCAGAGGTTCATAGCGTGTATTTTGGATCGGAAATAAAAAAGCATTGACATTATTGAGACAAAAAAAGTTGAGCGATGGGAAAAAATCCCGCAAAATTGGACAAATCCCTGACTTTTCCCTGACATTTCCAGACCTATGAAATTTCCTGACAATTCCCGGTTTTCCAGATTTCCCTGACCGCTGGACACCCTGAATTCGAATCCGGCTCACCTGGACAGCTTCGCCTATATTTTGTCTTTTGCAGCAGTTAGTCTTGAGACAGACAATGGTGCCGCACAACAAACATATGCTTATCTCCGGGGGTACGCAATGACACTTGCGACACTGCCGTTCGTGATAATACGTGAATAACTTTTCGTACTCCCTCGGAAGACTGAGTAACTTGGGCGCTTGCCACGATATATGCTGATCGACGATGAAACGTCTAGCCGCGATAACGCTCGTATTTGAAAATGCAACGAGCTGTTCGCACCACAGACGAGGCACCGTTATCCTCGTTTCATCGTCCTGCCAGTTCAGAGCCACAGCGGCATTGAAACAATCCCAATCCATGCCCTCGGTAACGAGTTCGAGGTAATACACCAATCGGACGAATTCAGTTTGCGGTGTCCTCACGATTGGCAGTGATTGCGCGTAGAGATGATAACGCAAGAGTCCAGCGAGCCGCAAAAATGGCAAACACAAAGTTTGTATCTGGAGAATCGGTCGAAAGATATTTATCAGCGCTGTGATCGAGTGTTCCAGGGTAGAATTTCCTATTATAATTATTACCTCGACTTCGAGTGAGCGGATCGTTGTTCTGGGCACAGTGTCGTCCCAGAAAAATTTACTCTCACCAAGATATTGAAATACCGTTGCGGCAATAGCCTCGGATGTCAGAGACGAGGCTTGGTCGTTTGTTTTTCCAGCAACGAGATTGGCGCGTTCGGAGGGACTCAGAGTGCTCATCACTTGCACGACGACTTGATAATACAGGAGATTGTACATGACCTTGACGACGCTTGAGAAATAAGCTGAAAGATAAAAAGGACGAAAAATCAATAGACTCGTTTGCACGAGCAAAGTCACGAGCAGGGTTGTGAAAATAGTAATGTAAATGTAATGCATTACCCATTACTTTAAACAATGTGTATTGGACAAGTTTTCCATTACAAATAAAAAATGTAATGTGTAATGGATGCGTGTTCCATTACCAATAAAAAAAAGTAATGTGTAATGTATGCATGTTCCATTACAAATAAAAAAAAGTAATGTGCAATGGATGCATGTCCCATTACAAATAAAAAAGTAATGTGTAATGGATGCATGTGCCATTACAAATAAAAAAAAGTAATGTGTAATGGATGCGTGTTCCATTACCAATAAAAAAAGTAATGTGTAATGTATGCATGTTCCATTACAAATTTAAAAAAAGTAGTGTGCAATGAATGCATGTCCCATTACAAATAAAAAAGTAATGTGTAATGGATGCATATGCCATTACAAATAAAAAAAATAATGTGTAATGGATGCGTGTTCCATTACAAATAAAAAAGCAATGTGTAATGTATGCGCGTTCCATTACAAATTACAATTTAAAAAAAAGGAATTTGCAGTGGAGAATATTCCATTACAAATAAAAAAATTGCCGTGCTCGTATTAGAAACTTGTACATTGATGTCGCATTATTTTATTTCGCTCACTAAAAATTCATCCACAATTATTACAAATGATCCATAAAGTAAAAAAAAAAGAACATGCACATTATTCAGGGATTCAATAAAGCGACTGATTTTGTATCAGTAATTTTTATTAAATTGCTTATAATTATGGCTAACGTCGTTTAAAAGTCTGTTCAATATAAAGTTGGATGATCTTTGGGGTTGAGTACATTTTCGTACTCCATTTTTAACGATGAACTGTCTGTTTTTTTGTTTCTATTTTTTAACTTTCTAAATCATTTGTGATAATTGTGGATGACCTTTTAGTGAGCGAAATAAAGTAATGAGACAGTAATGTGCAAGTTTCTAATACGAGCACGGCAATTTTTCTGTTTGTAATAGAATATTCTCCATTGCAAATTACTTCTTTTTTTAAATTGTGTTTTGTAATGGAACGTGCATACATTACACATTACTTTTTTATTTGTAATGGAACACGCATCCATTACACATTACTTTTTTAATTTGTAATGGCACATACATCCATTACACATGACTTTTGTTATTTGTAATGGCACATGCATCCATTACACATTACTTTTTTGATTTGTAATGGCACATGCATCCATTACGCATTACTTTTTAATTTGTAATGGGACATGCATCCATTACACATTACATTTTTTATTTGTAATGGAACACGCATCCATTACACATTACTTTTTTAATTTGTAATAGCACATGCATTCATTACACATTACTTTTTAATTTGTAATGGGACATGTATCCATTACACATTACTTTTTTCATTTGTAATGGAACACGCATCCATTACACATTACTTTTGTTATTTGTAATGGCACATGCATCCATTACACATTACTTTTGTATTTTGTAATGGTACACTTATCCATTTCACATTATGCGGTGTAATGAGTAATAAATACAGTAATGCATTATTTACAACTCTGGTGACGAGACAGAACAGTAGCATGATCGAACGATATACTTACTCTGATCGAGATGCAGAGGAAGTAGAAGTATAAACTGTATGAGAAGAGCCGTTGGATCTCGAAGCAAGAGAGGAACTTGCCGTTCGTGAGGTGCGACGGCCAGAGGAGCAGCCGGATCCGATGGTAAACCGGTGAGTTGTTGCCACGTGTGATGAACCGGCCAATTTGTCAGAACACGAGCGTGCATCGCGAGAACGTGTAGGAGAGCGACTGTAAAATTTCAATCATTCAATTTTCATCACCAATATAATTTTCATTATTCCTAAAGACGGAATCATTCGTCGAATTGATTTACCAATGCAATTGCGCTTTGGTGTAAGTGGAATCGTGTTTCCAGCTGGGAGGCACAATGATCCTCCTCGTTGTACGAGCTCAACTTCGAGATTCGTTCGAGCCACGCTCGTTACGAAGAGAAACAGACTCTGGTGACTAGGTGTACAGTTTTTTTGTTTGTACTTCAAGTACGTGCAGCCAGTCATCTCTTCCATGGCTTTGCCCATTGCCACGGATAGATTCGACGAGATCTGGAGTGTAGAAAAAAAATTGTTCACCCTGTGTCGGTAGGTTTGGGGGAGGGGATCAGGGTTGCAAATAATGCATTACTTTTTTCAATGCATTTGCATTTTCATTAACCATAAAAATTTAATGGTTAATGGCAATTATTTTCATTAACCATTAACCATTAAAATTTAATGGTTAATGGAAATTATTTTCATTAACCATTAAAATTTAATGGTTAGTGGAAATTATTTTTTTTTAATATTATTTTTTATGTAATTGCATTTAAAAAAAGTAATGCATTACTTGCAACCCTGCCCATTACAATGTAGTGTGTAATAGAAAAAATTTCCATTACCCATTGCAAGGTAATGTGTAATGGACAAAACTTTGATTGCAATTTTGGGAATGGAAAAATATAGATGAATAAATTATTGCAGTTTTGCATTACATTTTATTGACTTAGAACTTAGATTTTTAGAATTATAATATAGATGCTTTTTAGAATTTAAGGTGAAAATCTAAGTCCTAAGCCAATAAAATGTAATGCGAAATTGCAATAATTTATTCATCTATATTTTTCCATTCCCAAAATTGCAATCAAAGCTTTGTCCATTACACATTACATTGCAATGGGTAATGGTATTTTTTTCTATTACACACTACATTGCATGGGCAGGGTTGCAAATAATGCATTACTTTTTTTAATGCAATTGCATTTTCATTAACCATTAACATTTAATGGTTAATGGAAATAATTTTAATGGTTAATGAAAATAATATCCATTAACCATTAAATTTTAATGGTTAATGAAAACAATTTCCATTAACCATGAACCATTAAATTTTCATGATTAATGAAAATAGTTTCCATTGACCATTAAATTTCATTAGCCATTAAAAAAGTAATGGTTAATGCATTACTTTTTCATTAAAAATTTCGCAACCCTGGAGGGGATAGTGTTTAAAATCATAGAATCATTCGACCAACCGGATTTCGCTGTATCTCTTTGAGAAAATTATTGAGTTCAGAGAGTATCGTCGCCGAAGAAGCGTGCCTCGATCTCACGACAGCGGCGCACTCGCCAAGCTGAGGCGACAGTGGTAATACCGAATTCGCCAATTGCCGACACAGAGGACACAAATATTCCCCACGGTCGACAGCGAGACTCTGTTGTCTCTGCTGACTGCGCAATGACTGGCGATACGCCTTCAGACAATCGAGATGCAAATGATGCCCGCACGTTTGCACGTGAACGCCACCCTCCCAGCCCAAATTCACCGACAACAACCACGAGAACTGTAACGAAAAATAGGAAACCTTTTTTGTTATCAAACCCCGGTGCCCGATGATCGAGATGGACGAACAAAAAACCAATTGAAAATATTGACCGTGTCGAAGTGGCGATTCATCTCTTCGATTCGATTGTCAAAATGCGCTCCTCGCGTTTCACCCTTCGGTATGGACGGATCTTCGTCGGACGTTGGAAGCTGCAGTCTCTCGGATTGTTGCCTCTCGTGTCCGACTACGCTCGTTGCCTGTACCAGCACCACGAGTCCCATTGGTTTTTCCTCAGTGCTCGTTGTCGTTTGATTGCATATCACGCAATCGTATTCCTTCTTGCTCGCCAATTGAGTCGGCGAATCTTCCTGATCCCAATCCATCCCCGAAGCGCCAGCTTCGTCTGAAATTAACAATGGAAGAACAAGAAAAATTTCCCTCCCACTCTTTCCTGAAATGTTCTCAAAATTACACCTAGCATTAACGTCATTTTACCAGTTTCCATCGCTTTCTTCATAAATTGTTTCTGCTTATTGGCAAATTCGGCCATGAGTTTTTGCTGTCTCTCCTTGGCGCGTTTACGTCTCTCTTCTCTCTCACGGTGTTCCCTCTCGCGTTGAGCGTCTTCGCATTCCTTCATTCGTGGCCAAAGTTTGTTACGGGTCTCGAGAATATTTTGCTTACAGGAAGGATCGAGGTTCGCGATTTTTTCCAATAATTGCGATATGAAGAACGGACCATCACCGATTCGTGATTCACCGATGGTGGGGGTCGTCGTTGATGACGTCGATGTCGTCGTCGTCGTTGTTGTTGTTTTTGGAGCATTGGTACTCGTGCTACTTCCAGCCTCGTTTTCGTTGGCAGTTTGATCGGGATTGTAACTGTCCGGTAAACCGGATAATTGCGAATGAAGCTTGAGCAAAAGAGAAATTATGCTCTCTCCCATTCTCGTGCCCATGAGATAAACCGGCCCTGCTTGCGATTCACGGCACGACAATGGCTGATGACAATTTGACGTCGAGGGCACGATTTCCGTTGTCGTTACTCCCGACGAACCGAGACGTGGAAATATAACTTGAAGGAGATCGACCTCTCTGTTGACCATAATCGTCGATCTCTGAGGCATAGGCGGAGACAGTGCAGGTTGCTCGCTCGATCCATCTGAATAAAAAAAATTTCAAGCTCAAATTTCAACTTTAAAATCGGCGCAGATGCCCTGATATTGGGATCAAAATTTAATTATGTATAGCTCAGCGGATGATGCGCCATGGCTCTATCATACACTTTTTTCAAGATACAAACGTACAGTTTTCAATTTTTGAACAGATCATTTCGAAAAATTTGAAAAAAGCTGCAAATTCGGAGTTGCACATCACTTTAATCATTTTTACGTATTTACAAAGCTTTTTATATTGAGCGGTTAAACTGTGAAAGCTTCTTGCTCATAGAGAATTTATGAATATAAAAAAATATTGAGAAAGCGATGTGCAAATTTCGAATTTGCAAGTTTTTTTAGATTCGTGGCAATTAATTATAAAATTTTCATACGATCGTGCGGGGACGAAGATTCCGCAACAAGAGCCATCGATTCTTCGCGCTCGGTAGACGGTGGTAAAGATCGTTGCTGCATCGTCACTGTATCAGCGTCGTTGTTGTCGTCATCGTCGTTGGCGTCGTCGTCGCTGTTGTCGTTGTCGTCACCGTTGTCATCATCGTCGTTGTTATCATCATTGAGGTTACCACGATTATTTCCGTCAGAGGGAACTACGGCCCATTGGTTTGAAGCTGAGAAGATGATTGTTTTGTTGAGGAGTATGGAAATTTTTACAATTTGCGAAACTGATGCAAACACGTCTCTTACTTTTCAAAGTATATTGTATAATTTATAAAAAGGAGAAGAAAAGAGTTTGTGCAACATTACTTTTTATTTTCAGTAAATAAGTCGCCATTGTGACGCTTACCTTCGGTGTTTGCCGGTAGAGCTGGTAAATTCGTGCCAGTCTCGATCGCCGCTGTAACATTACGACGATCGTTGTCGAGAGCGTTCAAGAGTTCCAATTCCCAATACTCGGGTGGATCACCGATCTCAACGTCAAATTCATCGTTAAGCATGAGCGAGCCCTCGGTTATGTCACTACCGATTTCCCAGTCGGAACCTGAATAACACGATAAATTAAGAATTAGTCATGGTATTTGTATCTGTTGGAATGTTGTTGATGTAAAAATACACTCAGTCAAAAAATTAAAGGAACAGCAAAATTTTCAAGATTTTTCAGCGATTTTCCAAAGGCTGTAAGTTTGTTAATTTTGGTCGTACAAAATTTTTTATGAGCATCACCCTCGACGCAGTCGAAAGAAATATCACGGTAAAAAATTTTCTCAAAATTTTTGCTTTTTTCAAAACAGTCGATGGGCTCCAAAAAAATTTTCCGAGCTTAACGAAATTATGGATCGTTTAGCTGAATTCTTTGGCTTCAATTTGCTTTTTTTTTTATTTTTGTTCTACGACCATTTTTCGCTGAGATATCGGCGATCGAACAAAAATTCGTCTTTTTTTTTAAATCTTCGATATCTCTGGAACTAATGATCGTACAGCGAGTAAACGGTGGGTTTCGGAAACTTGAATCTACCCTCTATAAGTGCCTGTTATTGTCATTAACGAAAAAAAATTGTTTCCATGCTTAATTTTGACTTGAAAAAGTCCAAAAAATTAGCTTTTTTTCTTGTTTTAGAAAACCTGCCACAACTTTGCAGATATTGCGAAAAATATCAATGTTTTAAGGTCCTTTTTTAGCTCGATACATACCTAAAAACCATGCCGATTTTCAAAACAATCGGTCGAACCGTTTTTTGTGACCGAGTCATCAAACTTTTAGAAAAATTGAAGGAACACGTTTAGTGATCCTTCAATTCGGAAATTTTGAGCCCATCGACTGTTTTGAAAAAAGCAAAAAATTCGAGAAAATTTTTACCGTTGAGGGCGTTGAGGGTGATGCCCACAAAATTTTTTTGACTTAAGATTCCAAAACTAGAAGATTCAAGGTTCAAAATGCTTGTTTTAAAAAAAATGTACGACCAAAATTAACAAAGTTACAGCCTTTGGAAAATCGCTGAAAAATCTCGAAAATGTTGCTGTTCCTTTAATTTGTTTGACTGAGTGTAGTAAATCCAACTCGATGGTGATTACCATCCGGACTGATACCGTCGGGCGGTGAATCGATGAGACTCGATCGGGGTACAAAAGTTCGCAAATTCTCCACGATGTTGTCACCCTCGTACCAATTGCCAAATTCAGGATCTTTCGGAGGACCACTCGTTACATTGACACCGCTACCGGTATAAGGGCACAATGGATTTGCCTGAAAACGTGGATCAAAAATAATTCGGTCAATCGTAGTCACTCGCCTTGGATGACGCACGTCCGATTTTTCAGCATGCTTACGGATTTCTTGGGCAGATCGGCCGTTGACACGGCCATTTCCAGTAGATATATCGTCAGTGCCATTATGTGCTCCGATATATTGTGATCGTTGACGGCTTTGTAAAGTATGGCAAATACCATCGAGTGAAATACACGCGAGCGCAATACGATACGCGGATCCTCGTAGTCGGACGAGACCGGAGCGGGATGGCGAAAAGGTGGCCACAGAGTAGAGCCGCTCTTGAAATTCCCCGATTGCTTCACGCTGCGATTAATTGTTTCAAGGATCAGTCGCGTTATTCTCCGTTCATTATTTATATTTTATCGTTCAATTCAGCGAAACTCACTATTCGGTAAAACGATCCAAGGAAATTTGATAGTCCCGACGTTGTACGGCGCGTAACAGCACATGAAGGGGATCATAAAGTTCGGCCCATACTCTCGCTTGAGGACCGTACATTCCCTGCTGCATTGTGCCGCTCGCCTCGAGATTCGGTGCTCTGTATTGAGCCACCTGATGATCGAAAGTTGAAGAAAAAGAAAGTACATGAATTAAAAATTACGACATCCTGTTCGGAGCAATAAAAACCATCATCTTTGTATTTCGGACCTCGGCGAGAACAGCCTCGAAATCACGGTTCGGTGTAGTGCCGCAACGTTCCGGCATGAGTTCCATCAACTGACTGTGAGTCTTGTCACCCATGCAAAGAAGAGTGACCATCTCCAAATACGACATTTCCGAGTCTGACAATCCTGCAAGCGGACATGAACCATTATTATTCGCATAACGGAAAAACAAATATGGAAATTCCATCGCCAAATTTCAAGTACTTACCCAAGTTTGTTCGCACGTTTACCAGAGTTGCCAAGAATATGAGACAACTCTCGAGCATCGGAGTCTCGTGCTCGCCTATCAGCGAGACATTTTGACGCGAACGTACGGTTCGTAAGCTCAGCCATTCCTTAACGTGAAATCTACGCAAATAAAGTATATGGATAAATAATTCGGGCAACGAGAAAGAGAGCGCACTTGATGAAAATAACATACTTGTCTATGACGGTGCGGAGAAAAACATCGGGCCTCAATTGAGTAGCGCAAATTTGTAAAAGGTAGAGATCCGCGTCGACCATCGAGTTGCAGAAATTACATTGTATGTAAGTCATAGCTTGACCCTTTATCTGCAGTCCATTCCGAACCCAAGAACCATTGAGTATCTCATAAAAGGCCACCTGTAACAAAAATCATCGACACTGCTGTTAGAGCGATATTCAATGTTATTAACAACTCGTTAAAACAATATTTCAATGTTATTAACGACTCGATTAGTATCAACTCTATGACCGACAATTTTTGGGCAAGAAAATAATATTGTTTGCACATTAAAAATTCCATTGCTACGTCGATTTCAAATTTGCCGCCAGAGAGAGCGAGAGATACACGGAAGCCCGAATAGTTCATCGGAGAGACAACAGGAGGCGCGCATCATCGATCTTTCACGTTTTAGAGTGGCGCTGCGATCGTTCGCCCATTCAAATCGTGCGACATGCAACATATACATATACATGGGGCATCCCACGCCAAATCGACCACTTTACAACCCGACCCTTTTCGATTTGGCTGAAACGTTTTTTATTTTTTTTTACCCTATCAAAAACATTTTTCAGAATTTTTTCAAATTTTTACACCCAGCCGATAAAAAGTTATAAATTTTTCAAAAAAAATTGGCTTTTTATTTTTCAAATAGCTATAAATATTTCAAAATTTGACGTATCGGGACGATTGTTTTTCAAATTTTTTTTTTAATGTACTTTTTGAAAAAAAATGCAAAAAAATTATAAAAACCCATCTTCATCGTTTTTTTTTTTAGATTTTCAGAAAAAATAGAAAATTTCTCGATGATTACCATTTTTTGATTTTTTTTTTCTTTTTATTATATCAAACTTTGACATTTTCTGCAAATCGTCAAATTTTTTCAGAGTGGTGTTTTTTCGATTTCTATTTTTTTTTTCCAATTGAAAAAAAAACTTTTTTTCAACTAGCCTTATTTCTCGGAACACCATTCTGTAAATTTTTGAGGGTGTTCAGAGGACTTCAAAACTTGAAAAAAAAAAACAAAAAAACAAAAATTGAAAATGGTAATAATCGAAAATTTTTCGATTTTTTCCAAAAATCTAAAAAAAAACCGATAAAGAGGCGTTTCAATATAATTTCTTTGTATTTTTTTCGAAAACAATATCAAAAACAGTTTTCGAAAAAAAATATAAAAAAATTATTGAAACCCATCTTCATCGTTTTTTATTAGATTTTTTGAAAAAATCGAAAATTTCTCGATGATTCCCTTTTTCAATTTTTGTTTTTTATTTTTTTTTTCAAGTTTGGAAGTCCTCTGAACCCCCTCAAAAATTTGCAGAATGGTGTTATGAGAAATAAGGCTAGTTGAAAGAAAGTTTTTTTTTCAATTGAAAAAAAAAAAGTAGAAATCGAAAAAACACCACTCTGAATTTCCACACATTCGAGGATTTGCAGAAAATGTCAAAGTTTGATATAATGAAATGAAAAAAAAAATCAAAAATGGTAACCATCGAGAAATTTTCGATTTTTTCCGAAAATCTGAAAAAAAACGATGAAGATGGGTTTTTATAATTTTTTTGTATTTTTTTTCAAAAAGTACAGTGAAAAACGAAAATTTTGAAAAAAAAATCGTCCTGATACGTTAAATTTTGAAAAAATTATAGCTATTTGAAAAATGAAAAGCAAATTTTTTTGAAAAATTTATAACTTATTATCGGCTGGGTGTAAAAATTTGAAAACATTCTGAAAAATTTTTTCGATAGGGTAAAAAAATAGATAAAAAGGTTTCAGCCAAATCGAAAAGGGTCGAGTTCTAAAGTGGTCGATTTGGCGTGGAATGTCCCATATATATTTAGGAAGAACGATGAGGAGAGAGAGAGAGAGAGATAGAGAGAGAGAGAGAGAGAGAGAGAGATGCAAAGCATTTTATGTGTTCATTTGTCACTTGTCCCCATCTCGGGGCGTACGGCAGAGCGCGAAGCTGGCGAAAGCGGTCAGCCGAGTCAAAGCGGAGTTTTCAAGTTTTACGTTCGCCAGACACATTTTCTTTTTCATTTTTCCCAGCCACTGCCGAGCGCGTCCCGCGGTTTCCTCGATAACCCCAAAGTTCAGTGAGCCCCCCCCGCAGAGTTTAATGCTACGACAAAGGATAATGTCGTAAAAACAGGGAAAAGAGGATCGTTGAGAGACGCTGTTGCGAGGTGAGCGAGCAGCACACTGTTGCCAACTCAGTGAGAAAGGGGGATCGCGAGGGACAGAGAATATTTGGATCGGCAGTGCAGGGGACAAAGACAATATCCTTAGAAATATATATATATATACGTCGTTGAGCAGCGCGTGCAGTTTTGTGTGATCGGCGAGATAGAAAGAGAGATAGAGAACGAGAAAAATGGTTCGCGCGATGGCGGCGATAACGCTGCTCGTATCAATTCTCTTAAATAACAATGGGGTTGAATCAATTGCGATAGGTGTCGGCGATCTGACGGATATTATGCATTTGGCCCGTGAAACCGTGACCGGTGTTCTCGAGACTCTGGAATGGACGAGGAAAAGTAATCCCGAGGATCACGAGTACGATTTTCCATTCGTTAAAAAAATGGAACGTCGACTTATGAATGAAATGTCGACGATCGCGCGAAAAATCGACGCTTATGAGGAAAAAATGACTCAGATAAGCGACAAAATGATCACGACGATTATTCGGGATGTGACGCTTGGCAACAAATTCAACACAAACTGGTACGAATTGTCGCGGGAAATCGACCGCGTCGATAATATATACAAGAATTATCTCGATTATGCGAAAACAAAAAGTTTTGAAAAATATACAATGGAAGATTTTGCGGGATCTTGCGTCTCGAGTCGCACCGGTGCTTTGCCCGATATTTTGAGAAATATTCATCGATTGGTCGTACCCGGACAATTGTTGAATTTCGATAACAGTATACTCGTGCTTTTGGCACAAATAACAAAGGTAAGCTATATTTTTCCCATTTTAATTTAAACAGATGGACATGGACATTTGCAACTTTAATGCAATTTTAATGCAACTTAAACTTTTGTTTCAAGAAAGATTTTACGATATTTAGTAATAACTTAAAACATTTTGCTGGAAACTAAACAGAAAGTGAAATTTATTCTAAATTTAATTTTAACCTTGAATAACTTTTGAAGAAGTGAGTTTATCAAAAAATCATAGAAGATCTTTTTTGTAGAGCGTTCAATTCTCTACAAGAATGTGTCGTTCATTTTGGTGCATTGACTTGAAGCCGAGATATAAAATGTAAAAGTTTGAAAAAAAAAATTTCCGTGTTATTGAAATGGGAAATAAAAATATGCGACGAGGAACCTTTAAATATTTTTATTAAGAGCTCTAATTTCAACAGGCATCTTTTTTCACCTTCCCGGAAGTATTTGATGTGTTACTTTGAAAAACAAAAATAGTCGCTTTTTTTTAATCAGTCTAATATAGATGCTTTTTAGAATTTATAAGATACCTAAAAATCTAAGTTCTTAGTCAATAAAATGAAATGCAAAATTGCAATAATTTATTCATTTATATTTTTCCATTCCCAAAATTGCAATCAAAGTTTTGTCCATTACACATTACATTGCAATGGGTAATGGAAATTTTTTCTATTACACATTACATTGTAATGGGTAATGAATTTTTTTTCATTACACACTACATTGTAATGGATACTGAAATTTTTTTCCATTATACACTACATTTTTATAGGTAATGGAAATTTTTTCCATTACGCACTACGTTGTAATGGATAACGAAAATTTTTTCCATTACACACTACATTTTAATGGGTAATGGAATTTTTTTTCATTACACACAACATTGTATTGGATAATGAAAATTTTTTCCATTACACACTACATTGTAATGGGTAATGGAAATTTTTTTTTATTACACACTACATTGTAATGGATAATTAAAATTTTTTCCACTACACACTACATTTTAATGGGTAATGGAAATTTTTTCCATTACACACTACATTGTTATGGGTAATGGAAATTTTCTTCATTGCACATTCTAAAAGTAATGAATAATGCATTACTTCTACATTACAAATTTTGCAACCCTGGTTCCAACTTTAGAGGGCACATCCTCAAATTTCAAAAACACATCTATATATGCACGACTGGATGCAACGTGCAAACGATCAACGGATGGATTTGTTGATACTCTCTCCCCTCCTTAATCGGGATATCAACTGGCAGCGTATCGCAACGAAACCACAAAGAGTACAAAAGACAGTGGCAGCTTTGTCGAGCTTCGTCACGCAGATTGCAGAGCCGAGCATGCGGTGATAGGACACGTAGGAGAATTCGCTGAATCGGCCGAATGCTGGCGAATAGGTCTACGGAAGAATCCCCACTCCCGAGATCGTTCAAATGGAAACGGTAGGAGAGCCATTTGTGCGGAATATGCATCACTACATGAACGGATCGAGAGAGAAGGTGCTTTTGTTAGTGGGGAACGAAGGGGAGGAGGCTTGTAATCGACTTTGAGCGGGAGAAGCAGAGAGGGGAAGGAAAGAGAGGGATCACGGCGCTCCAGAATGAGAGAGAGAGAGAGAGAAACGGTAAAACCCCCAACAAGAGAACAGAGTCGTCGTGAACCAACTTTGGTTGGTGGTGCGGGCCAGTGCGGGCCAGTACGGGCGTGTACGCACACAGTGCACGAGATAACGTGACTCGCGAAAACAACCAGTTGATCCTCATACCGCGTTCATTTTTTTTCAGTTTTGTGTCACAGTCCGTACCGTTATTACGCATCGAGTTCTTTGTTTTTTGTACATTCACTTTTCCAGAGCATTCGATCAACGCGTCATGCGTGCATAGTTTCGAAAATGGACGTGTATTGAGTATGGACTCCGATCCAACGTCGAATTCGCTAATTTTGTCGACAGAGACTCGATCGATCGCCGCCCAGATTCAATTGTCCCGATGACAATTGATCGGATTTCAACGCGTTCACCATCGAACAATAATTTTCGGGGAGACAATGAGAAATAACAATATGTTCGAATCAAGATTATTGGCAATCATTTTGCCGATCTGTTCGCTACTGCTGATGACGACGGACGTGATCGGAGCTCATCGGAGAGAGTACACGGATGTCGATAAACTGAGATCCGAGCTCTTTGACCTGAGAGATCTCTTTAAAAATACAGGGAGAGGTGCGAGTCCCGGCGAGGGAACTTACATGAGACTCTTGCAGTCTTACGATGATTTCGCTCGTGTGCTCGGTAATGCGCCGGCTAATGGGAGCAAAAATCGATTGAACGGTCTCAATTCGCTCTGGCTGTGGGCAAGAGTACAGACAGAGATGAAAAACGTCGAGGGACTTTACGCGACATTCGAACAGAGATTGAGCGACGCCGTGGCGAGGACAAAACGATTTGATATCGATGAATGGACGATTTTTGCAAAGACCATTCTGGAAGATCCTAATATCTCGATTCCCAAAGCGCTCGATCGCATCGACGATATCGTTGTTCATCAAAACTTATTCTTTTCAGCTTATCAGGTATAGAAAAACAAGTCCAGTGGCTATTTTTAACCGGATATCCGGAACAGAGAGAGAGAGAGTAAAATATTGGTGTCGCGATTGATTCGCGACATAGCCTCGAGAGTCACTAGGAGGAAAAAAAAACATTTGCCATGTTGTAAAATTGAATACTTCGAGGGGTCAATTTAATCCAATAGCAGGGAGACCAATAAAGAATTATCTACGCCGTATCCCCAATCATTATTTTTCATTAACGAATTTATGTCCATACCCGTTGGTCGTCCCACCCCGACGCGCGCATCATCGATCTCCGTCTCATTTTCTCTTATTTTTTTTCTCTTTTTTTGCTCTCGTATCAGGAAGCAGCAACGCAGATATGCAATGAGAAACAATCGCCCCAGCAATTACTCTACAATTTGTACAAAACGATAACTTTTACGGAAATCAAAGGTTTCACCATGATGCAATTCTCATACACGCTCTTGCGATTATACAACAACGGTGAGTTTCTTGTACAACGATATATGTCCAAGGGAAGAGGGAGAAAATGGACACTGAAGGCAATATGGACACTATCCAAAATTATTGAACAAAATTAAAAACCTTGAAAATTAGGAAATAAGGGAATCATCATTTTATAATTGGTGTTGAGATATCCAGATTGACAATTCCTATAAAGAATTGGATTTTTTTTTAAATTTCCCTATTCATTGTATTAAAGAAACAATAAGGGTTCCGTTTTTTCCTTTTGAGGTACGGAACCCTAAAAAAACACTTCATCATACTCCAAAAAGATGATGGTAACCCACTTTTACTAAAATACTTGGATAATCCTAGAGTCAGTGCAAAATGAGGTACAGGAAGCAAAACGGCCACCTCCATAATCGTAAAAAAATAGTAGATGATGAAACTACGATTAGAATTGAATTTCTCTAAAAATTTAATTGCAAAAATACGCCATGCAGCTTGGTCCAAGTATTTTGGATATTAAGGTGGTGTGTGAAGCGAGAGAAATCGTTTTTTCAACCTTTACTCGAATTTTCGAGAAAAAAACACTCCAGAATTTTTAGGTGGTGTCCATTTTGCCTCCCTCTTCTTTACATAAGCAACAGGAACGGTTCAGAATTGAAGATTAAATATCAAGACGAAAAAAGGTTGAATGATTATGCCGATAGATAGGAAAAAAATAGATATTTGTATTCCAGGAACTTTCAACGAAGAGATGAAAAAAACCGAGAAAGATTGGTACGATAGAACTTCGGAAACTATGACCGCCGTGAAAACTGCCATGGCCTATGCACCGAGAGAATTGTGGAGATGCGATCCTGGCATTCACAAAGAGGGTGAGAAAAATAACAAACAAAATATTTTAAAGTATCATCGACTTTTCTAACATTGCTCTTGGAATGAAATGCAATCTGATGATTATGATGATATTGATATTTGCTCCTCCTTCTACTTATCCTTCCATCATAGGCTCAACTTACACCCAGCTCAAGCAGCTCTTCCAGGGCTACATTGTCAATGAGGTGGATCTAAACCCAACCGCGACGTGCAAAGAAAATTGTGGCTATTATAATTTCGCAACGGTAAATAGCTGTTATGGGAATCAATTTTGTGGTCAACAACGTCGTTGCAACGGAAAAGTGCTCAACTGCCATTACGTCGATTCCGACATGTGGATCTGTCCATCGGTGAGAGAGACAGAGCTGGTTGTTTTTTTTCTTCAACTTGGAAAAATGGTGTTAAATTATAGAATCGAATATGTCTCAGGCAGGGAAGAGCGATCGCAGATACGAGTACATAGAGTATGAGAATGGTCGCGTTTACGGCCAAAAGCAAACGTGCTCAAGAGGAACCACCAAAGTCGATAGCTGGTGGAGATGGTTATTCTGGCATTGCAGTTACTGCATGTGCTACTGCGACGATCACAATTCGAGTTCCGATAGATACTTCAGTCTGAGAGAGGCAACTTCCGACGTTGAGAGCAACAAGTTTGTACAGCATAAAAATAATTTTTCAACAAATGCAAGCTTTACCTCTGGCGTTAAAGACATAAAAAAACCCAAAGCAATGTATCCCCTCATCATTTTCGTTAACTTTCAGAGTTATTACGGGGATAAAACTCACGAAAACGAACAAGATTGTTCACCTTCAGATACAAGAGGGAGTTTTACTACCGCAAGCGGAAATAAACGAGTCCAGCGTTGCTTGGAAAAAAATAGATAATTTCACGGTTTTGGACAGAGACGTCGAAAATGGACGCGATTATCACACTCTTGCCTGGGAGAGACGAGGCCTCGATTTGGACGATTTGGTGGGACTTGAATCTCATCTTTTAACCGGTAACAATTATATTTCGACCCAAATCGACCCGCGACAACTTGTTCTCTTCCCAATTTAATCACTTTGGAGATAAACATTTTATTCATTCACAGGCGTGAGATTTCGACTTGTTGGAACACACTTGAATTTTGAGATTCGAGTGACACCTTTCAATTTTACCAGTGGCAAGCTCATAAAGCCCATGGAGAAGAGCACTTGGCAGAGCAATGATTATACCGAGACTTCGGAAAAAGCGAGGTGAGAAGGGGTGATCGGTGTCATTTGCTTTCCCAAGATGGTATCAAATTTTGGTTGAAACGAGAATAATGGTTTTTTTTTCAACGCTTTTCACTCGTCAGAACGGAATTGAAGCTGGTGAAGCCCGATATCCCGACTCGTACAGCTCCGTCGGTGCCCGATTCAAGGACGAATCAATATTTGAATTTTGCCCCAACGGATCTCGAGAAAGACGCGGCTCAAACGACCGTGCCATTTTTGGATATTCAACCGGTAGTCACGAGTCCGCCATTTCCTCTTTCGGGCGCGGGCATTTATCACAAAGGACGCGAGGGATCGGGCGGTTTTGTGGCACCGCGAGTTGTGACTTATGATTTTTCTAAGCACATAGACTCTGATTTACCACCGCCCGAGCCGGTTCTCCGTGTCAATGAGATTCCGGCTGTCTAATCAGCCTATATATCGGGTCTGACGAACAAAATATTTACTCCATCTATAAAAATGCCGCCGTATACGACGAGCCTTGCAAAAAAAATTCAAAGTCTCTCGAATATTTGTGAATCTCCATAGATAGACGCAATGCTCTCGTAAATTGAGCAATATGGATCCAAATATACGTATAACATTTATATTTTTGTGAATAAAGGGAAAAAAAATCAAGAAAAAAATAAGAATGCCATGACAAAATAAGTTAGCTCTTCGAAAAGCTCGGGTATCCGATATATCGACGCCTTGTTCATTGTTCTAATTCGAATGTAAGCGATGAATAATAATTAAAAAATGTAATAAAGTTGATTGAGAGAGGAAACTTTGCGATGCGTTCGACTATCCTCGGCGACGATTATTGGCGAAACTGAGAATGAAAAAAGCGACAAAAAGTCTGGTAACTCACCTGAACTCGCAGTGGATGCATCATGAGAAGATGCAGCATGTCCTTTGGTGGCAGCAATTCCTTTAGAGTGACCCCTTGTTGTCGTACTGCCTGGCACATGAATACAGCAAAGTATCTGTGTAGCGGTATGTGAAAAGACACGTGAAGTACGTCACACTGAAAAAAGAAAAACAAAACTTGCATTAGCTCCTTCGTGGATTTTACGCGAGAATAGTGATAATAATAATAATAATAATAGTAATAGTACACTGCGACCTCGATAATCGGAATCCGTCGGAACCGGCTCTTGCAAGAAGTGGGGTTGCGCACATTGCACAGAACGGTCTCTGCGCCGCTGGTGGCGCAGAGACGGTCCAATCGCGTCAGGCCGCCGTCAGCCACCAGCGGCGCAGAGACGGTTCTGTGCAATGTGTGCAACCTCACTTCTTACAAGAGGCGGTCCCGACGGATTCCGATTATCGAGGTCGCAGTGCAATGACAAAAAAACAATAGGCTTACCACATCGGGGCTGGTAAAGTGTATAGCATCGAGCCAATCCTGCAGAGCCGTTAGACAAAAATCCAGTGCCCTTCGACTTATGGCGGCGCTCTCGGGACCTCGGAGATGCGAGACGAGAGCCCACATTGGATAAGCACTTGCCTCGAGCTCAGCGCTGAACGCGGCGTAATAAGTCGTCGGCTCGAACTCCACGTGAGCACCCATTTCTCTCTGATTCACGTTCATACCTTGATGATGATATGATAAGAATTAATAAATTATAGATGTAAGAAAAGAGATAATGAAAAATACGAGCCACGGTTACCTTGAAACATTGATAAGAATTCGAACCACATCTCGAGCAGCGTGTCGTCACTGAGAAATCTAACGGCAACTGGTTGATGCGACAAAACATTGTTGAGATCGGAAACGAGTGGCCAATAGCAATGTTCCTTCATCACTTGACGTCCGCAATCAACGACGTGATGAAAATTTTCGCTTGGATCTTGAAGAGAGACAAAAGGACATTATGAGAACGGTATTAGAAAGGACAAAAAGAAAGAAGAAATAAAAAAGAAAAATCCAACTCACTGTGGAGAGTGTTTTGTATGAGAATTTTGCACATCATGTCCTTGAGACTTATGACCATAACGTGAAGTAATTTAAGCTCATCGACCATTCTTATGGCCAAACCCTCGTTACTGAACAATTGTACGCTGACGTGAACGACACGATTGCTCAGAGTGTCCGGATCGGTCGAACGTTCGAGCATTCTCGCTATTCTACTGTAATGCAGAACAAACGCACGTGTCAGAGCTTCCTTGTAATATGGATCGGGCATCATGTTGAGCAACAGACAAACTAGCTTTTGCGGAAATTCGTAAGCCACCGTCCAGAACATCAATTCTTCGAGAAAAGTATTGTGCTCCAGATGAGTTTGCAACGACGGACAATCTGTTGGTAAAAACAGAAAACAAATTATTCGCGCACAAAAAAAACGACTCGATAAGTACTTGTTTATGAGGCATTCCACGCCGTTTCGACCTGGGTCTGACCCTTCACCTCTCCGATTTTGTTCGCAATTTTTTATGCTCTTGTAGTACCTCTGAAAAGCACTCAGGATTTTTTTCAGATTTTTTTGGCGTGATTTTACTTTATTATAATGTTATAAACAGCCCAAATTCTGGCCCAAATTTAAAAATCTGAAAAAATTCACTAAAATTCGGTTTTTTGTATAAAAAAATTTCGAGCGTTGAGCCAAAGTGGGCAGGGGCTACCTTCTGCTCATAACAGGCTTTTTCGAAAAAAAAAATTGAAAAAAAATTGAAGGAGACATCCGAATTGAGCGGGCCGTTTTCCAAACATTTTGGTATGAATTGATAGTATTTAAAAAAAAATACCGACTTCAGTGACCGGACGGAACGAATAATTTAAAAAAATTACAGGCATATTTTTAAGAACCCAAATTTAAAAATCTGAAAAAATCACGAAAATCCCGTTTTTTGTATAAAAAATGTCGAGCGTTGAGTTAAAGTGGCCAGGGGCTTCCTTCTGATGATAACAGGCTTTTTCGAAAAAAAAATTGAAAAAAATAGAAGGAGACACCTGAATTGATTGAGTCGTTATTCATAAAATTTCCTTATGATTTGAAGGTGTTTAAAAAAAATGTTTGGATAACGGCCCACTGAATTCAGGTGTCTCCTATTTTTTTTCAATTTTTTATTTTTGAAAAAGCCTGTTATCAATAGAAGGAAGCCCCTGGCCACTTTGACTCAACGCTCGACATTTTTTATACAAAAACGGGATTTTCGTGATTTTTTTCAGATTTTTAAATTTGGGCCCTTGAAAAAATGCCTGTAATTTTTTCAAATTATTCGTTCCGCTCGGTCACCGAGGTCAGTATTTTTTTTTTAAACACCTCCAATTCATACGAAAACATTTGGAAGACGGCCCAATCAATTCGGATCTCTCTTTCTTTTTTTAATTTTTTTATTTTTTTCAAAAAAGCTTGTCATCAAGAGAAGGGAGCCCGTGCCGCCTCCGGCTCAACGCTCGAAATTTTTTATACAAAAAACCGGATTTTCAAGATTTTTTTCAGATTTTTAAATTTGGGCCAAAAATTGGGCTGTTTATAAAATTATCATTAAGTCAATTCGCGCTGAAAAAATCTGAAAAAAATCCTGAGTGCTTTTCAGAGGTACTACAAAAACATAAAAAATTGCGAACAAAATTGGAGAGGTGAAGGGTCAGACCCAGGTCGAAACGGCGTGGAATGCCTCTTATGCATTTACCTCTGTACTCGTCGGGTGGTTCGGAATTAGGAAGGGACTTGATCGCTTCCTGATAAATCTTGTAACTTTCCTGACAGTAAGTCTGATACTCGGATTGTCCGGATGTGCTCGCCTGATCCATCAGATCACGATATTTTTGCGGATTAGTCAGCGCCAATGTCATAACGTGTCTCATGAGAGCACCCATGTGATTGAGATCCAGGAGCATGCTCAGATAAGCATCGGCGCTCTGTATCGCCGTTAAATAATCGGTCGCTCTCATTTTACTGGAAGAAGGCCGTTCGATTGGTACAAGCGAGATTCAACAAACTTTTCGCCGAAAAACCGATTTCGGAGCCATTTAAAAATCATTTGCCAAGATGCTCACCAGTTTTCGCGCAGATGTTGTATCAGTCGGAGTATTATTCTCGGCATCATCGCCTCGGCAACGCACATGAGATCGACGGGTGCGGGTGATTTATTCACAGCGGCTTTTGGCCCGTGCCGATCGCAAAATCTGTAACGTCAATCGACAGAGGTCCGACATCGGAGAAGGCACGGAAAGAAGGAAAACAGACGGATTTATCATTTACAATGTTCAACCTTTTTTTTTCTTCAAAAATTTATAATGGACGAATAAACTTACCCAGATTCTTTCATAACGGACGTATCTCCGCAGTCACACGCTCCTCCCGCTTGACTGAGAAACATGTTAAAATCGTGACTATGATGATTTCCCTTTTTGAAACATTCCGTGCACAGCGCCATGCACGGCGATATTCCGCAAGTACGACATCGATAGGCCACGAAATTCGGAGTCCACACCAGACCGCAAGTGGTGGCATTGTCGTACAGGTGAACTGGAAAATGAGCGAAAAAATAGAATTCAACGCGATTTACGAACGGGTACTTGAACAATATGACTTTACGAGATAAAAAAGCTTGATTATTGCAACAGCATCGGTAGAAATCCTTTGAAAAAAGTGACCAATGTTCCGTTACTCGAATCTGCCCGAAAACCTCGAAGAGGTATCATCAAAAAACCGTCTGTTTTTGGGGGCTAAAATTTTTCCAAGATTTCAAATTTTTTTGTTTACTAATAAACATTTTTAATATTGCTTTTTATCTCAACGAGCGACGTTCCGATGGCTGGAATGAAATTTTTTTCGTCTCACCCGTATTGGAAAATTCATCCGGCGTTCTGCCTCCGGCCATCAGCCATTTGCACCAATCTATGGTATCCCAATCGTCGATGGGTTTGCTGGGCGACAGAAGAATATCCAGCAACTCGTCGAGATGTTGCGGCCTTGAGTTGGCGGTTCTCGATTTTTGGCATTCCGCGTGAATGTAAGCCGCCGCGCGTTGTTTTCCCTTGTTCATAAGAGCTTCCGCGAAACTCGTGAATTCCATCTCGACGGCTGTGATTCTCGTTTTCTCGTCGAAAATGGGAGAAATAAACAAACTCGATCTCAAAATTGGGCAAAGATCGAGAATACAAAAAAACTGTGTATCGTGTGATTTAGTCCCTATCGGGGGGAGTTGAATTCTCGCTGAAACGTCTCTGATGCGTATTCGCGTTATTCGCGTCGATGCGACAAGAATCGTGCGCGATTATTGCCGATCTACGTGTCCCCGGAGCGTTGATTGTCACGGATTCGAGCTCCATGTCAGTTCAACGCGTACTCCTGACAAACTCGACGTGAAAACGGACGTGCGTCAAAAGCATGATCTCGAGGAACGAAGGAAAATGAGGAAAACAGAGGGGAATGATGTAAAAAAAAGAAGAAAAAAAAAACATGAAAAATTTTGTTCCACTCGACGCGATTATGCGGACGATGGTCCCTCGACCTGCTGACAGTCCGAGGTAGCTTGCATCTGGTACGATTAGCTTGTTTTTTGCCTCAATCAACACGCACGCACTTTTATTTCGTTTTTTTTTCTTTTTCCTTTTGCTCGTGCAGCAGAGACCACTGGCCCGCGCGATATATCGCGCAAGCACCCACGTCAACTGACCAACGACCTGGTTCCCCTTGGACACCCTTTCGCGCCCCTCTCAGCCCCCGCAACTTTGCTACCGGCCGCCGCTCTGCAACACACTCGTCGCCGCACTCTGAGCAGCGAGCGAGAGAGAGAGAGGGAGAGAGAGGAATATATATGTAGAAGAAAAAAGACGAGACCCGCGACTCGTCAATCGCTAATATATAGCCCTTTTTTATCGCGAGACTACTTTGCGCAAGCGATTTTCACGCTGACGCGATCGCGAGCGACTATTGTTTTTCACTTCTTCTACACTTGATCGCTCCTGCAGGTTGACAACGGCGATTTTTATCCGCGTTAGATGTAATGGTTTTACGTGCGACGATGGTAGTGAGGTGGTGTAATGTGTCATTCACACTAGAAGAAGAATGTGTGCGTGCCTCTCTCTCTCTCTCTAGCGCGCCTTTGCGCTCCCCCCTCTTCCACCCCCCGCGCGCGTGTAACACACACGCGATACTAGCGCCAATTCGAGAGCGCGGCGACAGCGAGAGTCTCGCATTGCGTGCGCGCGGCAAAAATTTGAAACTACATATTTTTTTATGTTTCAAATGTTTTATGTTTTTATGTTGCCGTGACAATCGTTTGGGTCTAAAAACAGGTTTACGCAGAGTTTTTGGTAAAAAAAAATGTATTCATCAGAAAAACCAAGATATATCTGGAAAAATTGTATTTTTTACTGAAAATTCAGAACAATTTCGATGTTTTTGAAAAACCATTGGTAGATTCGTGTTCACGGGGGGAAAATATATTGATACGGGGTTTGAAATTTTTTAAAATTGCATTTTGGCAAAAATTGCACTCGTTCACTAAAATGACTGTAACTTCTTTTCTAGATAGAATTGCGGCTTGGGCATGAGCTTATTCCCTTTGTAATCGTTGGAGCTTTAAAATCTCGCTTGGTCCATCCAATTTGGATCATTTTTCGATTTTTAGTAGATTTTTAAAGTTCGGCCATCGATTTTCGTAAATCTCATTTCGAGAAAAATCACGTTATCGATATGAACTAAACGACATTCTCTAGGTTTTAGCTACATTCCGAAAAAGAAATTTTAGAAATCGGTTCAACCAAAGTGAAGTGAAATTTCGCTATTTTGAGATTTCGTTTTTTTTCTTTGAACCTTCGCGACAAGTGTCTGATAATTTGAAAATTATACCGCGCGCGTGGTGTGTCGCCACTGTCGCCCATGGTTTAAAAAATTCGTCACGAGATAGCGCCACGTGCACTTCCTCCGTCGTGAAATGTGTTCTTTTCTTTTTCCACGGTGAACCCATCGTCTCTGTGTCGTGCGTTGTGATAAACAATCACAAATCGCAGGTAATCGGCGTTATTTGAGTGCAATCGAGAGTGAATCTGTCGTTACTCTCGAACGACAATGTATCCGCGAAATTTTCCTACCGATATTTCCCGTTGAAATTTTCTTTATCACGGCTCTCCGATCGAGTGAAAACAGCGGTGTTCGAGTCACCGTTGTTACTTGTCACAGTGCTGTTTCATACATTGATACGGAAGTTAAAAAAAAATATGATAAACAAATTGTCGAAGATGATTTGCATCTATGACAAGTGTCGCAATCGAGAAACGCCGTCGTTGATCTTTCGTGTCGAGTGAATTAACGAGGTTCTTTTTAATTATTTTTCAGCCATGGTTCGCATGAATGTACTGAGCGATGCTCTCAAATCCATCAACAATGCCGAGAAACGCGGCAAGAGACAGGTACTCTTGCGACCTTGCTCCAAAGTTATAGTGAAATTTCTCACGGTTATGATGAAGCACGGTGAGTAGTGAATCGAGTAACGAAAAAGCCAAAATGGCAATTTTTTTTTTTTCACCTCTTAAAAATCGCGACAAACCACGTACGTTCTTTTGCCAATCATTATTAATTTTGCATCAGGCTACATCGGAGAATTTGAGATCGTCGATGATCACAGGAGCGGCAAAGTCGTCGTCAATCTATCGGGAAGATTGAACAAGTGCGGAGTCATTTCGCCAAGATTCGACGTACCGATCACAGACATCGAGAAGTGGACCAACAATCTGTTGCCCTCTCGTCAATTTGGGTACGTCTCCGTATTTACTCGCCGCTCCAAACGAATTTACAATTCCGAGTGTCGTTGCGGCGCATAAAAATAATGGAAATGAAATTTTCTTCAACAGATACGTTGTTCTGACAACCAGCGGCGGAATCATGGACCACGAAGAAGCAAGGAGAAAACATCTCGGTGGCAAGATACTCGGATTTTTCTTTTAAGTCGTCGATAAAAATGAAAACCCATTTTTTTATACCCACAAACGTCGCGAGTGTAAGGAGACTGGCGCGGTGAAACATCAATAAACGTTTTGGCGGATAAACCTGTTTCTTTTTGTGTTTAAAAAATAAAAAGTAGAGGGTCTTTCCCAAAATGTTAGGTTATACGAACAGTCTTGCCGCGCTCATGTGTCCGGTTTTCTCATTCGGTAACATCCTATCTCGCGCCATTGGCGCTAGATGGCAGCACGCGTTTCACAGTGAACCGTATGATGGTGTGCGTGCACACCATCAAAACCCGAGCTCACCGACGACGGATAGTTCCAAGCGTAGCCGCAGTGTCGCTGTCGCGCGCTTCGTGCCACGGATACCTTTCAAGCTGCATTCCATTCAATTCACTCACCGCGCGAGCGGAGCATTTGACGGTACTCGGAAAGTCGGACGCTCGACTTATTTGTTGTCATACATACTAGCATCGGGCAAAGTTTTCAAGTATACAAAAACTGACGTTTTACATTATCTCGGGAAATAAACTACGAAACACAAACGCGCGTCGAATACGCGTAAACAACGAGTCGTTTGATCGTCAGAGGTTTCTTTTTTTTTAACAGTGTGTGTATTGTGCTGGTTGCGTACGCGGAGACGAGTGTGCCCCTGCGTCCTGCAGGGTTGCCAGGTTGTGTAGAATTTTCAGGTGAACTCCAGAGACTCGGTTGGTTCGTTTTTTTTTCTCGTTAAGGTCGCGTTATCGCGATAACATTTATCCATATCTCGCGTTTCGCTCGTGAATCGTCATAGGCGGGAAAAAAACGATACGAAAGACGCGATTCGTTTCTGTTCGGGGTAATGTGAAAATTCTTCAACATCGCGTCTCGCGTGCCCCCCCCCCCCCCTCCTGAGAAAACCACGCGCGTGCATGAAAAAAGAGTTGAACTGTCCGGTACACGCGGATATCAGTGTCATCGTCGACAGGCTCGAACGATGCGTCGTTGAATCGATGATCGTGAGGATCATTCGCGGTTGTGCGGCAGATCTTTCGGTCACGGTGCGACGATCGCGCGATGAAAATCATTTTCTTTTTGTTCGAGTCACAAACTGTCGTCGGAACGTTCTCCACTTTTTTTTAAGTCCCTCTCACAATACCGTATCAACGACAAAGGCGTCTTTCGTGCAGAGTGCGAGAAAATTTCTTCGGAAAACAATGGAAACAATGGCGGCGTCGGAAACGATGGATCATTGGGAATTTCGCGGCGGTCGACGGGAGCGCGAAAAATAGATGATACATGTATTCATTTCGTAAATTTTGTACGGGGAAAAGTGAGTGTTTTTCTTGCGTGAGTGGCAAACGAGATACGGACGACAGCTGCCTTCCAGGATTATTTATATCGACGGAGCATGGAGTATCGTCGTGTTTTGGGGCCCGCAGCGACGCGAAGAGCGGCGGGTTCCCTCAACGTTGCCAGTCTCGTCGTATTTTTCATTCTGTCCCTCGCTGCACGTACGGGAAACACTTCCGGTGAGTCTGATCGAATAATAAATACACTAGCTAACGAAAAGGTGGATTCTCGTCGCGTTTGAAATTGAAATTGAAAAAATGCAAAAATCTTTGGTACGATCGACCGGTCTAATTTGGCGAATATCGACGTTATCGACGCGGAATCGCGGTCGATCGAAAAATATTAGTTTTTGACAATCAACACGCGCGCATGTTCGTGTATCGTGAAAAATCAGCGCGACCAAGAGCCGGTTCTTCCCCAATTGGGATTTATTACGGTGTTAATCCGCGCCAATTGCGAGAACCGAGTTTGAGCATTGACCTCTGCTCTCGCATCGCGCTCGGTTATGTGCAGGCGTGTCGGGGGTGGGGGGCTCTATTACAACTCGTTGTCGCTTCTCATTGCGCCTCGGACACTCGCGCGAGCGCACGTGCCGGCTCGTGTCCCCACACTGCAGATATCATTGCGATAACGCTCTTTCTCTCTTCCTCTCTTTCGGCGCCATCATCCCTTATGAAAAAACTCGTGAAAAAAATTATGCGCACATATACACTACCGGCGAAAAGTTTTCGGGAAAAATTTCAAAAAAGGTGTGGAACGTTTTTTAATGCCATTTCGCCGGAAGTCAACGTAAACTAATTTAATAAATAGCATTTTAATGGGAAAAATTCGGCGTCATTTCCTGTTTTAAAAATTATTTTTGCAATTTGTTTTTAGTTTTGGCCTCTATTTTAAAAATAACTGTTTTTCACCTTTTTTTCCCTCTTCAGGTGCATCCATCTTCCAGAGGAATTTTTTTAAATACATTTTTACGATTGGCTTCATAAAGACGAAAGTTTGAGCTTCAATTTCCTTATTTAAAAAACTTAGCGATTTTTTTTTCAAAGTTATTCTGTTTTTTGTGAAAAACGAGGATATTTAAAAAATCCCGTATGACGAAAACAAAGAGGAGAAAACTTCAAAAAAGGTCTCGAACGTTTTTTTATGCCATTCCGCCGGAAGTCAACGTCAACTAATTTACAAACGGCGTTTTAAAGGCGAAGAATTCAGCTTCGTTTCCTGATTTTTTAATTATTTTTATAAATTGTTTTTAGATTTGGACTCTATTTTGAAAACAGCTGTTTTTCACCATTTTCCCCCCTCTCTTCAGGTGCACCCATCTTCCAGAGGAATTTTTTTAAACATATTTTTACGATTGGATTCATAAAAGGGAAAGTTTGAGCTTCAATTACCTTTTTTTTAAAACTTTGAGCGATTTTTTTTTCCAAAGTCATTCTGTTTTTTGTGAAAAATAAAGAAATTAGAAAAATGCCGTATAACACGAAAACAAAGAGGATTCATGAAAAACTTCAAGATAGCAAAAAGTTGCGCCTGTTTTTGTTGAGTTCAGAGGAATTTTTTCAGATTTTTTTTCCACAATTTTGTTTTCTCATGTTGAGGCTGGAAAAAAAATTAGGGAAGAAAATTTGAAAAAAAAATTCCAATGTGTTGAAAATAGTAAAATAAAGTATTTTATTTATTTATTTATTTATTTATTTCCAGTGTACAGCATTACTTTATACATATCCCATTCTGCCTTCCGAATTTTCCCCTCCCTTTGCTAAAATAAAGTATTTTCCCCTCTTGAAATTTTATCAATAATCCTTTAGTTCTCGAGTTATGGTAATTGAATGATCTGAGCCCCGACCCAGAAAACCCAGAAAATGAAAGAAAAAAAACATTTGGGGAAAAAATCGGAAAAGGGAAAAATCTTGAAGTTTTTCATGAATGTTTTTCTTGAAGTTTTTCTGAGGGAAAAATCTTGAAGTTTTTCATGAATCCTCTTTTTTTCGTGTTATACGGGATTTTTCAAATTTTCTCTTCACAAAAAACAGAATAACTTTGAAAAAAAAATCTCTCAAAATTTAAAAAAAAAGGAAATCGAAGCTCAAACCTTCCCCTTTATGAATCCAATCGTAAAAATGTATTTTAAAAAATTCCTCTCGAAGATGGGTGCACCTGAAGAGAGGGGTAAAAAGGCGAAAAACAGCTGTTTTCAAAATACGATCCAAATCTAAAAACGAATTCTAAAAATAATTACAAAAATCTAGAAACGAAGACGCGAATTCTTTCCCTTTAAAATGCCGTTTGTTGAATTAGTTTACGTTGATTTCCGGGGAAATGGCATGAAAAAATGTTCCAGACCTTTTTTTGAAGTTTTTTGTCCCGAAATCGAGCAAATTTTTTTCCAACCAAAATTTCGGCTCATTCGCGAACGTGGAAGCTTCGCAACCGGCTCGGTTCGCACGATGTTCATTATTCATCAATATTCGGCGAATCGCGCGGCGCGTCAGCTATTTTTTCACCCCGAGGCACGATCAAGGGCCTCTCTACCCGATACGACGGCGCGCCTCGTTCGAGTGGCTCATTCGTCGACGTGTGCCTTTTATCGTTTCTTCTCGCGAGTCTCATCGGCCGACGTCACTCTCGAATCGATCCCCATCCCCGCTGCGACGATTTCGACAATAATATTCGAGCATCTCTCTCGTAGTATCTTACTCGTACAATTTTCAACGGGTCAAGCGCTTCAAAAAACCTAAAAAAAAAAAAATCCTGATGACTACTCCTCAATGTTTGTAGAATGTGAATCAATGTTTATCAAAGCCCAAAAGTTATTGTTCTTTACGCTGTAAATAGCTATCTGAGCGAAGAAATCCTAATGTGAAATTTTGCTCGGGTCTTCAGCGACCCAGAACGACCGCGGTGGGATACTATGTTGCAAAATCGGGCTTTTGACGCTGACGCGGTCCCCTTAAACTCTCTCTTTCTCCCTCTCTCTCTCTCTCTCTCTCTCTCTCTCTCCCTCCCTCTCTCTCTCTCCCTCTCTCTCTCTCTCTCTCTCTCTCTCTCTCTCTCTCTCTCTCTTCCCGGACAAGAGTACATCCGTGATCCGTGAACGATTCTTTGTCTCTCAGTTTTGCATCGATCGATTTTACCGCACGAGGGTTACTCGAGGGACGTGTGAAATTGCCGATCCGTCGGAAGACACTCGCTCACTTTAAATCGGATCACGCGCCCTCTCGAAGGATTCTCTCCTCGTCCTCTCGCACTGCGTCTTCGGCATCGCACGCGCATCGTTTTAAAAAAAAGCCCCCGTTCGAGGGACTCGATTTTTTTTTCTCCAACCCTCTTCGCGGAGAAACGAAGAGAATCTCGCCGAGGGACGAAGAAAGTTTTTCTCTCGGAGCGTCCTTCGCCCGATGGACGAGTTACAAAATCTCGCGCAATTGTACAATCGCGATTTGATCCCTCGAGAGAGCGCAAAATAGTCGTTCGATGGTAGCAAAGTCGGTGCGGATATTCGAGGCCACTGACCGCCCTCGGCAAGGCTCCATCCATCCTCTTTTCTCATCCTTGACTCTCTCTCTCTCTCCCTCCTCTTTACTCTCTCCTTCCGCCGTCGCCGCCGTAATCGTCGTCTCTCTCACCGCGCGTCATCCGCACCGAGACGGCATTCTTCGTACGTGGATCACTCGTTTTACTCGGAAAAGTTGGTAAAACGACGGAGACGCCATAAATGCCGCGCTGCGACAACCGTTTCTCAAACGTTTGAGCGAGAATAATTTTTTTCTATTTTTTTACAATTATCGTTTTCTCCGTGAAAAATGAACCGATTCGTTTCGTCGCTATTCCCCATTTTGTTTTGTAACTCGAATTTGAAAAATCTGCGAAAAGCCAAAGATAGATTTTCAAGTTTGAACGACCGCAATCTACTCGTTTTTCATCCTTTTCCGTGCATCTTCGTTCGATACTCGCGATGAAACGACTCGCACTTTTTGCGGTTCGTTCTTCATCGCGCATCGTTCCATCGTTCTCGCTCTCGATCGTACATCGTTCCTCGAGATTCTCGGCGATTATACGGTCGGGTAATCCGAGACTCTCTCGATTCGCTCGAATCTCATCGCTCCGCGCTCTCGTACGTGAAAACTCGTTCTTCGCGCTGGAGTAACCGCGAGGCTGGTCTCAGGTGCTTCCGTTCTTCTGCCCCTCGCGTCTACTCCGCGGGGGTAGTTCGAACGACTCGTACCAGAGTCCTCCAGGAATCAACGATCCTCCGTCGAACGAGAGGAAACTGCACTCGTCCACGATCCTATTCGTGCCCGATTATGGAACTCGATTCTCGCTCTCTCTCTTTTTATTTTTTATTTTATTTTTAATTATTTGTATTTTTATTTCCACATATTTTTGTCCTTATGTTACTTTTACTTTTATTTCTGTTTTTATTTCCATTTGTATTAGTATTTTTATTTTTAGTTAATTCAAGTTATCAATCCTACGTTTATTTCAATTTTATTGTAGTCTTAATCTTATCATTTCTATTTATTCATTCCTTTTCGCTAATTCTCGGTTATTCAAGTTCTGTATCAGCTCATATCATACTATATATGTAATTCTTGCTTCTGGGGCGCAATGGTCGGCAGTATTAATTTTTTCGTCAACGATATTAATTTTAATACTAATTTTTTATAAAAATTCGTAATTAGCGGAAAAATATTAGTAATGTTTCGAAAAAATTGGTAATTAGTGACGAAATATTTCTAATTTTTCCGAAAAAATTAGTAATTAGTGACAATATATTTCTAATTTTTCCAAAAAAATTAGTAATTAGTGACAAAATATTTATAATTTTTCTAAAAAATTATTATTTAGCGACGAAATATTTCTAATTTTTTCAAAAAAATTAGTAATTAGCGAAAAAATATTACCAAATTTTTTTCCAAATATAGTAATTGGTAAGGAAGATATTACTAATTAATTGAAAAAAAACAGTCATTTGTAGAAAAGTATTGTGTATATTTACGTACTTGTGTGTACGGATTGAGTTATGGTTATAAGCTCGCTCAAACGACTCTTAAAAAAGTTGTTTTATAATACCTAGATCTTTTTTTTAATAATAACTAGATTTTTTGAATATTTCACACATTAGTATTTATTGTATCGAATGACATACGATATCACATAAGCTATTATTAATACCAATATTTAATCAGTACCTATTAAAAAATGCATTCGTAATTTTTATTTATTTATTACTTTTTTCAAAACTAATACAACATTCCTTCACAAATTGTTGATTTTTTTTGTTATTTAGCAATATCTTTCTCGCCAATTACTAATTGTTGGAAAAAATTAGTAATATTTTATCGTTAATTACTAATTTTTTTTGGAAAAATTAGAAATGTTTTGTCACTAATTACTTATTTATTAGAAAAATTAGTAAAGTAATTTCGCAAAGTAATTTCACTTTTGGCTATAAAATAGACAAATTTTGAAAGATGCAACGTAACTCAAAAACTATAGAATTTAAGGGAAAATGTGAAAGATGAAAAAAGTAGCGTAGATGTACACAGAATCGCCTGGAATTATTTCAGAATTTTCCTATGATTTTTTTTTCATTGCTATTTTTGCTATTACTATTAGACACCCTGTATATCAATTGATACTTGTTGTTGCGATAACCAAGGCTGCTTACCACAGTATATTCCGTATATATATATATACACACATTCAGATTATGATTCACCATTTTGAACAAGAATAATTCACGTTTCATTTATGCAAATTCGTTATTTACGTGTTAATGAGATAAAAAAAAGACAAAAGCTCGATGCATCACCTCTAAATCTTGAGCGACAGGGCAGATTGTTTACTTCGCATAGATTATTTTTTTATGTCGAAGTAGTGTTTGACATGGTTCAAAGCTGAAAAAAAATATCAACTACTTTTTTTAATTAGTCTAACCTACTATTATCTTCATCATTACTACCGCTAGTTCGCTACCTATTTTCAAGACGCGTTTTTTCACTCATCTCTTCACCTGTGAAGTTGCGTCATCATAAGCTATCAGTTTCTATCCAATTATTATTTTATGCTATTTTAACCTCTTAATTAAGTTGGTATTATACAGTAATTATACTTTACTATATATCCTACTACTTCTTGTTATATCTAGTTGGTATCCAACTTTTGCTATTATATCTACTTATGTTTTAGACTGATTTAAAAAAGCGACTATTTTTTGTCTTTCGAAATAATAAATTAAATACTTTCGAGGAGGTGAAAAAAGATGCCTGTTAAAAGCAGAGCTCTTAATATAAATATTTAGATACGTTTCATCGCGAATTTCTATTTCCCATTTAAATAACGCAGGAAATTTTTTTTTTTAACTTTGAAATTTTATACCTCGGCTTCAAGTCAATGTACCGAAATGAATGATACGTATTATTGTAAGGAGTTTAATGCTCTACAAAAAAGGTCTCTTATGATTTTTCGATAAACTCACTTCTTCAAAAGTTATCCAAGGTTACAGTTAAATTTAGAGTAAATTTCACTTTTTTTTTAGATTCCGACAAAATGCTAAAACTTAATACTAAACATCGTAAAATATGTTTTGAAACAAAAGTTTAAACCGTATTAACATAAATTATTTAATTTTTAAAGAAATGACCAACTCACATTCTCAGTCTAAACATACATTCATATTAGACCGTGAATAATTTTTGAAGGAGTGAGTTTATCAAAAAATCATAAGAGACCTTTTTCTGTAGAGCGTTAAGTTTCTTACAAGATTACGTATCGTTCGTTAGATAATTTTTTTTTTGTGTTATTTAAATGGGAAATAGAAATTCGCGATGAGACGTATCTAAATATTTATATTAAGAGCTCTGCTTTTAACAGGCATCTTTTTTCACCTCCCCAAAAGTATTTATAGGTTATTTCGAAAAACAATAAATAGTCGCTTTTTTTAATCAGTACACTGAGAGAAAATATTATTGAATTTGAGAACATAAATTTATTTATTAAATGAAAGTATTAATTCGATTATTTATTTATTGAACCAAGAAAATCACTCTTCATTTAAAAAAATATTTTCACGGATCTATTACTCCATAATATTAAAATCTTATTTAATAGTAACAATTAAATGCACGATAGATTTGATTAAATTCGTATTTATTGGATTAATTACATTGATCGCATCATAAACATGAGATTATTTGGATCTAAAAAACGAATTCAATACGAAATTATTTTTTTCGAAGAAAATTATTTATGGCATCATAAACATGAGATTATTTGAATGTGAAAAACGACATCAATATCAAATTATTTTTTTCGAACAAAATGATTTCTTTGCAATAAATTCATCATTATTTTACTTCTTAAAATATTTCTGTATAGTATTTTCAATATTTATTAGATATAAATTTGATTGTGATTATTTTAAAAGAAGCTGTAGTAAAATGAGGGACACATTATTTTATTCCAATAGAATATTTGTTTGGAATGATTACATTTTTATTTCCTCCAAGCAAGGAACTATCATTTCCATAGTATACTTTAATAGTATACATAAATTGTTGAAAATTAAAAAACTGGTTTTTTAATTGTTTTGTTATATCCGAATCTTCAAAACTCCTAAATTTTTTCAAGTGCATAGTAGGAGTCGATAGAGTAATAGGTAGCATGTTAGGTAGTTAGGTAGGATAGGTATGATGGTAGGTAGGGGCGAGGGTTCGAATCCGGGTCGGACAGAGAAATTAGATCGGAGAATTGGCGCCGATTTGTCTTTTTTTCTATTTATCTTTTTTTGGGGTCACTAGACTGTGCATATTAAATTATTTGGCAAGGGCTATATATTTTTTATAAAATGTTTAGCAACAATTAATAAACACGCATTTGATTGAATCAATCATTTTTCCTGTTGATTGGACTAATTAATTTGTTGATTCAACAAATTTTTTTCTCAGTGCTTCCTGTATTAAAAGACGTGCATGTTTTGAATGATAAAATATGTTCTTGATTCAAACAACATATTACATATAATTGATAACATGTTGTTAGATTTAAGTAAATTCGTTTATTGAAACAGAAATTTATGGAATTGACTGAAAAAAATGAACCAAGTAAATATATGAGGGAACTAATCTAATATGTTTTGGCAAATAATGAAAAAAATTATTTTTTGCCTTCAAAATTTTATTTCATTGGTTCTAGTAATTTTTTCTCTCAGTGTATGTATCTACTTTTACTATCATCCACTCATGTATGCATCATTTATTTTCAATCTTTGCCCCTCGGTTCTCCAGGGCACAGATAGACCAACCAACGAATTTCTCCCGCGTTTCTCCGGGTCGACGATATCGCGGTGAAAAATTTGGCTCTGTTGGGCGAACAGCGGGACGGGACGAAGCGCGGTAGGAACGAGCGGTGGGGAAACCTCCGCAAAACGTTGCGCATTGCGTCTTGGAAAGCGGGGAGAGCGGGAGGGGATTGGCCCTGTACCGCCGTCTGCACAGTGACGCATTGTATATACATTCATCCGAGTACCGCCGAGAGAGTATCTCTCAACGCGAGAAATCCGCAAAATCCGGTGCCCACACTGGAGCACATGGGCTCGATATTTCATTTATCTCCTTCAATGTTTTCCGATTGTACATCCTTTTGAAACCCTCTTGCGCGCTCCCTGATCCACAAAATGCGCGATGCCCGCTAAATTTCCTGGGCCCTATTTTCGTGACTCTCGATCGAACGATTTTGAAAATTGAAAGCAAATCACAAACTGCGACAGGGTCCTCGACGACGACCGCGCGGCGTTGCGTTTTTTCTAATTTTTATTCTCAAGCTTCTCGTTTGAAACAAAATACACACCGCGTCGGGAACCAGAGAGTGGAACGACGGAGAGTTGCGCGCGTCGAACCAGCAGGATGCGAAGCGTCCGATATTACGGCAGATTGTTCCTTTCTTTCACTCTTTTTCTCTTCGCGAGCGTATAATTTCCCGCACGCACGACATTCCATCCTTCTCTTTCGCACCGCGTACGCACTCAACCGAGAATCCACTCTCGTTACGACGAAATTTTAACAATTTTTACAGTTGTTACGATTTTTACCATTTTTACGATTTGCTCGAATGAAAAATGCACGGTACAAACGCGCTCGTGAGAAAACATTTATCTCGAGGGATAACGCTCACCGAGCACATCCTGCGATTATCCTTGGACATGCGCGGGGGGTCGATGGAAAGGCCTTTTCATCATGTGACGTGCGCAAGCGCAGCCGCCATATTGAAAGGGCGGTAATACAAAAGTTTCGTACAGTTTTGCTTGTTAATGGCTGGGAGAGCCGGATATCTACACAAAAAAATTAATTATTCGAACAAATTGTTGATGGTGCTTTACCAGTTCACAATTCAGTGGAAGCACATAATTGTGAACAATTAAAAAAATGAACCGATTGAGCATAACCTCTGTCACTTCGACCACATTTTTTCACCCGCAATTCACATTTTGCACATTTTGGACATGTTTTAATATGTAGTACTTTGCTCGATGATTTTATAATGTTTTTGCGATATTGAAGGCAAGGCTTTGGATAATTTTTGAGGTTATGTACTCTACATAGTCCATAACAACACTCTTTCGTTGTTTCTTTTCGTGAAGGTAATGTAATAATAATCGATTGAAAAATTTTGTTTTCTCAATTAGGACACTTATTATTTTATTTATTGCTTACTTTTTTTGAATAAATGTACTATTATTTGATGTTAATTTTAATTATTTGTATTCGGGTATTTTAACATGCTTGTTTACAAAAAAGTGTACGAAAAAGATGGCTGAAACTGACGCATGCGCATAAAAAAAATTGTGATGAAAAGGTCTATACGATTTCACTCTCCCTCGCTTTTGCACGCTCGAATTAACGAACGAGCGACCTTGTATACACGAAAAAAACCGGTTGATTTTGGCATTTGACTAGTTTGTAAGATACGTTTCGAGAAACTAGTTGGTTGGGGCAACCATTTTCGTGGTTACGGCAACTATACTGTCGATTGCCAAACACCTAACCAATAAAAAGTTGGTTGTGGGAACCATGCAAATGGTTGGGGCAACCATTTTCATGGTTGCCGCGACTATATTATTGGTTGCCAAACCCCCAACCAATAAAAAGGTGGTAGTGGTAACCATGCGAATGGTTGGGGCAACCATTTTCGTGGTTACCGCAACTATATTATTGGTTCCCAAACCCCCAACCAATAAAAAGGTGGTTGTGGTAACCATGCGAATGGTTGGGGCAACCATTTTCGTGGTTACCGCAACTATATTATTGGTTGCCAAACGCCCAACCAGTAAAAAATTGGTTGTGGGAACGATGCAAATGGTTGGGGTAACCATTTTCGTGGTTACCGCAACTATATTATTGGTTGCCGAACACGCAACCAATAAAAAGTTGGTTGTGGGAACCATGCAAATTGTTGGGGCAACGATTTGGGTGGTTACCGCAACTATATTATTGGTTGCCAAACACCCAACCAATGAAAAGTTGGTTCGGGGACCGATGCAAATGGTTAGGGCAACCATTTGGGTGGTTACCGCAACTATATCATTGGTTACGAAACTCCCAACCAATAAAAAGTTGGTTGTGGGCCCCACGAAAATGGAACCCAACCAACTAGTTGCTTGAAGCATATCAGTCGGTTGCCACAACCAACTCGGTTTTTCCGTTGCATGCTCGCTGTAAGATGCCCGCTTAGGATGTACAATTTTTCTAATGAAACACCACATTTCGTTTTACAGTGACTCTTCAAGAGCCGAGATTCATCACCCAACCGTCCGGTGTCAGCAATATCCTCATTGAGAATCGAACCAAGATTCTTCAATGCATGGCCCGAGGTAACGAGCTTCGTTCTTTTTTCTTTGTCTTAAAAAAAAAAATGAAAATTATAGCTGCGCGATAGAGAGAGAAAGAGAGAGAGAGAGAGCAGGTGGTCAGCGGGGAGAGTCGTTCGTAAAATATCGAATAACGTGATAGACGGTATATATCCTGTATAATATAGACTGAGGCGCGAGCGCGCGACAACAAGATGAAGCCATAAAGTCGTCGTCGTCGGTTCTCAACCGCCTATCTCTCTCGCTCTCTCTCTCTCTCTCTCTCTCTCTCTCTCTCTCTCTCTCTCTCTCTCTCTCTCTCTCTCCTCTCTCTCTCTCTCTCTCTCTCTCTCTCTCTCTCTCTCTCTCTCTCTCTCTCTCTCTCTCTCTCTCTCTCTCTCTCTCTCTCTCTCTCTCTCTCTCTCTCGGCTCTCGCGTAATTCGATATCGTGACCCCTCTGCGAAATGCAATAAAAAAAATGAAAAGGGCACGCAGAGTGTCCCGTATCGAAGGACGAGGGGATTGAAAGATGCATTGTTTCGGTGCTGCAGGGTATCCGCAACCAAAGTACAGATGGTTCAAGGACGGCGTACCGTTGAGCGAGCGACACACGTCGGATACATTCTGGCGAATTCAGAGCCCACGTCGAAAAGACGCGGGTGTCTACTATTGCGTGGCCACCAATCAAGTTGGATCCATCTTCAGCGAGAGAGTGACCTTCACCGTAGCCTGTGAGTCAATATTCACCAACAGGGTTGCGAGTAATGCATTACTTTTTGTAATACATTGCCATTTCCATTACCCATTAAAATGTAGTGTGTGATGGAAAAAATTTACATTACCCATTACAACGTAGTGTGTAATGGAAAAAATTTACATTACCCATTGAAATGTAGTGTGTAGTGGAAAACATTTTCATTACCCATTACAATGTAGTGTGTAATGGAAAAAATTTGCATTACCCATTACAATGTTAGTGTGTAATGGAAAAAATGTACATTACTCATTGGAATGTAGTGTGTAAAGAAATAAAAATCCATTACCCATTACAATGTAGTGTGTAATGGAAAAAATGTTCATTAACCATTACAATGTAGTGTGTAATGGAAAAAATGTTCATTAACCATTACAATGTAGTGTGTAATGGAAAAAATTTGCATTACCCATTAAAATGTAGTGTATAATGGAAAAAATTTGCATTACCCATTACAATGTTAGTGTGTAATGGGAAAAATTTACATTACCCATTGCAATGTAGTGTGTAATGAAATAAAAATCCATTACCCATTACAATGTAGTGTGTAATGAAAAATTTGTTCATTACTCATTATAATGTAGTGTGTAATCGAAGAAAAATTCATGACCCATTACAATGTAGTGTGTGATAGAACAAATTTCCATTACACATTACATTGCAATGAGTAATGGAAATTTTTTCTATTACACACTACATTGTAATGAGTCATGAAATTTCCTAAAAAGCATCTATATTATAGATGCTTTTTAGAATTTAAGGTACCTAACAATCTAAGTCCTAAGTCAATAAAATATCATGCAAAATTGCAATAATTTATTCATCTATATTTTTCCATTCTCAAAATTACAATCAAAGTTTTGTCCATTACACATTACATTGCAATGGGTAATGGAATTTTTTTATATTACACACTACATTGTAATGTGACATGAAATTTTGTTCCATTACACACTACATGATAATGAGTAATGAAAATTTTTTCCATTACACACTACATTTTAATGGGTAATGGAAATTTTTTCCATTACACACTACATTTTAATGGGTATTGGAAGTTTTTTCCATTACACACTACATTTTAATGGGTAATGAAATTTTTTCCATTATACACTAACATTGTAATGGGTAATGAAAGTTTTTCCATTACACACTACATTGTAATGGGTAATGGAAATTTTTTCCATTACCCACTACATTTTAATGGGTATTGGAAATTTTTTCCATTACACACCACATTGTAATGAGTAATGAAAATTTTTTCTACTACACACTACATTTTAATGGGTAATGGACATTTTTTCCATTACACACTACATTGTAATGAGTAATGGAAATTTTTTCCATTACACACTACATTGTAATGGGTAATGGAAATTTTTCCATTACACATTCTGAAAGTAATGAATAATGCGTTACTTTTACATTGCCAATTTTGCAACCTTGTCCACCAATAATATTACAGCATGGTATTTTACGGTAACCGGACCAAAGAATAACACATCTTGAGTCAAAAACTCTTATCTAGATATGGGAGTATTTGAGAATCTGACTGATATCGAGGTGAGCGTGGAAGCTGGAAATGCGGCTATACTGGAACTTCCCACTATCGAGAGTGATCCAACGCCGGATGTGACGTGGTCGACCCTCGACGGTCCAATTCCGTACGAGATACAATACGCCACGAGCGACAACAAACTCTTGATTCTGAACGCCTCAGAAAAATATCCGACTGCCTATCGCGCGAGAGCGACCAATACGCAAATTGGCAAGGAGGAAAATAGTCCTATGTTCAATTTGCGTGTCGTCGGTGATCCTGACGTCGATGTCGCACCCTCCATCATAATCCAACCCCGGGATATGCAAATAATCAAGGATCAGCCGGTGACATATTTGCCCTGTATCGCCAATGCGAGGTTCGTTATCGCTCGTCATTGCGCACGGATCATCCTCGAATGAGCACTGACAATTTATCTCTCTCTCTCTATCAAGGTCACTCCACGAGATTCGTACAATTTGGACCAAGGACGGCATACCGATAGAAAATTCACGAATAATATATAGCTTCAATGACTCGTGGAATCGAACGCTCGCTCTGATATCGGCCAATCTGACTTACACGGGTGTGTACGCGTGTCAGGTGAATTTACTCACCGGTGGTTATCCCACGGTCAATGCCAGCGCCAAAATCGACGTTTACGGTTAGTTTTGAAAACGCGCGAATCGCAACCCAGTGAACATTGTTGCAGCAATGTAATATGGAAGTTACATGTAATGTTACAATGTTATTCCTATTTAGCTGTTATATAACGTGCAAGTAACGTGTTATGTAACATTCGTTACATGCAGGTTACATAACTGGTGTATAACTTTGTTACACTACAGTAATGTAACAAAGTTTTGTAGCCGTTACGTAACATGCTTATAACATGGAAGTTACATGTAATGTCACAATGTTATTCTTGTGATACATAACTGTTATATAACGTAGAAGTAACATGTTATGTACCATTTGTTATATCCAGGTTACGTAACTGGTATATAACGGTTTTAAATTACAGCAATGCAAAAAAAAATATGCAAAGTAATGATATTGCAGTATTATAACTGAAATATTACAATGATATCACCGTAACATTGCTGTTATATAAATACAATGTAACAGTTACATTAATGTAAGATTACATTCCAATATTGCGGTTACATAACTGTTATATAACAATGTTATATTGCTGAGTAGGGAATTGTAACTTACATGTAATGTTTATGTAATATTACATGTTACAAACGGTAACATTGCCGTTACATTGCTGCAACGTTACTGTGTCCACTGCTAACTTTTTACATTACCCACGCGCAAACTTTAACGAGATGTAACTTTCCGTCTTGGACAGAAAAACCGACTTTCGTCAACGAATTGAAACGCGAGACCCACAGCGATTATGGCACTACGGTTAATCTACCTTGCGACGCCGTTGGTGTTCCGATGCCAAAAATCACTTGGTTCTACAATGCAGAGCCGGTGGACCATTTACTCGGCAACAAGTGAGTGCGCGACACTGTGATTTTTTTCGCCCTCTTTTCTCCCTCGCTCCTTATCAACCGGTCTCACCGAATTGAATTACACCTTTCCTGCAGCAGGGTTAATGGAAATAATTTCCATTAACTATAAAATGTTAATGGTCGATGGGAGTTATTTTCATTCACTATTAACCATTAACATTTAATGGTTAATGGCTAATGAAAATGATTTCCATTAACCATTAAATTTTAATGGTAATGGAAATAATTTCCGTTAATCAATCAATGTTGATGGTTAATGGAAGTTATTTTCAATTATCAATAAGAGTTAATGGTTAATTAAAATTATCTCCATTAACCATTACATGTTGATGGATAATGGAAATAATTTCCATTAACCTTTAACATTTAATGGTTAATCGAAATAACTCCCATTAACCATTAACATATAATGGTTAATAGAATTTTTTTTCATTAACCATTAACATTCAATGGTTAATGGAAATTATTTCAATTAATCAACAAGAGTTAATGGTTATTGAAAATGTTAATGCATTAAAGAAGTAATGCATTATTTGCAACCCTGTCCAGCAGTTATATTAATTTCCGCTAACCAATAGGAATAAATGATTAATGGAAATAATTTCCGTTAATCAATAAATGTTTATGGTTAATGAAAGTTATTGTCAATTATCAATAAGAGTTAATGGTCAATTAAAGTTATCTCCATTAACCATTACGTGTTGATGGTTAATGGAAATTATTTCAATTAATCAATAAGAGTTAATGGTTATTGAAAATGTAAATGCATTAAAAAAAGTAATGCATTATTTGCAACCCTGTCCTGCAGTTATATTTTTCCACTAACCAATAACAATAAATGATTAATGGAAATAATTTCCGTTAATCAATAAATGTTAATGGTCAATGAAAATTATCTCAATTAACCATTACGTGTTGATGGTTAACGGGAATTATTTCAATTAATCAATAAGAGTTAATGGTTATTGAAAATGTAAATACATTAAAAAAGTAATGCATTATTTGCAACCCTGTCCTGCAGTTATATTAATTTCCACTAACCAATAACAATAAATGATTAATGGAAATAATTTCCGTTAAATAAATAAATGTTAATGGTTAATGGAAGTTATTGTCAATTATCAATAAGAGTTAATCGTTGATGAAAATAATTTCCATTAACCCTTAACATTTAATGGTTAATCGACATAACTTCCATTAACCATTAACATGTAATGGTCAATGGAAATTATTTTCATTAACCATTAACATTCAATGGTTAACGGAAATTATTTCAATTAATCAATAAGAGTAATAATGGTTATTGAAAATGTAAATGCATAAAAAAAAAGAAATGCATTATTTGCAACCCTGTTCTGCAGTAATATTAATTATTTTCGTTGACGATGATTCCGATAGATTGGAGATGCAGGAGGACGGCTCGTTGACGGTGAAAAAGCTGACTATGGAATTTTCGGGGATGTTTCAATGTTTGGCGTCCAACGACGCGGGCGAGGCATCGAGCTACACGTGGCTGAAGGCTAAAAGTAACGACACTTGTCATTAATCGTAATCAACGATGATAAAGCGCAGCTTTTTTTTTTTTCTTCAAACGTCCGATACTCTGCGCGACCAATCGATTTGCCCGAGTAAATATCATTTGTTTTTTTTTTCCTTCGTTGCGCGTGAAAAAGCGGAGGAAATTGTCCCGAGCGGAACGAGAGTGATTCGCCGGGCAGCCGGCTATAACGTAGTCCGTGCTCGCCAATTCGACGGCCGCTTAAAGTTCTTTCAATATTCGGAGAGTAAGAAGCAAAGAATAGCGAAAAAAAATTCTGAATTCACGATAGTTTAGTGGTGTTTCTTTTTTTTGCTACTTTTTTCACAGCGTGTTGTGTTCCCGGAAAACCCCCACCCCCGTTATTTTTTGTTGTCTGTTTCATTTTTTAGTTTTCATCCAAAGCAGCACTATGAAACGCTCGTGTTAAAAATTTTGCCAGCGTTAGTGGCGCCCAACTTGGTCCCGCGGTGTTTTGGAGAACTAACTACACCGGGATATATATATATATATATATGCTCTGCTGTATATAGATATATATCCCAGTTCAGTTAGTTCTCCAAACCTCCGCGGGACCAAGTTCGGCGCCACTAACGCTGGCAAACTTTTCTCCATAAGCGTTTCCTAGCCCTGATCCAAAGCACTCGTACGCTTGTACCGATAGATCGACCTAGTTTTTTTTTCAATTGAATACGCCCGATGCATCGCGCACGATAGAAAGATGTCCAAGATATTTGAATTTTTTTTGTTTGCCTTTTTTTTTTCTTTCCGCACACTACGAAATTAGCTCGCTCGCGCACAATACGGAGAGGGGAAAAAAATGATAGATTCATCGCGGCGTACACAACATCGATCGATCGTTAAATATTTGTTATCCACGACGAGCCTAATTCAATTGTTTTTTTCTTCCTCTTAGCGTTGTTGTTGTAGTTCTTGTTGTTATTGCTGCTGTTGTTTTTATTACTGCTAGGTGTCGAGTATGAGTATGAAGGAGATGATATATACATATATAATAAGAGTGTGTGCTTTTTAGAGTTCGCGATAGCATGGCGAAAGAGAGAGAGACGAGTTTGTTTGTTGTTGAGCAGCGTTAATCGTTTATTCTCATAATTTCAGCATCGATTCCGGTTATCGAAAGCCCACCTCAAGATACAACGATTCTCGATGGCAAAGATGCGACCATCACTTGCCGTGCGATCGCAGCGCCGATTCCCAACATCACTTGGATTTACAATGGTAATTCATAAATATCGAAATGATCGATTCATGAATATCGAAATGATTCATATGAATATCGAATTCATGAATTTCGAGATGATTAACATTTAATGGTTAATGGTTAATGAAAATAATTCTCATTGACCATTAACATTTAATGGTTAATGTGAGATATTTCGATTAACCATTAAATGTTAAGGGTCAATGGAAATTATTTTCATTATCCATCAACACGTAATGGTTAATGGAGATAATTTTCATTAACCATTAACTCTTATTGATAATTGAAAATAACTTCCATTAACCATTAACATTAATTGATTAACGGAAATTATTTTCATTAATCAGAGTTGGGCAAAGTACTTGCAAGTACTTCAAGTATCAAGTACAAAGTACCAGTATCAAGTACTTTTCTAGTTTTCGGGTACGTCTCGTAAATTCTGGTACTTGGGTCATTCCATGTCAAATCGAGCAAGAGTTGGAATCGACCACTTACAATTTCGATGAAATTTGGTCAGAAGTTTTGTTTTACCATAAAACCAAGTTCTACCAAGGAATAAAAATTAATTTTTTTTTTTTCAAAAGTTATGTAAAATTCAAAATTTAACCATTTTGCAATTTTTTTTCTAAATATCTTGAAAACTATGATAGTTATGAAAAATTGTTTGTTTCGTCTTGAAGAGTATACTTGGGACTACGAAAAAAAATATTCCGACAAAAAAATTTGAAAAATGATGAATTTGGAGAATTTTGAATTTTTTAAAATCGTGAAAATCCACAATTAACATCGAATTTTTTGTTCAATTTTTTGAATATAATACCTTGTACTGATTCGAAAAGATCCTGAAAGATTTTCAGAAAGGTGTTTTTTTTTCCAAAAATATGAATTTTTTTAAGTTGAGCAATGATGTAATTTTGTAATTTTCAGCAGTCAAAATTACACGATTAATCAACTTCACTTAACTTAGAGGTAAACAAAAAGTTTTACCAAAATTCAAAAATTCATATTTTTTAAACAAAAAAAACACCTTTCTGAAAATTTCAGGGTCTTTTGACATCAGTACAAGGTGTTATATAAAAAAATAAAACCAAAAATTTAATGTTGATCGTGGATTTTCACGATTTTGAAAAATCCTCCAAATTCATCATTTTTCAAAAATTTGTTTCAGAATTTTTTTTTTTGTAGCCCCAAGTATACTCTTCAAGACGAACCCAGAACGATTTTTTCGTAACTTCGTAAGTTTTCGAAATATTTAAAAAATAAACTTGAAAAAATTGTGAAATTTTGAATTTTCGAAAAAAATAATAATAATTTTTTTCCTTTGTTAGAACTTTGTTTTATGATAAAAGAAAACATCTGACCAAATTTCATCGAAATTGAAAGGGGTCGATTCCAAATATTGGTCGATCAGACATGGAATGACCCATATTCAAAGGCCTTGCACATGCAACCATCAGCAAGACACATTCAAAAGTACTTGATACTTGTACTTGAAAAAAGTACTTCAAGTACAGAAAATTACTTGAAATTTTCAAGTACAGTACTTCAAGTACATGAAGTACTTGAAAAATTTAAGTCCAATAGTTGAAGTACTTTTCAAGTACTTTGTACTTGCATGTACCGAGTACTTTCAAGTACTGCCCAGCTCTGCCATTAATCATTTATTGTTATTGGTTAGTATAAAATAATTATCATTACCATTAACATTTAATGGTTAATGGAAATCATTTCCATGAGCCATTAAATGTTAATGGTTAATGGATTCATCTGTCGCCTGTTGTGTTTTTTAATTTTTTTTTCTCCGCTCCTAGACACCGAACCGGTCGAGATTGCCGGAAGAGTACGGTTATTGGATACCGGAGATCTTCTCATCGCTGCGGTAAAGCCGAATGACGCTGGAAAATACACGTGTTTGCGGGCAAACGAAGCTGGCTCGGTCAATGCCTCGGCGTATCTCACTGTAGTCGGTGAGAGATGATGGATGCTATTAGTTATTATCGTGGACCTGTTTTCTTCATTGCATTTGATCGATTTCAATTATTTTTGCGCAGTGAGAACCCAAATAATACGACCTCCGAGTGACACTTCCGTTCTGTTGGGACACACGGCCGAGCTGCAGTGTAAAATTTCAAACGATCCCAGCGTACCTTACGACATTGTATGGTTGTACAATTCACAGTTAGTAATGATTCTTTTTTTTTCTTCAACGACGCGCCTCGTCTCTTCAAATAGAGGAGTTCACGACGAATTGACAATTGCAGAGTGATCGACACTCGAGCGAGTCAGAGAGTAGAAATGCGACACGACGGAGCATTGGAGATAACCGCTGTACGCGCCTCGGACGTTGGTGAATATTCGTGCTCGGTTTTGTCACCTGGTGGCAATGAAACGAGAACAGCGCGATTGAGCGTCATCGAATTGCCATTCGCGCCGATACGAGTCAAGGCGGATCGCGTCGAGGCTATTTCACCGAGAACGATCAACGTCAGTTGGGTGCCCGGTTTCGACGGCAACAGTCCGACGGAAAAATTTATCATCGAGAGACGCGAGGTTCCCGAATTAGGTGACTGAATCTCTTCGCGAGATTGACGTACTCCCAGTACGTCCTCGATCGTACACCTTGTCTATAATTTTTCCTCTTATTTTTTTTTCCCCACGCAGGTCCGATACCGGATCCACTCTCGAATTGGGTGGTCGAGAACAACAATGTCTCGGCTGAGGAAAAATGGTGCTTGTTGAGTGATCTGAAGGCCGCTGCGGCTTATCAATTTCGAATAACGGCCGTTAATAGCGTTGGCGAAGGACCGCCGTCGGATCCTAGTAACGTCGTAATATTACCTCAAGAACGTTAGTCTTCATCTCTCTCGCCCTTTGGTTCTCCCTCATCTTCTATCAAAATTCCAATACCGTTTATCGTCATTTTTCCAGCACCTTCGGGTCCGCCGCTAGGTTTCGTCGGCTCAGCTCGTTCGTCATCCGAGATAATAACTCAATGGCAATTACCACTCGAGGAACATCGCAATGGTCATATACTGGGTTACATATTGCGTTATCGTTTGCACGGCTACAACCTGAGTCCGTGGACGATGCAAAACATAACGAACGAAGCTCAAAAAAATTATCTCATATCGGATCTGATTACTTGGAAGGATTATCTTGTTCAAATAGCCGCGTACAATGACAAGGGAGTTGGTGTATTCACCGACGGACTGAAGATCAAGACAAAGGAAGGAGGTGAGTTGTATTCTTTTTTTCCCTTGTTTCTTCAGATCAATGCCGCCCACTGAAAAACATTTCAAAGGGAAAAAGCCTGATCCCACGCGAGTTTATTGATGCCATTGTGTGTAGCGAAACACAAATAGGGTTGCGAAATTTTTAATGAAAAAGTAATGCATTAACCATTACTTTTTTAATGGCTAATGATGGTTAATGGAAATTATTTTCATTGACCATTAAAATTTAATGGTTAATGGAAATTATTTTCATTAACCATTAAAATTTAATGGTTCGTGGATATTATTTTCATTAACCATTAAAATTATTTCCATTAACCATTAAATGTTAATGGTTAATAAAAATGCGAGTGCATTAAAAAAAGTAACGCACTATTTGCAACCCTGCCCATTACAATGTAGTGTATAATAGAAAAAATTTCCATTACCCATTGCAATGTAATGTGTTATGGACAAAACTTTGATTCCAATTTTGGGAATGGAAAAATATAGATGAATAAATTATTGCAATTTTGCGTTACATATTATTGACTTGGAACTTAGATTATCAGGTTCCTTAAATTCTAAAAAGCATCTATATTATAATTCTAAAAATCTAAGTCCTAAGTCAAAAAAATGTAATGCAAAACTGCAACTCATCTATATTTTTCCATTCCCAAAATTGCAATCAATGTTTTGTCCATTACACATTACATTGCAATGGGTAATGGAATTTTTTTCTATTACACACTACATTGTAATGGGCAGGGTTGCAAATAATGCATTACTTTTTTAATGCAATTGCATTTTCATTAGCCATTAACATTTAATGGTTAATGGAAATAATTCTTATTAACCATTAACCATTAAATTTTAATGGTTAATGAAAATTATTTCCAATAACCATTAATGGTTAATGAAAATGCAAATGCATTAAAAAAAGTAATGCATTATTTGCAACCCTGAATACAAATAACCTGAGAGTCGAAGAAAATTTGTCTGGTATCCCTCTGTGTAATCTCAAATTTGTATCCCAAGTTAAGGTCGTCGTGTGAGCTTGTAATAAAAAAGACATGGTAATGAATTGCAGTTCCCGAAGCAGCCCCGACAAACGTTCGCGTCGAGGCGATTAATTCAACCGCCGTGATGGTCCGTTGGAAACCGCCGAATCCGCAAAAAATAAATGGCATCAATCAGGGCTACAAGCTTCAAGCTTGGAGCGGTGAAAATTTCACGGAAACGGACGAATACAAATCCATGACCGTGCCACCGAGTCTGTTTGATCCGCTCGCCGAGCAGAGCGCCATTGTCGGTGGATTGAAAAAGTTTACTCTCTACAATATAACCGTGCTTTGCTTCACGGATCCCGGTGACGGTGAACGCAGCATTCCAGTTAAAGTTCGTACCAGCGAGGATGGTGAGTTGCGCTATCCCTCTTCGAGGGGTTAATCCATTATTATTTTTAATAGTGAAGGGAGAATCGGCTGCCATTCGGTTATTTGGTTATTTGCGATTATTTGGCTGCGTCATCCTTCAAAAATTGGAAACGCAATAACATCGCCAAAACTCGTTACCACCAACAACTACGGTTTTTATTAAAATGCAGACAGGACGATCTGATACCTAAACACATTTATTCACAGAACATAAACAATATCTTAATTCTCAACAACAGAAATAAATTCAAACTCAAAACACTCCCATCGAACACGTTATGTTGCCGCAATGTAACATGGAAGTTACATGTAATGTTAAAATGTTATCCCTATGTAACGTTGCTGTTATATAACGTGCAAGTAACATGTTACGTAACATTTGTTACATGTAGGTTACACGACTGCTATATAACTTTGTTACATTACAGTAACGTAATATATGTTATATTGCGGCATTATAACATGGAAGTTACACACTGTGTAAAAAAGATAGGAAATGTCAAACATTTTTACTACGAGGAGTCAGGGGTCGCGAAATTAATTTACGAGGGATAACTTAAGTTATAAGGGGTCAGGTATTCTGGAATACAGTTTTGAGAGTTCAAATAACTTATGAGGAGTCAGGGGCTCTGACATTAAGTTATTAGGGGACACTTAATTTATGAGGGGTCAGGAATCCTGGAATTGAGTTTCGCGGCTTTACAAAACCTACAAGGGGTCAGGGGTCACGAAATTAAGTTATGAGGGGTCACTTAAGTTATGAGGGGTCAGGTATTCTGGAAAAAGTTTTTAGATTCCACATAACTTATGAGGGGTCAGGGGCCCTGAACTTAAGTTACGAGAAGTCGGTAAACTTATGAGAGGTCACGGTTTTATTGAAATCAGTTTTGAGGGTTTGCATAACTTACGAGGGGTTAGTTCTGAAATTAAATTATGAGCGGCTTACGTAAGTTCTGAGGGGTCACTTAAGTTATGAGGATTCAGGTATTCTGGAATAAAGTTTACATAACTTATGAGGGGTCAAGGGATTCGAATTCGCAAATAAAAAACCCAACTTTCATGGTTTATTGCTCATTCAAATGCATTTACTATTATTATTATTATTATTATTATTATTATTATTATTATTATTATTATTATTATTATTATTATTATTATTATTATTATTGTACTATCATTATTATACTACTATCATTTTTTCGGCACTCCTGCATTCATATATTATACAAGTAGAGGGAATTTACAAGTAGTCGATAGCGTAATAGGTAGCGTGCTAGGTAAATAGGTAGGATGGTAGGTAGGGTCGAGGGTTCGATTCCCGGTCTCTGAGAAAAATTAGATCGGTCAATTGGTGTAGATTTTTTTTTCCCCTATGAATCTCTTTTTGGGGCCGGTAAACTATGCATATTAAAGTATTTTGCAAGCGCTATGTATTTTTTATAACATGTTTAACAACAATTCTAGTTACGGTAATGTAATACAGTTACATAACAGTTATGTAACTGTTACATAATTGTTATATAACAATGTTATATTGCTGAGTAGGAAATTGTAACTTACATGTAACTTACTTGTAACGTACATGTAATGTTACATGTTACAAACGGTAACATTGCCGTTACATTGCTGCAACATTACTGTGTCCACTGGGCTCTTACACAAAACTTAAACGAATCGCAGCCGATTCTCCCTTCACTATTGTCTCTACAAGGCCGCATATTCAAATTTATTATTTATTATAAATCTTTCGTCTCCTTATTTTTGAAATATAATAAGAACGAAATTATGTTGTTGCGCATAGTTCCCGATGAGGTGGAGAATCTTCAATTCGACGACATAAGCGATCGTGCTCTGACAGTCAGGTGGAATCCTCCGCGGGAGATCAATGGAATTTTGACCTTCTATCAGCTTAAATATACGATCAAGGATAATCCAGATTCTTTGAGAGTGAAAAATTTAACTCGCGACGTTGTTTCGTGCAAAGTCGAGAATCTTCGGGCAACGACGCACTATAAATTTCAAGTTGTCGCTTGGACCTCCAAAGGACCGGGAAAATCGAGATTCGCGACGATTCAATCGGGCGTCGAGCCCGTACTTCCCGAACCACCTACGAAACTCGCGCTCTCGAACATCGACGCTTTTTCCGTTGTTTTGCAATTTACACCGGGTTTCGATGGTAATTCATCCATCATCGAGTGGACCGTTCAGGCCCAAACGAAACGCAACGCGACCTGGTACTCGATGTATCGAGTTTCCGATCCGGATGCGAGCACAATCACCGTTTCCGGTCTCATACCATTTATGGAATACAAATTGCGTTTGATCGCGAATAACGTAGTCGGTGCCTCGATACCGTCCGAACCGACCAAAGAATTCCAAACGATCCAAGCACCACCCTCGCATCCACCCCGTAACGTAACTGTACGGGCAATGAGCGCGACCGAGCTTCGAGTTCGTTGGATAGTGAGTAATTTTTTTTCCTTCTATTAATCTTCTCCTTTTTTCCATCATTCACCACCAGGGTTGCAAATAATGCATTAAAAAAATAATTGAATTAGCACCCGGATAAAGTTTTTTTTATTTGCTAATTCCAAAAACTGGGATTAAAAATAATTTTTTAATTTCTAATCCCGCCATGAGGATTAAAAAATAATTTGAAAAAATTTAATCCAGACCACTGCACTAAAAAATAATTGTTTAATTTTTAATCCCGACCTTGGGATATTTATTCTTCATTTTATGTTGGGGAATAAGGAATAAAAATATTTTTAAAGCAATAATAATAATAATAATAATAATAATAATAATAATAATATAATCAACAATTACAATAAATTCTTGTTATTATTATTATTTGAAGGATTCAAATTTCAAATTTTTTCTTGCTTTTACTTTGTGTTCCGCCATGGTTATTGATTTTTGAAAAAATATTCTTAAAATAATCATAACTTCTCCAATAACCAAGATTCTCTAACCCAAGATATGCTAAGAGGACATTTTGTTTGTCTTTCAATGTACTTTCTTTAAAAAATATCGAAAATAAGAGAAAAAAATGTTAATGTCTTTTTGGCCGTTTTAAGCTAAAAAATTTGATTCTCTTTCAATGCAACCCCTTCGATTTTTCCGAAATTTTTTTTATAATTCTACGTAAAGAAAAACAAAATTTTTGAGATTTTACTCAAGAAGGGATTCAAATAACTTCCTTTTAAAAAAAAAATTTGATTTTTTTTTCTCGTAATTTTGAACTTTTTTTCTTCTATGACTACAATAGTTGATTTCAATGATGTTAAAATAAAGAATTTAACTTCTTTCACATATTTCCTTTGTAAATTACAACAATTAACATTAAGAATTATAATTCAAGTACGTTTTGCACTTTATTCAATTTTTTTAGAAAAAAAATTGTAATTCTTAATGTCAATTATTATAATTTACGAAGGAAATAAGTGAGAGAAGTTGAATTATTTATTTTAACATAATTAAAATCAACTATTGTAGTCATAGAAAGAAAAAAGATCAAAATTACGAAGAAAAAAATCGAAATAATTTTTTAATTTTTAATTTTTAATATGTAATCCCAACATTTGGATTAAAAAATAATTCTTTAATTTTTAATCCGAACCTTTGAATTAAAAACTGAAAATTCAATTTTTAATTCAAATTTTAATAATTAAAAAATTCGCAACCCTGTTCACTACACAAATGTCTGAAAACATTTTTCGTCGTTCAGCCATTGCAGCAGATCGAGTGGTACGGAAATCCACGTGGTTACAACGTAACTTACACCGAGGTACGAACAAACGACTCGAGGAGCATCAGCATAGACGATCATACGGCAAATTCTTACGTTCTCGAGGGCATGGAAGAATTTGCGCTCTACGAGATCGTCATGCAGGCGTACAATGACGTTGGTACGTCGCAACTGAGTCCAGAAGCGATCGAGAGAACGCGAGAATCTGTACCTTCCATCGGACCGTCCAACGTCGAGGCGAATGCGACATCGTCCACGACGATACTCGTTAAATGGGGCGATGTTCCGGTTCAACATCAGAATGGACAGATCGAGGGGTTCAAGGTTTATTACGGTGCAAACAGCAAAAGGCCATATCAGTATAAAAATATCCCGAAAAATACGACGTTTACAACGACCCTTACGGAATTGCGAAAATTCGTTCCGTATCACGTGCAAGTTTTGGCATACACGAGACTCGGTGATGGAGCTCTGAGCATACCGCCGATCAGAGTTCAAACCTTTGACGACAGTGAGTCCCTCTCTGTTTCCCTCATTCACTCACTCGGAGGGTATTATTCCAGCGTTTATTTTCTTTTTCAGCTCCTGGACCACCCTCCAACGTCTCTTTTCCCGACGTCAGTTTCTCGACAGCGCGCATAATATGGGACACTCCGGACGATCCAAACGGCGAGATTCTTCGTTACAAAGTTATGTTTCATCTCAACAATAGTCAAGAGCGACAATTCTCGAAAGAGCTCGAAGCGTCCGACAGAACGTTCACGGCGACGGGTCTCGAGGCTGAAAGATACTACATGTTCTCTGTTACCGCGAGAACAAGATTGGGATGGGGCAAAACGGCCTACGGTCTTGTTCTCACGACCAATAATCGCGAGAGACCCCAACCACCGTCTTTGCCCCAAGTCAGCAGATCCCAAGTACAGAGCCGGCAAATAACCTTCAGCTGGACACCGGGACGAGACGGTTCCGCTCCTCTACGGTATCTATCGCCCATTTCACAAATTCTCTCTCTCTTATAAAATGTTTCATGATATTTCTTTTTTTCACATGTCTGCATAGATATTACACGGTTCAGCAGTCTGAAAATTCAGGACCGTTTCAAACTATACCCGAGCGTCTCGATCCGTCGCTCACGTCTCACACGGTCAATAATCTGAGACCATCGACGTTCTATCAATTTCGAATTCAAGCGACCAATGATATCGGACCTTCAGCCTGGAGCACCGAATCTGCGCAGGTTCAAACATTGCCGGCAGGTTCGTTCGGATCCTCGTTCACTTGTATTCTGAGCAGAGTTGTAAATAATGCATTACTTTGATAATGCATTACTGTATTTATTACCCATTACACTGCATAATGTGAAATGGATAAGTGTACCGTTACAAAATACAAAAGTAATGTGTAATGAATGCGTGTGCCATTACAAATAAAAAAAAGTAATGTGCAATGGATGCATGTGCCATTACAAATAAAAAAGTAATGTGTAATGGATGCATGTGCCATTACAAATAAAAAAGTAATGTGTAATGGATGCGTGTTCCATTACAATTAAAAAAAGTAATGTGTAATGGATGCATGTCCCATTACAAATAAAAAAGTAATGTGTAATGTATGCATGTTCTATTAAACATTACTTTTTTATTTTTATTGGCACATGCATCCATTACACATTACTTTTTTATTTGTAATAGAACATGCGTACATTACACATTACTTTTGCTTCCTCACAAAGGAAGCTTTGTTTTCGTAAAAAAAAATTTTTTCGCGATTTTTATGCCAATATGTTCAAAATGTCCTAAAACATCGAGAAATCATATTTAGAAAAAATGTTCGGATGGATGCGTGTGTGTGTGTGTGTGTCCTGAGTTTCAGATGTAAATAATTAATAACTAGAAAACGCTTCGAGATATCAAGCTAAAATTTGGCACACTTGTCAAGCACGAATTGCTCTTCATCATGAAAAAATTTTTGTTTTAATTATAACGGGTGTTCAGATCTTATCGACTTTTTTCGTTTTTGCAAGAATGGCACAAACGCTCTATCCTCTGCAATTTTCAAGATATTGCACTCAAACTTTGTACAGAATAAGTATAGCTATTAAGGTTGTTTGGTATTGAATTTGGCGAAAATCCATCGAGGGATTAAAATTTTATGAAACTTTGAATTTTTTTAAAAATAGCCTAAACGCTCTAACTTGTGCAATTTTTAAGATATTGTACTGAAACTTTGCACAGAGCTAATATAGCTATCGAGGTTGTTCGCTATTAAATTTGGCAAGAATCCATCTAGGGATTAAAATTTTATGAAATTTTCAATTTTTTTTTAAATAGCGTAAACTTATCCAATACACATTGTTCAAAGTAATGGGTAATGCATTACTTTTACATTACTATTTTCACAACTCTGACTCTGAGAGGGGGCAATAAACGGTAAAGATAAACGTTAATTTTCCAGCACCATCGCGCGGCGTGACCGGCTTGAAGGTCGTGCCGATTACTACGTCGAGCGTACAGGTGCACTGGGACACAATTGATGAAATATACTGGAGCGGTGATCACGGGACTGGTGGTTACAGGGTCGTCTATCAGCCAGTTTCGGATTTCCCAACGGCTCTTCAGGCTACTCCTAAACAAGAGATTTTCGGAACAAAGGTCATTATTATTATTATTATTATTATTATTATTATTATCATCATCATCATCATCATCATCATCATAATTCCCATTATTTTTTCATCCTCCGTGTAAATCTGTCCATTTTTAGGAGACGAAAATGATACTGAGCGATCTGATGGAGGATAAAAATTACGAGATCGTCGTATTACCGTTTAATTCGGAGGGTGACGGTCCGCCGAGTCCGCCGGTAACGGTTTACGTAGGCGAGGCTGTACCAACGGGCGAGCCACAGTGCGTCGAGGCAAAGCCCGTATCCTCGACGGAGGTTCATCTGAGGTGGAAAGCACCGCAGGCAGATATGCAAAATGGTGATCTCTTGGGTTACAAGGTAAATCGACCATTGATATACGCAGGATTACAAGTAATGCATTACTTTTTGTAATGCATTTGCATTTTCATTAACCATTAAACCATTAAATTTTTATTTATTTATTTATTAATGTATTTTTTTACTTATGTATTCATTTATTTATTTATTCATTTACTTATTTCTTTCTTTTTTTGGCACTTTCAAGAATAAAAGAAAATAAATAAATGAATAAATAAATAAATAAAAATTTAATGGTTAATGAAAATAATTTCCATTAGCCATTAAAAAAGTAATGGTTAATGCATTACTTTTTCATTAAAAATTTTGCAACCCTGGATATACGTAGACGCATGACTCAGCGTGTGACAAATTAACCTCTGAAAATTTTTGTTCGATTTTTCAATGCCCACAGATCTTCTACTTTGTCACGGATTCGCCGCAGGCTCTCGGAAAAAAGCAAGAAGAGGAGATTGAAGTTGTGCCTGCGTCCTATGTCACTCACAGTCTCGTATTTCTCGACAAATACACCCAATACAGGATCCAAGTATTGGCGTTCAATCCAGCCGGCGACGGACCTCGATCCCCACCGATAACGGTCAGAACGAAACAGGATTTACCTGGTCCTCCTTACGACCTAAAATTCAACGAAATAACGATGACGAGCATGAGAGTCTCGTGGGAAGCGCCGAAACTTCGCAACGGCGAGATCGTCGGTTACATCGTCACTTACGAGACCGCCGAACAAAACGATCGTGAGTCCGTCAGTTTCGCTAAGCAATCTTACATTCGCGAGCGAAGATGATGTAATAGCATGAAATATTGCTCACGCAGGTTTCAGCAAGCAGGTCAAGCAAAAAGTAACCGAGACGAGTTTGCTCGTTCAGCCTCTCGAGGAAGAAATAACATACACATTCATGGTCAGAGCTCAAACTATCGATTTCGGTCCGCCAATATCGGGAAACGTGACGACCGGTCCTCAGGAAGGATCGCCAATGGCACCCAATGACCTTGTCGTCACTAAAACCGTATCGAGCGTCGATCTTCGTTGGAAGAACGGAGCCTCGGGAAAAGGACCACTTTTGGGATATTACATAGAGACGCGTCGTAAAGGTCAGTTCTCATTTTCTCAGTTACGATCTCTTTTAATTTCATTCAACGATAAAACGTGAAAAATCGATTTCTTCTTTTTCTACGCGCGTCGTCTACTTCCTCGCTCTCTCACTCTCTCATACAAATATCGTGTTGTCTTTTCATATTAACGAATACAGCAATGGAAGATTGGCGGCATTGTAAGTTTCAATCAAGTCCCCAAATATGCTGAAAATTTAAAATACGTTGACTCTAGGTGTCCCGTACATCTCGTAATTAATATCCATCGATAGCCTTATCTAAACAAATAAAAAATAGTAATCAGCATGATGAAAATCCCCAATAATTTCGTGTAACAACGATTGCGTTTCAACTAGACATTCCTACTAACGAACTGCAACAAATGATTAACGGTAATTGAGAAAAAAAAATAACAAACTAAAATTGTGTGTATGCGCGTGTTCGAAAAACGTGTGATCTTCCCGTAGACATTTTTTCAATGCTCGCCAAAATATCGGCAATTATCCGCACATTGTGAATGTTTTCTTTTTGCTCTTTTTTAGACGACACCCGATGGCAGACGATCTCGAAAAGCAACAATGGCCCATTGTCGGAGTTCGCGGTCTCGTATCAAAATTTATTACCCTCAACGTCTTATCTATTTCGCGTGATATCGTACAATCGTTATGGAATCAGTTATCCGGTATACTCGACCGAAACGGCAAGTTTATTTTATTTTTTTCAAACTATTGTTTCAATGAAACATCAAAGATTTGTAATTTTTTCATACCTTGCGACAAAACAGGTGCTTACGCCGTCAAAGTTGTATCTCGAATACGCTTATCTCCAGTACAGACCATTTTATCGTCAAACATGGTTTATGGTGACACTCGCTGCCTCGTCGATCGTCATAATAATCATGGTTATTGCTATTCTCTGCGTCAAGAGCAAGAGTTACAAGTACAAACGTGAGTTAATTTTTTAAACGTGAATTATAGTTTAACTGTCGACGCTTCGATTAATGCTTTCTTTTTCATTCTTGTTTGAATTGGCGCATCGTTCAACGCAGAAGAGGCGCAAAAGACTCTCGAGGAATCAATGGCGATGGACATTGACGATCGTCAAGAATCGGATTTGGAGCTTTATCGTTCGAGACAACCTGGCGGAGGGGGTCTGAGTGGTGGCGGCGGTGGTACGATGAATATTGCCTGCGGTACGCTGGGAAAGAGAAATACTCTTTCTCGTAAATCGATACATCCACCGCCACCGACGATGCTCGGTAAATCACCGCCACGACCTTCACCGGCATCGGTCGCTTATCACAGCGACGAAGAGAGTCTCAAAGGTTACGATGAGAATCCCGATGACAGTAGCGTCACGGAAAAACCGTCAGAGATTAGCTCAACGGATTCTCAGGTAAACTTGATTTTCACTTTTTGTGTATGTAATGGTATCAAATTACTTGAGATGTTAAAATCAAGGATCACTCCGAAGTAGCCCTGGAGAATATTTTTCAACTCTCAGAGAACTCGTATCTTATTACACAAAGTCAGGGTTGTCAGCGCTTCATATGGTCAAAAATAGTAGAATAGTGACTTAATTTCACAGAAACAGTGACGTAATAGTGACTTTTTCGTTTAAACAGTGACAAAATAGTGACATTTTCCCTACCAATAACTTTTGTGAAAGTTAGCCATATTTTTTTCACCATTTCAGAGCTCATTTGCAGTATTTTCATGAGAAATTTGTAGGATATGGGAAGTAAATGAAGGACGAGACAAGACAAACTTGAAAGTGACTTTTTCTTTTTCATTCAAATTTGTCATTTAGGCGAGATCAGACTAGATCTCGCACATCATATACACCGTGTTTTTTTTATACGCTTTTTTTAAAGAGGTGGTTCTACCCATCAATACGAACAACCTTATCTATGGGGACTTCTCAGAAATCGTGAAAAAAATTCAGCTGTTCCATACATGTTGGATCGAGTAAGTATCACATTTTGTATGAAACAGCTCAATTTTTTTTCACGGTTTCAGAGGAGTCCCCATACGAAAAGTTGTTTGTACTGATGGGTAGAACCATCTCTTTAAAAAAAGACGTATAAAAAAAAACACGGTGTATTGAAATATATTTTTTTTTAGTTTTTCCTCGCTTTTTCTCATGAATACATTTTTTTCGACAAAAACTCTGCGTGATTCGCAATCAGCGGTGAATTTCCCATCGAAATAACGTTTGAAGACGATAAAAAAAAAAATTTTTTTTTTTGCTCAATTTTGGCCCTATTTTCAAAAACCTCAAAATAGCGAAATTTCAAGTGTTCATAACTTTACTTCAGTTTGACCGATTCAAAAAAAAAAAAATCCGTACTAAAAGGCTGCCATAAAACTTAGAATATAGCGTTTGGTTCATTCCGATAACTTAATTTTTGTACAAACGAGAGCACTTTGAAAATGACCGAAAAAAATGGAAAGGGGTATGCCTTAAAAAATTGGCAAAAATCGATGGTCAAACTTTAAAAATCTGCCAAAAATCGAAAAATTATCCGAATTATATGAACAAAGCGTCATTTTAAAGCTTGAACGATCCCGAAAAGAATGGGCGCATGTAGAATCAAAAATTCTATCCAGAAAATAAATTACGGTCATTTTAGTGAACAAATCCAATTTTGATCAAAATGCGAAAAAAAAATTCATATTTTTTTTTCGGGCCCTATACCGATGTATTTTGTCCCCCTGAACACGAATCTACCAATAGTTTTCTCAAGAAATCAAAAATTTCATGAATTTTCATCAAAAACATTTTTTTTCAATTTTAGCCCCATTCTCAGAAACCTCCAAATCGCGAAATTTCAAGTGCTCATAACTTCACTTTGGTTCAACCTATTCCAAAATTTCTTTTTCGTACTTAAAGGCTGTTACTAAACTTAGAGAATGGCGTTTGGTTCATTCCGATAACTTAATTTTTGTAGAAATGAGGGCACTTTGAAAATCGCCGAAAAAAATGGAAAGGGGTATGCCTTAAAAAATTTGCAAAAATCGATGAGCAAACTTTAAAAATCTGCCAAAAATTGAAAAATTATCCGAATTGGATGAACCAAGCGGCATTTCGAAGCTTCAACGATCCCGAAAAGAGTGAGTTCAAGACGAAACCGGAATTTCATCTAGAAAAAAAATGACAGCTATTTTAGTGAACAGATCTAATTTTGGCCAAAATGCGAAAAAAAAAGACATTTTCAATGTTTTTTTTTAAACCTTATACCGATGTATTCTTTCCCCCTGAACCCGAATTTGCCAATAGTTTTCTCAAAAAATCAAAATTTCTGAGAAATTTCATCATAAACCTTTTTCGGTCAATTTTTGCCCCATTTTCAAAACCTAAGAATCGCAAAATTTCAAGTGCTCGTAACTCAACTTCAGATTGGCCGATTCTAAAATTTCAGGTAGAACCACCTCTTTAAAAAAAGGCGTATCAAACAGAACACGGTGTATTGAAAGTGATTCCGCGCGGGGTAAATTTGTCCCCCACGCGAGTTTATTGTAAGGAAAATTAGATTAGAGAGAGATAGTTAATTGTAGACTTCGAAAATAGCGAGACAAGTGATACGATTTTAAAATAATGAAAAATAGTGACTATCGTGACTCACTGGCAACCCTGCACAAATTCGATCGATCGATAAATTCACGAAGAGACCCGCTATAATTTTTTTTTCCACGTATCACAACGCTACAGGCGTCATTTGAATAATAGAATCTTGACTGAAAACTTATTCAGATCATACAGTCCTTTGGCATGGATCTCTAATATTTTCATAATATTCGCTTCTATCTTTCGGATTTTATTTTAAAAAAATTTTCGAATGATTGCAGGGCTCGGAGAGTGAGAACGAGAGTGTCCAATCGGATCCTCATTCGTTCGTTAATCATTACGCCAATGTTAATGATTCTTTACGACAATCGTGGAAACGACAGAAACCTGTAAGAAATTATTCATCGTATACGGATTCGGAGCCCGAAGGTAGTGCGGTTGTCAGTCTCAACGGTGGCCAAATAATAATGAACAATATGGCGAGATCGAGAGCACCATTGCCCGGGTTCTCGTCATTCGTATGAATGCATCATTTTTCATCTCCCACGTGCTCCTTCTGCTGCTGCTGCTACTGCTACTTTTACTGCTGCTACTACTTCTACTGATACTATTCGACCGACTGTGAAGAGTGTAATGATCAAACCGTCAAGCGCCTCGCAGCGTCACACCGATGGGCAAGCCCACACTCATGAAGACAAAAAACAAACGAGAAAAAGATGATGTCTCACGAGACATCTTCGACGTTATTGTGATGTGTATATACATACATATGTATATATGAGGCAATCCACGCCATTTCGCTCGGCCCTGACCCTGACCATTTTTAATTTTTTCCATTTTTTCTTATAAAATAGTATACTATGCAAGGAGAATTTTGACCAATTTTCAAATTTTTATCGCATGTATTTCAAAAGTTACAATTTTTCGAAAAATCTGGATTTTAGAAATTTCGGAAACGTTCTAACGCCGATATCTCTTAAATTAATCGATATATCGAAAAATGTTAAGAGATCGATTTTTTTCATATTAGTTCACACTTTCATAAAAAAAAAGGGAAAACATTTTTAAATCATCGTTATCAACATTTTTTCAGCGTGTTGAGTGAAAATTATTTTTTTTAAAGACGATTGCCATTTTTCATTTTTTTCAAAAAATTCTCTAAAATAATATGATGAATTATATGAATTTTAACGCTAGTCCCATCGTGGGCACATTTTTCCTTCTATTTTTAAAAAAATAAATTCAATTTTTTTTCACGAAAATTTTGAGTGGTTCGTATGAATTACTATAATAATTTTTATCACTATTAATACACGTAAGTAATAATTGTTGTACTTATTTACAATTAGTAATTGCAGTGATAATTTTACAATTAGTAGCCCGATCTAATATGTTGAAGAATTATTTGCACTTGCATATTTTTTTTATGTTGAGAGAGTTCTAAATATTTATTCTCTCACGCGTTTAAAAATTTTACTCAATCGAGACTGATCAGAATTTGAAAAATCTTTTACTCTTGCACCATCATTATAAGACACATGACGGTGCAATTTTTGGGTCCCCGTTATGGTTTTCATCCATTTATACCGGTCGCTTAGTTTTTGTGCTATATATTTTGAAATCTGATCAGTCTCGATTGTCTAAACTTTTTAAATGAGTGAGAAAATAAATATCTATAACTCTCTCAAGATAAAAAATTTGTAAGGGTTTCATTCATATATTCTCCTATAATGCATACATTTCTTCTATAGGAAAGTAATGGAAAAATAATTCTTCAACATATTGATGGGGCTACTAATTGTAAAATTATCACTATAATTACTAATTCTAAATAAGTACAATAATTATTACTTGCGAGTATTATTAATAATAAAAATTGTTAAAGTAATTCACACGAAACACTCAAAAATTTCGTGAAAAAAATTGAATTTATTTTTTAAAAAATAGAAGGAAAAATGGGCTTACGATGGGACTAGCGTCTAAATTCATATAATTCATCATATTATTTTAGAGAATTTTTTGAAAAAAATAAAAAATGGCAATCATCTTTAAAAAAAATAATTTTCACTTTACACGCTGAAAAATTGTTGACAATGATGATTTAAAATTTGTTTCCCCTTTTTTAATGAAAGTGTGAGCTAATATGAAAAAAATCGATCTCTAAACATTTTTCGATATATCGATTAATTTAAGAGATATCGGCGTTAGAACGGTTCCGAAATTTCTGCAATCCAGATTTTTTGAAAAATTGTAACTTCTGAAATACATGTGATAAAAATTTAAAAATTGGTCAAAATACTCCTTGCATAGTATACTATTTTATGAAAAAAAAATGGTCAGGGTCACGGCCGAGCGAAATGGCGTGGATTGCCTCATATACACTTTTGTTATACGTTATTTATATAAAAAAGCGATAAAGCTGTTTGCGTGAGAGAGAAAATGAATAAGGACGGAAAGAAAAAAAAACACGGGCAACTATAGGACAAAAGTAACTTCTAGTGATGCCCGATTTTTTTTCCCCCAAAAGAGCTTTACATAGATTTTACAAGACGCCGAGTCTTTTGTCATATCACACTGAGACTAACGCTCGGGCCTGATCTCGGGGATGAATTCTCGCGGAGGGAAGTAACGGAAAATCAAGCCCTCCACTTTTTTCTCTCTTGTTACGTGCCACCCCCAAGATGGATCTCTAATTATTAATACTCGAGTTAGAACCCCCAAGACATCGCACGAACAAAGTCTCAATAATCATATCGATTATTAGCTACAACGGCATAATATATGATGTAGACATTATTATTATTATTATTACAGATACATATATTTACACGTACGATTTATCGTAACGAAAATTCTTGAGAAAAATTTCCCTGGACGAGCGATACTCGACAAGGATTTTTTTTTCTTCGCATCGTTATAAGTGACTAGTTAGTTCCGTATGAGATCGGAAAAATCGTAGGAGAATTGATTTTAGGGCCTAAATAGGAGCGAATAAAAGAGCTTCTCTGTAAATAGGGGGATGAGTCGCAACAATTTGCGACTAATCGAGAGACACAAAAAATGTTAGAATTTTTTCTCTGTAAGGTTTTATACAGTATATTTTTTTTCTTTCCGTAATGATAGAAAGAAAAAAAATGAAAACACATTTATCCAGGACCAATCCAAGGGTAATAGAAAAAGGCTGATGTATCGTATTGACTGGATATTCCGAAGACGGATAATCGACAATTTTATACAACGTATAACATTCTTGAGTAGAAGAAAAAAACATTTTTTCAGAAGCTCCAAAGTTTAATGATAATAATAATAATAATAATAATAATAAAAATTAAATAGATCATATCCGAACGTGAATCCTCGCGACACTGCCAATGGAGAGTTGAAAATTTCTTCTTCACGCATTTTCTCGTAATTTGTAATTGCGAGCTACCTAAAAAAAATTCCAAGATTGCGAGAGAGGAGAGACGCGCAGTTTTTATGCATTTTTACAATAGAGATGAACATTATTTCGATTTAATAAAAATTTATCAAATTTTTGTGAAACAAACGACTACAACGATACATTATTTGAGAAACGTATTTTCGCATCTGTCGTACCAAGATGCGAGCTTCGAAGGTATTTTTGTCATCAAAGAAGCTTGTTTTATCGCCGACCAAGCGGCCAAATCCGCTATGCCCGCATTCTCATTGCTAATTAACCATTTCTTTTTTTCGAGCTTTTCTCCAATTCCAGCGAGTATCAATTGTACGTCCTTTGGTGAATCCTGATAGCGCAAACGATGGGCAAGATCGAGTATGCAATCAAACGTGTTTGTTTCAAGAAATTCCGATGTCTGCTCGTATCTCTCCGGAGACAATCGCCTGACGAGGTAACGGAGAAAATTCGTTTCGCCAATTATGGGATAACCGGAAATCCCTGGGACTATAATTTCCGTATCTTGGACTGTGCGTCAGAGGAAAAGAGACAGAGAAAAGGTTCAAATTTCATTGTTAAAACTCGTATAATCGAAAAGTTTCCGGACAAAACTTAAAAAAAGGTCTGGAACGTATTTTATGCCATTACGCCGGAAGTCAACGTAAACTAATTTAACAAATAGCATTTTAAAGGGGAAGAATTCGGCGTCATTTCCTGTTTTTAAAATTATTTTTACAATTTGTTTTTAGATTTGGCCCCTATTTTAAAAACAACTGTTTTTCACCCTTTTTCCCTCTTCAGGTGCACCCATCTTCCAAAGAAATTTTTTTAAATACATTTATACGATTGGCTTCATAAAGGGGAAAGTTTGAGCTTCAATTTTCTTTTTTTTTTTTAACTTTGAGCGATTTTTTTTTCCAAAGTTATTCTGTTTTTTGTGAAAAACAAGGAAATTAAAAAAATCCCGTATGACGAATACAAAGAGGATTCATGAAAAACTTCAAGATAGCAAAAAGTTGCGCCTGTTTTCGTTGAATTCAGAGGATTTTTTTCAGATTTATTTTCTAAAATTTGGTTTTATCATTTTCTGGGTCGGAGCTCAGATCATTAAATTACCATAACTCGAGAACTATGGGATTATTGATAAAATTTCAAGAGGGGAAAATACTTTTTTCTTTCATTTTCAACAGATTGGAATTTTTTTCAAATTTTTGTCTCACATTTTTTTCCAGCCTCAACATGAGAAAAAAAATTTTGGAAAAAAATCTGAAAAATTCCTCTTAACGAAAACAGACTTTTTACTATCTTGAAGTTTTTCATGAATCCTATTTGTTCTCGTGTTATACGGGATTTTTTAAATTTCCCCTTTGTTCACAAAAAACACAATAACTTTGGAAAAAAAATCGCTCAAAGTTTAAAAAAAAACGGAAATTGAAGCTCAAACTTTCCCCTTTATGAATCCAATCGTAAAAATGTATTAAAAATATTTCCCCTAGAAAAAGGGTGTACTTGAGGAGGGGAAAAAAGGCGAAAAACAGTAGTTCTCAAAATAGAGTCCAAATCTAAAAACAAGTTGTAAAAATAATTTTAAAAACAGGAAATGAAGCTGAATTCTTCCCCTTTAAAATGCCGTTTGTTGAATTAATTAAATTCGTTTATGTTGACTTCCGGCAAAATGGCGTAAAGAACGTCCTTTTTTGAAGTTTTGTCCAGAAACTTTTCACCAGTAGCGTAGTTCTCCCTCACCTTTTTTCCATATCAGGGAAACATTGACCGAATCGCCAACCGAATCTCTCTGTTCCGTTATCGCAAATTTCGGCACTTCTGTCTCAATGCTGGAATGTCTGTAAGGCTTCACCGATAGATCAACGTTTTTAAAAATCTTCGGCAAACCCAAAATTGTCCAGCAGGGTCTCTCAGGATTTGCATTGACAATCGCATCGATCGATATTGGATCATTCTGTTTTTGATCCTTCAAAGTAGGCTGGTTTGCGTTGTTGATTTTTAAAGCATCACATAGACAGAGTACTTGCTCCTTCAACTCGGCCAATTGAGCCAAAATTTTTTCTTGCCTCGCCTCCAAGACTGCAACTTCCACCAACGGAGTCTGAAATAGAAAAAAAAGCAATGAAACAATCTCTTCGATCTATCGTAACGGCGTATGATTGTCATTTCTCGTTTCAGCCTTTTACTCTTCAAATACATGGATTTGAAATTCGCAACTTTCACGCGACTATATTATTATTATTATTATTATTATTTTCTCTCCCGACACTTACGACGATTATAGCAAGAATATGATACGAAAATCTATGTACTTCCCAAATGTATTACATACTTGGTGTCAATGTTTTTGGATGGGGTATACGAGAAAAAAATCAATTATCCACATACCGAGAGTCATATTTCACGGCTCCACGGATCGTCAAAATTTTTTCGATCGCAGCAGCCGACAGACAATTAAATACTCACAGAGGTAAGCCCAAAATGGATTTTAACGAATACCCTTTATTATTTATAGCCGTAGATTTGTGGAAATAAGAAAGAAGAAAAACCTTGATTAATTTGGTAACCTGCTCTGATATGTCTGTGACGATGTGCTTCTCTCGCTGCTGTATCTCGAAAGCATGGTCGTTGTGACGATAATAGTCGCTCCCTGCAGAAGCTGTCGGACACGACCGAACTGCATGAATATTCTTCATTTCGTACATGCAACTTGTCCCTGCTTCCGCCTGTTTTCTCGTTTTTGTATGCGTTATTATAGGCTTTAGACCGTACATTGTTGTTCCACTCATTTTTTCTTAATTCGCGAAATGCCGCGTACAGAGTCGTACAGACTTTATTATTATTGTTATTATTTTCCGCAAATTCGGCTGCTGCGGGTGCAGGGCGAGCCCTCTCTCCTCTCCTGCAGTCTCCTTGTTTAATCTCTGTGTGCGCGTGCGCATGTCGCGCACGAAAATATCAACTTCCGGCGTACCACTATGGCGCAGCCCTTTTCCATGTATTATTATTGTTTTTGGAAGATGTCACAATATATATTTCGCCGTAAAGTTTTATTCGAAATATTATTGTTCGAATTGCAATACGAGTTCACCCAGAAAAAGATGATGATAGTTGTTAAATGACCGGAAACAAGGCCTAATTCACCTATGAGCGGGAATTCATACTGCGAGCATGGACAATTTTCACATTTTCAGCTGTTTAGGTACAATAAATACGATAGTACCGAAATCATCGTTGGTCCAAAGATGAAAAAAAATGTATCGTAAAGGTATAATAGAAATTTTGAGATGTTTGCAAAGTGAATGGCAAAGCTCGGCTCGGCGAATACATGTGCAACACAGCAGCACACCTTGCACTGGTGTGGTTACATGTGTATCGTTGCTACTATACATATATATTGGTAAAGTGACGAAAAGCAATATGGTTGCCGTCAGTCCTGTCAGGCTGGTAATCGAAAATTCATTGAGAATTAATTGTGACAGTGTTGGTGTGAAATTTCATCATATTCGATGGTAAAAGTGATTTTTCGAGTTCATCGAACGTCCGTGAGTGTTGTTTTTGGAAATAATTTAACGAAAAAGTTTGTGGCAGCGCCATTTTTCATCATATCCGTGCTGCTGTGTCCTGTGTGTGCGCGCTCATCGTACTCTCTCTCTCGCACTCGCTCGGCCCGCATCCGTCGGCCGTCCCCTCTCCTTCCCTCGCCTTCGGTTTGCCTCTTGCTGCTGTGCCGAGGGGGCAGAAAATCCGCCGCGCGCGCGGTGCTAGTTTTTTTCTTTTTTTCATGGCAGAGGGCAGGTCGAGCGTTTATATTATCTTGTTGAATGAGATATGCGCACGGGAAGTTTATCATTCGCGGTGTAACAAAACAGTGTCTTATTAAACGAAAAAACATACAATACAAAAGTATCATTATTGCTGGCAAAGTGTCGCGAAAAGTTGACGAAAATCTGTGTACCGCGACAAAAAATACGATAATTGATGCGCGTTGAGAGATATCAAAGTGGTGGCCTCTTACGAAGCATCTCCGGTACTATCGAAAGGTTATACTTATATAGTACAGAGACGAGCATTTTCTTTTAGCGGGCAACGCTCGTTTTCTCTTCATCGCTCTCTTATCTCCGTTTTGCTTTTAAACGTGTGTCCGCGGTGCGTGCATTTACGGAATTAACAGTCAAAACCGCACACCTCCCTTCGGAACAACAATAATACTCGTGAATATTGAAACAAATTGTATGCAATTGCGGTTAGAATTGCATTTTTCCTCATTTTTCTCTGTCTGTCCGTTTCTCTCTCTCTCTCTCTCTCTCTCACGCACTTTCACTCCCTCTCTCTTTTTCACACACGGACAAACATTCGAGACGCCATCTTGCGGCGTTACAGCATAATTTCTCCGTCCTCGAGCGAGTTTGATACACTCGACGCGATTGGTCGTTCGTGGGATCGCGCTCGCGCGCCTATACACACACACGCAGCACACAGGCGCGTGTGCCCGCAATACAGAGCAATGCTCTCCCCTCGTCTTGTCCGTTGATGAAAGAAAAATTAGGAAATTTACGATACACGATATTATTAGACGGTGATTTTTGTCGATCGTTCGGATCGTCAAATTTGGGGCATTTAACGAGGATAGAAAATCAATCGAGGGCTCGATGGTGCGTGCTTTCAGCGAGTGAAATACGAAAAAAAATGGCCATCAATTGGGTGAGCCAATCGGAGCGCGGCTCTCATCGCTCGTCGGACGATGAGCCAACGCAGTTGGAGTAGTAAATTACCCCTTCTCCATCCAGCACCGTTTTGCTCCTTGCGTCAGTGTGCGAATTTTGTGCAAGTGTATTATTACCGCGTTTCCTTGCCCGCGCTCTCCCATACATACGTGCGCGCGCGTGTGCGACAAAAAAAAGAACGACTTTTCTCTCTTCCTCTTTTCATCACCGACCTGCTGCAGCTCGCACACCGATCGGAGAATTTTGCGTCTCTGCGTGCGATACCTGCGAAATCGCGCGTGCGTTCGGAGCAGAGAGAAAAATATAAACAAGAATAATGGAAAAATCGTGTTTGGTCACGTGACACAGTTTTGCCGAAATGGCGCAATTATCGGAGCGCAAACATGGATACGATTTCGTCGCAACGCTGTCAAACGTTATTGTTTACGTACGATCTTTTTCACAAACCACGTGTTAAGTTTGACGTTTGCGGAGGGTGGTAGGGAGGGGGAGAGAGAGAGAAGCGAGGGAGAGGAAGAAAAAGGATTTTTCGAAAAGAGACTCGGAGCGTCAAAATGACAGGAAGAGGAGCGAAGAGACGCGGACGTCCGCCAAAATCGGTGGTAATGGAGAGACCGAAGAAATTTCAATATCACTTGATGAAAAAACCGAAATATTTGCAAAATATAACCGGCTCCGAAACGCCAAATTCACAGCCGAGTACGCCGACAGTATCCCGGGCTTCGTCGCCGGTGGAGTCCGAAGAGAGCAGAAGAAGCACTCGCAGCAGACGACAGGGAAAAGGTACGCGAGAAAAAATATCGCGAAAGGGAGGTCACGCGACCGGCGCTTATCAGAGAAGAGGTTACAATCCGAACGTGGATTATCACGACAGCGAGTATCACTATGGCTCGGATTTTGGGGACGAATCGAGCGAAAAGAGCGACATGGAGGAGGACAGATTGGCCTCGGAGTTGGAAAGCTCCGAGAGCATAGAAGAACCGGATCCGTCCAGCGACAGCGATTTTTCTCTCTCCAGTTTCGGCACAGCCGGCGGAACGCCCAGAAAATCTCACTCGTTGCAGCAAAGACTACCAAGTCCGGAGCCACTTTGGCTGCAAAATCGCGACTTGCCGCAACTGTCGCTTCCCAAAAGCTCCGAAGACTTGCTGGTATCGAAGAGACACGTCATGTCCGCTCTCTCGATTTACGAAGTTCTGCGACACTTTCGCAGCCTCGTCAGGTTATCTTCGTTCAGATTCGAAGATTTTTGCGCCGCTCTGACCTGCGACGATCAGACAAATTTACTCGTTGAAATTCACATTACTCTGATAAAGGCGCTGCTGCGCGAGGAAGATTCTCAACAGACTCACTTCGGTCCTCTGGATCAGAAAGACTCCACCAACGTCAGCCTCTACTTCGTCGATCCTCTCACCTGGTCCGAGGTACTGAGATCGTACGTCGAGAGCGACAAAAATTTCGACGAGAACGTATTGAGAATAATAAACAACGGGGAATATCCGTTCGCCAGCATCGAGGAGAGAATAAAAGTTTTGCAATTTCTCACCGATCAGTTTCTCATAACGAATCCCGTCAGGGAGGATTTATTGCACGAGGGTAACATGCACTACGACGATCACTGCAGAGTCTGTCATCGTCTCGGCGATTTGTTGTGTTGCGAAACTTGTCCCGCCGTATTTCACCTCGAATGCGTCGAACCGCCGCTGATCGACGTCCCGACCGAGGATTGGCAGTGCGGTATATGCAAGGCTCACAAAATCAGCGGGGTCGTCGATTGTATACCCGACGTTGAGAAAAACGGTTTACTTTGCAGACAGGAACATCTTGGTTTCGATCGTCACGGACGTAAATATTGGTTTTTGGCGAGACGAGTATTCGTGTAAGTCGAAAACCAACGTACTTGTGAATCTTGTTGGTATCTACATGAGGCAATCCACGCCATTTCGCTCGGCCGTGTATTTCATGTATCTCATTTCGTGTATCTCATGTATTTCAGAAGTTACAATTTTTCGAAAAATCTGGATTTCAGACATTTCGGAAACGTTCTAACGCCGATATCTCTTAAATTAATCGATATCTCGAAAAATGTTTAAAGATCGATTTTGTTCAGATTAGTTCACTCTTTCATAAAAAAAAAAGAAAAAAATTTTTAAATCATCGCTGTCAACATTTTTTTTGCGTGTAAATGAAAACTATTTTTTTTTAAAGATGATTGCCATTTTTTTTTTTCAAAAAATTCTCTAAGATAATATGATGAATTGTATGAATTTTAATGCTAGTATGGGACTAGCGTGGGCCCATTTTTCCTCCTATTTTTTTTCCGGAAAATTTTGAGTGTTTTGTATGAATTACTATAATAATTTTTATTACTAATAATACTCTTAAGTAATAATTAATGTTCTTATTTACAATTAGTAATTGCAGTGATAATTTTACAATTAGTAGCCTGATCTAATATGTTGAAGAATTATTTTTCCATATTTTTATTCCATATTTTTTATCTTGAGAGAGTTATAGATATTTATTTTTTCACTCGTTTAAAAAGTTTACACAATCGAGACTGATCAGATTTTGAAAAATCTTTTACTTTTAAGGCACCATCGTTATCAGGCACAACACGGCAACAACAGTGCAATTTTTGGGTACCAGTTATGGTTCTTACCCATTTATACCGGTTGCTTAGTTTTTGTGCTACATTTTGACATCTGATCAGTCAAATTCATATATTCTCCTATAATGCATACATTTCTTCTATAGGAAAGTAATGGAAAAATAATTCTTCAACATATTAGATCGAGTTACTAATTGTAAAATTATCACTACAATTACTAATTGTAAATAAGTACAATAATTATTACTTACGAGTATTATTAGCAATAAAAACTATTATAGTAATTCATACGAAAAACTCAGAATTTTCGTGAAAAAAAATTGAATTTATTTTTATAAAAATAGAAGGAAAAATGGGCCCACGATGGGACGAGTGTCAAAATTCATATAATTCATCATATTAATTTAGGGAATTTTTTGAAAAAAATAAAAAATGGCAATCATCTTTGAAAAAAATAGTTTTCACTTTACACGCTGAAAAAATGTTGACGACGATGATTTAAAATTTGTTTCCTTTTTTTAAATGAAAATGTGAACTAATCTGAAAAAAAATCGATCTCTAAACATTTTTCGATATATCGATTAATTTAAGAGATATCGACGTAGGAACGTTTCCGAAATGTCTGAAATCCAGATTTTTCGAAAAATTGTAACTTCTGAAATGCATGAAATAAAAATTTGAAAATTGGTCAAAATACTCCTTGCATAGTATACTATTTTATTTAAAAAAATGAAAAAAAATGAAAAATGGTCAGGGCCACGGCTGAGTGGATTGCCTCATATACACATGTATATATAGGGCATTCCAAGTCAAATCACGCGGTCATTGGCCTGACCTCCTTGGATTTAATTGCCGATTTTTTTTTGTTTTGCATATTTTGGTCCAAAAAAAAGCGGCTATTTTTTCCAGATTTTTATCACTCGATTTACTTCGTAAAATAATTGTTTTTCCATAACCGTTGAGTAAAATTGAATTTGGACCAGTTTAAAAATTCTGAAATTTTTTGCATAAATTCTATACCTAAAAACTAGTATCTTCATCATAGTTTGAGAGTGGGCCAAGAATAATTTATATATTTTTTTAAATTACTGAACAAACTTATGTTCACAAATTTTGTAATTTAAATATTTCCATAATGGTTCCCTGTAGGATAAAAAAACAGAAAAATAAATCATCTCTTGGTAAAAAAAAAAATGTCCTATATTTTGATAATAGTTAGATAAAGTTTTTATATTGTTGTGGTGCTTTAAAAATTCTGAAATTTTTTGCATAAATTCTATACCTAAAAACTAGTATCTTCATCATAGTTTGAGAGTGGGCCAAGAATAATTTATATATTTTTTTAAATTACTGAACAAACTTATGTTCACAAATTTTGTAATTTAAATATTTCCATAATGGTTCCCTGTAGGATAAAAAAACAGAAAAATAAATCATCTCTTGGTAAAAAAAAAAATGTCCTATATTTTGATAATAGTTAGATAAAGTTTTTATATTGTTGTGGTGCTCCGTCCGAAAAGTAATACTTTTTTCAATGCCATAATTAATCGATTGTATGAAATCTATTATCGAAATACAGGAAATCTATTATCAAAATATAGGAAACATTTTTTTTACCAAGATACGATTTTTTTTTCCTTTTTTTTTCCCTATAGGGAATCATCATTAAAATATTTAATTTTGAACATTTGTAAACAAATTTTTTTTCTTTAATTTAAAAAAAAATATAAATTATTCTCAGCCCACTCTCAAACTATGATGAAAATACTTGTTTTTGGTTATAGATTGAATGAAAAAAAATTCAGAATCTTGAACCTGGTTCAAATTCATTTTTACTCAAACGTTATGGAATAAAAAATTATTTTATGGGGTACAAGTGATTAAAATCTAAAGAAAATCGAAGGGGGCCGATGACCACGTGAGTTGACCTGGAATGCTCCATATACAACGGTTAAATGTTAATAATGTTAAAAACCGTCCCATTTCCCGACCTTCATTTGACATGATAAATTCTCTCGATAAAATCGATGATAATTTTTAATTAGAAAAAAAAACAATGTTTCAGCGAGAGCGAAGATGGCGATGTTTGGTACTACAGTACAGCTCTGCAGTTCGAGGAGCTCATGTCGAGGCTCGACCAGAACGAAATGGAAGTTGCGCTCTATCGCGAATTGTCCGATTACAAGGACGAGATCGTCAGGCAGATGGAGCTTACCGAGACGATAACCAATCAGATAAAGGGAAACAAGAAATCGTACCTCGAAATTGAGAATGGTGCGTATCATGGTGGTTTTTTTTACCTTCTTCTTTTCTCCTCTTGGACAACTTTTCGACTTGTCTAATTGACGAAAATCTTTTCAGCGTCGATTCTTAAGATGAGAAAAGAGCGCGAGGAGAAGAGGATAAAGGACGAAGCGGCGGCGGCTGCTGTGGCGGAGGAACTTGGCGAAAAGGAACGTCAAGAGGCCGAGGATGCCGTCCGTAGAATGCACGAGGGTACGGTTCCTCCCGAGGATAGATTGTCAGCCAATGTTTCTCAATCTCAAGATACAAGGATGGATGAAACGAGAATTTCGGCGCAGAGTCCACAAAAAAATTGGGTCGAGAGCCAAAAATCAGGAAAAGCAGCGTCAAGCGTGAGCGATGAGACGGAAGAAGCCACTGTTACCGTTGAGAGTGACGAGATGGGTGGTAGTGTCTCGAAAGACGGGAAAAAGCATAATATCGTAACAAGATCGAAAACCGGCTCTCTTCAGCCTCGTACGTTCAATATGGAAAATTTGAAACGTCGAAGCGGCGCCGGTTTTGGGACAATGTCAAAGGAAGAGTTTGAAAAATTAGAGAAACTCGACTCGTCTCGAGGATCGTCCGCGACAAGTACGATGATGACGACGTCGACGACGACGACGACGACGACAACGGCCGCGGTGGCGGCGACGAGCGCTCGAGACGATAATAACGAGCCAACGCGTTTGACGCGACAAAAAGCTCATCAAATAGCAGCGGGCACGCATCTTTTTAAACTCGGTATGGACAATAATTTTAAATCATATGTAAATCAGTACACGACGTGCACGATTGCATTGAACAAACCGCAGAGAAACGAGGAACGCGACAAAAAACGACACTTGTCGCACAAATTTTCACTCACCCAAGTGTCCGAATTCAAGTGGATCGGCAGTTTGACCGGTACTCGCGCCCTTCTCGTGAGTACGATACGCCAAACAATATTGCATCTCGAGAGCAATATTCAGGCTCCCTTCATGCACGCGAATTGGCCCTTATTGCGAAAACCGTGGACAAGCGCGGTCGGAGCATGCGTCAATCCGCGCGACTTTGCCAGAGCCCTCATAGTATTACAGGCTTGCATCAAATCCGTCGTTTTTGCAAGTGTATGGCACGATCAGTTGGGACACGTTAAATTGCAGAGAGTAACGGCCCTCGAGCGAGAGGAAAAGAAGCGCCTCGACAAAAAGGAGAAAAAAGAGAAGGAGGACGAGGAGGAGCGCAATCGTTTGACGTATAATTTCGTTAAATACACATTGGGTCTGAAGCACAATGTTTGGAAGCAAAAGGGCGAGGAGTATCGGGTTCACGGACAATGGGGCTGGTTATGGATATCGGCGTCGCGTCGTTATCGTTTCTCGCCAATGAGAGCCAACGGCTTGCTCGCTGGACCACAAAAGATAATGGTGCAAATAAAGGACGAGGCTGGAGCTAAGATTTTGGCACTCGATCCACCGACTTACGATTATCTCATTCAAGAATACTGCATCGGTCCCGCTGCTAGCAAGACCGAGACTGGCATGCCCACCGTCGACGATGTTAAGGACGTCAAGGACGTCAAAGACGTCAAGTTTGTGAAGGAAGAAATCGAGCCGGAAGAGACGAATCGAGAACAGAGTTACACACGGCAGATCAAGTCCGAAACTCCAAAAACTGAAATTAAAACCGAGCTCGATGATTGTAAAACGAGCAGCTTGTCGAGTACCAAATTGGCAGTGACCGCGGATACCGCCAATCGCCCGAATCCATCCTTTATCGCTGGTATGAGAATCGAAAAAGTCCTTCCACCGATAACGAATTTTGACGAAATTGACGTGACAAAGGCTCTCACGACACCGGGACGCTTGAATTATCCGAAAATTGGCAAAAAGTGCCGCATCGATGATTTTCTCGCTCGACGAACCCATCTTAAATTGCTGGAAGAGCGCAGATTGTTGCAATCGGAAAGAACACGAGAAGCTTCGCTCAGAGCAGCGGCAGCTGCAAATGCCGTTGTCGCCGCTGTTCCTACTGCGGATGGCGGTCCCGCGACAATCGGATCCAATTATCACAACGATGGTAATAGCGCACGAGTAAATGACACAAACGAAAGTACGGAAAACTCGCTTCAAAATATTTTGGCGGGAAAATCACCGAACAAAGGTATATCCGCGACAGCTAGAGAAATGTTGGCTGTTATAGCCAAAAGGATCGCTCAAGTTAGAGCGCAATACGCGACGATAATGCGTCTTGGTAAAAATGGCTCTTGTTATTCTCGTTATTGCAACATGACCACCGGTGGACAAACGGGCAAAAATCCTGTAACAGCCCAGAGTCTGACATCGACGTGTTACTCACCGATATGCTTACAAAAAGCTCGTCTAAAGAGAGATCTTTTGGGGCTATTGAGAAAAGCGAACGCCCTCAATAATAATCATCATCAACCTTCCGGCCAAATCGGTGAAAATGTCGTCGTTAAAATTTCAAGCGCCAGTAGCTCCAACAAAGATGCCATCAGACGAGATTTGGAATCGGCAGTTGCACTTGCGACTCATTGCTCACAGGACCAGGAGGAGGCATCTACCGATTCACCGAAAGCCAAACGAATAAAGTTTGATTCTCCGTCGGAGGTCAAGAATAGCCCCGCCGATCTGGGTCCGACTACGACGATGGCGATAAATCGCCGTGGCCGAACGGTCAAACGCGTTACGGCGGCCAGAGAGTTGAATCCCGACGGTAGCGAAAAAATTTATTCCACCGTTTCGACCGAGGGTAAAGTTTATCTGAAAAAAGTCGCCATATCCCTCGCGGAGAGACGTAAAAAGAGAACACCGGTGAAATATCCGCTCTGTTCGACCTTCTCTACGAGAAACAAGTATCGTAGTATATTACTTTTGCCGCAACACGAATTGAGAAAATTGAGTCGTTTGGGTGGACGCACACCCGTCGGCGGTTTTCATCAAGTCGCCAAAGCTAATATGAGCGTTTGGCCCTATCCATGTCCAAGACCGCTCTTCAAAACTTGCTGGTTGTATCGAACCGTGGGATTGCGTTCCCTCGCCGCTGCAGCTCTCCAATTGAGAATCTTGTGGGCCTGTCTGAGGTGGGACGATATGGCGGCCAAACCAGCCAGTGCCGATGGAAAGCATCAAATAACTACCGACACGGAAATAATGTCGTTGGAAATATTGAAGCATCGTCAGGTTGGACAGTTTATGGATAGAACGCAGTATTTGAGAAGAAAGGTCGTTATACCGTTGGAATTGCCGAAACAAGTGAGAGGTTGGTGGTGGCTTTCCTCATAATCGCTCTATTTGTCGCTTTCTCGATCAAAAATCATTTTATATTTTTTTTCTATTATTTTATCATGCCACCATCAGAAGTAACGTCAATACGAAGTGGCTTGAGAAAACGCAAACGACCGGAATCGCCGCAAAGCACCGAGCCTCAAGTGTCAGAGGAATGGGTCGACGAGGACAAGCTCGAATTGTGGGAAATAAAACAATACGGTGACAGGTGAGAGTACTTTCTGTTCTCTTTAATGTTCACTGTCTCTTTCTCTCTCTCTCTATATATATATATATATACTCCGTCAAATCCTCATGACTAACAGAATACCGACAAATAAATTTCCAGAACCTCTGCGATGATTATAATATTCCAAGACGGGGGGAACGAAAAAAAAAGAACCTGATCCTTATTAACACCATCCGTTACTAACCCATGGTTTTCGGGCGATGTTTCTGTCTCGTTGTTTCTTCAGGTTAGAGAAGGCTAATGCCCAGATTATTACTAGGAGTCGTTCGGGACCACCGCAATCGGTAGTCGTCGGTGTAAATCGTGGCGGCAGCGCTGTTTCTTCGATAACTGAACAATTGGTAAGCGGCAAGGGTACACCGGAGGAGATCAAAGAGAAGATGGAACAACAATTGAGAATGCAGAGAGCCGCTCATCAGCAAAAACGTGCTCTCGAGACTCTCAAGAGTCCGGCTAATTCTTTGCCCGGTCAACTCGTCAAAGTTGCGACAAATTCCAGTTTGGGTGAGAAAAACAATGGCCCGAATCGTTGGTTTTTTCCGTGCAAATGATTGCTATAACAAGCCCTTTTTCACTTTGTTCGCAAACAGCTGATGGGAGCCTGAAATTGGTATCGAAAGTAGCGATACCGGCTAGTCCAAATACCCAAACAAAATCACAGCTAACGTCTTTATTGACCACCCCGAATCAGAATAAAAGTTTTCTGGGTACCCGTCGTATCTACATGACAAAGGGTAAATTATTATAAATTTTTTAAATCCCTTCGATCAATCGGCCAATATGATTTCAACGATTAACCGAATAGCAAGATAATTTTGCTTTGTTATTATTTTCAGCGTCCGACGGCACAACACGAGTCGTTTCTGGCACTACGAGTATATTACCGAAAACTGCTCAATCAGTGACGACACCAACGTCACTCTCGTCCGTGGGTTCACCGGCGGCACCGCCGCCACTGGCACCGCCACCACCGTCCCTGTCGTCGTCGTTGTCGTCGTCTTCGTCATCGTCGTTGTCGTCGTCTTCGTCATCGTCGTCAACGTCGTCGCAACCGTCACCGACATCGATTCAGCAGAATCAACAAACCGGACAGCAATCTTTGATCAAAGTCGCGGTTCAGCAAGTTCAACAGAGAGTTCAGATATTACGTGGACCGGATGGTAAATTACAAGTGCGTGGTTTGATGCCGGGACAACAGCTTGTACAGATGCCCGATGGAAAACTTCATGTTTTGAATACCGGTCAAACGATCGCTGCGAATCCGTCGTCGTCGTCGTCGTCGTCGTCGCAACAGCAACAGCAAAATTCGAAAACGCCTCTGACAAAAATAGCCGCGACACCAACGAAAATCTTGACATCCACACCGGTCAAGAGCACATCCGTAAAACCGATTGCTACAATAAAATCGATCAATCAGAGTTCGCACATTTCAATGTCCCCAGGTCAAACGGTGCAACGCGTTGAAACGACCGTTACACCGAATGTCGGGATTTCATCGATAATGACGGCGGCGACGACGACGTCTACGACACCGCAAAAGAATGCGATCGTTGTCGCTGCTCCCACCCCCAATACCGGACAAATTGTTCAGGAACAGGTGATGATTGATTTTAGAATTCGAATTCGAATTAGAATTAGAATTAAAGAAGATGAAATACGTTTTTTGGTTGACTGTTCTCGTTGCAGGTTACGCCATCGGTCGGTCAAACTTTCAATACCAATCAGCTAATGATCAACAGTACGAATCTTGCTCAACAATTGGCGAGTGGCAAAGCCCAATTAGCGACCATCGGTGGGCATCAAGTCGTAATACGGAGCACACCAACCGGAAATCAAATTGTACATTTGAATTCAACGAATACCGGAATGATAGTTAAAAGTTCGAGCACAGTGAGCAAGCAGACGGCTGCTCCGATGATACCCGCTGCAGCCCCGATTACGCCGCAGATTCAACGAAGTTTAACGGCGGCGACAGCGCTCAGTTCGACTTTGACAGCTTCTAATTCAAGTGTCGAAACGGCAAACGATAGTTCAAACACCAATTCAACGGGCAACGATGAATCTGTGCCGGAAAGAACGACAATGGCGACAACGATGACGACGACGACGTCGACGATGACGTCAACGTCGACTACGATCAATACGAACACAGCAAACACGAATACGATGACGCAGACGCAAATTCCAAGTGGTCCTGCACCTGGTAGCGTTGAGGCTTCTTTGCTCGCTGGACAACCACCAGGGACCGTCATCAAGTGCGTCACCGCTCAAGTGATACAAACTACCCAGGGACCGAGGATCGTTCTTCAGGGATTGCAGGGCAACGATTTTACACCACAGCAATTGGCGATGGTTCAACAGCAGGTTAAACAACAATTGCTGAAAGGTACTATAATTATTACATAAATTTTACATCATTGTTTTACTACTCTTGATTCATTAATAATCATACCATTAATTAATTGTACCATTAATCTCGCTTATTTAAAAAAAAAAAGAAACAAAAAACTCTATTATAAAAAAACCGTTGATTTGTCGCAGCCCAAGCTACGACGGGCAAGCAAGGTGTTCTTGGGCCAACAAAAATTTATCTGGCTGTGCAACCGGCACCGGTTACACAATCTGTGCAAACTCAGGCAGCGACACCAATTGCAAAACCTGTGCAAGCCTCAACGGATATCGACCCTTCGACTAATAACCAAAGGGATACCCCCGTAAAAGCTGAAAAATCAACAGCGACCACTGCTACACCGGAAAAGCCAAAAGTCGTCGTTCAACAGGTCAGTCGATCTAGCGCAACCGAGGATGAACGACCGGTACAAAAAACTCTGATGGTCAACGGACAACAACCGACTAAAATAACCAAGGAAATGGTCGCTCAATCGTCGCCGAAAAAATTTATCCTCACACCTGATTACATTCAGCAGAGTAAGTGGTTATTCTGAAAGATAAATGTCGATTATTTTACAAAGGCCCTAGGGGTATAAGGTTGGTGAATCTGCCCCCGAAAGATTTTTAAATGATACTTAGAGTATAAGTCGGTACTAATAAAATAATAAGATCCTGAAAGTTTCAGATCCCTAGCTCAATTGATTATTGAGAAAAAGTAAAATATGTAAAAAACAGAATTTTTTTTCTCAAGATTGACTAAACCGATTGATTTAAATTTTTGAAATGTTTCGAGGGCTGATAATAGCTCTAATAAAAAAAATTAAGATTTACATAGCTTTATAAGATAATTGAAAAAAAAAATGGTTGAAAAAAAAAATTAAACCTTGAAAAATATGAATAAATTCATTATTTTTTTCTACTATAGCGTACTGTTTGCAAAATTTTTAAAAATTCATAAGGTTATAGTGAAGTATAGAAGGTTCGAAAAAAAATAGTTTCATAATTGTGCCAAAATTGTATCATGGTTAAAAATTGAAATTAAAAGAAAAACAATTTTTGTTTCAAGGATTTTTTAGAGCTATATAGCTCTTAATTTTTTTTCTCGGACCTATTATCAGCTCTCAAAACATATAAAAAAATTTAGATCAATTCGTTTGGTCAATCATGAGAAATTTTTTTTTTCGGTTTTTTACATATTTTACTTTTTCTCAATAACCAATTGAGTTAGGGATCTGAAACTTTCAGGATCTTGTTATTTTATTAGTACCTACTTATGCTCTAAGTATCATTTAAAAATCTTTCGGGGGCAGATTCACCATCCCTATACCCCTAACTTTGGGGTAAAAACTTTGGGTCATTTATCGCTTTCTTTCTCTCTCTCTTTATTTTTCTCTGTATTTATATCTGATCGGTTTTTATACAATTTACAGCGATAAAGAACGCCCTCAAGCAGGAAAACTTGAATCCAGAGATTGAAGAAAAATTATTGCAACTTCAAAGATATCAAGAGAAACAGATGAAAGGAGCAGCAGCAGCAGCGGCAGCGGGTAACGATAGTTTGAATCACGGTAGTACGGGAACAACGCCAACGACAGCGTTGGTTACGGCGACAACGTTAATGACGACGGCAACGACGGCGACTATCTCACCTTCGTTGTCGTCCCCGCTATCGGCGTCGTCGTCGCCGAGCACGACTCCGAGAGTACCGGCTCGCAAGAGGTTGCAGTCGTCGTCAAATATTTCGAGCACGCCGACGTACGCATCGAAAAACGCGGCAAACAAAACAACGACAACGAACGTAACAACGGCGTCGACGACGATGACGATGACGACGACAAAGACGAAGACGAAGACGAAGATGACGATGACGTCGAGTCCAACGACAGGGGCGATTACCGAATTGACCGCAACGACAACGACGACCAATTCGAATGTCACGGACAGGAGCAATGATTGGACGGAACCACCGAGAAAAAAGATCCCTTCGGACAGGCAGGACCATGCCTATGTTCCAAGGTAATTTTTCTAGACCTAACAATAATGATGATAATAACGACAACAAGAATCGTCGTTCTTTAGCACGACAAGAAAAACCTTGATTGCTTTATTTTACTTTGGGGGAATTTTTGGAGAATTAAAAAATGACTTGCATCAATTGAGCATGTGTAATTATTTTTTCAGGATAAAGGTAAACGAGATGAATGAGGGCGGCAGCAGCAGTGGCGGTGGCGACGGCGGTGGTTGTGAAACGGGGCCTAAAAGTCGAGCGGGTAAATTGAAAGATTGCCAAGAGGTGAGAAGAAGACAACAGGTCCAATCGCGAATGGGAGTGCTTCTATTTCGTCACAAGGAGCTATTGAAGAAGGACATTCTCAAGAAAAGAGCGCTTCTCGAGAAGGAACTTCAAATTGACATTCAGGTAAGAAACGCGAGGCGTGATTATTGTCTCGTAGATCGACCATTTGCGTACTAAGTATATGCATTTATCGACAGAAGGACGTCTCGGCGGAATTGACGACTCGAACGAAAGCCGAGAGGCACAAACAGGACGAGGTGAAAACAGCGAGCGTAAAGCGCAAATCTGGCGGACAGTTGCCACAACAAACGAGTCCAACGAGTCGCGCTCCAAGACCAAAGAAGCATCGCGGCTCGCAAGGAAATAGTGGTGGCAACACGCCTCTCGGCGTCACCTCCGCCTCGAATCGTCTCAAAAAGGAGAAACTCTACTGTCTCTGCAGGACTCCCTACGACGAGACCAAGTGAGCTTATTTGGTTGCTTCAATTTTTCCATAAACCATAATTTCTCTCTCTCTCTCTCTCTCCCTCTCTCTCTTTCATTAATCCCTCGTGTACTCTTACGACTGGTACTAAAAAAAATCTTGTCCTTTTCATTGCAGATTCTACGTTGGCTGCGATTTATGCAATAATTGGTTCCACGGTGAGTGCGTCGGTATAACCGAGGAGATGAGCAAATCTCTTTCGGAATTCGTTTGCACGGAATGCCGTCATGCCCGTGAGACACAAGAACTCTATTGTCTCTGCAAACAACCCTACGATGAGTCTCAGTGAGTAAAGACGCGCTGGCGCTCGATGCCAACCATTTTTCATTTCCAGGGTGTCTAAGGACCTGAAAAATCATGAAAATTCTTAAATGTCATGAAATTTCGCCAAACCTTAAGGGGGGAAACTCATATGAATGGTCGAAGATAACGAAGAATTTCGGGATTTTTTTCCAGTGCATCTACTGGACCAATCGTTTCCAACTTTGGAGGCTATTTTATTGTATGATTTATTGTATGATATTGTATGATTTTGATTAACTTTTTAACGCGATTTACTCGAAACTACAGTTTCGCAATGTGCGGCAGCGATAAAAAAACTATTCATCCGATTCATTTCAACTAAATATTTTTAGACACAACATTGCAAACCCTCGTCGATAAACCTCCATTTAAAAAAAAAATTAATTTAACAATCATTTTTTGCATACAAATGTTCGGTGAAAGTTCGATCTTTTTTCTCTGAGTGCCGCCATTATTACAATATTCAACTTTTGAAACTTTTTCTTGGCTTATCGACGGCGTACTTTCATATAGAATGTAAAGGTTTCTGATTTTTTGTTGCGGATGAAAAATAAAAAAAGTACAGCTGCCGCAATTCGACATCGCAGAAAAAATTCGTTCAGCAACGATTGGTTGCAGGCTGCTGATGAATACTTATTTTCGATGAAAAAAAAAATTTTCAAGTCTTCGAATGTACAATAAAATAGCCTCCAAAGTTGAAAACGATTGGTCCGATAGTTGCGTTGGAAAAAAATCCCAAAATTCCTCGTCATCTTCGACCATTTATATGGGTTTCCCCCCTTAAAAAAGTCATGAAATGTCATGAAAAATAACTAGTGAGTCTGATTTTTCTTTATGGTCTTCGTAACAAGTTCACTATCCTTGCCGTTTTGTCTATTTATTTTAAAATAATTTCAAATTTTCAAATTCAAACACTATCGGTGAAAAGTTTCCGGAGAAAACTTCAAAAAAGGTCTGGAATGTTTTTTATGCCATTTCATCGGAAATCAACGTAAACTAATTTAACAAACGGCATTTTAAAGGAGAAGAATTTGGCTTCATTTCGTGTTTTTAAAATTATTTTTACAATTTGTTTTTAGATTTGGACTCTGTTTTGAAAACAACTGTTTTTCGCCTTTTCCCCCTCTTTAGGTGTACCATCTTCTAGAGGAATTTTTTTTAATACCCTTTTCCGATTGGATCCATAAAGTAGAAAGTCTGAGCTTCAATTTTCTTTTTTTTTTTAACTTTGAACGTTTTTTTTCCAAAGTTATTCTGTTTATTGTGGAAAAAGAAGAAATTTGAAAAATCCCGTATAACACGAAAACAAAGAGAATTCATGAAAAATTTAACGATAGCAAAAAGTTGCGTCTGTTTTCGTTGAGTATAGAGGAATTTTTTCAGAATTTTTGTTCAACATTTTTTTTTTTTCATTTTCTGGGTTGGAGCTCAGATCATTCAATTACCATAACTCGAGAACTATGGGATTATTAATAAAATTTCAAGAGGGGAAAATACTTTATTTTACCATTTTCAACACATTGGAATTTTTTTTCAATTTTTTTTCCTAAATTTTGTTTCTCCTGTTTTCGGTGGAAAAAAAAATGTTGGATAAAAAAATCTGAAAAAATTCCTCCGAACTCAACGAAAACAGACGCAACTTTTTGCTATCTTGAAGTTTTTCATGAATCCTTTGTGTTTTCGTGTTATACGGGATTTTTCAAATTTCCTCTTTTTTTTACAAAAAACAGAACAACTTTGGAAAAAAAATCGCTCAAAGTTTAAGAAAAAGGAATTTGAAGCTCAAACTTTCTCCTTTATGAATCCAATCGTAAAAATGTATTTAAAAAATTCTTCCTCTAAAAGATGGGTACACCTGAAGAGAGGAAAAAAAGGCGAAAAACATTCGTTTTCAAAATGGAGTCCAAATCTAAAAACAAATTGCAAAAATAATTTAAACAGGAAATGAAGCCGAATTTTTCCCCTTTAAAATGCCTTTTGTTCAATAAGTTTACATTGACTTCCGGCGAAATGGCATAAAAAATCGTTCCAGACCTTTTTTGAAGTTTTGTCCGGAAACTTTTTGCCTGTATATAAAATTATTTAGTTTGGTAACTTTTATTAATATTCGTATATTTTTTGTTGGCTCGTGAGACGTATTTTTTCGAAGAGCTGAATGAGAGAGAGAAAATTCAGAAAAGTTCACACTTCAAAAATTATCATACAGATTTTATAGTACAACGTCATACCAAAAGTCATGAAAGAATTCATATTCCTTGCTTGAAAAATCGTTATGAAATTTCAGTTGAGGCTAAAGTTAGACACCCTGAATTTCCCATCCTTCGAGTCCTATCAAATATTAACTCGATATATTTTGTTCAATCGCGTATAGATTTTACATCTGTTGCGACAAGTGTCAAGACTGGTTTCACGGACGTTGCGTAGGAATTTTGCAGTCCGAGGCGGACAACATCGACGAATACGTGTGTCCGAATTGCCAACGTAACTCATCGGTGAATTTTGCAAATATGAAAAACCTCAATAACAAGGATCTCGACTTATTGAAGAAACTCATAAAGCAGATACAGGTGAGATTACAATCGATATACGCCGATCGATGCGTGAAAGTGATAGAATGAAAAAAAACGACCTTTGCGTTTGTATTTTCTCGTTTTCCTCAGGCCCACAAGAGCGCCTGGCCCTTCATGGAACCCGTCGACCCGAACGAAGCACCGGATTATTACAAAGTCATCAAGGAGCCAATGGGTGAGACTTTTCGAGAATTTTTTCTTTTCCATTCTATTTTTCCCCTTTCCATGTTTCATTCAACCAACGATCAATGGATTCCAGATCTCCAGACGATAGAATTGAGGATAGACGAACGAACGTACAAGAAGCTCAGCGAGTTTATCGGCGATATGACGAAAATATTTGACAATTGCCGATACTACAATCCAAAGGAATCACCGTTCTTCAAATGTGCCGAGTCTCTGGAGACGTATTTTGTTCACAAGATCAAGAGCCTGAGAGAAAAATTCTCCGAAGGAAAGTGAAAGATCGAAAACGAATAAAAGCGACTCTGTATCGGGTCGAGAGTGCCAGTCAACTTTTAACGCAAAAATGTGTTTTAAAAATTATCCTAAAATGACCCTATGAAAAAAAAAAATTAACGCGAGTTTTATCGTTCGTACATGTTGAACAAGCGCGTCCGAGCTTGAGAAACGAATTCACTCGCGTTATTAACATTTTATTATTATTATTATTATTATTATTCAGTAGCGGGTTCAGTTTGTGCCGGAAATTTGGTGAGTGTACTTGCCGCGTTCGAACGAGAATCGCAGCAGAGACACTGAGTTTTTTTTTATTTGCCTTGGTGAGCGAAATGTGAAAATGAGCAACGGGGATTTGCCAGAGACGTTTAAACGGTTGAAAGCGCATGAGCCGACCGGACAAAGGCGAATTGATGAATGATTCTCGTGCAGAGAGGACTCTGAGCTCGATCGATCATGGGAAATTTCGAATCAAGATCGACGGATTTGTCAATATCAACGCGGTTGATACTCTTTTCCGTGACAAGGACAATTTTCTTTTTTTTTCGTTCAACGAAAAAAAGTAGAACCAACAATTACAACAACAACAACAACAACAATAAAATATATGTACGAAGCGTGGCACGTTCCGGTAGTTATCAATAAGAACGGAACTCTCCTAGCTCGTAAGATTTAACGGATAAGTTGGTGAATCGCGCGCATAATAAATTGTACAAATTTGTTTATTATGCTCACACAAGAGTTATCGTGTGTTACTTGCGTTATTCTAATCACAAATTTTCTATGAAATTGTTTATAAAAAGCAAAGATAAAAAAACTGAGACACATTGTGTTAGATGGTAAGCGCCAAGAATTATAACTATAAACGAGAACGAGACGCGCGCGAGCTTTGTAAATATCGCGGGGGTAGCGATTGAGAGAGAATGCGCCATCCGGGATACTCCAAGATGGTAAAAAAAAAAAAAAAAAACCAACGGGATTGTTGATATTTTTTATCCATAGTACGGTGTATGATGATCGCTCGAAATGATTGTAGGGAGACAAAAAAAAGTATTCGACGATCGCGCGTGTATATTTTCGTGGTGGCGCCACCATCGTCTTTGCCTCTGTCGCTGCCGCCGCCGCCGCAGTCACCTTCGCACGATGATGAAAAGAACACAGTCAAAATTATTGCATTGATTCAACGAAAAATGTATAATCAACGATCCTGGACGCTCGTGGAAAAATATTTAGAGTTTATGAGAAGAGGAGTGTGCGAGGAGAAATCATGGGGGAAGCTAATCGGATAGAGAGAGCGCGTTCCCATTTTTTTTATCGCAAATATTTCCAATTGAATATTTTAGTGTTGTTTTTCGTTTTTTTTTCCATTCGCGAGCAGAGAACGGGAATATTAGAGTTTACTGCTAGCTGCGTTGAATCGCGTTTGTTAAAAAAAAACGAGAAATACAAAGAAAAAAATAATGCTGTGTATGAAAGAATTTGCCGGATAAAGAAGAAAATTGCACATTATCTCGTGACCATCAGGGTAATATTTACTTGTACATTGTTTTTTAAATTCCAGATCACCGAGAATCCCTGATTGCCGCATTCATTCACTCGCTTTCGCCATACTTCGAACGACATGCCATTTCTTCTTCGCGTCGAAAAACCTCCAAATTGTTGATTAAGTTTTTATTCATACCCGCCGAAGAAATAGCGCGGAATTTTCGAGCGCTGTATACATGTATCTATACAAACCACGCTGACACACGCCGCAAGAAAAAGGAACGTTATTCTCAGTAATAACGCTGAATTGATCATACAAATTACCGCATTATACTTCACCGAATCTTTGCCACCTGCTACATGACGTCGCATAAGATATTTTTCGTTTATCAAACATGTAATCGAATATCGATCGCGTTCGTCACGATTTCCATTGGAAGAAAAAACTGAAACAATACAAAATTACTTTTAATCACGCGTGCGCATGCATTTCCCAACTGTGGCGCCTCCTGTTCTCTCTCTCTCTCCCTCTGATGTAACGAAGAAAAAGCAAGACATCATTAAATTGATATAATAAATATATTGATTCGTCGTACTACTGTTTTAACGACGACCTTGTTTTTCTAATCAACGCACTATTACATGCATTATTTAATTAGTGGAACAAATATATGAGGAAAGTATCTGCTGCGATGCCTTGTTTCCATACTATTTCCGGAATAAATGTAGAACTAGACTTTTTTTTAAATTATTTAGGGTGGTCGAGTATCAGGAGCCGTACGGCATTGTCCTTAATTATAAGTAGAGCTTCTTTTAAAATTCGGTTCAAAATTTGGTCCTACGGTTAAATTACAACGAATTCCTGGAAAAAGAAACGGTGAGGAGAAAATTTTTGGAGCGGCGTGTCAGACGCGCGGAGGTCAAATGACTAGTTAATTCATTCTCCCCCACCCTTGATATAATTGATCGTCTGCGCAACTCTCCAGACGGCCATCTTTGATTCGTGGGCGCAACCATCTTTGAAAGACGCATCATCGTCACGCGGCAAAATTCGAAACGCCCGTTATCGTCCGCTGGACTATCGAGAAAAAAAAATATTTTCATCAATGTAGGTACAAATGTTGATTGAAATAAATTATTAACATAGTGAGCTATTTCCACATTTCGTCATTTTTTGAAATTTATTGTCAACGAACATCGATCTTTCTCGCGCATACAATATAGCTTCTAAAGTTGCATTGCGAGAAATCGATGAAGATTATAGAATTGAAATTTCATAACACTTTCGGCATAATACCGATAAAATTCTATTTATACAAATAACGTCATCGCCCGATAAATATTTTATCTTTTTGTATCCTTTATCAGGGGAAAAAGAGAGGATTTTGTTGGATTCCTCAGCGCATGCAGTAAAAAATATTCGTATAGATGACTAATAAAAAATACTTTCAATTTTTGTAACGAGTTAAAATCGCTGTCGCAACTTTCAAAACGCTCTTTTGAACTTTGAACTGTATAATATAAATTTGTTTTCTAGGAATGGTAAAACGAATCATACCTAGAGTATATATATATATATATATATATATATATACATACTTACATTCACGATCATGGCAATTTGATAAACGTTTTAAGCTCATCGATTTGCTCTACTTAAAATTTACAACACATGTAATATATACACGTCAATTTGGCTATTGTACAACATTATCATTGTACGATTGACGTAATTTTTGTTCTCGCAGTATTTTGCGATTGCTTTTGATTCGATTCAATAGATTCTGGCTTGTTCGTTATCGTCGTTTCTCGCAATTGCTTATGCTCCAACGATTTCATGTATGCGAGAAAAGACGTCCACACTAGACTGCAAACGCTGACGTAGACAACCCGATTCCGTTCGGGAATAAGAACGAAATTTATTGTCTGTAGAACTGGCCACACACAAACGCCAATCTGCGAAGGAAAATCAAAATTTACATATGTACGTATGACTCGTTCATTTTTATGTAAAAACATGCGAGCTCTTCGAATTCTGTTGGATAAACAGATTCTCGCTTTCCTGCTTTGTAAGATATAAAAATTAACAAGAAGTAACGAACGGTGTAAAAAAATTGAGCGTTTTATTCAGCCTTAGAAAAATTGTAAGAAAATTATGAGCTAAATCCAAGAAGCTGAAACGTTACAAACAAAATTTGTAAAGAAGAAACGTGCAAATTTGTATTAAAACCGAAATCACTTGCTAAGTATTTATATGAAATTATATTTTTATTTTTAAAAAAGTAAACATCGGAGTGTGGAGTAAAATTGTGGAGCTTACTTTGTAAGTAGGCCAAAACTTTTGTTTAACTTCTTCCGCGCATTCGGAAATAGGTTTGAATTCCAGTAAATTAATTCCAAAGAAGAAGCAGCACATCGCGGCTGGTCCGTAAGTTACTTGCTCCACTAAGGCCTGCGAAACGAAGCGATATTCCCGTAATCGAAAAAATTAAAAAAGAGAAAAAAAGAAAAAAAATTTGAAAAAGAGACGTCGGTACCTTAGTGATGGCAGACCTGAGATCGCTCCTTGGCCAGAAGTGCGAAGAGCATCTGAGCCAACCATAAAGAGTAGGAGCTACGAAAAAACCACCGTAGATGCTAAATCTGAGTGCTTGAGTGTAATCAAGTTGCTCCTTGCCAGCAATTTTTTGCTGTAACAAACTTCCAACTGGCCAGATAGCGGTGTAAGAAGCCATACCCCTGACGACAGGATACTTCTGCGTCATCTCCCGAAACTTCACAAAGATGACTCTCATCTTCGTGCCTCAGCCGACTAAATAAATAATGCATTTACGGGCGAAGGTATGATTTTTCTTCTTCTGCAAATCGATCTTCACAGTGATAATTTTTGTTTCGAAATTCATAATGAAGAAGAAAAAAAAAAAGAGAGAATCGGGTGACCGTACGAAGATTGTCTAGCAGACGACAAAACGTGACCGCGCGTGATCATTGTTTTCACCAACTATCGAAGTTCGAATAAAAGAAAAAAGAGAAAATTCCTAATGATATTTGAGAAAACTTACATCGACTTTTTTTTGGCTACAAATATCCGCTGCGACGGTTCCCGCGTAGTACTGATAACATTTATGAAAAGCTTCGTCGTGATGTAACTTTTTAGGCGAGCGGGCCTTTGACGTTTGACAGCCACCAACACTTTCGCCCCTCACTCTCTCTTTCGCAGGATTTCAGGGTCATGCGCAGCGTAAAGATCTTGCACGCGCACACACTATATGCCAAGGCGCTATACACACACATATATATGGGTCATTCCATGTCAAATCGACCCTTTTCAATTTCGATGAAATTTCGTCAGAAAGTTTTCGTTATTAATGAAACGAAGTCCTACTAAAAGAAAAAAATTAAACAATTTTTTTCATATTTTTTCGGAATATTTTTTTTTCATAGCCCCAAGTATACTCTTTAAGACGTAATCAGAACGATTTTTCGTAACTATAATAGTTTCCGAGATATTTAAAAAATAAACTTGACAGATTTGAAAAATTATGAAATTTTCAATTTTGGATAACTTTCGAAAAAAAAAAATAATTTTTGTTCCTTTGGTAGAACTTCGTTTTGTTAGTAACAAAAACTTCTGATCAAATTTCATTGAAATTTAAAGGGGTCGATTACAACTCTTGGCCGATTTGACATGGAATGGCCCATATATATAAATACGCATCAGTAAAGAGTTCATGGCCACATTCGCTTGGACGCTTACGCGCTTTCAGCACGTATATATAGATATACATCGACATATGAAATGCTACAAGATATGAGGCTCACAGCGCTCAAAGCGTCCAAGACGAACGCAGCCTATAATCACCTTCAACGTGGCATGATACACTGACAAGAGATAAATAAAAAATCACGTGTATGAGTAAACATGAAGAATAATCTATATAAATTAAAGGTTGTTTCATCTTTCTGTTAATTTTATATTCCTTCCCTTATCGCGATTCTACTATTTTCTCAACAATTAGGTTGAAATTAAAAAAAAAAAGTACGCGTGTCCTCCAGCTTGCAAATTTCAATGCACGTTGTCTTTTAGATAGGATGGAATCAAATAATGATAGAAATACAAACTCGGAAACTGACTTCATGTTATGTCGTAGTTTTATCTTTCAATTTTCCATAAAATCCCATTAATACGAAAAATATATATCGAAGTGCTCCGAAAATGGCGGGTCTTTTGAATTTGTATCCCGAGACGACGCGGCGCGCCAAAAGGTCATTTCCCGAGACGTTAGAACTGAGATTTTGGCAATCTTCCTGAAAACAGAGAGAGAGAGAGAAGACGAAAAACCCGAAAACACGAGGCTGTGACGAAAAGTTCCATTCTTATCTGTCCTTCATAAAACATATACCAATGCACGTACAAGCTAATCTACATGAAACAGTTTTCTCACTTTTCACAACTGTGCAATAACAATAAAAAAAACGAATGCTTCAAAATAAACGTTCATTGAAAATTTAAAAAAAAATTACAATGCTCATTGCAAAGTATTTTTTTTTTTTTTCATTTATCTCTCAGCGTTCCGTAGAATGCTTTATATACATTTTTTTTCGCTTTTTTATACTATTCATTCAACACGTAATTTATATTTAAATCGAGAAATTAGACTTTAACGTTGGAATTCTACGCTGAAGAATCGATGGATGTGAGACACTTTCATAATGATTCTTAGTCGAAAATTTTCAGGCTGTATTGAATAATGCGCCATAATCTGCAATCCCACGATGTTTACGGCCTTGAATTTTCTTTTTGTCATTCAGAATCTCTCCCGTGAGATCCGTCGAGATGCTTGTCTCTTTCATGATTCAGCTTCGTGGAAAACCATCGATTTGTGATGGTTTTTATTTTTCGTTTTGTATTTGATTTTTCGTCCGGTCCAACTTTTATGGTAGTCATGAGAAAAAACCTCGCTCGCTCGATTGGCATTTCCATCAAGCTCCTTATTCTCGCTTCTCTGTGGTTTGTATGAAAACTTACCACTTTTATTCTTTCCGCAATTTGTCAAGAAAACTTGACTCAAAAGTTCAAAAAAACGATTATTCTATGCCCGATGGATGGTGAGGTGTTATTTTGCCGCAATGTCAAACAGATCAAAAATGCCCTCATTTTCGCTGAGATTGAAAAGATAGTCTTTCTCTTCGGGTGGTGGACTCAGTCTTATCAGAGGTCCGCAGACTAAACAAAAATTATTCAAAGCTCAATTTTACGATTACGGTCTTGCAATGCGAGATATATATAAGAGGTATTCCATACCAAGCCGACCAATCCGTGGACTCGACCATTTATGATTTTGTTGAAAATTTTCTATTTTTTTGTACGTACTAAAAGCAATCTCTCAGAATTTTTTTAGATTTTTGTCTTAACCCAACTAACCACAATAAATTGTTCGAAATTTGACACATCTTTTTTTCAAATGCTCATAACTTTAAAAAAATCGGAGATATCAAAATAAAACAAAAGATCATTTTTTTCCGTCTTGAGTTGCAGTTTTATAAAAAAAATACAAAAAAAAATATCGATATTTATTTTCATACGTTTTTTGAAGTTTTAAACACAAAATATTTTTTTTTCAACTTGGACCCTTTTTATTTTTTTGAAAAAATTCACCACTTTTTAAGAGACATTTTTACAGATACTAAGAAATTGGTAGTTTGTGCTTCTCATAACTTGTATTTTTTTCTATTTTTTACCGCGTGTGAACTAAGGAATCGTGTTTCCTCCTTGAATTAAAAAATATAAAAAAAAAACAAGTTATGAATATCACAAACTGCCAATAAAAAAAAAATATATATATATATATATATATGTTATGAATATCACGAACTGTCAATTTTTTAGTATCTGTAAAAATATCTTTTAAAAAGTGGTGAATTTTTTCAAACAAATATAAAGGGTCAAATTTTGAACAATTTATTGTGGTTAATTGGGTTCAGACAAAAATCTAAAAAAATTCTGAGAGACTGCTTTTAGTACGTACAAAAAAATAGAAAATTTTCAACAAAATCAAAAATGGTCGGATCCACGGATTGGTCGGCTTGATATGGAATACCTCAGATATTTTTTTTCGTCAAAATACTCACAGTCGGTGTAAAATTCGTCGAGTAAATTCTCATCCGGTCGTATGAAATCTTGAAATGAGAAAAATTGTAGAACAGAATTTTCATTCATTTTGTTATAGCGTTAGAAGTTATAGATTTTTCGGGATATATGAAATTTTTATATACATAGAATGTAAAATATAAAATTACGTTAACTTTGAAATATCCTAAAAATTAGAAACTCACTCGTGGTAACATCGTTGAGTACGAATTTGGTTTCAAATAATTCAGGCTCAATGGCCTCGTTCTCCTCGTCGGATAAATCGGATTTGTACACTCCTTTTGGCGATCTATCGATAATGAAATAATTCATATTTTGTTAAATTTTTTCGATTACAATAAAAATTCGTTTTTTTTTTTAATACAGTAAAGATGAATGTACGGTCTTTTCCAAGTGAACAAGCTAATCTCACGATTGTTCATCCCCAAATAAAACCGCTATAGAATGAGCTTTTTTTACGCTCCGTGCAGATCAGAAATATAGTTTTACGATTTCCAAAGCGATAGGAGCGGTATCCGTAGTTTTTTTTAGAAATCAATTTCGCAATTTTCATTGTATTCTTCGAATTATTTTAATGAAGGGAAGCGACTAATTTATTCATCGTGACGAAACTTACCTCGCCGTTTTTCTCTTTGGCCTCGATTCGTCCTTACCCTCGCTCTCCATCTTGTCCCTCTTTGTTCCTTTCGACTCGTCAGCCTTGAGTCTCATTTCCAACATTTTATTGTCATAAGCTTCGGCGAGTAGCGGCTGAACCACGTATACCTTTATCTCGCCCGTATTACTCTTCAGAGACATTTCGTAATTTATTTCACTCTCCGATTCTTCGGCAGTTTTCTGTGACTGTTGAAATAAATTTAACAAAAAATTACCGTTTAATTCTATTGCAAATGAAGAAGCTGATCAAATGAATCAATTAATATATAGACATACCGATGAATAGACAAATAAATGAATAAATAATTTATACCTTTGCTATGTTTGGAACTTTAAGAACAGTGTCCGAAGGAGCTTCGATTCCCATTATAAATTCTTCCGTAAAACGTTCTTTAACATCCTCGTACTTTATATAAGCATATTTTCTATTGTTAATGTCAGCCTCGATGTTTCTTATACTCTGCTTTATCCATTGCATATGAGTATCTAAAGTTGCTTCGTGCTCCTCCAATTTCCTTATCTCATCCTTCATCAAGGACAATTTGTCCCCCAACTCTTGGGAATTGCATCCTGGGCCAGCGCCCCTTGAAAAAGAAGTATTCCATTATATCCTGTCCCCTCGAATCGACGGAATAAAAAAGTTTTTTTTTCATTGAGAAAACGGTACTTACTTCCACTGAATACTATTTTTGCTTCTTTTCTCAATAAGTCCGATGCCCTCGAGTACATTTGTGATATCGTAGATCCGCCTTTTCTGTCGTACTTCTAGAATATCCGCCGCCTGTAAAAACAATAATCCTCGAGTCTGGCGATGCTTTTTTCAAGACTCTTTTTTTTGGGACGATAATTTTATTTTTTTGGCGCATTCTAGGTTATGTTCTTGATTTGCAAGATTAAAAACAACAACGAGGAATGAATAACGCTGCATAAAGAATCGAAATAGAAAAATGAGAAAGAGGAATGTCGAAATTATGACGGAATAGATAAGGGAAATTTGTGCATTTAGAAAATTGCAGATTCGTTTAAAAACGCCAGATGGAAATAAAAGCGAAACACTGAAGTGCGAGAAAAAATTCTCCAGGGTGAATAATTTCATTCGAAATTCCCGCAAGTAACTGGCGCGACATAAACTTAACCTATCTCGGGCCTCGTTACAGACACCGACCGCCGACGTTAAAATTGTCGTAATGGAAGCAAAAAAAAAGACTCACGACTTTGAGATCGAGAACGCCATCCTGTGCTTTTTGCAACAAAGTTACGAAACGCGTGGTCAGCAGACCGAGAGATTTCTCGAATCTGCTCTGCTGACTCTCTGCCATTTGTACGAGATGAATGGGACACCGTTGTCAAAATAATTTCAAAAGCTCGTGGGTTTTATTTATCCGTGTGTATTTTTCTTCGCTCCTTCGAAATTGCCGCAACAACTGGCGCGTGCGGACTGAACGCCGCGCCACTCTGCGGCCATTCTTGATACCAACGCCGCCATGTTTTTCTTTTTCGAACGCCATCGCGCGTCCTCTCGCGGACAATCGTTTTTTACGAAAAAAATAAATAATAATCAAATTTTCGATTTCGCACATTTTTCAATCAATGATGACATAATTGATAACAAAAACCGGCAGCAACTGATTACTCGTTTATCAAAATATATTTTGATTACAAATTGATTCACATGTAATTTTAAATACCAAATTACACATTGGTTCTGTCATTTGTAATTTTTCTAATCAAATTATAAATTACAAATGTAAAATATAATTTTGCGAATCAAACGACAAGTTGCGAATGTAGAATGTAATTTTACGAAATGAAAATTCCAAACGACAATAACAATTTATAACAAGTGATTCAAAAATACAGAGTAAAATTGCAATTCAATATTTTCAGTCAATAATTAACTTACACCCGATATATGATTCATTATTAGGAATGAAATATTTTAGATACTCTTTTCAGTGAAACAATTTTTCGTTTCAGCATATATTCTTTTCTCACCTCTTCGTCCTGACCAAATTATCCGTCAGAAAAATCTTCGCGCATCCGTTTATCTTTTATTTACAAATATTCATATTAAAATTTCCTAAAAGACAAAACTCAGAGCGTTTGGACAAGAAATATATATATATATATATATATATATATATATATATATATATATATATATATACCTGTCGATGAAGTTTTTTTAAATAAATCGTAACATTTTTAAGGGAATGAAAATTCATTATTAGCGCTAGTTGCATCGGGACTTGGACTGGAAGTCAACGAACTGAGAGTTTCCTCCTTCGTTTTAATGACAGTTTCTTTATCTTTACTCTTATCTTTGTCCTTTTCCTTGTCCTTCGTTTGCTTGTCCTTTTCCTTCTTGTCCTTCTCCTTGGTGTGTTTGTGCTCGTGCTTGTGTTTGTGCTTGTGCTTGTGTTTCTTCTTATCCTTCTTCTTCTTTTTACCCTGAAAAACGATGAGAAGAAAAATGGAAAATCGATAAGTAATCGATGAATATGAATTTTCGAAAAAATCGGTAAATAATAATTTTTTTTTTTAAATATCTGCCTTATTCGTTGAATCATTCTTTTGCTTGTGATCCTCGGAATCTTTTTTAAACATTCCGGGTTCGAAGCCCACCGGGCCTTGGGTTCCCATAAGACCGGGTAAAGACGCCGAATTGTCGCTGTAATATTCCGATTTAATTTTCCCCTCACCCGGCGGTCCTGGAGTTCCACGTCCGGGATCCTGGAATAATTGTTTCATTTAATTTGGGGGCAGATTCGGCTAAAGCGAAATTTCTGCAATAAATAAACAAAGAACAAACAAAGTAGATAATTCTTGAATAATAAAAAAAAAGTACATTGTGCGTTAGTTTCTGTCGTTTGGGCTCGGGACAGTGATCCGGAGCGTTTGAGGGTCCTGCGACAGGATCCTTGACGGGAGAAGATGCTTTTCTCTTGGTGCTTGGCAATGGAACTTCCTGTACTTCGTGAACGGTGTCCGGCTTCACGTGTGGTACTACGACCTTTGACTAACGAAATAGCGGTGATTGAAGTTGAAATCAGAAAAATAATATAATAAAATAAAGAAAAAAAAATGTAACCGAGGAAAAGAAGCATTTTTACCGAACGATTAGCGTCATCGATCTCGGGACTAGCCTGGGGTCCAGCTTTTCGCGGTTTGGCCATTAAACATCCAAGTTCCGGGATCGGTAGACAGAGAGGTCTCTTCGAACCGTAGAGGGTGTAATAAAAATCTACGAGATCGCAGCGTAGTTTTGCATCGTGCGAGAGCATTCCACTGCAAATAATAAATGAAAATTGATTTTCATCTTTTTTTTTATATCTATAGTTACAGCAGGCGAGTGAGTGAAGAATGGATCGAATTCGATTTTAAAATATACACCCCCACAAAGGTTCGTGACGTTCTTTAAGCGTGATTTTTTGTTCACTAACTTTATAAGATTCCATATTCGATCGACCAATTCCGGTTTGTCCAAGCGATGTTTGTGAGCTCTCTCAAACGGTGGATTGTCCACCAGGAGTCTAACGAGCCTGTGACGTATACCGGGATGAGGATCCATTTCTGCGATGTCCAAAAGAAATTCAAGGTCGTCCCACTTGCCGTCGACTCTCGTGAAATCTACGAGGGCCTCGAGAGCAGCTATCCTAACGTCTGAATAATCATATTGCGTACATAGAAATTAAATTGATTTACGTTAAATTATTCAATTAAATTGCAGGAATTGAATTAACAAAACTGACCTATGAATTGCCCGTACGCCGCGTATGCCCTGAATAAATGAGGATTGCTCGGTAAATGACCGAATTTTTGTAACGTTCTGATGACCTTCAGGCAAGCCACACTCACCGTGTACTTGTAACATGGCAAGAGTTTCTCGAGATTCAAGTTTCTCGTCACCTCCTCGAGGATAGCTTTCGTATCGATCGACAATGATTCCGCAGTTATGGAAGTTCTGCGCGAAAAAAAAAACCTTTTTCTAAATTCCATTCCTAAATTGTCTCATTTTTTCCTATAACCTAATTATTGTTCAGAACCAGGGTTGCAAGTAATGCATTGCCATTTTCATTACCCATTACAATGTAGTGTGTAGTGGAGAAAATTTCCATTACCCATTACAATAGTGTGCAATGAAAAAAATTCTATTACCCATTACAATATAGTATGTAATGAAAAAAAAATCCATTGCCCATTATAATGTAGTATGTAATAGAAAAAAAAATTCATGACCCTTTACAATGTAGTGTGTAATAGAAAAAAATTCCATTACCCATTGCAATGTAATGTGTAATGGACAAAACTTTGATTGCAATTTCGGGAATGGAAAAATATAGATGAATAAATTATTGCAATTTTGCATTACATCTTAATGCAAAATTGCCATTACACATTATTTTGTCCATTACACATTACATTGCAATGGGTAATGGAATTGTTTTTCTATGACACACTACATTATAATGAGTACTGAAAATTTTTTCCAATACACACTACATTGTAATGAGTAATGTAAATTTTTTCCACTACACACTACATCGTAATGTGTAATGGAAATTTTTTCCATTACACACTCTAAAAGTAATGAATATTGCATTACTTTTACATTACAAATTTTCAACCCTGTTCAGAACATACAATATAATATAAATAAATAAAATATAATGTAAATATCATGTGTAAACAAATATCTTTACCCGTGTTGAACACTTATAACGGGTGTGACTGTCGCGCCGAGAGCCTCGATCAAAGCGGCTCTGTAATAATTGTCGGAATAACGATTTTTGCTGTTGTCGTTGTACTTGAAGAGATCCATGAGAAACGCGAGAACCTCGGGAGGACAAATGCCATGAGCGTTTCGCAAACCCGCCATAGCGACTGGTATAGTCTGAAACAAAAAATAAAGCAAATAAAATACATCACATAAATGCTAAACCCGACGAGAAGACAAAAATCATTTACAAAATTACCTTCTGCAAGAAATAGTGTTGAAAATTGGTGAAATTATTTTGTTTTATGATTCTCCGACACGATGCAGAACCGTAGAGCTTACGAAATATTGCGAGCATCGCTGGTGGTCCGGCCCAAGTAGCAACCATCGCGTTTGCAACCTTAAAAAAAAAATCATCAACAAAAATTGTAATAGAATTTTGAAAAAATCGGAATAACTGTTAATCCAGCTATTAATTCAATATATAAATGGGATGCAATTAATCAAATTTATAAATTAGATTGCTTGGATTTATTATTATGATCACAGGTATTATTAAATTATTAGCGCAACTATTTTTTTTTTCAAAGATCAGAAAATCCCATTTTTTCTTGGCGTAACATAAAATGCTCAATCAAATGGTCATGAAAATTCAAAAATCATCGAGACGGAAGGTATGTGAAAAACAAATTTCTTCAACTGACTTTTGTCAAACAATGAGCAGCTCTCAAACGAACTTTGTAATAACAATGTTCATTTTCGATGGTGTCAGTCAGAGCCAAACGAGTCGCAGGTGTGGCATGATTTTGAAGGGCAACGATAGCCTCGAGCTGTGCCGTGACGTCTCTCTCGTGTCTGAGCTGATATTGCCATTGATAATCCGGCTGTTCGATCAGCACAGCGCGCATAAGCGTTATATCAGGATCGAGTCTGATCCAAAGTACCGGAGAATCGCTGAAAATACAATAAAAATTGATTTTCTCTTTTAATTTTTTCGAACAAACATTAATGCTTTTGAAATTACATCGCTGAAATACAATACAATAAAATACAATAAAAATTGATTTTGTTCTTTAATTTTTTCCAACGAACATTAATGCTTTTGAAATTCAATTCCTGGCATTTATGATTTGTTTTCCATGAAGAAAAGTATATTTGGACTCACTCCATCGCCGAAAGATCCATATCGACTTCCTCACCGGTGCAAAGGGGAATTTTCTTTTTCTTGTTTCTACGACTCTTACTGTGACACGTTATATCGGCTTTCGCGACCGTTCCCTCGATCTGAAGGGTGTGCTTGAACGTACCGTCCAATTCTTGAATATTCACGAGCAAGGGTCCAACGTATTTCCTTATCCCCCGATAATGGGTCGTATCCTGTCGTATCTCCAGTTCGACGGTGTTCCTGAATCGCAATTCATTTTCTTTTTCGATGAAACAAGAATTGAAATAATTCCTACAATTTTGGCGAGATAAAAAACGCTTAAATTTTTCTGCAACATATTGGGCGCGCTTTTGGCCTCAGCAGGATCGTAACAGAAAATTGTAAGAGGATCTGATCTGAATTCTCCTTATTTTTTCAAAAATGAAAGAACGAATTGCGCACCTTTTTCTATTGAAAACAAAGCTCAGACTGAATTTCGCGTGTCCACCTGTTCTGACCCATTGATCGATAAACACGGCCATGTCCTTGCCGGTGACGGTGAAAATTGCTTTCGTAAATACATTTGTGCTTATCTCAAAATGTGACCAAAGCCCAGAATCGATTTTCTGCTGTGCGGCATTGGCAGCGAGTGACAGTTGCTTGTTGAATACTTGGAGCAAAAGTTCCTGGCCAATTCTGTGCTCAAGCATGCGTATCACGAGATGAGCTTTTTTACGAAGAACTTGAATATACTTTGGTGACATTGTGTGTAAATTTTTTATCGGAAAGTAAAAACCAGGATCGGGCACGCGGGGCGCAGGTGCTGGACTATTTGCCGCTATTGGCAATGGCGCCGGCGGTTGAGACGAGTCGAGAACAATTCCACCGAATTCTTCCTCGTACTTCACCACCTCTTGAAGTTCCTGTAAAAAAAAAAAAAAAATTCTCAATATCCGCCAATAATTCAGCAATCAGAAAAATCCCCAATTGTTAATTACGATATTTTTAGGGTTCCGTATTTTTTCAATTTACCGAGTGTATCCACTGTCTGTACTCGTTATTGCCGAAACACTTTTTCGCGTACAATCCAGTGAGATAAGTCGAGATACCCTTCGGTAACCAAGTGTCCGACCAATTTTGCATCGATATGAAACATCCGAAAAATTGTTCCGCGATTGCCTGCGCCATTGCCTTTTTCGTAATGTAAACCTGATCGATGATCGCGGTAGAATGAAGAAGATTCGTGCTGCAATGAAATTTATTTGCAAAGTACTTGCAAGTACTTCAAGTATCAAGTACAAAATACCGTAGGTACTTGAAGTACAAAGTACTTGTTACTTGCAAGTACTCGTCAAAACGAGTACTTGAAGTACAAGTACTTGGAAAAATCAAGTACCGGTATCAAGTACTTTTCTAGTTTACGGGTACGTCTCGTAAATTCTGGTACTTGGGTCATTCCATGTCAAATCGACCAAGAGTTGGAATCGTGAAAATTCACAATTAACATCGAATTTTTTGTTCATTTTTTTAAATGTAATACCTTGTACTGATTTGAAAAGATCCTGAAAGATTTTCAGAAAGGTGTTTTTTTTTTCAAAAATATGAATTTTTTGAAGTTGAGCAATCATGTAATTTTGTAATTTTCAGCAGTCAAAATTACACGATTGATCAACTTCACTTAACTTAGAGGTAAACAAAAAGTATTACCAAAATTAAAAAATTCATATTTTTGAAACAAACAAAAAACACATTTCTGAAAATTTCAGGATCTTTTGATATCAGTATAAGGTGTTATATAAAAAAATTGAACCAAAAATTTAATGTTGATCGCGGATTTTCACGATTTTAAAAAATTCTCCAAATTCATCATTTTTCAAAAATTTGTTTCGGAATATTTTTTTTGTAGCCCCAAGAATACTCTTTAAGACGAACCCAGAACGATTTTTGCGTAACTATAATAGTTTTCGAAATATTTAAAAAATAAACTTGAAAAAATTGTGAAATTTTGAATTTTCGAAAAAAAAATTCAATTTTTTTCCTTTGTTAGAACTTTGTTTTATGATAAAAGAGAACTTCTGACCAAATTTCATCGAAATTGAAAGGGGTTGATTCCAAATATTGGTCGATATGACATGGAATGACCCATATTCAAAGGCTTTGCACATGCAACCATCAGCAAGACACATTCAAAAGTACTTGATGCTTGTACTTGAAAAAAGTACTTCAAGTACAGAAAAGTACTTGAAATTTTCAAGTACAGTACTTCAAGTACATGAAGTACTTGAAAAATTTGAGTACAATACTTGAAGTACTTTTGAAGTACTTTGTACTTGCAAGTACTGTACTTGAAGTACCTGCAAGTACCGAGTACTTTCAAGTATTGCCCAGCTCTGAACTGCAACAATTCAATACAAAATTTATAAAATTAAAAGTCTATTGCTGAGAGACTTTCCGTAAATGATTTTCTTTTTCCAAATCCAGCCATTTAAAAATATTATTTTTCAAACGACCATGTTTCAAAAAATATAAGTAGAAAAAATATTTTCGAAGTTACAAGTTGTAATACATACTTGAGAATACTCATTGTTGCATAAGCGTTGATATCCTCGTCGATCTCATCGACGAATACTTGCTTGTAGCACGAGTAAGGATATCTGTTTGACAATGTCTCTTCGTAAAATTCAAACGCCTCGTGCATGTACTTTGCGGAAACTTTGAGCGAGGGTAAAAGTTGTGGGAGACAAAAATGCGTGACCTCGTGCATGTACGGATCGACGAATATCTCAAATGGCCTGTCGAGAAACAATTGAGAGAAATTTTTTATTCCGAGCAAAGTAATTTGAGCTTGATTTAGATTTGAATGAGAAACAACGAACCCAACAGCGAGCGCAATATTTGGCGCGCAAGCGGGCGTATTTAATACGTAATGAAACGTTTTTCTTCTCATGTCCGGAGTGTAAACGACCTCGACGAGATCGCCGCACGAAACAGCGGTCATAAAATCGTCAACGGTAAATTCCAATTTCCACGTGCACGGTTCGGCGAAACTGTCAACGCACGGGAACCACAATCTCGACGAATTCTCATAGCTGTACGTGTACATGTGAGCCCCTCGCTGTTTGGATAAATTAATCGTTCGATTTACTTTTTCTCTTTTCACCTTGATTCACTATTCGTCACGGATGAGCGATAATTATATAATACTAGAATATTTATTTTAAAAAGTAAATTGAAGATGCCTCTGCGATTGAGCTAGAAGTTTTTTCCAAAAAATAACAGACTTATCTAGAAGAGATTTGAATTTTTTCAAATTAGAATTTTTGTAACTAGCAATTGTAAATTTAATTTTTATTTTTTGGTTTACCTCCGCTAGAGAACCTTCGCAATTCGGAAGAACAAAATGTACACCACCCTGTGGTTGCTCCAGGGAATATTCAATGCCGATTCTGAGTCCACGACCTTCGGCAACGAGATGAGCGGCGTCCGGAGGAATTTGAATGACCAGCTCACCCGCGTTATTGTCCGGATCGACACGTTGCGCCGCCGCCAAATGGAGATTGGAGAAAAATTCCAACGAACGTCTGATTTAAAAAAGTGGAGCATCGAAATGATTCAACAAATTAAAAAAACATATGAGGCTTTCCACGCTATTTTGATCAAAATCTTGCCTGGATGATTTCGATTTTACTCTAAATTTTTTCATATCAAAGAACACATTGGAAAACAATTTTTCAAATTTTTTCAGATTCTTTTGGTGACGCGTTTTTTGGATAGAAAAAAAAAATACGGACCACTTTTTAAAATCTGAAAATATTCAGAATAATCTAAAAAAATATAACAAAATTTTTGAGCTTTGTCCCAAAATGGACATTTTAATTCATTATAAGTAAAATTAAAAAAAAACTTTTTTTTTGCAATTTTTTGAATTTTACTCAGAGTACAAAAATCTCCATTTTGGAACGAAGCCCAAAAATTTTGTTATATTTTATTAGATTATTCTGAATTTTTTCAGATTCTACAAAAAGATCTCTTTTTTTTTAAATACAAAAAACTCGTGACCAAAAAATTCTGCAAAAATTTGAGAAATTTTTTTTCAATCTGTTTTTTTATATAAAAAATTTAGAGAAAAATCTAAATCATCAAGGCAGGATTTTGATCGAAATAGTGTGGAATGCCTCATATAGTTGAGTATCATATTCGTTCCATAATTATACGTTACTTTTGCAAGTTACTTTGAAAAGTAATTTTGATAGAAAACTCTGATTTTCCATACATCAAAAAAATTTCCAAAAACACAAAAATGATCAAGCTCAATCGTTTTACTCGGATCAGATTTTGATCAGCTAGTTTTATAACGTTTTATACATTTTTTAAAAATGCATGATTGTTTATATACTCTGCAAACTTACTGTTTGCCATCCCCTTGACAGATATCCAAGAATGGATCGAAATATTGAAAAGGCGCCTCGAAAGTGTCATTGAGGCATACCCTGTATATCCTGCACTGTCTAGCATTTAGTTTAACTAGCCTGAGACTATCCCGCAGAGGTACGATAGTCAATTCGACAAAACCCTGCGAAAAAAATGAACAAATAAAACTATTGCACGATACAAGAACGATCTCGAAAAGTTTGTTTCGAATACTCACGATGATGCTTTTCCGCTGAAAGCTTATTCCTGTCAAGCTCACAATTTGGTGAGCTGTGAATTAGAAATAAGAAATAAAAATTAAAGTTAAAAATAAAAAACATTGTCATTTTCAGTCAATAAATTAGAGCAAAAATAAAATTTTCGTCACATAACCTTGAAGTCACAACAAAAGCCGACTTTTCAAGTGTTTACTTTCGTATCGAAGAACGATATAATTAATCATATAATAAAAAAAATACTTATAATTTGAATGACCGGCTAGAATCAGTGCGCTCTTTCTTCATGGCTCCATCGACAACTAACAATACAAATAAAAATGAGTAATTGAAATTTTGACACTCTTTTCAAAATTCATACTCGAAAAACGTTCGAAGCGAAGCATTTTTTTTTAGCAGCGTCGCGATACTTTTCCTCGGAAACTTTTGCAGCGATAATCGATCACACCCTGCCATCTGGTGGTGACACTTGCAATCTTCCGTTTATTAACGTGATTTAACACACACATTGCGCCCTTTCACGTGTGTGTACTTGGATTAACAATCTGTCGCTTTTATTTCGAACTCTCAATCGTAATCTGCATAACAATTTTTATGTTATTTCACGAATTATCAATTAATTGATCGACAGGTAGACGTACAATAATCAATCGAATAGTCGAAGGAAAATTTCGACTGCGATGGCCGAAGAGACAACATCGACGTAAGTGTGCAATTTTTCTCCCTTTGTTGACTTTGCTCCAAAGCGTTAGAACGTGAATTTAATCATCATGAACTATCTTTAAATTTCTCTGAATTCGTTGAAACTGAAAAAAAAATTAGATAATATTTGAAAAAATCAATTGAAATAAGGAAACATTTTTTTTACAATTTGTAAATAAAAAGTATTGAAGATTGTAAAACATTTATTAAAAATAATCAAAGGAGCTGCGTACTTTATAAAATTTGGGAAAATAATTTGTTGAAATTTAAAAAAAACAATTTGTTAACAGAGAGAAAATGGCCGGAATCGACGGTAATCTGCCAGACGTTGTCGCCAGTTTGGAAATGTTGACTGTCACTTCGGCCTCGTCAGATTCCATTGTGCCCGAAAAAATGACACTCAGAAAGAGAATCAGAAAAATTGAGCTGAAGGACAAAAAATCGTACACCGAAGTGCGCAATCGAAGGTGAGAAAAGAAAATTTAAAAATAAGTTTCACAAAATAGGAAATCAGCACCTCAGTATTTTTTATAATTTGTGGTCCTTTGAAATATAAATTATTTCTAACGATGCGATAACAACTGTTCTCAGTTTTTTTGAACATTTTGTGTCTATCTCTTTGTAAGAAATATTTATATTTTGATGCATGGTCGCGTTACTTGATAAAAAAATTGTTCTCGAATTTCCCAAACAAAAAACGATAAAGAACTTTTTCAACAACTTCAGATGTAGCTTAAGACCGAAAAAACGAACATCCTTGGAAATGGAGAGCGAGGATGATGTAAAGGGATACTATTTGGATCGTAACATACGACACAAGACAAATACCCTGGAGACGATATTCGAGGAGCCGGTTTTCGAGGGTGACGAAGTGAAAAGTTCGATGAGCTGTCGAAAATTCAAGAGACTCATACAATTTCAGACCGAGCCTTCGGACGCCAAGATAAAAAAAAGATTAGCCAAAGTCAAGAGAATCTTTGGCGAAAAATATAGAATAAAACATCGAAAATCATCTATGCAGACCCTAATAAATAAGCTCAATCTAATTAAATCCGACACAACGGGAAAACTCACGGAGGATACTCATCAAATCGCGCAGGTTTACGACGGTGCACGTCTGTGCAGCATAAGGCCATAGATTAAGGGAAAAAAAATACACGTATTCATCGTTCAAGACTGAGTTATAAGATAATTAAGCGCGCGCAATTCAAGCTCACTTTCGTTTGTACTTTAATAAATATTTTCTTATGATTGAAGAAAAAAAACTAGCCAGGTAAAAAAGAATCCTAAACCCATCTTAAGAGAATTTTTTTTATCCCGACATTTTTGCGTAAAAATATTAACATCATCATCAACCCATTCTTATAGTTAAAATATAGTTTTTAAATACAAAAAAATAAAAAAATCTCGCTCAGCAAGACTAATAACTGTTGAGGTTCTGGGCAGGATTTAAGTACTCATAATTGATACTTGTGCAAATTCCCATTAATTTGCCGGTATTACGCAAAAGTCAGATTCTTGTGGACATCCATCGTATTCACGAATTTTTGCCTCGTTTTCCCGATAAAGTTGACTATTCAAATTCACGCAAGCACATCTGTATTGTCCAGCTGTTGGACGATCGAAATACTGTCGTGGTACTCCAATCCAATCTCTCGATACTCCACCGCTGTGATAACAAATAACATCGTAATTTGAGCAATTTAATAATTTTCAACTTGCTCCTCCCAGAGATTTTCAATCGAAAAATACGCTCGTGGATTTATTGGCATAGAATTATTTTTTCATAAAGCCATTTTTATCATTTTAATTAAAGTACCTTTGCTTGGAGCACCAAACTCTCGATCCAACATCCATTTTCCATTCCACATTGCAAGGTGGAAACATTCTACTTTGCTCCTCTTCTTTGCTGTGTTCCTCTTCGGCTAGCTTGACCCTTGCCTCAAATTTTTCATAATCTCCGGTGGGATTGCCATATTGATCCCAATATCTTCCAATGAGTTTTCCTATTCATTTTATCCAGTTATTGTTTGAAATTTCAATATTCATTGTAATTTATATCCGAGCGATTTAAAAAAAAATTACTTATTTTCATTACATTTTTACATTTTTTAGTGCAAAACATAGGAATCTTGTTTAATTTAATGAATAGATCGAACTTTTTATCGTAAATTCAAAAACATACAAAAATTCTTTGGTTAAACATAATTTTTAAACTCTCGAGTATTTTGGCACAAAACTTTAAATCAAATTCATTGTAGAATGTAAGGTATTTTTCATTCTCTCTCAATTACATGTCAATACCTTTGTAGATATAATTTTCATCGTAGAATTTTATCCAACCGTTCAAGGATTTCAGCTGGGAATTAGTTAAACTGGAAACATCGTCGCTGAGCAATTCTTCCGCAAATTCGCCCGTAACGAACGCCAATGAAGCATCACGACCTGATATTATAAATTATTCATGATATTTTCGTAAAATTGAACATGACAATTTAAAGACAAAAATTAAACCTGTAAAAGGATGATAAGTCTGGCCAGGTCCGTAGTGTTTTTCTCCAGCTGTTACGTCGAATATTTTTCCTACAATCGCCAAATACAAGCCATCGTCAAGATTATTGTATTTCGCCAATTCCTTATCTCCGAACAATTTATCATCCTTTCTCGCGTGTTTTGTGAAAAGAAAACTGAAATCTCCGGTTAAAAGTTTCTCGACGATCAATCGATTCTCGTCGTTCGTGTAAAATTGATATGAAAAAAATGCAAAAAGTACCGCGAGAAATACGTAGCTTCGCGCCATGTTTCTTTTCCTCAAAATTTCACTCCAAAAGAAGTTATATCTCGAAGATAAATAACGAATTATCGTCCTCAGAGTGTAAGAACAATTGTCAAACGTCAAGGAAAGATAAACAATAACCTCGAAAAAATGTTGTCAAAGTTTGGAGGTTAATGTTTACGCATGGAAAAGCAGCAATCGTGAAGTAGCGCGAACCGGAAGTTACCGACATTGGACCAATGAGAGTGGACAGTACAAATTTCAACCCGGAAATTCGCCAGTGAAAAATCCCACACTCGTTGCAAATGGCCATCAGAGAGATACGTGGTGGTGGATAATAGTATGTAAAGAAAAGGAATATTTTTTTTTCTAACGAGCTCGAAAAAGTGAGAAATTTAGTCTTTTATCGGCCCGTGACATAACGAATGAGATATTAATCCGAGGCGACGTTTCTTTTGTTTCAAAGTGTCCGTTTTCAAGAATATTCGAAACGTTCGATATTCGGGCGCGTTTGTAATTATCATTTTTACATTGAAAAACGAGAGCGAGAGAGGGAAGCTTCGGATAATAAATTCGATAAATAAACGCAATTAGAAAAAGTATAAATTGAAATAACAAGTTTTTTGTCGCGATGGCGAAACTCGTGGATGTTTGGCGAAATGATCACCCGGTGAATTTGACGCCGAGACAAATGCCACTGATTATTGATGAGAATCTAACTGTGAGTAACAAAAAAATAAATTGTTGCCAAAAATTTCGCCGACAATACGTATAATTTCTATGCATGCATGGGTAGCATTTTTTCCCTCGTATCTCGGCACAATGTTGCATTACGACGAGATATTTCTGGGCGCGATTGTAACGGTATACGATATGCGCTGATAAATCGTCTATAACCTAAACAAAAAATTTTCTTTACTCGCCATCTATCATCAGGCTCGATTAACATAAATTACTCGATTCTACTACGTAAATTCCTTTGGCATCGAACCTTTTTTTTCAGACTGTTGCTATTCGCCCGAATCCGTGTAGTATGCACGGTACCGTACGTACACGCGGAAAATTTCCCCCTATTTTTTTTCTCCAATCCGTCTGTACACGGTACTTGCACGGTGGCGTGTGGTACCGTGTAGACACGGATCTGTGTAGACACTATACCGTGTGCAGACGAGGAAAATTCGCCAGTACTGTAAATGTGTTATGTGACACGCGGTGAACCCTTTTATCGTGACGGATCTCTTTGTCATCAATTAGGTCTTTTGAAATTCTATGGGGTGCGTGTGGCCATGGGATACGTGGATTTGTGGGGTGCGTTTGGAGCATCGGGTGTGGTGCGTGCGTCCATGGGGTGCGTGCGTCCATGTTTCTGTGGTTTTGATCCTGTTTGAAACCTCACATGCAGTTTCTATAAAGATATGGGAAAATTCAAATCTTGCATTCCATTCTAAGAAACTCTGCAGGTGAAGTTTCAAACAGCACCAAAACCTCAGAAACTCTGCAACAGGGATATCTATTCTAGTAGCTAAATTCACTTTCTTTTTTTTTTTATCAAACCCAAGAAACGACAGAAACTCTGCAACGGGGATATATATTCTAATAGCTAAATTCAACTTCTTTTTTTTATCAAACCCAAAAAACAATAGAAACTCTGCAACAGGGAAATCTCTTCTATATATTAGCTAAAGCACGGAGATGTCCCGTGTGCGCGCACAGTGCCGTGTGTACACGGAGATTTCCCGTGTGCGCGCACGGTACCGTGTGTACACGGATTTGGACGAATACCCAGATTTTCCGTGTGCGCGCACGGTACCGTGTGTACACGGATTTCGACGAATACCCAGATTTTCCGTTTGCACGCACGGTACCGTGTATACACGGATTCGGGCGAATAGCCACTTCGTTTTTTTCACGTATCAATTTTTATTATCGACATATTACTCTGTTTTTAGCGGTTATGTATAATTCAAAATCGTTTGATGTTTAATGATTCATTCATTGATTATTCTTTAAGGGGACGCAGTTGGAAGACCGAAAAGCGATTTTCCAAGAATTTTTTCTGAACAAACATTTTAATTTATTAACGTACAAATTTAAATACATATATTTTCATAACTTTTAACTTTATTTTGAAATTTTTCTTTTTAAAAAATAATTATTCTCGAAGCTGCTGTAGCCAATCTACAGGAGGGCCTAAAAAAAGACGTTTTGCGGTGAGCACAAAATTTCTGGATAGGATGATGCGAAATAAAAAAATAAAAAAGATTGCGTTAATATAAGATATAATCTAGTATTTAATCTAAGGAATAAGCAAAATATTCATTGTTAACAAAATGGTGGCTTCTAAAAAAAAATTAGGATTATTGATGAAAATATTTTCCTCAGATTGTTTATAAAATGAAAAATATTTATTGGTAAAAAAAACCTTCGATTAATTACTAAAAAATATATTTGTGAAGCTTGGGTAAAAATTTGAGACTGATCGGTTATGAATTCTTGCTCACCGACTTTGAAAACACAGTTTTGAGAAAAAGGCGTTCAAAGTTTCAAAAGTACTTTACACATAATAATTTACGGGTTTACAAATATGCCTATAATTTCGAGAATATTTGTCAGATTGACATGAATTTTTCTATGCATATACTCAAATACATTTACATTGCAAAAATTGATTTTCAAAAAAATCGTTTTTTTCAATATCCTGACTGCGTCTAATCCCTTAATTGATGTTTCCATCTAATGTGAGGTGGCAAGTAAAAATTTCGCTTTGGCTTAGCATAACATCTTGCAGACGATTGTAAAAAAACAAATGATGGACTAAAAAATATTGCAATAATTAATAAATCATTTACAAAGTTCAAATTCATTCTATATATTTTTTATTTGTTTGTACAATCATCTCCAGATTTGATTCAAGTGATTAAAATTATTTTGAATTTTTTTTATCAGTAAATTGAAATTATTTTGAAATGTTTTAGTACGGAAACTGTGGTCACTCCAAAATGCTTGAGCGAAAAATTAGCAATTGTAGTTTTCTTTGCTTTCCATTGGAATCAAAAATAAAGAATGTTTATGTTGAATATAAATTTTTAATCAAAAACTTCAAATTTCGAATCAAAAACTACAAAGAATTGGAAAATCTTCTGAAATTAGATAATATTTTTTATTAACTTTATGAATAATTTGTCAACGAGATGATGAAGATGAAATGTTTGCAGATGATCATGGATTTGAACAACTTGGGAGCCGTTTATGACAGTCCTCCGGTTAGAGGAAAGCAGCTCGAAGAATTTACCAGAAAATTGAATATTCTCACGAAGGATGAAATAAAAGCATCTTTCGAGGTCACCTGCAAGGATATGTTAGGGATCCTTGGTCAGGCAGTTCCCTGCGTAGGTTGCAGGAGGAGGTAATTCAATAATTATTCAATGTTTAATATTTTTTCATGGCTTATGGTTCAAATTTTCATACAAATGCTAAGATTTCTAAATTTTTGCACTATTCCTTGAAGGAAAATGAATATTTAAAAAAAATTACAAATTAATTTTTTAAATAATTTTTTTTTGCCTCAGCGTCGAGAGATTGTTTTACGATTTGATGAAATCGACTCATCCTGCTCTGGATCCTCTGGTAATAAGACCTGACGGTATGCTGACAATAAAGGACGAAGTTTTGGAATCTCCTCAATTATTGTGCACAATGTTACAAAGTCACAGGTAATTTACACAAACACCCTGGTTCCATTCTTGTTTGATATTCACTGAACTACCATATTTACATTTTTTTTCTTACTCAAATCTGATTCTCGGCCGAATATTTAGCGCTCGCTTGAACAATCTCGTTGAGCGTCAACCGAGGAGTAAAAAATCCCGCAGATGCGCTCTCCATTCGCTAGAAATACAGAGAATGCGACCGTTGCCAGGTGCATGGCGTGAAGTTTGGGATTGTATGAAGCCGACTTGTCGTCAGGAAGTTACTCTCGTGGAGAACGAGAGTTTGGAAGCGACCCTGGACACTTATTTGCGAAAACATCGGTACGTTTTGCTTTCTCATAAAGAAAACTGTTCGAAATTTCTCAAAACTGAAAAAGCTTGTGAGAGAACAGAATGAAGATGTAAAATCAATGTTGTTGATGACAATTGTGATTGCCAATTAAAGAAAATGGTGTCTTTTCTCATTCGTTACAGATTTTGCGGTGAATGTCGAACGAAAGTTTTGTTAGCCTCGTCATTGCTGACCACGGAACCCGATCCGGTCAAGGAAAAGGGTTACGTGCCGGCCCTTTATGCCGGAATAAAACGTTGCATACCCGAGCGTCATATCCATTTACCGGCAAACACAGATTACATAACTTCGATAATCGAACGCGCTCAGCCGGAATTGATGGGTCGGGAGAGACACGCTAAGACACTGGAAATTGCGCAAGAGGAGGTGCTCACTTGTCTCGGTATATGCGTATCCGAAAGATTGCATCGTGTTCACAGGAGGCTCAGAGAGGAAGAAACTGTCTGTCGAGTTTTGGCGGCTGTCGCAATCGACGCGCTATCTCGCAACTTTCAGGTAATTCATTTTAAGGGTTCCGTACCTTGAAGAGAAAAAACCCTGCAATTTGAAATTTGCACATCGCTTCTTCATCTTTATCCATAGTTCACATAGATTCCTTTAACACACAGTATGGCGATCAAATTTGGCTTCCTCATAAAGGAAGCTCTGTTAACTATTGAAAAATATTAGTAATCAATGTGCAAATTCGATCGATTTTCGCCAAATTTGATAGCGAATAACATTGATAGCTATACTGGCTCTTCACAAAATTTCATTGCAATATCTAAAAAATTTCAAAAGTTATAGCGTTTATGCTTCTTTTATAAAAATTGAAAATTTGATAAAAATTTAATCATTCGATCGAATTTCGCCAAATTTAATAACGAACATCCTCGATAGCTATATTAGCTCTGTGCAAAGTTTCAGTACAATATCTTAGAAATTACACAAGTTAGAGCGTTTAGGCTATTTTTCAAAAAATTCAAAATTTCATAAAATTTTAATCCCTCGATGGATTTCCGCCAAATTCAATACCAAACAACCTTAATAGCTATGCTAATTCTGTACAAAGTTTGAGTGCAATATCTTGAAAATTGCAGAGGTTAGAGCGTTTATGCCATTCTTGCAAAAACGAAAAAAGTCGATAAAATCTGAACACCCGTTATAATTGAAACGAAATTTTTTTCATAATGAAGAGCAATTCGTGCTCGACAAGTGTGCCAAATTTTAGTTCGATATCTCAAAGCGTTTTCGAGTTATTAATTATTTACATCTGAAACTCAGGACACACACACACACATCCATCCGGACATTTTTTCTAAATATGATTTCTCGATGTTTTAGGACATTTTGAACACATTGGCATAAAAATCGCGAAAAAAATTGTTTTCACGAAAACAAAGCTTCCCTTTATGAGGAAGCAAAAACGGAACCCTTACAAGATCACCCAAAAATATTTTTGTCATTTTTCGTGCAGTGGTTTTAATGATATGGTTCAAAATTTGCCAAAAATCACCGTTCACTAATATTTTAAATTTAAATAAACAGATGGCCGTCGAAGTTAAACAAGGAATAACGCAATTAGAGCTTCTTTACGAGGAGATAACCCGAGAGGAAATGGCAAAGCAGCAACGTCGTGAAAAACTTCGTCTCAAGAGAAAAAAGAAGAAGGAACGTCGTTATGAGACTGAAGAAAAAGAAAATACGTGCCAAGTGCGTATGAATAAAATTCAAAACAAAATGCAATCGTCCCAATTATCAATAATTACCACATTTTTTGTTTTTATTAAAGTGTTTGGATGAAACGATCAAGGATACGAGTCAGGAGCAATATGCGATGTGCACGGACACGAAGAAAACGAGCAAAAATCCAACGGATCGAAACGAGGTATTTAAAAAAAAAAAAATTTCATCCGTTTGACATTGAAAGAAAACTAATACTTGGTTTTTTTTTTAATTACAGTTAAAAATCTCCGGTAAGAAGAAAAAGGATACGGCAAATTGTGATTGTCCCGATTGTGGGAAAAAACCTAAAAACAGCGCGCGAGAAGAGTGCAAAACGGAGATATTCCCGAGGCAAAATAAATTGTTGGACGAAACGTTGACGGATAAAATAGGGCGAGAAACGACGGACAGCGATAGCGGAGGTGGGGCACATCATAATTTGGAGATTATAAATAACGGCATGAAGAGTATTTCGAGCCTCGATATGTCTTTTGAACCGTGTCCAGAATGCAAGGTAAATATATTTTAGAAAAATCGAATAATTTGAAAAAAAAAAAGATTATTGGTGATACAAATTTGTGTTTCAAACGTCCGTAGGATTTGTTCGAGAAGCGAGATGGTAAATGGAAGATTCGCGAGGAATTCGAGGAACCATCGGACAAGGAGATAATGGAGGCTTGGCTCGGACGTCCCAGCAAACGCTTCAGTATGTGGATGGAGACGAAAAAACGTTACGACGATTCCAATAAAATTTCGACGATAACGTCATCGCGTCGTGACTCGAACGAACAATCGTCGCAGGACTGCGGTTACTCATCCGAGCATAACATAAGCAGTTCGTCCTTGCCGAGTACACCGGAGGGCTCGGAATTAGCGTGCAGCGAGAGTTGTTGCAATCAGGACGAAGGGGATTGTCACGATTCGAATTTTCATCATAAACTCGTTCATTCCAACTCTAATATATTTTTATTCAGAGAACAAGCAACCGGAAAGGGTTCTCACGGCTTGACTCTCACCCAAATGCTCGAGGTAACAAAAAATTACAAGATTCTGCTCGACCTTGAAATTGCTTTTCCTATTAATTAAATTAAATTAGAATTATTTAATTAACCGAGTCTATTTGGATATGACCTTTATACTTTCTGTCAAAATATGCCTTTTTCTATTATTTTGTTAAAAAAATATGTCATGTCCAATTCAATCACATGAATTAATTGAATAATGAAATCTAAAAGCAAACTTATCACCTTTTTAGGAAGGATATTCTTCGGAGGAGGAGGGCAACGAGGAGAGTTATATTCCAGCGGAGGAAGTCAAAGAATTCCAATCTCGTATGTGCCAAGTTATCGAGAAGAGACAGGAATTGCGTCAGACGTTGAGAAAACGTTTCGCTATTTTGTGCAGCCATTACAAGCACATTCCTCGTCATTAATGTTCATTATATATATATATTTTTTTTTTCAAGGAAAGAAGAAAACTAACAAATGTTACTCTACAATCCAGTATCCCTTTTTTACAAGTTATTTTACTGCCACTGGAAGAATCTTCTACGGTTCGCGTGAAAAAAAAATCACGCGAACTGAATATATATACAAACATATATATATATACACACACAGTATGTAATATTTTGCGAACAATTATTGTTGATCGTCGATGGCCGACGAATGGTCTTCGCCTTGTGATTAAAGGAATATCGTTGGACGTTTAAAAGAAAAAGAAAAAATCGTTTTCTCTAATTCATTTTATATCTCGAAGAAATTCGAAGAAAAGGGATGAGTTTCGACTTGATAATTTTAGCCTCTCTACAAAATTGTCTCGGAAAAAGAAAACCTTAAAATATCATTTGACCTCGTGAAGAAGACTAAAAAAGAACCCCCAAAAAATTGGAATTTTAAGGATGTTGAGTCCCTATGAAATCTTTTAATGTTAATTGTTCAATAAATAGCTTCTCAATCGTCGTGAAATTTTTACACGACTTCCCGAATACTTCATGTAAAAACATATTAAATTTTTAGAATTCTATCATCATTACTTCAACCTCCTTAAGGGTTAAAATGAAAAATGATGAGAAAATTCTGAAAATTTGGTATGTCTTTGTATGAAGTATTTAAGAGGTCGTGTAAAAATTTCACGACGATTAGGAAGCTCGTTATTAAAATATTAACATTTTGTTAAGAACAATTCTTTAAACAAATAAAAAAAAAGATTTATCAATAAACTTCGTTTTGTTTCCGTTGCTTTCATTATAGTGTAGATATTAAAAAATTGAGGTAAAAAAAAACTTAACGCAAAGTTATATCAGTTTCCATAAGACTACATTTAATTTAATTTGTTAATGTTAATTGTTCGATAACGAGCTTTCTAGTCATCGTAAAATTTTTACACGACCTCTTAAAGAATTCATCCAAAAACATACCAAATTTTCAGAATTTTCTCATCATTTTCGATTTGGGACTCAACATCCTTAAAAATTCCTTAACGAATAAATTGAGCGAGACAGAGCGTAGCGTTTGTGCCGCCAAATCCAAATGCATTTTTCAACGCGACGCGTCTCCCATTTTTCATCGTCCATTTTTGCATCGTATTCGGGACGAATTTCAAACAACCTGAATAATCCAAATTTTGTAGATTCAAAGTGGGTGGAATGATGGCTTCGTTGATGGAAATTGCGGTGAACGCAGTTTCGAGATTGCCCGCTGCACCGAGCAAATGTCCGTGCGCGCCTTTCGTACTCGAGACAAAAACATTCTCACTCTGTTCGCCGAATAATTTCTCGATAGCACGCAATTCAACGGCATCACCTAGACTCGTGGACGTAGCGTGAGCATTAACGTATGTTATTTCCGAATTTTCAATGTCAGCGTCTCTGAGAGCCCGTGCCATGGATAATAAAGCGCCTCTGCCACCTTCGCTGGGTGCTGTCAAATGTGAGGCGTCACCCGACAAACCGTAGCCCAATATTTCGGCGTAAATTTTCGCTTCCCTCGAAATCGCGTGTTCCAATTCCTCGATAACGAGAATCGCCGAACCCTCGCCCATTACAAAACCATCGCGCTCCCGATCAAACGGACGTGAAGCCTCTTTTGGATTTTCGTTTCTCGTGCTGAGAGCACGAAGGCGAGAAAACGCGGCAATCGACAGTGGACTTATACAAGATTCTGCACCACCGCAAATCATTACGTTTGTCACACCATCGCGCACAAAACGGAAGGCGTCACCTGAAAACAAATAAAGAAAGCAACTTTTTAAAAATAGGGTTAACATTATATGGGTCATTCCATGTCAAATCGACCAAGAGTTGGAATTTCAATTTCGATGAAATTTGATCAGAAGTTTTCGTTATTAACAAAACGAAGTTCGACTAGAGGAAAAAAATTAAAATTTTTTGTTCGAAAGTTATCCAAAATTTACGAAAAATTATTCTAAATTCGTCTTAAAGAGGATACTTAGGGCTATGAAAAAAAAAATTCGAAAAAAAATATTACGAAATTTTTTTTTGAAAAATGATGAATTGGAGAATTTTGAATTTTCAAAAATCAAGAAAATCCAAGTTGTACATTAAATTTGTGGTTCAATTTTTTTTATATAATACCTTTTATTGATTTTAAAAGATCCTGAAATTTTTAGAGAGGTGTTTTTTGTTTTTTCAAAAATATGAATCTTTGAATTTTTAAAAATCGTGTAAATCCACGATCAACATTAAATTTTTGGTTTAATTTTTTTATATAATACCCTGGACTGATCTTAAAAGATCCTGAAATTTTCAGGATGGTGTCGTTTTATTTAAAAAATATAAATTTTTGAATTTTGGTAAAAAATTTAAAAAAAATTTCACCAAAATGAAAAGATCCTGAAATTTTCAAGATGGTGTTTTTTTTTTCAAAAATATAAATATTCGAATTCGGCAAAAATTGTTTTTTCTTCAAAAATTCAAAAATTTATATTTTTTTAAATTCAAAATTCTCCAAATTCATCATTTTTCAATTTTTTTTTTCGGAATATTTTTTTTTCATAGCCCTAAGTATACTCTTTAAGACGAATTCAGAACAATTTTTCGTAACTATAATAGTTTCCGAGATATTTAAAAAATAAACTTGAAAGATTTGAAAAATTGTGAAATTGTAATTTTTTTATAACTTTCGAAAATTTTTTTAAAAATTCTTTTCCTTTGGTCGAACTTCGTTTTGTTAATAACGAAAACTTCTGACCCAATTTCATCGAAATTGAAAGGGGTCGATTCCAACTCTTGGTCGATTTGACATGGAATAACTCATATATTTTTTTTAATTTTAAGTTATCGTTTTTGCGATTACGGTTTTAATTATTGTATCAAGTGAGAAATACATGAAATTGCGACATTTCTAACATAGTTTCAAGATTTTTGAGCAGTCATCCCATGTGACGAGTCTTAAAAATCGAAAAGCTGTCACATGGGATTGTATAAGTAAAGGCAAAATCATTAATTTTTAAAAAAGACATCGGTAAAAGCAAAATAAAAGTTAAATTACCGATTGCATGAGCACCCGTTGCGCAGGCGGTCGATACCGAATGATTTGGACCACGAAAACCATATTTTATACTTATTTGTCCCGCTGCCATATTCGGTAGAATTCTCGGTATGAAATAAGGGCTAACTTTGCTGTACCCTTTTTTCAATGCATCGTAAGTAGCGCAAACATCGGCAAGATCGATCATACCGATGCCAACCGCTACACCAGTGTCTTCCCTATCAGATTCCGCATTCGGCATCCATTTAGCATCCTTCAATGCTTCTTCAGACGCTATCAGAGCGTAAGCTGTTGCCGGGGACATTGTCCTCAATTCGCTCTTCGAAAATTTCGAATCAATGTCCAACTCGTTTGATCCGTTTCCTTTCGGCACTGGAGCGGCTGTAATTTATTAAATATTATAATTAATGTACATTTTTCAGCTAATTTTATTTAAAACCATTTTTCGTAAAATCAAATTGAACGTTCTATAAAAAAAAAACGGACAATAAAAGGATTGAAAGAATTCTATGCAGAAGAATTATTGGAAAATCATTAAATACAGTTTAAAGAAATTAAAATTTTTTAAATTTTCAAATAAAATTGAGCTTTTACAACTACAAAACATCTGTCGTTATTTAATTCACAAATATTAATTAATAAATCAATCATATCTACAAGATCGATAAATGATTTCCAAAAATCAGCATTTTATTGAAGTAATTATCCTCAAGGGCGACAAGCACTCTGGAAGCGCGAAATAAAAAAAATAATTTCCATCTTACCGATTCTGCACGGTAATTTTTCGTATTCGGGGCCTTCGAGTTTCGTTAAACCGCATTTTCCCGCTATCAGAGCTTCCCACGAGTTTTTCGCGCAGACTCCCAGAGGACAGACGATTCCCAATCCCGTGATAACGACTCGTCGTCGGTAACGTCCACCGATACTCGAAAATTTTCTACTTATACTTCCAACGGGCATTTTTTTGCATTGAAATCTGAATAAATATTGTTTATCAACAAGTAGTCGATGCGAAAAACATTCTCGCTCTTTGGTAAATTATTTCTTTTCGCAATTCCGCAATTTCTTTTCGCAAAATTATATTTCACCGTCGGATGTGCCAAGCTCAAATCAATCCTTTTTTTTCTTCGACTCCAACGATCCTCTGGAGCTTATTTCTGCGAAAATAATTGTTTTTTCCAAGATTTTCGCGAGGTTAGAATGCAATCTTGATCGACAGCGCCATCTGAGCGACAAAAAACCTTAACAACGAAATCCATTATCTCATGTTCATATATTAATTTCTTTATCATTAATATATTAATTCTTAATTTCATATGCGCTAGTTCGATCGCGAGGTTTCCCCAAATTTTAGGAGAACATTTGCGAAAAACTTTTTTTTTGTTTCATATCTTTGTCCTTGATTGCGTTTGAAAAAATTTGCAACTCTTTCTCGACGTTGCTTCTCAAGGTTGGATCGATCTCTGCTGCTTTTTTCAAATCTCTCGTTGCCTCAAACTCGTTCCAAGCGCCTATGTGAGCTTTTCCTCTTCGATAAAGAGCTTTCACATTGTCTGTCGCAATTTAAAAAAAAAAAAAAACATTCACAAGTTCAATGATGGATAAAAAATATTTTTGTTCTCTTGAGCTCTTTATCAGAAGATTCCCTTGATGGAAGACAAAGTATTTTTTTTCTTTTACCTGGTTCGCTTTTTAATACCGTTGTGCAATGTTCGATAACGGCGTAATATTCCTTTTCGATTAATTTGCATTGTGCGTAATTTAGGAGAAGAGGAATCTTCATTTCGTTGAGGGCCACCCATTCAGTGTCATTTGGCTTTTCCCTGGAAAACATTAAAGTTTAACGAAGTAGCGCTAAAGCATGAAATTCAGATTAACTTATTCAATTTTTAAAATATATTTTTTCAATCTTACGCTAGCATCAATTGCTCGATTATGCCGATCGCGGAGGCGTAAGTTTTCAACGCAGAATCATAATCTTTCTCCTTGAATTGTCTGTTACCTTTTTCGCGAAGTTCCGGTATATTAGCGAGCTTTTCGCTTTCGGTCATCTGCCACGATTCTTTGTCATATTCGCTAGGTTGGACAACTTGAAGTAATTCTTGAAAAAAAAGAGAAAAAAAATTATTTATCCTCATTTCACAGTAATCGTATTATAAATATAATCATAATGATTCATAGAAAAAAATGTTTTGCCCAATTTACCAATCGTGAATTCCAAGTCCTGAGGATTTTTTATCAGATCGTTCAAATCTTCGTAGCCTATTCCCTCGTTTTGTAAAGTAACGCCGCAGCAATGTCTGTTACGTTTTTCGGACTGCGGTTTTCCAACTTCTCTCAATGTTTTCGATACAAAGGGATAAGCAACGACTAGCTACGACGATAAAAACAATCTTGAGAATTTCTCGAAAAAGCTTCCGCCGCGAGTGGAAGAAAAAAGACCTGGACTCACGCTCTTGTCGACGCGAAATTTCGCGATTTCGTTTAAACTCATTTTCTGTACAATCGCTTCCCAAACTTCGAGCTTGAATTGCTTTCCCAGCACAAGTTCCATCGGCCTTTTCATTTTTTTACTATCGTCTATTACTGTTTCATCATTGTCGCACTTCGTTGTTTTGAAGTGAAACATAACCTAAAAAAAAATTTTTTACACATTTGAATTATCCTTTCGTTCTATCCGGCGATTCTCCGATTATTATATTACAATGAAAAAATGTTGCTACCTTTGTTCCAGGTGTGAATTGAACGGTCCTTGTTCCCGAATGAAGAACATTCTTGACGATTTTTTCACGATCCATTGTTTGTTTATCGTTCCTATAATCTTTGAAACGTCAATTTTTCAAACGCCGTTTTTTTTATAATTTTCGATTAAACGCACGACGATATTTACAATTTCAAAATCCACAGCTTTTTATTATTGGACTTATGTTTGGAACAACATCATGAATGTTAATTTATCAATTACGTTCGCGAGAATAATGAATATTCGCTGAGCGGAGCAGAAAGCGCGCGCCTGCTCTTTTTATAGTGTGTGATGTATTATTGCAGTAACTATACATATACTGATTTGAGAGGAGATAGGAAAATGTGAAAGATCATTAAGTTCTCTGCTTCTTTTCTCGATAAGATTTTCAAGAGCGCAGAAAATATCGATTTTTCACGCACCTTATTTTTCTTTGAAACGGAATAATCGTGAAACCATTTTGCACGAGGAAAGTAGAAAAGACTCGTATATGGGCTGACAGTGACAAGGCTAAAAACGGCATTTTTACCTCTCACAGGTATATATATCCGTATACATAGATGAATATGTATGTGTGTGTGTTTTCGCTGGTTTTACCTTATCGTTTTATCACTTGTATCGCACGATATAGTGACCGCATGGCGCTGATAAAGGGGTTAGGCTCGTGTATTTGACATCTCGCGATCAAAAACCCTTTGAAAATTCAACGATAACACCGACATAATAAAAAGGATTCTGCAATGAGCGAAGCAGAGAAAAGTCATGAAAAAACTTGTCGACGAGTCTCGAACGGTCTCGACAAGCAAGGTAATGTGTTTTTTAAAATAATTTTCCCAACCCGCTTTATCAATTCAAATCTCCTGGCGGTGAATTTTGATTTTTATTTTGAAACTTTGGGAATTTCAGATGCGGAAGATATTCAGATTCCGGTACCATGGGGCCACATAGCCGGTCAGTTTATCATAATTTAATACAAATTTCAAAACTCATTGAATATTTGAATATTAATTAAAAAATTAATCAATTAATCAGCATCGGCAAATTTTTTCAAAAATTTCAAATCAAGAATATATTTCGTTATTTAGGTCTATTTCAGTCCACTCGATTTTTTTATATCTGTTTTAGAATGAATACTGAAATTCTTTGCGGTCGGTATTAAATGATTTCCCAAAGATTTTAAATACATCAGGATTTAGGGTACTTTAAGCATAATTTTACTTTGCATTTTTTGATTTTTTCTTGTTTCTACAATTTTAGAGAATTATTTAGATTTGTTAAAAAAATTTTTTTAATTGAATATTTAAATATTGATTTAAAAACTTAATCAATTAATCAGCAGTGATTGCCCAAATTTTTTCAAAATTTGAAATCAAGAATACATTTTGTTATTTAGATCTGTTTCAGTTCACTGAATTTTTGCATACCCTTTATAAAATGAATACTCAAATTTTTAAGTAGTCAGTCAGTATTAAATCATTTCTCAAAGATTTTAAATACATCAGCATTTAGGTTACTTCAGGCATAATTTTACTTTCCTTTTACAGATTTTTCTTGTTTCTATAATTTTATTGAATGACTTGGATTTTTCAATAAAAATTTCAAAACTAATTCAACGTTTAAATATTAATTAAAAAAATTGATCAATTAATCAGCAGTGACTGCCCAAATTTTTTCAAAAGTTGAATTAAAAAATACATTTCATTGTTTAGATTTATTTTAGTTTACTAAATTTTTTCATATCTTTTTTAGAATAAATACTGAAGTTTTTAAGTAATCAGTCAGTATTAAATGATTTCTCAAAGATTTTGAATAAATCAGTATTTAGGGTCCTTTAGGCATAATTTTACCATTTTTAGATTTTTCTTGTTTCTAAAATTTTATAGAATGACTTAGATTTTTTAATAAAAATTTCAAAACTGGTTGAATATTTAAATATTAATTAAAAAATTGATCAATCAGCAGTGACCCCAAATTTTTTCAAAATTTGAAAAAAAAAATACATTTCAGTATTTAGATTTATTTCAGTTCGCTGAATTTTTTCATACCTTTTTTAGAATAAATACCGAAGTTTTTAAGTAATCATTTTAAGTAAATCAGCATTCAGGGTACTTTAGGCATAATTTAACCATTTGTAGATTTTTCTTGTTCCTAAAATTTTATAGAATGACTTAGATTTTTTAATAAAAATTTCAAAACTATTTGAATATTTAAATATTAATTAAAAAACTTAATCAATCAATCAGCAGTGGCTGACCAAATTTTTTCAAATTTTGAAATGAAAAATACATTTCATTATTTAGATTTATTTTAGTTCACTGAATTTTTTCATACCTTTTTTGAAAAAATACTGACGTTTTTAAGTAGTCAGTCAGTATTAAACGATTTCCCAAAGATTTTAAATGCAGCAGAATTTAGGGTACCTTAGGCACAATTCTACTTTTCATTTTTAGATTTTTCTTGCTTCTCCAATTTTATAGAATGACTTTGAGTTAATAAAAATTTTGAAGGCTCATTGGATACTAAATTTGTTTTCCATGAAATTATCCCTTCAGTAGGATAACTAATTTCGAAATTATTATTTAACGGATATGAAGGTTGAAGATGAACAAAATTTTCGGATATTATTAAAAAAAATTTATATCGACAATTTAGGTAAGTGGTGGGGTCCGAAGGATGTTCAGCCAATAATTTGTTTGCACGGCTGGCAGGATAATGCCGGAACCTTCGACAATCTAGCGCCAGTGCTGTCGTCGCATGAATCCTTTTTAGCTATCGATCTTCCGGGACACGGGCACTCCTCTCATCTACCAACGGGACATTTCTACTATGTTTTTTGGGACGGATTAGTAGTGCTCCGTAGGGTTGTTAAGCATTACAAGTGGGACAAGGTTAGCGGCCAAGGAGACACGAAGGAATGTGATGAATTGACAAAATGCATTTGCAAAAGAAACATCAGAACAGATTATTGAGATGAACATAAAATTAAGCTCCGAATGTATAAAATGATGTGCATTTAGAAAAACTGATTTGCAAAAATAATACAATTCCCTTGGTTCATGCTTTTTGAATCGTCGAAAGATAGAATTTGAATTAAGAACAAAAAAATAAGCTCGATAATTATGAGGCATTCCACGCCAAATCGGACACTTTAGAACCCGACCCCTTTCGATTTTTCCAAAACTTTTTTATCTTTTCCCACTCTATCAAAAACATTTTTCAGAATTTTTTCAATTTTTTTTACCCAACCGATAAAAAGTTACGAATGTTTCAAAAAAATTGGCTTTTTATTTTTCAAATAGCTATAACTTTTTCAAAATTTAAATTAGCGGAACGTTTTTTTTTCAAAATTTTCGTTTTTTAATGTACTTAAAAAAAAAATACAAATAAATTATAGAAACCCATCTTCATCGGTTCTTTTTAGATTTTTTGAAAAAATCGAAAATTTTTCGATGATTACCACTTTCAATATTTGTTGTTATTTTTTTTTTCAAATTTGGAAGTTCTCTGAACACCCTCAAAATTTTGCAGAATGGTGTTATGAGAAATAAGGCTACTTGATTTTTTTTTTCAATTGGAAAAAATAATAGAAATAAAACAATCACCACTCTGAAAAAATTTGAGGATTTGCAGAAAATATCAAAGTTTGATATAATAAAAAGAATAAAAAATGGTAATCATCAAGAAATTTTCGATTTTTTCCAAAAATCTAAAAAAAAAAAACAATGAAGATGGGTTTCTATAATTTTTGTATATTTTTTTTCGAAAACTGCTTTTGAATGTAGTTTTCGAAAAGAATACAAAAAAATTATTGAAAACCATCAGCATCGTTTTTGTTTAGATTTTTGGAAAAAATCGAAAATTTCTCGATGATTACCACTTTCAATTGGAAAAAAAATATAAATAGAAAAAACTCCACTCTGAAAAAATTTAAGGATCTGTAGAAAATGTCAAAGTTTAATATAATAAAAAGAAAAAAAAAGAAAAAATGGTAATCATCGAGAGAATTTCGATTTTTCGAAAAATCTAAAAAAAAAAACGATGAAGATAGATGGGTTTCAATAATTTTTTTGTATTTTTTTGCAAAAAGTACATTAAAAAACGAAAATTTTGAAAAAAAACGTTCCGAAAAGTCAAATTTTGAAAAAGTTATAGCTATTTGAGAAATAAAAAGTGAATTTTTTTGAAAAATTCATAACCTTTTATCGGTTGGGTAAAAAGAATTAAAAAAATTCTGAATAATGTTTTTGATAGGGTGGAAAAAGATAAAGAAGTTTTAGCCAAATCGAAAGGGGTCGGGTTCTAAAGTGGTCGATTTGGCGTGGAATGACCCTCATATACTTACATGTTAAAAAATTGGTCTTCTGAAATTCAGATTTAATATTTTACAAGCATTTCCATCCGGGACTTTTTTGTACCATTTTGATTAATCGAATATTTACTAAACCCAAAATTTGAGCTTTCGGATTCCTCTGTTGAGGGAAAAAAGTCTTCGTTATCGTTTGGATTTCTCGTGAGAGAGAACACGAGAGGGAATTTTGAAATATTCAAATAATTGATATTACAAGTGCGTAAATGATCAACAGGAAAATGGTGGGGTCCGAGAGCGATACAGCCGATAATCGTTTTGCACGGTCGTCAGGATAACGCCGCAAGTTTTGATCAGCTAATGCCATCATTATCGAAAGAAACGTCGTTTCTTTGTTTGGATCTCCCAGGTCACGGTTTATCCTCGCATCTGCCAACGGGAACCTTCTATTATGTTCATTGGGACGGAATCCAGTTGATTCGTAGAGTCGTGAAATATTTTAAATGGACCAAGGTTGGCTATTTTTTTTCCCTCATTTTTTTCCCCACAAGCGCACTTCCGGCACTTTGTAAACTTTTTAAACCCAAAGTTATTGCGGAAGAAAAATAAAATTCCCTCGCTCGAGGCAATTATTCTTGAAATTTCTGTATTATCGCGGCGTTAAAAAGCAAAACATCGCAATGTTTGTCTTGTTCGTCCGAACAATGGAAAGAAAAATGCCAAGAATAATATGCGCAAAAAAAGAATACAGAGGAATCCATTTGAGCCAAATTTTATGTGAAAAATGTTCTGTCCCTCTAAAAAATATGCATTTTTCAATTTTTCATCGCATGATGTTAATTTTTTTTTTTTTAATTGAGAAAATTTCGTATCAATTGATTTATCGTTTTATTTTACCTCTCTGGAACAGATAAAAATTCTTGGCCACTCGCTCGGCGGTGCAATTGGATTTTTGTACGCCGCTTCGTATCCTGATGAAGTTGGGGCTCTCATCAGCCTTGACATTGCAAGTCCAAGTGTTCGCGATATCACAAAAACCGTTGATTCAACGGGCGATCAGATCGATCGTTTTTTGAAGTACGAAAACTTGACACTCGATAACGTGCCGTGTTACGAGTACGAGGAGATGATTGATATCGTCGAGGATGCTTATCACGGTGGAATAACGAGAGAAAGCGCCGAGATACTTATGAGAAGAGGAATGCAGCCTGCACCGTCGCCCGGACGACATTATTTTTCCCGGGATCCTCGATTGAAAGTAAAAAACAAAAAAAATTGCTAAAAAATTATAAATTTGCACATTTCATAAGCCTCAGTAACAAAGCTTAGTATAGGATGGAAATTGATCGAATACCCGATTTTTTCATCACTTTTCGAAAATTTCAAAATTTTCAAACTCTTCCCACAAGTGATTTTTTTCAAATTTGATCAAATTCATAAACATTTGAGCTTGATAGCTGCAAAATTATCAAAGTTAAATAATACACGAGTAATTTTTAAAAATATAAATATTTTTTACCTCTAAACTCCTTAAGCAATTTTTGTATAATTAAATTAATTATACAAAAATAATTAAATTAATTATATACAAATAATTAAATTAAATTATTTCTGTCAAAAAACATCGGCAGTCATTGGGACTGATGATCAAGAACGATTCAATTATTGAAAGCAATATCTAATTTATACAGGGTTGCGAAATTTTTAATGAAAAAGTAATGCATTAACCATTACTTTTTTTAATGGCTAATGCAATTAATTTTCATTAACCATGAAAATTTAATGGCTAATGGAAATATTTTCTATTAACTATTAAAATTTAATGGTTAATGGAAATTAGTTTCATTAACCATTAACCATTAAAATTTTATGGTTAATGAATATTATTTCCATTGACCATTAAATTGTTATGGTTAATGGAAATTATTTCCATTAACCATTAAAATTATTTCCATTAACCATTGGTTAATGAATTGGTTAATTGGTTAATGGTTAATGAAAATGCAATTGCATCAAAAAAAGTAATGCATTATTTGCAACCCTGCCCATTACAATGTAGTGTGTAATAGAAACATTTCCATTACCCATTGCAATGTAATGTGTAATGGACAGAACTTTGATTGCAATTTTGGGAATGGAAAAACATAGATGAATAAATTATTACAATTTTGCGTGACATTTTATTTTTAGATTTTAGGTTTAGTTTTAGTTTTTTTAGTTTTAGATTTTCACCCTAAATTCTAAAAAGCATCTATATTATAATTCTAAAAATCTAAGTCCTAAGTCAATAAACTGTTATGCAAAACTGCAATAATTTATTCATCTATATTTTTCCATTCCCAAAATTGCAATCAAAGTTTTGTCCATTACACATTACATTGCAATGGGTAATGGAAGTTTTTTCTATTATACACTACATTGTAATGGGCAGGGTTGCAAATAATGCATTACTTTTTTTGATGCAATTTCATTTTCATTAACCATTAACATTTAATGGTTAATGGATAAAAATTCCATTAACCATTGAAAATAAATTCCATTAAGCATTAAATTTTAATGGTTAATGAAAATAATTTCCATTAACCATTAAATTTTAATGGTTAATGGTTAATGAAAATGCAAATGCATTAAAAAAAAGTAATGCATTATTTGCAACCCTGAATTTATACTTGATAAAAAACTGATCTATGCAACTAACAAACCTTTACCTAATGTGTTTTTTTTAAACGTTGAAAACTCGTAGACCTCAATGCTGGGCATGCTGTCGATGGATCTCGTTCTCGCCTACGCGTCGCAGATAAAGTGTTCTTATCTGAATATTCGTGCCGTTCCGGGCCTGAAGTTCGATCATCCGGAGAATTATCAAAAGGTGCTGGACAGGATAAAAGAATCAGCGCGATATTTCGAGTATCACGAGGTCCCAGGAACTCATCACGTGCATCTCAACGAGCCTGAGAAAGTTGCGCCAATTATAAAATCATTTTTAAGCGTATAGAAAATAAATGAATCGTGAAAATTTCAAATTCGCAAGAGTCTGCGAAATCGTAGTAAATTCAATGATAATAATTTTGGGGTAAACAAAAAAACGGGTATCATCGATTGACGGTGTCTATATCTGAAGGCTTCTATTTTTAAACGCACAGGAAATGAGAAAATCATCGAAATTCCAATTACGCGAGAATCGTAGTAAATTTTCAATATTTTTGAGAATTAAAAAAAAAAATTAATTTCGCCATTTTACGGTCTTTTTCAAAATTCTCGCGTAATCGTTTAAATTATTAAAACGCATCATAGATTATAACAAATACGAACAAAAATTAATTTCACGTCGTCCGTGCTTTTTCGTCCGATACGATGGAATTCTCGAGATAATGCATTTACGTTAGGCCATGTGCAAAGGAATACGGTGGGGAAAAAAATTAAACTGCGAGTAAAAAAATAAAAATGAAAAACACCTTTTGTGCAGTTATGCACGTAGAGAGAGCGATAAACGCGGCTTCGGAAATAAAGATTATTCGCTATCACTCTATGCCTACTTTTTCACTGCCCCCTCTCCCGCTACCTTGAGCCATTTCTTAGTATAAGTAAGAAAAAAATAAAAAAAAATAAAAAAATTAATTTCAAACATCGTCGTGAAAAACGCACGATTGCGAGCGCTATTTTTTTTCTCGCTTCAATCGTTGCCTCGTACCCTAAAAATAATTTTTTTTTCTCGATCAAAGAATCCGTAAAAGAAGGAAAAATTCGTGAAGAATATTTGCTCAGTTGTTATTTTCTGCCCTCTATCGTTCAATTTTTTTTTTTTTTCGACCATCGTCATTTACGAAACTAAGTGGCTGGAGGCGAGAAAATTTTTTTCTTTTTCTGTTTGATCAGCTGAAATGGTTCGCCACGTGGAGAGGAAAAAAAAGCGTATTATGTTGGAAAAAGAAGCGCGAAGGTGGAGGAACGAGGCAGTCAAATTGTGCTGTTAGATTATTCGTCGATGGAACGCCGGTGTGCGCAGAGCTCCTGTATTTCTGGTCTATAAAAAAAGACATATTTTTTTAAGTATAAAAAAAATGTAATAATAATTCGTGGAGCTCAACGAGTGGATAAACGAAAATAAAAAATTTCACGGTCTCGTTCGATTGGTCGACATTGTCGTTTGAATTAATATCACCTTGGAGACGGATATCGATGCCGTGGTGTTTTTGCCATTTTGCAAAATAACAATATAGAGTTTTCTGTTTATCGGAAATAAAAAACGAAAAAAACAAAAACGGTTTTTTTTGTATAAAATTTCCTGCCGAAGAGTAGACGAGAGCAAAACTCGAGCTCGCGGCGGTAATTTTCGAAGTAACTCATGGGCTCTTCTAGCGCAAGCTTCGCACAGACGAATAGATAAACCTCGGATCATTTGCACAGCCGTATTGCTGAATTCTCCACGTCAACGCTTTCTTCCGTCTTCTCAATTCCACTGAACATCTCCAAGAACAAAATTTCACGGTGAGTTTATTGCTTACATTTATTTGCATTTAAGAAAAAAGGCTTTGAAAATTATTGTCAATCTTTAAAATTAATATTCATCATTCGCTCCGATTTGTATGTAAAATTGAAAATAATTGACGTTGAAAAGCATAGACTTTTTTCAAAATTGAAATCAATTGTGCAATATAAATAAAAACTCCTATCCCTTTCAATGCTCGTCGATTTGAATTTTAATAAATAACAGAAAATGCGTACAACCGAGAGGTCTTTTTTCCTAGTTCGCGTGTAATAGTTCACAAATTGACGTTACGACTGTAAAAATTCTCGACTTATCAGTTCGTCGTGACAAGCGCCGTTACTCGCTCGAATAATTTAGAGACGTTTTTTTCTTCCCCAGCAAATAACATTCGGAGAGAAAAAGAAATATCAAAGAAAATATATTTCTCACCGATCTATTTTCCGGCCATTTTTCTTCGAGGAAAACAAAAATTGTCCATCTTCGAGACGTTTGATACGATGGATCGATCCAAACGATCAACAAACTTGTAATTTTCATAAAAAGTTTGTTCGTTCGGCTCGAGTTATCGTGTTCGACGATCAGCATCCAATTTCCCGAAAGAAAAGAAAATCCATCAGCGAGGAAGAAGAACAAAATCGAGGATGAACGTTTCCGCGAGGATTTTCCTCTTTACGAGCCAATCGATTTCCTGTAAGCGTCAAGACGATCTTGAAGTTCGCGATCAGTTGGCGTAAATGACGCGGTTGTTCTCAAGCGTGCTTTTGCCTCTTCCAGATCCTGAGAACAAGAATGAAAAAAAAAAATTAAGAACGAAAAAAAGAAACACCAGAAGATTGACTCAAGAAAATCCAAAAAATGGATAACATGCACGTTGAAAAAATAATTCAAGAAAAAAATCGATGTAGCATCGGACCTGAAGTAATTTTCGATTTCTCGCACGTGCAAATTCGTCGTTTTGCCTCCACGATGTCGAAGATTCACAGAGACGAGTTTTCGCCGCGCCAAACTCGTTTCTGGCACGTTGATTTTTCTCCCTGAAAAAAGAAGAAATTAATATCCATTACCGATGTGGAGAATGTTGAGAATCAATGAAAAATGTATAAAAATACAGAAATTTAAAAAAAGGTACCACTCGGACATTATTTCAAAATTGATATTTGAACACGTGATGCCTTTTTTTTTGTTCTCGATGTACCGATGAAAACGCGTTCGTACGATATTTCGTTGCCAGGGCGTTACACGCAAATAGGTTACACCTGCCGGGTAGAGAAAGAGAGAAGGAGAAGGTATGAAAAAAGGGTCGAGGGCGTTAACACGGTGCGGCGAGAAGCGATTGTCCCGCAATTGTCTCGTTCGTTCACGTATCCGCCAGCTGAATTTTATCGATTCAAGCGCACGTCACGAAAGACAAACATTACGAAATGAATTAATTTAAAAAAAAAAGAAAGAAAAATGTAAATCCATCGACAAGTGTGGTTCGTCGAATCGGAAAAAAAATGAAATACGATTGAATAAAATAAGTCCCTCGTTAAACGGAAAATATAGTAATTATTAATGGACCTCGAGAATGAGCAACAAATTTCCCAACGCATACAAACGCATCTCAATTTTTTTTTTTCGAATCTATAATTGATCTCTCGTCTCGTCGGTTTGCAACTCGGGCTGTAAATAAAAACAATAAATCAATAAACAATGTTGTTGAAGAAAAAAAAAGTAAAATTTTTATTTCTCTACTCACCATGATGTAAATGTGAGTCGGCAATGATCGATCGAGGACCTCGGCAAGACGACTTTTACTGAGCTTCTGTTCTTCATCTAGAATGGAATTTTTTTTTGTTTTTTTTTTCAAGCAAATACATTTAAAAATAGAATGAATTTTTTTTTTATAGAATGAGGGACAAAAAATTGTTTGTCGATGATGAGAAAAAAAGAAATGGAATATTACCGAGAGGCACGGTAAGGGAAAGAGTCGGCAGAGCTACGAATCCAGCGACGAGAGGACGCAATATCCACTCGACTTTTTTTTCCTTGTTCGGTCTCAGACATACGTCAATCTAATTACAAATTAACAAATAAACATAAATTTAAATAACAACAATCTATCGTTAAGTTTCTTCATTCTTGTCTCAACTTAGTTTCTTTTTTTTAAATTTCTAATAATTATTATGGAAGAAATTTCTATTTCTGTCCGTAGTCCTGAAATTTTTTCTTTTTCACTGTTCTTGCGACACTCACCTGTTTTTGACCGCCAAACATAAAAGCATCGCTCGCCTCCATCGTAAGACGCAGAGTGAACAATTGGGAGGAATGATTTCTAATGAAGTAAGAGACGGAAAGTGGAGTGCGCACCCAACCGTAAGCCGGTAATTTAGCCTCGAGTCCGACCACAGCGTCTTCCACCCATAATGGTGATAAATTAACGCTGCTACTTGTTTCTATAGCGTTCTCGCAGTTTCCTCTGGAATAAAAAAAAATATATGGGTCAAAATTCCGGAAGGCAGCATACGTTTGGGCCTCATAGTCGACGATTATTTTGTAACTTCAGGGACACATAGTACAATATGAGAGTACACTCTGGAATTTATTTGGATTTTTAAATCGACCAGTTTCACTGTACCGATGACGTCATTTTTTTGAAATTTCTTGAATGTCATGTTTTGATCAATTTCTCTAGACCCCTGTAATTAAAAAAAATATTTCCAAATACGTACCAATTCGTATAAGCATATAAAAATAGGTTTTTTTTCTCGAAAAAGCGTTTTATCGATGAGCCTACACTCCAATCTGTTTTTTCATATCTATTTTTTTTATTTCCGAGGTTTTTTACACGAAAAAACTCTTTTTCCAGAGTGGGATCTCTGCGGCATCAGACGTTTATATATTAAATTTTATATTATATTAATATTATATTATACTATTAAATTTTATATTATATTAATATTATAATCTGAGGTGCTGTAAATATCGAAAAAATAGTGCGGATACAATAATGCTTACTGCGCTAGTATTGTATTGTATTGTTACTATCATTATTTATCGAGGTCGTTATGGGTTTTTAACTTAACTTTTAATTTATTAGTACTGTAACAGGAGGATTTGACTATGACAAAAAAAAATAATACCCTGAAAGCAATATAATATACACGATTCCGGGGAATGGGTGTGTAAACAAACTTTAAAAAACATCCATTCATCTTTTATGAAAATATTTATTGATGCATATTTAATTTTGGGCAAAAAAAAATATTTAACAATTTTTACTTGTTTTACATTGGTTGCTTTTGAGTATACTTAAAAAAAAATATATTTAATAACTTCTTGGCGAAAAATTAACCATGCGTCAATAAATATTTTCATAAAAGATGAATGGATGTTTTTTAAAGTTTGTTTACACAGTCATTCCCCGGAATCGTGTATATTATATTGCTTTCAGGGTATTATTATTTTTGCTCATAGTCAAATCCTCTTGTTACAGTACTAATAAAGTAAAAGTTGAGTCAAAAACCCATAACGACCTCGATAAAAAAATCATAGTAACAATATAATACAATACTAGCGCAGTAAGCAGTATTTAAAAATAGAATGAATTTTTTTTTATAGAAGAGGGAAAAAAATTGTTTGTCGATGATAAGAAAAAAAGAAGTGGAATATTACCGAATATTATTGTATCCGCACTATTTTCTCGATATTTACAGCACCTCAGATTATATTTAATATATAACGGTCTGATGCCGCAGAGACCCCACTCTGGAAAAAGAGTTTTTTCGTGAAAAAAAACCTCAAAAATCCGAAAAAAATGAAAAAAACAGATTAGAGTGTAGGCTTATCGATAAAACGCTTTTTTGGGGAAAAACCTATTTTTCTATGCTTATACGAATTGGTACGTATTTGGAAATATTTTTTTTTAAAGCTGAGATCTTTTTCGATGAAAAAATATGTCGAAATTTTTTTTTTTTTAATTACAGGGGTCTAAAGACATTGATCAAAACATGACGTTCGCTGCCTTTCGGAATTTTGACCCATATATATAAAATTCAGCATCTCGCAAGCGAATGAAATAAAAAATCCAAAATAATTAAATAGAACCACCATTAAGTCAAAATGAAAAAAAAAAATTTGTTGAAAACCCTTTGATGGCAAAAAAGCCGTTTTAGAATGCGCTGTTAAAATTAATTTTTCTCCCTGAAACAAGGCAAAAATTATTTGAGAATTTATGAATTCAAAAAATTCAAACCTCTTCCATCGAATAGTATAAAGTCCCGTGGACGTTGGTTGCTCGCTACCGGCTTTTGCAACGACGCAGTAAGCGTCGGTCGCGGTTTCACCCTCTTGAAATTTCGCACCCGCCACGATGCTCTTTTCCATTATTTCACCGTTTCTCTCAATGGAACTTCCCTGTTGAGAAATAGTTTATACAACATTTTCTTTTTTGCAACAAAGAAAAGTATTAAAAAAGTTAATTTTTATATTTCGTGCCCGTCTAACCAATTCAATGGACGCGTCGATTATTTCAATGGGCCACGGCGATGTGCAGACAATGTGCGGCATAATTATGAATGGCTCATCGATAAAAGCCTTGGTTAATGATTCGAATTGAATCGTGTAGAATTGCGTCGTTATCTCGAATGGCATGACGATCGATAATACGTGAATAAATTCCTCCGTTTCTCTGACTGACGAATCCTTGCTGTTGTAATCGATCTTTAAAAATAAAAATAAACCCAAACAATAAGCAAATAGACATTTAATAAATTAGAAAAATTGAAAGTGTTAGTGTTGTTTTTGTAAATTAAAAAAAATGGAGTAATAAACATTGTAAAAAATTTGTCAACGTACTTTTATCTGAAATAAGCGTTTGCCAATCTGATGAGATCTCACGTAAACGACTCGTTCAATCAGCATTTCGTTATTTTTTCCATTTATTTCTCCAAGCTGCATCGTCACTGAAGCTTCTTTAGTATCCATCGTCAAGCTGAGTTCGGCTGTCGAGAAAAAAAAAATTGAAAAACCCTGCAAATGGAAATTTGCACACTGCTTTCTCATTTTTTTTTAAATATTCCATGAGGCTTCTTCAATGAGAGAGCAATGTTGAAATTGAATTAGCATAATTTTCCATTTATTCCCTTAATTCTTCTTACCAGTGTGATCGATGCCACTACTGGAGGAACTACCGTTGCTACTGCCATTTCCACTATTGTCATTTACGTTTTTCATTGACAACGTGACATTGCCGATATCGTCATTCGTCGATACGAAAATTTTCAAAGGTAACCATTCTCCTATCAAAGCCGGCGCTTTCGATTCCGTACGTACGACGACTCGAGATCCAACGTTGACTATTTGAGCGGTCGTGAGTGGTTTGATGGCCTCAAAACTTCCTCCCCTGAAAAAACAAAATAAAACATATGTATCATTCCGTATCAATTCAACGACGTTTTGACGGTGACCCCTTCGATTTTTTTTATTTTTTAATATGTTATTATACATGCAAAAAGAAGTATCCATGCCAATTTTTAGCTCTCTATCTTAAACCATACCGAAGTAATTGATTTTTCAAGAATATACTTAAAATAATCATAACTTCTACATTAACCAAGATATGGTAATTTGTCAAGAGGTCATTTTTTTTTGTTTTCTAATGTACTTTTTGAAAAAAATATTTAATATTAAAGAAAACAGATTTTTAATATCTTTTTAACTGTTTTAAGCTAAAAAAATGGATTTTCTTTCAATGGGACCCCTTCGCTTTTTTTCAAAAAAAATTATAAAATTCTACGTAAAAAAACAAAATTTTTGAGATTTTACCGAAGAGTTGATTCAAATAACTTCTTATCGGAAAAAAAAAAATTTCGATTTTTTTTTCGTAATTTTTATCTTTTTTCCTTCTATGACCACGATAGTTGAAGTAGGTATAATCAATGAAATTTTTTATTAGTCTCAAGAGTCTATAAACTAAATTTTAGAATGTTACTGTCGATATATTGGAAATTTTATGAAATTAATTGAATAAAGTGCAAAACGTACTTGAATTGTAATTCTTCATGTTAATTATTGTAATTTACAATGGAAATATGTGAGGCAAGTTAGATTATTTATTTTAATATAATTGAAATCAACTATTGTAGTCATAGAAGAAAAAAAGATCAAAATTACGAAAAAAAATCTCAAAAATTTTGTTTTTTTACGTAGAATTTTATAATTTTTTTTGAAAAAAATTGAAGAGGTTCCATTAGAAAAAAATCAATTTTTTTAGCTTAAAACAATTAAAAAGACATTAAAAATTTGTTTTTCTTAATTAAAATTTTTTTTTTCAAAAAGTACCTTGAAAAACAAAAAAAATAACCTCTTGACAAATTACAATATCTTGATTAATTAATGTAGAAGTTATGATTATTTTAAGTATATTCTTGAAAAATCAATAACTTCGGTATGGTTTAAGATAGAGAGCTAAAAATTGGCATGGACAATTTTAATTAACAAATTCATTTTTCCGTAGTTTTTTGCCCCCTCCCCTCAAATATAATGCAAGTGTATCAAATTAATAAAATATATAAAAATAACAAAAATTGATTCGAAAAACTAATTTAATCATTAAAATAATTAAATTAAAGAATAGAGCGGAATAAAAGCAAAATACAATCCAACTTGATCACAGAATGATGTGGTAAAATAAGCAATAAAGTGTTTTTGTGATTCTAAGATTGCTTTTTTGTCATCAACAATAAATAATTTACTCACCTCAATTGTTGTATCTCGGGATAGAAACGATCGAGCATGCTAGTTTCACCGTTGGTCGTTGAAAACCTCATGATAACGCAACATTTTGATTCATTTCCTAAATAAAGTGAAACGGCGCTAACGTGTATATCGCTCGGATTTGTCTGATGGGCCGCCGTGTATTCGCAAATGAATTTTTTCGTCTCCCGTGAACGAAGAATCGACGAATCGTCGATTTTAACCGGTACAGCGACAAATTCGTTGTTTCCGCTCGCACTGCTCACTGTTATTATCAATTTTGTATACTCGATCGGTCCTCTGTAGAGATTTCTGAGGGAAAAAAACGAGAATTCCATTAAATGAAATAAATAATGAATAAAAGGAAATCTGATTTATGAACCTTTGATTTTAGTCAACGTTATTGAGAAAGAAATATTCAATTTTTTTAGAAGATTTAATTAACTCATAAAATTAATCAAACCTGATGAAAATTTCAATCTTCACGGGATTTCCGACTAAAAATTTGTCCTCGACGAAACGAGCCTTGATCTGAACGAATGAGGCCATATTGCTGTCGTCGATGGTGAAAATCATCGGCTCAGGACGTCCGAGCTCGGAGATCCATTTTTCAGCCGCCAATGTCTTGATTTCATCGTCCGGAAGATCCTGCTCGGGATGAGGAGCTTTTTTCTGTCGATTTTAATCAATACTAGACTACCAATACTTTTCTCAAAAGTTCAATCCACTTATGAATATTCCTGTCTCAAAAATATATCGCAAATTCGAAAATTTGTGGCTAACAAAAATTTTTCTTCATTTCCTCGAGTTTTTTTAATTTCTTTTTTTTACCTCGAGTATATTGAATATATTGGCATGTATCGCATCCTGATGTTTCTCGGGAAAAGCGGTCGATGGTCCAAGTGCCTCGAGAGCGAGGGTCAAATAATCTTGAATGCTCGTCGCTAAATAAGCGGCTCGCAATGCATTTTTCGAAATATCGGTCAGCAAAACGGGCCAGCGTTCGCCCCGATATTCCCAAAGCACGTGCATCAGTAATCTAACAAATATAAATTAATTAATTGCAATTGCAAAATTAGAAATATAAAATAAATATAAAAAATCAATTAAATGAAAACATACGTCAGTACTTTTCCGTAATCCCGGTCGTTGTAATACTCCTCGGCCATCTGGACGACTGAAATGAATTTTTGCAAGATTGTTCATAAAGAATTTCCATTGGACCGAAAAAAAACTTTTACCGTTTAATTTTCAAAATAAGTTATTTTAGGTGTGTAATAAATTTTTTATCACCATACCGAGAAGTCTGCGCATTCGGGGACAACGATAAATCTTGAATTGTGATATTGCATTGCCCAGCAGGCCTATTATAATAGTCTGCAAATACAGAAATAATAACAATTATAATTTTTATCATTAATATTATTATTATTCATTATTATTGCTTCCTCATAAAGGAAGCTTTGTTTTCGTGAAATTTTTTTTTTCGCGAGTTTTATGCCAATATGTTCAAAATGTCCTAAAACATCGAGAAATCATATTTAGAAAAAATGTCCGGATGGATGTGTGTGTGTGTGTGTATCCTGAGTTTCGGATGTAAATAATTAATAACTCGAAAACGCTTTGCGATATCAAGCTCAAATTTTGCACACTTATCGAGCACGAATTGCTCTTCATTATGAAAAAAAATTTGTTTTAATTATAGCGGGTGTTCAGTTTTTATGGACTTTTTTCATTTTTGCAAGAATGGCATAAACGCTCTAGCCTCTGCAATTTTCAAGATATTGCACTCAAACTTTGTACAGAATTAGTATAGCTATTAAGGTTGTTTGAATTGGCGGAAATCCATCGAGGGATTAAAATTTTATGAAATTTTTAATTTTTTGAAAAATAGCGTAAACGCTCTGACCTGTGCAATTTTTAAGATATTGCACTGAAACTTTACACAGAGCTAATATAACTATCGAGGATGTTCGTTATTAAATTTAGCGAAAATCGATCGAATGATTAAATTTTTATCGAACTTTTAATTTTTATAAAATGAGCGTAAGCGCTATAACTTTTGAAATTTTTTAGATATTGCAATGCAATTTTGTGAAGAGCCAGTATAGCTATCAGTGTTATTCGCTATCAAATTTGGCGAAAATCGATCGAATTTGCACATTGATTACTAATATTTTTCAATAGTTAGCAAAGCTTCATTTATGAGGAAGCCAAATTTGATCGCCATACTGTGTGTTAAAGGAAACTATGTGAACTGTGGATAAAGATGAGGAAGCAATGTGCAAATTTCAATTTGCAGGGTTTTATTATTCGTGACGAGAATATACCAAACACTTCTCAATATCTGAGAGTGGCTTGATTTTGCAGGAGAAATGTTTTTTAACCAGGCAAGCCCGTAAAAAGGAAGTATGAAAAACTTACGGAATGATTGACGGTAGTTTTTTCTCTGTACTGAAGTGCCTGAATCGCAATTGTCTCACGAGCCATATCAGCTGGCTCGGCGCTCAATTTTCCAGGTCTCCACGCACGCTGACCGTAAAATTCGAGTTTTTCTTCGTCCTCGAGAGGATCCGAATCGCACAACGGTTTAACGACATTCTTGAAATTATGGATAAATTGAAATATCAAAATTAAAATTCATGGAATTTCAGAGAAACAAGTTAGGTAATGTGAGGCAAGAAAATAAAATAAAATTACGAGTAATAACCTTGCAAAGATCTTTGCAGGAGGAATGTCGAAGACCGGCGTGATTAGCTGCTTGTTGAAAATAATAACCGGGATGTTGAGTCTGCACCGCTGGCAATCCATTCCTGATGGCCTCGTCGAACAATTCGGCAAACGTCGAGTATTGATTGGACATCCAAGCGTGATGTTCAAACATTAATTCACTTGGTCCTGTTCGCGTCTTGAATCTGCAATTTTTTTCATCGATCATTATAATTGTTCAATGCACTCGATATTATTTTTTAAAAAATAATAGCATTAATAATAATAATAATAATAATAATAATAATAATAATAATTTATAGCAATAAAAATAATCGTGCCTGTCTGTGTGAGAACGAAATTGCGATATCGCGTCCCTCGGCTGATTGAGACTGAACATTATTCGGCAAATTTTGTAATTTATGAAACTTCCAACCGTTTTTATTTCCAACGTGTTCGTGTCGACCATTCGTATGTCCAGTAAATTGTTGTAGGCTTGTTGATAATGCCTGAAAGGATGAATTAAAATCAGCTCCGTGAGCTTTTTTTTTAAATAAAATTGAGGAAAAAAAATTACTCACTTGAGTGCGATCTGCTGATCCTGCTTGAGCTCGTTGAGAAAAGCCATTTTAAATTGATGCCTCACAAAGAGATATTGATGGGCCGTTTTGTGCAGCTGATCTCTGTGTGATTTTATTATTCGATACTCGTGATGATAAAAATTTTGCGCAAGATCGTAAAAAGCATTTTCCAGTCTGTGAAACAATTTGTGGAATAGATTGAAACGTTTGAAATTGAAAATAATATTTATTTTATGTACTTATTCTTCTAAGAACACCACGATGATTATTTTACCTTGTCGTATAACCGAACAAATGATTACCGTGTGGTAGAATGTACAATAATTTTGCGTGTAATTCGCACGCTCCACAGAGTGCCGTAGCACGCTCGGTTGCGATAACGTCCTCGGAGCCTGGTTGAGGCGGAACTCTTTGTATCAGAACAACCGCTATTTTTGTACTACGACCCTCGAGAGCGGCTCTAAAAAATGAAATTCAAAATTGATAGGAAATAGATGGGTCATTCCATGTCAAATCGACCAAGAGTTGGAATCGACCCCTTTCAATTTCGATGAAATTTGGTCAAAAGTTTTCGTTTTTAACAAAACGAAGTTCTACCAAAGGCGAAAAATTTAATTTTTTTTTCGAAAGTCATCAAAAATTCAAAATTTCCCAATTTTTCAAATCTTTCAGGTTTATTTTTTAAATATCTCAGAAACTATTATAGTTACGGAAATTGCTTCTAAATTCGTCTTAAAGAGTATACTTGGGGCTATGAAACAAAAAATATTCCGATTTTTTTTTTTTAAATGATGAATTTGGAGAATTTTGAATTTTCAAAAATCGTGAAAATCCAAGTTGGGCATTAAATTGTTGGTTCAATTTTATTTATTAATACCTTGTATTGATCTTAAGACATCGTGAAATTTTCAGAAAGGTGTTTTTTGTTTTTTCAAAAATATGAATTTTTGAATTTTTAAAAATCGTGTAAATCCACGTCATCATTGAATTTTTCGTTAAATTTTTATTATATAATACCTTGGACTGATCTTAAAAGATCCTGAAATTTTCAGGATGGTGTTGTTTCGTTTCAAAAATATAAATTTTTGTAAGAACATTTTCTTTTTTACCAAAATTCGCAAATTTATATTTTTTAAACAAAACATCACTATCCTGACAATTTCAAGATCTTTTAAGATCAGTCCAAGGTATTATATACAAAAAAATTGAAAAAAAATTTAATGTTGATCGTGGATTTACAAGATTTTTAACAATTCAAAAATTCATATTTTTGAAAAAACAAAAAACACCTTTCTGAAAATTTCAGGATCTTTTAACATCAGTACAAGGTATTATATTTTAAAAAAATGAACCAAAAATTTAATGCCCAACTTGGATTTTTACGTTTTTTTGAAAATTCATAATTCTCAAAATTCATCATTTTTCAATTTTTTTTTTCGGAATATTTTCTTTTTCATAGCCCCAAGTATACTCTTTAAGACGAATTTAGAACGAGTTTTCGTAACTATAATAGTTTCCGGGATATTTAAAAAATAAACTTAAAAGATTTGAAAAATTGTGAAGTTTTGAATTTTGGATAACTTTCGAAAAAAAATTTTTTAATTTTTTTCCTTTGGTAGAACTTCGTTTTGTTAAAAAAAAAAACTTCTGACCAAGTTTCATCGAAATTGAAAGGGGTCGATTCCAACTCTTGGTCGATTTGACATGGAATGACCCATATATATCGATAATTTCTTCCATCTTTTTAAATACTCACCTCAATGATTGTACGCGCGAGGCGCATTCCATTTTTTTCTCATTCCAGGACAAATCGTTCCAATCCAAATCGTAAAAGAGCACGACCAGCGATGGAATCTCGTTCAGATATTTGTGCATCCAATTTCGTTTCAATATTCCCTTTGGTATATACCATTCGTACGAATTTCTCTGATAGCAAATATAAATTATCATTAAAAATATTTTTCACAATAAACGAGCCAAATTTATATTGAAAAAATTGTTTGAAGATTCATTAAAACCTTTGGCTTGACGGTGGGAAATTCTTGATTATTGCCGAGTAGTTTGAACTGTATAGGAAGACTGTCCAGTCTGCGATTATTACTGAAAGCTTCCCAGATGGAACGGTGCATGGGATTTGTGGTATCCAAGCCCGTTAGTCCAATAAGGGCCAACGGTTTTGCGACTAATTCTCCTGGCAATTCCGACATGACTAACCCTCTCCCTCTTGCTCCGATTGACTATCCAGAGAAATTTAAGTATCTACATGAAAAAGCAGGATTTGAAACAAAGGATATAAAAAACATAAAAAGAAGGATATGCACAAATGTAGGTTATAAGATAAATACGATACTTCTCAAGGAAAAAGTACTTTGCAATTATTTAACGATTTTCAATCATTCATATCCAGCTTGATTAAATATTCACTGAAAATTATTGAGTGATGAAATTGTGTCGTTTCACGTTTTGCAAAAATTCATATATTCGTTTTTTCAAACTGAGTGAGGACACGAGTAATAATTAAAAAAAAAAAACAATTGTACGATGAACGATAAATAACAAAATATTACCGAAACACGATGGATCAGCTGTCACTGTCGTAGACAAACTTTCATCCCCTCTTCGCCGTTTTCTTGCCACCCACTCTCGCTGCCGGTGTTTTTTTTACATGGTAATATACCGACGAAAAGAGCTCACACGCACGATAACTAGATTATCTCTCGCTGGTAAAACAGACTCTCTCGAATCTTCTTTACCGATCGAGACGTTACTTTTGTTGACGAAGAGCTTCTTCCTTCAGCCGCAGTTTCAAAAAATCGCACGTAAATTTTATAATTTCGTTTTTTTTTAGTTTACAATTTCCACAAAAACCTGTGGATTGCGACAATTAGAATTTCGCGCTTTTTTAAGTGCCATGCAAAATTTGCATGTCAGTTTTATTATTATTATTATTGTTATTACAATATCGAACAAATGTTCCATTTGAAAAATGATTTCTTGTCGCTCGCGTCGATCCGCCTCCTCGTGTCTCTGTTCAGAGCTGTTTACAAAATTATTTTATTTTACTGAAACCACCAAAAAAACTTGTGTATATGGAATATTGGACTATATAAAAGATCGTAAACTCACCGGTGAGATCGGAGCCCAAAACAAGGGTGTCGCGATCGCTGATAGACATTAATTCTCTTCGTACACTCGCGTCAAACGCCAAAGATGCGACGCGAGCGAATAATTCATCGACACCGTCGCCGTTTCTCGCTGAGACAGCCCAGTATTCGGCTCTCAGTGTTCTAGCCACGGTTATCGCTCTTTTTTCGATAACGTCGTAAACTTGACTAGACTGAATAAAAAAAGAATTTATATGGGTCATTCCATGTCAAACCGACCAAGAGTTGGAATCAACCCCTTTCAATTTCGATGAAATTTGGTCAGCAGTTTCGTTTTTAATAAAACAAAGTTCTACCAAATGAAAAAAAATAAAAAATTTTTTTCGACAATTATGCAAAATTCACAATTTCACAATTTTTCAAATCTTTCAAGTTTATTTTTTAAATATCTCGAAAATTATTATAGTTACAAAAAATCGTTCTGAATTCGTCTCAAAGAGTATACTTTGCGCTACGAAACAAAAAAACAAAACAAAAATTGAAAAATGATGAATTTGGAGAATTTTGAATTTCGAAAAATCGTGAAAATCCAAGTTCAACATTAAATTTTTGCTTTAATTTTTTTAATATAATATCTTGTACTGATCTTAAAAGATTCTGAAACTTTGAGAAAGGTGTTTTTTGTTCTTTCAAAAATATGAATTTTTGAATTTTTAAACATCATTAAATTTTTTGTTAATTGTTTTTTTATATAATACCTTGTACTGATCTTAAAATATCCTGAAATTTTTATGATGTTCTTTTGTTTTAAAAATATAAATTTTTCAATTAGGAAAGAAAACATTTCTTTTACCCCTCAGTTGAGCAATCATGTAGTTTTGTAATTTTGAGCAGAAAAAAAGTAAAAGTAACAGTATTTTGGTAAAAAAAATTTTTTTTTTACCAAAATTCAAAAATTTATATTTTTGAAACAAAAAAAAACACCATTCTGAAAATTTCAGGATCTTTTAAGATCAGTACAGGGTATTATATAACAAAAAATGTAACCAAAAATTTAATGTTGATCGTGGATTAACACGATTTACAAAAATTCATATTTTTGAAAAAACAAAAAACACCTTTCTGAAAATTTCAGGATCTTTTAAGACCAGTAAAAGGTATAATATAAAAAAATTGAACAAAAAATTGAATGTTGAACTTGAATTTTCACGATTTTTGAAAGTTAAAAGTTCTCCAAATTCATCATATTTCAAATTTTTTTTTTTTATATTTTTTTTTTGTAGCCCCAAGAATACCTTTTAAGACGAATTCAGAACGATTTTTCGTAACTATAATAGTTTTCAAGATATTTAAAAAATACACTTGATGGATTTAAAAAATTGTGAAATTTGGAATTTTGCATAACTTTCGAAAAAAAACTATTAATTTTTTTCCTTTGGTAGAACTTCGTTTTATTAAAAACGAAAACTTCTGACCAAATTTCATCAAAATTGAAAGGGTCCGATTGCAACTCTTGGTCGATTTGACATGGAATGACCCATATATATCTGAAGAAAAATGTGAAAGATTTTCATCGACGATCCTTTCACGTTAGTACCAACAAATCCCGCTTGGTACCGACGAGAAAAACGATGCATCTGTTGTTGCTTCGACTGGCCTCGGTGAGCCACTGATGACAGTGTGACAGAGACATCAAACTTCCAAGATCAAAGACAATCATAATAACGTTTGCTCCGCGATAATAAGATGCGGCGATGCACTTGAATCTCTCTTGTCCTGCGGTATCCCATCTGGAATAATAAAAACTCATTAACAACTAGACAACCAAAAACATTGTTCATTTGTTCTTATTATTGATCATCAATATTTATTCTATCATTGCACTTCATAACAAATTCATTGATCAATATGATTATTATTGAGACGTACATTTGCAGGTTAAAAGGTGCCCCGAGTATGTCGAATCTCTCGACCTCGAAATCCACGCCGATTGTCGCTTTGTAATTATTGTCGAAAGATTTGTGACAAAAACTAGGAAACAAAACATTTCAATAAAAAGTATAGTTCCATATTGAGAGTGATTGGGGGGGGGGGGGGGAAATTCCTATTACCGATTTACCAGCGATGTTTTTCCGACAGCTACGTCGCCGAGTACTATGACCTTGGATATCCTTGGAGCTAGGGACTTTTTGCAACAGGCGTGTTTCACGAGATTATTAAAATCCGTTTGTTCCCCGTACGGAGTGACATCCGAGGTAAACGGCGGGGGCCAATAATTTATCTGTTTTACCATAGAACGAAAAATTATCGTACAACGATATTTAAACGACTCTTATTCGTGTGACTGTAATGCGGGTGAATAAATGCAAATGAAAATGCTTCGTCACGTGATTGTGTAATATAAATTGCGTAAAAAGTGTGGAAAATCATTATCTTCTTTTAAATTATAATTCATTGCCAGCAAGTATGTTGATGAATTTTGTTACGTGATTTTCTTAGTCATGAAAAACAAGAAAATAGAAAAATCAACGTTGAAAATTTGTTTTTTTTTCAACAATATAGTTTCTATTTCTTCCTTGTTGAGTCTGAGTGATTAAAAAGTTTCATGCATAATAGGAATTTTCGAAATTTATTTGTAATATTTAAAAAATTTCATTCTATTGAAATGAAATAAAAATTATTTAATATATTTTTTATTTTTGCAAAGACGTATTTTTTTTTACCTGACGTTCCTGATGTGCCGAATTTTTCAGCATTTTATACACAGCCGAGCGTGTCTCGAGCATTGAATTATTTTTCTTAATATTATAGATATAGTAATAATGGTAATTGTTAATAAAAAAAAGCTTTACTTTAAGACTTTGGCGTTAAAAAAAAAGGAACTTCGCATTGACAGTGAGTTTGTTACGAGACTGCTAGAATAAACGGGGAAGGAGTTTTGTTATGATCAGAGAAAAGCATGTTGGTTGCTGTGGCAGGTGATACACGCGTTAATCGAAATACGGATTTGGTGGGGTTAGCGGCTAGCAGAAAAGAGAGGGAGAGGGAGACAGAGAGAGAGTTAGGGGCGAATGACGGCACAAGGGACAAATGGATTGAGGTAAAAATCACGAAATGAAAGTTCAATTCTATGCGAAGTTATAAACAATAGTAAAAAAAATCAAAGAATATCACAAAAACTCTATTTAGAGCGAAACCGATGGATTCAAAATTTGAATTTACCGCGTTTTTTTAATCTACCGGAAGAAACTCTCAGCGCTCTCTCGTGGCGAAGCATGGAAACATTACCGTCTCTCGCGCATTGCTTGCGCATTGTATTTGCATTGCGTAATTGCATGTAATGTTGCAGTTACCCCTCACTTTTGTGTGCTTTTGTTCGCCGTTATACAAAGAAGTGTACACAGTGTACAAAAAATTGAAATAAAATAAATTAACATCGTCGCAAACTTTGCGACACAATTCGATCGAGTCTCCAATCTCGGTGGACTGATCATCGTGCATTTTCGGTATTTCTCGTCGAAAAAAACTCTGCCACGAACAGTAGAAAAAAAATAGGTTATCCCAAAACTATACGCGATAAAAACGTTTTTTTCCTATTTTAAATATTCGACAAAGTATCGCGATCGATTTAAAGAAGAAGAAGAAGAAGAAGAAGAAGAAGAAGAAGAAGCATAGACGATCTAGATTCTCATGCAAATGTCAAAAATCCTAAACGATGAGTTCACAGAACGATTCCGTGATAATATGCGACTCCCCGAGTCCGTCGAAACTTTCGAAAGCAAACGTTACGAATTATCGCAAACGTTTGAGATCGAGCTGCAATTCCAAAGGTTTACTCGATTCCGTTTACGAAAGTCCGCTCGTTCATCTGAGACGCAATGTTTTGTATGTATTTCATTATCTTGGAAGAAAGAAAAAACCAAGATGGCGGCCTATGAGCCAAGCGTCAACGATACAAAATATTTTCTCCCAAAGTTCCAGACTTCATTCCGAGGCGAATGCTGAAAATGACGCTAATTCGATCACGGTGACACCGCTGTCAAAGAGACGCAAGATCCATCCTAAAAAAATCGACAAAGCAAAGTCCAAGTTCGATCAGAGCGTCGTTATTCTCAATGAATCGATCGTCGAGCCAGCTGTCGAAGTCGGAATGTCCGACGTGGAGACAACCGACGTGGTGGAAGTATCGAAGCCGTCGTCGTCAAAGAAAAAATCAATCAAAGGTTTGAAAAAAAAATTGCCAACCCGTTCGAAGACCAGCGCCAAGAGCCCGAAACTGAAACGACGAATGGAAAAATTGCTCAGGAAGAAGGCTGTCGAGGATGAGAATTCCATCAATGATGAAAATCATGATGGACAGATAATGAAAGACAACACAAACGGTAAGGATAGCGTTGAAAGATCAAAGTTTGACCTTGAGGAATGAAAAACTAACGGCGAACTCGTCTTGGTAAGTGACGGTTCAAAACGTTTGTTCACCGACGACGATGGATGCGCGGTTGGTGTATGGCTCTGGCGATTTCTTTTTTGAACTTTGGGTCTTGGAAAAACGCTTTTCTTTAGTGTTTAGATTATTAAGAAACCTATAAATTATTGAGGATAAAGAAAAAATAGTAAATAATGTACACTCCCGCTCAAAAATTTGGAAACACCAGTTAATATTTCTCGCTGCACGAGAAGTTGCATAACTTCGTCAAAAAAAAGATAATCGAATTAAAAAAAAGCGTTTTGACAGGAAGGAATTCAGCTTCATTTTGATTTTAAAAATATATTTTTTATGATTTTTTGTAGATCCGGTACGCATTTTTGTACATGATCGCTTTTCGGCCTTTTTTCGACCATCTCGAATTGGGCGCATAACTTAAGGACATTTGTTTTTTGATTTTTTATCTACGGTACATTTGAAAGGGTTAGCAGTGCTTCATTTTCGTATTTTAAAAATTTTTGTCTGAATTTTTCTCGCCAAGTTATTTCACTTTTGACTAAAAAATACAAATTTTGAAAGATGCGAAGTAACTAAAAAACTATGGAATTTAAGAGAAAATGTCAAGTATCACCTGGAATTATTTCAGAATTTTTCTATGACATTTTTTTAAAAACTATTTTTCCTCGAAACTCTCATGATGACGCTCCAGCAAAAAATTGTATCTGATTGGAATTTCCGTACTCCGTGATACAATAAAAGACTGAAAAAATTCAGCAACATTCGGCATGCTACAAACAACAATTATCAATAATAATTATTGATCATTGTTCATCATTGCTTAATAAATTGTTTTTAAAACAATTGTTTAAACAATTTGTTAATGACATTTGGGCAATATTATTATTGATAATATTGATAAAGAATATTGATAAAATGTGTACCGGATCGAGAAAAAATATTTAAAAAAGCAAAATAACTGAATTCCTTCCCGTCGAAAAGCTTTTTTAAAAATTCGATTATCTTTTTTTTGACAGAGTTATGCAACTTCAAGTGCGGCAAGAAATATTGACTGATGTTTCCAAAATTTTGAACGGGAGTGTATGCCCATAAATGAAGGATAAATAAATATTTTAAAATCGATAGCAAAAAAGTTAAAGAATTAAAAACTTAGATAAACTTCGATAATTAATACAACATAAAAAAAGCGTTTTTTCAAGCAACCTAATGAGACCTCCACAAAAGTAATATTGGTCATAAATTCATTGAAAAAATAATCCTCAAGGTTTCTGCATTCCCGTTTTTGATTTTGGCTCAGCATAACTTGTGAAAAAAAAAAGTTAAAGATTTATCGCCGATTGCTCTTTTGTGGAGTGTCGCAACGATCTCTAGCAACATTTTGGTGCGAGAAATACGTAAATGGGTGATCGCTTAGCCATGTTCTGGCTGGCGGAATCGATCGTCGAGCGGGAGGTCAATTTTCACGAGTCTCCGGTGCTCGTATACAAATGTACACTCATACGAGTATCCGAGACTCGGAATAAAGTGACCGTCCATGGCGCGGGTTTTTCCGTAATTTTCCCATGCCCTTGTGCGAACAGGACATAAAAAAAAAAATGCGCCATCTTTCTGCAGTCACAAATGCAGAAAGGACTCCTGAATATATTAGAAATTTCTAGCATGCGTTCAAAAATTCTCAGTTTTTCGTGTTTCTTAAGGTAACACGAAGAATTTTTCACCAAGAGGGCCAACATTTTTGAGAGTCATCCACGATATTGATCATATCGACGTTCAAATATTGTTTTTTAATCCATGAAAATTGTTATACGGATGAAAAAAAATTATCTTTGATCAAAGTGATTGTTATTTTCAATATTTTTTCGCATCAACCGATTCTGATTTCTTTTTCCAAATTCTTGTATACTTACAATTTTTTTTATTTTTCTTTACTGGGCGAGTTTTGTTTCACCAGTTCGAGATATTTTGGAATTCAAACGATACGCGCAATATCGAAGATGACGAGAGAGAAAAATGAATGGCCAGCTTGGTGGAGAATGTAATTAAATTAGTGGAATGATCGTAGCGACTGGCGATGCCGAAGATATCGAGGTTGTTTGGGACTCTGGTCCAAATACCGAGCCAACGAGTAACGAGAATCCCGCAAACGAGCAGCAACCGTTTGTCGTCGATAAGGGGCCGAATCCCGCGAACGTGCAACCGTTTATCGTTGATAAGGAACCAAATCCCGCATATTTGACGGTAAAAAGTGCTTTTCGTCCGAGAGAAGTCAGGATACCGAGAACGAATAAGCCAAAAGGAAGAAATGAAAACAAATCTTGCGTTCGAAAAACGCAATGGGATGATAATCGATTCCGTGTCAACGGACCAAATGGTTTTCCATGCAACGGACAAAATGAACCGCGTTGCAACAGACTTCGCGAAATAGTCATTGACGGTTGTAACGTGGCAATGGGGTATTTTTTACAATTTTTTTTCTCAATTTTCCTGTTCAATGAACGATTATCAAAAATCGTGGAAAGACCGATCTCGTTAGAGGCGAAAAAAACGTCCGTATGTGTATAATGTTTAAATATTTGAATTAAAAATTAAACAGGCATAAGAACGGACAAGGTTTCTCGGAAAAGGGTTTGCAAATTGTGATCGATTACTTCAAGGAACGTGGTCATATCGTGAGGGTATTTTTACCTCAGAGCGCGCGAACGAGGGAACGCGGATTGATCGAAAAATTGCACACTGAAGGATACGTCATTTTTACCCCGAGTCGTAAAATCGGTGGACGAGACATAACTCCTTACGACGACAGGTATTTCTGAATATTGCATAAAAAAGGAAATCAAATTCGGAAAATCAGGAATAATCCGTTCGGAAAAATTCAAATCTGTTGAGAATCTAAATCCGTTTAGAACAAATTTAAACCGTTTAAAAAGGAATTGATCTCTGCATAAATAAAAATTCGAGTCCACTTAGAGAAAATTGTTAATCGGGTGATATTTTACAGAACAAAGGCATAGCTATTTGAACATTTTGGGCAATCGTTCAGAGAGTAAAATAAATATCGATATTTTTTTTTTCGATCGGCACGATGATTCTTGCAGATTTATCTTGGAATATGCGACAAAGTGCAACGGAATTGTCGTATCGTCGGATCAGTTTCGCGACATGTGGCGAGAAAAGCCAGAATGGCGAGATACGATAGAAAATCGTTTACTCACGCCAACATTCGTCGGTGATTATCTCATGTTCCCTGAGGATCCGTTAGGACGAAGCGGACCGAGTCTCGAGGAATTTCTGCGATATTGATAAACATCAATATCCCAAATTATTATATTTTTTGTTGTCTAAGAATTTTGTACAGTTACTTGTAAGTGATATTCGAGTTATTTATAAGCGAAGGTCGTTTAAGACTTTGTGAAAAGAATAAGAATGAAAGACTCGTTTTTCATCGAGATCTTATTTAAAAATCCGGAAGAAAAGATTAAACGGGACTATTTATTTCGTTTCTACCACATTTTTTTGCTTTAATGAAAAAACAAATACAAATGACAAACATATAGAGAAATATAAAAAAAAAAGCATCGAAAAGCGTACTCAACGTACGATGAGTTACAGGTAGATGTAGAAAAATTTTTTAGTTAAACTTTTTTGTAACGAACCGCTATTGAACTATACGGCAAAGCTATAGTAATATAAATAAAGTTTGTTTTTTTCAATAATACCTGTGTTGTGTATTTTTGTTTTGTACTTTAACGTCATCAGTCTTTGCTCATTTTATCATTGAAGATGGAAATGGGAGAGAGGGAGGGGAAGTTAGTCTTGATCCTTCGATGAATCCCAAGTTGGTCTCCAGCACCATTTTCGAGATTGACGAAGGATATCCATACTCTCTTGGGCAGTGTCACGAGCCATTCGATGCATCGGATTTATTTGCTCGCCGGTAGATCTCGCGTTTGAGAGAACAGCATCGTGCTGAAACGCCGAGCTAACTTCTGTTAAAAATACATAAAGTAAATGATCATGATTTTTTTATAATTTTGCTTCCTCATAAAGGAAGCTTTGTTTTCGTGAAGATTTTTTTTTCGCGATTTTTATGCCAATATGTTCAAAATGTCCTAAAACATCGAGAAATCATATTTAGAAAAGATATCCGGATGGATGTGTGTGTGTGTCCTGAGTTTCAGATGTAAATAATTAATAACTCGAAAACGCTTCGAGATATCAAGCTAAAATTTGGCACACTTGTCGAGCACGAATTGCTCTTCATTATGAAAAAAATGTGGTTTTAATGATAACGGGTGTTCAGATTTTATCGACTTTTTTCGTTTTTGCAAGAATGGCGTAAACGCTGTAACCTCTACAATTTTCAAGATATTGCACCCACACTTTGTACAGAACTAGTATATCTATTAATGTTGTTTGGTATTGAATTTGGCGAAAATCCATCGAGGGATTAAAATTTTATGAAAGTTTGAATTTTTTGAAAAATCGCCAAAACGCTCTAACTTGTGCAATTTTTAAGATATTGTACTGAAACTTTGCACAGAGCTAATATAGCCATCGAGGTTTTTCGCTATCGAATTTGGCGAAAATCCATCAAGGGATTAAAATTTTATGAAATTTTTAATTTTTTGAAAACTAGCGTAAACGCTCTGAGTTGTGCAATTTTTAAGATATCGCACTGAAACTTTACACAGAGCTAATATAGCTATCGAGGATGTTCGTTATTGAATTTGGCGAAAATAGATCGAATGGTTAAATTTTTATCAAATTTTTAATTTTTATAAAAGAAGCGTAAACGCTATAACTTTTGAAATTTTTTAGATATTGTAATGAGATTTTGTGAAGAGCCAGTATAGCTATCAATGTTATTTGCTATTGAATTTCGCAAAAATCTATCCAAGGATTAAAATTTTATGAAATTTTGAATTTTTCGAAAAATAGCGCAAGCGATCAAAATTGAACACTTTTGTAGCGTTAAATTAGCATTGAAAAGTTCAAACTAATAGAAGTCGCAAATTTTGCACATTGATTAATCATTTTTTTGTTAATCATCATAATAGTTAACAAAGCTTTCTTTATGAGGAAGCCAAATTTGATCACCATACTTTGTGATAAAGGAAGCTATGTGGACTATGGATAAAGATGAGGAAGCAATGTGCAAATTTCAATTTGCAGGGTTTTTTTAACCGTGTCTTTGGGAGGAAATCTGCTTGGAAAATCAGTTGAGAAGAAATTGAAATACGTTTGGAAGACATTTTTATCGACCTAGAAAAACATTGAACATTGATGTGAACAAACGTTAAACTTACTCGTTTTTGAGAAAAGTTTCATGAGAACATACTGATCGTCACAGGACGTCGATGTTTCCTCCTCGTTTGTCTCCGATCGAGCCAATCTTCGTCCAAGAAGACACGGAACTTTCTCACCCTCGAAAATCGCCGATGATTCCTCCTCGTCGCGTTTACTCTTCTTACGACGTTTTTTGCGCCGAATTTTCTCGCTCGTCCGACACTCTACATTCGTAGATTCGACGTCGCATTTCTCATCCTCCTTTTCGTTATTTTTCTTTGCGATCATTTCAATTTTCTTGCTTACGGAAGACGCGAGTGCTCGCATAGCTTCAATCTTTTTGGGTGAAAAATTCGTCTCCGCTGGTTTGAGCTTGCAGTCGCGAAAAATACGATCCGATTCGGTGGTCGCACCGTCTATGGGCTCGTTCAAATTAAATAACTCTGCAAGATCGGAAGTTTGAAAGAGCCTTCGCTGACGTGGATCCTCCAAAACGCGATTCGACAGCAGAAGTTTGAAGATTTGTCGATGATAAATCTTGAATTAAATTTTCCAACATTTAAATTGCCATTCTTGTCTTTTTTTTTGCGGCGGAAAATTCGACAATTTTGTTGAATGAATTTTGCAAACTGTCTGGGTCAGAATTACCTTTTCCTCGACTGTGCCAGCGGTAATTAGACGGTAGATCGTGACGCGTTTATCCTGACCAATTCTCCACGCTCGTTCTCTCGCTTGGGCGTCGATGGCGGGATTCCAATCAGGATCGTATATGATAACGCGATTAGCGCCCGTAAGATTAACGCCCAGACCACCGACGCGAGTCGTCGAAATGAAAATGAAGTACGACGAATCCTAGATTACCAATAAAACTTTAAAATAACGCATTAATCGTTGATTTGAAAAAAAAAAGAAAAAAATGTTCTATTGAAATAAATAATTCAATAATTCAATTATGAATTATATATAGTATCGACAGAATTAATATGAATTATTTGTTTCATGTAAATAATTGAATTATTTATTTTAAATCAATAAATATTTCAATTGATTCCCGAATGGAAGTTAAAAATTTCAAAAATTGAGTTTCGACTGACATTATTAAATTTGTGAATTGTTTGTTGTCTCTGAACCATCGGCGTTGTCCCATCCAGACGCAGATACGTGTGATTCTCGCGTTGTGCGAGTCCCTCCAAAATGTGCATCATCTGGATTAAAAGAAACAAAATTTAATTAGTCCCACTTAAAATATATGACGATAAAAATAAAAATGATATAATTAGTTTGCACAATCACCTGCCGACCCTGAGTAAACAGGAGCACTCGGTGACCTTGACGCTTCCAAATTTTCAACAGAGATCTAACAACGGCCAATTTACCGGAACGCTTCCAATAACCGAAATTTTCGATTTTTTCATCTTCGGCATTGGCTTCCGCGTCGGATTCCTTTGCGGTGTAACATTTTCAACATTACACTTTTTGCGCCTTTCCCTTCGTTTAATAACATTTTTGATTTTTAAGTTCATTCTAGAGACTCACGACATCGAGATCCTCGTAAGAGTATAAATCAGGATGATTGCATATTTTTCGCAAATTCGTCAGAGCTACGAGTAGTCTCGCTCGATAACTGTTCTCCGTACTGTTACTTCGATCATGAAGAACGGAAGATACTTGATCTGTTCGTAAATATTCCTTGTAAAGTTTCTTCTGTTCATCCGTCAAACTGCAGAACAGTACCTGTAAATAATAAAAAATAAATATAAATAAAAATCGCCATCTGAGAAACTCCATGCCTTAAGTATCGCGCCAATTCGTTAAAGTATTGTCGTTTAATTAGTTTTCCGATTCGCTCATGAAAGGGCTGCTATTTTTTTTTCAATCAAAATATTTTGCAGTAAGTCAAAGATCAGCAGAAGTCGATTAGAAAATATACAGCTTCGAATAAAGAATAAATAATCATTGGCAAATAAATACATTACCATTGCATAAATAAAAACCCTGCAAATTGAAATTTGCACATTGCTTCCTCATCTTTATCCATTTGGCTTCCTCATAAAGGAAGCTTTGTTAACTATTGAAAAATATTAGTAATCAATGTGCAAATTCGATTGATTTTCGACAAATTCGATAGCGAATAACATTGATAGCTATACTGGCTCTTCACAAAATTTCATTGTAATATCTAAAATATTTCAAAAGTTATAGCGTTTACGCTTCTTTTGAAAAATTAAAAATTTGATAAAAATTTAATCATTCGATCGATTTTCGCCAAATTCAATGACGAACATCCTCGATAGCTATATTAGTTCTGTGTACAGTTTCAGTGCAATATCTTAAAAATTGCACAAGTCAGAGCGCTTACTCTATTTTTCAAAAAATTAAAAATTTCATAAAATTTTAATCCCTCGATGGATTTTTGCCAAATTCAATAGCGAACAACCTCGATGGCTATATTAGCTCTGTGCAAAGTTTCAGTACAATATCTTAAAAATTGCACAAGCTAGAGCGTTTAAGCTATTTTTCAAAAAATTCAAAATTTCATAAAATTTTAATCCCTCGATGAATTTTCGCCAAATTCAATACCAAACAACCTTAATAGCTATACTAATTCTGTACAAAGTTTGAGTGCAATATCTTGAAAATTGCAGAGGTTAGAGTGTTTACACCATTCTTGCAAAAACGAAAAAAGTTGATAAAATCTGAACATCCGTTATAATTAAAACAAAATTTTTTTCATAATGAAGAGCAATTCGTGCTCGACAAGTGTGCAAAATTTTAGCTTGATATCTCGAAGCGTTTTCGAGTTATTAATTATTTACATCTGAAATTCAGGACACATCATCCACCATCCATCCGGACATTTTTTCTAAATATGATTTCTCGATGTTTTAGGACATTTTGAATATATTGGCATAAAAATTGCGAAAAATTTTGTTTTCACGAAAACAAAGCTTCCTTTATGAGGAAGCAATATTGGATGAATAATAAAACGAATGATAATTAATCGGGCCTCATTTTTTTGAGCTACAAAGAGGCAATATTTACTTGTTCGTTTTTAGCCGGCAAGCTAATATGATGCTGAACATCATTTTTCGTTCTCCTGAGCATATAAGGTGCGATCGCATCCTTCAGCATAGTGGCGACCTGCAGCGCTGTCGCTTCTTGAAGCGGCGAAGCATTTGCGTAACCACCGCGAGTTATCGGATTTGCGCAATGCTCGACAAAAGTCGCCAGAGTTCCCAATTTTCCCGGCAGAATAAAATCGAAGAGTGACCACAATTCCTTCAACGAATTTTGCATTGGACTTCCGGTCAGTAGTAAACGATGGGGCGTGGAGAATTTCTTCACTGCTTTGCTTATCTGAATGATTTACCAAAAAGAATAACACTTATTATTAAATAATTTTTACCTTAATTTTATTTTCTATAAAGAAAAATGAGAGATTGAAAATAAATTGATCATGACATATTTTGAGCTTTATTATTGAATTAATCATGAAAGTACCTTTGCATCGGGATTTCTTATTTTGTGACCCTCATCGAGAATCACGTAATGCCACTGAGATTCAAGAAGAAGCGTCTTGTGGCTCAATACACCCGAGTAAGAAGTTACAAGGATACCTCCGGTCTTCAAAATGTCTTCTATCAAACTTTCGGGATCACCTATTAAAAATGATTGTTTCGTTTTATTCCATGTTGCAATAGTATCTATTATTTGATTGATTTGCTCGTAACTTGCAGAGAAGTTATTCACGAATATCGAATATGTAAATATGTTTCAACATATTTTTATATACTTGAAGAGTTTGGTTGGGCCAAAAGTCGAAAATGTCGTCTCAAAGACAAAAAAAAATTAAAATATTAAATTTGGCGCCACTAATTCACCCCGATAAGTTCCTGAATGATGTAAAACTACGACACGCAGAGAAGGTGACCAATCTCGAAAATGTTTGACCCACTGTTCGAGTAACGTGGCCGGACAAACTATGAGACTCGGGCCCAAGCCTCTGAATCTGAAAAAAAAAACATTTGATGATCAGAATTTCTCTAAACGTCATTGGCGTGCGTTCAGCTACTCAGGCGCGGTTTTTACCTCCCACCGTCGGAAAGCAATTCGCTGACGTCGAGTCCAGCGAGAAAAGCGATAACTTGAACGGTTTTTCCGAGGCCCATTTCATCTCCCAGCAAACCACCGAGACCACGACCATGAAGTTCCCACAACCAACGCACGGATACTCTCTGATACTCGTACAATTTTTTCCAAATTGTCTTTGGTACCTTGAAAAGATTGTCAACTGCGAATAACGCGTCTTTGCCGGACTCTTCTTTCAATCTTGCTTCCATTCGCTCCAGGTAAATCGATTCATCACCATCGTCGAAAACTATCAATGACATCGACAATGTTACTCGAGAGAAAATAAAAAATTTCAATACGAATTCGCATCCAAGTCGAAAAATGACTCACTTTTTGTTCCACCGGAATTTTGCGTTTGTCGTTCGATGTCCTTTTTGCGTCTTTTATTTCTCGCTCTATTTTTCTTCTCCACCTCGAAATCTAAAATCGCATAATTGGTAAGTTACATATCTCCAGAAGGAAAGTAGCAATTCAAAGATATTCAATCCCGGGATTTTTAGTAAATAATGAATACAAGATTAAAATGTTAGAAAAATTGTTTTTTAGTAATTGTTCTTATTTTTTCCCTAACCAGAATCCTCGATTTCACCGTCGCTTGGAACATATTCGCTTCCCGATTCTTGATTTTTAGATTCTGTGGAAAGAGTTCTTTTTCTCCCCACAGAAACATCCTCTTTTCGTTTCTCCGATATCGACAATTTTTTATTGTTTTCTTCAGCTTTTTTTTGCGACTCCAAGGATGGAGTTTTTCGCCTTTTTTCGGCACTTTGTTTGGGCTTATCCAGCGGCAACTGTTTCGTTATCGTCTCAAGTTTCTTGGATTCCTCAATGACGATCGTCGACGATTTCAAGCTTTTTAATTTTTTCCTCTGAGCCAAAAGTTCAGCTTGCCTCCTCATGTATTGCTCCAAGCTCGATAGAGTCGAAGGTTCAATTGACTTTCTATAAAAGTTTTTTTAAAGATTCGATTCTTGATTTATCATTATTCATTTATCCATTTATAATTATTTCATTCTAGTGGCAAATGAATAAACAAAAATTCGGCTCAATTTTGATATTTTTTGCTAAAAAACTCAATGGAAGATTAAAAAGGATACAATACCTTTGCGTTGTTGGCTCAGCCGAATTGAGGACATCTGCCGCTTGAAACGGTGTAATTTCGCCGATTCGTACACGACGATCCAATTCAGATTTTTCGTCGATTTCATTTTTATCTGACGCATTGGCTGGTGAATTATTTTCATCAATATTTTTCCATCTGTTCAGCGCTTCTTTTAATCGACTGGATGCAGCTTCCGTGATGCTTTCCTCCGAACGAATTGAAACAATCTAGAAAAGGAAGATTTGGCTGAGTATTTAAATCCATAGATTTAGAGCCAAGATGCTCAGTTTTTTTTTTTTTTATAACTAAAATACCCATTTACATGTAAATTCAATATTCATTCCTAAACAGATACACGTGTATGTGCACACACATATTATGAATTTAAAGAGGCTAACTTCTTTGAGATTTTCCGTTTGTATATCATCCGACCAATTGTCACTGACATTTTCCACCGTCATCTGTTTGTCATCATCGATATCTTGGCAATCCATCAGAAATAGATTATAAGAAACAATATATCTTACTTAATTCTTAATTTTGCGGAAAGTTTTTATTTCGTCGAGCAACTGTCAGACACACGCTACGCCAATCAGAAAAGCAATGTGTAAAGCGTGTGAAGTGTGCTCGATCGGTAAAAAAACTATAATCATATCATTTTTAAAGAAAATTATTATTATTATTACCATGCGTCGATAACTTAGCTTTTGTTGATAAGAGAACGACCTACAGAAAACGTGCTCCTGTTTTTTTAAACTTTTTTAACGGCGGCGCACGAGGAGTGGCGCGCATGCGCATTCTGACATTACCATCAGTCAGTATAGTAGAAAAAATTCGGTTTTTTTAAATCATTTAATTTAATCTATTATCGATTAAATATCCTTAAAGTCTCGATTGTAAATGACAAAAAAGTAATTTAGGTGGAAAACAAATATTTTTCTTTTCTAAAAATCAATAGTGCACTATGATATTGTAACTTATTAAAGTTAGATTGAGCAATTGTTGGTAAGCTGACATTTTAATGGAATATAAAAAATGATGAAAATTTGTTGTTTGAGAAATCTTTTTCAATACATATTTTAACCCAAATGAACCCAATGAAATAAGTTTTCCGAGTGAAAAATTAAGCGAAATTTGTTAAATTTCTGGTAAAAATTTGGCGAGATTTCCTGGCGATTTTTGAAGTTTGATCGATATTTTTCTTGCGCCATTTGGCAACACTGGTTAGAGGGAAAAAGGGAAAAATGTTGCTGCGCCGTTGAGTGCCAAAGATGCGCATGTAAAACCGTTACGCGAAAAAGGTTATGAATAAAACTTGTATTGCCTTTATCATCACCAATTTATCGTCGTTTAAACCGTAAATTGGGATTTGAAGAATTTATCACCAAAAAGAGCATCGTCAGTCGCGTCGCACGTGAGCGACGACGAAGGAAGTGGAAGGAAGATCATCGGTAAAAAAAGTGAAATTTCATCGTTGGTATCGTATCCAATGTGACTCATGTCGACACCTTGCTTGTATATGTAGCGCTTGTTGCCACTATTTCGTATTATTGCGTATTAATCAATTTCGTAATCTCATGTACAATAGAATTTTCCTCAGCGTGTTTACAAATATGTTGGATAAATAAGTCTAATTTCAACGATTGTCGCGTAAAAAAACGTGCCCTAGGTAAATACACGTTGATCCAGGATATTAAACGTCATCGCACGTATTTTCCATCAACAGACGCATTTTCGTAAACAATCTAATCGTCGTTTTAACCGCACGATTATCGATAAGGTGGTCCGTGAGTCCGGACACCGTTGATTCTCGTGAACCGCAACATGTTCGGCCAATCGGCGAACACTTCCTTTGGTAAGATTTATCATCCGAGACGATGGAAAAAGAAATTACATATCGGCAGTTACGAACGTTCTTTGGAACGAGGAATCTGTGAATGTATCACTTTGATGAAAAATTTACAAAGACTCTTACGTTACTCGGTAAATCATTTTCATAAATAATGCAAAAAGGTTCGATAATCATTTATCAAGTAACATTGGAATCTTCTAGATTCTTTGTCCGAAGAATCACTGATTTTTCGTTCGGCCGAATGTTCGAATCTCCGAGTACACGAGAGACGAAAGTCGTGTTTGTAATTTTGTTTTTTATTCTTTGACTCTAGGAGGATTCAACACGACGACCCAGAGCAGTCCCTTTGGACAATCAGCCTTTGGTAAACCGATTTCTACCACAAGCTTTGGTACTGGGTCAACACCAGTATTTGGTAGCAACAACACCTCACTTTTCAGTGCTAAACCCACAGGTGCTACTACCGGCGGCTTGTTCGGGAATGCTGCAGCTGCACCGGCTTTTGGCCAGCCGGCGACTACTCAATCGTCCTTTGGAGGTAATTTATCGATTTGTTTATCAAGATTTTCCAATTCAAATCTAGAAATGTTTTAATTTTTGAAAACACACGGATATCCTGAAAATCTTTGGATATCCTGAAACATTCTAAAATTTGTTTCATTCTTGAAATATCCTGTATACATTAGGGTGGGGCGAAAATCCGCTTTTTTTGAAATTCTTTTAGCAATACCGAAAATATTGTTCACTATCTTACCAAAAAAATCTGTGCAAAGGCAAAAAATTTTAAGTCAATATCTTAGGCTCAGCAAAGTTCGTCAAAGTTCAAAGTGCTGGGAATAAATTTTTTCTCGGCATATTTTCATTGGAAAATCAATGCTCTACAAAAAAGGTCTTTACATGAAACTATGTAAGATCGATAGTTTTTAAGATCATTGCAATTGTAGTATAAAAATTGTCATTTTACTCTATATTTATAATTTTCATGGGTAAAAAGTAATTGATAAATGCCTTATTTCAAATAAAAGTAAATTTTCTACGAAAAAGCTCCTTATATGAAATCATGTAGGATTTGTAGTTTCTAAGATAATTGCAAATTTACTTAAAAATAATCATTTTTTTTTCTACAAATATTTTGTCTGTGAAGAAAAAAATTTAATTTCTTTTTTTTCGATTAGATTCTCCACAAAAACAATCTTCTAGTCTTATTATATAAGAATTAAAATATTCTTCACATACATATGAATGTACAGGGAGTTCCGAGTCGACTAACTTTTAAATATAATTGGCGATTTTTTCGTGGACAGAAAAAGACAGCCTCCCACGGGAATAAAGTATATGTAAGAATATATTTTTCAATATATAAGAAGTATATTAGAAATATATATTGAGGAGTTATACACAGTCAGGAGATCGAAAAAGGCGATTTGTCAAGATTTTTTTCTGGAAAGACATTTTAATTTATTAACGAACAAATTTATATACATATTTTTGGAACTTTAGATTTTATTTTGGAATTTTTCTTTTTAAAAAATAATGGTTCTTGAGATAGAGGAAAATAACCATTTTTTTTACTAAAATTGCAATTATCGTAGAAAATATCGATCCTACATAATTTTATATAACAATCTTTTATGTAGAGAGTTAGATTTCTTATAAAATAAGAAGTTTATCAATTATTTTTTACCCATTGAAAGTATCGATATAGAGAAAAATGACAATTTTACTAAAAGAGCAATTATCTTAGAAGCTATCAATCCTACATGATTTGATATAAGGACCCTTTTTGTAGAGAATTAAATTTCCAATAAAAATATGCCCAGAAATTTTATTTTTTTCACATTTCGAACTCTGGCAAGCCTAATATATTGACTCAAAAATTTTCCTCTCTGCACAGATTTTTTTGAAGCATAAAGAACAAACAAAATTTTAGGTATTGCTAAAAGAATTTCAAAAAAGCTGATTTCCGGCCCACCCTAGTATACACCCTTGAATTTCGTATTTTCTGAACAATCCTGAAAATATTTCCAAATCTCGATTTTATTTAAACGTCGTTCGTCCTTGAGTTATCTTAAAATATTCCTCAATGTTTAAATTTACCCTTTATCCTTGAAATGTCTTCTTGAACAATATTCTTAAATTTTGTGTAGCCACAAGATAATACTTTCTCAGCTAAGTATCGTTTTTCTTTGTTCGTCACCAGCTTTCGGTGGAACTGGAACAAACACCAGCTTGTTCGGTACGCAGCCAAATGCAAACGCAAATTTATTCGGCACGAGCGCCACGACATCGGCGTTTGGCCAGGCGAATAAACCAGCTGGTTTTGGATTTGGAGCTCCCGCCGGCCACAGCCTTTTCGCGCAGCCTCAACAGACGGTTCAGCAAACGACGCCTTTTGGTCAAGCAAATGCACCCGCGAATACCAGTCTTTTCGGCAATACGGGAGGTACGATTTTTTCTACTTCTCCGAATTAGTTCAGTTTTTTTTTTCAAAATAAAGCTGTTTGCAAACTATTTCAAAGTTCTTTTTCTTATATTTTGATGATTTTTCTGCAGGATTTCGAGCCAACACGACGACAACAGGGATGACCGGTACAGTGGTAAAATTCAATCCTGTAACCGGCACGGATACAATGGTAAAGAATGGCGTAACGCAAAATATATCGACCCGACATCATTGCATAATGTGCATGAAGGAGTACGAGACGAAATCACTCGAGGAGCTTCGCCTCGAGGATTACACGGCAGGTCTCAAGGGACCCGCTCAGCGTAAGAAAAAATGAAAACAAAAAAAAAGAAACAAAAAATTCCAACGAACGGATGAAGATACAATGAAAAATTACCTTAGATATTTTTTAGATTAATCGTTTATTCTTTTTATTTCTCGACGGGCTGGGGCATTTTTTTCTTTCTTTCTCTCACACAAACAGCTGGACAAACGACGGGACTCTTCGGTGCTACGGCCCAACAATCGCCATTCGGTAATACGGGAACTATAACGAGCACCGGTTCGAGCGGTAGGAATTATTTTTATTTCCCATTACGAAAGTTGGAAAATCGTTCCAGCTTTTTTTTTCCACAGCAATGTGGAGCATGAAAAAAAAATCACGTTTTCGACTTGATCCAGTGATATTCTCTGTGGAATATATTTTTGTGAATCGCAAAACTTTCATCGATAGAGAGAGAGTTATTATTATTTAAGTTTCAACGTTACTAAAATTATTCTGAATATTTTTCGTCAAAGGATTTGGCTCAATGACGACGGGATTCGGAGCTCCGAACCAGACAACAGCGAGCGGGGGTCTATTTGGAAAGCCCGTTACCGGTTTTGGCGCACCGACAACAACGACCAGCGCTTTCGCCTTCAATCCAACGACGTCGTCAAATTTGTTCGGCGCTAATACCCAAGCGAAGTCATTCGGAGGTAAAAAAAAACAGATCTCTATCTTCGCATCGATATTTCGTAACCCATAAATGTGATATCGAGATTTTTGCTAATTTTTTTTTCTAGCTGCCGCTCCAACGACCCTATTTGCAAATACGACTGCGACTCAGCCCGCTGCAACGGCATTTGGTGCCATGAACGGTACTCAAAATACGAGTTTCGGCGCTTTTGGCGCAACTCAACCCACTCAGGTATTCATCTGTAGAAAATTGAAGAGTTAAAAAGTTGAAAAAATTAAATTTCACATTGCCAGTCATTTCTTTTAGTTTTTATCTGCAAATTATGAAAGCAACATCCAGAACTTGGAGTATATAACAGTCCAAAGTATTTGATTCTTTTTTGTCTACTAGATAAATAATAATAACTTTTTACAGAGCATCGGACTCTTCAATCAAAACAAATCGGCATTCAACATCGCAACGCCGAACACGGGTTTCGGAGCTTTCGGTCAAACTGCACCAGCGAATACGGGTACTCCGGTATTCGGCGCAAAACCAATGGGAACAACGGGTTTTGGTAATGCTCCGTCTTTCGGCGCAACGGCTGCCCCAACTTTCGGTACAACGACGGGCTTTGGCACGACACAAAATACCAACACGTCTTTGTTCAATTCAACGTTGAAGCCTGCGGGTCAAACGACTGGTTTCTCATTCGGAGCCACACCAGTTTCATCAACGGCACTTGGTATGCATAATTTTCGAGCTCACAGCGGTCAACCGGAAAGTTCCCCGATCGATCGTTTATTTAAAGTCATAATAAACATTTTTCAAATTAATTATAAGTGTGTAATGATATTTGAAATGTTTTTAGGCACGAATACCGGTCTGACTTTGGGTGGAGGTGGTTCTCTTTTTGGCACGGGCAAACCTGGCGGTCTTTTTGGTAGCGGCACAGCGTGCACGACGTTCAACAATACGGGAACTTTTGGCGCTCCGGGTGGATTCGGAACAAACACGACACTCGGGGCGCCGGGTCTCGGAACGAGTTTCCTCGGTGGCGGGTACGGAATCTTTCGAAAATCATTTTCAGGATCGATGTTCAATAAAATTTTTAATTTCTTGAAAAATTAAGTAAATCTGGGTATTCTTTCATAATTTCCTATTATTTATTTCTCTCAGAGTCGGCATGAATCAAACCCAACAGAATTCAAATTCAGTCGCTGTGCATCAACAAATTTTGGCACTGGTGTCGGCTCCATTTGGTGATTCACCGTTGCTGAAAAATCTCTTGCCCGTAAGTAATGTTTTATTCAATTTTTGCTTCTTCATAGAGGAAGCTTTGTTTTTCATGTCAGTATGTTCAAAATGTCCTAAAACATCGGGAAATCATATTTTTAAAAAATGTCCGGATGTATGTATGTATGGATGTATGTGTGTATTTAAAAAAAAGGGCGTGGTTGCTCTAGCGTTCGCAAATTTTGCGATATCGAGTTAAAAAATATTATACAGATAGTTTGGGTGTTAAAGATTATTGCTATTGAATTTCACGAAAATCGCTCAAGGGATTCGCGATTTATAAAATTTTGGATTTTTTGCAAAAAGCACGTGATCGCTCTAGCTTGCACATATTTCGTGATACCACGCTCAAAATTTTTATAATGGTAGTTTAATGAAAGAAGTTACTTGGTATTCAATTTTGCAAAAATCGCTTGAGCCGTACAAATTTTATGCGATGTTGAAATTTTCAAACAAAAAGCTTGATCGCTCTAGCGTCCGCAAATTTTGCGATATCAGGTTAAACAAAAATTATACCGATAGTTTGAGTGAAAAATATTGTTGGTATTGAATGTCGCGAAAATTGCTCGAGGGGTTCGTGATTTATGAAATTTTTTAATTTTTGTGGAAAGCCCATGATCGCTCTAGCTTGCACAAATTTCGATATATCAGGCTCAAATTTTCAATAATGGTAGTTTAATGGAAAAAGTTACTTGGTATTCAATTTTGCAAAAATCGCTTAAATCGTGCAAATTTTATGCAACTTTGAAATAAAAAAAAAAAAAAATTGATCGTAAATTGTACGATACAAAGCTGCCGTTTTATTACTCCGATAACCAGAGGTAGTAAAAAAAAACTTGCAAATCGGAAATTTGCACATCGTTTCCAGAGTATTTTTCCGTATTTACAAAGCTTCCTCTATGAGGAAGCCAAAACTGTGACAGCTAATATTTACTAAAATTTGCTAACATTACCTCATAGAGGAGGATTTGTAAATACGAAAAAGTTTTTTAAATTCCGTATCTCCGTGGATATGCTAATAATATTACGTAAAAAAAAATATACAAAGACATAAAAATATATAAACAAAAACAAAAAGAATTGAAATGATTAAAAGACCTTTTTTTAAATATTTTTAAAATTTTTTAGTTCTATGAGGACGTGCAAATATTATTATCCTATTTCCAAAATATATCTCATGCAACTTCGTCATTTCTTTCAGGCGTCAGGAAAAGCTGAGGAACTCTTGAAACCTGCGAATCCGACTTCCAGATCTTTGAACAGTCCGCAATACAAAGTATCGACGAATAACAATTCGTCCAAGATCAAACCTCGTGTCGTAACAGCAGTTCAATTGTCCAAGGTTCGTATTTTTCATTTACATGGTGTTTTCGTTTATCGAGAAGAGTCAAAAGATTTGAAAAACAATGTTTTTCGAATATTCAGACATGCGAGTCTTCAGCTTTTTTGCGAAAATAAATGTAATTAGAAAAACCATTATATGATACTTGGTCAACATTTTGAATGCGTGGAGAATCGTCCAAATTAAATTAATTTAATTCTTGAACGGAGCTGTATTCTATTTAACGAGTCGGCGAAAAACTGAAAATATTGAAAAAAATATGAAATATTGAAAAATAAAATGTATTTTTGAAAAATCAATAGAAATCATTGTTCGAGGGACTCGAGGAGGAAGATCCAACCTTGTTGGAGGCTTTTCAACCGCGTCCCAACGCGAAGCGTTTGGTACTTCGTCCGAAACCATTGACGAGCGTTCCAACGTCTTCAGCCGAGCAAGTTAATACGTTGCAAAACAACGAGACTCGTGATGAGAGTATCGAATCTTCGTCATCGTGCAGCTCCGATGCGGATCCGGCAACGGCGGAAATTTCAGAAAAGGAAATTCGTCGATTCGACTCTCAAACAAGTACCCGCAAATCGAATTCCTGGTGAGTCTTCCACGTGACTCAAATATCTCTTATCTCCACGGAAACAGATTTCAAGATTTCACGAACAATTTATTTCACGTCAGGTTAAAAAAGCCCTCTTCTGGCAAAGATTTGGACAAAATGTGGGCGTCCTTCGTTAGCACGGGAACTCCCAAGGAATCGTTGGAAAATACCGTGGCAGAGTTTCAAGCGCACGAGAATAATCAGGCTAAATCACCGAACAACGAGAGTCCAACGTCGCCCAACGCAAATCACAGCTGTTCATTGGGAGGGGATAAAAGCGCCGGTGATTCACCCGGAGCTTTCAAATATTCACGAAATTTCAATGGTAAAAATAAATAATTTTGCAAATACAAACAATATGGGATATATCGATTGATTTGATTTTTTTTTCTACTTTCCAGATTCCAGTCGTGATCTCAATGAGAGTCCACACTCGGTACTCCAGCAAGATTTCGAACCGAACCAGTCCAAAGTAGTTCTACGTCGAGTCGGTTATTACACGATTCCGCCTGTCGAGCAACTCGACGATTACGTTGTCAATGAGACGTGCATCGTGCCGCACTTCACGATCGGCCGCGAGGGTTATGGAAACGTTTATTTTCCGGATCCCTTCGATATTTACGGTTTGAATCTCGATGAGATTGGTAAGTCGGAATAATTACATATTTCCACCTGGCTAAAAACCAGGGTTGCAAGTAATGCATTACTTTTTGTAATGCATTGCCATTTTCATTACCCATTACAATGTAGTATGTAGTGGAAACAATTTCCATTACCCATTACAATGTAGTGTGTAATGGAACAAATCTCCATTACTCATTACAATGTAGTGTGTAATGGAAAAAAAATTTCATTACCCATTACAATGTAGCGTGTAATGGAAAAAAATTCCATTACCCATTACAATGTAGTGTGTAATGGAAAAAAAAATCCATTACCCATTACAATGTAGTGTGTCATGAACAAAAATTTCATTACCCATTACAATGTAGTGTGTAATGGACAAAAATTTCATCACCCATTACAATGTAGCGTGTAATGGAAAAAAAATTCCATTACCCATTACAATGTAGTGTGTAATGAAAAAAAAAATCCATTACCCATTACAATGTAGTATGCAATGGAAAAAAAATTCATGACCCATTACAATGTAGTGTGTAATAGAAAAAATTGCCATTATCCATTGCAATGTAATGTGTAATGAACAAAACTTTAATTGCAATTTTGGGAATGGAAAAATATAGACGAATAAATTATTGCAATTTTGCATTACATTTTAATGACTTAGGTACCTTAAATTCGAAAAAGCATCTATATCAACTTTTTGTATGCATATAGATGCTTTTTAGAATTTAAGATACCTAAGTTATTAAAATGTAATGCAAAATTGTAATAATTTATTCATCTATATTTTTCCATTCAGAATATTGCAATCAAAGTTTTTTCCATTACACATTACATCGCAATGGGTAAAGGAAATTTGTTCTATTACACGCTACATTGTAATGGGTCATGAAATTTTCTTCCATTACACACTACATTATAATGAGTAATACAAAATTTTTCCATTACACACTACATTGTAATGGGTAATGACATTTTTTTCCATTACACACTACATTGTAATGGGTAATGGAAATATTTTCCATTACACATTCTAAAAGTAATGAATAATGCATTACTTTTACATTACGAATTTCGCAACCCTGCTAAAAACAGAGAAAAAGATGAGAATTTTTTATCTTAGAAAATTTTTGACGAAAATTATTATTTTTCGCAGTACATTTCCGACACAAGGAGGTCATAATATATCCCGACGACGATAAGAAACCGCCGACCGGCCAAGGTTTGAATCGTCGTGCTCAAGTGACTCTCGAGCGCGTTTGGCCTCACGATAAATCACTTCACGAGCCAATCACCGATCCTTACCGTTTAGGGACGATGAATTACGAGGGGAAATTGCGCAGAGTATCGGCAAAGCACGACACTCGTTTTCTCGAGTATCGTCCTGAAACTGGATCCTGGGTTTTCAAGGTAAAATATTTCGATTAGTTGGCCAAAAACATCTTCGAAATCGCGCCGATGGAAGAGAAAAAAACGATAACCAGAGCGGAAACTTTGCCAAAGATAAATTGAAAGCATTTGTATCTTTTTTTCAGGTCGATCATTTTTCCAAATATGGCCTGAGCGATTCCGACGACGATGACAACGACGTTCCGCTCAATCCGGGAATGAAAGAATCGAAAGCCACGAGCGGGACGACGATGAGAAGAAAAGTAATAGGAGACCGAGCAAGAGTACAGAAAACATCAGCGGAAGGACTACCATTGCAAAAAAAGTGGCCGACCCCCGAAGCATTGGACAAAAAAGAGGTGCGTCATTTAAAAATCTAATGTGATTTTGATGTAGCCAAATTTATTAAATTCAGCAATTCAATAAATTTTTACCTCCAAATGACTTCCGATTATTTCGTTTTAAACAAACAAAAGCGTGCAATTTTCTTCGCGTTGCAGTTTTCGAATGGTCTTAATGGAAAAATGAATGACACGTCCAACAGTCTCGATAAGACCGTGAGCTTTCGTGGCGATGACATGGATTTGAATGATTCTTCGCCGATAAGTGAGTTGTATCTGTTTTAACTTAGATATTTGCCATTTGAGAAAAAAAAATTTCGTCCGAATCATTGGATATCCTTTCTTAATTTTATTTGGAAATGAAATTTGATGAAAGGCCCTAGGGGTATAAGGATGGTGAATCTGCCCCCGAAAGGTTTTTAAATGATACTTAGAGCATAAGTAGGTACTAATAATATAATTAGATCCTGAAAGTTTCAGATCCCTAACTAAATTGGTTATTGAGAAAAAGTGAAATATGTAAAAAACAGAAAAAAAACATTTCTAAGGATTGACCAAACCGATTGATCTACATTTTTTATATGTTTTGGGGCCTGATAATAGCTCCGAGAAAAAAATTAAGAGCTCTATAGCTCTATAAAATCTTTGAAAAGAAAATTATTTTTCTTTCATTTTCAATTTTTAACCGTGATACATTTTTGGCACAATTATGAAACAATTTTTTTTTCGAACCTTCTATATTTCACTATAACACTATGAATTTTTAAAAATTTTAAAAACGGTACGCCATAGTAGAAAAAAATAAAAACCACTTTTTGGCTCAAATAATGAAATTATTTGTATGTTTTGAGGTTTAATTTTTGGTATTTTAACGCATATTTACATAATTCGTATTTATTAAAAACCATATTTCATTTTCAAAATAACAACAATTTTTTTTCGCCACAGTCAAAAATTAAACCAGGTAAATATCAATAATCAATTTTATAGTCATTTTAACAAATATTTTTAGGAACAATATTTTATTATAAAACTCGATTATTTATATATTTTCTATAGACAAGAACATTTTTTTTCTGAACAAATGTAAACTTTCAAAAAAATTTAAGTTTAATTTTATTCGTTTATTGTTTTTTCTTAAAAATTAATAAACCCAACAGTTCTCACAAAAAAAAGAATTTGTTAAAGATCGATCGATATACTGTTGAATACAATTATAACATAAAAAACAGTTTTTAATAAATAAATAATAAAAAGGCAAATAACTATCTCAGAATCAAAGGTATATTTTTCAAAAATATTGCGGAATCACATTTCAGCTGTGAATGTGCAAATGGTCTTGGAACTAGTGGATGTTGCTTCCATGTTACCGCGATTATTTATTATTTGTCACACGGGCGATATTTGTCGGACGCCTGCTTCCACGCCTGCTGAAACATTGAGCAAATTATCTGATAAAGACTAATGAAATGTGATTCTGCAATATTTTTGAAAAGCTTATGATTTAGATATGTCTTCCTTTTTATTATTTATTTATAAAAAACTTTTTTTTATATTGTAATTGTATTTTACAGTATATCTGCGCAGTCTTTAAGTAATCCTTGTAATAGTGTGAACTGTTGAGTTTATTAATTGAGAATTTAAAAGAAAACAATAGATAAATAAAATTAAGCTTAGATTTGTTTGAAAGTTAAGATTTGTTCAGAAAAAAATCTTAGTATTTTTCACCAGTTCGATAATTTTTGGTCATTATATCTGTCTCAAATCTATAAAAATATACAAATAATCGAGTTTTATAATAAAATGTTGTTCCTAAAAATATTTGTTAAAATTACTATAAAATTGATTAGTGATATTTACCTGATTTAATTTTTGACTGTGGCAAAAAAATTTTTTTTGTTATTTTGTAAATGAAATATTATTTTTAATAAATACAAATTGTATAAATATGCGTTAAAATACAAAAATTCAACCTCAAAGCGTACTAAAAAAATCATTATTTCGGCCAAAAAGTGGTTTTTATTTTTTTCTACTGTGGCGTACTGTTTTTTATTTCTTTTTAAATTCACAGTGTTATAGTGAAATATAGAAGGTCTGAAAAAAAAATAGTTTCATAATTGTGCAAAAATTTTATCATGGTTAAAAATTGAAATTAAATGAAAAACATTTTTTTTTTCAAGGATTTTAAATAGGTATATAGCTCTTTATTTTTTTTCTCGGAGCTATTATCAGCCCTCAAAACATATAAAAAAAATTAGATCAATCGGCTAGGTAAATCCTAAGAATTTTTTTTTTCTTTTTTACATATTTCACTTTTTCTCAATAACCAATTGAGTTAGGGATCTGAAACTTTCAGGATCTTATTATTTCATTAGTACCTACTTATGCTCTGAGTATCATTTGAAAACCTTTCAGGGGCAGATTCACCATACTTATACCCCTAGGGCCTTCGGAAAAAAAAAATCCTTGCTGATTATTTCATTTTCAGAGGATTCCACGAGCGAGAAGCAACAATCGGCGCTGAGTCCAACCTCCATACACGCGAGAATAATGGGTACCGATAGTCACAAGCTTCAGCTAATGAAGGCCAGTTTTTTCGACACCGACGATTACAATGAATGTACGTTAATTAATTAATTAATTAATTTAATAGATTTAATTTAATTTGACATTAACTAAATGGAATATAATTAAATTTTTTTAAAATCGTCGCTTACGTAGCATCAATGAACGAGGACGTTGAACATCCAAGCTCGAAAGTTCATAGGGACTCGATCGAGATCAAAGACGAGGGTCAAACGTATTTTCCCACGCTGAGATCGAATCTGACGCTTCACAGTCAGTTGCCTTACGCATCACCCAGAGAGTCGATCTACGATGCTAAAGGTTGGTTCATGGTCATTCCCAAATTGAAAAGTAATCAATTATTTCGCGACATTTCAACGATTTTGAAAATCACTGGTTCGCTCATTATTTTTCTTTCTAATTACAGAAATGAAAACTAAGCAACCAGTCGAAGTGAAGTCTGAAAAGTTTTCGAGAATGGCGAAAGCCTTTCCTCCGCCTATCGTGAATCCTACGACGGTGGTTTTGAAGTTCAGAGGTGATGTCTTACCACTGAAACAATCGATATGCAGCAGATTGAATTTTCGTAGTATTGCCGATATCGGGATACAAATGGGAAGAACATTTAGGCCAAGCTGGGGCCCAGGATTGACTCTCGTTTCCCTGAGCAGCCAGGAACAGGCAGCGACTGTACCTCTGCACAATACCTTCAGTCAAATTGAGACTTACGTTTCCGGTAGACTCCTCGACGACATGACCTCGATGAGTATCGTTCAGCGTCTTCAGATATTGGGCGGTGCGCGGGCCGATCACGATCCCGTCGAAATATTTCAAGTCAGTATTTGAAATCAAACGAGTTGAATAATTCCTAGTAAAAAATAGAATTTCAATTTGCAGCTTAAAGAGAATTAATTTCAATTTTAACTCGAATCACTTTCAATTTAAATGACAAAAATAATATTCAGAAACGATATTTTGCAATTTGTGAAGGAGAGCATTGAGGATCATCTTCGAATTCAACTGAATCATTGCGTAATGGGCCAAGAGGGCGATTGCCCGATTATCGGGACAACCAGCGGAGAATCAGCATTGGCCGCATTGCACGCGCATTGCATCCAGTCGCAAAAACTCGCGGATTACACCGATCCGGATCGTCTCGCGTATTACGCGAGCGACGTGTGGAGACTGTGCGTTGCTCTGTGGGGAAATCTTCCAGAATTAGCATCGAGCCCGGGTAATTATTTGTTCTACATTGTGGGACATTTTATTGATACTAGCATAAAAATCGAAGGAAATTTTTTTTCGCAAGAACAAAGCTACCTTTACGAAGTGAAATTGAAATGAGCCGAAGCTGAATTGGAGAATTCTTCCTTAATGCAGAGGGTTGCCAGCGCTTCAGAGGGTCAAAAATAGTAGAATAGTGACTTACTTTCACAGAAATAGTGACGTAATAGTGACTTCTTCGTTTAAATAGTGACAAAATAGTGACATTTTCCCTACCAATTTAGGAACTTTTGTGAAAACTAGTCGTATTTTTTTTCAGCATTTCAGAGCTCATTTGCTGTATTTTCATGAGAAATTTGTAGGATATGGGAAGTAAATGAAGGACGAGATAAGACAAACTAGAAAGTGACTTTTCTTTTTCCTTCAAATTTGGGATTTTAGTGATAGCATATGAAAGAAAATTTATTATACACTTACCATAGATTTATAACAATCTAAGGCCAAACTAGATCTCGCACACCATATACACCGGGTTCTTTTTTATATGCCTTTTTTTAAGAGGTGCTACCCATCAATGCGAACAACTTTTTTCTATGGGGACTCCTCTGAAATCGTGAAAAAAAATTTAGCGGTTCCATACATTTTGGATCGAGTGGGTATCACTTTTAGTATGAAACCGCTGAATTTTTCTTCACGATTTCAGGAGTCCCCATAGGAAAAGTTGTATGTATTGATGGGTAGAACCACCCCTTAAAAAAAGGCGTATCAAAAAGAACGCGGTGTATTGAAATATATTTTTTTTTAGTTTTTCCTTGCTCATGAATACATTTTTTTCGATAAAAACTCTGCGTGTTTCGCAATCAGCGGTGAATTTCCCATCAAAATAACCATTGAAGACAATAAAAATAAAAATAAATTTTTTTGCTCAATTTTGGTCCTATTTTCAAAAACCTCAAAATAGCGAAATTTCAAGTGCTCATAATTTTACTTCAGTTTGACCGATGCCACATTTTTTTTCGTATTAAAACGCTGTCACTGAACTTAGAGAATAGCGTTTGGTTCATTGCGATAACTCAATGTTTGCAAAAATGAGAACACTTTGAAAATCTCCGAAAAAAATGGAAATGGATTGGCAAAAATCGATGGTCGAACTTTAAAAATCTGCCAAAAATCGAAAAATTATCCGAATTATATAAACGAAGCGGCATTTGTAAGCTCGAACGATCCCGAAGAGAATGAGTGCATGTTGAACCCAATATTCTATCTAGAAAATAAATTACAGTCATTTTAGTGAATCGATTCAATTTTGACCAGAATGCGAAAAAAAAAAATTTTTAATTTTTTTTTTTCGTGCCCTATACCGATGTATTTTGTTCCCCTGAACACGAATCTACCAATAGTTTTCTCAAAAAATCAAAATTTTCATGATTTTTCATCAAAAACATTTTTCTTCAATTTTAGCCCCATTCTCAGAAATCTCAAAATCGCGAAATTTCAAGTGCTCATAACTTTGCTTCGGCTCAACCTATTCGAAAATTTCTTTTTCATACTTAAAGGCTGTTACTAAACTTAGAGAATGGCGTTTAGTTCATTCCGATAACTTTATTTTTGTAGAAATGAGGACACTTTGAAAATCGCCGAAAAAAATGGAAAGGGGTATGCCTTAAAAAATTTGCAAAAATCGACGAGCAAACTTTAAAAATCTGCCAAAAATCGAAAAATTATCCGAATTATATAAACGAAGCGGCATTTTGAAGCTTAAACGATCCCGAAGAGAATGCGTGCATGTAGAACCCAATATTCTATCTAGAAAATAAATTACAGTCATTTTAGTGAATCGATTCAATTTTGACCAGAATGCGAAAAAAAAAATTTTTAATTTTTTTTTTTCGTGCCCTATACCGATGTATTTTGTTCCCCTGAACACGAATCTACCAATAGTTTTCTCAAAAAATCAAAATTTTCATGATTTTTCATCAAAAACATTTTTCTTCAATTTTAGCCCCATTCTCAGAAATCTCAAAATCGCGAAATTTCAAGTGCTCATAACTTTGCTTCGGCTCAACCTATTCGAAAATTTCTTTTTCATACTTAAAGGCTGTTACTAAACTTAGAGAATGGCGTTTAGTTCATTCCGATAACTTTATTTTTGTAGAAATGAGGACACTTTGAAAATCGCCGAAAAAAATGGAAAGGGGTATGCATTAAAAAATTTGCAAAAATCGACGAGCAAACTTTACAAATCTGCCAAAAATCGAAAAATTATCCGAATTATATAAACGAAGCGGCATTTTGAAGCTTAAACGATCCCGAAGAGAATGCGTGCATGTAGAACCCAATATTCTATCTAGAAAATAAATTACAGTCATTTTAGTGAATCGATTCAATTTTGACCAGAATGCGAAAAAAAAAAAATTTTAATTTTTTTTTTCGTGCCCTATACCGATGTATTTTGTTCCCCTGAACACGAATCTACCAATAGTTTTCTCAAAAAATCAAAATTTTCATGATTTTTCATCAAAAACATTTTTCTTCAATTTTAGCCCCATTCTCAGAAACCTCCAAATCGTGAAATTTCAAGTGCTCATAACTTAACTTCGGCTCAACCTATTCCAAAATTTCTTTTTCATACTTAAAGGCTGTTACTAAACTTAGAGAATGGCGTTTAGTTCATTCCGATAACTTTATTTTTGTAGAAATAAGGACACTTTGAAAATCGCCGAAAAAAATGGAAAGGGGTAAAAAATTTGCAAAAATCGACGAGCAAACTTTAAAAATCTGCCAAAAATCGAAAAATTATCCGAATTATATAAACGAAGCGGCATTTTGAAGCTTGAACGATCCCGAAGAGAATGAGTGCATGTTGAACCCAATATTCTATCTAGAAAATAAATTACAGTCATTTTAGTGAATCGATTCAATTTTGACCAGAATGCGAAAAAAAAAAATTTTTAATTTTTTTTTTCGTGCCCTATACCGATGTATTTTGTTCCCCTGAACACGAATCTACCAATAGTTTTCTCAAAAAATCAAAATTTTCATGATTTTTCATCAAAAACATTTTTCTTCAATTTTAGCCCCATTCTCAGAAATCTCAAAATCGCGAAATTTCAAGTGCTCATAACTTTGCTTCGGCTCAACCTATTCGAAAATTTCTTTTTCATACTTAAAGGCTGTTACTAAACTTAGAGAATGGCGTTTAGTTCATTCCGATAACTTTATTTTTGTAGAAATGAGGACACTTTGAAAATCGCCGAAAAAAATGGAAAGGGGTATGCCTTAAAAAATTTGCAAAAATCGACGAGCAAAGTTTAAAAATCTGCCAAAAATCGAAAAATTATCCGAATTATATAAACGAAGCGGCATTTTGAAGCTTAAACGATCCCGAAGAGAATGCGTGCATGTAGAACCCAATATTCTATCTAGAAAATAAATTACAGTCATTTTAGTGAATCGATTCAATTTTGACCAGAATGCGAAAAAAAAAATTTTTAATTTTTTTTTTTCGTGCCCTATACCGATGTATTTTGTTCCCCTGAACACGAATCTACCAATAGTTTTCTCAAAAAATCAAAATTTTCATGATTTTTCATCAAAAACATTTTTCTTCAATTTTAGCCCCATTCTCAGAAATCTCAAAATCGCGAAATTTCAAGTGCTCATAACTTTGCTTCGGCTCAACCTATTCGAAAATTTCTTTTTCATACTTAAAGGCTGTTACTAAACTTAGAGAATGGCGTTTAGTTCATTCCGATAACTTTATTTTTGTAGAAATGAGGACACTTTGAAAATCGCCGAAAAAAATGGAAAGGGGTATGCCTTAAAAAATTTGCAAAAATCGACGAGCAAACTTTAAAAATCTGCCAAAAATCGAAAAATTATCCGAATTATATAAACAAAGCGGCATTTTGAAGCTTGAACGATCCCGAAGAGAATGAGTGCATGTTGAACCCAATATTCTATCTAGAAAATAAATTACAGTCATTTTAGTGAATCGATTCAATTTTGACCAGAATGCGAAAAAAAAAATTTTTAATTTTTTTTTTTCGTGCCCTATACCGATGTATTTTGTTCCCCTGAACACGAATCTACCAATAGTTTTCTCAAAAAATCAAAATTTTCATGATTTTTCATCAAAAACATTTTTCTTCAATTTTAGCCCCATTCTCAGAAATCTCAAAATCGCGAAATTTCAAGTGCTCATAACTTTACTTCGGCTCAACCGATTCGAAAATTTCTTTTTCATACTTAAAGGCTGTTACTAAACTTAGAGAATGGCGTTTAGTTCATTCCGATAACTTGATTTTTGTAGAAATGAGGACACTTTGAAAATCGCCGAAAAAAATGGAAAGGGGTATGCCTTAAAAAATTTGCAAAAATCGACGAGCAAACTTTAAAAATCTGCAAAAAATCGAAAAATTATCCGAATTATATAAACGAAGCGGCATTTTGAAGCTTGAACGATCCCGAAGAGAATGAGTGCATGTAGAACCCAATACTCTATCCAGGAAATAAATTACAGTCATTTTAGTGAATCGATTCAATTTTGACCGGAATGCGAAAAAAAGGATTTTTTATTTTTTTTTTTCGTGCCCTATACCGATGTATTTTGTTCCCCTGAACACGAATCTACCAATAGTTTTCTCAAAAAATCAAAATTTTCATGATTTTTCATCAAAAACATTTTTCTTCAATTTTAGCCCCATTCTCAGAATCCTCCAAATCGTGAAATTTCAAGTGCTCATAGCTTTACTTCGGCTCAACCTATTCGAAAATTTCTTTTTCATACTTAAAGGCTGTTACTAAACTTAGAGAATGGCGTTTAGTTCATTCCGATAATTTTATTTTGGTAGAAATGAGGGCACTTTGAAAATCGCCGAAAAAAATGGAAAGGGCCTTAAAAAAATTTCAAAAATCGATGAGCAAAATTTAAAAATCCGCCAAAAATTAAAAAATTATCCGAATTGGATGAACCAAGCGGCATTTCGGAGCTTCAACGATCCTGAAAAGAATGAGTTCAAGAAGAAACCGGAATTTCATCTAGAAAAAAAGCTACAGCTATTTTAGTGAACGGATCTAGTTTTGGCCAAAATTCGAAAAAAAAAAATTTTAATGTTTTTTTAAAAAACCTTATTATCGATGTATTTTTTTCCCCTGAACCCGAATTTACCAATAGTTTTCCCAAAAAATCAAAATTTCTAAGAAATTTCATCATATACCTTTTTTGTTTAATTTTTGCCCCATTTTCAAATATCTGAGAATCGCGAAATTTCAAGTGCTCGTAACTTTACTTCAGATTGGCCGATTCTAGAACCACCTCTTAAGAAAAAGCGTATCAAACATAACACGTTGTATCGAAAGTGATTCCGCGCGGGACAAATTTGTCCCCCACGCGAGTTTATCGTAGTGAGCGAGTCGAGGTACGAATTTGTCCCCTATTCTAATCAGTACTTCTATTCTAACCACTTCTGAGCTCTGAAATAGTGACAATAGTGGCCAAATTTAGAAAATAGTGAGATAAGTGACACGATTTTAAAAAAGTGAAAAATAGTGACAATAGTGACTCACTGGCAACCCTGTTAATGCAGAATCATGCGGAACATGTAAAGAATTTTTTTTTTTAATTCATATTTCCGTGAAAAATTATGATCAATCCAATGAATGTTGTTTTCCCAATTAACGAAATATTCAATATCTTCTGCAGACAATGAGAAGCACGAGACTGTGATGGTAAGACGAGAAGCTTTCGGCGAATGGCTCAAAGCGGTCGTCGAGGAAACGGTACAGAATGAAATAGCGGAAATCGATGGCGAGGATCGTCTCATGCTATCCTTGTTATCCGGTGAGTAACAAAAAAATCTGCCGCGACTGTAAAATATCAAAAAAATCTTTAAAACCTTTAAATCTTAAAAAAAAAATTGAATTGAATACAATCCATTTTTTTTCCCGGCAGCAAACAAATTGGACGAGGCCTGTGAACAGGCCAGGAAAGTCGGTGATTATACCTTGGCACTTTTGATGTCTCAGCTTGGCGGTGCATCGTCGGTAAAAGAATTGCTGAAGCAAACGATTGCTCTCTGGCAAGCGACGGACGTTGTCGCGGATCTCTCGATGAGTCGTTTGAAACTATACATGCTAGTTGCCGGTGAACAATTGATATCGTGCCGTGACGACGTTATCAATGTTTGCGAAAATCTCGATTGGAAGAGAGCTCTGGCTATTCATCTGTGGTATCTTTCGTCGCCAACGGCATCGATCACCGATGTTCTCGATCTCTACGTCGCCTCATTCAGCGGCGATTCGATGGAAATTTACGCCGCAGCTCCGTTGCCTGATTACAAGGACGAGGATTACGACGCCGAGATAAGCAGCGGAAAACAGACTTACGATCTTTGTTATCATCTTGTGAAACTCTATTGCACCGGTGATCATCCTCTCGAGGAACTCTTGAATCCACTGACACATACCGCGGATCCTCTTGATTACAGGCTCAGGTAATACGAACGAAGACCTTGCACAATGATTTTTGGTTTTGATGATCTGGTTCAAATCTAGCTCGATATGACTGCCCGTTCCTGATCCCCTAGATTTGGGTTTGGGTTCAGAGTTGTGAAAATAGTAATGTAAAAGTAATGCATTACACACTGCTTTAAACAATGTGTATTGGACAGTTTTCCATTACAAATTACAAAAGTAATGTGTAATAGATGGGTGTTCCATTACAAATAAAAAAGTAATGTGTGATGTACGCATGTTCTATTACAAATTAAAATAGTAATGTATATTTGATGCGTTTTCCATTACAATTAAAAAAAGTAATGTGTAATGGATGCATGTCCCATTACAAATAAAAAAGTAATGTGTAATGGATGCATGTGCCATTACAAATAAAAAAGTAATGTGTAATGGATGCGTGTTCTATTACAAATAAAAAAGTAATGTATGCACATTCCATTACAAATTACAATTTTTTTAAAAAGTAATTTGCAGTAGAGAATATTCCATTACAAATAGAAAAATTGCCGTGCTCGTATTAGAAACTTGCACTTTGCTGTCTCGTTATTTTATTTCGCTCACTAAAAGTTCATCCACAATTATCACAAATGATCCATAAAGTTAAAAAAAAGAACATGCACATTATTTAGGGATTCAATAAAGCGAAAAATTTTGTATCAGTAACTTGTAATTTTTATTAGATTGCTTATAATTATGAGTAGCAGCGTGTAAAAGCAAGTTCAATATAAAGTTGGATAATTTTTGGGGTTGAGTACATTTTCGTCATATTTAAGGTTGTTTAGAAGCAAATCACGTTTAATGAGAAAATTATGAAAATTTCGTATGTTTTTCAATGAAGTATTTAAGAGGTCGTGTAAAAATTTCACGCCGAATTAGAAGCTCGTTATCGAATAATTAAGATTAACAAATTAAATAAAATTAAATGTAGTCTTATGGAAACTGATGTAACTTTGCGATAAGTTTTTTTTTTAACCTCAATTTTTTAATATCCACAATATACTAAAAGCAACGGAAAGAAAACGAAGTTTATTGATAAATATTTTTTGTATTTGTTTAAAAAATTGTTTTTAACAAAACGTTAATTTCTTAATAACGAGCTTCCTAATCGTCGTCAAATTTTTACACGACCTCTGAAATACGTCATACAAAAACATACCAAATTTTCAGAATTTTCTCATTATTTTTTATTTTAACCCTTAAGGAAGTTGAAGTAATGATGATAGAATTCTGAAAATTTGGTATGTTCTTACATGAACTATTCAGGAGGTCGTATAAAAATTTCACTACGACTGAGATGCTATTTATTGAACAATTAACATTCAAAGGTTTCATAGCTTCTAAACAACCTTAACGATGAACTGTCCATTTTTCGTTTCTATTTTTTAACTTTATGGATCATTTGTGATAATTGTGGATGAACTTTTAATGAGCGAAATAAAATAATGAGACTGCAATGTGCAAGTTTCTAATACGAGCACGGTAATTTTTGTATTTGTAATGGAACGTGCATACATTACACATTACTTTTTTATTTGTAATGGAACACGCGTCCATTACACATTACTTTTTTATTTGTAATGGGACATGCATCCATTACACATTACTTTTTTTATTTGTAATGGACATGCATACATTACACATTACTTTTTTTTTATTTGTAATGGAACACGCGTCCATTACACATTACTTTTTTTTATTTGTAATGGAACACGCATCCATTACACATTACTTTTTTTTAATTGTAATGGAACACGCATCCATTACACGTTACTTTTTTTATTGGTAATGGCACATGCATCCATTACACGTTACTTTTTTTATTTGTAATGGGACTTGCATCCATTACACATTACTTTTTTAAATTGTAATGGCACACGCATTCATTACACATTACGTTTGTATTTTGTAACGGTACACTTATCCATTTTACATTATGCAGTGTAATGGGTAATAAATACAGTAATGCATTATTTACAACTCTGTTTAAAATACAAATATACGAAATAGAAAATCTAATTTTATAATGTTTCTTCTTACATAGTTGGCTGGTGCAGCAGGTTATCGTCGGTCTCGGTTATTCTCATCTGTCCGAGCACGTTGCCGCATTGACCCACGCGAATTTCGCATCTCAGCTAGAAGCTTACGGACTCTGGCATTGGGCGATATTCGTCGTGCTTCATCTTGGTGACAAAGGTCGACGTCGCAAAGGTGTACTCGATCTTCTCTCGCGACACGTTGAGATCGACGACGATCCCGATTACGTTAAACGCGAGGATTTTCTAAAGGAGGAACTCGGCATACCGTCGATGTGGATAAACGAGGCTAAGGCAGTTAAGGGTTGCGCCATGAGAAGATACGGCGAGGCAGCATGGTACCTCATACAGGCAGAATTGTGGAATAAGGCGCACGAGGTCATAATAGAGCATTTGGCCGCTGACGCCATTATAAACGGTAAAAAAAATGATTCGAGATTTTCACGTAGTATAATATCTTGAATATTATCCATTACTTTTAATATTTTTTTCCCGACAGAAAATTACGAATATCTGCGATCCCTGCTCAGTCCTCTCGTGCCGAACGAATGCAACAGCCTCGTCAACGGCTGGCCCTATCAGGGTCAATTGCTCTGGGATTACATGGCGATTGCTGGGGAGATTGAATCGTTTTTGAAAAATCGCGATTGCACCGAGATCGGATACAAGCTCGAGCTTTTGCAGCCACAGCTGACTTCTCTCTGCACCAAAATTAATCATTTCCCGTGTCCAACTGCAAAATTGCGGTAAGTTATCGAAACATTGAGGTGGAAGAAAAAAAAAAAGAATTATAACCAAAATTTGAAATTAAACGATTTGATAGATTCTGAGATTTGAAAAAGGACCTCTTTATTACAGTGATCGGCAAAATCGATGTTTTCGTCAATTTAATTACCGCTAATTACTCTGTGCTAGAAAATTTTATAATTGTTCCAATAAATATTACTCATTATTAAGGCACTCGGTAATTAAGCAGTAAGATATTTCTAATATTCGAAAATTCGATAATTCATGTTCGATTATTATCCAATAAACCTACAATTTGTAATTTAGATCAAATAATTACTCAATGATCTCTTATGAATTACTGTTTTTTTTTAAATTAGGTAATTGTTCCATATAATTATTAATTATGCAAGTAATTAAATGCTTAAGTACTCTACTTACTAATTTTTTATGAAAATAGTCAATTATTTTTTCCAATTATTAATTATTCGAATAATTAGATAATTAATTCGTCTAATTTCTAATTTTTCAAAAAATTAGTTGATTATTCTTTGCAATTATGAATTATTTGAATAATTAGAAACTTAATTCTTCTAATTACTGATTTTTCAAAAATTGCTTTGATCGATGTTAACTTAGCGATAAATCATTGGACAGAGCTTCAACTCATTTCGAATTGAAGAAAATAACATAATCCGAATGATCTTTACGCTGAATTGACAAAAAAAATCCCTAGAGTCTATAAAATTTTTCAAATTCAAGCTAAAGTGTAGTTTTCTTTTTTCTTACGATTCCTCGAAACATGCTGAGCCTGAAAAACTCAAGATTCCCATTCAAATACAATACAATACAAAAAGCTTCAAATTAATTACTCCGAAAGTTGATAATTAATATAATTACTAATTACTCAAATAATTAGTAATATATATACACATTACTAATTATTCAAATAATCAATAATTGACATAATTCAATTATAAATAATAATAATTAGTAATTAAAATAATTCAATTACTAATTAATTTAATGATCAGCATTTTAAAGAATACGATTACTAATTTTTCTAATAATGAATAATTCAAGGAATACACATATTCAATATCCAAATAATTCGTAGTATCGGTCTTTGAATAACTAATTATCGAAATACTTCAAAAAATAATGGATGATAATATTAATTTTGTAAATAACGATTAATTAAAAATCTAAAAAAATTTCTCTTGCCGATCACTGCTTTATAATTAGCTGCAGTTTCGCTATTATTTAAAAAATATAACCCCAAGTTAATGTGAGGTTAAAATGAATTTCGTTTTGAAATTTTCTTCCATCAACTTACTTTTCTGTTTAAATTTTTAAATTTTCCTACTTGTGCGAGTTCAAAAGAAAATTTCGTCCCGAATTTTAGATTGTGTCAGGCTGAGATAGCCAAAAGGACGTTGCATCTTGCGAGAAGCCTCTTGATGCTTCAGCCGAGCGAGAACAGATCGACGGCTCGGGTTCTCGTTCATCTCGTGTCGCAATTGCCATTGCCGGAGGATTACGCCCAGCAGGAATTACGACCGATAATAAATATGTGCATCGACGAGGTAGTCGGTCATTGAAGAAGCGATGAAATTTTCCGCAAAGCGTGTAAAGAAAACAAATTGTAAGAAGTATCTTGGTAAATCGTCGACAAAAATATCTCGACGATTGCTCAATGGCTTTTGTTATTTTTTAAAAATGTGAACTCGATTACCGTAAATGCGACTTTCTAATGAATTTGAAAATAGCAAAAAGAAAACTCACACAAATACACATTCTTGAATAATTGGGCGAATTTCATCGCGTCGATTGTTCGTAGGCCACGCTAGATAAGCGCAATTCCGATAATGTTGAAACTAGGTATTATAGATCAATTAAGTCCTCGATGTAAAAAAAAAACAATATTTTGTATCCGTGCAGGAAGCGACAGTGTCTGTAAATACGATATAACATGAAACAAAAAGCAATTTTCCTTTTCTTCCGTTTTTCTTACTCTGACACATCTAGATTTAATGTAGGTGAAAAAAAAATTTCGAGGATGAAAAAAAAATCCACGATCGTGAAATGTTTTAGATTAAATACGTTTGAATAATTTAGTTAGAAAAAAAATACACACTAACTTGTAATAAAACTTAATGTAATAAAACTTAATTTTCTGTAATAAAAATGATGTTTAAACGTAATTATGAATTTTGCGCCAACAAGCAGATTTATTTTACATATACATGGAGCTGTGCATGATATCTTATATTTATATTTACCGTATATATCACACGATGCTTTTTTTCTTTTTTTTTCTTCCATACATTACATGATTTCGTCTTATGAATGATTTGTCGTGCGTGATGAGGAAATACTTCACTGGAGACGATAAAAAAACGGATGGTAGATGGAAAAGGAAGGAAATTTACAGTTTTCAATTTCACGAGGAAACTGGGAAAATGAGAGGGAAGAAAAGCGAATAATGAACGCTTCACCGTCCATTGGCGATGGGCAAACATCGTCTCGCAAGGTTCTTGGCGTCAATGAGCTTTTGAGTTTTGTCGGTGCGATATTTACAAGCACTCCCGATTTACTACAAAAAGGGTTTACACAATTTGTCACAATTAAAATAATCGTTCGATATGAATTACGTAACAATGCGATTAGGAATATATATACGTATATATATATATATGTGTGTGTATGACAAAGAATGTTTCAGGATTTTGTTTTGTATATTAGATTCAGGAATAATTCATCCAGTTTGATAGAGGATTTCAGGCAAAAATCATCCTTAATTTTTACTATCGGAAAAAAATTGTTCTTTACCTAAAGCGCACTTTTAGTATCTTAATTTTGAAAACTCCTGGAATAAATAATTATATATACATCTATAGTACCGTTTTAAAAGAGCTTTATTTTTTGGATTTGATAAGGAAGAGTCCGAGCTGAAGAAAAATGTTTCCAATATTTGTCAGATTGAAAAAAGAAATTTTTTGAAAACTCAAGATACATACGTTGTTTTGTTTCACAAAACTTTTGAGAATTTGGTTCAGTCACAAAAAAATAAACCTCTTTTTGACCGTTAACACTTCCATATCTACATATATATATATACATATATATATAAACTGTGATACTATGCGGAATAAGGATGTTTAGTCTCACCTGTATTCGGATCAACGATAACTTTTTCCTGATAACCGTTGACACCGGATGTTCCCGATGCTTGTATAGCGTTCGATTCATTCATGGGTAAGAATTTTCCATCGGCGCACTCGCGAAAAAGTAAATCCCCGTCTTTCCGTTTCTCGTCTTTCTTATCGGCGGAAGTTCGTTTCATACTGAGACTCAATAATTCCACGATAATATAAGAATCGGGTTTGTAAAGCCTTGTAAAATGAAGTCTAATGTGTTCGCCAGGATTCTCGTCTTTTCGAGGAACGTAATTGCAATGTGGACACGAAGGTGTGAGTCTTTCGATTCCGTGACGTCGTCTGTGCGCATCCATCGTGTCTTTGTCATTGTGAGCAAAAGGACATTCCTGACAACGCAATAACTTCTCATTCTCGTCGAAGCTCGAAGCGAGGTTCGCCACTTTCTTTTCCATCAAAATCACGGTTTGTTTATCCTGATTCGACGTTTGCAGACTGATCGCCGATCCATTGAGAAGGCCATTGTCAACATTGGCAAGATTATTCGTGATCGACGATATCGTGGATTTTCGTCGATTTTTCATTCTACGCTCATCGACGTTCTCGTTATCGTTAACGATCTCATCGACGTTTATCGTCTCACTCTCGTTGTGTCTCGTGTCACCTTGCGCTTGCGCGTTAGCAGCGTGTTTTTTCATGTGCTGCGCGTAATTCGCGTAATATTTAACGGAATAATCGCATTTGGGGCAACGATAACGTTGTTTGGCACCGTGAAGACTGAGATGAACGCGATACTGTTCGCGCTTTTCAAAAGCCGACGGGCATTTGTGGCACTTGTAACGTTTCTCCTTGAATCTACCGTTTTTCAAGCATCCCGGATAAACGAAATTCGGATTGCCCCGCGTTTGCGCGTTGAATTGAGCCTCGTTGATTCCATTGATCAGCGCGCCACGATCGATCTGCGGAGTTTCGTGCGTCTCGATGTGCCGACGATGCACGACCTGATGTTTCATCAAATTTTGTCCCGTCTTCGACGAATAATCGCACTCGGTGCATTTGAAACGATTGTTCGAGCCGTGAAGCGTCATGTGATACTCCAGAGCGTCGAGTTTGAAATAACGCGCCGGACATTTTGCGCAAGTGAAAACTTGATTGCCATTTCGTGGATCCATACTCGGTGGATTGGCAACGAAATTTTGTGAATTATTGGACGTCAATTCAACGACGATCCAGGCAACGCGTTGCAAATTCGTCGTTTCGCCGCCGCTCGTCTCAACGTTTTCGGTCGTCTCGACGCACGCCGTGCTCGGCGGTGCGTATCTCTGCGAATGTCCGTACATCGACAGAAGATAACGCGTGCGTTCCTGATACTCCGAGGAATGAGCTTTTTGATGTGCCATCAGATGCGCCGGTTGTCGAGCCGCGTAAGAGCACCATTGACACGAATAAGCCAGCTCGGTCGAATGATAGCGAAGATGTATGCGCAATTCTTTTTCGCACAAAAATCGTGCTGGGCATTTCGAGCAACAGTGAACGAGACGCGAATCACGAAGATCGGGCTCCGGGCCGAGTGAAGGAGTCCTTGCAAGACCTAAAAGAAAAATGAGCAATTTCATTAGGCAAACATCGATTTTATTTTTTGTTGATAATCGATTATGTTCTTCGGTGATAAGTTATAAGTTATTTTCAAAGATAGAAACACAGAAGAAATTTTCTATTCGCATCATTTCGTGTTAAATCGACCAAAAGTTGGAATTGACCCCCTTAAATTTCGATGAAATTTGGTCGGAAGTTTTCGTTTTTAACAAAACGAAGTTCTACCAGAGGAACAAAATTAAAAAATTTTGCTTTAAAAGTTATCCAAAATTCAAAATTTCACAACTTTTCAATTCTTTCAAGTTTATTTCTTAAATATCTCGCTAACTATTATAGTTACGAAAAAATCGTTCCGAATTCGTTTTAAAGAGTATACTTGGGGCTATAAAAAAAAATATTCCGAAATTTTTTTTCGAAAAATGATGAATTTGGAGAATTTTGAATTTTCAAAAGTCGTGAAAATCCAAGTTGGACATTAAATTTTTGGTTCAATTGTTTTTATATAATACCTTGTACTGATCTTAAAAGATCCTGAAATTTTCAGAAAGGTGATTTTTGTTTCTTCAAAAATATAAATTTTTGAATTTTTAAAAATCGTGTAAATCCACGATCAACATTAAATTTTTGGTTAAATTTTTTTTTATATAAAACCTTGGACTGATCTTAAACGATCGTGAAATTTTCACGATGGTGTTTTGTTTCAAAAACATAAATTTTTGAAACAAAAAAAAAACACCATCTTGGAAATTTCAGGATCTTTAAATTTTGGTCAATTTTTTTTTATCAAAATTCAAAAATTTATATTTTTGAAACAAAACGACACCATCCTGAAACTTTCAGGATCTTTTAAGATCAGTCCAAGGTAATATATAAACAAAATTTAATGTTGATCGGCGATTTACACGATTTTTAAAAATTCAAAAATTTATATTTTTGAAAAAAAAAAGAAACACCTTTCTGAAAATGTCAGGATCTTTTAAGATCAGTACAAGGTATTATATAAAAAAAATTAAACCAAAAATTTAATGTCCAACTTGGATTTTCGCGATTTTTGAAAAATCAAAATTCTCCAAATTCATTTTTCAAAAAAAAAAATTCGGAATTTTTTTTTAATCATAGCTCCAAGCCCCCAAGTATACTCTTTAAGACGAATTCAGAACGATTTTTCGTAACTGTAGTAGTTTCTATTTAAAAAATAAACTTGAAACATTTGAAAAATTGTGAAATTTTGGATAACTTTCGAAAAAAAAAAAAAATTTAAATTTTTTTCCTTTGGTAGAACTTCGTTTCGTTAAAAACAAAAACTTCTGACCAAATTTCACCGAAATTGAAAGGGGTCGATTCCAACTCTTGGTCGATTTGACATGGAATGACCCATTTTTTGCTTCGTTGACATATTTTGAGTTAAAAATTTAAAATGATTCGCTCAAAACTATTTATTCTCGATTTAAAAAATCCTATGTTTGAAGACCTTAATATAGTTTATCAATGGAATGTCGCCAGGGTTGTAAAAATAGAAGAAAAAAATTCGATTAGAGAAATATACACCCCAGAAATGGGTTTTGTCGATTTTAAGAATGATTCATTGAGAATTTTGTTTTATGAACATCATCGATGCATGATAATCGATTTTTTTTTAGTAATCGATTATTGGACATCGATTTTTTATATTTTTGGCAGAGTCTATCCTTGCCTAAAAGTGTCGCGAGATCCTCGAGCTGTTGAGCATCCGTTCGACCCTCGTCCACCAGACAATGAACCGTTCCCAGAGAACCGAGATGCATTTCCCCGTGTGATTGCATGACGTCGCGACGAGAACACGTGAAACTGCAGTCCGGACAAGCGACGAGAGGACCCGGTGACGGTGAATTAACGTGCATCGTCTCGTGATCGCGAACCTCGGCTCGTCGCGACGACACGTAAGGGCAATGACGGCATTTCAACATTTTTGCGAGGGTACCGTCGGTTCGAGAGACCCAGACCAAAGGTGTGTCCGGCAATGCCCGAGTGTCGAGCAAGAGCGGGGGTGCAGAAATTGCATCGTTCTCGCTGCTGGTCGCTGGGAGTGAGCTTGTATTCACTGACGGCGAGGAAGCTTGAGCCATTGCCTCGAACGCGACGACTTCCGGTTTCGAGGAATGTTCTGCTGGAAATAAAACGTTTTTTAAGTATTTTTTTTTTCAGCAATTTTTAAGGGGTGGGAACACGAAAAGATGAGAAAATTCGATTTACCATTGTTCGTTGATTGCGACGATTTTCTTTTTGACCCAGTTGGAATGGATTCGACGCTTCTCTGATGTACAACTGCGAGTTCCTCGCCGTGAAGTCGCGCGTGTTCGAGCAATTCTCTGTTACAACGAGAATCAATTAATTCCGGAATCAGTGAAACACTTCGTCGGTGAAAGGAATTTCGTGAAAACTAACTTTTTCGTGCTGACGTAATAAGGACACAGATAACATTTGAAAATTGCCTCGAGATTTGGCCGATGATGAATTCGATGAACTGTCATGGCCGTTGAATCTTTCGTGATGTACGGACAATCCGGGCAAGTCAACTCCGACTATGATAAATATCGATGAAAATCATTAAAACGTAAAAGCAGTGAATTTTTACTAAATTTCCATATGGATATTTGTACAGATAAAATAGAGATGATTTTGACGCCAAAAATATATGTTTAACATGAGAAACTAATTTTTTAAAAAATTGGTGTGTGCTGATGACCACACGGTAGAAGTGAAACTTCTGTCAGGATACTTTTTTCTCGACAAAATATTCTTTTTGCATCATCTATTCTTGTCGGCAAGCAAAGCCAGTACATCAAATTAAATTTAGAATTGGCGAGCGGCAAATTACAAATGTAATTTGTAATTTAAAGTTTTCTAATTACAAATTACAAATGTAATTAATAATTGACAAATTTTTAATTACAAATTACAATTGTAATTAGTAATTGAAAAATTACAATTGTAATTCGTAATTCAAATTTTTTTAGTTAAATTACAAATGTAATTAGCGATTGAAAATTTCCTAATTACAAATTATAAATATAATTAGTAATTGAAAATTTCCTAATTACAAAGTACGAATGCAATTAGTAATTCAAAAAATTTTAATTACAAATTACAAATGTAATTAGTAATTAGAAAAATTCTAATGACAAATTACAAATGTAATTAGGTTCATATTTCGCATTACATTTTATCGATGTAATTAGAACTAAATTTCCGATTAATTACATGTAGTTAGAGTCAAATTTGACTCTAATTACATTGATAAAATGTAATTAGTGCGAAATTTGAATCTAAGTACAATTGTAATTTATAATTTTAATTTTTCTAATTGTTAATAACGTTTCTAATTTGTAATTAGGAAATTTCAAATTACTAATTACATTTGTAATTTGTAATTAGGAAATTTTCAATTACCAATTACATTTGTAATTTGTAATTAGAAATTTTTCAATTACTGATTACATTTGTAATTCGTAATTAGAAATTTTTAAATTACTAATTACATTTATAATTTGTAATTAGAAAGTTTCAAATACTAATTACATTCGTAATTTGTCATTAGAATTTTTCGCATTACCAATCACATTTGTAATTAGAATGTAATTAATTACAGAAACGCCCAATTCTAATAAGCAGACGGCAAAGACACTATTAGTGTGAAAAACGTGATCACTTCAATAATAATTTTCGATACTCACACTTTGAGAATCGTTGCGGGGTTGTTCGGCGGTGTCGTAATGAGTCTTGACGTGTGTCAAAACGGTTTCTTTGCTCGAGGATCGAAAATTGCATCGTTTGCATTTCCACAATGTTCGTTTGGTGTCGTCGTGATTGACGTTGCTGACCGTCGCAGTTGTAACGACAGTGGGCGCTAATAACGATACACCGGCATTGACACTCGTTGGATTTGTTTTGAGCAATGATTGGCCCTGACTTCTGCCGGCGGATTTAAGGAGTGGCGGTGGTCTGAGATTAAGCGCCGTTAATATGCTCATCGAATTGGTTTCAGAATTTTCCTGAACAAGCCCGGGCGCCGGCGTGAGTTCCGGTGGTCCCGAAAAATCTTTGTTCTCGCTCATGATCAAAAGTTTCTTTGGCGGTTCGTCGATGGGCGCCTCGTCAACCGGACCCTCGTCCAATCCCGTGTCCTCGGTGCCCTGCGATCAAAATCAACGTTCAAGAATGCATTTTGACATTTCTATCTTCTCTCTTTTATCAGATCACACGAGAGTTTTACGAATTACGAAAGACAATGGAGCGAGCGACTCGAGAAAAGGAAAAATCGATCATTTTCGTTTTTGCACACCAAACAACGCGCATCCTTAATGACAATTACGATTTCGCGTTGAACCGCAAAAATTAAGGTAAATTAATCATATGCGGAATTAATATAAAATTTATACAGGCACATACAAATCATAAACACATAATATCTATACAACGGTCGATATATACTTGCATATGTTTTCCTTCTGCAAATTTTCCATCCAAAGTTGAATATATTCGAACAAAAAAAATTGACTCGATGTCACATATTATGGCCAGACGTACGGTCTCCGCGCTCAAATTGCTTTTTGGTCATGGGGAAAAATCTTTTATTCTAATATACGTTAGGGGAGACCGGGGACAAAAGTAACAGGGTACAGTTGTAACATAGCGAATGTCTCCCAAACTATAGTAGGTACCACCGTGTCCCGCAGGCACATAATGCTTCTTGCAGTTCCTCACATTTAGTTACTAGGCTAGGAGACATCTGCACTAAACAGGCTTGACCAGAGAGTTGTATTGGTATTGTCAGGCCCAAAGTAAACTTTTGCGGCTTTCGATAAACACGAATATCTCGATTACTGTGCTGCATATAGTCATTATTTTTTTTCATAAGCTTCCTTGGACATTTTTGTGTCAACTTTCGCGGTTTTTTAAGCCTCCAGCTTGAGAAAATTAATCAAATTCTAGCTTTTTTTTAAAGTTTCTGTGTGCAAAAATGCCTCTGCAACGCGTAAGAATCACACAACGAGTCTGTGCCGACATGTCCACGTACGAAGAAGCGTATGAAAAGATAAAAAATGGAAAATCTATACAGGCAACCACGGCACGTATCTTTGAGTTATATGTCATGTTTCTTTGACAAGTTTGGTGTGCCTGAGACTTTATTCAATTATTTCATGATTTTTATCAGTTCGATATGACTATTTCCATGTGTTAAGATTTTATCATTGTGACCGTAATATAATATATCCCTGTAATAATGTTTGATGTTGTAATAATATTATATATTATTGGTCACAATGAAAGATATAATTTTGCGTTAAAATTTTATGTTACAACTAGCCCCATCGACCGTTACAACTGACCCCATCGACTGTTACAACTGCCCCGGGGTAGGGGGCGGTTGTAACAATTTCTTACACTTTTTATAAAGGCCTATACTTTTTTTTCAATTCTAGTTGAAGACTTCAACATAGAACCATTTTGTAGACCATTAAATGCTCTATGCAGGGATATACGTGTGATTTACGTAAGCATTATACTTTGGGTCCAGGAAAAGCCAAAATACAGATTGTTACAACTGTCCCCGGTCTCCCCTGTTACATATTTACCGAAAATTTTCAAGGATATCCGGGGCACCGTTCTAAAAGTTGATATCATCCAAGAATCGCAGACAAGAAAAATAAAAATTGGAAAATTCACTACCAGATCGGTCTTTAAATTTTCGAACGAACTTTTCGTGCCGAGTCGCTCGTCCGATTACTCGAATGACTGATAATAAAAACGGGCCCAATTTAATTTTGGAAACGAAAAACAAATTATGACGAATTATGGCCAAATGAGATGAAAACAAAGAATCGAATGAAATTTGTCAAAAAGAAAATGAAGTGATGAACGATTTTTATGATTGAGGCTTTCCTGACCTGAGCAAGATATTTGTTGTATTTGGAATAATTACGTCGGCCAGTTTCGTCAGTCATAAGAACCCTCGCGTTCATGTGTGACGGATCTCTAGCGGCCTTGAGCTTGATGTGCTTGGTAATGTCCCAACGCCAATTAGATCTGTAAGCGCACAGTGAACATTCGAACGGCTTTCGATTCAAATGACCGACAATGTGTACGTGAAATCGGCTTGCCGTTGACGCCCAGAATGGACAATGAGGACACTTGAATACCCGACGTCCGATCGTGTGACCCTCGACCTGCCAAAAGGATTTTACATCGTCGTTCAAGAGAAAAAAGAACTTCGCCATTTACGGAATCGATAAATATCCGTGTCTCTTTCTATCCGTTTTTTCTCTCTCCTGGACGTGGGCGCGCGTTTTTTGTGAGCAAAAACAAAAGCGAACGAAATGAAAGAAGGAAAAAAGATAATGGAAAGAAATTAAGGTGCACAGAAACGAAAAGAGAAACGGAGGGAAAAAAATAAAGTAAATGAATGCAACTTAAAACCCGTACCGACGATCCAGACGAATTCAGTCCTCCGCAATTCCCGTCCCAGTCCACTTGTAACGGAAACTCAAAATCACCAAAGTGCGAGGATGTAACGTCATAATTCGTGCTATTTGGCGGGCTCGTAGGACAACTATCATCGACGAATGTTAAATCATTGGATGTCGAGTTACACGTTTTAATGTGTACATGAAGATCTTTCGGGCTCTTAAAGCGTCTTCGACACTTCGGACAACGTGACACAACGAGCGATACGCTCAGCGCTGTTCGATGAGTCTGACTATGATTCGCCAGATCCTCGCTGCTAACAGCCTCGTAGGTACACCAACATTTTAAATCTGTCGATCTACTTACGGCAACGTTTGTCGAGCTGCCGATATTTCCGCTCGTCGTCATCAATCTTTCCTTGAGCTTGTCGAAAAACGAGGCGTTCCGTTTCTCAAACGTATCCGTGTTTATGTTATCCCTCTTTACACTTCCCGACTGAGAATACAAATAATAATAACGTTGAATTATTCGAGGCTTGTTTTTTTTTCCCTCGAGTAGAGGAATTTTTTTTAAAAATCATTGTGCAATAGGGTGGGCCGAAAATCCGCTTTTTTCGAATTTTTTTTAGCAATACCGAAGATATTGTTCATTATACTATAAAAAATCTGTGCAAAGTTCAAAGTGTTGAACATTTTTTTCCAAGGCTTATTTTTATTGGAAATTCAATTCTCTACAAAAAAGGTCCTTATATCAAATCATGTAGGATTTATAGTTTCTAAGATAATTACTGTTTTAGTAAAAAAATTGTCATTTTCCTCTATACTTATACTTTTTATGGGTAAAAAATAATTGATAAACTTCTTATTTTATAGGGAATTTTATTCTCTGCATAAAAGATTGTTATATGAAATCATGTAGGATCGATAGTTTCTAAAATAATTCCAATTTTAGTAAAATACATTGTCATTTTCCGCTATCTCAAGAATAATTATTTTTTAAAAAGATAAATTCTAAAATAAAATCAAAAGTTACAAAAATATATATATAAATTTGTACGTTAATAAATTAAAATGTCTTTCCAGATTTTTTTTTTGAAAAATCGCCGTTTTCGGCCTTCTGACTGCGTGTAACCCCTTAATATATATTTCTAATATATTTCTTATACATTTAAAAATATATTCTTATATATACTTTATTTCCTTCAGGGGCCCTCTTTAAAAAAAAGCATGTGGTAAATCGAAAAAAAAAAATATTTTTAAATTTTTATGAAAAACATCCGAATAAAATTGAGATTATGGCTTCGTTATGATCCTTGAGAAAATCATGAATGATATTTAAAAGTTAGTCGACTCAGAATTCCCCGTATATTCACATGTATGTCTCGAATATTTTAATTCTTATATAATAAGACTCGAATATTGTTTTTGTAGAGAATCTAATAAAAGAAAGGGATGACATTTTTTTTCTTCACAGGAAAAATATTTATAGTAAGAAAAATGACTATTTTCAAGTACATCATCTCATATGGGGAGATTTTTGTAAAAAATTAAATTTCCTATGAAATAAGCAGTTTATCAATTATTTTTTACCCACAAAAAATATAAATATAGAGGAAAATGACAATTTTTTTACGAGAATTGCAATTATCTTCAAAACTATGGAACCTACACAATTTCATATAAGGGCTTTTTATGTAGAGGAGTACATTTTCTATAAAATAAGAAGTGTCAATTATTTTTTACCCATAAAGAGTATAAATACAGAGGAAAATTACCATTTTTCCACTAAAACAGCAATTATCTTAGAAACTATAAATCGTACATGATTTGATATACGGACCTTTTTTGTAGAGAATTGAATTTCCAATAAAAATAAGTTGAGAAAATTTTTTTTTCAACACTGAACTTTGACGAACTTGGGCGAACCTAAGATATTGACTCAAAATTTTTTCCCTTCGCACAGATTTTTTTTGTAGCTTAATGAACTATATTTTCGGTATTGCTAAAAGGATTTCGAAAAAAGCGGATTTTCAATTATTGAATTTATTTTCTTTTTGCACATGAAGATAAGGTTGCACTGATGGCTAGGTTGCAATTTGGCTTCACATTTTATACAATTTAAAATCGTTCGTTGGTACAGAATTGAAGAAACAAAATTTTGGAGTTCGGATTGAATAAATTTAGGTTTTGAAAAATGTTCAGGAATGCTCTAATTTTTGGAATTTATCAGCTGTCCAATTGAATTTTTTCGCACTAAAGATAAAGTTACAGAGATGATTGCTATTAAATTTGGAATTAGTGAAAGGCTTCGGATTTTATAAAATTCGAAAAGCATCGGTAGGGATTCGGATTGAATAAAAATTTTGAAATAACAAAAATTGCTTAATTTACAAAAAAAAAATATTTTTGCAAAAATTCCACTTACGTCTCTGTTACCATAAAGTTTTGCAATTTCCGTGTCACGTGCGATACGCGCGAGTTCCGGTCTAACGCGTACTCTCGGTACTTTGAGAAGCGTTGAATTCGGCGATCCGTTTGTCGATGTATTTTGCTTCGCACTGGCAGAATTTTCGCTGTCCGGACTCAATGGAATGAGCATCGGCAGTGGTTTTCTTTGTTTAACGGGCGACAATGATGGCGCGTGTGATTCGGCCAAGTGTCTTTGCATCTCCGAATCCCACGCGGTGATAAACTGGCAGCCTTTTTCCTCGCATTTGAGGGCAATGCAATCGGCACCGGCAATCGCGTTTCTTCGATCCTCGAAAGATTCCAAGCCACCGGGATCGGGCGACGGTGATTTGGCAATATTACGATTTTTTTTCGGTGTCGTTGGGCTCTCCGATTGATCGGTGTCGCGATAATCACTCGCTCCTACCTGAATATAAACAAATCACAACAATGAGAGAGGATTCAAAGTGGGAGACGAAATTTTCGCCTTTTATTTTCGCAGATTTGTTGGGAGGGGGGTAAATGTGCTCGCTAGATCAACGGTAAATGTACAGAGCAGAATTCCAAGTTTCTTGTGTCGCATTTCCACGAAATTCAAAATTCCGGTTTGTACAAACAGGATCTACGTTTCAAGGATTTATAGATAATTAATTTGGTAAGAAAAAACTGGATTTATGGAATTCTTAATTTCAGACAATCTCATTTTTAATACTCTTTGCTCGGGAAATATTTTTCAATACCGAAAAATGATTCAATTCATTGAGTGAATTTCACTCCCACAGGTTGAAAAAAATTGTCAAAAACTTTATTCTTCCGGCCTCAGGACTTCTCTTTCCTAACGACGTGCAAAATGTTTTTATTGCTTCCTCATAGAGGAAGCTTTGTTTTCATGAAAATTTTTTTTTTTGAGATTTTCATGTCAGTATGTTCAAAATGTCCTAAAACATCGAGAAATCATATTTTAAAAAAATGTCCAGATGTATGTATGTATGTATGTGTGTCACTGCCTCGAAAAATTCGAACATCTATATCTCAAGACCACATTGGAGTAGCGAGCCGAAATTTTGCACATAAGCTGAGCTCTACAGCCCCTTTGTTTGTTGTGAATTTTGCAAAAACTCAGTGACGTGTGCGAATTTTATGCGACTTTTAAATTTTCAAAAAAAGGGCGTGGTTGCTCTAGCGTTCGCAAATTTTGCGATATCGAGTTAAAAAATATAATACAGATAGTTTGAGTGTTAAAGATTATTGCTATTGAATCTCGCAAAAATCGCTCAAGGGGTTCGTGATTTATAAAATTTTGAACATATTTCGTGATACCACGCTCAAAATGTTTATAATGGTAGTTTAATGAAAGAAGTTACTTGGTATTCAATTTTGCAAAAATCGCTTGTGCCGTAAAAATTTTATGCGATGTTGAAATTTTCAAAGAAAAAGTTCGATCGCTCTAGCGTCCGGAAATTTTGCGATATCAGGTTACAAAAAAAATTATACCGATAGTTTGAGTGAAAAATATTGTTGGTATTGAATTTCGCGAAAATTGCTCGAGGGGTTCGTGATTTATGAAATTTTTAATTTTTTGGGAAAGCGCATGATCGCTCTAGCTTGCACATATTTCGTTGTATCAGGCTCAAAATTTCTATAATGGTAGTTGAATGGAAAAAGTTACTTGGTATTCAATTTTGCAAAAATCGCTTGAACCGTGTAAATTTTATGCAATTTTGAAATTTTCAAAAAAAAAAAAGCTTGATCGAAAATTGTACGATACAAAGCTGCCGTTTTATTACTCTGATAACCAGAGGTAGTAACAAAAACTTGCAAATCGGAAATTTGCACATCGATTCCAGAGTATTTTTCCGTATTTACAAAGCTTCCTCTATGAGGAAGCCAAAACTGTGACAGCTAACATTTACTAAAATTTGCTAACATTTCCTCATAGAGGAGGATTTGGAAATACGAAAAAATACTGAGGAAGCGATGTGCAAATTTCCGATTTTTTAAATTTGTAATATTAATAATTTTTTATAATGATAAAAAAATGAATGATTGATGGAAAGTAATATTGAAAGAAAGGTATTCCACAACGTAGAATTAAAATGTATGAAAAATTTAATAAAATAATATTTTATATACCTGATTATAACGCTTTGGACCGTTTCGTGATTTTCTCTCGAACGGCGTATTTAGCCGTGATCGAGGAGATTGGCCGACCGGCGGCTCGTGATGATTAGTTTCGTGAACGGTGAGACTCTGACGTATATCGGAGGTGAAGCTGCATGCGCGACACTGAAAAGCTCCACCGCCACCGTGATTTCGCGTATGTCTGTCCAAATTCCACTGTGGGAAAACAAATTTACTTCTAATTCAGAGCCAAACTCGAATAATATATTTGAAACGCAACAAAAAATCCAATTATGATATTAAAGCCAAAAGGTAAGTGAAAAAATGATTTAATAATAGATTTGAAACGCAAAAAAATCCAATTATGATATTAAAGTCAAAAGGTAATTGAAAAAATGGTTTTGAAATGACTTTCTTCGATATTTCGGTCATATATTTCACTATCCGTGATTATGTTTGCAATTTTTTGCTATTTCACGTGTGAAGTTTTTTTCTTTCGTAAGATACACGAAAAATCCATACCTTGTAGGGCGTACGAAAATCGCAGTCTTTGCACTTGATCAGCGGCATGGAATGATACTTTACGTGTTTCGTGTATCTCGCCCTGACGTGAGTCATGTACGTGCACTTTGTGCAACGAAAGAAACGCCTTTTGAGATGCTGAGCGCGCTGATGATTCTCCAATTCGCCGTCATTTGACGCAATATAGGGACACATAGTGCACTGATTAGGGACGAGTTCCTCGGCAGGTTGAACATCGTCAAGATCCTTGTGTTGCTCATTGTAATGTTCCTGAAGATTTTTTGGATGATGGCAAACGAAATCGCAGTGCGGACAATCGTAACTTCGACCCTGCAAAGGACAAGCAATAACTTTTTTCTTTTATTTCATTGAAATATTTGTTATTGTCGCATCGATAAAATATTGTATAGAAATAATAAGAAAAATTCAAAATATCCAATACAATTTATTTCATTCACAATGAAGAAGAATCTGTTTAAGCATAAAATGTACAGCAGTGCAAAATCTACTCCAATAATTAATTAATCTACATTCTGAACTCGATTAAGGGGTTTACACGCAGTCAGGATTTTCAAAAAATTGATTTTTTTTTTCATTTTCGTAATGTACATATGGGGCATTCCAGCTATAACCGAGCGACCATTATCTCGACATTTTTTATTCGTGACGCCGATTTTCTTTCAGTTACTTTTCGACAAAAAAAAATTTTTTTCATCCCTTCCCTTTTAACCCTTTCAAAGTGTAATTTTTTTTTCGACAAGAGTGTATTCCCCGATTTTTTCAAACAAATTAACAAAAAAGTACATTTAAAACCGCATCTTTTGATCGCTATTCCATCATGGAGAAATCGTTTTTCGATTTTTCTGTGTATGATACTTTGAAAAATGTGTTTTTATTCGTAAAAAAGGAGTAAGTACACAGGTAACGTTGTTGATGCTATTATTTATTAATACAGTTACAATATTCATGTGTACATAAATACTGTACACATTTTTGTATACATTGAAAACACATTTTTCAAAGTTTTGTACACATAGAAAAAATCGAAAAATGATTTCTCCATAATGGGATAGCGATCAAAAGATGCGGTTTTAAATGTACTTTTTTGTAAATTTATCTGAAAAAATCGGAGGTTACACTTTTGTCGAAAAAAACAAAATTGTACTTTGAAAGGTGTTAAAACGGAAGAGGCTGAAAAATAATATTTTTTGAGAAATACGTATGTTTTTTTTGTTGAAAAGTAACTGAAAAAAAAATATCGACATAATGGCCGCTCGGTTATAGCTGGAATGCCCCATATATTTAAGTATATGCACAGAAAATGTCATGTCAATTCGACAAATATTTACAAAGTTATAGTTATATTTGTAAACCTGTAATTACTGTGTGTAAAATGATCCAGAGAGAGCTAAGTGGCTTCAAGAATGATTTTTTAAAAAGAAAAATTTCCAAATAAAGTTAAGTTACGAAAATATGTATATAAATTTTAACGTTAATAAATTAAAATGTCTTTACAGAAAAAATTCTTGAAAAATCGCTTTTTTCGACTTCCGGACAGTGTAAAGCCCTCAAATTGTGAATCTGGAAAACTTGTCGGGTAACAATTTTTTGAAATTCAATTGAAATATTCCAAATTGGAGAGTCAAGGAAAAGAATACTCGAAAGTCTCGATTAGTATCGTATCAGCAAAATGAGCTTCAAACCTTTTCCTTGTGCTCGTCCCTGAGATGCTGTAGATATTCCACGAGTGTGGGAAATCCTATCGGATTCTGGCAATTTTTGCACTCGTAATTCTTCTCTGTATCAGATTTATCGTCCGAAACTCCATCCTCCTGTTCGTCCTTGATGGCAATGTGAAGTTCGTCGTCGCTCAGCGTCTCCGAAGTATCGACATCCCTCTCCTGTTCCTCGTTACTTCGATTCAGATTATCCTCAGTCTCGTTGACCTCCGATTTTTCGCCCTGAGAATTTTGCGTTTGGGGAGAGTGCTGCTGTCCGCGAGGCCTCAGGCCTCTGAGACGCGGCGAACGCTCTGCCATCTGTGTGAACCGATCATTCGGAGTTGAAAATTATAATTCTTGCAACTGCAAATTGAAAATTTATTTTTAAAATTTTTAAATCATCATCAGAACATTTTGTCAAATAAAAATGGCTGCATATTCAAAAAATTGTATGATTGTCATTGAAAAACAAAAAGGATTGTAACCATATCCCAGAATATCAAAAATTGAAAAAAAAAAATTGTCAATGTTTTGTTTTTTTGATCCAAGAACCGTGAAATCATTCTCGAGACGCGGACAAACAACTTCCGTTTTCCATTCGGAAAAGGCAAAGAAAATACGAGTCATTCGCGTCGAAGCGATAGGGGCCAAATTTGGGAAGACCAACCCGCACATAATCGCAGTGACAAAAGAAAAACCACTGTTTACAGTAAAGATAGCACTTAAAAAAAAAAAAAATGTCTACTGGAATCTTGAGCGATTGAGAAAGAGATAGGCAACGAAAAGCGGGTCACGCCGTGTCTCGAAGAATTTCTGTGTTTCGCAATCGCTTGATTAAGAGCGACGAGTGTAGAGACCGCGGCCATTGAGAAACTCGATTTCCGTTTCTCCTTGGTGTCACGAATATCCAACTTCCGGTTGAAGCGATACACGACTAAAAAAAAAGAGGGACAGTCCGACGGTGTACGCGAGAATCAGTAGGAAAATGACGTTACAAGGAGCATCGTGATTTTCCTCGATAAATAAGGTTCGAGATCACGAACCTGGCGAGTTGGTCCTATTCCTCAGCGCGGATATTGCCCGAGAAACGCAAGAGGCGAGAGGCGAACGCGCACAACAAAATGGCGGATGTACAACAATTCTCTCTCTCTCTTCCTTCTGCTCCTATTTTTCCTCTTCTTCCTCGGCACAGCGCGTGTTTACGTCGCCCCGTGCACTGGCGACAACGACGATAGCATGCAGCGAGAGCGAGAGTGTGCCAGAGCTAGGCAGCAGCCTCTGAAAATTAACCGGAGGGAGCCGAGTTCGCCCGAACAACGCGAACGGCGTTGTCGTCGTTGTCGTCGTACGGGGAGCGCGTGTGATGTATATCGCTCGTTAAAAACGATGATGAGAATGGGGGGGAAGATCGGGAGGGTTTTGCGAAGTACGGCGATTTCCTCTTCGGCTGTCAAAATATACCGCCAAGTGCGATCATGATCGTGCGAAGAGAACGATGAATCTTTCTCATTTTCTCTGGGAAAAAACAGCAGATCGCTTCTTCAAATTGAAGACATCTTTGTTTTTCCTAGAAACTTTTTCTATACGGGAAAGAAGAAAATGAAGCCTTTTAGTCTTGCATCATAGAGAAAAAGAGAAAGCTTGATGGAAGCTGTGCTGCTTGCGATTATAACGCATTGCGCCATCTGCAATTCCAATACTGACGATACTGACCTCTACCTCACTCCCCTTCCGCCCCCGCTTAGCTACACCGCGGAGACCGGCTTCCCCTACTTTTCGAGACTCTCGCACATCCCTCTCCAAGCGCCTTTTTTGCGCGTCCACTTCCTCAAACGCGCTTATGTATCCCCCCCCCCGCGCGCCACTTCACCTAACCCTCTTTGACGCGTGTATGTGCATTCTCCGCGTCTCCTCCTTGATGGTCTTTCATCCTTCGCCAAAAACAAACGCGATGTTTCTCTCTCGTTCTCCTTGATTCTCTTGGCCCGTGGGCTCTCCCGTGTTTCGTGAGAGTCTTCCAATGTTTCATGAGAAAAAAACAGAAGCTGAAGATACTCCGCGGACTCTGTTTCATTATTGATCTCATTGCACACCTGAGAATATTTTTCTCGAAGATGCTGTTTTATTCTTGGACCTTGCCACCCTTTTTCTCATATCATTCTAGAAACTCTCATCAATTGCTTTCATCGTCAACATATTGTTTTCGCGGCCTAATTCTGCTTCAAAATTTGTTTGAAGCAGGATTCGACGAAAACAATATGGCCGCCGTTTTATCATTATCGAGAAGCCGATATGGCTCGGAATAATTTATATCTCGACGTTCCACACTGACAAAACATATACGATCTGTCTGCGGGATGAGTTTCCGCAAAAACATGCTTTGTGGACGAAGTGGGGGACTGTCCTCGCTGCGGTATCAATGAATATCACGTAAGACTCGCATCGCACGCTTATCTCAAGATTCCACATGCTTCGCCTCCGCCATCTTGAAAGAAATATAATCGCACATCGACTTACAAAAATAGTTGATACAGCTAGCGGCGGGACTCCGCAATTTACATGATTTTACTTCAAGTGGATCTGTCTAAACATTGCATAGAAAATATATAGCGACGCCATTGTAATAGTACGATGGATATTCCGACAATCATTCGCCTCTTGGCTCTCTGATCGCTCTGTTTTGCTTTTTACGCATCGATCGCGTGTTCGCCACGTTGTACGAACGTTTGAGGTCACGCGCATATACCCTAGACTATATATATATATATATATATATATTTGTAAAAATAATGAGCGCCGCTCGCTAATAATCTACGCGACACTGAATCCTGAAAGCGTCTTTTACAGCGAAGTTGCGCCCGATTACAAAGAGCCTCTCCTGTCCAAAGTATACTGATGATGACTAATAACCGCAAACTCCGATGAAAGACACATCTCTTTCCTGTGTTCTCCGAATATAGAAAGAAATATATCTTCGGAGGAGGGTCGTGACGATGAGGGAGCAAACAAAACGAGTGAATGCAATTGAAAATAAGCTCCACGTTGCTTTCCCTCATTGTCGTCTTGATTTACGAGCATTGACAATGTTTTCGTAACGAAAATAGAATAATGAAGCCAGGAACTTCCTGAATGAAGCTTCCAAATTTTCTCTATCTTACCGACTGTGCGCGACGCTCGTACTTCCGACTTTCCGAGTTTCGCCGCCAGATGGCAGGGTTCACACGCCAGCCGCAATGGCAGCCGGTAAGGTAGGGATCCGCAAAATTTTCACGATGTATCAGCTAGAATGAATGAGAATGCTTGATTTATTAATAAACTCGGTCACCGGAACACACCTATTTCGGTGTCGTCGATAAATCCTAGTGAGAGTGTGGGTGGAATCTCGTAAACGAGAGGAGCGCCGATTCAGCAACAGTTTGCGTATAAAATATAAAAATAAAAACGTGATAAAAACATCGAACCTGCGCATTCACAAATACATGACATCACTCTCTCTCAGCGACCGCCATGTTCTTCTAGTCCCTTCGAAGCTCACGCACACGTATTGTTTTTTTTTTCTTGTAAATACACAAAAAAGTTAAAAACTCCGCGCCGAGAGAAACGCGTTTATTCTCGTCTCCTCGCACGCACTCCTAGGTCGCGTCTCGCGTGTGTCATCTTCCGGTTTTTAGCGTCCGCGTTTCCGCCTCTTGTCCGAGAATTTCGCGCCTGAGATCATGAGGTGAAGGTCTGTTTTTTTTTTTTTTTTTTTATCACAGCGTAATAAAAAATTTCGCAACATCGAAACCGGTGAATCAACGTATGATAAACGACAGTTTTTAAATCGAGCGATGACAAGCGGCGTTTCTTGAATGATCGCGAGTCTCACGGTACGATTATTCACCGAGACGTTCATAATTTGAAAAAAATGGCCGAGAATCTTGGCAAGAGACCCTCGAAGGGCATTCTAAAGACGTCCAGTAGCTTTGACAGTCACGAAGCACCGAGGTAAATATCACGTTGCTGTCAATCTTGGCAATGTATCCACGTGTAATGCAATTTTTGATCAATTCTTTTTCATCCTTGTCATTGTGGAGTAAAAAAAGTTTTATTGATTTTCGGAGCACTTTCCATTTCCAAAAAAAAGGTGAATTTTCGTTGAGGAGCAAAAATCTTATCGTCAAAATAGAAATGGTGAAAACGGAAAAATTGTAAAATTGATTCATTCACGACAGACCCAACAAAGAGACCAAATGGGACGAGATGAATATAATTGCGACGCTTCATCCTCCCGAAAAGGATTACGGTCATATGAAGATCGACGAGCCGAAAACTCCTTACAATTACGAGGGTGTCGATCACGAACACGAGCATGACGAGCTCGATTCTGAGATTATAGCGGAAAAGTAAGTTTTTTTCTATCAAATAAAATCAAATATTGTCCCGGTGAGAAATAAACGTCTCTATGAGAATTGTGTTTTTTCACTGCAGATTGGCGAAGAGCAGTAAGCCCAAAATTTTCGAGGAATCCAGCGACGAGGATGACAAAGAGACTCCGGAAGAGAGAGGCAAGATGCAGCATTGATACATTAGAGATCGGCAGTAATGATATTTTCAGGCGCATTTTTGGAAAATATTATCAATTTTTTGAAAATTAATAATTTTGAAATCTAAATTTTCAATTACTCGATAATGGTTAATGGAAAAAAATAAATTTCCAATTATCCAAATAATCGGTAATTGGTCGAAAAATAATATCAATTACTCAGAAAATGGGTAATTGGTTTGAAAATATTTCCAATATCCGAACAATCGGTAATTGGTAAAAAAAATAATATCAATAATCAGAAAATGGGTAATTAGTCTGAAAATATTTTCAATTATCCGAATAATCGGTAATGGGTAAAAAAAAATAATACCAATTGATCAGAAAAATGGCTAATTGCTCTGAAAATATTTTCAATTATCCGAATGATCGGTAATTGGTAGAAAAATAATATCAATTTTCCCGAAAAATAGGTAATTGGTTTTAAAATATTTTCAATTAAAAAAAAAAAACTTAATAATTTATTGAAAATCGGATCCTATTTTTTCAAAAACACTTTTTCAATAGATCATTAATTTTTTTCTGGGAAATTGAAAATATTTTCAAACCAATTACTTGTATTTCTGAGTAATTGATATTATTTTGCTGCCAATTAGCGGTTATTCGGGTAATTGAGAATATTTTCAGACCAACTATCAATTTTTCTGAAAAATTGATATTATTTCTCGACCAATTGCCGATTATTCGAATAATTGAAAATGTTTTCAGACCAATTATCCATTTTATGATTAATTGATATTATTTTTTTACCAATTACCGATTATTCGGATAATTGGAAATATTGGCAAACCAATTACCCATTTTCTGAGTAATTGATATTATTTTTCGACCAATTACTGATTACTTGGATAATTGAAAATACAATTTCGGATAATTTCAATTTTTCCATCAATTGGTACTGTATCTTTTAAAATCATCGATTTTCCATCAATTGAAAAATGGAAAATCATAATTTTTTTCTTGCCGATCTGATATATCTGAAAAAAAATGAACGAAAAATCCTGCCAATTTTGGAATATTCATAAAAAATGTTTATCCTTGTATAATTTCGATTATTCAAAAATCGGTACAATTCGCATGAATTTAAAAATATTAATTTACATGATTTTACGAAATCAAATAATCGGGAAACTGAAAAATATTTTTAAAAAAATCTGGCCGATTGATAATTCTCATTTGTCATTGTTATGCGGATGATAAATTAATTCAATTCATATTTCGCTTTTTGGGATGCTGATGTTGAGTATCGAATTTCAGAAAAGCGAAGGGCATTCGAGGCCAAGAGAAAGGGTCACTACAGAGAATGGGAGGCTGTGCAATTGGCGCGAAAGAAGCTCCTCGAGGAAGACGAGGACGAGGATGAGGAGGACGAGGAGGAGGAAGACGAAGACGATGACGAGGGTGAGGCTGACGACGAATCTCTGGATAGCAACAATTCCGAGAATAACACCAAGTGCGTGCCATCGCGTGATAGTGAAAGAAAGTCACATACAAACACGCCAAAATAGATACTCGAAATACACGCAGCGCGAAACATACAGACACAAAATGCCTGGAATTTACGAACAGTGAGAAATCGTGCGTGTGTGTGTATTAGAACTTCGATGAGCAAAATTTTGTCGGTCATATCGACCGTTTGAAAAAAGGGCCTTTGGAATTTGTTGCTTCTCGAGATTTGAGTTACAAACAAGAATGAGTCACGAATTTCTCATGCACTTGAAGATCCGCACGTTGAGTTGAACGAAAAATCGACGAACGTATTCTTTCAACAGAAAAATTGAAACAAACGCGGCCAATACTTGCTAAATTGTCGTTTTAACTTTTTTGATTGCTTAAAAAAATTTTTTACCAAGTACCGTCGAGGTTTATTTGAATTATTCATTGGAACAATGCGTATGCAGATTTTTCGTTGAGCTTCCTTTCTTTTGTTACTTGCGCCCGTAACATGACAAAATTTTGAACAAGGTCCTTTTTCAAATGGTCCGATAAATATATATAAATATGTTATATCTATATATACATTAGGGTGTGTCATGAAGAAGTTTTACTTTTTTTTCAGTCGAATACGAGACGAAACTTTAGTTTTCTATTCACTTTACATGCTAATTATGCTTGAAAGATTCAAAGAATCCTACCGAAAGAAAATTTTCGATTTCGCTGATTTTGAATACCGAATTGCAGAGTTTTGCTCCGGCCAGTCTTTTTTTGAAGTCATAAACCGAAGTATCCTTGAATGGACGATTGAAAAAAAATAAGGATTACTTTTTGGGGCACTTTAACATATATTAGATGTATATATATAATTTTAACTAATTTTCCGTCGACTATGTGAATTAATTCGAATTTTGGACGAATCGTAACGACAAACCTGAGGCTCTTAGATGGTCGAAGGGGCATTTTTATAGGCGAAAATTTAACGCGAATCATGAAAGGAATACCGAGCGAGCGGAATGTTCGAAAAACAAAATGGAAGGACAAAAATGAAATCATTTATCGTCTTCCCGACAGAGAAATTTTAATTTCATTATTTTAAAAAACGGTTTCTTTTTTGAAATTTTGTTTTTCTTATCTCGCTGAAAATAATGAATTGCAGGAATTTGAGGTTTCCAGTCTTTTTTTTCGTATTTTATGAAAAAACCAGATTTTTGATCTTCCGCTCGTTCAAAATTAGCGTTATGTTTATAAAAGATTTACAAGGCATGACTGTGTAGACGCTTATTTTTTCCCAACGTACATCCTTCGTTAGATGGCCAAAAAAAGCTACGAAAGAAAAAAAAATCCTATGTGATAGAGTCGACGGAGAGTTTTTTCATAATGAAAAAAAATAGTAAAAAAAAAATAGCGTCGTGAATAAGCTTCCAATTGAGTACAATCAAGAAGTCCGGTAAGCTAGAAAGTTGCATTAATTTTACAACGAAGAAAAACAAGCATATTTGAAGCAATATGTAATTTAGTCGCTGAGCTAATTTAGTTAGAGAAAAGCTACTGGATAGATTTTGTGGATTAGTTGTTTTTTTCAAATTTTTTTTTTCGTCCAGACACCGCGAATTAAAAAAAGATCCGGATTATTTCGAAAGCCTGAATTTTCGAAATTTCCGCGTCGATTCGCCGTCGAGAGATTTGTTTTTCTACGCATTGCGAATTTATCGGAATCTTTTTTGAGAACTTCCCATTTATTATATAAAAGCAAAGCACAAGTTTCGCGACGGAGAGAAAACTTCATTGTGATCAATCTCATCGTAGTTAAAATCCTCGAATATTCGTTTAAGTTCATCAAATCATGACGTTTAATTATCGCGCGATAATAATTGTTATTTTTAATTCGATTTACGCGGAGACTATATATAAATATATATATATAATTACAAAAACTATTATTTATACGATTAAGGGGGTTTCTCGCAAGTCTACCTCTTGTGTTCTAACTTCACGCTTAGGTTTTTTTTCCGATATTATTTTTTTTCTACCTTTCACGATTATTGAAAAATCTTAACGACGACGCTTTATCGGAAAATTTAATTAATTATAACAAACGTTTGTGAAGCGACCAAACAAAATTCAGTTCGATTGGCTTTAATTGACGAAAAAAAGCTATCGTAGAATTCAGCGGACTATATCGTAGATATTTAATTTGCTGTATACAAAAAAATTACCACCCACAATATGTGATTAAGGAGGGAATTATCCGAGTTTCACGAAAATGTAAAAAAAAAAACATAGGGACAAAAAAAAATTGAAATATGACGCATAAAATGTTTTGGCAGGAAAAAGAGTTTTGAGAAGACGAGGAAGGAGAAGCCGAAAGCTGCCGACGGTTGTTCAGCTTGTGGGGCTTTTGCCACGTTTCGCAAGAAATCGGATCATTAACGAAGGCGAGGCGAAAGAATTGAAAAAAAAGAAATAAACGAATGTGAATTTTTTTTTTTCGGATCGAGAGAAATCAATGTCAAGTTTGAGCGAGAAATATCGCCTAAAAACTCGAGTGAGATGAGAGCAAACGGATAATTTTGAAAAACGAGAGAACGAGAGAGAAGAAAAAAAATTAAAAATAATACAAAGCTGTAAAGTCATTAGTATTAAATGGATAGTATTCGCTAAAAGTGTTGTAACATCGCCGTCCTGGATGTAGAATGAAAATTGCTCGCCGATCCTGTGAACGAAAACACAATTATATAAATTTTGCAAATCGTCAATAATTACGGATTGGGGGAATCCAAGCTTCACTATAATTTGCCGACAAGAAAAATCCATTCGCAAAATCTTATTAGTTATTTCAAACGTTTCTTAAGCTGTAAAACAAATTTCAGATCTGATTCTAAAGAATTGCAAAAGAAACGAAATCTGTAAAAAAAAAAAGTTGTAAAATAAAATCATACAATTTTTTACACAGAGATATGGATATTTGTACACACAATTGGGATGTTCCTGAAGTATTTTTTTGGCGAATTGAAAAAAAAATCAAAAATATGCTTGGAGCCTCTCAATAATTTTTATCATCGGCCTATCGACATTGCCGCCGTTTTTTTCCCCTCGAATCGTAAATTGAATTTCGATGATTATGCAAAAACAAAACGAGAATCCACGAGAAGCGTAATAAAAAGTGTTGTAAATTGTAATAATTCGAGACGTAAGAGTCATTAAATTAGCAAAGACTATTCTCCATCCACTGATAGAAGCTGGGGAGGGGCTGTCGGATTTGTTTAAAAAACTATAATTGATACAAATAAATATATAGTATATATAGGGTGTTCCATAAAAAAATCTCTTTCCCAGCATCTTTTAAATTTATTGGAGAAAAATAATTCTGGATAAAATAATGGCGCTGGTCGCCACGAAAATTATTTCATCCTTGAAATTGCAAGCTCATTAATTTTTGCCCTAATTACAAATCGACAAGATATCGGAGATAAAAATTAATTTTAAATCAGAACTCTCATGAGAGTGACAAGAGATTGAGCGTTAAATTTTTATGTAAAATTAGTCTGGAAATCATTAAACTCTCTTCTAAAAAAAAAATATCATCAGAGTTTACGTGGAAATGTAGAAAAAAATAAGACACTCTGTATATACGCGCTATTATAAATAGTATAGTTGCCAATGATGGCCGGAGAAATCATAGATTGTTCAAGGTATATCTTTTGAATAAGAAATAAAATCGCCGTTGAGTGGATGATCGAAATGACATTGTTTTTTTTTCTTATTAAATATTAGAAAATCTGTTTTCAAAATTTCGAAATTTTTTTTCAAACAGAACCCCTCAAGTTTTTTCTTTTAAATTTGGTAACGATTATCTGAGTGATATAGGTCATTTGTGCAAAAAAATTTAACTCGACAGCTACAAAATTACAAAAACTATAACGTGCAAATTAATTTTCGTTAATTAAATTTGTTTTTCATCTAGTTAATTTTATTCAAATTTTATTAGATCTCCCTGCCATTTTAGTACACTATTGCACAACATTTTAACACGAAATTATAACAATGTTCGAAAGCTTTTTTGGAAAATGTGAATTTTTTTTCAACTCTGAACTCCTCATGAAATTTTTCCAAGATGTAATACCAAACGTTTTTGTCTCACACAAACGTACAAGTCCGTTAATTGTGTCCAAATATGATTTTAAACAAAAATAGTTTTTTTTACCGACCGAGTGAGTCGGTAACAGCAAACTTCTTTTTGTTGGGTGCGAGAGGAGGGGGGAATAACGTGCAACAGGTGGCGGGCAAGTCACTGTTTCGACTCTGCGTTTCGCACGTAAAGACAGCAGTGTTGATTCCGTGTACTTCCGGTAAATTCATCAGTGCGTGAAGTCGAGATATTGACGATTTTTCTCTGTTTCTTACTCGAGAAATATTTTGTCTTTATCGTTGTTTGTATGTGCATCGTCCAGTGAATAAAAACCCGAGAATCGCGAAATTGTATACACGGTGAATGCATCGAGTGTGAACGAGCACCGAGTTTCGTCACATTGTCATCGCCGGCGAATCGTTCGATAAATCTTCGGAGAGATTAAACTGTCGACAGTGGGAAAGAAAAAAACTGTTCGCCAGACTTTTGCGCAACCAACGTCTGGGTATGTCTGCACAATAATTATCATTCATTTTATGTAACGGAGCAGAGGATTAATGACTCGAGAAAATAGCCATGACCATAGGCAATGGACCATGAAAGTGTCTCTTGCGCATTGAATGAGGGAGAGAGAGAGAGAGAGAGGGAGACATAAACAGACGTGCGTCACGTTATTATGAGTAGGGGAAAAATCTCTTCCTTTTTCTCTCCCAATGTTTACTTCTTTTCTCGCCCACTCTTCGTAATACAGGAAGTTATTTTCTGAAATATTCAAGGAAATGAGTTATGGGGACGACGCCACGGTGAAATATGGCCATTCAAAATGGCGACCTTGTCGGCCATATTGTTTTTTTTCAAGATCGTTGAGATTAATCGTCATGAAAATGTCTTTAAATGCGTTTAAAACGATTTTAAAAACATGTTATATGCTTTTTAATTTCTTTTAAGGATAGTTTTGCTCTAAAAATTGAAGGTTTATGACAATTGATATTGGATTTAAAAAAATCAAGGCATTCAGTGGAAAAAATTTCTGCGTTTGGCCTTCCGCAGTTTTTAAACTGAAACTAGGGTCCGATACGCGCGCTATTTCCGGTTTCTTTCATCGGGGATTTCTTTTTTTTAACGGATAAGGCGTTTTAAAGAATAGAATAGCGCAAGGATCATCCCGATATTTTTAACGGTGTTAGAAAACTGTTTAAATCGCCAAAAATAGAAAAATTTCGAAAAATTAAAATTCTCACCCTCATGAAGAAGCTCGTCCATTCGCAAATCGACTTCCGCTGATCCGTGACCTTGGCGGAAGGTCAAAATTTTTTTTCGTCATTCAGAGGTTCATAGGGTGTGTTTTGGATCGGAAATTTTCCGGGTAACACGAATATGCTATTCGTGATGTAAAATTCCTCACGGATCATGCTCAAAAGTGTCAAAAATGCCAAAAAATGAGAAAGCTGCGTGCGAATTCCTATTTTGATTCCTCGTTTAAACAAAAAACAGTCAATCGACGTTTTTTTTTTACAACGAACGGTGTAGATTCGCGTTCGAAGGTCACTCTTGCGATACGAATTTTGCAAACGAATAAGCACACCGAGATTAGTTAACGACTGGCCAATCCACGATTTCCATTGCTCATTGATAAGCCCCGATCGTCGTGACTCTCTTTATGAGCTCTCGCTCGTTCTATTGGAGACGGTTTTTAGTCGTGACAAACGTTCTCGACTCGTTGGATCGTGTTGGATTACAAAGTAAGTTGAATTCGTTATTAATATCATTGACAATGATAATAATAACACACTAAACGTGGATTTTAAATGAGCGATAACCATGTTTTAATTTGCTTAATGCACAATTCTTATTTATTCAAATTTCAATTATTTAACAGAAATGTTATCGTTTCATTTCTTATTTAAAAATTAATTATTATTCCACGATGAACAATTGTTTGGGCAATATTAAATTTAATCCACATGAAAGCGGTACATTTTCGTTATCAGCACATTCTTATCAATTGGGATTCACCTGAAAGTTCTCTCTCTCTCTCTTTCTAATAAATCTTTTATCGTTATCGCCCATCGAGACTCGTTTTCGTAACTTCAACGATAATTTTGACATCCTTCAAAAAACACCTGATACTTTCAACGATTCAAAAATCCAATTTTTGATAATTTTTCAGTTGATTATTGTTAAAATAGAGTCTCTAATATTTTGCCTTACGAATTTTTCTTATTTAACAAGAATTTTTATGATCCTCAAAATTTCTGCATCTGCATTTTTCACCAAAATTGAATCTGTTCACTAAAATGTTTGTAATTTTTGTTCTAAATAAGATTTTGACTTCAACTTGAGCCTATTCTCTTTGTAATCATTGAAGCTTCAAAACCACACTTGGTTCATCCGATTTCGATCATTATTTGATTTTTGGCAAGATTTCAAATTTCGACCATCCATTTTCGCAAATTTTTGAAGGCATTTAAAAAAACAAAATTATTCATAAATAAAATTATTATAAAATAAAATAAAATTATTATAAAATTTACTCATGAAAAAAGCAAGGAAAATCTAAAGAAAATGTTTTTTTTTAATTCATAACAAATTTGAATTTATGGAGCAATCATTCACAAGAGGGTTGAAAAAAAAAAATTGAAAAAATCCTGATCCATAATATTTTTGAACCGGTCTTTGAATTTTATTTAATAACAAATTCTTCAAAATTGATTGCGATATTTTATATAACGAATATCAATTTTGAGGATCGCGAGTGAAAATTCCTCTCATCATCATTTTTCGCTCGACATGAATAATCTCAGGTTTAAGAAAATGTTCTCCATAATTGTTGAAAATGGATATTTTTTTAATGAAAAAAAGAGACCTACGGAAAAATGACCGTCCGAAGTTTGCCGCCGGAATTGAGGATCATCGCGATGCGAGAGCTCAATGAGGAGGATGAGGATGTCCTGAGCAAGGATATTCTCTATACGAAGGAATGGCTGAAAAAACAGCCTCACATTACCGCGAGGATGGATTCTCAGTGGATCGCGAGCTTTTTGCGGGGTTGCAAGCACAGCTTGGAGAGAACGAAGGAGAAGCTCGATGCTTATTACACGATAAGAACGCATTTGCCGGAAATATTTATGAAACGCGATCCCACAAAATCTAAGATCAAAGAAGTCCTCGAATTGGGGTTCGTAGAAAGAAAAAAAAATAAAGTAATGATAATGAAATTGATAAAATTGATAAAAGTGGATTACGATTAATAAAAATTGATGATCTTGATTGATAATGATTGATAAAAATCGACAAAAATCGATAAAAATTGAATGAAATAGGAGAAAGGCGGGTCAAAATGGCCGCCATTCTATGTTTTCAAAAAATCCAAGCTAAGGAGGAAAAACGTTGAAAAAATGATTTCCGTTTCTAGGACTTTAATATATAATATTTTTAGAGTACTTAGGGCTATTTTTTAAAAAAATGCGATGAGAATGACAATTTTTTTGCAGTTTTTCCAATTCTCGATAGGCATTTATCATGAAAATGCCATTATGTAGATCAGATTTAGCGTGGGGAGTCTATCTTGGAATATGATAACAATAATAATAATACCCTCATTTTCTAGAATTGTCCATTTTCAACAGTTTTAAATCATTTTTAAGGCTGGTCGTTTTCCGCAAATTTTTAAAAATTGATAATATTATTAATAAGAATTAAATAAAATTAAATATGACAATATTTTTCTTGAATTTTACGTCTTAGATTCAATAACAATAATTTTTCTCCCCAGAACTTATTTGCCACTGCCAATATCAGCAGACAGTGACAGTCCAAGGGTAATTTTAGTACGGGGCGCAATATGGGATCCGAAGAAATATACCTTCATGGATGTGCTCACTGTCTTTTTTATGATAATGGACGTATTGTTGCTCGAGGACGATCGGTTAGTATTTATTTGTCCTCGGCTTTTTTTTTTAGTCCGCCCCGCATCATGCTTTTTCATACATCAGGGTGGCACCGTTTTGATTTTGATTTTCAAATCTCTAAAACACCTCGAACTTTCCGAGGAGGAAAAATAATTAGAAGTCCCTCCGAGCCTTCTAAAATTCACATTTTTGCCAAAAATAGATTCTTTTTCACTCTTCCCAGTTTACATGCATTTGTTTAAACAATATTCAACGAAAATATATTTTTTTAATCGATTTTTAGACAATTTTAGGAAGAAATGGTCCCTGCATATTTTATTCTAGAAACCATATTTTTTAAATTATGAATTTTCTAAATTTCACGTCCCATAATTTCTTAATTATTTATTCCAGTAGAAAAGTTTATGTTACTATCTCGTCTCAAAATTGCCTAAACATGGACAAAAAAATATTCTGCAAAAAATAACATTTTTGTAAAATATTGTTTTATCAATTTCGGATCAGAACTTCGATCTTTAATTAAATGCTTGGAGCGACCTCTAAATATTTTTAGTCCGGTTAGACCTCTCGTGAGGATCATTCTTCTCATCAAGGAGAATATATTGCGAGAGTGGGACTTGGACTAAAAAAAAAGAACGAAATAGAGCCACCCTAATCTGCAAATACATGTATATGAGTCATTGCATGTCAAATCCATCAACAGTTGGAATCGACCCCTTTCAATTTCGATATAATTTGATCAGAAGTTTTCGTTTTTACTAAAACGAAGTTCTACCAAAGGAAAAAAATGATTTTTTTTTCGAAAGTTATGCAAGATTCAAAATTTCGCTATTTTTGTAATCTTTCAAGTTTATTTTTCAAATATCTCGAAAACTATTATAGTTACGAAAAAATCGTTCTGAGTTCGTCTCGAAGGGTACACTTGTGGCTACGAAAAAAAAATATTCCGAAATTTTTTTTTGAAAAATGATGAATTTGGAGAATTTTTAAATTTGTAAAAATCGTGCAAATCCACGATCAACATTAAATTTTTGGTTAAATTTTTTATATATAATACCTTGTACTGATCTTAAAAGATCCTGAAATTTTCAGAAAGGTGTTTTTTGTTTTTTCAAAAACATGAATTTTCGAATTTTTTAAAATCGTGTAAATCCACGACAAACATTAAATTTTTGGTCACATTTTTTTTTTATAATAACTTGCTCTGATCTTAAAAGATCCTGAAATTTTCAGAAAGATGTTTTTTTGTTTCAAAAATTTCAGGATCTTTCAAGATCAGTCCAATGTATTATATAAAAAAAAATTAACCAAAAATTTGATGTCGATCGTGGATTTGCACGATTTTTGAAAATTTAAAATTCTCCAAATTCATCATTTTTCAAAATGTTTTTTCGGAATATTTTTTTTTTCTTATATAGTCACAAGTAATGCTCTTCAAGACAAACCCAGAACGATTTTTTCGTAACTATAATAGTTGTCGAGATATTTTAAAAATAAACTTGAAAGATTTAAAAAATTGTGCAATTTTGAATCTTGCATAACTTTCGAAAGAATTTTTTTTAATTTTTTTCCTTCGGTAGAACTTCATATTATTAAAATCGAAAACTTCTGATCAAATTTCATCGAAATTGAAAGGGGCTGATTCCAACTCTGGGTCGATTTGACATAGAATGACCCATATGTAATGTATTCTGTCATGTAAACGTGGCCATCGGTCTGTAATTTTTACCGTGATGAATTTCATTTGCGCGCATCATCTTGAAAGAATATTTATGAAGAGCGAGAGAGAAAAAAATCGTTGCATCCAATATCCTTGTCGATCCAAGGTTAAATGTAGCAGGACAGGACACCGTGTTGGATCTAACCGGAAGTCGTCTCGAGCACGTTAGTCTATTCACGCCCTCGATCATCAAGAAAGCCGTAACTTGTTTTCAGGTAATTATTTTTCTACAATATCACACGTCAAGGTCATTCAAGGTCATTCAAGGTCATTCAAGGTCATTCAAGTAAAAAAATCATCATAATTTTTGAAGCGATGATTGACCCGCAAATAACGATGCATTTGAATCTTTTTCTCAAACAGCTGATAATTGCAAGTACAAATATTAGAAAAAAAGGGATGAAAATATTGACACGTGAATGGTGTTGAATTTCGATTTTTCCTTCGAGTGTGAAAGAGTTTGAAATATCCTTTCAGGAAGCTTATCCGATGAGAACGAAGAGTTTGCACTTTATTAATGCACCCGCGACCTTCGACGCGATATTCTCAATATTCAAGAGATTCATGTCCGAAAAATTGCGACAGAGGGTAAGTGAAGGTCGAGCGGGACAAGTCTGGGGAAAAAGGGCAGATTATTAATTTTTCATTATGTTCGCAGATCATGGTGCACAATAATCCCGACGATTTGTATAAATACATACCGAAGAGAGTTTTACCGTCCAATTACGGTGGCGAGGCACCCTCGATCGAGGTCATTACGAGTGAGTGAGCCAATTTCTTTATCAACTTTAGCATCCTCAAAAAAAAAACATAAAAAAAGGAGCAATCCATCCGCAATTTTCAACTCCCACTATTTTAGCGATAATTTTTGTTCCATAATTTTTTGCAAATCACAAAATTTCACAAATTCATCAATAATTCTTTCCAAATTCTACATCAACTATTCGACATCGTATAATATTTCACGATTTTTTCAAGTAATTATACTTCAAGACTTGACGAAATTTAAAATCTTTGCAAAATGCATTAATTTTCGCCATAAATAGTTTGTCAAAACGGAAAAAAACCTTCTTTTCAGAGGACTGGAAGAACAAGGTCACGGAAAAGCGCGATTGGTTTCTCGACGACAAGAATTATCGCGTCGATGAATCGGCGAGACCGGGCAAACCGATTTCCGGTATGGATCTCTTTGGCGTCGATGGAAGTTTCAAGCAATTGAACGTCGATTGATCATTCCGCCACTTTTCCCTCTCTGTCGGATCTCGGTATTGTTGGAAATTTGTTTTTTTTTTCTTTACGAATATTAAAAAACAAAAAAAGAACATTTGGTGGATTTTTTTTATTAAACAAAAATTACTAAATAAATATAGCAGAAATTTTTATTAGTATAATAATTAATCTCAGTCTTATTTCCAAAAACCTCACCCTTTAAAATAATAATGATAATAATAATAATAATAATAGTAATAATAATAATAATAATAACAATAATAACAACAATAACAATAGCAATAACAATATCAATAACAATAATAATGACAATGACAATGACACAATGACAATGACACAATGACAATGACACAATGACAATGACACAATGACAATGACACAATGACAATGACAATGACAATGACACAATGACAATGACACAATGACAATGACACAATGACAATGACACAGTGACAATGACACAATGACAATGACACAATGACAATGACACAATGACAATGACACAATGACAATGACACAATGACAATGACACAATGACAATGACACAATGACAATGACACAATGACAATGACACAATGACAATGACACAATGACAATGACACAATGACAATGACACAATGACAATGACACAATGACAATGACACAATGACAATGACACAATGACAATGACACAATGACAATGACACAATGACAATGACACAATGACAATGACACAATGACAAAGAAACAATGACAATGACACAATGACAATGACACAATGACAATGACACAATGACAATGACACAATGACAATGACACAATGACAATGACACAATGACAATGACACAATGACAATGACACAATGACAATGACACAATGACAATGACACAATGACAATGACACAATGACAATGACACAATGACAATGATGATAATATCGAAAGAATGAAAAATAAAATTTACCGGAGTCTTTGAACTTTGAGCAGAGACTCTTTTTGTTTCATCTATGAGGTGTTTGAGGGAATTACCGGCACGTGAAACGTGCGCCAACTTGTTGTTCGTCGGTGTTGTTGCCGTGTGCCTAGTCGCCGATCGAATGATGAAGAGAAGGAATCGACGAGAACAGAGGTAGGGCGAGGAAGGAGGGGAGAGTGCGAGAGAGAGAGAGAGAGAGAGAGAGAGAGAGAGAGAGAGAGAGAGAGGGAGAGAGGAAAAGGTATGGTGTCTCGTCGTCGTCGTCGTCGTCGTCGTTGTCGTCGTCGTCGTCGTCTTTGGGAAGATATTATTAAGGACGTGCCCGGAATTGCCGACTGGATAATAACATTATCGTTCCCCGGTTGAGCGAGACGATATACCCGAGGACGGATAGTGGATAGGCATTAAAATGAGGAATCTTCGAGTACGAGACAAGATATAGAGAGGATAGAGAGAAGAGATGGTATTACATCGAAATTTCATAGGCAACTACCTCGTTATATTTCGTGTCGAGTAAGGGTGCCTAATATGTATGGGTCATTCCATGTCAAATCGACCAAGAGTTGGAATCGACTCCTTTCAATTTCGTTGAAATTCGATCAGAAGCTTTCGTTTTTAATAAAACGAAGTTCTGCCAAAGGAAAAAGATCAAAAAAATTTTTTCGAAAGTTATGCAAGATTCAAAATTTCACAATTTTTTTTAAATCTTTCAAGTTTATTTTTTAAATATCTCGAAAACTATTATATATACGAAAAAAAACGTTCTGGGTTCGTCTTAGTATACTTGTGGCTATGAAAAAAAAAATATTCCGAAATTTTTATTTGAAAAATGATGAATTTGAAGAATTTTGAATTTTTCTAAAATCGTGCAAATCCATTTTTGACATTTAATTTTTGGTTCAATTTTTTTAATATTATACCTTGTAATGATCTTACAACACCTTTCTGAAAATTTCAGGATCTTTTGAGAAAATTCTCCAAATTCATCATTTTTCAACATTTTTTTTCGGGATATTTTTTTTTTTCGTCGCCACAAGTATATTCTTCAAGAAAAACTCAGAACAATTTTTTCCTATATAGGATAGTTTTCGAGATATTTTAAAAATAAACTTGAAAGATTTAAAAAATTGTGAAATTTTGAATCTTGCATAACTTTCGGAAAAAAATTTTTAATTTTTTTCCTTTGGTAGAACTTTGTTTTATTAAAAACGGAAACTTCTTATCAAATTTCATCGAAATTGAAAAGGGTCGATTCCAACTCTTGGTCGATTTGACATGGAATCACCCATATATATATATATAAATATATGTAACGAGTGGCACACGTCTATTGAGGGTGCTACAGAATTTCCCTGTGTATTTTCTCATCGCGAACTGTGTTACGTGTAATAATAAGCGTCATACATACAAATCACTCTAAAGTGAGGAATAATGGACCACGCGAATTTTTGGATCCCAATTTTAGTCTAGTTTCCGTGAATCAAGGTCATTTCAATAATTGACTCCTATTTGAGGGCTGAAACATTTTTTGGTAATTTTTTGGATTTTTTTTTCGAGAACACGCGAGTTTTTGAATTAAAAAAAAAAAAAAATATCAATATCGATTAGCAAAGAAAACGTGGGCAGTCCGAATTGAGAGTATTGATTTTTAGTAAAATTAGCACTCTATTTTTGTCTATAAAAAAAATTGAGGAAAAAAATTGTGGATGTGCGTGAATATGCTCTTTTTTAAATTGCAATTTTTTGGAATATCTTTGAAACAAAATGGCGTGCTACGAGTTCGCTGAAAAATGAATAAGCTTAATTACAAACGGTTTTTAATTTGTTTGGAATTTCTTTCAGGAGAACCCTGCCGAGCTTTTTGAGTAAACAATTTTGGACTCTGAGGAGCCATTTTTTTTAGTATCTTTTGTATATATTTTTTTAAATAGAGATTTTGGACATTCTCAAATTAATTGTAATTATTCAACTACTATAATTAAATTAATATCAAATATTTAAATATTGCAATTTTTTTTTTTTCATAAAAATCAAGATCAAGAAAATTTTTGATTTACACGAAAGTTTTACTCTTTTCACCTGCAAATTTTTGGAAATTCCTTGAAAGAAAATGGTGGGTTACAAGTCAAATCGTAACTCGGAGGATTTGTCGTTGATGAAAATAGGGGAGAAGGAAAAATAAATGGACCCAATTTAAAGTTGTTCTATCCAATTGAACGGTTCGTATTTCCCGAATTTACTCTGTATTATACGTGCGTATATATTAGATTGAGCAAGAGGGAGATGGGGAAGCCCTCTTGTGCGTCTTGTATACCGAAGACAATAAGCTCATTGCGTATTCACGGCGTGCACTTGCCGAGCAGTATATATATATGTATATATTAGGGTGATTCGTTTCAGGGCAACTTTTTTTTTACCCATCGTGCCCGAAAACCTTTAGTTGGTGCCCAAAAACGAAGTTTTATGGAAGGGGGGTGTTGTCAAAAAATATTCAGAGGTCGCGAATCAAAATTAAAGGTTTCCCATTTGATTGACATTGAAAAAAAAAATTTAATTATTAGTGTTACCATTCCGCGAATTTTGATATCGCGATATTTTCCAAGTGGGTTTTCATAGGAAATATGATACTCTACATTAAAGTTCATTGAGCCATGTTCGTAAATTCAACCGTTTCAGCGGTGTCATTGTTTCAAGTGAATATGAGTTGCTTGAAGGAAATAAAAATTTCACCATTCCAAACAAATATTCTATTGGAATAAAATAATGTGTTATTTATTTTACTACAGCTTCTTTTCAAATAATCACAATCAATTTTATATCGAATAAATATTGAAAATACAACAGAAATATTTTTAGAAGTAAAACAATGATGAATTTATTGCAAGGAAATATTTTTGTACGAAAAAAATAATTTATATCACTCAGTACAATAATGGACGCTTTTACGTCCGCAAGCGGACGTAAAAGCCATATTGCACCTCGTGATATAAAATATCGTACATCACTCGACAAAAACAACGTTTTTCAGATTCAAATTATCTCATGTTTATGATGCCTTAAATAATTTTCTTCAAAAAAAAATAATTTCGTATTGAAGTCGTTTTTTAGATTCAAATAATGATCATTTTAGATTCAAATAATCTAATGTTTATGGTGCGATAAATGTAATTAATCTAATGAATACAAATTTAATCAAATCTAGCATGTATTTAATTGTTACTATTAAATAAGAGTTTAATATAATGGAGTAATAAATTCGTGAAAATATTTTTTTAAATGAAGAGTGATTTTCTTGGTTCGACAAATAAATAATTGAATTAATACTTTCAGTTAATAAATAAATTCATGTTCGCAAATTCGGTAATTTTTTCTCTCAGTGTACAATATTCACTTAAACTAATGATACCGCTGAACCGGTTGAATTTACGGACATGGCTCAAAGAACTTTATTGTAGAGTATCATATTTCCTATGAGATACCACTTGGAAAATATCGCGATATCAAAATTCGCGGAATGGTAACACTAATAATGAGAAACTTTTTTTTTCCAATGTCAATCAAATGGGAAACCTTCAATTTTGAGTCGCGACCTCTAAATATTTTTTGACAACACCCCCCTTTCACGAAACTTCATTTTTGGGTACCAACAAAAGGTTTTTGGGCACGATGGGTCAAAAAAAAAAGTTGCTCTGAAACGAATCACTCTAATGTATATATACATATATATGCCACGCGGAACCATCAAAGTTGGCCCATTTGGGCGTCACGTTATACATGGATTTTGAGGTTCAAGGGAGTACGGGGTAACGAGGGTCAATCGTTACGAATTAACGCTGCAGGAAGTGAAATCAAAGTAGGATTTTCGTTCTACTTTCTCCGGCGAATATATTTCGAAATTTTGTAAACCGCAAGAAGATTTCTGATCAAAGGTGATAAAAAAAATCACAAATCAATTGACGATGGAAATTTTGGGTCAAGAAGTAAAATATAAAATTCCAGAAAAATGAGCGCAAAAATTTCAACGATGGTAGAATAATTTCATAGAAGGGTTTCTGTGAGTATTATCGTTATTTTTCAGTTTTCAAAAAAATTAACGGATAAAGTTTAATAAAAAAAAAAATTTTAGGATAAAAAATATTTTATTGACTCGGAGAATCCTCTTTTATTTGGTAGTCGACGAAAATAGCAACAGGTGACATTGAACTTATGAAAAAAAAAATCGATGTAAAAAAATTGTCATCTGAATCGTTTCTTGAGTTCTCGAGGCTTTCGATATTCGTTAATTCATTTTTTTCTCCGCTTGTTAATTTAATGTTTCTCGCATCGTTCTCCAATGTTCGTCGGGTCGAAATTGAGAGGGAAAACGAAGACGCATTGGCAGATTACATTAATTGAATTGGAGTTTTACCGGTGAAGGATCCTGTGAGACACGTCCGGAAAACACACACACTCACACTTACGTATTTTCTCCTCGCTTCCATATGTTTAACGACATTTCCGTCTCTGCGGGCATCCTTGAAAAAGTTCGTACGGCCAAAGCACATTCGTATCTACTTACGTGACTCCCGCCTTGTGTGCTGTATGCGCCACGCTGCGAGAGCGTCTGAGAGCATCTTCACTACCGTATCCACTTACATTCGTCTCATTCCCGTCGCGAGAGAGCTACATAGTCCCATATACGAGGCCTTCACGTTAAAATCGACCACTTCTAATTTTCAATATTATTTCTTTTTTTTTTTTTTAATTCCGGATCGCAAATTTGAAAATACTGTTTGTGTATATGGACTATTCTATGTTGAATCGACCTCTTTGATTCATGATGTTATTTCTCTATTTCTTTAAATTTGCAATTCAAAGAATGCAAGTTGGAAAACGCATTATCTCTATATGGACTATTTTTTTGTTATTTCTGTATTTTTTTTAAATTCAATTGAATTCAAAATAGCGGATTTGAAAGTGCAGTATGTGTATATGGACTATTCTATGTTGAATCGACCTCTTTGATTTTTTATGATAATCCTTTATTTTTTTAAAATTCAGGGTAGCAAATTTGAAAATGCAGTATCTATATATGGACTATTCTATGTTGAATTGACCATTTTGATTTTTGATGTTATTTCTTCATTTAAAAAAATTCAGAATTGCTCATTTGAAAATGCAGTATGTGTGTATGGATTATTCTATGTTGAATCAACCTTTTTAATTTTTCATGTTATTTCTTCATTTAAAAAAAAATTTTAACTGCGAATTTGAAAGTCAATTACGTGTATATGGACTATTCCATGTTGGATCAACCTCTTGTAATTTTCAATGCTATTTCTTTATTTTTAAAAAATTCAGGATAGCAAATTTGAAAATACTGTTTGTGTATATCAACTATTCTATGTTGAATCGACCTCTTTGATTCATGATGTTATTTCTCTATTTCTTTAAATTTGCAATTCAAAGAATGCAAGTTTGAAAATGCATAATCTTTATATGGACTATTTTTTATGTTATTTCTGAATTTTTTAAAGATTCGAGATAGCGGATTTGAAAGTGCAGTATGTGTATATGGACTATTCTATGTTGAATCGACCTCTTTGATTTTTTATGATAATCCTTTATTTTTTTTAAATTCAGGGTAGCAAATTTGAAAATGCAGTATCTGTATGTGGACTATTCTATGTTGAATTAACCATTTTGATTTTTGATGTTATTTTTTCATTTAAAAAAATTCAGAATTGTTCATTTGAAAATGCAGTATGTGTGTATGGATTATTCTGTGTTGAATCAACCTTTTTAATTTTTCATGTTATTTCTTCATTAAAAAAAAATCAAAATAACGGATTTGAAAATGCAGTCTGTGTATATGGACTCTTCTATGTTGAATCGACCTTTTTGATTTTTGATGTTATTTCTTCATTTTTTTTAAATTCTAAACGGCGAATTCGAAAGTGCATTACGTGTATATGGGCTATTCCATGTTGGATCGACCTCTTTTAATTTTTGACGTTATTTCTCAATTTTTTTTTAAATTCAGGATAGCAAATTTGAACATGCAGGATATGTATATGGACTATTCTATGTTGAATGGATTTCTTTGATGTTTATGCTATTTCTTCATTTAAAAAAATTCAGGATAGTGAATTTGAATTGCAGTATGTGTATGTTTCAGTAAGGGGTTTTTCATGTAATATGAACCTTATTTTGATAAGATTTGGTGTTGCCATAAAAAAGGACTTTTTTCCGTGAAACGTCCCATACATTTGTCCAAAGCTGATAGAAGAAAAAAGCGTTAAAGCTGATCGGTATAGCCATCTACTTACGTACGCCCGACGTACGCCGCTACTTCTCGTGCCTGGCCATCTGTCTGCATCTACTTTACCGTTCGGAACGTTAGAATGGGCTTATTCGTTTTCGCGATAACGTTCCACCAATTGATAACACATATCCCCCGATACTATTTTCTTCATCCACATAAATATTGGAAAATCGGCGAAAAAGAGACATTTGAAAATTCAAGAGTTCAATATAACATATCAAATTTGAAATTATTCATTATTTATAATAATCAAAAAAATTCCAAAATCATCTCAGTGAGAAAAAAAATTATTTCTATCACTTTCTTTAAAAAATGTTTAAAAGGCATTATATGGAAAATTTGGCAAAGCCAGATTTTTATCCAATTTTATCAACATTTTGATAATTCAAGCAATAATTACAAAAATGGCAATTAGCTTCAAGATTGATTTAAAGTTTTAAGTTGGCGATCTTTGAGGATTTATCACACCCTCAATTTTGCAAGCGTCATCTGCATTCCCAAATTTCCCTTTATCGACAAAATGAGGGAAGTGAATAAAAATTTTTAATAAACGTTGAATCATAATTAGATTCAGGTGAATGAAAATTAATTTTCGATCTCTTGAGTTTACGGTCTTTCCGAACTTTTTCGTGTGCTTTCGAATTTTATGTTAAGCTCGTAAGACACGTATCTCATTCCGACGTCTTGGAAGCTTTCGTGACGAAGCTTTTCAAGCTTTACATACACGTACATATATACATATATACGTCAAAATGTATATAGAATCGAAGGGTGGGCGTTACCGAGAAGTCGTCACGTGACGAGAAAATCCAACCCCTTCGTGCTTGAAAAGCGGAGGCTTCTTGCACCCTATTGGTTTGTCTTTGCGAGCTTTCAGCCCACATTTCTCTCGCAAGCTCGCTCCCCCAACCCCTCTCTCACGGTTCCTCGAGCGAAGTTTGTGATCGCACACATTTTCACGCCTACCTGGTGCTTTTGCCTCCAGCTGTTTCATTTATTTAAAGCTCCTCCAAGAGCTTTCGCGATCGCGATATACAGACAAGCTTTTTGCAAATTTTACAACCTTTCTCTCGCGTTTTTTGTCCATTAAAAAAAAATTTCCAGGACCCTGCCCATTATAATGTAGTGTGTAATAGGAAAAATGTCCATTACCCATTGCAATGTAATGTGTGAATGACAAAACTTTGATTGCAATTTTGAGAATGGAAAAATATAGATGAATAAATTATTACAATTTTGCATTACATTTTATTGACTTAGGACTTAGATTTTCAGGTACCTCAAATTCTAAAAAGCATTTATATTATTATTGCAATGTAATGTGTAATGGACAAAACTTTGATTGCAATTTTGAGAATGAAAAAATATAGATGAATAAATTATTGCAATTTCGCATTACATTTTATTGACTTAGGACTTAGATTATCACCTGAAATTCTAAAAAGCATCTATATTATAATTCTAAAAATCTAGGTTCTAAGTCAATAAAATGTAATGCAAAACTGCAATAATTTATTCATCTATATTTTTCCATTCCCAAAATTGCAATCAAAGTTTTGTCCATTACACATTACATTGCAATGGGCAATGGAAATTTTTTCTATTACACACTACATTGTAATGGGCAGGGATGCATATAATGCATTACTTTTCTTAATGCAATTGCATTTTCATCAATCATTAAAATTTAATGATTAGTGAAAATAATTTCCATTAACCATTAAATTTTAATGGTTAATGAAATAATTTCCACTAACCATTAAATTTTTATGGTTAATGAAAATAATTTCTATTAACCATTAGTGAAAATAATTTTCATTAACCATTAAATTTAAATGGTTAATGGTTAATGGTTAATGAAACTGCAAATGCATTAAAAAAAGTAATGCATTATTTGCAACCCTGCCACTGACCCACGAAATTCGCAAAAAAATCACGATCCAGCTTCCGCAAATTTTGCGTTACTATTAGTATAAAATTATTTACACACTCACTTCAAAGTGTAAATTTTTGGAAAAAAAGGAGCTGAGATTGAATTTAAAAAAACTTCACAATCCTATAAAAAGCTAGCTATTATTTTGCAATATCAGGCAAACAAAAATTTCCATGAGCAGTTTCCATTTTAGGGAGATAAACAACAGTGAAAAATATCCTGAAAATAGAAAATTTGCCCTTTTTTTGTGTATTTATAACTTTGATCTATTTTCTGAAATTCCTTTACAAGAAAGCCAAGATTGGAAAAGTTATTTGCTCGTGAAGGAGCAATTTTGTAAATGCAAATGTATTTGTAAAATTTGCGAAAATTTGTGAAATTTTTATTTTCACTTTCCTGGAAGAATTTCCCACCGATAATCCTTGCAAAACGGCCAGGAAAAGCAGACTCTTCCAACGTGCATGATTTTTCGTTGATCCGTCTGATTGATTGACCATTCTCATCCCCTCTCCTCTCCCTTCTATTCTGCAAATTATTGCCCTTCTTTGTGCGCACTTCGGCGCAAAGTAAACGCAGCTTGGCACATTCTCGTGGTCATTATAACGAGCGCCGTTTCTCCCAGACATCCGATTGTCCTTGAACAAAAATCGCCGAGGTGTTAACATTCCATTCTGATTTCCGCGATGCATTTCTATAAATATTTATCGGTATACACGATAATAGCGGGGAAAAAAAATATTCAGAAGAAAAAGAAACTCGGAATTGCAGAGCGTTGTAGGATAAACGCTCACTTTGCGTTTTGTTGACCTCGCTGGTTTCTCCTTCTCGCGGATATAGTTTTCCAATTATAATATAGTGGATCGACGTCGTATTTCTAAAGTTTCAAAACTGAGTAATAAAAAAAAGGTCAATGTACACGCTTGATTCGCAGAAGGGTGGTAATTAGAGTAAATTACTCGGCATTCAAAGTACTCAAGAATTTTTTTTAACCTCTGGAATGATTCCAGCATCGTGAAATTTGTTTACCACGAAATAAAAAAATTCCTAGCCCAACAGATTTTGCACTATCGGGCTGAAAAAATTCACACTCATAGTTTGTGGTATAAATATGTAGGATATTAAATTTCGCAAAAATCATCGAAGGGGCTAAGATAAAAAAAAATTAAAACTAACTTTGTGCGGATTTTGCGCTTGCATTTTTATCTTTTTACCACGGAATAAAAAAATTCCTAACCTAACAAACTTTGCAGTATTGGGCTGGAAAAATTCACACTCATAGCTTGAAGTATAAATATGTCGGATATTAAATTTAACAAAAATCGTCGAAGGGGTTGAGATAAAAAAAATTTTAACTAACTTTGTGCGGATTTTGCGCTTGCATTTTTTAAAATCTTTTTATCACGGAATAAAAAAATTCCTAGCCTAACAAATTTTGCAAAATCGGGCGGAAAAAATTCACACTCATAGTTTGTAGTATAAATATGTCGGATATTAAATTTCGGAAAAATCGTCGAAGGGGTTGAGATAAAAAAAATTAAAAATAACTTTGTGCGGATTTTGCGCTTGCATTTTTTTTATCTTTTTACCACGGAATACAAAAATTCCTATCCTAACATATTTTGCAATATCGAGCTTAAAAAATTTACACTCATAGTTTGTAGTATAAATATGTCAGATATTAAATTTCGCAAAAATCGTCGAAGGGGTTGAGATAAAAAAAAATTTTAACTAACTTTGTGCGGATTTTCCGCTGGCATTTTTTTGTATCTTTTCACTACGGAATAAAAAAATTCTTAGCCTAACATATTTTGCAGTATCGGGCTGAAAAAATTCACACTCATAGTTTGTAGTACAAATATGTCGGGTATTAAATTTCGCAAAAACCGTCAAAGGGGTTGAGATAAAAAAAATTAAAACTAACTTTGTGTGGATTTTGCGCTTGCATTTTTTTAAAATCTTTTTACCACGGAATAAAAAAATTCCTAGTCGAACAAATTTTGAAATATTGGGCTGAAAAAATTCACACTCATAGTTTAAAGTATTTATATTCCAGATATTAAATTCCACAAAAATCGTCGAAGGAGTTGAGATAATAAAAAACTTTAAAAATTAACCTCTGTGTGGATTTAGCGTTTTAATTTTTTCCAAAGAAGACATTTCAGTGATTTTTTCATTGTGTTTGCCGTGAAAAATTCTGGGAAAAATTTTAAAGAAATGTTTGAAAGATTCAGGTAAGAAGGGAAATAGAGACCCATCTATAGTTGATTGTCTTTCGTCGACTGACGGCCGAAAACGTTCAATTACTCAACGATGACGTTCTCGGGTCGCTTGACCGCGCGGTCTGGTCTCGCTAATTCGATTCTTCGCAATTACTTGGCGCCGTGACCCTCTTCTAATCAGCAAATTTATCTCTAAAATTGGTAATTCGTACGGGCGGAATGTAAACATAATAATATGTGCGGTAATTGAGTTTTTCCGATCGACCAAAATCCACAACATAACAGTTTCCAAGAATTCTTAATGCTTGGAAAAAAGTGTTATTTCTCTCAATATTTGACCACATCAAAAATCGGATTTTCAGGCAAATATTAGTCTCCACAATTGTTTGCATTCTCGAAGAATTCCCGTATTATTTTTATAAGACAACTCTATCCGGAGATCCGCGAATAAACGTAAATTCCACGAAATTTCCTCAAATGATTATCTAAGAAGATATTCGATGCTAATCTCGATTTTATGAACGCAGAAATTCCAATCGCTTGTCAAATTAATCTTCTCTAATGTTTACCGAGAATAAAAAATATAAAGTCGCACTTTTATCTCCTGGATTATTTTGATATCGATGTTGTTCTTCGGGAGTAAGTTTTTCGATTGATTTCGATGATCGAGCGATTTCGATCATGTTGATTTATTTGACAAGAATCTGACAATATCTTCAACGTGATCCACTTCTTCTATGGATTTCGATATTAAATTTAATATCATAAAAATAAGATCTATTACATGAAGAATTATGAAATTATTAATTTATCAGTTATTAATATATACGAAAAAAGATCAGTTAAATTAGTAGAAGATCCTCATTCCCTGTCCGCATTTTTTTGAATATTTTGTTCACCCTCTGATTCCTTTCTTCTGGTGAAAAAACAATTTTTGAGGTTATTCACCCCCTAATCGGCCATTTTGTCTCACCCAAAATGGCGTCACAAAATCACATCGCACGATGCGAATAAACCTTCATTTCCGTTAAATAAACATCACAAATTCATACTCTGCATCGTTTCCTTCTGTCGTTGTAAGTTTTGTAGAGCACGTGTGATTTTTTTTCTTGATCAAATAAGTGTATTCGTGGAAAACGATTAAAATCTCGGGAATGCGAGTTCTGTCTTCGTCGAGTATAAATTTTCGCGCTGTATTGTTGATTCATAGCTGTCTTGATGTATATACAAAGAATAATGGGGGGGAAAATGGACACTGGAGGCAAAAAGGACACCATCAAAAAATAAAAAATCAAGCTGCTCGGCGTATTTTTCCAATTAAATTTCTGGCAAAATTTAATTTTAATCGTAGTTAAATTATCTAATATGAGAATGGCCATTTTTTTTTTTAATTTTTCAACTCTTCATAGGAAGTTGTCATGAATATATCAAATCTAGATCTGATTTTGAGTGGTTGAGTTTATTTGGGTATTATTTATTATTTTAATTAATTAATTTATTATTAGGTTTTATTTAGTTTTAACGACGATTATAATAATTCCCGCATTTCCGAATTTTTATTTTTTTTATCATTTTGAATGGTGTCCATTTTGCCCCCACTTCCCCTATTTGTATCCGCTTATGAAAAATTTGAACGGCGTAACTCGAGCAGTTTCGCGATGACTTTATCCGCGACTTACGCCGTTTTTAGCTTTGGGAAAAAAAAATCGAGGGATCTACGTATGCAAAACGAGCGTGCGTGAGTATAGATCGGAAAAACGACGTTGGCTCTGCATTGCTCGAAACGACGACACTCTGGAATGCAGCTCTGACATAATGACCATTGCGCACGCGGACTCCGGGGGAATCGTTTGCCATGCGGACGCTTTATACACATACTTTTGTGTTATTGTGTGAGAGCGACATAAACGAGAAGACGATGAACGTGAATCAAAAATGTACATGGGGCTGCCCACGTCAATTCACCTAGCCTCCAAACCACAAAATTGTTGATTTGCTTCGTAATTTTTTATGTTGTTATCCTTGCTCTGAAACATTTTTCGGAATTTTTGCAGATTTTTTGGAACAACCGTTTCTGAGTTATGATTTTTTTTTAACCGAAAAAAAGGACCATTTTTAAAAATCTGAAAAAATCAACAAAAATTGTATGATCAACTTCTCCTGCTCGCGAAAATGTGGTGCAAATTTTTTTTATATTTTTTTCACCTTATAACGCAAATTTTTTTGAATATTTTTTTCACCTTTCACGCAGCTTATCAGCTGCGTGAACGATTTGAATTAGTCAAAAGGATTCCGCCAACCCAAAAACTACATTGTTTTATTCCTCAACGCGATGGAGTAATTTTTACAAAAGAATATTCGAGTGCAATAGAGCACACAACACATAACTTTTTTAAGAAAAAAAATGTGCGTAAGCCATAAACAAAAGAAAATTATGAAGGTTTATCCGAAGATTATGTTCCACATTATTTTCTGTCTCCCAAACGACGTCTCTGTTCGCAGTGGATTTGTTGTGGATTGTTCTACGTTGATCATACAATTTTTGTGAATTTTTTCAGATTTTTAAAAATGGTCCTTTTTTTCGATTACAAAAAAATCATACCTCAGAAGTGGTTGTTCCGAAAAATTTGCAAAAATTCAGAAAAATGTTTCAGAGGACAACTGACGTGGACAACCCCATATGCACTTCTATTTCTATATATTTACAAATTTGTAGGAGGTTTTCCGTGTCAATAGAGATTAATCCAGAGACAAGATGAGATTTTCCGAAAATCGAATTCTTTTTCGTTGCCCAGATTTATTATTTATACTTTTAAGAATTATAAAAAATATTTATTCAAGTATTTCCTCGTAAAAATTCTTGTTATTCCAGAATTTATGGTGATTTGAAGATAGCGCAGCAAATAATGGATCAACGCACTCCATGAAATGCTTTTGCGTTTTTTTCAAGATCTACACAAACGATTTTGATAAAATTTATACTGTAGATCTTTTATAATATTATCTTCGGTGTGGTGTATGGGATTTTTTTTTATTGCACGCCCCGTTTATTTTTTATCAACTTTTTTCACTTCCAATTTGATTCGAAAACAGAGTTTTTGTTTTCGAAGCTATTTTTAGAATTTTTTCTATCCTTTGATACAATTTAGCTATGGTCTTCATTAGGGAGAATAATTTTTTTTAATTTTTATTTTTAATGTACCTGACTGGGGAAAAAATTCCACCATCGGTGAGAAGTTTAAAAAAAGAGTCCTAATTAACAGCACATTTGAAAAAATGTTTAATTTATCTTTTTCTTATTTTATCCACGAAATTATATTGTTTTTATGGAAAATAAGAATTATAGATGCATGGAATAGTCACTTAAATTTTTTTTTACTTTTAAACCTCTGAGGATTTCTTTCCTGATTTTTTTTTACAATTGTATTGAGGTTATCGAAAACCTTGAAATTTTTTATGATTTTTTCCCTTCTATCCTTATTGAAAAAAATTTGAGTTGATCCTTTCGGACGTATTTTTTATCTGTAAATCTTAAAAAATAATCAAAAGAAAAAATTGTTTTCTATCAGAGGTCTCTTGACTATTTAATTGACTGAAATAATAATCAATTGAAATCCCCACACAATTTAATCGATCTTGTTGAATTAGAATTTATTCATTTATTTCTTAAAAATTTCTTTAATACCACATTTACTTTCCTTAAAAAATGTATATAAATTTTAGGGACGGGGCTCATTATTGCTCTGAGGGAGTCTCGCTGAAATCGTAGATGGAAATAATAATCCTGGAACTTTAGAATTAGACGTTGATATAGTTGACACAGAATAGCCCATATACATGTACATAGCGTATGTAAACGATCTACTGGGCAATACCGTCAATCATTTGCATTCCCGGGAGAGATGCACGCGAAAATAAATTCCTGAGAAATTCCTTTCCGAAATCCTCGTTCCGCTGACGCTTCTTCCGAGTTTCGAAAGCTTTTTCTACACATTATCGGTCTTAAAGTGGGGAAAAAAACCTTTGTGTCTGGGACGGACATTATGCGAGCAATAAAATATTTAGTCTCAAAAAAAAGTTACTCCATTAAAATCATTCTACTGTAGAAAAAAGTCCCATTAACGGGTTATTCGCAGTCAGGAGGCCGAAAAACGCGATTTTTCAAAAAAAATTCTGGAAAGATATTTCAATTTATTAACGTAAAAAAATAAAAAAGATTTCGTTAATATGAGGTAGTATTTATTCGGAGAAATAAGAAAATGGCGGCTTCTCAAAAAAATTTCGATGTTTGATGAAAATTTTGGTCTCAAATTGTTTATAAAATGGACAATATTTACCGGTAAAATTTTTTTTCGATTAATTAAATATTTGTACATTAAGGAAATGAAATTTAAAAATCAATTTTTTGAAAATCCTGACTGCGAATAACCCCTTAATGGTGCGTTATTTTGTTAGCAAAAAGTTCGCAGACTTTTAGTAAACTTCAGTCTAAATTAACTTTTTACAGATGTAAAATGGAATTATTTTTTTTATTCCGTGTCCTTGCAACGACGAAATTGAGTGTACGGAATGTAGTTGGTATTTCGCTTGTCGCGATAAAAACTTCAGCATGATTCTCCGATTTGGGCAGTCCGTGACCGAAGGCCGAAGATTAAAAAAAAAAGAGGAGTTACCATTTCACGATTTCGTCGAAAAGGAACCGCAACATTTAACGCATTAGAATACGTATGTAATTCCGTAACAGTGATCGGAATTTTAAACAGACGGAAATAATCCAACGTTTTATATATTACAGACTTGGATGGGGGTTCTGAATTAGAAAGTTAAGGGAAAAGGTAACTTTTAGCAAGTATAAAATATTTATAATGGAATGAAGAATAAGATAATTTTTAACTAAATAAATGTCATAAATATGACATTTATTCGCATATTACAGACAACAACATCATTTACTGTCTGATAGTTAAATTGTAGATATCACAATCGCAATTAATAGGATCCTAGAATCTCGTATTCGGCGATAAAATCTAATCAGAGAATCAAATTGTGACGGGGATTCCTTCAACGATCGACTAGGAATTTTTCTTCTCCCACACATATAATTTTTTTTGCCTCGTTACTCATAATCGTTTTGACGTAATCGCTATTACAAAAATTATACATTAACCGACGAATCGGATAATTAATTTTTTATCGATAAATTCATTAATTCATGTTTGATGCCATATTTCATTCGCAATAGAAACCTCGACTAAACGGAATATTTTATTCACTACTAGAAATAAATAGGAAGAATTAAAAAAATCCTACTTTCAACTCTTCCTGCGATTTTTTATTACGAAAGGGGAGTCACACTGTACCGTAAACTCGTAAATAATGCACATTACAGTGTAACTTCTCTGTTCTCAATTTTGTATATTTCAAAATCCCCCTAAACTAAACCTTTATCGTAATAAATTCTCAACGATGTCCCCAACCATCTTTTCCTTCCCCTACGATTTTTTTCTCCCACTCTGAGCGCCAAAGAACGCGAGAGATCTCCGTTCGGACGTTTCCGTGACGCTTCGTGCCGGAGCGCGGGAGTGGGGGACGCTCACGCCCAATGAGAATACTCGCGCGCCCGAGAGTGGGGGATCGACTCGGCCGAGGCGGTCAGAGTGGGGGGATCGTTCGTGGGCATCGTTGTTTACGGATATTTTATGCGTTACGCGTTCGAACTAAAATTGCGGTATTACAACGAGGTTGGTTGGCACCGCAACGCCGTAACATCCTCGAAACGTTCGTGATTTCTTTGGCCCATTGGACGATAATGGCGGCGTCGACTCGAGACGATCGGGCGACGTCTACAGTCCTAAGGCTCTATTAATAGTGGGGACGAGGAAAAACGGAAGTTGGGGACTTCTCTCGTTGATAGACCTGTGCCAATAATTATGGGAGGGGGGAGACGGGGAGGCCCCACTCCTGTACTTTTACCGATGCGCACTTGTCATTCGATCGGCCTTTAAAGGCACTCCTCGCACGAGACGGTAATTCAGTTCGGCACCACGTGTCGTCGACGACGACGTAAAATCGTGCGGCCGAATTTCCATTCTCAAAATCATCTCGTATTATCGACGAGAAACAACAACAACAACAAAAAAAAATAAACATTGCCGATTTTGGCAGGATCAAAATAAATGTATTTTTTTTCCTTATTTCGCGAAGATCGGTAAGACAATTTCGCGAGAAAAATCGTAATCTCAAGCGGTTTAAAATATTTAACAATACAAAGCTGGGTGAAAAACCATCGCCAAATTTAGGATTGAATTTTTTTTTTTGACGACGATCGGCAACAGAATTTTTGTGAGAGATGCCGGAAACCTGAAGCTGTTCGGCACTTGAAAAAACATTTGAAAGGACAAAATGAGTGATTCTTCCTGATTTTTAATGCCCGAATGAACAATGTCCTGAAATTGGAAAGTGTCGAGATAAACTGTGGAAAAAAATCATTGTATAATCGTGGAAGGAAGAGAAATACGAAAAAATGCACATCAAGAAGATTTTTTTGTGCTTGTCGCGGCGTGACGAGAGAAGAACGAGCGTGTCGAGTAAAGTTCAGAAGGAAATCGAGAGCGAGAGTTATGGCGTAACGGTCGAGCGTGGCAGCCGGTGGTTACAATTCGCCGCTGCCATAAGCGGTGAGTGTCGAGTGAAATTTTTCAAATCGTTTACATTCATTATTCCTCGCAATGATTTTCCTATAATACCGGGAAAATTTTCATTTCCGGACGTAAAGATTCGTGCAAGGAGCCTCATTTTTTTTTGTCATTATTTTCAGTTCTGCATTTTCAAAATACAATATAAGTTAAGGGGGGACACCCATATAAATGGTCGAAGGTGACGAGGAATTTCGGGTTTTTTTTTCCAACGCAACTACTGGACCAATTGTTTTCAACTTTGGAGGCTATTTTATTGTACATTCGACGACTTAAAAAACATTTTTTTAATTTTGATTTTTCCTTGCCCGAAACTTTAAACGCGATTCATCCAAAACTACATTTTTGCAATTTGCGGCAGCGATAAAAAAAACTATTCATCCCATCCAATTCAACCAAATATTTTTAGACACATAATTGCAAACATTCGTCGACAAACCTCCATTAAAAAAAAATTAATTTAACAATCATTTTTTGCATAAAAATGTTCGGTAAAAATTCGATATTTTTTTCTCTGAGTGCCGCCATTATTACAACATTCAACTTTTGAAACTTTTTCTTGGTTTATCGACAGCGTACTTTCATATAGAATGTAATGGTTTCTGATTTTTTCGTTTCGGATGAAAAACAAAAAAACTACAGCTGCCGCAATTCGACATCGTAGGAAAAATTCATTCAGCAACGATTGGTTGCAGGCTGCTGATGAATAATTATTTTCGATTTAAAAAAATGTTTTTCAAGTCTTCGAATGTACAATAAAATAACCTCCAAAGTTGAAAACGATTGGTCCGGTAGTTGCGTTAGAAAAAAATCCCGAAATTCTTCGTCATCTTCGACCATTTATCCCTTAAGCTGTGGGGAAAAGCCATTTTTCAAAAGAATTTTTTTTCTGAGAAAAGAACTCGTATTTGGCCGAAAAATCGTCGATTATTTTTCAAAATATTGTTAAAGTAAATTTCATCCATTCAGGAACCTAATTTCTTCCGTTATTATTTTTTTTAGATTTTTATTGTAAAGAAATAAAATTAAACTGCAATTGATAGCAGGAACAGAATATTTTTTAATACGATCCGTAGATCTTTGAAAAAATCGATTCAAGGGATTTATCAATGAAACTCTTTTTTCTGATAAGAGAAAAATTAAAATACATTTTTTTTGCCCGAAAAGTCGTCGATTTTCAATCAAAACATTGTTTCAAAAATTTCATTAATTCAAGAGCTTTATTTTTTTCATTGTATTTTTTTAGTAATCATTTATCCAAAAACGAAATTTCACCTACAATTGATACCAGGACCTAAGAATTTTTAGTATGATCCGTAGATCTTTGGAAAAAATCGATCCTAAATATTTTTTAATAAAACTCAACCTTTTTCTGATCAGAAAAAAATAAAAATAGTTATTTTCCGTCGAAAAATCGTGAATCATACATCACGATATTTAAAAAAATGTCATTCATTCAGAAGCTTATTTTTTTTTAAATATTTTATTCAGTTTTTCATTTTAAAAAAACGAAATTCCACCTTCAATCAGGACTTTGTATAAAATAAAATTACTGTTTTTCATGAGAAAAAAACAAGCCACCGACCATTTTGACGGAAAAAACGTCGATTATTTTTCAAAATATTGATTAAAAAAAATGTCACTCATCAAGATCATTTTCAAAGCATCATTAGTCACGAAAATTGCTCCTGTCACGCACGCTATAAGATCACGCACGTGTGCATCGAGCTGAAATCGCTGGCGTTGATTTTGTTGATATTACGTAATCCGAGCGCAAGATTTTTTTTTTCCAAGATGTATCGATCATCGAGACGAGATTTATTTCACGATACCGAGAGAAACGAAATTTTCCACGTGGATTTCTAATGGGCGTATTATAAAACGGTCATGGAAGAGTGAGCGGGCGAGCTTTTATCCGCGTGTAATTAGATACGGGAATCGAGGCACGTTTAGTTCCGGCTTCGATCCTATATATATATATATATATATATTCATCGATATAAATCGAATCGTATTGTCGCGGGAGAGCGCACCCTTGCCCAATAAACACCGAGTGACCGTCAAAGCCACTCTCTCGACACGTGACTATTCTTTACGAGTCCAATTCTCATTTTGGCGAGCCAATCAAACCGAAACGTAACGCAAACAGACGCAAAAAAATCGCAATAATATACGAGGCATTCGAGCACTGATAGTCCGACTCCATCGACACTGATCGTCCAATAGTCTCCGCAATTTTTTCCCTCATTATTTACATTCTCACTGATGTGTTGGAATTTTTTCAAATTTTTTTTTCCTTCATACGAATCAGTAATAATTTTTATATCACTCCGTACAATAATGGACGCTTTTACGTCCGCAAGCGGACGCGAAAACGTCCATATTGTACCTCGTGATATTAAATATCGTACATCACTCGGCGTAAAAACATTTTCTGACTCGTGTGATTGCAGGACGAGCCGAAGGCGAGTCCTGCAAACTCACACTCGTCAAAAAATGTTTTTACGTCCTCGTGATGTAATGTACTATTTATCCCCTCCATTGACGACATTTCAGTTTTTCAGAAAAATTAAATTTCTATTAAACTGCAGCCAGAAAAGTACCGAGAAAATCTCAGAGAACTATGAGAGTGCTTGCAATGCGTGTAAATGGAAAAAATTCTCGATTTTTATTAGTCAGAGAATTGGTGAATCAAATTGGCATCGAATGGTCTGCGCATCGCGTGTTTGCGATACGAGTGATTACTTTTTTTTTCCCCCGTTAGATGAAACGATACGAGATGGCTATTTAGGCTTTTAATACTCATTAGTTCGTGACGCAGTGGACTGAAGATGGAAAAAAGCATATTTACAGCTTCACCATTTATTTTTCTACCAGAAATACATTTCTATCACGATAAAACACTACCGTAATGTCAATATCAATTAACAAGTCTACAGATAATAAAGAATTACAAGTCTTCGGCTCTTAATTCCTGCAATCCCTACCTTACCGACCGCAGGGCGACTGCATTTTTCAATAACCCTACCAAGTCACAAACCCACTAGAATTAATCTTTACCAAATAATAACTCTCTTTAATAATATCTCTACCACAAAACAAGTTTCCCATTTTACAAACTTACCAGATTACAAGTCTTTGGCTTGTTAATTTGGCCGGTAACTTACCGACGTTGGAGCCCGCCCCAATGAGAAAAAACTCAGTCGTCCCAAAGTCGGTAAAGTAGGGAATCGCAGGATTTGGGTCCCAAAGACTTGTAATCTGGTAGAGAAATAATTGTTGGAGTTGTAAAGGTGCCAGAAAAAAGAGGGAGAGAGAGAATTTTTAGCGAATAATAGAATCAGTGTAATAATAGCGATTTATCGAGTAATTCACGATTTGCGGGCTCATAAATCACCAGAGATTTTCCAATGATCGTTATTGAATAATTTGTGCCATTTTTTTTAACGATGTGTTCGCATAAATCTCGCGTTTGAATCGCTATTCTAGAAAACCTGATCGCGGTTGAACGTGAAAAAAAAAGTTGTAGCGTCGTTGATTGTCCCCGCGAGGGAGACTTCAACGCGGTTTGAATCATTTTTTTTTTTTTTTTAGTTGCTATAATCAGACGCTCCTCCGGTTGAAATCTCGTTCGAGTTGAAACGATTGCGCAATAATGAAGCTCACGCAGCGGTCAATTAACGAGCGCGTTCTCAGAGAACTATATAATGAGAAAAAAAAATATACAGCGTAATCCGAGTCAACTCAGAGGACGTGTTTGATTTCTCTCGGATTTTGCTCAGAATTTTTCTACGATTCTACTGAAGCTAAAATCTTTGTTGATTTTTTTGTTGAACACACAATGATAAATTCATAGAAAGGAAAATTATTTCTTACTGATCGAGTAATGAATTAATTATTTATTAATGTGTTTAATTATTTTTATTGACTTTACAATAATTAATTACAATTAATTAATCAATAATAATTTATTCGATCAGTATGAAATAATTTTACGGTTCTGCAAAATTTATTGTTGTACATTCGGAAATGATCTTAAGAACAATTTAAACCTCAGTAGAGTCGTGGACAAAATTAAGGAATCATGAAAAAAATGTGAAATCCGTTCAACAATTGGTTTTTATCGAATTAATTAATTCAATTAATTAATTTAAAAAAAAAATTATTCATTGAAATTAAATTGACTAATTCATTTTGCAAATTTTTTTTTTTAATTGTGAAAAAGATTGATTAATTAATTGAATTAATTAATTCGATAAAAACCAATTGTTGAGCGGATTTCACATTTTTTCCATGATTCCTTAATTTTGTCCACGACTTTACTGAGTTTAAAATTGTTCTTAAGATCGTTTCCGAATGTACAACAATAAATTTACAAAAAAAAATTACAAAAAAAATTAATTTATTAATTGAATTAGTTCATTCGATAAAAACCAATTGTTGAGCGGATTTCACATTTAATTTTTCAAATTTTTTTTTTAAATTGTGAAAAAGATTAATCAATTAATTGAATTAATAATTCGTAAAGAACCAATTGTTGAGCGGATTTAAAATTTTTTCCACGATTCCTTAATTTTGTCCACGACTTTACTGACGCTAAAATTGTTCTTAAGATCGTTTAAGAATGTACAATAATAAATTCACAGAAATATACAATTATTTCATACTGATCGAATAAATAATTATTGATTAATTAATTATAATTAATTATTTAAAAATGAATAAAAATAATTAGATACATTGATGGACTCTCCAAAGAATAAAATTACCTGGTAAAATGAAAGTTGATTTTATTTATTGAAAAATATTGAAACAACGAAAATGAGTCAATTAAGTGAATCAATAACATTCACTTTGGCTTTTGAAAAGTTCTGCAATTATTCAAATTTTAAGTGCTCGACTGTCCTGTCAGACTGGAGAACCCTTAATGCAGAATAAAAATTTGCGATCGTTATCGCGATTCTCTCCCGCTCTCTTCCGCTTTAATGTATCGATTGGCAGCAATAAAAAAAATCGCAACTTGCGTCACTTTAATGTTCAAAATGACTCGAGTTACGCCCTTCTGTCTGCCGGCAAATCAAAGTGCATAAGCGGTTAAAATGCACGAAGCACGCTGGCAAGATTTCTTGGGAAAATTTCGTAATATTCATTCTGCGATTTATCACCTTATCCTCGACTCACCGGGACTACTTTCAAACGCAAAGTAATTGGTTTTGCCCTCGATTTATTATTTACTGACCGCGAGTATTCGCGAATACAAATGTGGGCATATATATATATATAATTTGTGGTAGAAAATTTCACGTCAACTTGACGTTTAAAAACGTTTGGAAATGTGTGACACTGAAAAGAAAGATAAGATAACTTTGAGATGCAATTATGCAAAAAAATTTGCCCATTTTGTTTACGTTAGAAGATATTAAAAATGATGCAGGTTTTTTGACCATTTTTTTTTAGTTACAATAATAATTTCAAAAATTTATTCCCATGATAATCATAATAATTTATATGTCAATCAATAGGATTTTATTTGCACAACTTTTTACAACGTTTTTTGCAAAATAATAATTTATATATTTTAATTATATAAAGGGTGATACGCAGTCAGGAGGTAAAAAAAACGATATCTCTGGATTGGATCATCCAAAATAAAATAAAAAGAGTTCGTTGATACAAGGTACAATCTAGTATTCAATTGAAGAAATAAGGAAAATCTTTATTTTTAACAAAATGGTGGCTTCACAAAAAAAAATTTCGATTTTTCATGAAAATTTTTAACTCAAATTGCTTATAAAATTTAATTGCTAAAACCTGAAAATCCTGACTGCGTATAACCCCTTAATAACTCGAATTATTTATTTATTTCACAAGAAATGTTTGTGTATTTTTCACATCTGATTGAAATTTTTTCAAATCTTATAATTTTTTGAACATTTTTATTGCTGTTTGAAATTTTATAAAAATAGAAGAATTTATTCGTAAAATTGCCCATATATCGTTGAAATTCAATGTACGTCGATAGCAACGATCATTTAGCGCAATTTCAATGACATCACGACGGGATGGCAGAAAAATTTAGCGTTCGTTATCGCTACTGAAAAAAAAACCACAGTAATAACGTTGAGTTATTATTAGTATTATTATTATTGTTGTTAGCGCGGGCACGTTGTGGTTCTGCAGGATCGTTACCGTTGGAAGTCGAGCTTTTAATTAAATAATAATTATCAAATAATCGTGATATTTATTATTATTATTATTGGGCCGGGCAAGCGAAATTCGTACATACGAATTTATTGATATTGCGTCAGCGTTGATGCGTGCACTGTAATTTTCGAAAGGGCATTTTACGATACCGAACGATATTTTCGTATAAAACGTGTAATAATAAAAATACTTTCACCGCGGCTTTGAATAAAATATCGCGACACGTTTTATCGGAAAATTGTTCATGATTTTTTAAAATCAGAACCACAAAAATGTCTCTTAAATTCAATTTTCGCTCTTTTTTTATTGAAGAATATTTAAATTATTTCATGTTAATTAAATTATTTTATAGTATTTAAAAATGTCGACTAAAATATTAAATCCAACGAATATTTAACACACATCCAGGAAAAAGTATCAAAAATTTGATTTTCCCATTTTAACATTTTTAATTAACGTCTTCTCAATTATGTAGTTTTCAAAAACGCGTTTTTAACATCGGTACTATGAATTCACTTTGTTAGTGAATAAATCATGGTATTTTCACATATTCATCGACTTTTGAGTCGTGAAATTCATTCCCATTCTTGTTTTTTGGATTTTGTAAAAAAAAAATTTGGGGGCAAAATGTACACGCCTTTTCAGATACAGAAAATTCTATACTCGGTGATTCTCGAAAATAGAGACACTGTAATCGACTATGCTCGAATGAAATATTAAATTAATAATATAAACAAAGAAATAAAGCCAATAGAATCGTTCCTCGAATTAAATTTACAAAAAAGAGGTAAATCTTCAGATTCACTTTGCTCCAATTTTTTCCATGTGGAAAATGTACCATGAATTCACTTTGCTAGTGAACAACTCATGGTATTTTCACATATTTATCGACTTTTGAGTCGTGAAATTCATTTCCCATTCTTGTTTTTTGAATTTTGTAAAAAAAAAAAAATTTGGGGGCAAAATGGACACGCCTCCTCAGATGCAGAAAAATCTATACTCGGTGATTCTCGAAAATACAGACACTGTAATCGACTATGCCCGAATAAAATATAAACTTAACGATATAAACAAAGTAATAAAGCCAATAGAATCGTTCCTCGAATGAAATTTAAAAAAAACGAGGTAAATCTTCAGATTCACTTTGCTCGAATTTTTTCCATGTGGAAAATGTACCATGAATTCACTTTGCAAGTGAACAAATCATGGTATTTTCACATATTCATCGACCTTTCAGTCGTGAAATTCATTTCCCATTATTGTTTTTTGAATCTTGTAAAAAAAAAATTTCCAAATTTTACGATTTCCGTGTCTTGTGCTTTTTATTTTGAATATATTATTCAACAGTGTATGAAACGTTACGGGAATCGTGCAGATATAGTCTGAATTCGAAGTAATAATTTTATGAGCTTGACATTATTTTCAGTTTCAGTTCGTGTCCACTTTGCCCCCAAATTTGAAATTTTTCGCGTGTCCACTTTGCCCCCAGTGTCCACTTTGCCCCACATTTCCCTACTCCTAATTGCAGAGCTTTCAAAAACGCGTTTTTGTGAAGTCTTTAACATCAGATCTTCCAAACATTGTACCGAATCAGATTCTTCCTCTTTTACTAAAATATCACACAGATCCACGAACAGTTTAAAACAAATCCGGGAAAAAATCTCAAAATCTTGGTTTTTGAATGTTATCATTTTAAATTAACGACCTCCCAATTCCAGAGCTAAACGCGTTTTTGTGAAGCTTTTCTAACATCAGATCTTCCAAAACTTCCTTAATTCGATCAAAATCACAATACCTTAGTACGATCCCTCTTTCTTGGACTAAAATATTTGAATTTCCAAATTCACAGCATGCCTCGCCCTGATGGGTTGCGGTGGTCATCTGAGCTGGACATCGCCGGCATTGCCATATCTGAAGGGTCCATCGTCGTCGATATCGGTAACGACGAAGGAGGGTTCTTGGATCGTCTCGTTGTACACGCTCGGGGGTATATTGGGCTCTCTTTTGAGTCCGATGTGCGTGGACAGATTGGGTCGTAAAAAGGCACTATTGGCATTCGCATTGCCCCAATTGGCAGGCTGGGGCCTCATTATCGGTGGTCACAGCGTGGAGATACTCTACGTGGCGAGGTTCGTCGCGGGTATCGGACACGGTGGTTTGTACAACGCGGGTGTGATATATCTGGGTGAGATTGCGGACAAAAATATACGCGGAGCATTGGGAACATTTTTGAAGATGTCATCGAACGTCGGTAGTCTCTTTATAACATCGATCGGCGCGTATCTGCCATATTGGCAATTGAATCTGGCGGCCTTGTCCGTGCCCTTGCTCTTCGTACTGACCTTTGTATTCATGCCGGAAACGCCGTATTTCCATTTGATACGCGGAAACGACGACGAAGCGACGCGATGCCTGATGAAGCTTCGCCGTTTGCGCAAACCGGAAACGGTGCGTGGGGACGTTGAAAACATGAAGGAGGCGGTGGTTGAGGGTCAAAAAAATCGTCGCAATGCCCTCGTTGAACTCTTTCGTACCCGGGGAAATCGTCGTGGTTTGTTGATTCTGCTCGGTCTCAAAGCTACGCAACAATTTTCGGGACACATGGCGATCGTCGCTTACACCGAGCAAATCTTTTCCCACGGCAGCATGGGAATAAAACCGGCCGAGGCGGTCATTGTTTTGGGTGTAGCACAATTGATCGCCGGTATAATCGCCGCTAGTCTCATCGATCGTGTAGGTCGCCGAATTTTGATGCTAGTTTCCGGTTTATCCTCGACAGTCGCCCTCGTCGCCGTTGGCGTCTTCTTCTTCCTCAAGTATTCCGCGCGCATCGACGTATCCGCCATTTCGTGGCTACCGGTCGCCGCCATTATCATTTACGAGGTCATGACCGCTCTCGGTATCGGCACGCTTCCGTACGTTCTTCTCGGTGAACTTTTTCCCACCAATGTCAAAGCACCGGCTGTCGCCAGTGGAATAATCGTCGGGTCCTTCTTCGCTTTCATCGTCGGTCTTGGCTTCGAGAGTCTCAATTCCGTCGTCGGCATACACTGGACATTTTGGATATTCGCCATTTCCTGCGCCATTGGCACACTCTTCGTGTACTTCATTACACCGGAAACCAAGGGCAAGAGCCTCGAGGAGATACAGCGTGAATTGAATCCTCCGAAGACGTCATTTGGTCCGTGAATTTCATTATTTTGCCGAGTTATCGAAATCGAGTGATTTTCGATTTTAAATGATAAAGTTTTAGGGAATTCTGGTTCCGCTTGACCTTGAGGTCAAAGGCACTCGTGACATTGAAGAATCGTCGAAAAGCTCAATTTTTCCGATTTTTTTTCTTGGCTCCGTTGAAACAAATCTTGAAAAAAAATTGGGAATTCCTGATTTTATAAATTTGTAAATTGGGATGAGATTAAAAAAATTTTGTATTTTGTACTGTTTCGTAATGGCGTCATGCGTAAAAAATTGAAAAATGAATTACGATTCGGTGAAGTGAAAAATTTGTAGAGTCGATTTCAAAAACGTCAGGTGTCATTTTTCAAGTACCTTTTTCTCAGCAATGCTCCAACACAAAGATGCATTCTGCGGAAATGCAAACGAAAGTATTAATCACGACGAGAGAAGCCACAATGGGGAGAACAAAAACCATGTCTACGCGCTGATAAATATACGAACTTCCGGTTGTCCTCAAAGTCGGCCAAGGTCGAGTTAAGGAGATTCTTAGCGTTTGAGCGCTTAGAGAAGATATCTGTGATATAGTTTGTACGCGGTATAGTAATATGGTATATTATATATATGTTTATGTATGTACATAAGATGCTAAATGTATTAGCAATGGAATGCCCGAGGTCGGACGTGAAACGGAAGTGGATCGCCATATTTGACCTCGTGGTCGGCCATTGAAGAATTTTCGCCTCGCACCTAAGCTCGTGCAAACACAACTGTTTTTTTGTTTCTTATTTATTTGTTACATAATTAGACTCTCTCGGTTGCGAAGAGACCCAAAAGTTCCAACGAGAGCAGAAAATACAATTTCGATGAATTTCGCGACTCCTGCTCGAAAATTGTAAGCGCAAACACTTCTGTTTATTAACCTGTTGATAATACGAGTTCCAAGAGATTGAAAATTTTGCAAAACTGTTGAGATAAATAAATTTATTATAATTTACGATGAATTGTTGTTGTTTAATTATGGGGATTTCAATTTTTATTATTTATTTTCATGCTGAGCCGAAATAAAAAAAAGGCAGATGCAGAAATCTTGAGGGACAGTTTATTTTCATGTGTTTATTAATTTTTTTACCCAGTCGAAAAACTGAATTTATTGAAATTGAATGATTGAATTTTCATTGTTTATTTGGATTAGTTGATTAAGAGATTTTGGTGCGCAGAATTTTCCTGTAGAAAAATGAAATTATCCTGAGGGCATATTTTCCACGGTGATAATCTTAATCGAGGCGTCACAGTTCTCACGTACGATAATAATTTCTCGCATTAAATTTCTGGCACGTAAAATATAACCCTGGCCCGGGTTCAAGTTTTTCTTTATTTTGTTTTGTTTCTTGAGACAACAAAATCAATGGACGCCTTCGGCTACGCACAATGCGGATAATCTTATCTACGACAATGTTTCTTACATATAGTACATACTATATGGGTCATTCCATGTCAAATCGACCAAGAGTTGGAATCGACCGCTCTCAATTTCGATGAAATTTGATCAGGAGTTTTCTTTTTTAATAAAACGGAATTCTACCGAAGGGAAAAAATTAAAAAAAAAATTTCAAGAGTTATTCAAAATTTAAAATCTCACAATTTTTCGAATCTTTCAAGTTTATTTTTCAAATATCTCGAAAGCTATTATAGTTACGAAAAATCGTTCTGAATTCGTTCTGAAGAGTAACTTGGGGCTACGAAAAAAAAAATTCCGAAATTTTTTTTTGAAAAATGATGAATTTGGAGAATTTTGAATTTTCAAAAATCGTGACAATCCAAGTTCTATATTTTATTTTTAGCTAAATTTTTGTTTATGTCATACCTTGTACTAATCTTAAAAGATCCTGAAATTTTCAGAGGTGTTTTTTTTCTTCAAAAATCTAAATTTTTGAATCTTTAAAAATCGTGCAGATCTATGACAAGCATTAAATTTTTGGTTAATTTTTTTTTTCTATAACACCTTGTATTAATCTTAAAAGATCCTGAAATTTTCAGGATAGTGTGTTTTTGTTTCAAAAATAAAAATGTTTGAATTTTGGTAAACATTTTTTGTTTGTTTTTCCTCTAAGTACAGTTGAGCAATCATGTAATTCTGTAAATTTGAGCAGTAAAAATTTCAATTAATGACGATTTAAAGAAAAAAAAAAAATTTTTACCAAAATTAAAAAATTTATTTTTTTGAAACAAAAACACACCATCCTGAAAATTTCAGGATCTTTTGAGATCAGTACAAGGTGTTATATAAAAAAAATTTAACCAAAAATTTAATGTTGATCGCGGATTTACACGATTTTTAAAAATTCAAAAAATTATATTTTTGAAATGAAAAAAATACCTCCCTGAAAATTTCAGGATCTTTTAAGATCAGTACAAGGTATTATATAAAAAAAATTAAACCAAAAATAAAATATGGAACTTGGATTTTTACGATTTTTGGAAATTCAAAATTCTCCAAATTCATCATTGTTCAAAATTTTTTTTCGGAATTTTTTTTTTCGTAGCCTCTAGTATACTCTTTAAAACAAATTTAGAACGATTTTTCGTAACTATAATAGTTTTCAAGATACTTAAAAAATAAACTTGACAGATTTGAAAAATTGTGAAATTTGGAATTTTGCATAACTTTCGAAAAAAAAAATTTCTTTTTTTTTCCTTTGATAAAATTTCGGTTGATTGAAAACGAAAACTTCTGACCAAATTTCATCGAAATTGAAAGCGGTCGACTTCAACTCTTGGTCGATTTGACATGGAATGACCCATATATATGATAAATATATTTTCTTATAATGTATATTCTTATCGTATCGTGAAACATTTGAACTCTCCACTCTCAGATTCAATTCATGATTTTTCTACAATTCTAGTGAGGCTTGAATAAAGTAATTTTAGTAATTTTATTTTCCTAATAACTTTTTTCGTACTCGGGATTGTTGTTAAAAATTGGAGGAAGAAAATTTTTTTTTTTCGATTTTAAAAATTATTCGATAATAAAATAGGATTTTTATTATTATATTAATTTGATGAAATAGTTTTTTATTTCGTTCGTTGAAGCTGAAAAATAGTTCTTTCGATGTTCTCGTCAGAAATAAGCGATTCCGAACTCGTTAAAAGACGAAAATGATTTAGTATCAAACTCTTGACATATTTTCGCGTTATCAATGAGATTTGTCTGACTAGATTTAAGCATTTATCCAAATAAATATCCAAAGATATATCCAAAGATAAAAAAAACTAAAAATTTGCGTCGTAGATTCATCAATGAGAACTTAAATATCGAGGAAAGATAATCGATATCTTATCATTTTTTATCGAGGCTCACGTTAATATCTCGGGTGAACACTCGTTCGGGGATTTTTTTTTTCAATTAGTGAAAAAATCCAAAACAATAATAAATAATAAATAAATAAGTAAATAAATAATTGTTTAAATAAATAAATAAACTAATTAATTACAAACAAATCAATAAATAAGAAGAAGTAAATAAATAAATAATAGGAATTCCCACAAAAACAAGTGATGTAAACATACATTTTGGCTTATTCTGTCAATTCTGTTCTGTTCATATTCTGTTTAGGGGTTGCCCGAGCGTTACTATTTTTTTTTTCAATTTATAATCACTATGTTAAAAACTTTTTAAAAATTTGTCTGGTTTTTTTCAGGTCGTCGAGGCTAATAAATTTTCGAAAAAAGTTGTCGTTTCATTCTTAAACCAAGAAAAAAAATGAAGAAAATATTTTTGTCGTTGTTATTCTCACTACAAAAAACAATTAAAATAAGAAATTATAAAAATAAATAAATTGAAATACAAAAAAAAAAAAAAATAGTAATTATTTTTGTCCCATTATCGAACTATGACGAACATTTCTATTTTGGGTCCTTGTTTCTGTGAAAAAAATTTCAATAATTTAAAAAAGGCCCCTCTTTGTGTTTTCCCCCAATTTAATGATTTTTCGCTCGGGCAACCCCTAAAAAACGAAATAAAAATTTCTAAAAATTTGAGGTCATATTTTGGGCCAAACGAAACCCACAATTCATTGGACATCAAAATCCGAGGGGGTCAGGCCGATGACCGCGTGATTTGACGTGGAATGCCCCATATACTTGAATATATTTCGAAAATGAAATTCAAAAAAATCGATTTTTTGAAAATCCTGGCTGCATATAACCCCTTAAAATATATTCAAGAATTTCAAGCAGAAACGTCATCCTGAGAGGTCCTTTTTCGAATGGTCTCAAGTCTGTGCCCGATGCCACCTCGATTTTATCCTTCGTATCGTCCAGTATCGTCTGACCTGCGGCATCATTTTTACGAGCGGGTCAGGCGTGCTCGTCATCCTCTATGCTCTCTGTAAAAAGACATATATCTATATTATATTACACATATATAAATATATATATGTATGTAGGATGCTGTCACCGGTATCAACTGAAATGGCTTCTGTATGGTTAGTCGGCAATGTGTACATGTGCGACGCTCGTTTTGCTGCTCGTATAAACGCCCCTCGTACGAAAGAAGCCTCGAGTCCACGGCTGCTTTCTCTCTTTCACGTTTCACCATTTGACCACGTATATAACGGGACCATATCACGTATATAATGTATACCGTGTATATAATAAAGATTTAAGGACCTTAAGAAAGCTCTTGGGTCGCCGAGGAGCTCTTCCGAACAACTCGCAATGAGACTGCATTACGTCGGGAGCCTTATTTTTTCTTTTTATCCCATCCTTGTGACATAATACCAAGCTTTTATTGACTACTAAAAGAATGATTGGAAAACGAGCTCGTAGACTTGTTCGGCTTATCCGCAGAAAATTTTCTCATTCTGCGAGAATGTAAGAAACATTTTTCTTTTCATCTATGATCCTGTTTTCAGGATCAGAGAGATGAAAATTGAGAATGTTCGGTGATGGATAATTTTATTGGAATGTTTTTGGAGAGAATTCGGTGAGTTGAAATTGATCGAAGGGGCTAAATTGTGGGTTAAATTAAGAGCCATTGTAAGGGATGAAAACATTTCCTATGCATTGAGATTTTTTTTTAGGGATACAATTAATTATTGATGGATTGGGTTATTCTTATTTCGTTGAGTATATATTCAACTTAATTCATAGAAATTTTCATTGAAAAATCTTGAGAAAAAATTGAGAGAGAAATTTTTTTTAAATTAATTAAATTGTTAAATTGTTAAATTAATTAAATTTTTTCAATCTGGTCCCAGGAAATACTTAAAAACTTATGAGCTGGTTCTCATTTTTTTTTAAATATTTGTAATTCAATAATTAATTTATTATTTAAGGCTATTGTATTAAATATTTAAATATAATAAATTTAAATAAATTATTTGATAATCACCATTTGGTGATAATATAATAAATATAATAAATTTATTATATTTCAATATTAAATGCAATAGCCTTAAATAATAAACTAATTATTAAATTACATTAAGTTGAATATTAAAAATCTCAATATTAAATTAAAAATATTTTTAACAAAATTGAAGACCTGCTCATAAGTTTTTGAGTATTTCCTGGGACTGGATTGAAAAAGTTCATTTTAAGAAAAACCTTGCTCACTCCTTGTTCAAACTAGATTGACTGTAATTCAGTCAATTTTCAAAATTTCACCTATGTTCTTGAAAATATGTACTCCAAAAAAATACAAAAAAAAAGTTTTAAGTTTCATGGCTCTCTCCCTCAATTTGAAATTTGAGAAGAAATTAGTCAGCCAAATATATTCGTTTACTGAAACTCTGAAGGCGTTTCGAGTCATCGATGAATGGAAAAGAATAGCAGAAACTTTGGTTAGAGAAGGAAAAGGAGCTTGACGGAGTCTTGCTTTGATTGCCAAGAGGGAGTGAATAGTGACAGGCCCATTACCGGATGCTAATACAACAACGAAGAGGCGCCAAAAGAAATGTGCATCCCCTTTCCACCCTCCATCCGTGGGACATAGGAAAAGGCGAGAGAGGGTGTTTCGCGTCGTATAATAAGGGATGATTTTTTTCTCTCTGTCCTCTTTCACGGTCGTCGCGAACCACGCGTATCAATCCCCTCCCGCTCTTTTTGGTCCCCGAGAAACAACCCTCTTTCTCTCGGTGTCGACGTCCCAGCTTTCACCCCCTTGCGCCCTTACATTATTCTCTCGAACGTGCCCCTCCCCGCCGGCAAATTTTTCACCCCTGGAGCGGGTAATTATATAAAAGAAAACGATGGCGGAGGAGGTTACTCCCTGTCAAGAGGGGTAGGTGTTTGTACATGAGAGAATGGGGAGGGGGGCGAGTTGAAGATAACGTAATTTCGTATGCATGAAAAGCGAAAGTTATGAATGAGATTTCTCCTTTATTATCTCGTTACGTTTGCACTCCTCCTTGTATATTTGTATGTATGATGTATTCTCTCTCCTCTCTCTTTCGTGCTGTGCAAAATGAGGAGAGAGGGAGAGAAATGTGTCGGAAAGCCCAATTGCTTCTATTTTACGAAAAGGATATGTTCTCCTTTCTGCTGTTTCTCTCTTACTTACTTTGCCTCCCTCCTTCGTGCCCTACTGCGCTTTTTTATATTCTCATACAGAGCTATTTTTTTCAGAGCTTTTTTCGAAATTTGTCTTTCCAGGATTTCACTCCCTTCATATTTTATTTTTTGACTCTTCCATTTATTTGACTACATTGATTCTTTATTTTTATATTATACTCTTTATTCTTGGATTTTTTTGCCTCTTATTTTGTAAAAAAAAAAAGTTTGCCCAATATAAAAGAACCAAAAAGAAATTTGATGTCTTAACCTTGGTTTTTGATCATTTTGAATTTGGTTGAACATGGTACAATAGATGAAGATCGTAAGAGTGTCATTTGACGCAAAACATGCTCTTTGGTTAATGAGACTGAGTCGAGGAAAAATCTTGATAATGGTGAGCCGTTTTGAAATACTCAAAATGTGTATTTATGATTGGAAATGAATTATGAAAAATATTGTTAATTTTGCGATTTATTGTAATGGAATATCAACAGCTGATGAAATTAATACGCTCGGGTATGGAACATTTGGCTTCATGTCCGAAAGCCAAAGTTTATTCTGCAGCAAATCGGGGAAATCCTCATTTTGTAGCGGTCAAGGTGAGTCCTAAATTAGTCCTGCATTATTTGAATGCATTCAATAAATTCCGATAAATGTTCTGATAAATTATAAACAGGGTTGCAAATAATACATTACTGTTTAAAACCATTAAAATTAACCATTAAAATTTAATGGTTAATGGAAATTATTTTCATTAACCATTAAATCTTAATGGTTGATGGAAATTATTTTCATTGATCATTAAATACTAATGGTCAATGAAAATGCAATTGCATTAAAAAAAGTAATGCATTATTTGCAACCGTGCCCATTACAATGTAGTGGGTAATTGACAAAACTTTGATTGCAATTTTGGGAATGGAAAAATAATAGATGAATAAATTATTGCGGTTTTGCATTACATTTTATTGACTTAGGACTTAGATTTTTAGAATTATAATGTAGATGCTTTTTAGAATTTAAGGTGAAAATCTAAGTCCTAAGTCAATAAAATGTAATTCAAAATTGCAATAATTTTATCATGTATATTTTTCCATTCCCAAAATGGCAATGAAAGTTTTACCCATTACACATTACATTGCAATAATAATATAGATGCTTTTTATAATTAGAATATAGTGCTTTTTAGAATTTAAGGTACCTGAAAATCTAAGTCCTAAGTCAATAAAATGTAGAGCAAAATTGTAATAATTTATTCATCTAGATTTTTCCATTCCCAAAATTGCAATCAAAGTTTTGTCCATTACACATTACATTGCAATGGGTAATGGAAATTTGTTCTATTACACACTTCATTGTAATGGGCAGGGTTGCAAATAATGCATTACTTTTTTTTAATGCAATTGCATTTTCATTAACCATTAACATTTAATGGTTAATGGAAATAATTTTAATGGTTAATAAAAATAATTTCCATTAACCATTAAATTTTAATGGTTAATGGTTAATGGAAATTAATTTCATTAGCCATTAAAAAAGTAATCGTTAATGTATTACTTTTTCATTAAAAATTTCGCAACCCTGATTATAAAATACTTAAATTTTAAATTAAATTACTTTGAATTAAAAAAATGAAAAAAACTTAATATTCATTGTTCAAAAAAATTTTAATCGACAATTAATTAATTAATCTAATTTCACTATTTTACTTAATTTGAAAATCCTGTCGCATTGACCACAAAAAAAATAAAGAAATTTTCAAAAAATTTGGGCGTTCAATAAATTAATTTTCGATAAAAAAAATTTTCCTAAATATTTTTTTTTTTCAATTTGGCAGATGGTCGATACTCCAAGCACCGAAAACAAAATATTTCTCACTCCTTGGTCTCTGTACAAAAATATTTCTCAGCAGAAGCCCTTCGTTGAAGCTGGCATAGGAGGTGAAATTTTTTATTTTTATTAGTTATTGAAACAAATAAAAATGTTTTATTGTTAAATAAAATGTGGAGTTTTTTCTTCAAGCTTCTTCGAGGCCTCGTCACAGCATCCTCGGACTTGGATGCATCGAGAATTCGTCCTTTGGTCTCAAGTCTGAGCACGAGCTGCACAGAATTTAAGGGAACGAATGAATAAATTATATCAACGAGCGGGAACGAGAATAAAAAAAAATATTCATGCATTATCAGGGAAATAACGACGAAGTCGTTAAAGGGCGCATCGAAACGTGAATCCAAGTGGCAAATGAGAAAATTCGAAAAAAAAGTAAAATGTAAATATAACGAGAGAGAGAGACGCCGTCCGTGAAAATTAGCGCAGGGGTTGTCTCGCAAAATTGTCACCCTTCTTTTATGCTGAAGAGATCGAGCTGAAAACGACCCCCTCAATATTACGACATGGGAAATTCCTATGAGGGTTCCACATCGTTATATATCGAATATAATCGTAAAAAAAAAATATTGCTCAGACAGCGAAAGTGAGAAAATTAATGCGGTCATTAAAAGCAACTAATTGACATGTTTTGGCAACATTCCATTATTTCGAGTAATCATAATTGGGCGGAAAATTTGGAAAATTTAAGACCATTTTTTCAATAATTTTTAGATAATTTTTCAAATTTTCCGAAATTTTATTTTCCCACAAAAACATCCCTTATTCTGACACTTGTCTTTCGCCATTCGATAGTGTCCCAAAATACCCCACCCACCCCTTTTCTAATACAAAATAATAAACTCCGATACGAGTCCCAGAGGCGTCTTTTCTTTTGCGCCACACCCTTATTTTCCTCTTTCGTCGCGCGTGAAACCCTCTCGGTAAATGGCACCCCTTTTTCTATTACTTCGTTCGTCATATCCCTCGCAATGTGTCGTTGCGTTCGAGGTGAAAGTTATTTGTATTTTTTCGTTTTTTTTTTTCAATATCGGCCAAATGGATTCGAGCCACGAATGCGACAAGAGAGAGAGAGGGAGAAAAATACGGGGGTGCAATACCGAGAAACATTAAAGAGAAAAAAGAGGGTGAACAGAGGGCGAGAGAGGGATGAAAAAATTAAGGGAGTGAACGAGTTACGACTATGCACAGTTAAATATTGGCCGAAGGTGTAATTGCTCGTGACTCGACATTGTTCTCCGCTCTATGTGCACTAAAAACTAAAGGGGTTGCAAAAAAACCACCCCTATTCGTAATTGAGACTCTTGACTGTTTTCCCTTTCTCTTTTCTCACCCCGTCTCGTTCTCTCGTTCGTTAAATTTCAACCATCGGCGTATAAAGTTTTCGTCACCGCGTGGACAACGAAGATATATATATATATATATATATATATATATATATATATATATATATATATATATATATATATATATATGTAACGAATGTATATATTGATGAGTTTTCGTATAATTAGACGATTCTGCGAACATGTTACGAGCACTTGGAATTTACGAGGGATTATCGCGATTCCACGTTGAAACCAGACATTACAAAAAATTCGACAGGTCATTAAGGGACGTTTGGTGAAAAAAACCCCTTTTTTCATCCCCCTAATGAGGCGTTGCATTTTTCGTAGTTTTCGAGGAAGAAAATTCTTCAGCTCTGATAAACTTTCCGGTGAATTAACTATAGATTAAAGGAAGGTAAGTAAATTTTCAAACATTTCTGTGCAAAGCAAGATTTTTGAAAATTCAAAACAATTTTTCAAAAACATTGATTAAAAATTGTCCGAAGTAATTTTTATTATTTTTGGAGATCATTCTGAGAATGGTAAATATAAGGGCTGATAATTGAAGAATTAGTAAAACTATTTTTGAATGGCCGAGATCGAAAAATAAAAAAAGGATTTTTTGCACTTTACAAATCCAACCTCTCAACAATCTCGTCCAATTTTGGGTGCCAAGTTTGTAGATGTATATGAGGTATTTCCGCTCAACGGGACCCCCTTTTAGGCCGACCTCTTTCGATTTTCTTGAAACTCGAGTATGTTTTACTGTTGCCTGAAAGTATATTGTACACCAATTTTCAGATCTCTAACTATAATACTTTTTGGAATACACAGAAAGTTATATTTCAAACTTTTTGCGTATTCAGCACTTCGGAGCTTGAGCACGGCACGAAATAAAATCGAAAAAATTCTTTGACAATAGCTTTCGATCGGAAATTTACTGCGCTTTTCGAAAAAAAATATTAGCGATTCCGAAAAAAAACGACCTCATTTAAATTTCGGCTAAAAATCCAAAAAATTGATTTACAAAAAAAAAGCACAATTTAATTCAGCGGAACAATTTTTTTCATGTTTTGTATATATCTGAGAAGTCACGATATAAATTTCAAGTTGGAACTCACATCCGTTTACTAATGCCAAGTCTTTTAGTAGGATAAAAATTCTTAAATATATATCGTGTTTTTCGTATTCAACAGTTCCCTGATGTATTATATAGCGTTTTTTAAATGAATTTTGAATTTAGTAAATTTATTCAATTTATTAAACTAAATTTATTAAATAATCAAATTTATTCAATTTATTAAATTAAATTAATGTAATTAAATCTATTAAATTAAATTTATTAAATTTGAAATTTGAACGGATGCAAGTTCCAACTTGAAATTTATATCGTGACTTCTCAGATATATACAAAACATGAAAAAAATTGTCCCGCTGAATTAAATTATGCTCTTTTTTTTGTAAATCAATTTTTTCGGTTTTTGGCCAAAATTCAAATGAATTCGTTTTTTTTCGGAATTGCTGATATTTTTTTCGAAAAGCGCAGGAAATTTCTGATCGAAAGCTATTGTTAAAGAATTTTTTCGACTTTATTTCGCGCCGTGCCAAAGCTCCGAAGCGCTGAATACGCAAAAAGTTTGAAATACAATAACTTTTGGTGTATTCCAAAGAGTATTATAGTTAGAGATGTGAAAATTGGTGTACAATATACTTTCAGGCAACACTAAAACATACTCGATTTTGAAGAAAAACGAAAGAGGTCGGCCTAAAAGGGGGTCCCGTTGAGCGGGAATACCTCATATCCATATAAATAAGCAACATTTAACTATGATTTTGTTAAAGAAAGTGTACGATATAAATTTGGAGGGTCAAGTTATCTCGGGGAAGAGCCGCAGTGCTGTTATCCCGAGACGCAGAAATACTCATACACTCTTCCATGAGCATATCCGTTGCCAAATATATAAATCAACGCCTTGAAAAGACGTCCTCGATGTTTCTCTCCGTTTTCCCCCCAAGAGAGTTTTATTGTACGCCGAATTTTTCACTCTGGGATTTTTCCGATTCTCTCCACCCTCCATCCTTTTTTTTCGACCGTTAGCTATTTTATTTTGCACAAATTCTTAGCTCTTACCATCGGTGACTTTATCGTTGAGGGTTGCTTTTCCATTTCTTCACTCGACAACGCGGATTTAAGGGTTGAAAAAAAGCAATAAGTCCCAGATCTCGTTTCTTGGTCAAAAAGCTCTTCTACTACTTTTTTTTTATCTCTGCCATTCTACGATTTTACAGTCTACTATTTTTTCTAAAAAATCAAATAGTTTTGGGGGAAGAAGAGCTCAAATTATTGACGTATTTTGGAAATTGTTAAAAGTAGCGACTCCGCCATTTTTCGTTTAAAAATTATGTAAGAAGACTGAGAAATTTCAATGAAAGATAAAGTGAGAGGAATAAAGAAGATTGAATATTTATCAGCCGGCATCTGGCGGCAGAGGGTATGGAAATTTTTGCGTCTGTGCGACGAAAAAATGGCTTCGGATGCTCGAGTTTTATTAAAGAATTAAAAATTTTCGTCACGATGCGTCCCGAAACGTGAACAGAAGAGATGAGAAAACTTCGACGCATTCTCTTGCGTAGAGGACGTTTATTTTCCTCGTATTACCATTTTCTTTTTCCCGTATCATCGATCTTATCGGCGACGACGACAGAAAATGGAGAAAATAGATTAAAAAAACAAACGAATTATTTATTTATTTTTAAACAAACTTTTATTAGTTGTTAATAAAAAATAATTAAAAACTTAAAAATAAAGCTTTTCCGATTGGGAATAAGTTTTCAAATAAAAGCGTGTTACACCCTCTTTTTTCTTCTTGCTGTTAAAATGTAACACGCTTTTATTTGAAAACTTATTTCCAATCGGAAAAGCTTTATTTTTAAGTTTTTAATTATTTTTTATTAACAACTAATAAAAGCTTGTTTATATATTTTTTCTTTCGTTTGTTTATTTTTTACTTTTTAGTATTTATGATGTTAAATAACTAGTTTAGTAATGTATATCTAGTTTCGCATAATTTTTTGCACAAAAATTGTTTTGCAAAATTTGTTAGACAAAATTATTTCGCACTATTAATTTGCAACAGTTTTCTGCAAAATTTATGCAAAAAAATGTTTTCAGAAAATTTTTTGGAAAAAGACTGTTGCACAAAATTTTCGTGGAGAATGTAAATCAATTGCTTAAAACCATTTTGCAAACAATTTTGCGAAACATTTTTTTTGCAAAAACAATTTTCAAGCAAATTTGTAATAAAAATTTTGCGAAACAATTTTTTTTTCAATAAATTTGCAAATTTTTTGGGATAATATTGCATTGTCATCCGATTTACATATGCATGACAAATTTTGACTCAATCGGAAACCGGGAAGTGGGTCAAATTTAACTTGTAAGATTTGATTACAGACAGACAGACACCGGGACAGGTGAAGCTAAATAAAAGCTTGTAATAAAAGGAAACAGGGTGGTTGAGCAAGGTGAAAAATGCAAACCCTTTCGAAGAAAATTAATTTTCCGACTCTCATAGTTTTCATTCCAAAATCTGATAGATTATTTTTTTAGCGAGAATTTCGGACGAAATATTCGCATTCCCCAAAGCTTGAGGCCCTTTTGGGTCTCGTGGATTTTAATTTTAGACATTTGTTCCCTCCCGAGTTTCACCGTTCTCTCTTTTTAACGCCCGTTATTTTTCCTCTTTCATTTTTATTATCTTCATCAATCGACGCGAGTCCGGGACGAATTTACCTTCGGGAAATAAGGGAGAAAGACGAACGAAAGGGTAGGAACAAAAAATAAAGAGTGAAACATGGAAAGAGATAGATAGATGGTTGGAGAGGGAGAGAGAGAGAGAGAGAGAGGCTCGAGAGTTTAAAGGTGCGCAGGCGGCGCGACGTTAACGATGTCAATTATGGTAATGAATTGTTAGGCGCCAAGGGATGCATAGCAGTTAAGTTAAAATACGATGCTACCCCTTCTCTGCCCAACCTCGCAGGTATGCGTTCCGAAAGACCGAAGCATCTAGTGGGCCCATAATAGTGCCTCTTATAGCATTTTACATGCATATGGGGCATTCCATACCAATTCGACCTGGGTCTGTCCCTTGGCCCCTCAAATCTGGTTCCCGATTTTTCCTATCACTACTCTCACTCTATCAAGCAATTCGAATTTTTTTCAGATTTTTCAAAATAAATTTGAGCGCGTCATGAATTTTTGAATTTTTTTTTTTGAACGACTCAATGGCCGTAATCGAAAAATCTGAAAAAATTCCCCAAAATACAGTGTCAAATATAAAAAAATGTCAGTGTAAAATTAATAATGTCTGGGCTTTTGCTTCAACCCGTTTTTTTAGCTTTTTGAGCAAAAAAAAAAAAATGAAAAAAATAAGAAGCAGAGGTCAATTTACTGTAGACTGTTGCTCGAAATTTTTGTATTATATATTATGTATTAAGTATTATGCATACAAAATTTTGAGCAGTCTGCAGTAAATTGACCTCTGCTTCTTATTTTTTTCATTTTTTTTGCTTAAAAAGCTAAAAAACGGGTTGAAGCAAAAGCCCAGACATTATGAATTTTACACCAACATTTTTTATATCTGACACTGTATTTTCGGGCATTTCTCAGATTTTTCGATTACGGCCACCGAGGTGTTAAAAAAAAATTCGAAAATTCATGACGCGCTCAAATTTATTTTGAAAAATCTGAAAAAAATTGTAATTGCTTGATAGAGTGAGAGTAATGATAGGAAAAATCGCGAACCAGATTTGAGGGGTCGAGGGTCAGACCCAGGTCGAATTGGTACGGAATGCCCCATATATATGACGATACAAAAATTGCATGTGCAGGTAAATTGAACCGATAATTATTTTTCAGAATTTTGATGTGGTCAAGAGGTCGAAAAAATGCATTCGAGCGTTTTTTCATTTTTTGAAAAATGGCAACTATATACTTTTACAAAAGTTGGGTAATCCAAAAAGTAACATCTGAAAAAAACTGGTAATTTTTTCACATAACATTTTTAATTATAATTGATTATAATTAAATAACGGATAATAATAATAATAATATAAATTATTATTATTATTACTATTATTATTATTATTATTATTAAATTTTATTCCAATTAAATAGAAAAAAAATCTGTCGGGGATCAATCGAAAAAAGTATAAAATTTAACAATTTATTCGCTCGCTTGGATGATCTATCAGGGCATTTTTTTCTTCTTCATTCCCACATTTCAATGATTGTGATTAAAAAAAGCTGGTAATTTTTTCATGTAAAAATATTAAATTATAATCAATCATAATTAACTATTGGATGATAATAATATAATATTTATAATTTTAATTATTATATATTATACATTAATGATAATAATAATATTTAATGATAATGTACATAATAATAATACTTACATAATCCATTAAAATCACATTTTTTTTCAATTAAATTTAATTAAGATGAAAATTCTAGAAATGTATTCTCTCCCAGGGATAATCTATCAGGCCATTTTTTCTCCTTTATTCCAACATTTTTACGGTTGCGGATAAAAAACTCTCGAAATAATGATAAAACGAAATTTGTAAATTCAAAAAATCACGATTACGACGATTGACACGTAAATTATTTGGCACGCGCGATACGGATGATCGGGTATGGATATGACGAGGAGAAAATATCGAGGAATATTTTCTAGCATTGGTAAAAAAGGGATGGGGGTGGAGGGGTTGAGGAATGGGAAAGGAGAGTCCTGAGAGAAATCAAAGTTCGAATGACGATCTCCCTTTTGCCTTTTTTTTCTTCACCGTACTTCCATGAGGATGTAAGATTTTTTTTTTTAGACGCCGAAGTGTCGCCGTAGCTCCGGTGATCACAGGGTGAATATTTATTAGCAGCGGGACGTAGGAACTCCTTGGCATTGGTTATCCAGAAATGAGAAGGAGAGGCAAAGACTGAGAGAGAGAACGATATCAAGTTCGAAAGAAACTCGGCATTTCAGATTTCTCCAGAGAAATTATAGACTCGCTTGTGCAAATTCGTTTCAAGAATATTTCGGCTCGAATATCATCCGTTAACTTTATTCTCTCTTCATTCCCCACGCCTCGAAAGTTTCTCCTCTTCGTGTATTTTGATTCGAAAGTTTCACCATTTTAATTCGCATTTAATTCGTTGCCACCTAATAACATAATTGAGATTTTCAGTGTCTTGTAAAAAATTTTTTGATACTGAATAAAATTTATTTCAAGGATTCTTGCAAATACTCCAAATTCGTGTGCATTTTATTTTTTTAAAAGACATTTTTTTAGTTTTTCCTTAATTTTGATGTAAATGCAGCTCAATAAGAGTTTGGAAACTCAAAAAGGCGGTTTAAGGCATTTTTTTAGAGGCTAAAGTGTAAATAATGCTATTATTTTTTAATAATAATGAAATTATATTTATAATTAATATAATATTATACATAATGTTATATATAATTATATTATGTAGTAATATACATTTAATGTTTGAGATTGAAGTTATAGATTGCTCGGATCTTTATAAGTTTTAACAAAAGATTTTTGGATCGATATTTTTCGAAATGATCAAATTCCAATTATCCCTTAGCTCTACATTTATTAGCTGACTTTTTTTTCCTGGGAAAAAGATAAAAGCACGACGACAATTGTCCTTTTCCTCGGGCACGAGTCGCTAATCACTGTCTCGTAAAATCCTTCGACCCCCTCTCTCGCCCTTAAGACACGCTCCGGTACTCATTCTCTGACTGCTGGCGTGTATGTTCTAACTCAGGCAGATCTACGGCTTTCCTGTAACATAGATTCGCGTTTGCCGCATAGCACAGGGCAAAGAGAGAGAGAGAGAGAGAGAGAGAGAGAGACGCCAAGACGCTATTCCGCCCAGCCACTCCACTCTTGTCGCTCGTTCAACCCTTACCAATCCACCCCCTTCGGCAAGACTTTCCCCGTTGTTATAACTGTACAGCGAGACGTTGCGCCGGTGATTTCAGACGCGTGTGTGTTGCAGTGTCGGTTAAAACTAACCCCCAAACTGCTTAACCCCATCCTGAAGTTCGCTAACTCACCCCTTCCCGCTCGAAGCCCCTTCTGGAGGGTGAAACCTCAAACGCGACCGCTTTTTCGTTATCTCGAATCTTCGGGCATTCAGACTTTCTCCCGGGGGGGGGGGGGAAATACCAGAGGGGGATGAAAATGTCGAAAAAAGCACAAAACTTGCAGACGCCTTAAAATTTTGGGGGATGATCTTGAAATAATCCAACTACCCCAAAATATCGATTTTTTCGGGGAGTCTCAAAATAATCCAAAAATATCATCATAACAGAAAAGTCACCCCTCGAAGATGCCATCTCCTTCGGTGAGCTTTCGCGCCAGCGAAGAGGCGAAAATACACTGAGAGAAAAAATTACTGAATTTGAGAACATGAATTTATTTATTAAATGAAAGTATTAATTCGATTATTTATTTGTCGAACCAAGAAAATCACTCTTCATTTAAAAAAATATTTTCACGAATCTATTACTCCATTATATTAAACTCTTATTTAATAGTAACAATTAAATGCATGATAGATTTGATTAAATTTGTATTCATTGGATTAATTACATTGATCGCATCATAAATATGAGATTATTTGAATCTAAAAACGAATTCAATACAAAATTATTTTTTTCGAAAAAATTATTTTCTTGCAATAAAGTCATTATTTTACTTCAAAAAATATTTTTATTTTAACAGATTTGATTGAATTTGTATTCATTAGATTAATTACATTTATCGCATCATAAACATGAGATTATTTGAATCTAAAAAATGACTTCAATACGAAATTATTTTTTTCGAACAAAATTATTTCTTTGTAATAAATTCATCATTATTTCACTCATAAAAATATCTTTATTTAAATAGATTTTAATAAATTTGCAATCATTGGATTAATTAAATTTATTGTATCATAAACAAGAGATTATTTGAATCTAAAAAACGATATCAATACTAAATTATTTTTTTCGAACAAAATTATTTTTTTGCAATAAATTCATCATTATTTTACATCTAAAAATATTTCTGTAGTATTTTCAATATTTATTGCATATAAAATTGATTGGGATTATTTGAAAAGAAGCTGTAGTAAAATAAATAACACATTATTTTATTCCAATAGAATATTTATTTGGAATGATGACATTTTCATTTCCTTCAAGCAAAGAACTATCATTTCTATGGTATACTTTAATAGTATACATAAGTTGTTAAAAATTAGAAAACTGGTTTTTTAAATGTTTTCTTATATTCGAATCTTCATAACTCCTAACTTTTTTTAAGTGCATAGTAGTAGTCGTTGGCGTAATAGGTAGCGTGTTAGGTAGTTAGGTAGGATAGGTATGATGGTAGGTAGGGTCGAGGGTTCGAATCTCGGTCGGACAGAGAAATTAGATCGGAAAATTGGCGCAGATTTGTCTTTTTTTTTATTTATCTCTTTTTGGGGTCACTAAACTATGCATATTAAATTATTTGGCAAGGGCTATATATTTTTTATAAAATGTTTAGCAACAATTAATAAACACGCATTTGATCGAATCAATCATTTTTCCTGTTGATTGGACTAATTAATTTGTTGATTCAACAAATTTTTTTTTCTCAGTGCTTCCTGTATCAAAAGACGTGCATGTTTTGAATGATAAAATGAGTTCTTGATTCAAACAACATATTACATATAATTGATAACATATTGTTAGATTCAAGTAAATTCGTTTATTGAAACAGAAATTTATGGAATTGACTGAAGAAAATGAACCAAGTAAATATATAAGGGAACCAATCTAATATGTTTTGGCAAATAATGAAAAAAATGATTTTTTGCCTTCAAAACTTTATTTCATTGGTTCTAGTAATTTTTTCTCTCAGTTTATCGCGGACACCCTCATCTCGCGAACAATATATTTTATATTTACTTTGCGCTGCGGGAAACAATTTTTTTTCCTCTACCCGATCGTCGCGAGAGCTCGTAACTGCCTGATGAAATTCTCGTTCAGCGTGTATGAGTCTGCGACGACGTGGCGAGAGAGAAGGGATGAAAAGAGAAAAAGAGGAACTTTCACGAACGAGAGTCAATAAAATGGCGTCAAACATATTATGCGATCGTGGGAAATTTTCCATCGTAATATTGAGACAAGCTCATTCGTCGATCGGCGAAAGCTCGCGCTCGGGTGCTTCGAAAAAACGTTTTCCCGGGAGGGTAAACAAAAAGAAAAATCATTATGGCGTCGCGCATAAAGTTACAAAAGTACGTAAATACGTCGTTTCGCGGGACGTACGTGTACAATGAGTGAAGTGGTGGAAAAAGGACCGACAAAAAAGCATAAACAGTATGAAGAAGGGTGGATTGTGCATAACCGCAAAAAAAAGCTCTCACCCGAGTGAGGGGGTTGAAAGGAGGGTGAAAAAAGTCCCGTGCAAGAACATTCGTTGTGTTCTCAGCACGCGCTCTATAAAGAAAGTTTTGTGGGTGAGAAAAAAAAAGCTCTCTCGGAGTTTTTCTCGCTGTACCTTTTCACCCTCTTCCGGGGGTTGAAGAGTGGCCGGCAGGGGTGGGAAAACGCGGACGGTGTATTAAATGTACGACAACGCGAAAATATACTCGTAATATCCATAAAAATGTGTGCTGTACCGACGGAAAACATGTTTTTCGCATAGCTCCCGCATTTTCTCGCTTTCCTTTTGCAAAATAAAATTTATTGTTGTTGTTTTTCAGGAGTGACGTGATCTGACACGCGAAGTGACACGCGCACGTGGACGCAGAGTCCATTTTCTATTTTTTTCATGTCTCCGTTGCCCCAAGAGCGGTTTCCGCACACACGAGCACGAGATTTCTTCGCGCAGTGAAAACAAGAAATGTTCATACGTGCAAAAGCTCTCATTCTCTTTTTCTCTCACCTGGTGTTTTCCTCTTTGTATTCAACCTCGACATTGCATCCGGGACAATTTTGTTAGCGCGAAATATTTCGGTTCAGAGTTAGAGAAAGAGAGAGGGAGGGGGATGAATCGCTTTTCACACCCTTGTAAAGGCGTCCTCGTTTGGACCCACGTGTTTGTTTTTTGGCCATAACCTGGCGGCAGTATTTCGCTTCCTATTAATTTATTATTTTTTGTTTATACATAGTTTACTGTGAATTACAAGTCTCAGATTCAAACTCTTCTGACATGAAATCAATTATAGAGTAGTAGAGCTTAATAATAGTCAGACGCTTAAAAGCGCAGTAACTCTCGGAGCGATCGTCATTTTATCGAATGATCAATTTTTAAGCTTCGTGAATAGTTTTTATTTGTCGAAGTTTTGCAAAAATGGGTGTGCTCATAAAGAAATTAATTTTAGTAAATGTGAACCGAAAAAAATGGTCACCCTGGAGAATAGAATGAAGATGATCTTCGTCACAGCATTAACAATGTGAACACTGATAGAAAAAAATACTGAATTTGAGAACATGAATGTATTTATTAAATGAAAGTATTAATTCGATTATTTATTTGTCGAACCAAGAAAATCACTCTTCATTTAAAAAAATATTGTCACGAATCTATTACTCCATTATATTAAACTCTTATTTAATAGTAACAATTAAATGTATGATAGATTTGATTAAATTTGTATTCATTGGATTAATTACATTGATCGCATCATAAATATGAGATTATTTGAATCTAAAAACGAATTCAATACAAAATTATTTTTTTCGAAAAAATTATTTTCTTGCAATAAAGTCATTATTATTTTACTTCAAAAAATATTTTTATTTGAATAGATTTGATTGAATTTGTATTCATTAGATTAATTACATTTATCGCATCATAAACATGAGATTATTTGGATCTAAAAAATGACTTCAATACGAAATTATTTTTTTCGAAAAAAATTATTTCTTTGCAATAAATTCATCATTATTTTACTTCTAAAAATATCTTTATTGAAATAGATTTTAATAAATTTGCATTCATTGGATTAATTGGATTTATTGCATCATAAACATGAGATTATTTGAATCTGAAAAACGACATCAATATTAAATTATTTTTTTCAAACAAAATTATTTGTTTGCAATAAATACACCATTATTTTACTTCTAAAAATATTTCTGTAGTATTTTCAATATTTATTAGATATAAAATTGATTGTGATTATTTGAAAAGAAGCTGTAGTAAAATAAATAACCCATTATTTTATTCCAATAGAATATTTGTTTGGACTGATGAAATTCTTATTTCCTTCGAGCAAAGAACTATCATTTCTATAGTATATTTAATAGTATACATAAGTTGTTAAAAACTAAAAAACTGGTTCTTTTAATGTTTTCTTATATTCGAATCTTCATAACTCGTAATTTTTTTCAAGGGCATAGTAGTAGTCGATAGCGTAATAGGTAGCGTGTTAGGTAGTTAGGTAGGATAGATATGATGGTAGGTAGGGTCGAGGGTTCGAATCTCGGTCGGACTGAGAAATTAGATCGGAGAATTGGCGCAGATTTGTCTTTTTTTATATTTATCTCTTTTTGGGGTCAGAAAACTATGCATATTAAATTATTTGGCAAGGGTTATATATTTTTTATAAAATGTTTAGCAACAATTAGTAAACACGCATTTGATTGAATCAATCATTTTTCCTGTTGATTGGACTAATTAATTTGTTGATTCAACAAATTTTTTTTTCTAAGTGCTTCCTGTATCAAAAGACGTGCATGTTTTGAATGATAAAATGTGTTCTTGATTCAAACAACATATTACATATAATTGATAACATATTGTTAGATTCAAGTAAATTCGCTTATTGAAACAGAAATTTGTGGAATCGACTGAAAAAAATGAACCAAGTAAATATATAAGGGAACCAATCTAATATGTTTTGGCAAATAATGAAAAAAATGATTTTTTGGCTTCAAAACTTTATTTTATTGGTTCTAATAATTTTTTCTCTCAGTGAAAAGACTGAAAGAGGATTTTTTCAAAGAACCGTCAAAGTTGTGATTGGAATAACAAAAGGCTTCTGGGAGTTAGCGAGACTCCACGCACGATTCTTCACGACTCCAGTCGTAATTTTTCCTTTCTCAGTTGGATATATGGCGATAATTCGTAATATAGAAAGGTAGTAGAAAGAAAATGCGTCGTCGCGAAATTCACTTCTGAAGAAACACGATTCCGCGTTGTACCTCACAAGGATCAAAGTTCGTCTCTACGTGCGAGTAATACGAGTGGAGATGTCCCAGGTCGAAAATTCGATTACACGACACACAACACCGGCATTCATTACACCCAGCATGAAAACTTTGTTCCTGGATTATGAAATTAATTCTTTCGAGGACCTTTCTACGCGGGATCTCATTGTTGACAGGAATTATAATAACAATAACAGTCAAAGAATCGAGTTTCAGGATTTTTCACTTTCAATTTATTCTCGCACCGTACCTAAAAAAATTTTAACAGGGCTGGAATTTTAATAAGATAAATTTGAGACTATATTTTTTTTTTTTAATCGTCAGTGTTGGAATTTTTTCTGAACTGCCATTTTTGACAAGATTGAAATTAAGATGAGTAAAAGGAAGAGGCCAAAAAAGGACGAAGGAGTCTCGACGGTGAAAAAAAATTCTGAATATTGGGAGGCGGAAGAGCATCGATCTACTTGAATGAATATATGACGTATAATATATATAATATATTTGTCTTTCGCGCGGAAAACAGACGAAGATGACTGATCGCTCGGCTGCGTGCGCGTATCTTCAGCGGTGACGGGTTTTTTTTTTGGGAGATCGAGAGGACCGAGAAAGGCAGCTTCTGCAGCCAACAGCGTGAAATTAAAACTTCGTCTTCGTCTCTCCTCATTCTCTTCTGCCTCTTCGCTGATGCCTGGAGCTGGATGTCCCGCAAGGCTTCTCAGAGACAAGAATGAAAGAAAGGACTAAAAAAAAAAATCCATGCAAACCACATACAAAGAGTATTCCGTGCCAAATATCGATCGATATCCCATTCTACGATTGGATTGAAAGAAAATGAAATAAAAGTGATTGAACGCAAAACAAATTTTCCTGTGAGATTTGCATTGATTCGCTATTTGAAAAAAACCTCATACGTGAAATATGAAAGGGTTCATAAAATTGTGGATTTGAAAAAAAATTTTGTCTCCATTCAAAATGGTTAAATTGGATTACAGTAACTTAAATTATCTTGAAATAAATTAAATTAGCATTAAAATTGTTAGAGAAAATCACAAAAATTGGTTTAACTACTTGCAAAAGAATGCCTCATACACGTGATAGCATTAGCCTGTGATTCGACTGCTTTTCGTTGGAAGGTTGGAATAAACTCGTACATAGTAAATAACTTTGGCAGAATGACAAAACGTCCCTAATCCATCGTAATCCGCGTGGCTCACCGCGAGCGTTTCACTGCCTCTGGCTTCTCGGATTTCTCGAGTATATGTTTTCCCGGTTTCACTCTTTCTCGCTACGATGCGGGGCAGAGCGAGAGCAGCCTTTGGGCTCAGGTTTATTTTTTTTTTCGTTTCACGGAGACAATCCCACGGCCATCTGCGATCGAAAAATGTCTTCGGGCTTGTCGTAGCAGGAAAAGAAGGCTCCGCCTTTGTCTTATTTCCGGGAGTTTTCAATTTATCGAATTTATGTATTTATTTTTTCTATTAAAATTTAATTAATTAATTTAAATTGATTCATTGATTGATTTATTTATCAAATTATTCACTTTATCAAAATATTACATAATTATTTCACATAAATGCTATTGATACCATGGAAATTATCATCTGACTCGTCAACGTCTGACTATTATTGAGCTCTACTACTTGATAATTGTTTCAGCGTCTCCACGCAGTTATTGGGCGCAGGAAAATTTGTATCCTTCGATATAATGTGTGGGTTATTGAATTTCGAACACATTTTCATTGGCCAGCGCAGAGGATCGCTCTGAGCGTCCTTGCGCTCATCAGCGTCTGACTATTATTGAGCTCTACTACTTGATAATTGCTTTAGTGTCTCCGCGCACTTAGGGGACATGAGGCAATTTTTATCCTATGATAAAATGTGCGGGTTACCGAATCTTGAACACATTTCCAATGACCAGCGCAGAAGATCGCTCTGAGCGTCGTTGCGCTCGTCAGCGTCTGACTATTATTGAGCGCTGTTACTTTATATTTGCCCCAGCGTCTCCACGCAGTTATTGGGCGCAGGAAAATTTGTATCCTTCGATATAATGTGTGGGTTATCGAATTTCGAACACATTTTCATTGGCCAGCGCAGAGGATCGCCCTGAGCGTCGTTGCGCTCATCAGCGTCTGACTATTATTGAGCTCTATTACTTGATAATTGCTTTAGTGTGTCCGCGCACTTAGGGGACATGAGGCAATTTTTATCCTTCGATAAAATGTGCGGCTTACCGAATCTTGAACCCATTTTCAGTGGCCAGCGCAGAGGATCGCTCAAAGCGTCATCAAGCTCGTCAGCGTCTGACTATTATTGAGTTTTACTACTTGGTAATGGCTTCAGCCTGTCTTAGCACGCTTATTTCGGTTCGCTGAGAATTTTTAACGAATTGACGAGTATTTTCTCGATCGTCGGAGAATTGTGACGACCATAAAGTTTGTGAGTATCTGTATTACAAAAAAATACATTGCAACCTACAACCTACTTCTGGTAATCTAGTTCGACTGAAAGCGCAATAAACTCAAAGTCCTCGACGCGGTTCTCTGTCTTCCCGCAAATGGTTATGCCAAAATCGAATGGAAGGTGAAGAAGAGCTCAGCGATGCGTCTCCCACCGCTCTCGCCCGCTGACACATTAGCCAAGGGAGGGGAAAAGGGGGGTTGAAGGGGCGGGAGAGGTATGGGTTACTATGACGTAACTATATATATATTCTTGGTACTTGGTGCACGTCATTTGCATGCGGCTGTCATTCCTCGCACGTTTGAGACTTCTCCGCCATCTTGCATCACTTTACTTTGATCTTGCACCGCGGTGCTAATATCGGGGGCCCCTTCTCCCTCTCTGTATACATCCGCTCTCTTTTTCTCTTCTGCTACCATGGAAAATACCAATTCACCATGAGAGAGGCAGTAAAATGTAAAAACATGGCAGCGCAGAAAGGACGAGAGAGAGAGAGCACCTTAAGACCGATATTGAAGTTGCGAGAGAAATCATAAAACCGGAAACGTGACCAAAGTTTGCCAACAAAGTCGGCTGTTTCTTCTGGGTTTTTACTCAACACAGATCGAGATCGAATCCATAAAGAAGCGAGGAGTTTGACGACGTCAAATATACGAGAGGACATGAAAAAGGGGGTTGTTTTAATTACCGAGACTTCAAGAGTGATAATTATGCACTCTGCGTGGGAAATTAAGTGTAAAAGAGATGGTCTCTTTGAGGCGTCTTCTGGGAACCCCAAAAAATTAACAGCTGATTGAAGAAAAATCGACTCTCCGCGGAATTATTTGCTACCTTTGAAGGAAATATATCCTTTCAGGCTTCCTCCCTCCCTCTCTCTCTCTCTCTCTCTCTCTCCCTCTCTCTCTCTTTCTCTATTCTTCGAGAACGTAACGTATGTTCCAGGGCTCTGATGGCATATGGGTTTAAGATATTCCACGCGCCGGGTGTTTGAGAAGTAATAAAAAGCCGGCGCGCACCGTCATTACGTTCATCCAGACAAACGAGGGGACGCCGTGACTGGGATGTCGACACGAGCCCTTCCTCTTCCTCAGTCTCTCTCTCTCTTTCTCTTCCGTGGAGAAGACGAATGTCCGACGTCAAAGGGAGAATCGAAAACTTATTCAAACGGGGAAATTGCAGGATCTCTCTCCCTTCCTCTCTCTCTCTCTCTCTCTCTCTCTCTCTCTCTTTCTCTCTCTCTCTCGCTCATTCTATTTTCTCTCGATATACCTTCATCCCTTCGCTATCCGAGGGAGAAAAATCGAAGGGGTTTCGCGATGGCCAGAAAAGAGGGAATAGAAGGAGACGCAAGACGGTGGTTTTGTTTTTTCTTTTTTTTTTCAGCGCATGGCCGAGCGTCACGCCGAGCTGTAAATAATGTATATCACGCAGAGAATCTTCCAGGCTCTTTCGATGCTCAATTCGGCATTACGATGCCCCATAACAATATAGACAGAGCGTATTATATTGATGGGACGATAAGAACGATAAAGAATTCGAGGAGCGAGGAAAACAAGAAACCATATAGACTGAACAATTGCTATCTGCGTACACAAAAGTGTTCGAGAATAATAAAAATTCCCTCGATTTCGAAGCGTTTATATTATAGGAAGGATTACGGAAAAAAGGATTTGCTTGAATCGAAAAAATCATCGAATGAGCATTTTTTTAAGGATGTTGAGTCCCTATGAAATCTGTTAACGTTAATTGTTCAATAAATAGCTTCTTAATCGTCGTGAAATTTTTACAAGACCTCCTGAATACTTCATGTAAAAACATATTAAATTTTCAGAATTCTATCATCATTACTTCAACCTCCTTAAGGGTTAAAATGAAAAATGATGATAAAATTCTGAAAATTTGGTATGTTTTTGTATGAAGTATTTAAGAGATCGTGTAAAAATTTCACGACGATTAGGAAGCTCGTTATTAAAATATTAACATTTTGTTAAGAACAATTTTTTAAACGAATTAAAAAAATATTTATCAATAAACTCCGTTTCGTTTCCGTTGCTTTCAATATAGTGAAGATATTAAAAAATTGAGAGGTCAAAAAAAGAACTTGTCGCAAAGTTATATCAGTTTCCATAAGACTACATTTAATTTAATTTAATTTAATTTATTAATGTTAATTGTTCGATAACGAGCTTCCTGATCGTCGTGAAATTTTTACACGACCTCTCAAATAATTCATCCAAAAATTCTCATCATTTGCGATTTGGGACTCAACATCCTTAAAAGATCTTTGAACGTTCGAACAAATTCTAATTAAGGGTTAACGCGTTTTCCAAATTTTCTGATGAAAATTTCATAAAATATTGTTTAAATCTTCCTCTTTCATGTGGTTAAAATTTTTTATACAATGATTTACTTATTACAATGAAAAGGTTTACAGATGATATAATTGATAAATATAATCTGCAGATATTTTGGAAAAACACTTGGTAATTTGTATTTTTTTTTTAATGTAATTAATAAGAACGCTAAAAATATGTTTAAAGTTTTTATATTTCATGTAGAAAACCTTTGGAAAACGAGGAGGTAAAAATCTCTCGAAATGACACTTTAAAAAGAGCTTGAAAGAAATATAAAAAAATAGGAGAAAACCACCCCGCCGTGAAATATCCAAAATGAATAAAAAAATGTTTTCAAAAATAACTAAAAAATACGCGAATCTCAAGAATCGTGATTAATCATTCCGGTGATCCTCGTCGTTTCTTTTTTCCTCTTTATCCATCAAATCTCGCGTGTGACGAGGGAAAAGCGAGCGGACAAAGTTGCAATGTGATTTTTCAGGAAAAAGTTGTCGAGAAAAGAGGAGAGCCCGGTGACAAACGTCACTCGTTCATAAACTACGGCCCGTATGGAAGTTTCCTTTTTTTTTTTGTTGGTTCAACAACATCCGTTCTCGCAATAGGAAGAGAAACAAAGAAAGAAATAAACAAAGAGGAAGAATGAGAGAGAAAAAGGGAAAACGTGGTTGAGCAAACTTTTGCAGAATGACGAATGATCGCGTTGACGATGTGCCGGACGAGATTTCCCTGTGCCCAGACTTAATGCTCTTCACGCAGGAAGAATATTTTATCAAGCAATCCTGCTTTCCTTCTTATCTCTTTCTCTCTCGGCTCGTCTATTTCTCTCATCTCGCAACCTTTTGCCTTCTTACTACAATCTCATCTCGACCTCTCTCTCTCTTTCTTTCTCTATCTTTCTCCTCTCCTTCTCGTATATACGCTGCATCAGCTCTTGCGAGAGATGGAAAAATCCGTAGAGCCTGGAAAAGTGCTCTTCTCTCTCTCTCTCTCTCTCTCTCTCTCTCTCTCTCTCTCTCTCACTCTTTTTCTCTCGATTCCTCATCTCTCTCCTTCCCTCTTTCGTTCTTTCGCGTTATAGCCCTGGATACGCTGCCACGACAAAATCCTGACGGGTCTTTCGAGATTTTCTGGACACACGGGTGAAACGTGACGGCATAAAAAATCAGAGAAAGAGAAAGAGAGGGTGAGAGAGGGTGAGGAGAAAATAAAAGAATGGTCACAAGGGTTTCTCCTTTGCATTTCCGCTTGTGGCTCATCTCACGGAGGAAAATAGGGAGTCCAAGAGGTGCAACCCTTCTCAGCCCCGGGAAAGTATTTACGAGCCAAAATACGGAAAAATTTTCCTTTTTCATTCCTTCCCTCGAACGATAGCTCATAAAAAGTGCGAACTATCAGCAGGATTCTGATTCAAAGGACATCTCGATTCTCGCTGGAGCAACGAATTAAAGGAAGGCGGGGGTTGAAGGCTCCCCTGATTCGTCTTTCGACGGTAACGAGGCGGATAGGGGGATGAAGAAGAAAGGAAAATCCGGTTTTTTCACTCGTTTTGTAATTCAAAAGTGACAGGCACGTTACGCGATAAATTATATCCCGACATGCTGCGATATATATAGGACAGCCCCCTCCCCTTCACCCCCGGATATTGTAATATAACTCGCAAGTTAATATAACTTTCGTCGTAAACCGCGGATGCGATATAACTGGAGGGCATGAAAGGGAGAGGGGTGGGTTGTGAAAACTACAAAAATTTAAAAAGAAAACGAACGAATCGTGAAAGCGGTTGCGGAGAGTGAGGATTTTTTTGCTTCTTTTTTTTTCTTTGCCATGGCGTGGATGGTAGAGAACGTAAAAAGTGCTGTGGTAACGAATTTTTTTTCCGAGCCGAAGAATAATGTAAAAAGATGGAATAAATGTCACGCTGGATGAACGAGAGGAAACGAGATTTTTCAGCAATTTGAGGAGGTTAGAGCGCTTGAAACTTGTTAGAATCGGTGCTTAATTTTAAAAATCGTTTTCGGAGATATTTTCGGATCAATCAATAATAAATAATCGCGTTTCGCACCCTTTTTTCCCTGATAACGAAAAATATTAATTGTGATAGATTTTTCTAATTTTGTAGCATCTTTATGAATAATTTTATTGATCTGTATTATCGTTTAGTTTTCTTAAATTCAAGTACATTATTATTATTATTATTATTATTATTATTATTATTATTATTATTATTATTATTATTAATAACAACAACAACAACAACAACAACAATAATAATAATAATAATAATAATAATAATAATAATAAATTGAAAATTGAAGTAATTTCCTTCCTTTCTAGGTATCTCACACTGAAAAAAAAATTTGTGTGAATCAACAAAACGTTTTGTCAAATACGTTCAACTAGATATTTATTTGGTCTAACTAAATATTTAGTTTTTTGAACAATTCTGCGCTTCGGTTGACTAAAATATTATTCAGGCAAAAAAATGTTGAATTGTACTAACTAAATTATCTAGTTGAACGTATTTGACAAAAGATTTTGTTGATTCAACCATCTTTTTTTCAGTGCATATTACCTTAATATCGAAGAATCCAAGCTCATTTTTAATGGTGTCCATTTTGCGACCCCTTAATTCCTCTATATTTTTTGTAGACATTTTTATAAATTAACCGCCTAGATTTTTTATAAACAAAAATCAAAGTATATTTCGATAATTAAAATTCCCAAATTCCAACATAAATAATTGCAAAAGCACGTCTTTTTCCATATCAATGATTTGCAGCATTGTAATTGAAAGTGAATTGAAATCTGAAATATTTAAATTTTGTTTTCACGATAGCGAAGTATTATTTTTACATAACCGTGAGAAAAAAGTCTCGGGAAATGCATAAAATTTCCTATCGCATAAATATCATTGAAAGAAAAGCTCCGGGAAACGGAGGAAGGAGGTGGAACAACCGATCGAAAGTGCGACGGAGGAAAGAAAAAGGATTCGTACATAGTTTCCCATAGAGCACACGCGGCGATTTCATGGAGTAAAAAAAGGAAACATCACATTATGTCGATACATAACGGCAAACCGATATCTAATACCGCCAGGAGCTTTCGCGAATCTCAGGCAAAAGCCAGAGGCAATCGAGATGCATAACGGGGAAGCCCCTTTTATCTAACCGATACGGCACATTTTATTTATCATTATGGGCGAAACATCCCGCGACCATATCCTCATGGAAAAAAAGCCAGATTGAAAAAAATGTTTCCTCGTATATTAAAAAAAAGAATTTTCATATTTGCAGCGACGAAAAGAAAAATTCGCAGGACACGCTAGATGTAAGGGAAATTTCAGTAAAAGCGTGATTTTTCGTATCGAGAAACTTCTATGAAAATTTATTCACGTAAAAATTGAGTCATATGAATTTTTGGGTCGATAATGTAAATATTTATGTAATGTATATATTTGGGTCGTTCCATGTCAAATAGACCAAGAGTTGGAATCGAACCCTTTCAATTTTACCAAAATTCAAAAATGTATGTTTTTGAAACAAAACAACACCATCCTGAAAATTTCAGGATCTTTTAAGATCAGTCCAAGGTATTATCTGAAAAAAATGTAACAAAAAATTGAATGTTATTCGTGGATTTACACGATTTTTAAAAATTCATATTTTTGAAAAAACAAAAAAAATGTCCAACTTGGATTTTCGCGATTTTAATAAATTCAAAATTCTCCAAATTCATCATTTTTCAAAAAAAAATTTCGGAATATTTTTTTTTTCATAGCCCCAAGTATACTCTTTCAGACGAATTTTGACGAATTTTTCGTAACTTTAATAGTTTTCGAGATATTTAAAAAATAAACTTGAAAGATTTGAAAAATTGTGAAATTTTGAATTTTTGAAAACATGCGAAAAAAAATTTGCAATTTTTTACCTTTGGTAGAACTTTGTTTGGTTAGAAACGAAAACTTCGGACCAAATTTCATCGAAATTGAAAGGGGTCGATTGCCACTCTTGGTCGCTCTGACATGGAATGACCCATTTATATAATTATTATTATAGTTAGATATATTTTCTATGTATGGTATATTTTTATATATTTTCTGAATTGATTTATATAAAGAAAAGAAATATTTATCTAAAAATTTCTCAGCGAGAAAAATCAACCCCCTTAACCCAATTATTTTTACCCTGACCTTGACTCGTCCTTTCGAGTTGCAATGAGGTCGAAAATATCCTCCAAACTGACGCTCGCCGATGGCTTCCATTTCCGGTGATTCACGTTGACGCGAAAAATGTGTCTCTGCAACTTTTTGTTATCATGCCTCAATGCTCGGAGGTTGATACGTCCCAAGAGAGATGGCGTTGCCTGTATATCTCGAGAAAATGTCTTCTTTAAAATTTTCCCCTTGCCAAATGCTCCACACTAAGATGAAATTTGTTATATTAAACAAAAAAAACATTTAAAAAACCTTAGTTATCAAAAGCAGCTAAATTAAATTATTTAAAAAATTATTGTTTAATTATTCTGCCCACATCATTATTAATAATAATTTTTTTGGCCTAATAATTTTAAAAATTCGTAAATCGCGGTTCTTTTGTACCAAGCACCAAAACAGTCATTGTTATTTTAAAATGTCAATAAAATCATAAAAACTAATGCGAATGAGTAAAATAATTAGAAAAGTAATTAGCTATTAACTTTGCTGATTAACCATAGTTTTATTCATTTTTTGGCACTTTTTACAAAAAATAGTAAAAATTAAAAGAACAAAAAAATCGTTATTAAAGAAGATATCGGTAAAATAATGAATTATTCGTTCAAGGATTTTCATCTGCCCACTTCTCTCCTTAATCTTGACAATATTGTCGGCATGATGACCTCGTCAATTATTTATCACTCCGACGATAAAAACGATTCTATGTAGTTGAGCATCGGATGAGCTTTCTTTTATGTACAAAATGGCGCAGTTTCAGGGCATGAACATTATTAATATCCTAATTGCGATTGACGTCCGGGGAAACTGCGAAACGAAAGACGACCTTTGGCCGCAGTGTCGACGCTCTCTCGTTGGATGAGATTCCGGTTACATTTTCCCCGTGTCGTTTAATGTTTAACGGAGCCCACTAATGGTATCCGGACAGAAATTGGGTTTGGATTTTACGATCCCGCGGATATGTGCTTCCTCGTATAGAGGGGCGTACGCGATTCGGTGAAAGCGCTTAGGTCACACGAGAGAGGAGTATTCGCGAGAGAGGGAGAGAGGAAAAACCCTCTTAATGCTTCGTGGAAGAGCAATTCCGAGACGTTACGTGCGAGCTTTCTCTCCTATACGTCTTACGCTCGTTTCTTACATTCGCCGTCTCTCTCATTGCTCGCCATTAAGATTTGGCCCCTTCTGCATTATATATAAACAAAACTGTCACGTAGACCGCTCGTGATATACCGGACATTTATTAATCGCGGCTGGAGCGAACGAATATGCTCCTTTACGACATCAATTATAAATTACATCCTCCAATTTTCCTCATAAGCGATCAAAATGTCTTTCAGCAGAATAAATCCTGCAAATTGGAATTTTCACATTTTTCTTTACCATTTTTTTCAAGATTGCATTTTTTATTATAGGTGGCCCGATCATTTTTGAAATTATGTAAATTGATTCAATAATGTTGAATTTGGGATTTATTTATCGGAATTTTGCATTTTTCAAAAAAGTACAATTTTTAGAAAATTGAGGCTCGTCGTTAGCGCGAATTTTAATTGCCAAGGGGATTTCCGAGCCAGGGATATTTATTTGGGCAGGCGGGAGCGCACGATGTGAACCATCTTTCCTCGCCGCTCTGAGTCTTCAGCGAGCAGCCGAGTGGTTTGCAGATTTTCGGTGATTCGTTGACCGTGCAATCACCAAATGGCAATTTATCATCGATTGACTTCGGATTCTTTATCCACTCGATTGTTTTGTTCACCGTCATGAAATAGACATCCGGCATCTTTTGCGCGTAATCGAGGAAACTAAAAATCGCACGAGATTCATCAATGGTCAATGTACTTTGGATCTTCGTTGTTCGTCGATTTATAATCTATTTTTTACTCACTTGACGTAAGCTTTGAAGTTTTCCGGATTTCTGAGGAACCACGCGGCGTGCATGAAGAGAGGAAATGGGGCGCGATTGCCCTTGTAATGACGCTCGAAGTTTCTGATCATCCATTTTGTTATGGACTCAGCGTCTGTTGGTCTGTGACAGAAAAAAAACGCAATTCAACCGAAAACACACTCGCAATCACCCAATTATATCTCATTTTTCTAGCTTTTCGCTTCTATATCCAGTGATTTTTATTTCCCAAACATGTTCCCGTCTATTTTGTCGCCTGGGCTTTCCAACTACCGGAAATCCTCTCGCGGATGATCGAAATTGTACCGGAGAACATGGAGAGCAATTACGATAATTGGTACGCGGATGTATTTTCGCTTCGAGAGCAATTTCAACGATTCTTCTCGTTATCGTGAGGCCCACGATTGACACGAAAGATAATCCGCCGATACATTTTCGTTCGAAAAAACAAAACATGGCCGAGAGATATTCCAAGGTGGCGTATCGCGTCGATTAGCGAAAAAATCATCATCGTGTGACCTTCAATGACTTTCTATAACTTTTCGGTACAATTCGAACGACCTTTAATGACCTTGAACGATCTTGAACGACCTTGAATGACCTTGAATGACCTTGGATGACCTTGGATGACCTTGAATGACCTTGAATGGCCTCGAATGACCCTGAACGACCTTTAATACCCTTGAATTCAATTCTTGGTAAGAATGAAGACTCACATATTCACGCAGGCGTCAATCATGCTGCATGGAATATCTTCGTCGTCGAACCACATGACCATCGGTACTTCCCAGACCTCCGGAAAGCTCGCTGTTGGGCATATTGCAATGGCGCAATCCTGATGACTCTCGTATTCCAGTGTATAAGGCCACATTGGTGGATTAACGTAAGTCCTCGTTGGCAATGAACTGTCGTACGCGAGATTGAGCTCTTGAAGTCCCTGAAAACTAACGTTTCCCGATGGCTGAAGAAACGGCAGTCTCATACCGCGCATCTCCTCGATCGGTATAAGACCAAAGTGGTTCGCCATTGTTCTCATATCGCCGAATTCCAACTTGACGGTTGTCAAATTAATATTGGCCCAGTAACCATCGTCAATGGCGTTGTGCCTGCATTTCCGTCGATAAAAAAAGGGGTCAGTACGAAGATGCAATTCCAATGTTATTGTGACGAACTAATTGGCGAATCGGTGAGAAAAGCAAGATGGCGATCGAGAGTTGTTTGGTTTACATACGATACCGAGTGTAAGGCGATCTCGTGACCTCGTAACCAGAGATCGTGAACTTTCGTGTAATCGGCGTATTCGTGAGATAGAAAATGAGTTATACCGATCGGACAGCCGTCTGGATTCGTACGATTGAAAATCGACTTTGTGAAAAAATCGTATGTCACGGGAGTGACGCCATCGTCGAAAGACGACATGATGATCTGATGAGGGAAAATCGGTTGATTAAGATCGTTGAAAAATAAATTCCAACTCAAATAGATCAATTTCAAGTCTCATTAACTTGCAGACAGGGTTGCAAATAATGCATTACTTTTTTTAATGCATTTGCATTTTTATTAACCATTAACGTTTAATGGTTAATGGAAATTATTTTCATTAACCATTAAAATTAAATGGTCAATGGAAATTATTTTCATTAACCATTAAAATTTAATGGTTAATGAAAATTATTTTCATTTACCATTAAAATTTAATGGTTAATGGTTAATAAAAATGCAATTGCATTAAAAAAAGTAATGCATTATTTGTAACCCTGCCCATTACAATATAGTGTGTAATAGAAAAAAATTCCATTACCCATTGCAATGTAATGTGTAATGGACAAAACTTTGATGGCAATTTTGGGAATGGAAAAATATAGATGAATAAATTATTGCAGTTTTGCATTACATTTTATTGATTTAGGACTTAGATTTTTAGAATTATAATATATAGATGCTTTTTAGAATTTAAGGTGAAAATCTAAGTCCTAAGTCAATAAAATGTAATGCAAAATTGCAATAATTTATTCATCTATATTTTTCCATTCCCAAAATTGCAATCAAAGTTTTGTCCATTACACATTACATTGCAATGGGTAATGGAAATTTTAATGGACAGGGTTGCAAATAATGCATTACTTTTTTTTAATGCAATTGCATTTTCATTAACCATTAACATTTAATGGTTAATGGAAATAATTTTAATGGTAAATGTAAATAATATCCATTAACCATTAAATTTCAATGATTAATGAAAATAATATCCATTAACCATTAAATTTCAATGGTTAATGAAAATAATATCCATTAACTATTAAATTGTAATGGCTAATGAAATTAAAATTTAATAAAAAGTAATTACTAATTTCGCAACCCTGCTTGCAGAATTAAAATCTAATCATTAATGTAGCTTTTCTTGAAGGAAATTTACCTCCAAAGAAAATCCAACTCTACAAGAAAAAACTCTGCTCCAACTTTTTACTAAACGAGAACGATATCAAATACCAAATCAATGAAATTGATTAACTTTTACAATTTAAATCTTATCAGCATTATATTTCTTTAAAAGGAAATTCACCTTTCAAGGGACTCAACTCTACCAGAAAAAACTCTTCTCCAACATTTCTACTGAATCAAAACTATACCAAACACGAGATCAATTGATTCCAATAGATATTTCATTGTTAACGAAGTTTTATCCAGAGATTTTATTCATTCGTAATACCAACGCAAATTCAACTCTACGTGAAAAAACTCTACTTCAACGTCTCCACTGAGGCAAAACGAGGGCAAATGGCAGATCGAGCGGAAAATCTCACGATTGACGTATGTTATGTAGATATATATTGGGAGGAATGAGTTACCTGGGGAATCTTCGCCAGAGGTATCGAATTATCGCTCTCGGTTGTGCTGCACTTGCAATTCGGGAGTTTGCACTTGCTCGGAAGACATGGCTCGGCTAATTTCAAGCTTTCCGCAAAGCTCGACAGAAGGATTATCCCGAGAATCCAGGCTAATGGACGTGTTCCCATTTCGCTCCGAGTATCGCAGAATTGTCAGAGAACGAGAGAATAAAAAATAAAATACCCGAACAATCGTCGTCCGTGATGTTTCTGACACGTTTGATGCGCTGCACCTTTTGTATATACTGAATTGCCACTTTTTTCTTCTATTTACAATGTTATCGAGAGATAAACAATTGTTTTTTTCCCATCGTTGCAACATATATGCACTTGACTTTAGAAAAGAGTCATGATTACGTTAGTTTATCGATGTGCAGCAAACCATTTCTCGATAATGACAATCGCAATCTTATGATTTGCGAGCCTCCAATCGCTTTCAATCATTTTCATCATCGACATTTTCGTAAAAAATTTCCATGAAAAAAGGCAAGAACGAAATAGAGATTGCGGAATACTTTGTTGTAGAATCTACGTGCAATTTTAAATTTGTACTTTTATTTTTCATTCAATCCTCGATGAATTTGAAAATAACGAGTAAAAGAGTTAGGTGAAATTCATTTTCACGAATTTCCTAATTTTATTTGGAAAGTAAATATCAGTAAAGTTCCACGGTGGATTTTGTATTCCTGTCAGAAGTCAAAATGGTTTATCGAGCGAGAATTATCGTATGTATTTCTATCAATCGCGTCCACAGCAAACATTGAACGCACAGAAGGCAGTTAAAAGATGAGGGTCACGTTTTTGCTTGCTCAGCAACCAATACATAATATAGGTTACAAGAAAACGTTCTATAAAGATAGGACTATATATATTTATGTTTTATCGAATGTTTTCCTTATTACGTCGATGACCGGAATATACTGGAATAAACGACTACTCATGCACCCTTATCAGCTACGAGTTGTGATTTTAATGAAAATTCAACTCTACCAAAAAAAATTCGACACCAATTTGTTTACTGCATTATAACTGTAACGAATAATAGATCAAACCAATTAACTACAATATACGAAGACACATTTATCAGTTCTAGCTCTAATGAAAATTCAACTCTACCAGAAAAGACTCTTCATCAACATGTCTCTCGAATAAAAATCGGCATCGTATATCAAGCTAATTTTCGGGAATATTCCGAGACCAGTACATTTATGGATTATCGTATCCCTAATAAACATACAACTGTTCCGGAAAAAATTTCACTCCACAATCTTAACTGAAATAAAATCTTCGGAATAATAGATCAAATCAATTCGAAGCTACGTCGTCTCTTCATTTTATCATGAGACTGTAGGCAATTTATTATTAGGTACAAATTACGATAAATACGGTAATGCGATAGCTTTTTCCGGTAGAGTTTTCCGGTTGTGGCTCCAATGAAGATTCAACTGCACCAGAAAAGATGCTTCGTCGACATCTCTACCGAAAAAAGCGACATCATATAAAATCCCAAGCCAATTCCCTGGAATATATCAGTGATCGGCAGTATCAATTTTTTCGTAAAATTAATAATTAGTCAAAAAAATAGTACTAATTTTTAATAAAAATTCGAAATTAGCGGAAAAAATATTAGTAATTTTCCTAAAACATTAATATTTAAGGACAAAATATTTCTAATTTTTTCTAAAAAATTAGTAATTAGCGAAAAAATAATGCCAAGTTTTTTTCTACATATAGTAAACAAATATAGTAAGTATGGTAATTGGTAAGGCAGTATTACTAATTAATAAAAAAGAATAGTAATTTGTAGAAAAGTATTGCGTATATCTACGTAACTTGTGTGTACCGATTGAGTCATGGTTATAAGCTCAAACCACTTTATTAAAAAAGTTGTATTTTTTATAATAACTACATTTTTTGAATATTTCACATATTAGTATATATTGTATCGAATGTCATACGATATCACATAAGTTATTATTAATACGAATATTTGATCAGTACTTATTAAAAAATGCATTAATAATTTTTATTCGTTTATTACTTTTTCCAAAACTAATACAAAATTTCTCCACAAATTATTGTTTTTTTTAGAAATTTTTTTAGAAAAATTAGTGATTTTTTTCTGCTAATTATTAATTTTTCGAAAAAATTGGGTAACAAAAAAAGATTTTTTTTACCGATCACTGGAATATACCAAGACCACATCTCTACCATTTGCATCCCTAACGAAAATTCAACTCTTCCTAAAAAAACTCGACAAAATCACAATCGTACGAAATAATAAATCAAAGTCCGTTCGAAGCTGCATTATGAGACAGCAATTAATTATTGATTGGAAATATCGGTAAATGCGATAGTTTTTTCAGGTAGAGTCGTATTTCGAGTCATGTGACCGGTAGAGTTGGAAATGCGACTCGAGACCCTACAGAGGCGAGTGCGAAGGGCATCCCAGTGGAACAAGTCAGTTTCGGTCAGACGTAGATGTATATGCAGATCTCGAGAGGTGACCCCGATGCGCTACTTTACGATTCCAGGCTCAGAGCGTAGTATCACATGTCCCAGTATGTGTGTGTGTGTGCTTCGCGTATGTAAGGGCAACGATGGCATTCGCGCGAGAGCGGAATTCTCAACGAGTGCACTCTATCTCTCGCTGTACTCGTCCTTTTTCATGAATGTTAAGGAACTTTTTTTTTTTATGTTCGCACCTCACGCGGTGCATCGGAGCTTCGTTTACGAGTCTCTCGTTAATTAAACTTTGTCCTCGGAGGCTTTTTTTCACCCACTCGTCGTAAAAAGAATCTCGTCGAAAAGGATTTAATTGTGAATAATTAATGTGAAAGGGAAATAGGAAAAAAAAAATTAGAACACGTTCGATAATTTCCCATGGATATTCATCGTAATGAATATCCTGATTCAGCGAGAATATCGATTTATTTTGAATATTTTTCGATCAAAAGCACGTCGCATGAAATAGGAGAGGAATAAAGAAATTGTTGTATTTATTCGATCGAAAAGTTATTTCATTTTTGACTTCGGTTTTTCATTAAACTTTCGTGAGCTTTTTCGTGATCTCTCTCTCTCTCTCTCTCTTCCTCTCGTTCTATTTTTCTCTATTTTTCTTCGGGTAGATTGTGTTCGAAATCGGCACTTTTTCTCCGATTCTCGTCCCAATGGCCAACGTCTTTGTAAGTCCAATATAGAGAGTGGATGGTAGTGAACCGCGAGGTCGATGGAAGGAACTGAAGGAAGAGGAAGGGTGGAGAAGAGTGGCAGAAGGAAGAGAGCCGCCACCACGACGTGTACTAAAACAAAATTGTTCTTGTTGAATATTTTATCCCTCGTCTGGCATCCTCCGGTACTCTCTCTCTCTCTCTCTCTCTCTCTCTCTCTCTCTCTCTCTCTCTCTCTCTCTCTCTCTCTCTTCTTTTCTCTCTTTCTAGACATCGAGAGAGCCTCTTGTGCACATTCTTCTGGTCTCACCGATCGTTTCCAGGCTTGACCCGGCGTTTTGCTTCGCAGCGATAACCGAGAGCACCAGAGGGTCGTGGCAACCCCTACAAACGTATTAAAAAACGACGCTTGATACCGTCTCAGGTCCTGCGGATCGAATTACGATCGGTCCTCCAAACTCCTTTTTCCTCCCTTTCTTTATTTTTTCAACCCCTTCATCCTCGATCTCATCGATACGGAAATTCACCCCCTATTTCCGCACCTCTTCTTCGAAATATTGCCCCTTGTGCCCTAAATATTATCTTCACTCTTCGCGGAGCCAAATTATCTTCATGATTTTTTTTATTTTTTTATATTCTATCGTGAAATACAAAAATAATTTTTTCAACAGAATTTGACATTTGCAAATGTTTCTCTGGAAGCGACGGGATCAAAATGCAATTTTCACCAAAAATTGATTTGGTAAATAAAAAAAAGCTCATTAGCATTTATGCTGACCAGAATAACGTTGAGGTGTTAATTTTTCTTGGAATAATCGTTATGGAAATTTTAATTAACGTTAATTTTTAGCGGGGGGGAATAAAGTAACGCAAAGACACGAGAACGGAAATTCGCCTCTGTTACTTACAACCTCCTCGGTTTGTTTTTTTTCCACTTCACGTTCTCGAGTCTCTCTCGGGCTAAAGACTCCCCTGCGAATAAATTATACATACAACCTGCGAAGGTTAAAAAGTCGAGGGGTTCTCCGCGATGGAGCAAGACGAAAAAATAAAATGAGGAACATACGCAAAATACCTTCCGCTGGAAGTGTGTAGTATTCGCGCAGACATATGAATACATAACTTTTTCGTTCTTCATTAAAATTAATTATCACCATTGTTGGGCCCTTTTATTCAAATTTTATCTTTTTTTTCTCTCCTCTCCGAGACCGCTTCACCTACGTTATTATTTTGTTGTGGTTTTCGATTGCGCGATAAAATTTTAATGAGCGTGCAAATGTGACATTGATGATGGAAAAGAAAAAAAACTATCACAACTATTTTAAATATAATAATTTAAAATAAATAATGATAAAATAAAATAAAAATAATAAATAAAATAAATAATTTCAAATCGAGGTAATCTTCCACGAAGTCAGACAATTAAAAAAACCCTGCAAATTGCACATTTGCACATTGCTTCCTCATCTTGATCACATAGCTTCCTTTGTCACAAAGTATGGCAATCAAATCTGGCTTCCTCATGAAGGAAGCTTTGTTATCTGTCGAAAAACATGAGTAATCAACGTGCAAATTTGCCAAATTCTTTCAAATTTACTTCGTACTAAATTTTAGTTTTGCTAAATTCAATAGCGAACAACCTTGATCACTATTTTGAATGTGTACAAAATTTCAGTACAATATCTCGCTCGAAGTCAGAGTACACTATAAAAAAAAAAAAAATTTGATAAAATTTTAATCATTCGATCGATTCTCGCCAAATTCAATAACGAACATCCTCCATAGCTATATTAGCTCTGTGTAAAGTTTCAGTGAAATATCTTAAAAATTGTACAAGTCAGAGTTTGCGCTATTTTTCAAAAAAATAAAAATTTCATACAATTATAATCCCTCGATGGATTTTTGTCAATTTTAATAGCAAACAACCTCGATGTGTATATTATCTCTTTGCAAAGTTTCAGTGCAATATATTAAAAATTGCAAAAGTTAGAGCGTTTACGTTATTTTTCAAAAAATTCAAAATTTCATAAAATTTTAACCCCTCGATGGATTTTCGCCAAATTCAATACCAAACAATCTTAATAGCTATACTAATTCTGTACAAAGTTTGAGTGCAATATCTTGAAAATTGCAGAAGTTAGAGCCTTTACGCCATTCTTGCAAAAACGAAAAAAGTCTATAAAATCTGAACACCCGTTAGAATTAAAAAAAAAAAATTTCATAATGAAGAGCAATTCGTGCTCGATGATTCCTCGATGTTTTAGGACAATTTGAATACATGGGCATAAATATCTCGAAAAAAAAATTTCACGAAAACAAAGCTTCCTTTATGCAGAAGCAATAATAAAAAAATAAAAAAAAATACAATAAAAATAAAAAATACAAAATTAATCAACAAAACTCAAAAAATCATAAATGAAAAATTCTTCGAATTAGAACGAATCAGATTAAACCGAATATCAAAAATCTTTTACAATAAACACCAAAGAAAACTATACAATCTCAGATTAGTAATAGATTAGGAGAAAATAATATAAATGTAACTTTTAAATAAAATAAAAATACTGGAATTTTCGGATAAAAAATTAAAATAAATCCTTCACTAATATGCTTTGAATTACACCCTGATACTAACCCTAATTAATCTTCAAAAAAATCAAAAGGAGTTCGATTGAATTCAGCTATTAATTCAATTAAAAATGTAACTGATAATGGTCGCACAAATAACTTGATATTAAAATATTTTCCTGTTAATTTATTAATTTTACTAAATTAAATCTTTCCATAATATAAAGAAAATTAATAGTTAGCCAATAGTTAGTTAGTTCATTAATAGTTTAACTAATAGTTAGTTTGCTAATAGTAGTTAGTTAGCTATTAATAGTTAGTTAGCTAATAGTAGTTAGTTAATTAATAGTTTAACTAATAGTTAGTTAGCTAATTAATAGTTAGTTAGTGAAAACATTGTTTTGATTATCCTTTCGTGATTCGTCATTGAATTCTCGAGGGCGATTCGAGCTTCTGATTTGAAAGAAGAAATACCGTTCGCAAAATAATCTTTCTCGCTCTCGGAGATAATGGCGGAAAACACGAAAAGGCTTGGGCGATTAATCGTCGCGCGTAAGGTCGGAGTTCACAGCTGAGTACGGTAATACATAGTCCAGGATGCATCGACCTAGGGGTGAATGGGGTGGAAAAAAGGAGGGCGTCGAGCTTGCGAGGACGAAACGAGGCAATGCGGAAGCTTCGCGGCGCCGAGGTGTCTACTGAGTCGCGTGAGACGCCATTGAGCCTATAGAAAGAGAATGAGAGAGAGAGAGAGAGAGAGAGAGAGAGAGAGAGAGAGAGAGAGAGAGAGACAGACAGAGAAAGAGAGGGCGGGGGAGAGAGAGAGGAAGAAAGATAGTTTTGGCGAAAAGCTACGACAACGACGCCGCGACGCCCGACGTCGACGTTCGATGATTGCGAGTTGCACGTATATCGCACAAAAAGGGTTTATTCTCGAAAACGTTTGCCATCTTTTACGAGAATATTGACCAATTTCGTTGTTTTCTCGTGCAAAAGCGCAACCCGATACTCCGCACATTTTCTCCCTCGTAAAGCAACCCCTTTCATCCCCCTCCAATTGCCAATTGTCCAAATCAGAAATCTTCGGTATCATCATCAACGTTTGAATTACACGATGCGTCGACTGACGCTCGGTGAAAGGCGATCATTGTCTGCGTGTGTGAACGAAATACCGATCGGTTGTCTTGGAATCGAAAAGGTGACGTCGGGAAGACGCGCGTCGCGGCGTCTCCGCGCCCTCGATGTATAATCATACCAGTCGGGGAAAGTCCATTACGATGACGACGACGATGAGTAAGCGATCTATAAATAAATTTCTATAAACACATCGTTCCCTTGATTTTACGTATGAATTTTTTTCCAGCAAAAAAAATGGCCATTTTTGAATAAAAAAATAATTTCTCCCTTTTTTCGTAAAAAATCAGCGTTACCGGAACGTAAAAATTATTTCAAGTCACACTGAGAAAAAAAATGGTTGAATATGCAAAATCGTTAGTTGAATACGGGCAACTAAATATTTATTTGGTCTAACTAAATAATTAGTTTCTTGAATAATTCCGCGCTTCGGTTGACCAAAATATTGTTCAGGCAACAAACATTTGGATTGCACAACTAAATATTTAGTTGCACGTATTCAACAAAACGATTTTGCATATTCGACCATTTTTTTTTCTCAGTGCATCCGCTCGAAAGCTCACACAAAACTACAACTTTTATGTACATACATATTTTTTTAGTTACTTCAAGTTTCCGAGATATACTCACTTGGAAAAAAACGGCATTTTCAAAAATGTTGAATTGATAAATCTGAAAAAATGCACATAGAATGCTTTTTAGTAGTACTTTGATATAACCAATTATGGGGCAGATCTGAGATGGTCGAAAAAAGTCGTTGAATTGACGGAGAATCCCTCATGTGTGGTTCTAATGAAATTTCAACTCTACCAAAAAAGACTTCGCCAACATTTCTACCGAATAAAAAGTATCTTTGTGTAATACATCTAGAATATACAAAGTCCAGAACATTTATCGACTATGACTCGTATCCCTAACCCAAATTCGACTCTTCCTGAAAAAACTATACTCTAAAATGACACGAGTAATGTGATCGCTTTTTCCAATAAAAAATAAACATCCCCTTGGTCTTATCGATTGCCCAAAATCGTTTATAAACTTTTTTTTTATCCATGGCAACTCCACGGAGATAGATTTTCGGCTCCAACGAACATTCAACTCTACCAGAAAAAATTCTTCGCCATTATGTCTACTAAATTGCAACTGTACCAAATAACAGATAAAATCAATTTAATAGAATATACGAAGACACATTTACTAACTACTGGTCTATCTTTGGTGAAAATTCAACTCTAACAAAAATTCCACTGTACCTTGAAAAACTGTACTCCAAAATCTCCACCAAATTTCGACGGACACTAGAAACGCGATAGCTTTTTCCAATAGAAAGTAACCATCTTCTCGTTTTCATCAGTACCCAAAATATTTTATAAATTTTTTCCAATTTCAATCAAAACCAACGAGGATAGATCGCACGTTTCTTCCTTGGTTAAAAATTCATGACGTCGATTTGGAAAATCGTTTCTCCACGAAGACGCGCTCTTCGAAAGTATTCGGGTTTAAGCGGTACGATCAAAGGTGAATCGCTAGTTTTTTTTCCTAACCACGAGACAGAGAGCTTGCACACTGACATGACGAAAGGCTGATGGAATCGGGTTTCTCGTGTGTACATCGATGTGGATCAAGCGAGGTTGGATGTGTTACAGAATAGTCCGTGGGAGTGGCATAGCCTCGGGGGGGGGGGGGGGGGGGTCGAGGAAAGTCCTCCAGCGAAGAAAAACTCACCCTCTCTTTGATGCTGTTGCTGTTGAAGCTTACTCTGACCTTCTGGATTTGTGTGAGCTCCGTCTGGAACAAGAATCCGGGATCGAGGAAGGTAGAGGTTAGGATCGTGGGATGGTTAAAGGGCCCGACCTCGGAAGACTACTTTTTCTCGCCTCGGGGGTGAATTACAGCGCTACCACCATCTTCTTCTCATCCCCGGTTATTCAGTCGCTGACTGCTGGATCCTTCTGGCCTAGGATACGGTGACCTGTGTAGAAAGGTATCCCTTCGGTTGAGGTAACGAAACCGAGGGTTGGCGCAAAGGGCGCATGTAATTTTATGACCGGAAAGAGGGCGCACGGAAGGGAGGATTCCTCTTTATCCTCTCGTGCCACTTTACTCTTCGTACCGACGGAAAAGAGGAACTTTGTACGTGTTTCTTGGTAGGGGAAAGCTCTTTTCACCCACCACCCTCCCTTGAAGCACGAACCTGATATCCGCATACCTGATATTGCAGAAAAAAGTGCGATGCAAGTGTTTCCCAGTCGTTTTCATTGCAGGGAAACTTTTTACAAGCTTGGACTTCGTTTACACAATGAAGAATCTCTGCGATCGAGAAAATATAAAAATTGCATCGTTAAGGAAAACCGAATGAACAATCGCAGCCCCCCCATGTTGAAAAAGAGTGCTGTAAATGTTCTTTAACCTTTTATTGCGGGGAAATTGTTGATAAGCTTGGACTTGGCTTCCACAAAGTAAAAAGCTCCACAATAGGGAGAATATAAAAATGGAAAGGGAAAATGGTAAGGGAACTTGTTTTGAAATAAAAATTGTCTTGAATAATGAATTATTGTCGTTTAATCCACTATTCATTAATTAGCAATCATCAGTTATCGACTTGAGGGTATATTTGCAGAAATGAGGAAAATTGTATCACTCTATTTTATTTACTTGAGAATCTTTTCAGCACATATCCTTCCAGGTATTTGCGGAAAGTTTCTCTTGTCTTCGACGAGAGTGTGGGTTGAAATAAGAGTTTTCTGGAGCGTGAGGCATCCTGTGACAGCTTGTAACTTTCCAGGTACGTTCTTTTATTGATACTTTCGACGTTTACCGGCTTTAATCGTATTATGTATCCGTCGTGAAATCCCGCACGTTGGCAAAGTCACCGGCGACAAAATCCCTTCAACATTCGCTGTACATCTACGTGTATACGATACTTTCTTTCACCCCGAGCGATTAAAGCCCAACTAAATCCCATCCACCGGGGTATTGTCTCCCGGGATGAACAACGGCAATATTATAGTACAGCTTTACGAGTTAATGAGCAAATTGTAAACGAGTAAACGAGTTAATTGTATCACAGCGGTGATGAAAGACATTTTCCATTTATCAAAGTAAAAGTGTAGATCAGAAAAAAATCTCTCCATCAAATCTTCAAATAATTCAAAAAAATGAGTGCAGTAGTTTTTTTCTAGATATCTTGCTTCCCGACTATTAAAAAATTGTTTTTTCAAACATAATTTTATTTTTAAAAGTAGCAACAATTTATCGTACCAAAAAAATCATTTTTTTGAAAATCTCAAGATGGTGCAACCCCTTAAAGTCGATGAAGCGTGATTAAAACGTAATTTATTTCATATCTTCGACAGAGTCGTCTTGATTCGATCTTCTTGAAACTTTCGGGGATGATTTTTAAAATACTGTCGAAAAATGTATTTTTTGAATAAAAATTATTTATATCATTTTTACGATTTAAATGATTTAAATCAATGATTTGTGTCATTTTTATGATTAGAAACAGCCCCTTAAAGATTCACATTTGGTCTTAGCGAGAATTTTTAATATCGTTCAATTGTCATGTCTCATCAGAAATAGAATGACTCGTTTGATAAAAAAACTCCGCATACAGACAGGGTATATATTCCCCTTAAGGTTTAACCTCGCGAAATCTTCCCCCTTATGCTTGTATACGACAGCGTGTGTGTGTGTCTTCCTTTACGTCTGGATAGAGACGATAACTTCTAGCTCGCTAATTTTATGAGATTTCTTTTCTTTGAACGATCAGGGAAATCGATAACGTTTTACGCGCCATCGTTCTCGTCGTTCGCGCTCCGTTGAATCGACGACAAATGATCGATTTCTACGAATAAGAAAAAGATAGTGAGAGGAAGAGAGAAAGGGAGAAGAGGCGACGCATGATATTATACCTCGGGGCAATGATTTTATATAGTGGAGAAATAATGGGGATAGGAGGTCATAGTTTTAATTTCGTTATTTATTAAATTTGTGAAAAGAATTTTTTTAATTATCAATTTGTGCAAATTTCTACTATTTTAATTTGCGATAATTTGTAGACAATTGAAATTTAAAAAATTGGGAATAATTCCCAAAAATCCTCAATTTTGTTAAAAAAAAAAAAAAAATTAATCGAACAAAATTGAAAATAATAAGGGATGGATTTTATAAAATGGCTTATTTTGTTCTCAAAATCGTCTCTAAAGCTTTCAAGGATCTCCCGAGTCCATGTTTTATTACTTGTGCACATTTTCGATGGACACTTTTATGCTTATTTCTTTCTCTCTCATGTTATCCTCCGTAACAACTTCATCCCCTGTTTTATGCTGTACATTGCAGGATTATTATCGCATTTACTTTGAAAGCTGAGAACCAATGAGATTCCTAACATCAACAAAAAGATTTCTATTTTCCTTTTACTGTTTGTCGTGGAGACATTATTTTCTATGTCGCATTTTCTTCATCCCTCAGCGTCAGAAATTTAAAGAGAACAAGAGAGGTCATCCCAGAGATACTTTTGCGGTCTCTCGAAATTTTTATTTCCTCACGAGAGAAGATGAGACATCAAAAAAATATCCACAACACTGACCGAGAGTCGTGGATTAGATTTTGTGTTCTTTCTTCTATCAAATTTACAGTGTTCTCTTTTTTCAACATTTCCACCCTTCTTGCTGATAGGTCGGCGATGTCGTCCAGGAAGGCCTTAAGAGAAAATCCCACGGGGAATCTCGCGGTATTGATTGAATTTCGCGATAATATCCTAATAAAGCGGAAAAAAGAGCGAGGGAATGGGATGCAGGGACACACGGTTTTGTTACGTTGCGAGAATCAAAATGGCGTGTATTTTGTTGGGCGCGGTTTTATGGAGCGGGGAAAAAACGCCATTTTTTTTGTTTTAGTGGCGCGATGGATGTTCGTCGTATAAGCCAATATGTTCGAAACGTAGTTTCTCAGTAGACTCGCAAAATTCTGTGTAAAAGGTAAATACGTTAGGTATTCCTATTACCGTCCAAGATTGCCTCGGGAATAGCGTTCGTGTTCATCATGACGGAAATCCGTTTTTCTCTCTCTCTCCCTTAGCTCTCACCAACCTTTTCCAACATATGCCATTAAGGCATCTCGTACTCTGACACTATTGAATTATTAGCTGAAAATCTGCGAAACAAGACGCAGCGTGACGCTCTAATTTCATCAAAGAAATAGTTACCTCGTTATTCACTTATTTTCGTACATACAAATTGATTAAAAATTGTTTTCAAAATAAATCCGCCATTTTGACCCAAGAACATCTGATTTTCATCCTCTCGGACAGCATTAATTATTTTTCCATCGGCAGTAATTTAAAAAAAATCCTGCTGCTTGAAAAAATATTTATTTTTGCCAGTAGTTGACAGAAAAAAATCTAAAAAAGTCCTTGCGGTCTTCCTATTCAATTTTAATGAAATTTAAACGTGTTATTCTGCATAAAAATCAGACAAGTATTTTGAGAAATCATCCTCTAAAGTTGGGACCTCCTGGGGGTAGTTTTCAGGTTTCAGATATTTTCGCTCGAAATAATCGAATGCCCAATGAATAATCATCTTGAGTATAAATAATAAAAAATATAACTGGTTTTATATGGAGGAGGTTTTTATTCAGAGATAATGGGGTAGTTCACCCCCTTAACTTTATTGGTGAGAATAACGCAAAAACACGTGTTTAGGATTTTTTTACCCTTTTCAACGTGCAATTAAATTCATCGAAATAGATGCAATATTTTTATTTATTATGGTTTTATGAATTTCAACCCCTATAATTTTTTTCCTATACAACCCCCCGGTATTTATCGCGAAGAAAATTATCCATGTGAGTGCAATCGATTATGTCGAGTGAAAGTGGCCGAGACCTGGAACGTGCATCTCAGAGGTCCCAACTTTAGGGGTGATTTCACCCCCTAGAAACGTTTTTCGCTGATAAAAAAACCATATAGAAAAATCATATCTACATTTCCAAAAAAGCTCGTGTTTAAAAATCATTTTATTAATTTAATTCATTATGTTTTCGCACTCTGAAACTTTTCCCACAAATCCTCCCCTAAGTAAGCTATAATTTTCGTTATTCCAACAACGAGAGCCAAAATCGTCATCGGGCTCCAAATTGCGATTTCATTCCAGCGTCATAAAAATTTCCAGCGATTATTATTATTATTATTTCCGCATCAATCGAAAAAATGAATAATAAACATGTCGTTGACGATCGAGAGGGATTTTTGGATATGAAAAGAGCTCGAGGGGAGGTTGGAGTATGGGAATGAATAAAATACGTTAATTTTCGGGTATCCTCTTCTCTCCCTCGTGTGAATCGCGTCGACGACGGGATGGCTAATGGATATTCGTGGGACAGTCCTGCAGTTATTCGTTCAGGGGACTGTCGGAATTGTGAAGCTTTAAGGGAGGGTGGGACAGAGGATTGGAGCCAAAGGTTAGTGAGCGCATGGGGGATGAAAATAATTTTCCGAAAACGCGGCGCGTATTTCTGCTGCTCAACTGCAACACGTATGAATATATGCGAGAATAGAAAAAAAGGAAAAAAAACAAGAAGCATAAAGAGCGAAAAAGCTCGACCCACGAGAGGGAGGGAGCGAGAGAGGGAGGGTCGTCGGAGTTACAGCATGATTCCGGAGGGGTTTTACCAACCCCCTGAAAGAGAGTGAAGAGCGAGACAGAGAGAAAGGGTAGTTGCGGAAGTACACCACAGGCGGCTATATGCCACTCCACTTCGCTCGGTGCATAGCGCCGAGCCCAGAGGCGCCGTGAAGTCGGACCGACCGGGCGCCGCACGGACGCCGCAAGCTCTCTCACTCCCGTTTATACCTTCGATCCAACGTGAAAATACACACGAGCCGGGGAGAGCGCCCCGTTCTACAGTCCACTCGTGACTAAGACAGCTCGACGAAAACGACGAATTTTTTTTTTCCACTTCATTCGCGCGACCGCTCACACCAAGAAAAATGATTTATTCAGTTCATAATTGATTTAAAAAAAAATTACTTGCTGACAAGCTCGATTTATCAGGCCGATATTGAAAAAAAAAAATTATTCAAGCCAAATAAATTATTTTCGAATTAACTTGTATTCAATTTTTTAAATGAAAATTTAGATAAAATTTAATCAAGTAATTTGTTTAAATTTTTATGTAAAAATTTGTATCAATTGAAGATTGAATTAAAAATAATTTCAATTTACATTTTTGAGTAACCATTTTTACAGATTTTTTTGTATCGATCATTCGTGATCAGAGATTTGAAAAATAATGAAACGTAACAGATTAGAGTGAAGAAATTTTTTTTCCAAAGATTGAAATGACAATTGGTATTGTAATCCGAAAGAGATAAATTGCGCAGCTGTTGGTAAACTGCCAAGTTATTGGAATGTAAATGCTGATGACGAAATTTTTTTTTTTCAAAAATAATGTTGATGTCTTCGTATTCCAATAAAACAAGTTTTCCGAGTCTCACCGAGTGAAGGTCACTGCTCATCGAGACTCCCCAGCAGTGATCGGCAGTATCGATTTTTTCATCAACGATATTGATTATATTAATCATTTTTTCGAAAAATATATAATTAGTCAAAAAATAGTACTAATTGTTTTCTAAATTTATATTTATAATTGAATAAAAATAAAACAACTCTAATAAAAAAGTTGTTTTATTTTTTATAATAACTAGATCTTTTGAATATTTCACACATTAGTATTTGTTGCATCGAATGTCATACGATATCATATAAGTTATTATTAATACGAAGATTTAATCAGTACTTATTAAAAAATGATTTAGTTATTTTTTATTTATTTATTACTTTTTTCAAAACTAATACAACATTTCTCCACAAATTATTGATTTTTTTGCTAATTACTAATTTTTTAATAAAAATTATAAATATTTTGTCACTAATTACTATCTTTTAGAAAAATTTGTAATATTTTTTTTCCAATTATTAATTTTTCGAAAAAAATTGGATAATAAAAATAGATAGATCGTTTTTGCCGATCACTGCTCCCCAGTAAACATTTTTATAAAATTATAATTAATAAAAAAAATTATTTGTATTTAAATCTGAAAGAATAAATATCAAATTAAATAACAATAATAGAAATTGATTTGAATCAAATAAATCTTTTTTCGACTCGGCAATTATGTAGATAAAAAAGAAAAAAAAAATTTTTTGTTAGTTTTTTTGACAAGGGAAGTTTTTGGAATTATTTTATATATATTTATATATTTGTATTTAATAAAGATCTTTCTTTAATAATCATATACATATTTATATTGTAATATTCCTATAACACATAATTAAATATTTTTACACAAAAAATGGTCGCTTTGGCTGTTACTTTTAAAAATATCAAACTTCTGCGGAAATAATTCAGCAAAAATACATTCGATTCAAAGTCTTTTCGTTAAAAGAGAAGTTTGCTAAAACTACCCTTATTTTATAGACTTCCAATTTCATCCCCTTCGAATTACGAGCTTGTGGCTGAAGGTTAATAAAACAAAATGAAATAAATTACCTGTAGCATTCGTTGAAAATTAAAAGAAAACCACGAAAATCCTTTTTATTTTAAATTTTTGAAACATCAAACTCTTGCAGAAGACGTGATGACGATTTCTCAACAAAAAAAAAAGGAATTACCAAAAATGCGTGTTTTTCAACCCTCCAACTATTTGTACCCTGCGCTCGCTGGAAAATGAATCATATACCGCGCGAAAAAGCGCATCTATACAACGACCGGACTAAAACGGGGTTGAATTGCGGAGGAGGGGGAAAGGTGAGGGAAAGGAAGCGAAACCAAACCGAGAGTGGAATTGTGTGTGGAATATGCCAGCCAAAATGTAGCGGACAGAAAGACAGAGAGAATTTGGGGAATGGATGTAAAGCGGGAGTATCGGACAAGAGAGTAAGAGAGAGAGAGAAAGAGAGAGGAGGAGTTTGAGAGAGAAAGAGAAAACGCAATTAGACGTTGGTCCGCAAAGGTGGCTTGTTTATGCGAATTAGCCGACCGGAGGACTTGCCCATCCGGCGGCCAACTCACTTATACCCTTGTATATATGCACACACTACAGTTGTAATAGTAAAATATGTTATATATTCGTGTCTGTGTGTGTATGTGTGTAGATTTCTGCGGGTAGAATGCACCCTCGTTCTTACGCTCATAACGCCTCTTTTCGACCTCAACGGGTTAAGGAGCCGTAAAAGATTAATTCTCGGGGGAAATGATATCTTTCAAAGAAAAAAAGGACAAAAAAACATACATTTCCAAGGAATCTTATGCGAACCCCCGGAATTTCTTACCCTGATCATCCCCGATCCGAGCCATTAATTTTTATCGCCCTTTTGGCCCTCGAATCGGAATGACAAATGTAGCTAAATTTTTTCTCAGTCATTGTTTACATTTTATAAATTCATAATAAAGGGCATATTTTCAAAAAATTGTTTATCGAAGACAATAGCTTTTTCTGAAAGAGATAAAAATTTATGGGTGTGAAATACATACTATATTTATCGTGTACAATAATAATGTATCCGACATTTCTGTGAAATATGGAAAATACATTTGACGTCGGCGCTAAAATTTTCCATGTCACACGTATTTTATCCTCTCGTATGTTTCGCGTATAAATTTCCCGCTGAGGCTCGAGTCACGTTGATCGATATTTTATCTCGAGTGTATCCGTTTGCCAGGTGCTCAGACCGCAATATTCGAGCTGTGTATAATGTATAAAACTCGCAATGCCTATTGAATAAATAAAAAAATAATAATAATAAACCTCGCACTTGCAATCTCTATTTCATATCATAATCTTAGCAATGCGGTTTATCGAAGATTATCGCATATTTTTCGAGCACTTGTCAAGATAGTCAGTGATAATCGACGAGGATTGATATTGGAAATAATAAAATTTCAAGAAAGTGTCTTTTCGAAGTCTGAAGAATTGTCACAGCGATAAAGCTTTTTCAATTAAAGGGGAGGCCAGAAATATAGAATTCAAAAAAACCTCCACTATTGCAATTTTTTGTGAAGGAATCTATAAAAAAAATATGAGTTTTTTGAAATTTTTAAACCCAAGCCATCTCTCAAAATCACAAATTCAAAAGCAAAATGGCGTCGATAGTATCGCTAAAAACATTACAAAGATTACACTGTCTCTGCGCTCCCGTTTATTTGAAATTCTTCGACGCCGTTTTCTTTTTCCCATTGCGAGAAAGGGTAAATACGTCTTTCTCTAAATGTCTACAATCAGAAAGCAACCTTTGCGCCTCTGGCCTTGAAACAGACGCGAGATATGAGAGCTAAATAGACGCTGGGGCACATTGCGGAGCTTGGGAAATGGTGGTTTTGCGGTGAGAGGCGCAAGAGATAGACACGCGGTTTCAGTGACGCCACCGCTGGAGGCGCTCCATTCTTGGCGCATGCGCGCAAGTCCGAGGGTCGTTGGTGCGATGTGCTCTCGGCGCTCAATGGCTGATTTCTCTGTCTCACTCCTTAAAACTTTGCTTATTAAACCGCGTGAGCGGCTGTGCTGGCCTCTCGTCTAGCTTGAATGATACGGATGGGGTCTCTGTTGTACGCGAGTTCGCGTTGTTCGTCAGAGACGTACATTCGACACTGGGCTGAGATATATACGTGCTTTTAACGGTATACAGAGAAGTCAAGAGGTCGTGAGAGAGTGAAGAACGGTACCGCTAAATGTGTAGACAGAAATGCTGATAGAGAGAGAGAGAGAGAGAGAGAGCCATCACCGAGAGAGATTAACATGAAATACTTCTTGGCTCTTGCAACAACGGAAACACGCCGTGGATGGCGCAAGATATAGGGTGGGGGTGGGGGGAGGGGGGGCAGCCGAAGAATAAAGAGCATGAAGACAGGGGTGATCAGGGACCGTTGGAGCATAGCAAAGAAACTTTCCTTGGCTCAAGGGAAAACTGCTATTTCACTCGAACTTCCTAATTAAACTGTTCCGCCGTTATTACGCGGTGGCTGGGGGGGCGGGGGGGGGGGCACGTAAGATTTCGCCCTTTTGCCGATCTTGCGCGCATTTTGCCACGGTATCACTCTCGCGAGGATATATAATATCCGCCGATTCCCAAGTTTATACCCAGAGAGAGAGGGAGGGAGTCGACACGTTACAAAGTGTCACCGCACGCGTAAAAGTCGATTAAACTCGAATCAGCCGGATCTTGATCTACGGACACCTGGTTGCTCCATCTGTCCACCCTCCTTTTCCACTTTCCAGCGTCAGAATGTCAAATTCTGCAAAAATGCATTTAATCTAAAGCAATTTTCTCCAGAAAAAAAATTTGCAAAAACTACCCCTATTTTTATGAACTTTGAATTTTCATCCCCTTAAATGTGTGAAGCTGAAGATCGGTCCAGTGTAATAAAATGAATTTATTTTTCTTAGCATAACTTGAAAATAAGAAAACCGCAAAAACTACCCCTATTTTGATGGACTTTAAATTTTCATCCCCCTAAATATATGAATACGACGCTGAAGATTCGCCCAATGATATAAGATGAATTGAATTCTCTTAGTATCACTTGGAAATAAAAAATCCACAAAACTACCCCTATTTTTACTGCGGTCTTTTCGTTCCCTCAAAAATGTATATTGAATTTTCTTTCCGTGGCGCAATGTCACAGAGATCGAAGATTCGGCATGTGAGATCCTCACGGATCTCGGAAAACAATTATTGATATTGGGGATGTATATCAGATGCATAAAATTGTGATAAAATGTAAGGTTCAGGGGAATTTCTCGATATTACGTAGACGCCCCGTAGGAAACACGTGTTTCAACCCCCTTTCCCCTTGAGACTCGTGGATGTATCCCACAATCCTGGAAAATATACGAGATACACTGGTGCAATGGTCTTTTTTCAGTGGGGGAGGGCGAGAGGGGGTGAAAAGGCATAAAACCAGCCCTGTCGTTTCGAGAGATATTACGGAATCCGCAAAAGATATTTCTAGGGGGTGGAAGGGAGGTATAAAGTGGTTCCTTCATTTTGCGACTTTCACCCGGAGACTTTTATTGACAAAGCGTGACACATTGAACACTAAATATGTAAAATATTCGCTAAAAACATTTTCAATGACACCCCTGTAATGAAGAGATAGAAAATCCACCCCTAATTCCAATAATATCGATATCGCAAATATAATTGAATTTTCACGCCCAAAGATCGTCGATTATTCTGCTCCGTGGTTATCGTAATTTTTTTCTCAACAGCATCCGCCATTTTTCACACAAAATGGCGTCGTTGCGAGAGCGCAAAGTGGAATTTCACCGGAAATCGCAGTTTGCGGGAAACGAGAAGAGTTTCTCGAGCGAGAGTTTTCAAAAGGGGACTTCTCGCACTTTGCCCATTTTCATCGTGGTAGTTTTATGACAGCTGCGCTTCGCGTTTTAAATTTGCTCGCTCTGTGTGCGAAATAGCGCAATTCCTGGATAAAAGAGACAGGTACGAATACAAAAAAAGTTCTTAACCAAATCGACATAAAAAAATTGCAAAAAAAACTGCCTGAAGATACATTAAGCTCTTGGGTATAATTTTTATTTTTAAGGACAGAGCACTCCAGAAAATTGAATCTGCATGTTTCGTATAAAAAATTAATTTGCAAAATGAAAATGGAACAAATTTTTAATTTTTAAATATGGAAAGAACTTTGCGAACGAGTCATAAAAAATTGTATTCGGCGTATATTTTCATTGTTTTTAAAATGATAAAAAAAATTTTAAATATTTTTTAAGAGTGTTCCAACTATTCTGGAATTAATCGGACGTATTTGTTGGCTCGAAATCGCGCAAAAACTATGATGGTACTCTCGTCGGTTTCGCCTCTCGATAAATCTTGTTCTCTCTTTCTCTCTCTCTCGCAAACGACCTCTCAAACTCGGTTGCTCTCGCGAGCGCATCCATCGAGACAAATCCGACGTGGGTTTTGCTCAATGCTGGGAATGGCGCTGGAAGAGGGTTGGCGGCTATTCGGCGAGGTGCTTCACGCGTCGAAATCGCGTCGAAGTAATTGCACAGAGTGGATGGTCCTCGGTTTTTAATTGTGTTCGTTAGCGAGAGTAGCGCGCGGTAACGTACATCATTATGGTACGGCTGGACAAAATTTGCCAGCAGCTTTTGTCGTTCTCCAAGGCTTGCCCCTGTCCCCCGCGCCCCTTCACCCCCGGTCCATTTTTTTTCAAGTGCCACGACATACGTTTCCCTCCCTGTGTATTAAAATTCTCCTGGTTTTGATTTACGAATTAGTAGCAAAAGTGCAATAACGCAACTCTTCGAATTGCTCGTAACTCGTCAGGACAAATTTTTAGACTACATTTTTCAAAATTTGTTAGCAATGAAAAAGGCAATTTTTTATCGCTTTTTTCGGTATTCATTTAAAAAGAAAATTTGTAATAACCAATTATAATAATAATTTAATTTATAATAATTTTAGAAATATTAAAAATGTACAAAATTACAAATCTACAACTTTACAAACTTATATATTTATGAATTTGGGTCATTCCATGTCAAATAGACGAAGAGTTGGAATCAACCCCTTTCTATTTCGACGAAATTTGGTCAGAAGTTTTCGTTTTTAATAAAACGAAGTTCTACCATAGGAAACAAAATTTTAATTTTTTTTTCGAAAGTTATGGAAATTCAAAATTTCACAATTTTTTAAATCTTTCAAGTTTATTTTTTAAATATCTCGAAAACTATTATAATTACACAAAAATCGTTTTGGGTTCGTCTTGAAGAGTATACTTTTAGCTACGAAAAAAAAATATTCCGAATTTTTTTTTTAGAAAAATTATGAATTTGGAGAATTTTGAATTTTCAAAAATCTTGAAAATCCAAGTTCAGTATTAAATTGTTGGTTCAAATTTTTAATATAATACCTTGTATTGATCTTAAGAGATCCTGAAGTTCTCAGAAAGATGTTTTTTGTTTTTTCAAAAATATAAATTTTTGAGTTTTTAAAAATCGTGTAAATCCACGATCAACATTAATCTTTTGGTTATTTGGCCCCAAAAGGCTCACAAATTTTCAGGATGGTGTTTTTTTGTTTCAAATATATAAATTTTCAAATTTTCGTAAAAAAAAAATTTTTTTTACCTCTCAGTTAAGTTAAGTTGAGCAATCGTGTAGTTTTGTAATTTTGAGCAGTATTTATTTATTTATTTGTAGCAGTATTTATTTATTTGAGCAGTAACAGTATTTTGGTAAAAAAACTTTTTTTCTTACCAAAATTCAAAAATGTATATTTATAAAACAAAAGACACCATCCTGAAAAATTCAGGATCTTTTAAGAACAGTACAAGGTATTATATAAAAAAAAAATTAACCAAAAATTTAATGTTGATCGTGGATTTACACGATTTTTAAAAATTCAAAAATTCATATTTTTGAAAAAACAAAAAACACCTTTCTGAACATTTTAGGATATTTTAAGATCAGTACAAGGTATTATATTTAAAAAATTGAACCAAAAATTTAATACTGAACTTGAATTTTCACGATTTTTGAAAATTCAAAACTCTCCAAATTCATCATTTTTCAAAAAAAAATTCCGGAGTATTTTTTTTTCGTATCCCCATTCCCCAAGGATACTCTTTAAGACAAATTTAGAACGATTTTTCGTGAATATAATAGTTTTCGAGATATTTAAAAAATAAACTTGAACGATTTAAAAAGTTGTGAAATTTTGGATTTTGCATAACTTTCGAAAAAATTTTTTACACAAATTTACAAATTTAGAAATTTAAAATTTTACAAATTTATAAAATTACAAATTTCTAAATTCAATAATAAAACTTTAACCAAATTGTTTATTAGTGTTGAGGCGAAAAAAAATCGCAAAAATTTCTTTTTTAGTGTTTTAATTTAGATTCTCTCCTTAAAAAAAAAATACATAAAAAAAATCTCAATCGTCATTCCACCCTTGATTTTTCTGCTTTTTTGAATTTTTTTTTCCCGCCGCATCGGTGATTTTCATGACTTTTCTGTCATTGGGGAAAAGAGGAACGATAAAATGCGCGAGATAATTAGTTTGTTATCCTCTTTCGTGACCCTCGATCCCCCTGAGCTTTTTCGTGACCCATTTGATTGCTTTTTTTCCCATTCCCTCCCCGCTGCCCCGGCCACTTCATCTTTGTACCTTTTCTTCGAGCGTGAAAACATCGCGGAAGAGAACGAGACCGAGGAATTCGGGAAGCGATTCATTGGATGGGAAAAAAAAGGAGGAAAAGATTCGAGAGGATCCGTAGAAGCCGCGATGAAATGAGATATATTACTTCGATTGTTTCACCGTTAGAATAGGAATGATTTCGGGAGGCATCTCAGGAGGGGGTTGAAGGGACTTGAAGAGGAACTGCTGAGACTTTGTCCCTCGAGGACTCGCGGCTCTTACTTAATACGTGAACCCTCATCTCTCCCCCCTTCGTCATTTTCCCATTCGAATCAATGGGGGGGGGGGGGGGGGGGCGGGAGGGCAAAATGAATTGTCAGCCACTTCGAGGAAGGTTTTCGCACCCCCTGCTTCTTTATCTCGCAGTATCTTTCCTTTTTCACGACCAACAAAATGCGACAATTCTAACGAACGAAATAAAACTATAAATTCTTCATTAAGGGGCATCTGATAAAAGTTAAAAAAATTATCGTTTTCTTAAACTATACTTCGTTGACATTTTTTATTAATGTTCCCTAAAAATTTCAAGGTGACCGGATAAAAATTGAATGATTAATTCATTAATTATTTTAATTATAACTATTAATAATAATAATAATTAATGAATGAGTTAATTAAATAGGGTTAATTAGCTCATTTATTTGTTAACTTGATACGCGTTCAAACGTCCTTTAAACGCTTTTTTCTCCAAATAAAATTTTAGAAATCCGTGAGCAAAATGTGTCCAAAGGTGAATGGAAATTCGTGAATTTCTAGAGCCTTTTTCAAGATTTCTGAAATCTAATACTTCATGGAAGAATTTTTTCCGATATGTAACTCCGATTTGAGAGATGAAAGATGCCTTTTTTTTTAAATTGAGACTCACTACGAGCGTTCACCATTAACTTTTAATTTGATATTTTGGAAATTCCTTCTTTTTTATTTTTTATAAATTATTTTTGAATTTTTGGTGACCCGATTTCAATTTGCATTATTTACAGCAATGGATAAAAGTTTTCCTCAAATAAAACTCTGTTATGAATGTATATTTTTTAACATTACTATTGTTATTTGATCTTTTACCAAATTATAACCAAGTGTTCTTCAAGTATTACTTTTTGAAGTACCAAACATGAGTAGAACGATTTTCAATGAACCAAATTCACAACAAAATGTAATTTTACGGAATTATCCGCTAATTGGTCTTTGATGTTTATTACGATCATAATTATACGCGAGAATGCATAGTCTCTGTATAATGCTGTATAAATCGTGTGGGAGGAGAGTAGAAGAGGAGGGACCACGATCGATCTCCACGATAAAGCGACATACCGCCGCGACCTTGACTCAGTTTCCGGTTACGCCAAAATGTCGTTCGTGAAAGGAATTTCGTCATCGCGATAAAACATTGCAATACGAAATTCTGCATTGCGAAAACACGCGATAATTATCGTTACTTTTTCCCCGTTCTTTCGTGACGGAATTTGTTCCATTTCATTTCATAAGAAAGTATTCTTATGACGATTACATATCGTGGAATTAATATTTAAAAAGAAGAAAAATTCAAACAATGGAATTTAATAAAAATGACAGAAAACGGTCGAAGACTTTTTTTGGTTGTTGAAAAAGATTCGTAGAATATTTTGATAAATACAAATTAAAAAATAGATACAACTGATAAATCGAAAAATTAAAAATAATATTTACGCCTGAAAAAAGCGCGAAATTTTTGTAAGAGACTATTTTCAACCTTTACATATATGCTTCTGGCTTACGTAGATCCATCGTTATCCCAGCGAGATGGGTGAGCTGAAAATAATTTCAAAATTCTTCATTCCGCATTACGCAGGTTTTTTTTATTATCCACAAATTAACGCGATCCTTTTAATGACGATGTGGGCGTTTCTATAGCGGATTTAATATACGAAATATTCTCGTCCGAGTGGGGAACTTTTCTTGTGCGAATAAAATTAAAAAACAAATCGTTTTTTTCATTTCGGTTAACAAATTTTGATTTTCGAAACTTACGTGTCATCGTTAGAGTATGGAAAGTTATTATTTGATCATTTTTTCATTTCTTAAATTATTAATTTATTTTAGTTATTATTTAATTATTAACGATTAATAATTTAATGATAATGTGATAATAAAATAATTCTTAAATTAATTATCTAATTAATATTTAATTAGAAATTTTCTTTTATCGATAAAGGGCAAGAAAAAAAACAAAAATTTTGGGTAGCATCTATTTTGCCCCAGTTCCCCCATTTATATATATAAATATATAATTTATATACATGTGCAGATCGTCCGTTGGAGTTATCGCGTGCCAGTTCTCTCGCGGTTGGTCGACGAGATAATTAATCCGATAGATTAAACCTACTGGGCGCGAGGAAGGTACAGAGAGGGGGTGGGCCAGGGGCAGGGGGGCCCTGTAGATCGGGGCGCTCTTTAATGGGCTCGATGAACCGTCGTCGGGTTTCGTGACGGTAAAGCCCGGGCTTATTCATCATCGCGAATTAGTCGCGGAACCGCGCAGATTCATTATAAAGCTGTGAGGGGGCTCGAGGAAGCGTAGGGGGTGAGAAGCCCTTTCCCGAAACCTCAATTTCGTTGCAGTTGAATGGCCGTTTTCCAATGAGGCCGATCGCTCTTTGCATCCAGATTAAAATAAAAATGAATCTACAAAAAATTGAAATTATGTTCCAATAATATCCAAAAATCATCAACAATCAAATTCCCATCATAAACAATATGAAGATTGAAAAATTCAACTCCTCTGAGGGCAAATTTCTAATCTGCGCCCCTTCCATTTCTTTTTCAACCCTCTTTGGTGTTTTTTGGGCTTAATTAGTTGATTCAATTGGAATTTTTTATTCTTCAATTTTTATAAGGGTGAAGACGGCAGAATAGAATTTCTCACCTGGATTAGTCGTTACATAATACGATGTATATGAACCTAACTGGTCTCTCGTGTAACGCGCTCACCAGGTCACGTTACAGAGGGTGGTTTACGGTCGCGAGGCTTCGTGAATATCCCTGGTATATCCAAGCCGTTAATGGTTAGCGCATCGCGTAATAAAGGCACCCCTCCTTTCCCACCCCCTCGCCCGGTCCCATTATCACGCGTATAGAATATCAAATTCCCCGTATCCCCAATCTCATCTTTTTACAATAACGATCTCCCGACCAATTGGAAATTGACCGACTATCCCAGAGCAATTCACATTTTCACTCATTGAATCCCTCGGTTTGGTTTTTCATCCCCTTTCTCCTCCGGTTCCAAAGCTCGCCCAAAATTCGTTGGAATAACAATCGATTATGATGGTCGAACGAAAAAAAGGGTCGTTAAAACGTTGCGTTTAATTTTTGGGCACATTATTGTACAATATGTCGGCCTTTATGTGGCGGTTTTCACGCTCGATTTAAACGGGGGATGAAAATAGCCACGGTGGGCAGAAATATTGTCGGTACGCGCGATAAATAATGATTCGTGTCGAATCTAATAATCCCTCCCCCCTTCCCCAATCTCCCTCTTCCGTATTCATCCAGAATGAATCATATATGGCGAAATATGATATCGGGAATTGCATTGCGTCAAACGCGCGTCATACATGCCTCTGTAATGTGGTCGAGATATATTATTGGGCGTTTTCGTATGGGGAATTTCACCTCAGTTTAATCAGTGTCTCCAGAACCTCAGATTTTGAAAATATTCGCAGAAAATGTGCTTCCGGTCAAGGAGAACGGATTCTCAAGTTTTTTCGGATTTTTTCCAACCCTTCGCAATCCCTTCAGCTAATAAAATATTAATATTCTGTAAACTTTGATGATTAATTTATCCATTAATTATATTTTAAAGCTCAAATATCAGAGTTTCATTTCCATTTTATGTAAACGGTGCAATTATTTACCAATTGTCCAATTTGTTCTATTATTATTTTCATTTCTCTCAAAGACAGCACTGAAACTTGGAATTTCTTAAATTAATTATCGAAGTTCCACTTGAATTGGTTGGAAATGATTCTTCGTTTTTTATTTTGCGTGCGTGTGACTTTTTATAAATAAAAAAATGGTACCTCATTACTATTCATTCCCGAATAAGGAATTGAAAAATTCTCAATCCCACTATAATTTCATCGATAGAATTTTGCAGTTTCTTATTTAAAATTGATGTAATTTTTTCAGCATTTAAAAAATGGCCTCAGGAGCATTTCTTATATTCATCAATTTAACCGGAAGCGGGACGCTGTGAAAAATCGGCAAAAATTTGAGAACGTTCCTACGGATCTCAGGAACAATTCCCGCGAGTTATGTCGAAATCGGATCCAGCGCCAGTTGGAACTGTCCTGGAGTGTCCTGTGTATAGATATGATTTTGTGTATACGGAGATTGCGCGAAAATTTTGGCACAATGGTGGAAATGATAGGTGCAAATACGCCCTGTGAGAGAATGGTCGAAACGATGTGCCGGATTGCCCGGAGGCTTTCGATGGGGATGGTCGATCGATCGAAAGGGTAGCAACGGAGAGAGACAGAGAATAAATACAGAGAAAAAGAATACTATCGAATCGCGATTTCGCGTATCGCTTCGTCGAATCCTTGAGCCCGGGACTTGGGGAACGCGCGCAGTGCGCAACAGGAAAATCCTGTAATCGCATTCCCCGTTTGGACATTGCAATTGTCTCATATATATATATATATATATATATATATATATATATATATATATATATAGATGCAGAAATGAATGGTATACCCTGGAATCACGCTGACAAACAAAATGGCGCGGTACCACGCCGCTGAGCCCGAGAAAATGGTACCAGTTACGCCATTTTGTTTTCCAGCGACCGACGCCGCGTATTCAGGGCTTTCATCTCCCGCCTGCCGTTTTTCTCACCCCCCAGCGACCCCGTTTCTGGACACACGCTTTTGTGAAATGCGCTGGGATGTGTGCGAGTCGGGTTCAAATTATCGATGCTTATCGCGACAGCGAGCATAATGGCCGATATGCGCTACGGGACGCTTTGTATGCTTATATATATCTTCTGGAGCCGCGGGGTTGATTTATCACAATCAAATGTACCGAAAAACAAATATGAACCGCGCATCGACAAAGCCGTTGGTGGTCAGTGTTTTTATTTTATTTTTTTTCCAACGACACCTCCGAAGAGCATTTTCAAAATCCTTGAACACCCTCAAAGGGTTCAATGGCGGTGTCGCGGCAAAACTACCGCTCAGAGGGTCCCAAAAAAGTACTCAGTGAGCCCTCGAATCCGTTCAGGTTCCATCAGGATGCCCCCTGCCGTTACCTCAATCTGAATTAATTTTTTTTTTTCAAAATTATAGCACCTTTTGTCTAGACTCATTTCAGACGCGCACAGAGAGGGCTCGTCGGCTGAGAAACGAGCTTTTTTTCGAGGACGAAGAACGAGGAGAAAGGAGTTTTGTATACACAAGAATGGATGCAAGGATAGCGGAGAGATGGAGATAAGTGCGCGAGGACGAGCAAGAGGAACTGTAACATTAGGACGGGTTGAAAGCACGATGGAGGAGGGGGGTAGTTTGGATTGCTCTCTCGCTAAAGCGCAAACCCACCCCTCTCGCGAGCGGTTGCAAGATGGGGCTGGAGAGGAGGGGGGGAATGGGGGCAAAGGGGGGGGGGTGGAGGCATAGCGGGGAGCCATTACAGTAAATCCTACTTTGCGCGTGAAAACACAGACGCTAAAGCGATTAAATTATTAGAGGGTTGGCGGGCGAGAGCTGGCAGCCTGTCGGAGCGAGAGAAGGAGAGAGAAGGGGCGATTATTCGAGTGAGAAGGAGCCAACGACTCAGTGAACACGAAAAAGCGAGAGGGAGGGTGATCAGGTACATTTGAGTATATCTATGGAAAGAGAGGGATGAAAAGAGAGAGAGAGAGAGAGAGAGAGAGAGAGAGAGGAAAAGTCTACCGGTTGGACGAAGGGCGTAGTGGGTACAGGCATGCACAGCTCTGTTAATAGTTATAGAGCCTGAAACTACGGGGGTTGGTCGACGTGCACACTATAATAACCAACTAACCATCGTGCTCGGTTTCTACACGGCCCGACGGGGTGCCGCCGCACACCATCATCGCGTTCTCGGCAATCCTCACGGACTATTTCTGCCAAGAAAATCGCCCTGGAGTTGCCGCATTTTGCGACCATTCCTAAGATAGAGAAATAGAGAGTTTCAACGAACCAGACGTCGTGAACACGTTTGTTATTTAAGAGGGAAAGCCACTGTAAAAATTGAGTTGTTGATTAAAAGTTGAATTGTTATTGATGTTGATGCATCAATTCCTCACTGATGATGCTTAAAAATACCAAAAACTATTTTGGAATGGGTTCGATATTTCAATATTTTGAGACACCAACTTTTTAGAAGAGGACACAAGGTCTCCTGTTCCAGACACGTTTTTCAGGGTAGTTACCCCTCGCGAAAGAGCGAGATCCTTCTCCAACCCCTTTCTTTTTCCTCCTCTCGAGCGGATCGGCATTGACTTTTTAAGGTTACAAGGGTAGATACTGTACGCACATACGCACGAAGGTAATTTGCGAATATTATGACAAATTGAATTTCGTGTTTGCCGATACTAAACAGACGCAGTAATCTTTTGAAAATTTTTATTTAATGAGAATCCGTTTCACATCCTCATAGTTGGGTGTTGAAATTTTGCATACAACACTCTCTTTAAGCTGATACATTTTTTCAGAACATGAATACACTACCGGCGGAAAGTTTCCGGACAAAACTTGAAAAAAGGTCTCGAACGTTTTTTGATGCCATTTCGTCGGAATCTAATTGAACAAGCGGCACTTTAAAGGGGACGAATTTGACTTCATTTTCTGTATTTTTAATTATTTTTACAATTTGTTTTTCGATTTGGATTCAATTTTGAAAACAACTTTTTTTCGTCTTTTTTCCCCTCTCTTCAGGTGCGCGCATTTTTCAGAGGAAATTTTTTAAATATATTTTCAAGATCGGATTCATAAAGGGGAAAGTTTGAACTTCAATTTGCCTTTTTAAAAAACTTTGAGCGATTTTTTTTTCCAAAGTTATTTCGTTTATTGTGAAAAAAGAGGAAATTTGAAAAATCTCGTATAACACGAAAACAAAGATGATTCATGAAAAACTTCAAGATAGCAAAAAGTTGCGTCTGTCTTTCTTGAGTTTAGACGAATTCATTCATATTTTTTTATTCAATTTTTTTTCCCTCATGTTGAGGCTGGAAAAAAAATTTGGGAAAAAAATTTGAAAAAAAATTCGAATGTGTTGAAAATAGTAAAATAAAGTATTTTCCCGTTTTGAAATTTTATCGATAAGCCCATAGTTCTCGAGGTATGGTAATTGAATGATCTGAGCTCCAACCCAGAAAATGAGAAAACCAAAATTTTTGAAAAAAAAATCTGAAAAAATTCCTCTGGACTCAACGAAAACAAACGCAACTTTTTGCTACCTCGAAGTTTTCCATGAATTCTATTTGTTTTCGTGTTATACGGGATTGTTCAAATTTCCTCTTTTTTCACAATAAACGGAATAACTTTGGGAAAAAAAATCGCTCAAAGTTTTTTAAAAAAGCAAATTGAAGCTCAAACTTTTCCCTTTATGAATCCGATCCTAAGAATATATAGAACAAAATTTCTCTGGAAAATGCGCGCACCTGAAGAGAGGGGAAAAAAAGACGAAAAAAAGTTGTTTTCAAAATTGAGTCCAAATCGAATAACAAATTGTAAAAATAATTAAAAATACAGGAAATGAAGCCGAATTCGTCCCCTTTGAAATGCCGCTTATTGAATTAGATTACGTTGACTTCCGACGAAATGGCATCAAAAAACGTTCGAGATCTTTTTTCAAGTTTTGTCCGGAAACTTTCCGCCGCCAGTGTATGTTTTATAATTAATTTTTTTGACATCGCTTGAAATTTAATAAAATTGAAGAATAGATAAAAGTACGGACGATAGAGAATGAGATCTGGTCCATTGTACATAGGGGGTGAGTTTTCAACGTAGGGCACGAAATACTGATGTTTCTATATTTTCTCGTCGAGTTCCATTAACTTTTAGTGCGCGAGTCCTGCGAAGGACTCGAGGATGCTGCACAAACGGGAGAGAAAACTGCTGGTCGGTTCGTAACCCGTATGGTCAGTAGTTACGGTCACCGAATGGTCAGACGAGTCCGCGCGCTGGCCTCGAGGACTCGAGGACTCCGGTGCAAAGTAGTTAAGGTTCTCGAGTAGAAAACCACATATTCTCGTTACTCCTCCATCCACGATACAGAGTTTTGTACTTTGGAAAACGTCAGTACGATTTTTCAAATAAATTGCTACGTCCCCGACAACAAAATTTCCAATTGATTCGTCATTTTCCAAGGATAGTTCTTAGTCGAATGAAATAGTCCTCTGGTCTCTTCTAGACGTTTTTTTGGCTGGGAAAAATCGTCGAATCTGGTGAACGTTATCCCCCTGTAATTTCACTGAAATATTAACTTCAGACAGGCCTAATCATCTTTGGGCGATAAACCATTTTAGTGTCGTAATTGGGTTAAAAAAACGAAGTAAAAACGGTGCCGCAGGATCATTACACGGGCTTGTAAAAAGCGTTTTACCGCAGCGTGTGTGATGCCGCGTTCTCATGTAGGCTTCTCGTTTCTCTCTCCCTTTCTCTCTTCGGCAATTTTGCCCCTTCCTCTTTACGACGCACGCGAGCTAAATTTTCTCTTTTTTTCACGTTTCGCACACGCGACGAGCTTTCTATGAGTCTCGGATCTTTAAAACGAGCGTCGACCTCGACCTCCTTATTGGCCAGGGATGAAAGCAGCCTGTTTGTTCACACGTGTCAACGAAGAGTACGCATCTTTCCCTCAGTTTTTCAACCCTTCACCCTTAATGTACTTGAATCCACTCAAGTTTCTTCCTTTTTTTCCGTCTTCGCGATCATAAGGGCGATACACGTGTGCAAAACAGCAGGAAATTCAGTTTTTTACCTTTTTCAACTTGGAGAAAAAACAAGGGAGTTGGCGGGAATAGTGCTTGAAATCATATTTTACTCAGCATGGAAACCCGTTGTATCATTCAAATACTTTGATTAAAATGTTACAAAATATTGGCTAAATGTTGCTCTTTTGTTTGAAAATTTTGAATTAAATAATTTATTTATTTCATAAAACAAAACAGAGAAAGTATGCTTTTTTCAATACATTTTTTTTTGTCATTGCACCCTTTATCCAAAAATCATCCCCTAGTTATTGAAGTTTTTGTTTCTGTAAATTTTCATTTCGCATTTTTTCTTAAGGGCAAATACTAACCTTACAGTAAGGGGGATGCTTTTTTTAAATTGTGTGCTGTTTTATACGAGAGTGCTATTTTTTTTTTTACTTTCTGTGATAAGGTGTGAGGTTTTGATGATTTTAAAATGGTTGGAATTGGCTATATTCCACCCTATATATTCGGAATCGTCGCGTGACGAGCGAAATCGTGTGCTCGATTTTCTGTGTGCCTGAACGAGCTCGCTTCTTTCGCCATAAGAGACTCCGAGAAATCGTGAAATCGTCCAAGTATCTTTTTCCGCAATATAATTCTCTTATGACTCTCTCCGTCTGCTTTTGTTTCCTCGTGAGCAACATCTTCAGCGCGTTAATTAATTCCAAACGAAATTGCCTCGGAATTCATTCGTGTTTTGTACTGTACGTTTTCTAACCCTTCTCCCTCTCTCATTCTCCCCCCTTAAATTCTTTTGTAAAACGCACTCGAGTTTTTATATAAATCTCTCTCACGTTTTCCCCCTTCGCTTTTTGTCTTTTTTTTTTGTTTCTCATGTTTTGCGAATTCTATAGCTTCGAATCCCAGGAATAATTTTTTTAAATCGTCTTTTCCTCTCTCTCTCTCTCTTTGGCGCTGGATCGTTTAGCAACCCTTCGCTTCATCCTTTAGATGCCGAAGTTTCCCAAATCCACTTTAATTTACCAAACCCTTTAATTTATTAATATCGCATCATCCAGCAAACGTAAGCCTGATTCCGCAACTTTTAGTTTTTCGCCAGATAAGCGTTTTTTTTTCCTCATAATTAAACGTTTTTCATTAATCTGTATTTTTTACAGATTTTTTGGCAACATGTGCAGAGTGCTTGGAAAAATCAGCAGTGTAGCTATTTCGATATTTCGAAAGGAAACAAAAAATAACTAAGATTCACGAGCAATTTTGGAAAGTTCCGCAGAGATTTTCCAGAGTCGGTTAGCCCAGTTTGCTCTGGATATATTTCTGGAAAAAGGGAGAGAGCGAGAAAGGGAGAGAGGAGAAAGCTCGATTCTCAGCCCTCTCGACCTCTCGCGGGAACCCTCTCGAGGCTACGACGATGACTCGAATACCGAAGATGCGGTGTATATGCGAGCTCTTCGAATACCCTCTTGCACAACCCTTCCTCACGTTCCCTTCGCTAATTCTCTCTCTCTCCAGTTTCGCAAATACGCACAGCCATGGGCCATTTTGTGTTAAATCTATCCGAATCTTATTACGAACTCTCTGTCGATCCTTGTTCCCTCCCTTTCGCAATTTTTATGTTGTCGCAATAATTAAGAAAAAGAATTTCCCATTTTCCAATAATTCCAATTATTTTCATTTGCATAAGAGAGGAAAAAATCGTAAATATTATATTTCGACCCTTCTAGAATTTCAAAAATAAATCATTTTCCGGTGAAGGTAAATAACCTTATTAATTTTTTTTTATCGTTATAATATCTGCTACCTTATTTTTTATTTTTTTAAAAATACGTTTGATATTCGTTGATTACGTGAAATGATTTTTTTAATAAATTGAATATACAAAAATAATAATAAATTAATATTTCAAATATACGTAGCATTTTGAAAAACGTGGGAGTGCCAACACACATAGAATAAATAAATTAGTCTATTCAAAATTTAAGCATATGAAAGAGCAATATTTAAACAATATTTTATAAAATTTTCATTGAGAAAATTTGGAAAATTCAATATTACAATTTTTGGTACAATTTACACTACGCCTTGTAAAATTACTCGTAATCGAAAAAAACCTTCCTTCAATCACTACTCAATTCTATTTTGAAAAACTGTACAAAATTGCACGAAGATCGGTGCATTTTTGGAGAAATCCTTTCCACTTCAAAAATAGTGTATTTAGATAAAGCCAGTTCTTTTCTGGACTTTTGCTTCGATCGACTTGAAATTTTGGGAAAATATTCCAGACATATCGTACTATTGAATAAAATAAAAAAGAATTAATTTTTCGAAATTTTCAACCCCATTTCATTTCAACCCCCTTAAATTGTCTTATCACATTATTATCCATTGGTAAATATGTTTTTTGATAAATTAAGTATATAAAAAATGAAAATAGATTTCCTGTTCAATTATACGTGAAATATCTCATGTATAAATATTTACAAGTGCATGTATATAAGATACGTAGCCACGAGTCGAGGATCGCTTCGGGACCGCGAGTAAATTTGCATTCGGATGCGAATGGCTGAGAGGGATGCTACTGGGGTAGTGCGAGAGGGTAGCGAGTGAGAGGTGAAAGGATATACAGGAAAAAGCATTTGGGAGAAAATAGCGGAGCCGGAGTGGAGTAAAGGGTCATAGAATGTAAGGGAGCGAGGAAGGGTCACCCTTTTCCTTCGGAGTATCGCGCGGTACCTCCCGTGTATTTCCCCGTGCAATATTCCCCTTTCCCCATAAGTATCTGCCATCGCCAAGCACGGCCGCTATCAGAACGAAAACGTGCGGGTGGGTCGAGAGAGCACAATGATCCAGAATCAAGGCATTTACTTTCCACCGGTGTGTTCTGCGCCATTCGAAATGGACTCCGAAAACTCAAAGCGTATTACGCCTTTCTGTTCTTCTCTCAGCAGGTTTTTTTTCTTCTCTCTTCCATGCATATACGGAAAAAAGAAGGGGATGAAATTTATGAATCACTCGGAGCGAACCATTTGCGAAGGAATATGAAGGAGAAACGGGTGAGAGGAAAAATTGTTCGGGTCTTTGGACAGAGCGAGAGAACAAAAATACTTTTAGTATTTTTACGACTCTCTGGAAACATAAAGTACTCGAAGTGTTTCGGATAAAGTACAAATTACTGAGAACAAAAAAAGGACTTTGAGTATTTTTGATTGCTAAGAGCTTGGAGTAACTTTATGTGGAAAGTTATTGCACTACGAGGCTTTTGGGAAAAATTTATTGAAGAGGGATAACGATAAAAGTAAATACAAGTAAATATTACACATTGTTTATGGATATTTCGAAGATACTCAATAATTTTTTTAATTGTAATTATTAATAAAAAAAAGTAATGAGTAAAATTAATAAAAAGAAAGAAAAAATAGTTTCGAGAAAAACGCAAAGATTCCATCGACTTCAAAAATAGTGTTGTTAGGAAAAAGCTCTTTTTTTTTTGAAAATTAATAATTTTGAAATCTAAGTTTTTAATTACCCGACAATGATTAATGGAGAAAAATAAATTTCCCATTATCCAAAAAATCGGCAATTGGTTGGAAAATAATATCAAGTAATCAGAAAAACGGTAATTGGTCTGAAAATTTTTCAGTTATCCGAATAATCGGTAATTGATCTCAAAATAAAATCGATTTTTCAGATAAAAGTTAATAATTTATTAAAAATCGGAGTGATAAGAGATATGTAGATATATATAGCGGTATATACAGGCATATACAGTCATATACCGGCATATAAAGGTATTTGCAGGCATATACAGGCATATAGAGGTATTATAGAGGTAAATAGCCATATATAGAGATATATATCTCTATATGTCTCTAATCACTCCTATTTTTTCGAAAACACATTTTCAATAAATTATTAATTTTTTTCTGGGAAATTGAAAAAAATTTCAAACCAATTACCCAATGTCTTGAAAAATTGATATTATTTTCCACCAAGTACCCATTTTTCTGAAAAACTAATATTATTTTGCTACCAATTACCGATTATTCGGGCAATTAAGAATATATTCAGACCAATTATCCCTTTTTCTCAACAATTGATATTATTTTCCGACCAATTACCGATTATTCGAATAATTGAAAATATTTTCAGATCAATTACCCATTTCATGATTAATTGATATTATTTCTTTACCAATTGCCGATTATTCGGATAATTGGAAATATTTTCAAACCAATTACCCATTTTCTGAGTAATTGATATTATTGTTCGACCAATTACCGATTATTTGCATAATTGAAAATACAATTTCGGATAATTTCAATTTTTCCATCAATTGGTATTCTATCTTTTCAAATTATCGATTTTCCATCAACTGGAAAATGGTAAATCGTAATTTTTTTTGCCGATCCCTGCGTTGAAACCTTGGCAAAATATTCTAGACACATTGTACTATTCGATGTAAAAATGGAAATATGAACCTTTTAAAATTACCGTCCAGATCTGGCTGATTGTATGCTCTTTCATCGTCACGTTTGGAAGTGAACTATCCGGTATTCGCATCTCGCCGAAGCTCTCAACTCCGTGCGATGGGTGCTTCAATGTTGAAGGATCTTGTCGCGCAAAAAGCTCCGTATATACATGTATATGAGGCATTCCACGACAAATCACGTGGTCATCGGCCTGACCCCCCCGGATTTTGATGTCCAATGAATCGTTGGTTTCGATTGGCCCAAAATATGACCTCAAATTTTTAGAAATTTTTATTTCAATTTTTAGGGGTTGCCCGAGCGAAAAATCATTAAATTGAGGGAAAACACAAAGAGGGGCCTTTTTTAAATTATTGAATTTTTTTTCAAAGAAACTAGGTCCAAAAACAGATATTTTCGTCATAGTTCGATAATGGGACAAAAATAATTACTATTTTTTTTTTAATTATAATTACTATTTTTTAAATTTTTTAAAAATTTATCTGGTTTTTTCGAGGTCGTCGAGGCTAATAAATTTTCGAAAAAAGTTGTCGTTTCACTCTTAAGCCAAGAAAAAAATTAACAAAATATTTTTGTCGTTGTTATTCTCACTACAAGAAACAATTAAAATAAAAAATTATAAAAATAAATAAATTAAAATACAAAAAAAAAAAAAATAGTAATTATTTTTGTCCCATTATCGAACTATGGAGAAAATTTCTGTTTTGGGTCCTAGTTTCTGTGAAAAAAAAAACAATATTTTAAAAAACGCCCCTCTTTGTGTTTTCCCTCAATTTAATGATTTTTCGCTCGGGCAACCCCTAAAAAATGAAATAAAAATTTCTAAAAATTTGAGGTCATATTTTGGGCCAAACGAAACCCACGATTCATTGGACATCAAAATCCGAGGGGGTCAGGCCGATGACCGCGTGATTTGACGTGGAATGCCCCATATACATAGAACAAAACGCCTCCGGCAACGTTGCACGGTAGCGACTGCTAATAATATTTCTCCTTGCTCGCTGGAATGAGCGTGAACGACGAGGAGAGGACGTCGGGACGCGAGGAGCGTTGATAATCGCGATGTCCTCCCCATCTCTTCCTCTCACTTTCCTTCTGCACACGGGCGACGGTTAATATTAGTCGGCGATGGCTTTGCAGAGGGCCTTGTCGTCCGCTCGGAGGGTTTTGCTCGGTTGTACACACTCGTGGAAAACAAAAAACTGCAATTAAAAAATAACTGCTCGAAGTTTACGGCGTGTGGTCTGCATATTCACGAGGCTCTTTGGCGGTGGCGTTAACACGCTTTTGAATTCATTAAACACGCTCCGCGATAAACCGAAGACGAGCTTCCTCATCCTCTTTCCTCCTGTTTCTTTGCCTCTTCCTCTCTCTCTCTCTCTCTCTCTCTCTCTCTCTCTCTCTCTCTCTCTCTTCTTGTCCGCTTTTTCATTCGGCATTTTCTCTTCCTCTCATCATATCCGGTCTTCCGACTCTCTCTTCATCCACGAATCTTCCCACATTTCTTCGTCCTGTCCTTCCGATCTTTTTCTCATATTTGACGCCCCTTCGCTCTCTTTCTTGGCTCACCGACGAACCTTTCCCCCGTTATCGTCGAACCAAAGATGGCCCTTTCATGAATAAGAAATTTCATTGCATACTCCCCTGTTGTCGGTGCGAGGTCATGAGACTTTCAACCAGAGTTGGGCAAAGTACTTCAAAGTACTTCAAGTATCAAGTACAAAGTACCGTAGATACTTGAAGTATCAAGTACCGGTGGTACTTGAAATACAAAGTACTCGTTACTTGCAAGTACTCGTCAAGACGAGTACTTGAAGTACAAGTACTTGAAAAAATCAAGTGCCGGTATCAAGTACATTTCAAGTTTTCGGGTATGTCTCGTAAATTCTGGTACCTGGGTCATTCCATGTCAAATCGACCAAGAGTTGGAATCGACTACTTTCAATTTCGATGAAATTTAGTCAGAAGTTTTGTTTTATCATAAAACCAAGTTCTAGAAAGGAAAAGAAATTAATTTTTTTTTTTCAAAAGTTATGCAATGTTCAAAATTTAACCATTTTTCAAATTTTTTTCTAAATATCTTGAAAACTATGATAGTTATAAAAAATCGTTTGTTTCATCTTGAAGAGGCTACTTGGGCGGGCTACGAAAAAAAAAATAATCCAACAAAATTTTTTGAAAAACATGAATTTGGAGAATTTTGAATTTTTTAAAATCGTGAAAATCCACAATCAACATCGAATTTTTTGTTCAATTTTTTAAATATAATACCTTGTACTGATTTGAAAAGATCCTGAAATTTTCAGGAAGGTGTTTTTTTTGTTTCAAAAATATGAATTTTTTTAAGTTGAGCAATCATGTAATTTTGTAATTTTGAGCAGTCAAAATTACATGATTGATCAACTTCACTTAACTTAGAGGTAAAAAAAAAGTTTTACCAAAATTAAAAAATTCAGATTTTTTAAACAAAAAAAACACATTTCTGAAAATTTCAGGATCTTTTAATATCAGTACAAGGTGTTATATAAAAAAAATAAAACGAAAAATTTAATGTTGATCGTGGATTTTCATGATTTTGAAAAATTCAAAATTCTCCATATCATCATTTTTCAAAAATTTGTTTCGCAATGATTTTTTTCCTAGCCCGAAGTATTTTCCTTTTTTCCTTTGTTAGAACTTTGTTTTATGATAAAAGAAAACTTTTGACCAAATTTCATAGAAATTAAAAGGGGTCGATTCCAAATATTGTTCGATTTGACATGGAATGACCCATATTCAAAGGCTTTGTACAGGCAACCATCAGCAAGACACATTCAAAAGTACTTGTTACTTGTACTTGAAAAAAGTACTTCAAGTACAGAAAAGTACTTGAAATTTTCAAGTACAGTACTTCAAGTACAGGAAGTACTTGACAAATTTAAGTTCAATACTTGAAGTACATTTCAAGAACTGTTCAGCTCTGCTTTCAACGTAAACGATTTGACCTTCTTCCGCGAGTTTTTTTTCATTTCGAAAATTATTTTTGTCCTTTTTCTCCTTTCTTTTCCATTTTTCTGGTGGACAATTAGCGAGTCGGTTTGTCAAGGGAGATTACGAGTCTGAGGGCTCTTCTGGGACCATTTTTTTCGTCCCACAAAATGCAGGGGTTGGATTCTTCTTTTTTAATTTTTTTGAATGACCGAAAAACTTTTTTTTTATATAAAAATTGTTGAAATAAAATTGCTTCGCTTCAAAAATAAAAAATAAAAATAAAAAATTGCTAGAATGGCGTGGCAATGATTTGGAATTCGCATTTCTGCGTTTTGGTTTCAGGAAAAAAATAAAAAAAGGAACGATCTACAAGATTTCTAACAAGTTACGAGTTTTTTTTGGTCTTGATAGAATATCTTACAAAAAAAATCGTCAATTAAATTAAAGAAGACGAGCGTCTGGTGTTGCTTTATTTGACCCGGATTACCCCATAGATGCATGTGAAAAGTGTACTGGAAAAATTCAGCGAGCGGAAAATGGTGGCGCATTTGTCGTCGAGAGAGGGCAAACGACGTTTTCAACGTAAGCCGCGGGCATTTCCACGTTCGAAGGGAAGTAAATTTTTCGTCATAACCGCCCATCGAGGATTACGTTTGCCTCTGCCAAATGGTCGAGATGATACGAGAAAAATGGCGGAGGAGCGAACAATGGAGAAAAAACGAGAAGAGGACGAAACAACGGTCGGAGCAACGTCGAGGTTTAATGTTGAAGGAAAATATGTGTGTTACCCGGTATAATGTACGATCTCATGGGCGATCTCGTGAGCATAAGTCAGACGTCCAATGCCAAATTGAAGTTGTTATTACCGCGAAGAACGTTTCGTCGTCGTTGGGCATTGTTGAACGACGTTTAATGTCGCTCGGGGTCGAGGACGAAAGCTCTCTCGCACGTTTTTTTGCTTTCTCACATTCGTGACAGAACTTTTACTGCCAAATCGGGCTACTTAAATCATGCGAGAACGACACGAGAAACGCCAAGTAGACTCAAAAGTAACCCCTGCTGCTCTTTCTCTTTCTTCCTCCCTCTCAGACTGGAGTAAATTCTTAGAGGGTTCATGAGACATGAAAAATAACGGCGGTAAAATGATGATGTATCAGTCTGGTTTGGCTCTCGTTTGTACAAAAACTCAACCAAAAGAATTAGGCCTTTCTTATCGCGAAGTCCATCTCAAATAAACCAATTTTTCCCACAACCCCACTGAAAGAAAAAATTACTAGAACCAATGAAATAAAGTTTTGAAGGCTAAAAATATTTTTTTTTTTTTCATTATTTGCCAAAACATATTAGATTGGTTCCCTTATATATTTACTTGGTTCATTTTTTTCAGTCAATTCCATAAATTTCTGTTTCAATCAACGAATTTACTTGAATCTAACAATATGTTATCAATTATACGTAATATATTGTTTGAATCAAGAACACATTTTATCAGTCAAAACATGCATGTCTTTTAATACAGGAAGCACTGAGAAAAAAAATTTGCTGAATCAACAAATGCACTAGTCCAATCAGCAGGAAAAATGATTGATTCAATCAAATGCGTGTTTATTAATTGTTGCTGAACATTTTTTAAAAAATATATAGCCCTTGCCAAATAATTTAATACGCATAGTTTAGTGACCCCAAAAAGAGATAAATAGAAAAAAAAGACATGTCTGCGGCAATTCTCCGATCTAGTTTCTCTGTCTGACCGAGATTCGAACCCTCGACCCTACCTACCATCATACTTATCCTGCCTAACTACTTAACATGCTACCTATTACGCTATCGACTACTAGTATGCACTTGAAAAAAGTTAGGAGTTGTGAAGATTCGAACATAAGAAAACATGTAAAAAACTAGTTTTTTAATTTTTAACAACTTACGTATACTATTGGAGTATACTATAGAAATGATAGTTCTTTGCTTGAAGGAAATAAAAATTTCATCACTCCAAAGAAATATTCTACTGGAATAAAATAATGTGTTATTTATTTTACTGCAGCTTCTTTTCAAATAATCACAATCAATTTTATATCTAATAAATATTGAAAATACTACAGAAATATTTTTAGAAGTAAAATAATGATGAAATAAAAATAATTTTGTTCGAAAAAAATAATTTCGTATTGAAGTCATTTTTTAGATTCAAATAATCATCATTTTAGATTCAAATAATCTAATGTTTATGATGCGATCATTGTAATTTATCTAATTAATACAAATTCAATCAAATCTATTTAAATAAAAATATTTTTTGAAGTAAAATAATAATGACTTTATTGCAAGAAAATAATTTTTTCGAAAAAAATAATTTTGTATTGAATTCGTTTTTTAGAATCAAATAATTTCATGTTTATGATGCGAACAATGTAATTAATCCAATGAATACAAATTTAATCAAATCTATCATGCATTTAATTGTTACTATTAAATAAGAGTTTAATATAATGGAGTAATAGATTCGTGAAAATGTTTTTTTAAATGAAGAGTGATTTTCTTGGTTCAACAAATAAATAATCGAATCGATACTTTCATTTAATAAATAAATTCATGTTCTCAAATTTAGTAATTTTTTCTCTCAGTGCCTTTCTAATATCGTTTTTTCTTTGACAAATTTAATATCTTTCCATTTTTTATTATCCATGCAATTGTCATTTTCAATTTTTCTCAATTTGAGTCATTTTTAGTGTTGAATCCTTTCTTGAATGACATCTCTATCGGAAAACCTACCCCCAGTATATTTGGAGGAGTTATTTCTGGAGGTTTATTTTTGGAAAGAGACTTTTTTTTTAATTTTTTAGAGCTATTCATTGACAAAATTACAAAATAGTAGAAATGTTATGAGTTCTTTTCAGTATAGAGATGTAAATATGCCAAAAAGCGGTTGTGTAATGTTTTTTAACCATTTTTTTTATCCGAATAGCTTTTACATGTTCCAACGAATAAAAAAAGGGCTCTATTCGCGTTAGCGTTCCGACAAAGGGGGTGGAAAATGACTGACGATTCATTGCAACTTTACCCTTCTGGCATCGCTGAAATTTCATAAAAATGAATAACACGTGTCGAATTGTGCACATACATATTTTATAATTAACTGGCAAATAAAAGTCGAGCAAATGGAGAAAAGGCTAAAAGGGATGGGAAAATCGTATTTCCAGTTATATTTATATATGGACTTTATATTTTCGGTGTCTGGCCAAATTACGTTTTCGGTTACCTGGGTGACCATACCGAGGTGCCGCCGATGTTCCGACACGCGACAAATACCACAACCAACGCTTTTTCATGTACATTAACTCCCGCCCCCTCCCCCATAACCGTTGTGGCACCGGATGCACTTTAATTACGCAATTATGAATATGTATATTCTCCCTGTCCCTCGTTCTCTCTGTGTTTCGATGAAACTTTGTTATTTCGCGCCTTTTTTTTTCCATCCCTTCTTTTCCGCTGACCAACAACTTTTTTCAACCCCTTTGTACTCGCATCCGCATACGCTTTTCATCTTTCCCATTTTTTTTCCACGTTTACGCGTGAATATATTTCACATGGAAATAGGGGATGATCTGAGAGATTTTGCCAATTAAATATTTTGGGAGGGTGGATTGGTGAGAGGGGAAAAAAACGTCAGAGATTCATTGTCTGAGAATAATCCAAATTCGTCATTTATGTCGAAAATTTAAAAAAATATCCCCTCTGAGAAAATTAATTGTTCTCTTTTATTTCAATTTTTTAATTCAGCGAGGAAGATTTCAATAAGATGAAATTTTACCTTGAATTTTCATCGTTTTCAGCTTTTGAAATACCCTCGATCTTGAATATGCTAATTCGAGAGGGAAATTGACAAGGCGTTGCGATAAAAAACGTGTCGAAAATTTCGATATTTCGCATTGATTATCAACGTCTTGACGTTGAACTTTCACCGCGACGACAAATTTCCGTCGAGACGCGATGGCTCGTCGATTGACAAGCCTCGTTCGCGTTAGACGTTGATTTTTATCGTGATGGAAGAGGAAACGTGAAAGCGGCCACATTCTTGCGGTTTATCGTCTACCGAGGGGTGAGATACGAGAAATTTCGAATCTTATTTGAGGCTCGTCTCGGTGAGACGTGTGGTGGAAAATCTTGACGAGCATTTAAGACAGGGTTGCGAAATTTTTAATGAAAAAGTAATGCATTAACCATTACTTTTTTAATGGTTAATGAAATTAATGGTTAATGGAAATTATTTTAATGGTTATTGGAAATAATTTCCATTAACCATTATATTTTAATGGATAATGAAAATAATTTCCATTAACCATTAACCATTGAAATTTAATGGTTAATGGTTAATGAAAATGCAAATGCATTAAAAAAGTAATGCATTATTTGCAAACCTGATATAAGATTTTTGAAAAAATTAGAATCTTTATATTGTTTCTTCTTCTTCTTCCCACAAACTTTCTCCAATTTCATCCCATCTTTTTTCATAACAAAGTGGTTAGGGGTGGGTTTTTTGTGCCTGCGGGCAAACATTTTTTTAAACGACGCAATGTCACAAATATTATGGAGTAATAAAAAAATGATTTTTGATTCACAAATCTCTAAAATGTCCCTCTGGGGGTTGACGTCCTTTTAGGGGTGTTTTCGAGGGGATTAAAGAGTCTCAAGTAGATATGGCATGTGTATCGCAGACTGAACAGAAGGCATGAGGAGTTTGGATGACTAGAAGGACACGGAAGAGAAACGAGGACGAGATCGAAGGACTTTTCGCTGTGAAATGGAGGGAAGAGAGAGAGAGAGGATTGAAAAGGTGAGGAAATAAGTGAGGAAAATGCGAGGGAAAAAGGCGTGGAAAGCGCGTATACGCTTGCGGGAGCCGTGTGCGAGAACCCAGGAATTTCATTAGCGGTTCAAGATGAACCGACGCTGTCCTCTCGGCATATCCAACGCGCCTGTTTCTCATCCGCTCGCACTTTCATTCATCCCTCATCTCCTTTCGTTCCCTCTTACAATCCTGGACTTTTTCTCTTGCTCAAATCCGCCCGACACTCATTTCGCACTCCCTCAATTTCTTCAACTGCGATTCCTTCGTTCTCTTTCTCTCTCTCTCTCTCCCTCATTCCTATTACACAATCCGAAAACCCTTTCTCCATTTCCTTGGGAACTCTTTCTTGAAAATCCGTATTGCAGCTCCTCCTTCCCTCTCACTCTCACTCTCACAGTGCGATCCACGAGAATTTCAATTTCTCCGTTTTCCCTTTGAATTTTCCTTCGGCTTTTCCTCGTTCGCCGAGTCCCACGCTCGTTAAAAACCGCGCAACGATTTCCCCTTTTTAATCGGGTTAAACTCCGGCCGATTACCCGGGGAATATTTAATAAACCTCGCGCTCTTTCTCTATTTCACCCTCTCGCGATTCTCACGAAATCCCGTTTGATAATTTTGATACATTGACTATGTGGATAGTTACAGATATATCCGCATATCAGGGTGGTTCTTGGATAAGGGTGTCAAAGAATGTTCACGATTGAACCCCCAAAATTGTCTCCAAATAAATAAATAAAAATCATTTGGCATTCAATCCCTGTAATTCAGGGGAAGGGCCTGCGCGAACATTTTAATAATACTAGTTTCATTTTTTAATAATATTTAATAATAAAATAAAATACAATAATTTAATACAAATTAAAAATAACTACATCTGTGGTTATTCATTTTTCATATAATTTTTGAGAATTTTTTTAATTATTGATCCAATTAAAAATATGGGATGTAAAATATTGTAAGACCACCCCAATGTTCTTAGATACATTCTTAGGCAATATTACGGTAGAGTGTCTTAAACAGAAAGTTTGGAATATGAGCATTTTCTTCTTGAATATCACCCTCTCTGGTGCGCAATGAAATTTAACATCCTTGAAATTTTCGCCGAAACTTTCACTCTTATCTCGTGGGAGAATCCAGCGCTGTTTATTCCAAATTAAATATCGGCACGCGAGAATCGGCGAGTTACTGACTTTCCCAGCCCCCTTTTCCTTCATTCCTTCTCCCTCTTATTCGCTAATGTTTTCTTAACTTTTCTTACTCGATGAAATAATCAAGATATTTCGCTATTAAGCTTAACAAAAATCGATCTAATGATTAAAATCCTTCGCGGCATGAAAATCTGGCGTCTCTTTCGCATCGAAGTCGATTCGTCAAGTTGACATCGCGATTATTAAAATTTGTAAATTAAAAAATACTTTTAGTAGGATTAAATTAGTTTTTGAGAAATCGTGTCCACCGACTTCACAAATAGTGTTTATAGGAAAAAGCGATTAAAAAAAAATATATACTATATATATTCCAGACATATTGTATTATAAATTAAAAAAAAATGTTTAAACTTTTCAACCCCTTAATTTTCACATTAAGATATCTCTGAAAATGTTTAGAGGACAAAAGCCTCCTTTCTGCATCGATAGAAATAAATTGATGAAAAATTTGTTACATCTTGGCGTATGAATAAAATTGATCGAAAACATTGTTTAGGCTCCTAGTTTGTCAGCCCCGAACTTCGTTTCTCGGTATTCTCATCTGGGAAAGTAAGGAGGGTTGCACAGAGTCTGCTATGTAGCTGGGAGAAAGAGCGAGCGCTATCACTGTGAGTGAATGGGAAGGGGCAAAGAGGGAAGGAGACTTTCAACCGCATAGCAACAGACACCTCGCGCGCGCTATCTCTTGCTCCACAGTATCCGGTGTTTGCCAATGTTCTCCAACAACCATCATCTTCCTCCGGGCGTACGAGACAAAATTCGCGATCCATTATTTTCCCGCTGTACAATACGAGATACGATACGATTCTCTCTCGTAACGTCGCCGGAAACGTTTAATTTCCGTGTTACAAATTGTCGTGTGAAACGCGTTGAAAGCAAAAAGGATATTTGAAAAGGCACTTCAAAAAAATGAGTCAAATTTAATTAAGAAAAATTGCATCATCATTGCATCGTCGAAATAAGCAGCAAAACACCCCCAAAGTTTGGAAAAGATTCGTTCAACCGGAGCCGGGATAAAAAATGGCACAATTAAGCTACCCTTATCTCGGCGTTTATCTTTAGATTTCGTCCTTAAAAGTCCAATGGTCATGGTCGAACAGCCTCGAGTGTGAAATGGGACAATTTCACATTTGTAGGGGGCATCTATATTGAAGGGCGCACAAGGGCATCCTGTACGCGATAAAAGTTCGTGATGATGTAAAAACGAAATAAAAGCTCGTTGGAAATTTGAGTGTCGGAGGGATGAAAAACGTGCTGGACGAGTCCTTCTTTCACCACGTCGTGGGAAAGTGTGCGCGGACCTGCAAACGTCGAGGTAAAAGGAGAAAAAAAATACAAAAATTCGCGAGTGTTTGTTCGAAGGGAAAAAGGGTTAAGGGAGGAGGATGAGCTGGGCAGTGGAGAAACAACGGAGCAGAACGACCCAGGTGAAACATTCCCGGGGTTTACGTTCCCAGAAACGCGAGCGTTTTCAAGAGAGGCTCTTCGTGGTGGCGAAGGTCGATTCGTTTAATTTTCGCAAGCCGTGTGATGTAACCAGTGTGTGCCAACAAACACGCTGCAACGCCCGAGGGATGCAATACCATTAAGCCAAAAAAGGGACCGAGAGATGCGAGAGGGTTGGAAGGAAAGAGATAAAAAGTGGTAGAGTGTGACCTACATAACTCTGATGCCTTCGTGGTTTCCTGTTTTACCTTTCGCCATTCTCGCCATTTTGAATGCTACCTCAAGCTTTTTTTAACCCTAAGCTTTTTTCCTCCCTCATCTCGTATTTTTCTGTCAAACGTTTTTACCCAGCATATTTGTACAGCTCGTTTTCTCTTTTTTTTAATACAGTAAATTGTCTTATTTAATTATTTTTTTAAATTTAATTTCAATCCTAATTTTAATTTATTTAAATTTAATCAATTAATTAATTTTATTATTTCATTAAAAATTTTAAGCCGGTCAATTAATTTGCCTAAAAATATATAATTATGAAGGAGTTGCAGTCGATTTTCAGTATGAATTTTTCCTTCTTTCAAAATTCTGACAACCTTAAAATGCTTCTTAAAATCATTGGATAAAGTTCCGGGCACTTTGATCTTAAAATATTATCGGGACGTGATAAAATTGAGCATTTCTCATAGGACGCAATTATCAGCAGGTGAATAAGTGAAAATCCGCTTGAGTAAGGACGATTGACAAAGTGTCCTTCGTGCAGAAGGACATCAACCAGATTTTCCTATGCGGAGGGATGGAAAATCCTTCGTCGAGTGTGACATTGAACGATGAAAAATAACGGGTTGATTGATAAACGATGACGAGGTGGATTCCCTCAGGATTCTCTTTCTTTCTCACTCCGTCTCTCGTCCTTTCTCGAGACGTTTTCCGATGGTGAGTCCGCCGAGCTTTCACGTCTCTCTCACTCTCTCTCTCTCTCTCTCTCTCTCTCTCAACTCCGTCAGCCGTCGGTTGCATTATTGAATTTCTCTAACAAACGATCGACTTCCCACACTACGGGAAACCCCCTTCTTCCGGGATCGAGTCCTCCGCGGGAACAGGGCTCTTCCCTTTCTCTCCCATCGCCATTTTCTCATCCCCCAAACACACTACCACGGAAAACTCTCCTCGTATCGGGGCGCGTTCACTTCATTCTTCTTTCTCTCCGTTGGAAAGCGTCGTGAGACTCGAAACTACAGTTCCATCCGGGACGTCACCGGGATATACACGAGAAGGGGTAGTTTATTTTTTTTTCATCCCTTATACCCTCTCTTTCGAAGCTTGCATATGTCCTTTCTCACTTCGCCGTCTCTCTTCCTCCTTCTTTCCTGCAATTTTTTTTTCTCTTGCGCTTCCGCGCGACTCTTTCATCAATGACGCATCGGTGTCCTCTCTGCATCCATGACTTTTCACTAGGAAAAAAGCAGGCGCTATTCCCGTGGCTTCTACACATCCTGGGAGGTATTTTTCTCGCACGTCGTGAAAATTCCGATCACGTATTTTGCCGCGTGAGCAAATGAAAATTGAAAATATCGTTGGTGCGATGGCGAAGGGCTGCTGGAACGAGATGAACTACCCCTGAATGACGTATTCCAGCAAGCATCCTTTTTTTACCCCATCGTCTTACATATACGTGTATCAGGATGGCTCATTGTATAGGGCAGGGACGAGAGGATCGACACTGGAGACAAATAGGACGCCATCGAAAATTATCGAAAAAAATTATGGAATTATCATTATAATTGGGGTTCATTACCTAGATAAACTACCCCACACGAAATCAAATCTTGATTTGACACTTCCATGACAATTGCTTGCCAATAGTCGAAATTTTTCATAAATAATTGTTATTCTCATCGCATTAGAAAAAAAAACCCCATCACACTTCAATAGGATTATGGTAAAATCCACTTTCACTAAAATACAATACGTTTAATAAAATTTAGTTTCAATGAAATTCTTGAGGTCAATAATTCGTCTAAATTAATAACATCGATGAATCGATGGGCGAAATCGATTCGGGTAGTCTTGCTAATTGAAAAAATTAAAAAAGTGCCCCCCTAGAATGTATATTCGGGGGTGGAAAATGCGAGAGACGCTCGAAAAGGGGTGTCTGCGAGAAATAACAAGAAGATTCTCGGAAGAAACGAAAGACGGGCTTTCCCACTTCTTTTTCGTTTTTCCTCGCTCTTCAACTTCGACGACGAAGGTCGAAGATGGAAAAAAAACTTGCAGGAAGGGTTGTTATAGCTACAGATGTTGAGCATTTCAACCCCCTGGCTATCTCCTGGCCCCCTGAATGTTAGCCGGTTGCATTCTCGCAAGAAAATTTAGCCCAAAGGGATGACGGCCGGTGAATAATGTTCGGGGTGTGCGAAAAGTCACCCCCTCTGAGCGTTTTGCGTCGCACCCGAGCCGAGGTCAACGCGTGTTGGGTCAACGACAATTTTCGAGGCTTTTTTCGCCCTCTTTGTCCGACTGCTGGTCTCGGATACTCCCGGCTTTTGTGCCCTTCAACAGAGATATCGAACATTACGATATCTTCGTTGAAGGGTAGTTCGCGAAAGAGTGAGGAATCGTGGCCGCCAGATGCCAGAGAATGAAGAAGAAGTGTCGGGGCCGATCGAATTATTAAATAGAAAGAACGTACAGAATGGGGGAAGGGAAAAAAGGGATATCATATAGTTGGGATTGCCTCGGTGTTATCCTGGACTAGACAAAGAATATCGAGGAGAGGTGGCAGATGTCACCATCGACGTACTCGAGGAAACTCGAGGCCGTTACGATCTCTGCATTTTTATATCTTAACCGGTTGGCGCTGTTCCCCGATATTCCATCTTGTGTCGAGCAACGTGAGACTGATGTTGAAAATTTTTTAAATCTTTAGAAATAAAAAATATGCATTCGATTACATTAAAACATGATCAAAGTAAAAACCACCCTCCGCTTAATGTCATAAATGGTCCACGTAAGCTTTCAATTTTGAAAAAAATCAATTTTCAAAACATCATTCCATACCTTGAGATCTCACCTTTAATTTGCAACAAAGATTTCTCAATATTCAAAAAATTGAACGAGTTATGACGATTTTTGTAAATGGTCAGATCGCGCACCGCGTTGCTGGGAAATATTTAATATCGAGCTTTTTTGGGCCTGTCAAGTTTATACGAATCCCTTGAGGGGCTTAAAGCTCTTCACAATTGGGAAATAATATTATGCTGATATAGTTCTAAACGCTAAATTACAAAAATTAGAATCGTGCATATTATTACCGCGAGGGGGTTGAAAAAATAATTTTTTTCACGATTGAAAATATCACTTTCCCGCGATTTATAAATTTATTTTCAAGCTCGCATATTACCACGAGAGAATGTTGGTTCTCAGTGGAATCAGAATGAACGACACCCTCCGCAGGTTCGAGGGAGGCGAGTATAACTGCAGGCGAGTAAATTTAGATTAATCAGTCACAGAGAAATCAGTTAGTAAACTCGGTCCAAAGTCGGGGGAGAGGGTTGGGGTATCTAAATACATGTAAATGTCTGTGTCACAGGGAGGGATGCGGTACACGCTGTGTGGAACTGTAAGCTTGGTATTCCTACCGTGAAACGCGAGCCGGAGGCCCGGTGTTAATGCCCGAAAAGCAGCGTGACGAAAGACACCCGCCGCGCGCGCTTTACGATGCGCGCCTCTCTTCATCTTTCTCCGTTTCCCTCCAGCTTTCCTTTCTCTCTCTCTCTCTCTTTCAGCCTCGGCCGAGTTCGTAAACGTCACTAAATTATTATTAAACGGAAACTTAGAACGACACTTAATTACTTAACAAGTTGTCCCTCCGTCTTCGCTCGAAAAGCACCACCACCAGCAGAATCTCTTGGGGGGATGAAAAGTAAGGGGTAGTTGGTCGAAGCTTCAGGAACACAAACAAGAAGAAGAAGAAGAAGAAGCGAAAAAAGCTGAAGAAGAATGCAGAGAAGAGGAAGAAGATGGCGAAGAGGACGAAGAGAACGGAGAAGATGCAGAGAGTTCGAGGAAGATGGTCGAAGAAAATGTTAAGAGATGGAAACGCCGAGTAGAAAGGGTAGGAGGGAAAGAGGAGAAAACTAGAGAGACATATCGCGGGAAAAGCTCTCGAAGCTCCTTTTCTCGTTCTCTCTCGTTTCAGCCACGAGGAAACGACGGTGGAGAGAACGAGAGAGGGAGATTGGAAGGAGAGAATCGTTGTCGGCCAGGTCCTCGGCAGGCATACGTTTCCCTATCTGCACCATTAAAAGTTAATTGGAGTAGAAGCCCTCCGCTCCGAGAGAAGAGAAGGCAGAGAGGGAGAGGAGGAGAATGGCGAAGAAGGGAAGCGTACCTCCGCACTGTGTTTCCCATGTTCGTGGATGGTATTGCGGGCCGAGACTTCCTGGTGAGAGAGAGATAGAGGAAGAGATGCAGAATGAGGATGGGGGTTGCACGGAGTATGAGGGTTGTGAGAAAATGAGAATCAGGGTGCGAAGGATAGGGGGTTGTGGAGGCTGAAACTCTCCTTCTCGCGGGGAGAAGGTCGCCACAAGGGAAACCTTCGGTGAAGGGAGGAGTGTGAAACGCCACGAGGATTGAAAGAAGAAGAAGAAGAAAGACGAACACACGGGCTGGTTGATGGAGAAGAAGACGAAGAATATCGTGACTTTTCGTCTTTTTCACCCGCGGCGGAAGAAGAACGTGTGGCTCGAAGGCAAAGGGGGTTAAGAGGGTTGGTGGAGGCAAGGAAGGGCGTAAATCAGGAGTTATCACCTTCAGGCCAGCTGCTCTCTCTCTCTCTCTCTCTCTCTCGCTCTCTTCCAGCTTTTGCAAGCTCTGCACCCTCCCCCACCTTTCTTCTCGTCCTTGCCATCTTCACCGAAAACCACCCCCCCTCGTGGATGCTCCCTCGAACACACATCCCTCGCCACCACAGAGAGACTTTCGCGCAAACCATTACGCGACTTTGCTCTCTTCCTCCTCTGCCCAGTTTGTCTCACAATCTTCTCAACCCAAGCCGAAAATCGGGAGCGGTTTCACGGGGGATGAGAAGGAGGAGGAGGGTGCAAAAGGAGCATTAAGGACCGAAAATCTTCATTACGCATTCGCTAACAAATGTAAATCGCCTTGGGTGACTTAGACGACTTGGGACGGCAGTTGGTGACGCCGGGAGTCTCGATGGGTACGCGCACGGGTATCTTACTAATTCCGGGCATGCATCGGCGAAATTCACGGGCCGAACACACGTCGTCGTTTCAACAGAAGTCTTTGATGACAAGAGTTCCGTATATTGGAAGTGACGACATTGTATAAACTCCGCAAGAGCCTCGACATATCATATCAACGAAACTTTGACAAAGTTCGATCGACTTTGCTCGCATCCTCCGAGAGGATGTACATAGCTTACGCTGTTTCACGACGGAAGTAGAAGAAACGTGATTCGTGAAATGAAAATCACTTTGAGAAAAAATCCTTCATCGATGTTAAGAATCGAGATATGAATTTTTTTTTATCAATGAGTGGTAAAACTGGAATTTTACAAATAACTAATCAGTAAAACTAAACCTTAACTATGTTACTAATTTAACTAATTCAACCTTATTCCGGAAGTTTCTATGTTCAATAGCACTGATGGTAGAGCGTCTCATCGACGGAGACATTTATTGAGGCGCGTGTATCCACAGAGGGAAGGAAAGAGATAATGAACGTAACAGTGGGTGGAGTTAGGTCGGTCATTAGGCGAATTTCGTTATCCTGACCCCATCAATTGTGCGTCCCGTTGACTCACAAAGTCCTGAGCCGAAAATCGTCGATGTATATTAGCGGTGATACACCCAATGACGAGGGGAGAAAAGAATGAGCGTCGACTCAGGGAAAGAGAGAGAGAGAGGGAGATGGAAAATTGGTGGAGATAAGAAAAGTTTTGAAAACGTTGCCAATGCAGCTCGAGGATAGAGGGTGGTGCGATGGGGTGGGTTTGCGTGATGCTGAGCGGGAAAAAAAAGAGTCGTGGAGGAGAACGGTAGGGGAATCGATTACGTTTTATCGAAATCGAAACGACGATGGAGAGGGAGAGAAAGAGAGCTTTCCTCGTCTATATGCCGGATCACCGAGCAAAAGAAAACGGCGAACGGGAGAAATAACGACGTCCGCTCGCGTCCATCCCAATAAGGCGTTGGCTACAAATAAAAAGAAAGAGAGAAGGAGAGATTCGATGGGAAATAGCAGAGCCACACAGTTCGCTGGACCACTCCCTGCAGCCATCGCAGAAAGGAGAGGACGTGTCTGACTCATCTTCGCGTAGTCAAAAAATTGGTGGAAATGTATATGTGTACATTTAAATATTTATTCTATGTAATAAAAATAAAATGAAAATAAAATTCGTCGTAATAAATTAGTTAATTAAATAATAAAAATAATTAGAATTAGTTGTAATTAAAAAAATCTTTCTTCAATCACTAGTCAATGCTATTGTGAAGTTTTTTGCAAAATTTCAATAAGAGACAGATAAAATTTCAAAAATAGTTTTTCTAGAAAAAAGTTCTATCCTAGACGGTTACTCCGATGGACTTGAAACTTTGGGAAAATATTCTAGACATTTTGAGCTAATACATAAAAAATATTGAATAATAGATTTTTGTGAAATCTTGAAATCCCTTAAGTTAATAATTCCTTATAAATATTGATCTCTTAAGAAATAGATTTTTTGAAATCTTCAAATCCCTTGAGTAACCTCTTAAGTAAATCATCCCTCACGAGTATTGATCTCTAAAAAAAAGGCTTAAAGCACAATTCCCGTGTTGAAAATTATTTTTAAGGGTTGAAAAATAAGTAAGACGGGGTAAAAGCGATAGATAAAGTTTGATTATTCAGTTCGTTCCCAATAGAATTTTAACCTCTACCCAAGATTCTTACTTTTTTGCCCGCGCTTACAAATCATCCCCCGAGGTATCGTTCCCGAATATTTACCGGAGAACGGCACCGGAGAACACGATGAGCTTCGGGTGTATGGGCAACTTTCGAACTGTGCATATACTCTCCTCGAGTGGGCGACAGTACGAAGATAGCGCCAAGCCTCCGGCCCATAAAACATCGGCAGCTTATATATAGTAAGCGCCGTGATAGAGCCTGAGCGGGATTCCAAGATGTCGAAGTAAAAGGGGTGGTGGAGGCCGAGGGACGGAGGGTGGAATTGAGACGAGTACTGTAAATCAGGCCTGGGATTTCGTTTCCAACGAGTCAGACGTCTGGTTGCGGACAAAGGAGTGCAACCATGAGCATTTCTACTCCACAGACACATATATGGGCTGTTTCGAGTAGACTCTCCTCACCCCTTCCACCCCCTGGCGATAAACTCAGCCAGAGCGGTTGCAGATTGAATTTTGTTCCACACTCTCTCAAGAGCAATCCCCATTGACCCTGGACCCCCCGAAAATTCGAGGTAGAATATCGCCCCAGAAAACCAAAACAAAGCAAAGAAGACGGGGATGAAGAAAAAGAGGAGGACAAAGGGTGAAATCGGAAAACGAGATCGACGAGGCGAACAAAAATAGAGTGAGATTGTCGAGAATCAGGATAGAGTTGCACGGAGGGTGGGTGGTGACGTATGGAGATCGTGGGTGTCAACATCCCCCAACGAAAAGGATGCTCGCGACTTCCGGAAGATGTAGAGCATTAAAAAAAAATTATTCCTCTCGATGGTTCTCCTCTCTTCTCAGTATCAGGATCCTCCTGGCATTCTCTCAATGCCCACCTTCACCTCTCGCCAATGCTTTTGTAAGCCCTCCGAACCACCCTCTTCATCTTCTTCCTCGTCCTCGGCCTCTATCTCCCACCCTCTCTCTCTCTCTCTCTCGGTTCTTTCTTCTCTCGCGTTTTTCTATTTCTCTTTTCGTCTGCGATACACCCGCGAATAAAATGTACGAGCGGGTACATCGTCTATGCGGAGTTTTCTCGATATACACAGCGGGAGGATCGACGAAGTATCGGGAGAAAGGGGGAGGGGGTTGGTACAGATAGTGCAAGAACTGGAGAGGGTTGATCGCCGAAACTCCCCCAATCCCCGTTCTATCGAACGCCAAATACGGCACAAGGGAGTAAGATGCGAGGATCGATGCTTTTATTTAAATAAGACGAAGCTCCCTCGTGTCTGAAAGGGTTCTTAAGGCTCTTTCAACCCCTCCACGATAGATATACTCTTTTATACGCGGATGTGTCTATATATATGTATATATTTAGTGAAATCGCACTTCGGCTCGATGCGCTGAAATGCATTAGACTTTATATATATCTTCGATACATATATGTATATAAATATATGTAGATATGTGAGTGCTATATCTGGAGGGTGGAGATATATTTTTATAGAAACATGCATGCACGCGTAAGCTCGTGCAAACCCGTCTATTCATCTAACAGAGAAATCTCTATCGGAATTCACGCGCGAGTGAAAACATGACGCATTGAAGCGAAATGTATGGTAAATGAAATTTTTTTTTTATTAGTATATTCGTGAAACATTCCATTCGTTAAAACGTATTTATCGGAGAAAAAAAACGGTATTTATTTCACGTTTGTGGATGTTGGGGTACAAAAGAATAATTTTTTGCACATTCTAAAATGAAATCTTGCAAAGTTTTGTTTTAATGAAAAAAAAAATATTCATATATTTACAATTTATCTATATAAATATTATATTCAAATTTATATTTATGTAATTAATAATAAACTCGATTTATGGTTTGTGTAATTGATCTTTAGAGAATCGCTTTTATATCATTTCGATTTTTATATGATTAATAATAATAATTGATGTAATTAATATTAATCTCGAATAATAATGAATCTCGATTTATTTTAGGCTTTTGAATATTAGGAAATGGGAAAAAATTATTAAGGGATTCTGTGATTGTTATTTTATGGAGTATACATTTAACTTATTTTAGCAATTTTTATTGAAACATCTTGACAGGTAACGGAGTTATAGATATTATTTTAACAATAACAAAAAAATCCTTTCCCTCGTCTTACTGATGTTTTGGTGGAAGGTTGTTTGAAAATAAATGAAAAAATATTAATAACTACAAAAATATATGTACCAATCTTCTTTGATTTTTTACAGATCAATTGACGACGAATTAAATTTTTTGCCATTTATGAAGAAGTTTTTTTCATAAATATATAAAAAATAGTAATTATCCAAATTTTTGAAATCGACTACTCTTGCTCTCACTAAAATGACTGTAACTTGGTTAATTTTCAGAATTTTAACTCAAAATTTTACCTGCATTTTTTTGGAAAAATATTCTTCAAGCAAATGCTAAAAAAACAATTATTCTGTCAATTTGTACAGTTGCACTCCCCTTGAAACTTTATCGTAGAAATTTCACAAGTCTGACTGTCAGACAGTCGCGAATTTTTCACCGCGGCCGTTCGATTTTTCATGTGACATTTAAGTAATTTACAGGCAACATGAACAATTTGCATTATTCATCACTTCTTTATCTCGCCATTTTCTCCATCGCAAAACTCTGACGTGACCCCAATCGTCGCTAATTCATGGTTGCAGTTTATCCAAGAATTATATATATATATATTTCGAATACAAAACGCATACTCCTAAAGATATTTATATGTGTATATATATATGTATATAGAAGCGTACATTTATACAACAATACAGAGGTGAAGCTTGGCGCTTGGGTATTAAGAGATCTTATTAAAAGATTGTTGCTTTAGTCGCGAGACGCTTGGTTTCCGGATATATTCTCAGCTCTCGCTGTTCTCTCCGTTTCTCACCCTCGCGCATATAGAGCGAGAAGTTCATGCGAGGGAGAGGCACGCAATAAAGGCCATCCCACAACGCACGAGATGCATTTTGGCCGCTGAAATTAGAATATTCGCGGTCGGAGAAGCCGAAAAATTTTCGCATTAAAGTTGCATCTTTTGGGCGCTTGTCCGAGGATCCTTTTGGCAAGAACTTTTCTCAGGAATCTCAAAAATCTTCGACCTGCGACCTTTACATTCAACGATGTAAAATTAGACTTCAAATTGCGCAAATATTTCTTCCAAAATCAATCTGAATTACCGCTCGATTGATTCTTCCAACAAAGCGTGAGTTTCGTGCATTATTTTCATTAATTGATAACCAGCTGACCCAGGCTTTTCCTTTGACTAAAAAATTTCGTCCTTTGTTCTCGCTGCCTCGCATCATCCCTGAAAAATTCATGAGATCTGCTCTCGCAACGAACAAACTCTTTCGTTGCTCCTCGTGCAACGCGCCTCCCCCTATTTTTTGCCTCCGTATGTTTTGGCGTTGCCGTAAAAAAGAAAAGTAGCAAATACAACCCTGCGAGAGGTTTCCTTTCTCGCTTGCACGACCCGCGAGTAAATGCAGGCTACATACGGGCATACTTTCGTCCTCCACCTGGTTACGTTTCCCCTGGGACGATGCATTTTATATTCACTTCGGTTTCGGCCAAGTACCGATAAACTTGACAATTTTATACGGCCACCAACTTCGTCTCTTTACCCTCCCCCATAAGTACGTTCGAATCGTGCGTGTTTGTGCACTCTTATTCCCTCATTTCTTTCACTTTTATACCTCTCGATCTTCATTCAATTCAAATGAAGAAATAATAAAAATAAAACGTGGCAAAAAATATTGTTCGAAGTGTTTCTAAATTTTCTTCCTGTTTTCGAAAAATGAATGTTATATTCTCAAAGGGGATGAAAATTTTGGATCTTCCAAATTGCGATTTTGTTCCATTTGTCAAATAATCGATTGATTATATTTTTCTTGAAATTCTTCAATTATTCAATTGTTTTCGTTTATTTATCTTTTCATAAATTATTCAATTATCAATAATTCCATTTTTTTCAATTATTTATCTTTTTCTTGAAAATATCTTGTCGGGACTGAAAGTTTTGCACAATTTGAAATAAATTCATCCTCGAGGAAAAGGAAAAAAACTTGTCTGTTTTTTACACTTCTGGATTCTGATTTCGTTCCAGTTGTGTAATAATCGATTATTTATATTTTTTAATTATTCCATTTTTTAAAATGATTCATTTATTCATAAATTATTCAGTTATCAGTTATTAAATTTTTTCAATTAATTTTTTAAATTGCTGATCTGGATTTTTTCCGGAAAAAAAAATTCGGCCCTTTTAAATTTTTTTAAATCCTTTGTCCAAGGATTTCTATCAATGGGGTAACATCGCCGTGTATTTTGTATTTTCATTGACCTCAATTTTTTCGTTCCAAGAATATTTCTTGTGCAAAGAAAATTGGGTGGCTTTTCGAGTGCATCGGTAAAAATCTCTCTGGCAATTTTGTAACTGGAGCAAGATCAAGGGATCGAAAGAAACAGAGGGGAACGAAGAGGAGTTTTTTCCGGGGCAGGTGGAGCATTTCGCAGAAGGTTATTTTTTTCCCCCTAAAATACACTTTTCCACTCACGAAAGAACATTGTAAACATCATTTCCTCTTCTCCTCGTCTCTTCCTTTGCCATATTTTACGACAAAAATTTCTATGTGAGAGCGCTACTGCACTCTGTGTAAACGCTTAAGCTCGAAGTACGCGTGTACGTACCAGAAATAAAGGGAGTAGCGAAAAAAGGCTGAAAAGGTCGCGAAAAGGATCCGCGATGTGGGGGGGGGGAAAAAGGTCGAGGAATCGCCCAAAAACCAGGGAGAGAGACGCAGAGAGATTGCGATAGAACGAAGGGAAGGAAAAATGCGGAAGAGGAAAATGATGATTCGAGACTGTGGAAAAAGAAAATGGCGGAGAAAAAAAGCCCGATGTTCCGAGCCCTTTGCACATACGACCTAAAAATTTATACACTGCGCCACGAATTTCCTCCCTCTCCCTTCCTCTTTTATTTTTTTTTCCATCCATGGGATTTCGTGCACTCGTGATGCTCGAAGGTTGAGGAAGAAGATTCGCAGAGAGCAGACACACGCACACCAACGAGGAAGGACATGAATACACATTGCTATGCCGGGAGGCGAACGTGTCCGGACTTCTCGATTCAAAATGTTATTCGGCTTCCACGAGAGGGAGACGAGTCGAAGGAAGCTTCAGTTGGAAGAATAAGAAGAAGAAGACGAAGAAGAAGAAGACGGAGAAGAAGAAGAAGAAAGAAGGGTGGTTCGTGAATGTCTCCCGGAACATTATTTTTCTCCTTCTTCTTTCAGCGTCTTCACAGGGGTGAAAGCCTCCCTCCGTCTTCGCGATGTCTTCGGGAACCATTCTTTTTTACATTTGCCTACTCCGAGCTTGATGAATATGCGAGCCTAAGCTCCGAGCATGAATAATTGTTTCCAATGATTTTTCTCTTCCTCGCAAAACCATGTCCAAAACTAACCCGCTTCCTTTTCAAAATTCATACGCTTTCAGGATCTTTCGTTATCGCGATTTTCTAAATCCTTCAGACTCAGTTATTCGAGGAAAAGAAGGAGCGACGAATTATAATGGGAATAATAATTATTAATAATTAATTAAATAATTAGTAAGAGTATTAATTAGTTGTAAATAAAACATTGTCGATTTTGAAGGGCTCTTTGGGAAAGCCCAAAATTAATCTGACTGTGCAAGGGCTAAAGTTGACGAAATTCATTAAATCGGAGCAACGTTACGCAGCCTTGAAAATTTTCGAATTATCTGAGCTTCAATCGCCCTTTCTTGTAAAATTAAGGGAGAAAAGGACAACAGCTTTCGGACGCAAAGTGTTCAAGACCGACATCAACTGTAGCCATAAAATAAACCCTTATTTATCTCTCTATATATAAGATGATTCACTGCAGCGTTGGGATAGTTCGTTAAGAAAGAATAATATTTGGACGAAACTGGGAGCTTCGGTGTGCCATTCAAGAGCCGGTGATTCCTGTTTCTCTTGCTCGATTTTCACGTCGAGAAGGGTGAGTTTGAGGGACGAAAGGAAGAAGAAGAGAAAGAGATCGTCCTCGTTTTCGTGTCCCTCCTCCCGCCGCCCCCAAGATCTTTCTACCTTCCTCCTATATTTTTCTGTGTCCTTTCGTTCTCTCTTCCTCGAAACTTTTCCTCAAACTTAGTTTTCAGCAACCCCGAAAACCCCCTCGCGCGTTCTTCCGGCATACTCGCCATCGCACGCGACGCACGGACCGAAAATTTACGAAGTAACGTCTCGTAATGCCGTTAAGAAGTCCGCAGGACGAGCGAGGATTTTCTTATTCGAAATTTCTCGGTTCTACAGGGTTGTATATATGGATATATATATAGCGTGTTTTAAGGTAGTCCTTGCGGTAGAGCCATGGCAATCGATGAAGTTGTTCATCGGCTTACAATTTAGCCTCCGTAATTTTGGATTAAAAAAACCAAAGAGTTTAATGTTTTTTATATAATTATCTTCGATGTGAAGCTGAGAGAATTATTATAGAATCGAGGTGAACATTTTTCACGAGATTTTTCTTTCAAAATCTCAGTTTTCTAAATTTATAATATATTTTGAAAATCCTTTGGATCTTTTGGATGGCAATAATGTAAAAATGAACTAATTCTGTAGTGTTACTTGTCCCTCTCATTAAAAAAAAGTTGTCACGAAATCTCGAAGTCCGAGTTATTTCTGAAGCTGCTATAGACGTATTTTGTTTGGTTGAGATAAATTTATTTAGAGACGCGATCGTGTCAGATTAAAAAAGTTATAAAATAATTAAAGGCAAGCGCCCGCGGTGACGCTAGTTATATAAAAAATAGATATTTTGTAGCGAGGTAAATTTAATGTGTTATATATAATTATTTTTTATGTGAAACTGAGAGATTTATTCTAAAAATTGATGCTAGCAGTTTTTTAAAGACCTAAGTTGAACATTTTTCACGATAATTGTATTTTTTTCCGAAGTCTCACAGTTTTTTATATTTATAATAATTTGAGAATCTCTTGGATTAGCGTCGAAAGTAATTATATAAAAATTCAAACATTTTTTTGGTGTTCTTGTTCTCGACAAAAAAATACGTATTTTACATCGGCGTGTATATGGAGCGTTCCACACCAAACCGGATAACATTTAGCTGTTGTATCTCTGATTTTTTTCAAAATTTTTTATTTTTTAGTATTGGTTGAAAGAGGCCTTCATGATTTTTTTCAATTTTTTTTTGTTGAGCCGTTTTCAAGATATCGATTTTTCAAAAATTAGGCTACTTTTCTTTTCAATCGCCCATAACTTTGCAAAAAATGGGCCAAATGGAACGTTTTTTTTCAAAATTTTTTTTTTAAACGTACTTTTGATAAAAAATATCGAAAAAAAATTCAATACGTATTTCTATGAGATTTTCAAATTTGAAAAATAAATTGTTGATTTACAAAAAACACGTACTGATCGATTTTTTTAAAATTTTTTTTATAAAAAACTGTCATCCATTCCACAACTTTTAAGCCTAACGAGATAATGGGTAAACGATGGGATCTATTTTTTTCGATTTTAAATTTGGCACCATTTAGATTTTGTATCTCCAATTTTTTTCAAAATTTTTTAAGTTTTAGTATTGGTTGAAAGAGGCGTCTATGATTTTTTCAATTTTTTTTTGTCGATCCGTTTTCAAGATATAGATTTTTCAAAAAATATGTTTCTTTTTTTTGTGTAAACGTCCATAACTTCGCGAAAAATGGGCCAAATAGGACGTTTTTTCACAATTTTTGTTTTTGCCCCATATATATTTTATATTCTGTATAAAAAAATTAATATTTTTTTTTCAAAAGTTTATTCTGTAATATGTAATAGACAATCGAATGAATTTAATTTCTGTAAAGTTTTGTTTCGATTGAAGTTGACAAAAATACGTCATTGAACATTTTTTTGAGCCTTTATCAGCTATTAAAATGTTAAATATGGTATGTAATATGTAATTGTAACAGATAATAGCAATCTGTCATCGTAATGTCCAATTACATGTTCACTCCTCGACAATATCGTCAGGATGTATAAAATCCAATTAAATCAAATTATTTGAAACATTTCAATTTCTTTTTCGGACAACAATGGAATGAGTTTAAAATCAGGGTGTAATAATGGCTGGGCATATGGAACGAAGGTTTAGCGAGAATCATGCACCTGCTGCCGGAAAGAAATGTGAGCAACAAGAAAGAGAGAAAGAGAGGAGAGAGAATGAGAGAGAATCGGGTTCGCGAAGATTGCTGCAACCGCCAGCGAAATTCGTTACTCCACCTGTCCCGTATTTCAACATCTTAATACACCAATCTATATACATACACGTGGGTCAGCGAAAAAAAAGGTATGCGAGAGTTTCCACCTGTTCCCCGAGCTCCGGCGTCGTAAATAAAAAAAACGCACGGTTAACAGGTTAGAGATAAAGAGAACAATTCGAGGATATGCGAGAGGAAAGACTATCGGGAATTTCATATTTTGTATGTTTGTACATGGATAGACATACATACAGAAATATGTATGATAGGCGATATTGCAGATGGGGTGTAAAGTCGGTCGTCAGTTACGTCGTTACTGCGCGGACGAAAAATACAACGGAGTCTGAATTGAGATCAGAGGGATGGTGAGGGCCGGAGACAGGAATTGGTGGATGAGAAGAGCCGATAGACCGCAAAAGCGCGCGGCGATGGCTTTCCCGGACTGATTCGGACGCTTTTTGCCTAATGGCTTTGTGTTCCGATGCAACGAAACCGTACACAGGGAGAAGCTATCTATGCCAGAAGAGTTGGGACACGTTTTTCTTGAGGGTTTTGTACACGGCAACGGCGAAAAAGATCATATTTCTGCGATTTTCTTTTTGGAAGTTGGAAAAAAATTTTAAAAAATATATATATAATATATTTTTACAGAAATTTGAAATTTGGAAGATAAATGTCTGGAGAATACTTGGTAATTTTGTGAGCTGCTATTTAGATACGAAAAAGTATTTGTTGAACGTTTTTTAACCGACGGTTTTCTCTATAAAAAATCTGGACTTTGATCCAGGACTGTGCTCGTTTTTTGAAAAAAATAATATTTTTAAAAATCCGAAGGGCTGGTGCATTGGATACAAAAACTAAATGTTTGAATTTTTTGCGATTTTTTTTTTGGCAATTCCAAATCATATATTTTCGCAAAAATTTGAAACTTCGAAGGTCTAGAGAACACTTGGGAATTTTGTGAGCTTTTTTTTGGTACAAAAATGTATCTGTCCAACGTTTTTAAATCCACTTTTTTCTTCATAAAAAATTTCTCCTCTATTCTTGGACTGTGCCTACTTTGTTTGAAAATTAATATTTAAAAAAATCCTTCGTTGAAAAATATCATTGAATCAAAAAATTTGTGTTTTAATGTTCAATTTGATTAAATTAATTTAATTTATTTTAATCAATGTTTGAATATTTTTGCAATTTTTCTTTGTTGGCAAATTGGAATTATATATTTTCACAGTAATTTGGAATTCCAAAGATAAATGTCTAAAATTGACTCGGTAATTTTTTGAGCTTCTTTTTAGATATCAAAAAGTATTTCTTAAATATTTTTCAATCGACATTTTTCTTCACCAGAAATCTCTACTCTAATCTTAGACCGTGTCCATTTTTTTCAAAAATCTTTACTCGAAGGACTAGATGATTGCATTACAAAAAATAATTATATTTAAATTTTCTCATTCTTACTATGTTCTTAAAGGATCCTTCGAAAGTTTTGATTTGTCAAAGGGATTTTTCAGCCCGTTCCATCTCTGCTGGAATTATCCAGCACAGACTAGCACCGGCAAAAAGGACTCGTATACAAAGTTGGGGCTGCGAGCTGAAAGGGACGAAGAGTGCAATCCTTTTGGCGATTCTCAATGCCTCGTCGAATGGCCAAAAGACAATATGTTTGGATTACAAGGGCCGTATATGCATCGCACGGTGCTAAACCGTTAGGATTGCTAGACAAGGGTGAGCGTGTGTCGTTGTTATACACGGAAATTCAGTGGCATAAATGGCGCTAGTCAATACAGAGACGCAAAATGGAATAGGCGATACCACAGGATCGTCCGCCATTTTGTCAGCGCGTGCGGAGAGAGAGAGAGGGAGAGAGAAAGAGCGAAGCGTAGGGGATGATGCAGAAACTGCGAATTCGGGGTGAAGTTAGTGCGAGTCGAGGGGGTGAATGAAAAGCGAGAGGAAATGGTGGTAACCGGTAGCAATCCTTCCCGATACGTCTCTCGCGGCTAGACGCATATTTCTCACTTAGGAATTCACGCGAATGCACGCATTAACTACCCCTCGACGAGGGGTACGTGTATTTTGTACGCACGTTCGTATTGCTTCGTTCACCCCCGCGTATATCACAAAAAATATATATCTATATTAAATATATTGTCGACTCGAATATCGCGAGATGTACGATCTACAGATGGGAACGAAAATATATCTGAGATATATCAGAGAGAAAGTTTCAAGATATGCGGGTGAAATTAAAAAAAATCAGATTAGAAGGAATCAGATAAGAATATTTCGTATTTATTTTGGGCTGATAATTCATGGAAGTTTCTTACATAAATTCTGACCGTTTTAATTTCTGAAAATTTTGCGATACAGGGCAGAAAATAATGTAAACATACACTTAAGGGTTGGATGGGTTTCAAGAATTAAAAAAAAAAAAACATATTGTCCCTATTTTCTTTTTATATGAGGCATTCTACGTCAAGTCGGCTACCCCATTTTTTGAAATCACAAAAAATCGCATACAAATTTTTATGAAGTAGTTCTAACTGTCAAGAAAATTCGTGATTTTTTTCAGATTTTTATATTACACATTTTACCCAGAAAAAAATACAAAAAATTTTCTTGTCCCATTTCGTAACTCGAAAATTATTCATTATACGAAAAAAAAAGTACAACATGAAATTTAAGATTTTCAACGTACTTTTCACTGAATTTTTTTACGAACTCCTCCAAAAGCTCTATATGCTATTTTCGAAGCAAATAATGTTTTGATATTTTTTTTCTCAGAATTGACATCGTTGATTTGTCTGTAGTTTTAACAGTTTTGTACTTGATATATTTACAGACTATACAAAAATTGTCTCAGTCCAGAATCCATTCCTTCCCATGGGTTTCTCATCCCAAATGAATACACAAATTTCTCTGTGCATTAACAGGGTTGAGACTATCCATAGATATTTTCTAAAGCCCGCATTTTTGTTTATTTTTTGTACTTTTTCAATTTTTTTCAACTTTTTTCATTTCCATTTTTTTAAATATCTTTTTGTACATTTTAATAAACTTTATCAATGGACCAATGGACACCGATAGAGTCTATTCAAATTACAGTCGAAGGCTACTCGCGTCTCTTGATTGCAAAAAAGAATCAATTTACCCTCTTTGGATACACCGACGTTTCTATGGCCAATGAGTACTTTTTTAGTTCGACTAGGCATGATTTTTGGGAATGAAGCAATGATACTGCTTTGTTCCTGGAATCATCTTCGCAGTATCAAAACGAGATTATTTTCTTATTTTTCCCTATCTACGATTAATAATGATAAAATATTAATATCTACGCTATTTCGTTAAATCACTCGATAATGATAGATTGTATGAATAAAAATGTATTTGAAATAATGGATTCTCCCCTACGCCAATTTTTTCATAGTCTGTAAATATATCAAGTAAGAAACTGTTAAGACTACAGACGAATCGAAGATGTCAATTCTGAGAAAAAAAATATCAAAACATTATTCGCTCCGAAAATGGCATATAGAGCTCTCGGAGGAGTTTGTAAAAAATGTCAGTGAAAAGCACGTTGAAAATCCTAAATTCTATGTTATATTTTTTTTTCGTACGACGAATAGCATTCGAGCTACAAAATGGGCTAAACAAATTTTTTGTATTTTTTTCCGGCTAAAAAATGTAATTTAAAAATCTGAAAAAAATCACAAATTTTCTTGATAGTAAGAACTATTTTATAAAAATTTGTATGCGATTTTTGGCGATTTCAAAAAATGGGGTGGCTGACTTGACGTGGAATGCCTCAAATACGGAATAAATTATTTTATTAGAAATATTAAACATGTAAAAAAAGGAAATTTGAACAGTATTTTATAAATGTTGTTTTTTTGTGCTTTTAGAAAAAAGCTAGTTCTATCCTGGACTTTTACTCCGATTGATTTGAAACATTGAGAAAATATTCCAGACATATTGTATTAAATAACGTTTAAAAAATAAATAAAGAAATCAAACAGATAAAAATAGATTTCTTTAAATTTTTAACCCTATCTAATTCCTTGAAATTTTTATTTCGATATCCAGCAGAGTACAATTTTTTCTTCACGTTGGAGTTCAAGTGCAATCATCCCCTTGGCCTCAAATTAACGCGGATCAGGTCCAATAAAATCCTCGTCTCAGCGAATACCACGTGAATTTTCATCTCGAGAAAGATATTCCCATCGTTCGGCAGAGGGCTGTTTTCGTGATATATATTCCTCCGTGAATCGAAATCCTTGAATCTCCTTGTCTCTCCTAAATTTAACCCGGAGCACTGGAAACGTCATTACCATTGAGTGGCGAGTGGTACGTGGCTAATCGAAATTCTATGATGTGATGGATAAAGGGCTGCCAGCACAGACGAATTTTCCTTGCGCGATATAGCGCACCCTCCGGCGATCGTATAAGCTATCCTCTCCTCTCGGGGAAGGCGTTTTACGCGAGGAAGGGGGATGATGAATTCTCTCTGGTCTCCGTGCCAAAGCGTGGTCCCACGCGTCTGGTCAGCCAATCAATCCCCGTCGAGGCGATTCCGCAACAAAGTAGGATTAGCGATTTCACGATGTCGCTTGCGAAAAAGCCACCCCCAGCCTTTGTCGCAGGATAGAGGGGGTGGTAGAATCATGTTTGTACAGGAATTTCCGATAATAAACGATTTGAGGGGGGATTTTACGAAGGACTTTCGCAAAATTCTCGCCTGGGTCACGTTCGTCGACCACGATGAAGAAGTCCTTGGAAAATGGGGCGAGTAATTTTCTCTGAATCAACGTCATGATTCTCAGCGCGATTTCATCAACGTCGACGATCTTCGACGAGGAATCATAGTACGAAAAGTGGACGGTGAAGGAAAATAAAATCGATAATCCTTCGAAAAAAGTCACGTTTCACGCGGCAAACTATAATACACGAGTCTTGGAATTGACGATATGTATACATACATAACAAAATATATATGAGGTATTCCATACCAAGCCGACCAATCCATGGACCCGACCATTTATGATTTTGTTGAAAATTTTCTATTTTTTTGTACGTACTAAAAGCAGTCTCTCAGAATTTTTTTAAATTTCTGTCTTAACCCAACTAACCACAATAAATTGTTCGAAATTTGACACATTTTTTTTAAATGCTCACAACTTTTTAAAAACCGGAGATATCAAAATAAAACAAAAGATCATTTTTTCCGTCTTGAGTTGCAGTTTTATAAAAAAAATACAAAAAAAATATCGATATTTATTTTCATACGTTTTTTGAAGTTTTAAACACAAAATATTTTTTTTTTCAACTTGGACCCTTTTTATTTTTTTGAAAAAATTCACCACTTTTTAAGAGGCATTTTTACAGATACTAAAAAATTGGCAGCTTGTGATATTCATAATTTGTATTATTTTTCTATTTTTTAATTCAAGCACGAAACACGATTCCTTAGTTCACACGCGATAAAAAATAGAAAAAAAATACAAGTTATGAGAAGCACAAACTGCCAATTTTTTAGTATCTGTAAAAATGTCTTTGAAAAAGTGGTGAATTGTTTCAAAAAAATAAAAAGGGTCCAAGTTGAAAAAAAAAACTTTTGTGTTTAAAACTTCAAAAAACATATGAAAATAAATATCGATATTTCTTGTATTTTTTTTATAAAACTGCAGCTCAAGACGGAAAAAAATTATCTTCTGTATTATTTTGATATCTCCAGTTTTAAGAAAGTTATGAGCATTTGAAAAAAAATTGTGTTAAATTTTGAACAATTTATTGTGGTTAATTGGGTTGAGACAAAAATCTAAAAAAATTCTGAGAGACTGCTTTTAGTACGTACAAGAAAATAGAAAATTTTCAACAAAATCAAAAATGGTCGGGTCCACGGATTGTCGGCTTGATATGGAATACCTCATGTATATATATATATATATATATATATATATATATATATATATATATGTTTCATTGAGGGCCTCGGTGGTTAAAAGAAGCCGCTTATCGTTCAAAGGTCAGCCTCGGCGAGAATCGCATCGTCTTGGAAATTTATTTTTCTCGACAATATCGCGTCGATGGGGATGAAGTGCCAGAGGGTTGGGGAAAACGGTGAAGAGAGAAAAGCCTTGAAACGCAATAGCCTTCTTTTACGATCGGAACGAACGCTCGGCGCTTCGGATAATGAGTTTTGTTAAACCACGCACCGAGAGAAAACCAGGGGCGAAAAGAAACGACTGTGTGTCGATATATACATATATATCTGCGTGGATATTGAACTTGAGGGGTTGAAAAAAAATAAGACGGTCGGAAGATTTACAGCGAAGAAAAACGCTGTATTCCGAGACTTTTAGAGACATCTGTCACACGGGGGAAGTTATTTCATACTTTAAGGGTTGAAATGTCAAATAATGCAAGAATGATCGTGCAAATTGGAAATTCCAACATATTTGCACATTTTCATTGCTTGTTGAGACTCTGATTGCCATTTTCTCAGAATTTCCTCCCATGACAAAGCAAACTTGCAGATTCATTGAACAAAATTTTAAAAATATATCAAAATGAAAAAAGAGACTACAAAATGTTCAATATTTTGATTTTTGGAATTTTTTATACCATCGGGAAAGTCTTATGATTTATAAATCGTGACGGTTTTTTTTATTTCTTCTCGAACGTTGAAGAAATAATTTTATTTTCTCAGATTTGCAGTTTCGAAATTTGAAACAATCTCGCAAAAAATCCTCGCAATAGATTGTCATAGGGAAAACAATATTCAGGAGAAATCGAGAAGGATGAAATACCGGCAAAAATAAGAGAAAGAACGATCTATGATCGTTTATTCTTCCTGAAAATTCAAATAGTCCAGAATTTCGAAGATAAAATTTTCATTGGTTGTACGAAAATACGCCACACACGTGACGAGAGGCAAAAATATTCAGGATGAGAAGAAACGCCGAAGAAATGTTTCAACGGAGCTTTTCCCTACCGTGTGAGCTTTCTTCGGCTTATATAACATTCGGTATATGGGAATGTGGGGCAAAATGGGCTCGTTGGGGCAAAATGGTACGAGAATAGATGAGATAAGAAGAAATTCTGATTCCTCACATTCAACTAAAATCTAAGGATTGTTCTTGCCTGAAAATATGCACATAAGACGTTATTTGCAGAAATAAGGACCGAGGGAAGATTCCAGCGACAAATCGGTGAATTATGTGCGTAAAAAGTGCGAATAATTATTTATTATATATTTCACGTATTTTGTTGAAACTTCTTGAATCGCTCAACCGGCCCATTTTGCCCCACATTGCCTCGAATATAGTAGCCGAACTAGAGAGGTATTGCAGCGGCAACGAGAGGAGGATCCCAACGGCAAAGCCCTTTTTATTTTTCCGCGAATGATGTACGAGAATGCCACATACAATATTCAAGTGCACTTTTTACTCTTGCCACTCGATTCCACGTGTCAAGCTTCTCTCTCCCACCGCTGAAGATATGCGAAAGAAAAAAGGAAAACCCAGAGCAAACCTCAGGATCTAAACTTCCTATATTCCTAGGTTTTTCATTCCTCGACTTCTTACCCTCGACTGACTCTGTCCCTTTTCCTTTGGCCCGTCTCAGACTCAAAGCCACGTTTCTATCACCCTTTTGGCGCTCCTTTGACTCGTCCACGGGGAATTCAGGAGCCAATAAGCACAGTTTACATTTAATTTCGCAAAAATAGCTCAAGGGAAATTCAAATTTAGTAGGGGATATTGAAAAAATTCGAATATTTATAATTGAGATTTTTTTAAGGATTTTAGATTGAAAATTTGGGAGACAATAAAAACAGTTTTGTTTCGATTAAGAAATATTTATTGTAAGAACTAACAAATTTTTTTTTGCTTTTTTCTATATTTTTATATATTATTTAAATATTTTGAAAAATATGTGGGTGAAATTTTAAACTTATGAGCCGATTTTCGATATTTTTTTTCAATATTTCAATAATAATAATAAATTAATAAATTTGATATTTTTTAATGATATTTAATATTCTTGATATTTTTTTATATTTTCAGATAACCCTTCACCAAGATATCAATATGACAATGGAGAGAAATTTTTCTTTTGAAAATTGAAGATAATATCTATATTCCTGTTCATTTTTAAGATTTTTCAATAAAAATCGTTATGCAATAAATTGAATATACACTACCAGCGTAAAGTTTCCGGACAAAACTTCAAAAAAGGTCTGGAACGTTTTTTTATGCACATTTTGCCGAAAGTCAACACAAACTAATTTTTTAAATACACTTTTACGATTGGATTCATAGAGGGGAAAGCTTGAGCTTCAATTTCCTATTTTTTAAAACTTTGATCGATTTTTTTTCCAAAGTTGTTCTGCTTTTTTGTGAAAAAAGAGGAAATTTGAAAAATCCCGTGTAACACGAAAACAAAGAAGATTTATGAAAAACTTTAAGATAACAAAAAAGTGCATCTGATTTTGTTGAGTTCAGAGGAATTTTTTCAGATTTTTTCTTCCAACATTTTTTTTCTCATTTCCTGGGTCGGAGCTCAGATCATTCAATTACCATAACTCGAGAACTATGGGATTATTGATAAAATTTTAAGAGGGGAAAATACTTTATTTTACCATTTTCAACACATTGGAATTTTTTTTCAATTTTTTTTCCCACATTTTTTTTCCAGCCTCAACATGAGAAAAAAAATGTTGGAAAAAAACCTGAAAAAATTCCTCTGAACTCAACGAAAACAGACGCAACTTTTTCTATCTTAAAGTTGTTCATGAATCCTCTTTGTTTTCGTGTTATAAGAGGGATTTTTCAAATTTCCTCTTTTGTACAAAAACAGAATAACTTTCGAAAAAAAGCTCAAAGTTTTTTAAAAAAGGAAATTGAAACTCAAACTTGGCACTTTATGAATCCAATCGTAAAAATGTATTAAAAAAAATTTCTTCTAGAAGATGGGTGCACCTGAAGAGAGGGGGAAAAAGGCGAAAAAAGCTATTTTCAAAAAAGAGTGCAAATCTAAAAACAATTTAAAAAAATAATTAAAAAATCAGGAAATGAAGGAAACGAATTTTTTCCCTTTAAAATGCCGTTTGTTCAATTAGTTTACGTTGACTTCCGGCGAAATGGCATAAAAAACGTTCCAGACCATTTTTGAAGTTTTGTAGGGAAACTTTTCGCAGATAGTGTATATACTCAATAAAATAACAACAAACCAATCCTTTTATAATTATTTCAGTTTGTGAAAAAAAAATCTCAATTATCGCCAATTATTTCCCCCCTTACAGCTCTAACAGTGGTTTTTTCCCTTAAAATTCCTCTCAATTATAACCAAAATGAGTGACTGTTTTATAAGAGATCCGGACGTTTGCCTCGTCTTTTTTTGCAATAAAATTTGATCCACCCTGTCGACCAGAGAGCATGGCTAATATTATAATAAATAACAGGGAGTCATGGATGAGCCAGAATTCTACGGTTCGTACGTATAATATATCTCGGTGTGTGTATTTGTGAATATGCGAGGGAGCAATGAAGCTAGAAAGAGAGAGCGAGAGAATTGGTCGACGAAGCGAAGCGTATTAGAATTTATGGTTGTCGGGCCTCATGAATTATCGACGGTAATGAGTCAACTCGTGACTGTAATTTGACGCATATAATATTTAGTACCTTCCCGAGAGTGTTTGACTCTCATTCCCTCTCTATGAGCTCCCTTCCCTCAATCTAGTCGGATTTCAAAAATCAAACAAATTCCTCGATTATCTCGTTAATCAGGATCTTGAGAAAATTTTTCAGATGATTGTTTATCTTCTGTTTTTCGCTCCAATTTGGTGAACCGTGAAATAAGTTTCCGCGGTCAAAAATCGTCGAGCTTATACGATACGAGAGGACGAAACTATTTGTCGTATCAGCAGCTCGAGTGCATCGAGTATCTCGATGCATGAGTGGAGAGTCTGAACTATCGGAAAGCTTGCAAAAGTTCATTCAGCCAAAACGCGTGATACGAAGAATGTACACTCGTACTTCTATCTTAGGGTGGCGCCATAGTGGTCAATATTTTTTTCAATTTGACTCCCATCATCGAAATATAATCCTTATTATAAGAAGAAGAATCCTCATGAAGAATCCGGCCGATCAAAAAATATTCAGAGGTCGCTCAGAGCGTTCAAAGATGGAGATGCTCAACAAAAATCGATTTTTCAGAATTATTGCTTCGATTTTTTTATTTCATTGTTTTTCATGCATTAAATCAAAGAAGAGTAGACAAATAGGGATCTAGAATACCTTCGTATCGTTGCAATTGCATTTCGAAGTCTCATTTTTGAAATGATATTAATTTTTAAAAAAAGTAAACTTTTGACTGAAAACCCAGATTATTGCTTTCTAAAATCAGCGAATAATAGAAAAATCGCTATTATAAAAATAAATTAAGAGTCAATTGAATCGACTCCATCATTATAAAAGTAAATTTAACAACGAAACGAGCCACGTGTCGCCGATAAAAAAATTTCGCGGTGATGTCGACATGGCGCAGTAATAATTCACGTCGTTTCTTCCTTTTTTTTCTTCTCCACGAGCAAAACGCTTTCACCCAGACGTGGGTCAGTATCTCTGCGTGGTCGGGGATTTGTAAAATGATTCGAGGATACGGTTGGAACGAGCGAAAAACAAAACGTCGTGCTTGCGATGAGGAGAAAGAAGCGGTTCTTGCAACAATCTCACGGATGAAAAACGACAGTGGAAAAAGGGAATCTTTGGCAGACGAAATACACAGCACGAGAATACAAGCGGCGAGCTCGTTTTCTCTTCTCGGATGTATATATATATATATTATATCGTCTCTCTCTTGCTCTCTCGTGCTCATCTTTCTCTCTCTCTCTTTGACCGAAATATCGGTATCCCGGAAATCGGACGACTGCGCTCCGTTGGACCGACCGACTGTCCGGCGTACGAGCATCGCACAAAAGCGCACACATACCATATAAAATTACACACACACCGACGTGTACACGAATAAATGAGGGAAAGACGATTGAGGGAGAGAGCAGATTGCGAGCAAAAGTGAGACAAACCGGCTGAGTTATCGTTCGCGGGCTGCTCTTTGGATGCGCCGCAAATAAACCTTCTCAGCCGGAGGCGACTTGCACAGCGTTTGCCGTACGGTAACATGAATCTTGTACGTATAGTCTCTCTCTTTCTCCATCTTTGCGCGCGTAAAAGCTCTCTGTATCGCGATATTATGGATCTTTGACTTTGTGCGAAGCTCCCGGGACGACCCTCCCACAGATGTAACGATTTTAGAAGCCTCGCAGTTTTCTCAACACAATTATCGACGATTTTGGTTGTAGTGGAAGAGAAGGATGTTAAAGAATGTTGAGATTCTGTATCGGAAAGGAATTTTCCAGAAAAATGAGTCGTTTCTTTGAGATTAAAAGATTTGCCAGTGCCAAATCGAAGAATCTTGTTTTTTATTATTTAAGGAGAAAAACCACTGTAAAAATAGATTTTTTTGCACTTTTTCGAAGTAGGTACTTTTAAAAACACGTAGGTAAGATTTGAAAGTGAAATTTTGAATATTGAGTTACAGTCACTTTAATGAGAGCAGGTAGCGCGATCGATTTTGGGAAAAACGAAAAATCGTTTTTCTCAAAATTACTTTCTTCGATTTTTAGTTTTTTTTTTTTAATTTTCATATTCGTAATCACAGTAGCTGTACGTCTGCACGGGGGCGGGGTCGAAGAGTCGACTAACCAATATTTCGAACGGCCGAAATCCCGAATTTCACGATTACGAGCGTTCGAATAACGAAGCGCCGAAATCCCGAACGCTAGAAAAGAGAAAGTCAAGAGAGCCGCCCCATGCGTAAGAGAGAGAGGAGGCGCATCTTTCTCTCTCTTACGCATGGGGCGGCTCTCTCCGCTGTCGCTTTTCTGGCGTTCGGGATTTCGGCGCTGCGTTATTCGAACGCTCGTAATCGTGAAATTCGGGATTTCGGCCGTTCGAAATATTGGTTAGTCGACTCTTCGACCCCGCCCCTCTGCACGAAACCGATTTCAGAATTTTTGATAATTTAATGAATAAACAAAATTATAGAGGCTTCCTGAATCGTATTTTTTTGTTATTCAACCCTTTAAATCGCAAGAATTCGCCCCCAATTCCAACTTAAGGTACTAGTCTACTTTAGAAGGCCAAAAAAGCAAATATTTAAGATTTTTATTCTCAGATAAAGGAGCTGAGAATAAAATATGGCTATATAGCTGTAAGCTATAAAGCTATAAAATATGGCTATACAACATTGTTTCATGCTTCGAAAGTACAAAAAATATTTTTATTTTTTTCTATTTTTCTATATTTCTATATTATTTTTTTATTTTGTTTGTTTGTTTAAGAAAGCATTTTAAAGGGGAAGGTTTCTTACCCAACAATTTACCACCGTTAATGAAAAATCGATTTTAAAAAAATGGCGGAAGTTTGAAATAAATTGTGAAAAATTCAATGGTTCATTTTCATTTCAAACATGCGCTGTTTTTTTTATCGATTTTTCATTAACGGTGGTAAATTGTTGTGTAAAAAACCTTCCTCTTTAAAATGCTTGTTTATTTTTTTTTTCACACTGGCCAATCCTGAGATTAACCGTCGGCCATGGGAAAAGACATTTTTGACATTGGCAATTGACGTTGCCTTCTGTAAATTATTCAAAGGGTAAAAATAAAGAATAATATATTTTTTTGTTCTTTCAAAGGATGAAACAATGCTGTAAAAAGAGTTTTATCACTACATCTGATAAAGGAGTTGAGAAAAAACTTAAACATTTTCTTTTTTTTGGCCTTTTAAAGTAGACTAGTACCTTAAACCTTCAGCAGCCGTAAAATTAATTTATCCCGTCGAAAAAACCAATAATAAAATATGCATAAACTTTTCAGTCACGCACCCAGCAAAACTTCAACCATCAAAGTCACGTGGAATTTTTTTTCATACGTTGCGGATCTCACCGGATCCTCTTCCCCGTGGATATCTCAGAGAATTCGATGCCTCACGTGAGCTCGAAAGAGAAAGAGCGAAGGAAAACCTCCATAAATTCGATTTGGAATGTTTATGGTCGGATGAATTAGGATGATCCATATTCTTCAACCCTCTCTCGGTCCCAGACCAGACTTGGGACTTTGGCCCTTCGATTTCGTATATTTACAGCGTTCTTCGAACTTTCGACCCTGTCCTCGCGTGTTTCCAACCACAAAACTCCATCCCTTTGCCCACAAATAAGCGCATGGGGCGAGGGAACTGGGAGATATAGCGGAGTAGCCAGGGAGGATTCGCAAGGATATGTCCACAGATGTGCAGAGTTGGAGGGACAGACTTACACACGAATGGGACTGTTGGATGCGTAACGTCTAGGGGTAAGTTCGAGCAAAGGAAAAGATGTGTGTGTGTGTGTGTGTGTGGAAGTGGGAGGGAGAGAGGCCTCTATACAAGATCCTCTCCAACTCCTCGGGTTAGTTGAAGAGGCGAGCAGCCAAGATTTACGGTTGCCTCTGTAGACTCGACATATTCTCTGCCCCCTTAAGGTACCGTACGGCTCCACGAACTCTCGTACGTGTGCCCGTGTGTCTGTGGCTTTCGCTTCTGTATGTACGAGCTTGCGAGGGAGAGAGACAGCTTTTGCGCCCGCCACCACCGCGAGACGTTTACGGACGAACTCCGACCCCTGAGCGAAGACTAACTGGCGCAGCCCCAGCAATAAAACAGCGCATCAAGCCGAAGAGACCGCACCGAGACGCAACACGAATCTCTCTCCTATCTCTTCTCTCTCTCTCTCTCTCTCTCTCTCTCTCTCTCTCTCTCTCTGTCTTGATCTCCGAGTCTCTCTCTTCTACTCGTTTGGACTTTGAGACGCCTCTGCTGATATAGCTGCGATACACAAAGAGGCGAGAGGTTAGATTGGAGAACGAGCAGTGGGCAACACGACCGCGAAAACCGTAACAATCAACCAGGACAAAGAGAGAGAGTGAGAGAAAGATTGAAAGCGAGAGTGAGCAGGACGAAGACTGTGCCAGTCGTTTTAAGGGACTTGTAGCAGCATGAAGTTAATAAAAAGATTATGAATGTTTCGAGAAAATTTCACTTCGACCGCGCTAAGAAAGTACCTTGAAAAGTTTAGGAAAATTAAAAGAAAAATTGGCTGGACTTGATGTTTCTCAAAATGGCTATGAATTAATTACTCTTCTATTGATCTTTATCGGTACCAAAATTAACAATGTTTTTATTCCGTCGAGAAATTATTTCTTTACTTCAAATCTTTGGTAGTTACGATTGTCCTGAATTTTTTCTCGAATCTTCAAACGCCATCGCAGATATAATGTTTTTTTTTAGGAGAAAATAGTAGGTAATTGTTGGTTAAAATTTTTTATAAATAAAAGAAGTTGCGATCCTTATTCGAGCCAAAGTTAATAATGTTTTTATCCTACCCATTTATTTTTTATTTTTTCAAACTCCTTTTAATTGTCGATTGTCGATAGAAATTTCTTATAAATGAAAAAAGTCAGTCTGTTATAAATTGCTTCACATTATATGTATATATATATATATATGGGGCATTCCACGTCAAATCACGCGGTCATCAGCCTGACCCTCTCGGATTTTGATGTCCAATGAATTGTGGGTTTCGTTTGGCCCAAAGTATGACCTTAAATTTTTAGATTTTTTTTTCTTCATTTTTTAGGGGTTGCCCGAGCGAAAAATCATTAAATTGAGGTGAAACACAAAGAGGGGCCTTTTTTCAATTATTGAAATTTTTTTCACAGAAACTAGGACCCAAAACAGAAATTTTCATCATAGTTCGATAATGGGACAAAAATAATTACTTGAGGTCATATTTTGGGCCAATCGAAACCCACAATTCATTGGACATCAAAATCCGAGGGGGTCAGGCCGATGACTGCGTGATTTGACGTGGAATGCCCCATATATAAGTGCTCGAGGTTAAGCTGTTTGCGAGCTTTTTCTGTCTTGGGATTTCTCGAAAACCGATATACTTACTCTCTGGAAAGCCAGACCTCTCCACTTCATCTTTTTCTACTGAACCTTCATCCCTGGCATCGTCTCAACGTGGCTTCACCGGAGGCTAAGATCGATTCTTTCTTTTAGCTTCAGGAAAAATAAAATAAAATTTATCCAGAGAGAAAAGAGAGATCAAGCGATTCGTGCGAGTTTCCTATCAAAATGGCGATCGAAAGCGTCAGTCGTACGAGACTTTGGCGATCGCTGAGCAAGTGGAAAGTCGAGTGTGTGGTCAGACCAAAACGCCACCGCGCATTGAGAGATTCCAAACTCCAAAAAAAGGCACAAAACCCATGCTGAAATCGGTAATTTCCTACTTCGAGCGAACCGTCTGTTTTTTTCTATTTAAAAAATTATCCGAGTGACGATACATAGGGAAAAATAAGGGACAATGGACACCAACCGATATTATCGAAAAAATTGAAAATTAAAAAAATTAGAAAATAAAGGAATCACCATCATTGCCCACGCTAAATCTGATCTATATAATGGCATTTTCATGACAATTGTGTGTTTATAATAAATAAATAAATAATCACGATTAAAATTATATTTCGAGCTTCCAGCTGCGTTGTCTTCTTCTGGGGTTCATTATGCCCCCCCTCCAATTCCCCTGTATACATTTTTGACCGTCGATATTATATATCCAAGCATATAAAAGAGTCGATACGTTCGTTTGTACACATACGGCTCCATCAACGGCTCCCTGATGAATGGCCAGCATGAAGTCGATAAAAATCTTGTTTGTTCTCGTTGCACATGACCCATCGGTGCAATATAACCAATACAGAGAATTCCGTTCAAATTTCAAGCTCGTCTGATAAATTATTATTATTATTATTATTATTATTATTATTATTATTATTCATTCAAATTATTCCAACGTTCCTGAAAGTGATTGAAAAGCAAGCATTTCGTATCCCTCGTTAGTCAATTTTTTCAGTCCAATAATTAATGAGAAAAAACGATAAACCCTCTCAAATTATACATTCAATATTTGTTTTTACAACATAAAATTGACTCGAGAAGTGATCGGGTTTTTTCGGCCATTAGCTGAAATGCGGCTGATTTTTAATCGATCGCAATTCAATTAGTTGACGAATGACCAAGGACGTTAAAAATTTGAAGGGGGTCTGAAATTTCAAAAAAATCATTTTTTTTATTTTCTATCCTATAGTACAATATGTCAAGAATATTTTCCGAAAGTTTCAAGTTATCCTGACCACGAGAACACTTTTTTTGAGGGGCCTCCGGAAATCAGATCCCGAATTGTGAATTTTTAAAATATGCCACTAAAAAATTAATAAAATATTGTTCAAATTATGCTCTTTTGTAAGCTCGAAATTTTAAATGAAATAAATTTCAATCTATAAAAAATTGAAATTAAAATTTGAAATAAATTTTTCGAAAGTCAAAAAAATAAATCATTCATTTGTTACATAAAAAAAAGAAAAAAAGATTTTTTTTCAACCTTCGGAATCCCTGTAACCCCTCAAAGTCAGGATTTTAATTAGAATGCTGCGATTGAGGGGTATAATTAATTTTTTACTATCAATTTGGCGAGCAAGTTCAGCCATAAACTCAAAGGTTGAAAGAATTAACCCTCTGGCAAGATGAAGCTGTGGTTTTCATGGTCGTTACGTCGAGTTATCAATGTGCCATAATCGGGTTTCTCAAGTTTCGCGTTTACAGAAAACTAGACGCGCAGAAACGCGAAAGTTTCGTTCGGTATAGGCGATGCATAGTTTCAACTATCGCTACTTTACGCGTGTGTGATATCACCGAGTGTACAGGAAAAGCCTCGTCGGCTGAAACGCATCGCGTAAATGGTTTGGCAAAGTCTCGCGTCTCGTCCATACATATCTATATACATGCATATATATAAATTCTGGAGCATCGAGTAATCGGGTACTTTGTTAACGAGTCTGTCGCGTCGTTACTTCGCAACTGAGCAAACACATCACACCCTCGTGGCAGCGATATTCCCGTACAAAGCTCCGTTCTCCATCTCCCCACTTCTCGTACCTTCCCGAACCCGTATACGTATATTATAACCTTAGCAGGTTACGCGTCCCACCTTTGCTCCGGTTGTAATAACAATTACACGATATTACGAGAATGAAACGAGGTTAGCTTGTGTCGAATAAGAGCCTTTAAAGCCTCGAGTTTGCAACTATGTTAGCTCGACCACCATTTTACAACGAACAGTAAGGCTTCGGGGAGGGGGTGGTATAAATTTTTTTTCTTCTGAATTTTTTTGTTTGGTGCGCTATCGTTACTTAACAACATATTGAGAGCTTGCAGGAGCTTTCTCATTTTTTCTAACGAGTTGGAAAAATCCAAGTCCCAGGAAAACAAGACATTGAGAACCAGAAAAGGCAAAAAGGATCCCCCATTCAATTCAGCAAAGAAACGTCAGAAAAAAATCATAATAAATAAACAATAAATAAGTAAATAATAAATTAATAATAAATAAATAATAAAAGATAATGCATTAATAAGCTAATATTAAAAACAAAAATTAATTATTTTTTTAAATTCTTTGCTGAAAATTTGAGAAAAAATATCAAAAGCTCGTAGGATTTTCCGAATTCGCGAGAAAGAGGCAAAAAAATAAGTGTCCATTCATCGATCTAAAAAAAAGGGGTTGAAGAGCCGGAAGTGAAGTATTGAAAAGTTGAGGATATCTCAATTAAATTAGCGGAATGAAATAAAATTGAAAAAAAGCTTAGCCCGTGATGGAGAGGGACTTGGCTTGTTTCGAGGAACTCGGTGTGAATTTTCCGGCTAGATTTTTCCGGTGTATACATTTTCCGGCCTCATACTGATACAAACACTACGGCGTCATATAATATCGCGTCTATTATTTACGCGCAGTTTTTTTCCCTTCTTTTTTTTCGTTCTCCAGTCATTGAGACTGGCTGTGGATTTCGTGGTCCATCGTAATTTCGCATGGCGGTATAAACGGTCTCACATACGCATCGATGTATGAACGGGAGGTTGCAGGACATTATGTCGGATTACTAAAAACATGAGTGGCGCATTTTCTCTTGCAGAGGGCTGGAAGATACGCCCTTCATTTTTTTTGACGTTATATATGGATAAAGAGAGAAAGCCGGAGTTTGTATACGAGGAATTGAGGGGGTACACTCTTCCACCCCCGAGGAGGCAGCAGGTAGCCGACGGCAATTTTTTCACCGGGTCGAAACAATTTTTATTCCCTCACAAACCCCCAACAGCAGGTAGTGAATCGTTCTCTCACTCCTGACTTCTCTCTCATTCTAAAAAAAAAATTCTCTTTTTTCCGATTCCTATATATTTGTTTACATATATGGGTCATTATATGTCACATCGACCAAAAGATGGAATCGACCCCTTTCAATTTCGATGAAATTTGGCCAGAAGTTTTCGTTTTTAACAAAATGCAGTTCTACCATAGGAAAAAATTAATTTTTTTTTTTCGAAAGCTATGCAAAATTCAAAATTTCACAATTTTTCAAATCTTTCAAGTTAATTTTTTCAATATCTCGAAAACTATCGCAGTTACGAAAAATCGTTTTGAATTCGTCTTAAAGAGTATACTTTGGGCTACGAAAAGAAAATATTCAGAAAAAAAAATTTGAAAAATGATGAATTTGGAGAATTTTGAATTTTAAAAAATCGTGTAAATCCACAATCAACATTTAATTTTTTGTCAATTTTGTTTTATACAATACCTTGTACTGATCTTAAAAAATCCTGTAATTTTTGAGGATGTTGTTTTTTGTTTCAAAAATATAAATTTTTGAAGTTATATTTTTTTTACCAAAATACTGTTACTTTTACTTTTTTTACTACTCAAAAGTGCAAAACTACATGATTGCTCAACTTTACTTAACTGAGAGGTAAAAAAAAATTTTTTTTTACCAAAATTCAAAATTTTTTTTTTTTCAAACACAAAAATACCATCCTGAAAATTTCAGGATCTTTTAAGATCAGTACAAGGTATTATACAAGAAAAAATTTAACCAAAAATTTAATGTTGATCGTGGATTTACACGATTTCTAAAAATTCAAAAATTCATATTTTTGAAATAACAAAAAACACCTTTCAACAAACCAAAGAAAAAAAGAACGAACAAATTTCAGGATCTTTTAAGATCAGTATTCTATTAAAAAAATTGAACCAAAAATTTAATAATTAATTTGAATTTTCACGATTTTTGAAAGTTCAAAATTCTCCAAATTCATCATTTTTCAAAAAAAAATTTCGGAATATTTATTTTTCGTAGCTTCAAGACAAACCCAAAACGATTTTTTCGTAACTATAATAGTTTTCCAGATATTTGACAAATAAATTTAAAAGACTTAAAAAATTGTGAAATTTTGAATGTTGCACAACTTCCAAAAAAAAATTTTTTTATTTCTTTCCTTTGGTAGAACTTTGTTTTATTAAAAACGAAAACTTCTGACCGAATTTCATCGAAATTAAAAGGGGTCAATTCCAACTCTTGGTCGATTTGACATGGAATGACTCGTATATAGATATATGGATGGAGCTTTTTCCGGTCTCATATAGCGAGTTTTACCTTCTCTGCTTTTCTCACGCAGAGTATAAACGCGCTACTGGCCTTCCATCCCTCTCTCTTTTTCATCCCCTTTCTCCGTCACCGTCGTATTGCTCGCCCTCCCGGACTGTGACAACAGTTTTCGCTCCCCCGTGAGCGGTAAATCACCCCCTGCTCGTTCCCCGCGAAACTACATACACACATACACAGACCGGAAAAAAACCACCCCCTCTTCATCTCCCGCGTCCAAACCCCTTTTGTCGTCTCTGCATTTGTCTCTCTCTCGCTTGTTTCTTCGGTTCAGGTCACATTCGTTTCTCCATCCCTCTGCCTCCTCCTCTTGGATCCAAGGTCTCGCGGGCACCAAACATTTATCAATTATTTCGCGTAAACTTTTCGCACCCCTCTGCATCCCCTCCCAAGTCGGTTTGCTGTCTCTCTCTCTCTCTCTCTGACTCGATCCTCGGGTAGATTCAACGGGGAAGTCACAGAGCGACTATCGCACGGCGGACAATCATGTAATTCAGCCACGTTCGGTGAACCACACCGGCATTGCCGTCTCGAGACCAACCCCTTCTAGTTTATACCGCACGTGTGCGATACACACATTTCGTAGATTGTAGATGCGATGATGATGCTCTCCTGTGCAACGTGGTAGATCCGAATGGCCTTTCGACTATTTCATGGGGTCGCGTCTGGTTTGAAAATTACCTTCGCTGAATCACAACCCCCAAAAGAAAGGGGTAGGGGTGATAAAAATAATTCTAGGATACAAAATAAAACAGCTGAACTATTCTTCAAGAATGTCCCTTAAGGGGGTCGTCTAGTGTGAAGCCTGTTTTTTAAATATTTTTTTCGGGATTTTTTTTTGACAAACTATTAAAATAAAATAATTTATGCATTGTGTATCATTTTTATTAACATTTGAACAAACTTTGTGAATTTTTTGAAGTGAATGTATTAAATATAATCGGAGATACACCGCCCAAATATGCAATGCGAAAAATTGATTTTTTTTTCTAAAGCGTAAAAAAATGATTTTTTTGGAATACTGACTTTATCTTGGTTCACGGTAGAGTCTCAAGTCTCACAATTGAAATGGCGTTTGGTTTTTTGATTTCAGATAAGCAGAACGGCCGGAATCATAGCAGCAGTCGAGCACCTTTTTTTTTATATGTGTTCCTGTTGGGCGGTGTATCTCCGATTATATTTAATAAATTCGCTTAAAAAAATTCACAAAGTTTGTTCAAATGTTAATAAAAATGATACATAATTCAGAAATTATTTTATTTTAATGGTTTGTCAAAAAAAAAACCCGAAAAAAAATATTAAAAAAACAGTTTTCACACTAGACGACCCCCTTAAACTCGTAAAAAGTCAATTCTGGAGCGACCTGATTTATATCTCCACTGGACCTTGAAGATAAAAAAATCCTCAGATACAGAATAAAACAGCCAAACTACCCCTATTTAAGCCTCACCTTCGTGAGCACGCCTGGTCGAGTTTCTTCATCCCTTATTCTCTTTCGTTGTCTTCCATTTAATTCTACGGGCCAGAAAAATAGTTTTTCATGACAAAGTGTTGAATTGACCGTGAAACACGAAGATGGCGGACATTTTTTCCAATTTCAAATATTTTCTGGTCATGAAATTCGAAATCGTATTGAAAAATCGTGTTTTTTAAATAGTGAATATTTATTAAATCCAACAAATTTAATTATTTAATTAAACTGGTTAAATTAATTGAATTTTCGATATTTAGTAAATATTAGGGAGTAAGTATAGTCTCATTACGATTCGATCTTTTCGCTATTCCTGATCAGCCAGAAGTTTCCCACAATTAATCTCATTTCTAATTCACTTTTTAACATTCACCAAATATTAAATATTCCAGAAATAAACATTTGATATTTAAATATCAATAAATATTAATAAACAACGAATTTTTAGGCTTTAACGACCGTGAAGCCTTGTCGAGAACCTATAATTTTCAAGCATGCTCGAAATTAACAATTTTTCATCAAAACTAGTCGTCTCGAGTCATTTGACAAACGCTTGGAGAAAAAAATCCTCACTTTGTCCTCTCTCGAAAAAAATGCAATGCGTCACAAGTGGTCGGAGGATCGAAGGACGAAGAATGATGGCGGGGGTTCTAGCGAGAGCAGGGGAGGGGGAGGGGGAAAGAGAGAGTATTAAGTGTGGTAGATTTGAAAGTGCCTCGGAGCGATACATATATCGGCTCGGGCAACCTTCCAATTTGCAAGTTTCTCTCCTCTCGATACTGGCAACTTTTCTAATAAGTAGCCCCCCCCCCCCTCAACTGCCTTCCCGCCCTCACATTGGTTTCGCGAGGGTATTACGTGAGAGAGAAGGTTGCAATTCAAATATATGTATACCTATGAGGGCCTCAAGTATACCAGAGATTTTTCTCAACGATATTCATTATTGCTTCGCGTTTCGACGTGTATCAAGCCACACCGCAGGGCAAAACTCCTCTTTACCGCTGGCGCTCCTCCGGTATTACGTACACCGGTAATAGCCAAAGGGCGAACGAAGAAATAGCTTTACTTCTCTCCCTCTGTCTCTGCTTCTCTCATACTCTTTCAGAAAGTCTCATGCTGATGGGCTGCGAAAACGTCTCGCTCCTCGTCCTCTCTATGCTGCGGCTCCTCCTCGTTTCTTATCGTTCCTCCCCTCGTCCTTTTTCCTCCCTCATCCCCGAAAAACTTCAACCTCACACATGTAAACGCGCATGCATAAGAATGTTGAAAATTCCTCGAGTGCGTCGCTTTCAAGAAGCAGAAGCGATACGTATAGATATTGTACGTGTGTGTGGCAAATATCGTATAACCAAACGTACAGCCGCGAGTTTGGAAAACTTGTTCCATAACCAAATTCACGGCTGATTTATATAATATATATGCATATAGGTATATTGGGTATGGAAGGTATGAGGGAAATCGAGGCATTCAGACTGCCGATTCAGAGATTCCTCGCTAATAAGATCGCTTCGAGTTTGCACGATTATTCTCGAATGCGATACGACTGTTGGGTGAATTCTCAATCCTTCGGATTGTTGCGGCAACTTTTTTATTCATTTTCATGTTTCATTTGTTGAAGATTACCGAGTGGAAATTAAATATGATGGATTTTTATAAATAAACAATATACTTCCATCATATTTTGCATTTACTTAAATTTCAGCTTTATATAAGAAAAAAATTCTTTTCCAAAAACCCTTTCAAATTTTCGTTTTATTTTGTTTATTTTTTGAGTAAATTGTCGCTAATTATGGAAGGTCAGAGATTCCCAAATGGAGATGAAAATATATTTCCAAATCCAATTTTCTAAATTTTTGTAAATAAACATATTTTCATCATATTTTGCATATATCTTTGTTGTGAATTTTCGAATTGAATTTCAACTTTCTAAGAGAAATATTTGTTCGCAAGAACCCGTTCAAATTTTTGCTTTTCGATCCCCAAAAACCACGATAATTTTTTAGATCATCTTACTAATTTTTAAAAAAATTGTATTATTTCATCCCCGCTTCGAGAAATCCACGCGCCTCCCCTTTTTGTAATAAATTTGTGGGACGAGAAGAACACGAGTTTTTACATGGGGATTTTCTCCATTCCCTTAAAAGGAAATCCGTGATAAAAATCTGGAAATAAATTTGCAATCCCGCGCGGCAATCGGCTTCGTAAATGGGAATCACCTGATACTTTTGTAAATGACAGCGAAACTCTGTGGCACATTTCACGAGACTCCGCGTATACTTTACAAAACGAGACAAGACCCTTCGAGTAACCTCCCTACGTATACAACTATATACACACCACTGATACCCACACTGTGGACTTTCTATCGTGTACCCTCGATTATCGATAGTCCGAGCGATTTTTCGTTGCTCATCGAGACTCGGTTCGCCGGCGAGCTTTTCCAATTGGTCCGATAGAAGAGCCTCTACGCGAGTCAACTACGAATTTATCGTCTGGGTTGATGGTTCCCCCGAGGAATCGGATATATATATATAAGTTGGGACAGCTCTCCGCATCTCCCTTTCTCGTTTTCGGTTTCCATGTACGTCTCTTTCTCTCCTTTCATCCGGATCCTAATTCAGACTCCCCATGAGTCTTTTCTACCATATCAAGAGCACACACGATACGACATGCCCGGAATCTTCGACTCAACGAGCAACTAAGGTCAACCCATCTAGATAGAACCAAAAGAGAAAGATACAGGGAGAATCCTATCGACTTTCATTCTCTTGTAATAGCGTCTAGTTAACTATAACTGTAAAGAATGTATCATTTTAATCTTTTTGTTCCTTAATAAAATAAAATAAAATAAAATGTTACCTTAACCCCGAGGAAAAAAACAATTCCTTCGATATCTTGATGAAGGGTTATTTGAAAATAACAGTAAAAAAATGTCAATATCTATTCGAACGCACCGATCTTTATGCGTAGCCATTTTCTTTCTCTAATTATTTATAAAATGGTGACAAATTGGGATTTTATTTAACTTTTAAGGCCTTTCTTGAATTCGAGCTGGTTTGAAAAATAAGGTAAATGTCCCAATTATTGAACAGCTAAGGATCTGGGGATTGAATTCGGTGAGAAAAATATATAAAATCAAGAAAAAAAATCATCGCTTTCATGTTCAAATGATACTTTGATATTTTTACTTTCGAAAAATAACCCTTTAAATTATTTTTAAATGATTTCAAATGAAAAAAAAGAATAAAAACGTGAAGCATGAAAATGTCTCAATTATTGAACACTGGAAGTGCCTATGTCCCTAATATTGAACAGGCATGTCCCAGTTATCGAACACTCTCGAGAATTCTTTTTCCGTTCTGAAAATATTATTTTGAGTACAATATTTAGAAATAAAAGCAAAATCAAACTCTTAAATAATCTTTTATTGATCATGTAAAAATACAAAAATATATATTTAGTCTCTTTTGACAGGTTTTTGGTTCATTCGCATTTGGTTTATTTTTGCTTTTCAACTCGAACTTTATTTTATTTTTATTTTCAGCTTCCTCGTTTTTATGTTCTGTTTTTGTTTGATTTTGTCGCAGCTTTCTTGTTTTTCGACTGAAATATCAATCAGCAATTATGAAAATTTTTCAATTTTCCAAATTTTGACTCAAAATTTTACCTACCATATTTTTGAAAATATATTCTCTAAAGAAATGTAAAAAAAAATTATTTTTAATTTTTACAGTGGCGATAACGACGGTGAAAAGTTCTGGAAGGAACGTGAAATTTTCTAATTTATTGTACTTGATAGTGGCACAATTGCGAGAGTCAGAGTATCATACATTATCGATAATTACGGAGGGGAGAGTCCGAAAAGATTCAAAATGGCGCGTAACGTCGAAGTCCCTCGTGTATTAAAACGTTGGAGTCTCTCTATGGATAATTGCTCACGTAAGCGCTTCGTACGAGAACGAGTGAGATAGGGATACGTCGAAAGAAAGAGAAAACGTAGGACAGAGACTCGATGGACAATGGGACTGACCGGGAGTATATATCGCCTGGTCAGCCGAAACCTTAACGACCCACCGGAACGTCGAACACCCACCAATCGTTCGATGTTAATCGCTTCGAGCAGCAACAACCGTGAAACCGGCTCTACACCGGCGATCTTCTCTCTCCCCGCGTCTTTTATCAGGACGAAAATCGCTCGATCGAACATGGGACCATAAATTTTGTACCTTGAGGTGCGGAGGTTCCTCTGGTTTTATAATTCCCTGCGAACTATTCTGTACAATCATAATTTCCCAGTATATTATTGTGCGACAATGATAGGGGTGGGTTTTTCACTATTTAAAATATTACAGAATGCCATTCACATTTGGACTCCAGTGGAAAAGAAAATCGGATGCAAAAAAAACATCTGAATTCATCTTCAACCCCTAATTTTCCCTCCAACTCCTAAAAAGCCACCCCTGGAGCTTCTCTATTTATTTTCCTATGGGACTTGGACCTTGATGATCAAAAAGTCCTCAGTTACAGAATAAAACAGCTGAACTACCCCTATTTATGCTTCACCTTCGCACGCACGTCTGGCGAAGCTTCTTCATCCCTTATTCTCTCTCGCTTCCTGTCCCTCTCTCTTTCATTTAATTCTACGTGCCGCAAAAACAATTTCCCGGTTATGTGCTGTGCGAAGGCATCCTTGAGCACGGCTAACGTCTTCGTTCCCGATTCGCCACCTGAGCACGCGGCCAAGCCATCGTTCCCACAATATGGTATCTTTCTTCCCGGAACCCTCGACCCATGATAATGGGCGAGAGGAAACCCTGCGTTCTCGCTTTCGCCTCTACATTGTGGCACATATATACTACAACTACATACAATACATACGCATGTACTTGCATATACTGGGCTTGCGTTTAATACCCTTGATATATAAGCAAACTGTACGAGAGGGACGTTTCTCCTGAGGGTGGCGGCTACCCTCGGAAGACTCGGCGTATACCCACGAGTTTTCCAGGTGTTTCTCCACTGGCTTTTCTCAGTGACGGTTCACTGGAATTTCGAATTCCGAGCCGAGTGAAAAATCTGTAATTAGGAGCTTCCATAAAAATTCTTTCTCAGTTTCGATGGACTGTTTATTGAGTTTAAAAGTGAAAGAATTTTTTGAATTAGCGAAAAAAGGGATATCTTCGGGGTGGAACAATTGCGGTGGAAACAGCTTTTGAAAAAAAGATGAGGGAAAAGGCATTGAATATATATATATATATATGGGACATTCCATCCCAAATCGGACAGTTTGAAATTTTATTTTTTTATTTCCTCAATTTTTTTATATTTTTGAGTACCCATCAAAAGACCCTTCCTGTTAAATTTTGAGATTTTTTAGATTACCCGTTCAAAAGATATTAAATTAACAAAAAACCACTCTTTTTTTGGTATTTTGGTCATAACTTCTTTAATAATGGTCCAAATTAAAAGTTTTTTTTTCAAAATTTTTGTTTTTTCATGGCCTTTTCATAAAAAATACAACAAAAATATTCGATGTGTTTTTGAACGAGTTTTTTGAGTTTTAAACGTTGAATCGCGTTTTTAAAAGTGAACGTCATTTTTGATTTTTTTTTAACTTTTTCGTATCGAACATCTATATATTCAACAATTTTTAAGACTAGTCCGATCGTGGGATCTCAATAACTACTATTTTTTTTCGATTTGTGAAAATAAAAAAAAAAATTTTTTATAAATTATTATGAATACCAATTTTTGTTACTGTATAGTCTTTTTTAATCATTCTAAATAAATTTGGATACTTTTTCATTGTTAACAGATTTTCAAAATTAATATGAGTGGGCATTGAACCTAAAAAGTCTACCGAATATTGCTGTCAAATTTTCACATGAAAAACATTATTCAGATGCAAAAGAAAGATTTTATTTGCGATAAAATACTGCGAAGTCAATCACAGGGGGATACAAAAATTTCATTCAATTATTCCAATGAGCAACGGAAACGTATTGACAAAGGAATATTCTAATTCAGGAAATAATCGTATATTTAAGGTTTTCAAAAAAATACGTGAATAAATAAAAACTGTTGTTATTATTGTTCGTAAACAGACTTAATGATTAATTATTAATTTTAAGAACCAGTTAACAATAAAAAAGTGTCAAAATAAATTCTAAATATTGAAAAAAATACTATACAGTAACAAAAATTGGTATTCATAATAATTAATTAAAAATTTTTTTTTTTAATTTTCAAAAATCGGAAAAAATAATAGTTATTGAGATCCCACGGTCGGACTAGTCTTAAAAATTGTTGAATATATAGATGTTCGATACGAAAAATTAAAAAAAAAATAAAAAATGACATTCACTTTTAAAAACGCGATTTAACGTTTAAAACTCAAAAAACTCATTAAAAAACAAGTCGAATATTTTTGTTGTATTTTTTCTTGAAAAGGCCATAAAAAACAAAAATTTTGAAAAAAAAAACGTTCAATTCGGACCATTATTGAAGAAGTTATGACCAAAATACAAAAAAAAAAAGCGGTTTTTCCTAATTTAATATCTTTTGAACGGATGATCAAAAAAATCTCAAAATTAAACAGGAAGGGTCTTTTGATGGATACTCAAAAATATAAAAAAATTGAGAAAATAAAAAAAAAGTTTTTCTAACTGTCCGATTTGGGATGGAATGCCCCATATATATAAAGGAGCAATTGGTCCAGGGACGACGGAGTACATGTATACATGAGCTTTTGCTGCTTCTGTTGAAGGGGAGGGCGAGACACCAATGCAGTTGGAAAACGAAGCACGTTTTGTTCGACCTGAGTGTTCCCGAGACAAAAGAGAGTCGAATCGAAGTCACGTGGATGCTCCGAGGTTCTCTTCTGGGTCGTTAAAAATGGCTGACCAAGGGGGGTTGAATTTACTGCTGTACGTTTTTTTTCTCCTATCTTTTCTCCTCATCTTGTTCTTTCGCCATTTTCATATATATGTATATATAATCAAAAGAATTACGAGACGAATTGTCCTTCCGTAACAGCGTGAATCAAAGCGCGGGGACAACCACCGGCGCGAGTTTATCACAAACCGGGTCGAGAAGTAAAGGGTGAAAAGTGAGGGAGAAAAAAACTTTAAAAGATTCTTGTAAATAAGTATCCGTCTATACGTATTCTTATCCAAGTTCTTAAGGGATGAGAGAGCCTTCTTATCCTCGCGCTACTTTCATCCCTGTTCCCCTTGACTTGATTCTCAAAATTATACGGGATGTTCCCGACTAAATGGACCAATCCTACACCCAGACTCAATGGGATTTTATGTGTGATTTTTTTTAATGCTTTGAGCTTCTTTCGGGAGCAGGTAGGAATTAAAAAAAAAAATTTCATCAACAAATTTCTGAGCTAATATTTTTTTAATGTTTTTTTTTTTAAATCCACGATGTCTGCGTGAATGTGAAATTTTCAGAGAATATTTCCCAAGATGTCATTTCCAAAAAGAAATGTCTTTTTACAACAAAGTGATTTGTCAACTTTTACCATCGTTTGCAACCCTTTGGAAATCAATCACTTTCACCAGGAATCCCTCATACGTGGAAAATTCAGCGAGTATCATACACATATGTACCGGGTGATACGTAAATACGTAGCATATAGGAAAATCTCTGGGTGTACTCGAGAGATCGAGCGAGTTGGGCTTGTCCGTTAACTCGGCTCAAGTTATTCAATTCGATGGGGGAAAAGGGCCTCTTTCTCCTCGCGGCACTTGTAAATTTATTTTGCAATTCAATCAAGAGCAGCCATCCCCGTATACCGAGGACGCATGCAGCAACTTTTTCACACATATTCTAAACTCGATCTGGCTCGTGTACGTGTATGTAAATACACGATATACATGTTTGTATACATATAAACACGTACGCGTCGGAGGGCGGCAGAAGGAAAGACAGGAAAAATGTGTCGATATAGGCGAGACTGAGCGCGGGGGTTGCGAGTGGTGGCACAACTTTTCGACAGGGTTGAAAAAATGTTGGAAGGGGTATCCTCATCCGGTACCCACCGGAATCCAAAATCTGAAGGCCCAATATGTGTGTATGTGTGTATAAATTTCAGTGTAAGTACACATCGAGAGTCAGGCCAACCCCCCATGCTTCGCCTCCACCCCCGCGAGTTTCGTGTGTCGAGCTTGTTGAAAAAGTTTTCACCGAGAAGAAGAATCTCGAGAGTAAAGGTGTTATAGGAGAGCAACGGGGATGAACGAGGGAAAAGAGCCGAGGAACAACCCTCTCTCGACCTGCATCATCCCCCCGCCCCCCAAACACACTCGCCGTTTTCAACATTCTCTGTTTACGAATTTCTTCCTTTTCCAACCCCCTGCTGCAGAAACACCCTCCATTTTCCGTGTTTCAGAGGGAGGCTACGGCGAAGCGGTGCTCGATGGTGTGGCCTTTTTTTTCTTTCGTTCCATTTTCGTTTTACTCTTTGGCGGCTCTGCGACCCCGATAGGCAAAGGAAGTGTGTGTGTGTGTGTGTGTGTGTGTGTGTGTGTGTGCCACAGGTCAGAGAAACGCGAAAGTTGTCTTACGCGGCTTGGCACGAGAATCCAGAGGCGAGAGAGGGTGCGCACCCTCACGCTTCTCGCTCAAGTCTCGGAAACTTTTAGCCCATTTTGCCCGTTTTTCACCCCTCAACTTGTAATGGTACATGTACATGTATATAACGTGTATACCTTAGGGTGTGGGTCGAATAAAATGACTAATTTTTTTTTTCCTCGATATAATGAAAAATGTATTGTTTGGCATCTCAAAAAAACCCTCTGCAAGTATTAGCTCTTCATATTTAAATTAGGAGGTCCCTCATCGAAAATTTTTATTTCCCATTTAAATAACGTAGGAATTTTTTTTTAACTTTAGAATTTTTTTAGACCTTAACCGTTGAGGTTAGGAGAGTGTTGAATCGATAAAACACAAGAGAGCTTTTTTTTGTAGAGCATTAAATGTTCTACAAAAATGTGCTAAAAAAACTCTCCTAACCTCAACGGTTGAAGTCTAAAAAAATTCCAAAGTTAAAAAAAAAATTCCTACGTTATTTAAATGGAAAATAAAAATTTGCGATGAGGGACCTCTCAATTTAAATATGAAGGGCTAATACTTACAGAGGGTTTTTTTGAGATGCCAAACAATACATTTTTCATTATATCGAGGAAAAAAAAATTAGTCATTTTATTTGACCCACCCTAGTATACCTACCCCGTTATGCCGACTTATGCCCCCGCGCCGTTTTCAGTCCGTTCCTATCAATTCGACCGTGTGTATACGAGCAGCTCGCCTTCTCTTCGCCCTCGCCGAAGATATTACCGATATTTCGAAACGAGACGTGAAAAACGGATTACAAAAAAAGTTTCCACTGTGTGTATATCCGATATTACTGATGGCCGAATATACAGGGTGTCCCATTTGACTCGAGATACCGAAAATACTCGATATTTACGGGGTGAATCGAAAAATCTTGAGACACGTATCAAGGCGACTTAAATGTAGAATTTAATGGCTCTCCTACTTTTTTATTGACCATGAATTCTCAAGGTGATATAAAGGTCAAGACTCAAAAAATGGAAACCTATATTTTTTACGGCAGCATCTTTTTATACGTGAAAAAAATGTACAACATCTGTTGGAAATATTTTTTCATTTGACATTTTATTTAATTTTATTTATTCGATAAGTTCGATTAAAAACACGTGACCTCTGGATCACCTTGAACATGTCAACTCAATAAAAAAATAATTTGATTCTGCATTTGAATCAACCTGATGCGTGTCTCGAGGTTTTTCGATTTACCGCGAACATATCGAGTTCGCAATTTTGGTGTTTCAAGTCAAATGGGACACCCTGGACATAGAAAAGCCGATACAATATATATGAAGTACTCCGTGTTAAATTGTGCCATTTTTTTTTTTTTAGGAAAATAATTATTTCATTGCTTCATTATTAAAGCGCTTTTGAAGATTAATATCGTATAGGAGGATAATAATAAGATAATCGAATTTTCGTGATAGTCGCAGGATTTGCGGTCGAGATATTAAACGAATGATGGGAGAAGGAAGAGAAAAATGTGAGGCGGGTATGAAAAGCTCGAGAGGGAAGGAGAGAAGGAGACGGAGAGCTGAGGGAGAGTGGAAGGAAAAGTTTATGAAGAAAATCGAGAGTGAGAGGAAAGAAGGAAGAGGGAGGAAGAGAGAGAGAGAGAGAGAGAGAGAGAGATATTGAGGGAAGAAAACCGCGAGAGAAAGAGGACTTATGACAAGGTATATGGGGGTTGTAATAATAAACGACGAGGTACGCAAAGACGACTAATTAGTCATACCTCGTCCCTAAGGCTGATAAATTGTTCCGACATTGCCGGGTATACTCTCTGAGCGTTTCAGGACGTTTAATATGGGTGAAAGCGAAGGTGCGGTTTATATCTCAGGCTCCGGGTTCTCCACGTCACCCGCTTATACGACGACACAAGAACGTAATTTTCTCCGACATACTGGAGAGAGAGAGAGAGAGAGAGAGAGAGAGAGAGAGAGAGAGAGAGAGAGAGAGAGAGAGAGAGAGATAGACTGCTACCGATGGTGTACGCGCTCGGGAAAACGCGCTTCACGAGTATCTAAGAGTAACTATCAAATCTCACGAGACAACGGCGTGGAATTCGAACGTCCCAGAATCATTCCAATGTGTGCGGGACATTATTGCACATCAGGTGTTTCTCGTATTTGCGATCAAATACGGAAATGGAGATGAATTATCAGTGACCGAGTATTTTCCATTCAGGAACGGATAATTAACCAATTCCCATGATAACAAAATATTTCAGGGGTGGAAATTCTTTATTAAAGTGTTACATTGGTTTCAAACTTTAAAAAAGCATATTTTCTCTCTTTTTTATATAATAAATAAATTTTGTTTAGATTTATTTTAAATTAAAATTAAATTTTTTTAAATTAATTGTTCACATATTGAACATTTTAAGCATTAAAAGAACAACATTTGAACAATTACCATGATAAAAAAAATATTTCATTGGTGGAAAATCTTTTTTTAAAGGATTACATTCGTTTTGAAGGTTAAATGTTTTTTTTCAAACAAGCTTTTATCAGTTGTTTATAAAAAATAACTAAAAAGTTAAAAATAATTTTATTCTGATTGGAAATATCATAATTATCTTTTTGCAAATCTTGAAACTTCATATCATATATTAAATCTTTGTTTTCTCATCACAGTATCAAGTTTTCAAATAAAAGCGTGTTACGCCCTCGTTTTTTCACTTGCTGTTAAAATGTAACGCGCTTTTATTTGAAAACTTGATACTGTAATAAGTACACAAAGATTTAATATATGGTATAAAGTTCCAAGATTTGAAAATATATAATTATGATATTTCCAATCGAAATAAAATTATTTTCAACTTTTTAGTTATTTTTATTAACAACTAATAAGAACTTGTTGAAAAAAAAAATTCGTTTATTTATTTTTTACTTTTTAATATTTATGATGTTAAATAACTAGTTTTGTAATTCATATCTAGTTTCGCATAATTTTTTACCAAAAAAATGTATCACAAAATTTGTTACGCAAAATTGTTTCACACAATTAATTTGCAACACTTTTTTGCAAAATTTATGCAAACAAATTTTTTCACATTTTTTTGAAAAAGACAGTTGCATAAAATTTTTGTAGAGAAATGTTGCAAATGAATTGCTTAAAATCATTTTGTGAACAAAATGTTGCGAAACAATTTTGTGTGATAATATTGCATTGTTATCCGATTTATGCATGCATGGAAAATTTTAACTCAATCGGAAACCGGGAAGTGGTCAAATTTAACTTGCAAGATTTGATTACAGACAGACAGACCCTGGGATAGGTGTAACTAAATAAAAGCTTGTAATAAAAAAGCATATTTTCTATTATTTTATTATAATAAATAATCTTTTTACTTTTTATTTCTTTTAAATTTATTTTCAATTAAGATAAAATTTTTAATTTATTGAAATTTATTTCGTTTATTTATTTTATCACTTCATTAAAAATTTTAGCATGTACATAAGCAACATTTAAATAATATTTAATAAAATTTGTATTAAAAAATTTAAAACTAATGTACCTCCTTAATACATCATGCACTCAAAATATCGAAAAAGCGCTTTTTTACATAATTCAAAAAAATTAAAGAAAAGTGATTTCGAGTGTAATTTAATCATCAACGACAAATTTCATCTGTGTCAAGTGTATCTCGCAATGGAAAGATGCGGAGGCACGCGTGACCATCCGTTCGTTTCGCCACTTGAGTGAGAATTTCATGCACGGATATCCGGGCAAGCTTGCAATCGCGAGGGGATTACAGAGATCCGAGTCACTCGCGTCTCGCGTGTTTTTCGCGTGTCGCGTCGCACCTTGACATAATGACACATCGTGATTACCGGCGCATTCATGAAGCGTCACGAAGCGACACTTTCATGAATCCCAATCATCCCTTACGTATAATTTTTTTCATGCAACAAAACTACGGGCCGTTCCATTCGAAATGAACAAAATTACGTTTTCAACCTCAACATTTAAAAATAAGTTATCAATTTGCGGTAAACTTGGAGATAAAGCCCCTTAAGATATACTTATGGAGCTGTAAAGAAAAAAAATACAAAATTCTCAAGATTTATTTAAGGTCATAGTCAAGCAATATTTTTTTTCACAACTTACATGGAATAGCCCATATATTTACATGCAAGTACATATATGTGTCACATGTAAGTACATGATATAGGAAATTCAGGTTTTCCGTGCAGAGGGTAAAAAAAAAAATTCCCTCTCTGGCCAAGAGTGCGCGTATACGTCAATAGCTTGGGGGTGAGGCGGGGGCCGGAGGGGGTTGAATTTCCGCTTTCACTCTCTAATTCGTAATTCGTGCGGTTCACGTTCGGCGAAACTCCGCTCGTATAACTAGCATCACCTCTTTCCCATTCGCCACGACCAAAGTCGTAACGTTATACCCGAACGAAGTGGAGAGAATCGTTGCAAGTATTTTATCCTGGTGCCCCTCTGCCGCCCCCCCCCCCTAAAAAACTACACATACACACGCACACACAGTGTGAAAGTAAACTTGTGTAGAATCGAGGGCATGTAAAAGCAGCGATGTTCACATCCATGAAGCTTTTTTCCGTGTTTATGGGAGGAGGGATGGGTTTAAGGGGGTGGAGGCGGGGGGAGGGGGCTCGTTGGGTATTTCTTCACGGTAAAACCGTGCGCTCCGACGGAATTCAATTCAATGCATAGCAAATGGAAGCGAGAGCGACCGCGGTTGTAACGCTCGAAAAGGTGCCCCTCTCTGCCCCCTTCCCCCACCCTCCAGCAACTCCACCTTCTTGCATGGTTTTTTCACTTTCCTTTTATTTATTTATTTTTGTTTTTATCTTTTTTTCGTCCGGGTTTCTCGTTGCCGAGGTGCAAATAAAAATTGTAACCCCGGGTGGCGAAAACGACGGAGGGGGGGGGGGCGAGGATGAGAGGGGGTTGGGGCGGGGGTTGGACGCTCTCGTTGCATCGAGCATCACGGATATACGGATGAATATATATTGCACGTGTGTATGGGTGTCCGTGTAGTCGTACTGCGAGTTTACACAAGTATATATACGAAACTCGCTAAATAATGCACCTTTATCGCTGCGCGTCCGGTCATGTACCGCCGTTACTACTACTGCTGCGACTATTTGTCGGTGAATGGCCGTCTGTAGAACGAAGAAAATGGTGCGAGAGGGGAGAAGAGAGAGAGGAAACGGATATGGGAGAGTGAGAGAGGCTGGAGGGTAGAAAACACCTTGGCGCGCGAAAACGAGACCTCTAAGGTCTAAGCTCCGTTTATACGGCTTCTCGGGCACCTTCTTCCTCGTTCTCAACCCTCCTCTCAAGCAACACCGTATTACTTCTACGTGTACCTCGCAGTTGAACCATATACGACGGGGAAGAGGGATGTTTAATTTAACAGTAGCCGAACAATACTGTACGTACACTGCGAGGACAGAGTATATTAAAAAAGAAAATAAAATGTCCGAGGCACTGAGACTTTTGCGAGAATAAAGACGCTGAGACTTCGATGAGAGCGAAGACGCGGCGACTTTGAATGAAAATATAAATTCCGAAACCTCGATGGAAATGGAGAGGATGCTGAGAGTATGATAAACATGACAAAAATGCTGAAATTGAGACTTTTGAAATTGAGACTGTTGAGACTTTGATGAAAATGAGAATGTTGAGACTTTTATAAAGTTCAAAAGAATTTTATGAGAATCGCCGGAGATTCTGATAAATGTGACAAAGATTATGTGTCTATTAAAAATGGCGGAGGTGCTGAGACTGTAATGAAAATGATAAAGAGGGTTGAGACTAACGAAAATGGCAAAGACGTTGAGAATTTAGTAAAAATGACGAAGATGCTGAGACCAAGAAAAATCGTGGAGATTCTGCGACTAATAAAAATTGTGGAGGTGCTGAGACTTTAATGAAAATGAGAATGCTGAGAATTTTATGAAAATTGAAAAGAATTTGATGAGAGTTATCTGAGACTTTAATGAATTTAAGGTTGTTTAGAAGCAAATCACGGTTAATGAGAAAATTCTGAAAATTTGGTATGTTTTTCAATGAAGTATTTAAGAGGTCGTGTAAAAATTTCACGACGATTTGGAAGCTCGTTATCGAATAATTAAGATTAACAAATTCAAGAAAATTAAATGTAGTCTTATGGAAACTGATATAACTTTGCGATAAGTTTTTTTTTGACCTCTCAATTTTTTAATATCCACAATATACTGGAAGCAACGGAAAGAAAAGGATGTTTATTAATAAATATTTTTTTTTGTTTATTTAAAAAATTGTTTTTAACAAAACGTTAATTTCTTAATAACGAGCTTCCTAATCGTCGTCAAATTTTCACACGACCTCTTAAATACCTCATACAAAAACATACCAAATTTTCAGAATTTTCTCATTATTTTTCATTTTAACCCTTAAGGAGGTTGAAGTAATGATGATATAATTCTGAAAATTTGGCGTGTTCTTGCATGAAGTATTCAGGAGGTCGTGTAAAAATTTCACTACGATTGAGAAGCTATTTATTGAACAATTAACCTTCGAAGCTTTCATAGCTTCTAAACAACCTTAAACGTTGAAACTAATAAATGCTTATCAGTCTCAACGTCTTCGATGACAAACATATTTAAGACTAACAAAAATGGCGACAATGCGGAGCTCTGAAAATTAAAAAATTCGGGCCGAAAGATTGTGAAGATATGAAGACTGATAAAATAGTCGAAGATTGGAGAAAATTGGGGCATTATTAAGTACATGAAACCTGACAATGAGATACACAGCAAACTTTTTTCTCCCTCTGCATAAATCACTCACCCTCAATCCGCGTGCCAATAAAGAGCGTTTTTCTCGCACCGGAGTAAGAAGAAGAAGATATACATTCCAAATGAATCAACTTTTTCTTATTCCGTAACCGTTGGGATTTCAAGAGTCACCAGTGTGGAACTCGCAGAGTGTGTACAAGCGACTAAACGTCTGGATACATATAACTATATATTTAAGCAAGTAGGCGGCTCCGTTATGCACACATTACGAGTTCACTTGAGTAGAAGAAAAAAAACACTACGCCCCGAGTCATAAAAGCTTCTATACGCGGTTGAATTCCGCGCGAGATATCCTCTTCCACCTTGAAGAAGAAGGAGAAGTAAGTCAAAAAAAAGGGAAGGTTCGAGCTATTTTTCCTCTTAAACATCCCTCTCGCGCTCCCACCTTTTTTCACTTCGTTTTCGTTCCCTTTTGGCCAAGCCGATAAATACAGTACATACGCGCATATACGACAGAGATCTGCAGTAGAAAAAAAGCCCATTGAGGTAGCTCGAAGTGGAAAAGAACGCGAGGATAAGAAAGTGGAAAAAGTGGGCTGAAGGATCTCACCCTCTCTCTCTCGCTCTTTTTGTAAATATATGTTTGCGGAGAATGAGAGGAAAAGGCGGAACGGAAAAGAGTGAGAGAAGTACATAAATTTTACTGTCCCAACGGCAGAAGCACGCGAACTGGCGCGTCCCTCAAGAGCGTATCATGTAAATGTATGAGCGAGAGGTAAACTTGGTCCGCGCGCGGTTGAAACACACATAAACGTCGACGTATATATCGCCGTATACCTTTCGCGTGTATATAAAAAAAAAAAAAAAATCGAAAAAAAGGATGAGACGCGAGGAGTCGAAAAGACTGACGTGGTGAAATTACAAACTGTGTGCTCTACATACCGTATTCCCTACGAACGTATCTACGAGAGTCGATCTACCCTAATAGAAAGAGCAAATTCTCCTCGGTTGAGCTTCTCATTCTCTCTTGTCTTCGTGTGCTACTTCGTATGCGTCACTTGGGAATTGCTCGCGCTATCAAACTACCCCTCAAACTTCATACCCTTATCGTTTCTTCCGTCTTTCCATCTCTTCCTCTTATTCGGCATCTCTCTTTTTTTATATCCTTCATAGGTATATTTTGTTTTATATCTATCGAGTTTATCATCCGTTCGGGATCCGCGACTCGTCTGACGGTGGATGATGCTTTATGTACAGAGAGAGGGATGTCTCGTTCGAGCGACAAGTCGGGAAATGGAGACACGTTTCGGCGCGCCAGACGTTTGCGGCCATATCGAGAGATCCTTTTAACGCCTCTCCGTCTCTCTTTCGATATATCACTCCTTTTACTTCTGATGATCCGAAGCTGCTCGTGGACACCGAACGAGCAGTCTCGTCGATCTTAGTTTCCGGCAGGAAGACGCTTTTCGATTGCGATGTCCATGAAGAAATCAATTTCGCACCGTTAAAGTTCCCGTCCGATAAAGTCCGGTCGATGGAGTGTCGAAGATTTGAAAAAAAATTATTTGCGGACACTCGAAGGTGAAACCAGTGTGAACTGAAGTGGATCTGGATCGAAGCATTCTTGCTTTATTTATCAAAAAAAAATTCAACTATGATTTTACAGAAAAATCCCTCTACATCGATGAATCTATAATCAGGGTTTAAGCAGTTTTTCTCGAATCCAAATTGATAATTTTGATTCGATCTGAATGAGAGTGAGCGCATTCTGTTTCTCGGTAGCAGGGTTGCGAAATTTTGAATGAAAAAGTAATGCATTAACCATTAAAATTTAACCCAAATATTTAACCCAAATAAACCATTAAAATTTAATGGTTAATGGAAATTATTTTCATTAACCATTAAAATTTAATCGTTAATGGATATTATTTTCATCAACCATTAAAATTTTATGGTTAATGGATACTATTTTTATTAACCATTAAAATTATTTCCATTAACCATTAAATGTTGATGGTTAATGAAAATGCAATTGCATTAAAAAAAGTAATGCATTATTTGCAATCAGTATGGTGTGTAATAGAAAAAATTTCCATTACCCATTGCAATGTAATGTGTAATGGACAAAACTTTGATTGCAATTTTGGGAATGAAAAAATATAGATGAATAAATTATTGCAATTTTGCATTACATTTTATTGACTTAGGACTTAGATTTTCAGGTACCTTAAATTCTAAAAAGCATTTATATTATAATTATAAAAAGCACCTATATTATTATTGCAATGTAATGAGTAATGGACAAAACTTTGATTGCAATTTTGGGAATGGAAAAATATAGATGAATAAATTATTGCAATTTTGCATTACATTTTATTGACTTAGGACTTGGATTTTCACCTTAAATTCTCAAAAGCATCTATATTATAATTCTAAAAATCTAAGTTCTGCGTCAATAAAATGTAATGCAAAACTGCAATAATTTATTCATCTATATTTTTTCATTCCCAAAATTGCAATCAAAGTTTTGTCCATTACACATTACATTGCAATGGGGGTAATGGAAAATTTTTCTATTACACACTACATTGTAATGGGCAGGGTTGCAAATAATACATTACTTTTTTTAATGCAATTGCATTTTCATTAACCATTACAATTTAATGGTTAATGGTTAATGGTTAATGAAAATAATTTCCAATAACCGTTAAACGTTAATAGTTAATGAAAATGCAAATGCATTAAAAAAAGTAATGCATTATTTGCAACCCTGCTCAGTAGATAGTCCATGAAATTGCCGAAAAAAAATGAACGAAAATATCCATCCCTCAAAAATTAGAGCGATTTGTCTGTGAGAAGAAAAAGGAAATCGAGTTAATGTATGAAATTTGAGCAATTCTAATTTATTGTTTAACCATCGAGATCATTTAAACATTTCAGAATATTTTATAAACAAAATAAACTTCATTGTAGAAAAAAGAAGTTTCGTAAAATCGAAAAATGCAACAAAACCCCAAAACTTTCAAGAGTGTTTTATCAAAGGTGCCAAAAAAAATCTTTAAAATTTTCTTTTTCTCAGCGTTCCAATCCAGATTTCTTCGTCCAAAGGCGGAGTAAAACTAATCCTCAGTGAGAGTTTCCGCCACTTTGTTTGCACTTTCGTGCGATTCTTCGAATTGTTTCACCAACAATCGCGAAAGAAACTCTCGGAGCCGCCGTTAGACAACACCACCTTGGAATAAAGTTAAAAAAAAAAAATGAAAAAAGTGCGATACAAAGAATTTCACCCCGACCCTCGATCCTACCCCTTCTCCGTGTGTCCCTCAATCACGAGAGAAGGTATCCTCCGAGCTCTCGAGATATATTGTCCTCTTTCAATCGCATTAGCAGATTTCCTCCCCATCTAGAAACCTCCCTCACACCGGATGTCTTCCGGGCCGTTTCTTTCGGCAAGCTTCCTCGGCATTGTCCGCTAAAACTGCAAGCACATCTGTGCCAGAGCGAAAAAAATAAATAAAGGACTCACGGCAATAATAGCGAAGAAGCTCGGAAGCTCCTCGTGATTTGCAGTGATTTTGTCTTCGTTATTATTTCCACCCCCGTAGCTCGTACAAGGGTACTTCATAAATTTGTTTCCGGATGGATTTCTATCGGAATAAACATGCCGCAATGAGAGCCACTCTCGTTTTTTTTAGGGGCACATGCGCGCACACTTCATAATGGGACTCGGGGAAAGCTCGGTAGGGGATGTTTTTTGTGTACAGCGACACGAGGGGGAGGAAAATGACGAGAGATTCCTAGAGGGTGGTAAACCTTTTCGTACACAACATGTGCGCCCAGAGAGAGAGAGAGAGAGAGGGAGGGAGTGGTGCGTTTTACTCGCGAGAAGTATAAAAGCAAAATAGAGGGAGGGAAGAGTACACGAGAGAGATGGGGTGCGTAACGCGATATCTCCGGCGCCCTTTATTCTTCCGTCCATTTACGTCCTGTATCCGTGAGCGCCCTCTCGCGCGCGGCTGGTCGAATGACCAATAACTCGACGCCTTATCCCCCAAATTAGACGTCCCCCGAGCTCTCCTCACCCCTCTTCGCCACCGCCATATTCCTCCTCTCGTCTCTCTTCCGCCCTCTCGTTTACCATCCCCCTTGTACTCGCTCGCTCGTTCTTCAAGACTTTATTTTTATACCAGAGGGTTGGTAATGGTACGGAGGTAACGTAAGCTAGGAGCTAGGAGCCTCTCCGAGCTTGTACAACGTCGGGCAATGGAGTTTCTCGTACGATGTTTCGAGACCCTCTTTCATCCCCTGTACGCATAACCGCGGAATATATATATATATATGTGCTATATAGAGCACACGTGTGGAATAACCCCCATGGTATATACACACTGTGCAGTGTGGAAGAACACGTAGCATCTCGAAGAGGCACAAAGAGGTACGTGTATGACCAATTCTCTGGAATATACAGTGAGAGGGATGATTTACTTAGTTCAAGGATGTTGAGTCCCAAATCGCAAATGATGAGAAAATTCTGAAAATTTGGTATGTTTTTGGATGAAGTATTTAAGAGGTCGTGTGAAAATTTCACGCCGATTAGGAAGCTCGTTATCGAACAATTAACATTGACAAATCAAATTAAATTAAATGTACTCTTAGGGAAACTGATATAACTTTGCGATAATTTTTTTTTTGACCTCTCAATTTTTTAATATCTACAATATATTGAAAGCAACGGAAACTAAACGAAGTTTATTGATAGATATTCTTTTTATTTGTTTAAAAAATTGTTTTTAACAAAACGTTAATTTCTTAATAACGAGCTTCCTAATCGTCGTCAAATTTGTACACGACCTCTTAAATACCTCATACAAAAACATAACAAATTTTCAGAATTTTCTCATCATTTTTCACTTTAACCCTTAAGGAGGTTGAAGTAATGATGATAAAACTCTGAAAATTTGGTATGTTTTTACATGAAGTATTCAGGAGGTCGTGTAAAAATTTCACGACGATTAAGAAGCTATTTATTGAACAATTAACATTCAAAAGTTTCATAGGGACTCAACATCCTTAAACGAATTAGTTTAAAAGTATTTTTTTTCTCCCTGAACACGAATCTGCCAATGATTTTCTTAAAAACTCAAAATTTTCTTGAATTTCCATAAAAAATATATTTATTAAATTTTTGCCTTATTTTCAAAATCCTCAAAATAGCAAAATTTTAAGTCATCGTAACTTCATTTGGGTTTGACCGATTCTGAAATTTCGTACGTGAAGGTTGTGACTAAACTTAGAGAATGCCGTTTGGTTCATCCCGATAACTAAATTTTTCTAGAAATGAGAAATTGCGAAAATCGATGCTCAAAGTTTAAAAATCTGCCAAAAATTGAAAAATTTTCAGAATCGGATGACCCAAGCGGCATTTTGTAGCTTCAACGATCCCAAAACGAATGAGCACAATTTTAAGTAATAATTCAATCTAGAAAAAAAATTACAGCCATTTTAATGAACAAGTTCGATTTTGGCCAAAATAGAAAAAACAATTCTAAATTAATTCATTCAGGACTTTGAATCGATAGTTTCTTTCTCTCCGAGTACAAACCTACCAACGCTTTTTCTAAAAACTCAAAATTTTCATCATAATCATTTTTCAAAGTGTTTTTTGTTTCTCTCTCATAAATTTTTCTCCACGAAAATTTGATATTCCAAAGAATGATCAATATAAAGGACGAAGAGAGAGAAGATGAGAAATAAAAAGGAGCACATCTTCTCCGCTACTTTTCCTCTTCGAACCCCGGTTCTGTCACTTTTATATGGTAGAACGACGACGCGGGGCGGCGGAGGGAGTCAGGGGGGATATTTTTATGTTAGCCATACGCCGAGAAGCCTGCCCGACTACCCTCAGGGGCGCTAGCGAGTACTTCACCTATGAAAGCTAGTGCTCGATCGTTTGCTCGTCCACCCTTGGCTCGAAAAAAGAAAAAAAAAGAAGAAAACATTCAATTCTCCGACCGTGAATTTTCTATAAAGATACTCGACGAGAAACACCATAGCCTGCAGCTTTCTGGTCTCATTTTTTCCTCCACGTCCTTATTTGCGTGGATCGGCACGAAGATGTGAACAAAAAAAGAAATTTCCTCGGGTCATATCTAGTCTGGAGACGGAAAAGAGCAGGAGAAAAAATTCTGTGCATTTTTTTTCCAGCCAATCGTAATTACATATTTCTATGTTACAAAAATTAGAGCAACAAATCTCACTGAATCCTAATTCTGATTTTAAAAAAAAGGTTTTAATTTTTGAAATCTGATTTCACATCATCGAAGGGTGTCAAAAACAGCCCTAAACTCTGTGAATTTTCATCCGCCATAAAAAAAAAACATTAAAAAAATTATTTTACATCCAGTGGGAGCCCAAAAACCTTTTCAACGGAACCAAGACAATTTCCGTTCAATTCGATAAAAAAACTGACGCTAAAATTGCACGACCGGGCAGAGCGATGGCAGAGTTGAGGTCAGATTTGGCAAACACGGAGGTCCGTGGAGGAAGATCGAACTGACGATGGTGGATCGGCGCCGGTGATTTTCTCTCGTCCCAGCGGCCAGTAGACTCAAGGGGGTTAAGTGTTATGAAGGGGCTCGAGGAATATGAAGGTATTCGAAAGAAACAAAAGCACACGGAGTTACCGTCGAGGGGATAGGGGCTATTCCCATATCTATATTGTTCCGGAGAAAGGGGAGGAAAGAGGGAAAAGCCGGCAGGAAAGGAATCGAGTGAGAGAAAGCTGCGAGGAAAAATCTCATAGAGGACCCAGCGGGGAGAGAGCACACAAGGGCGAGCGAAGCGGAAGAATAGGATGGCAAAGAGAAGAGGGCGAGAAAGAGAGGAAAAGCCAGAGGGGATGGAAAATCAGAGAGGAAGGGAGCGAGAGAAAGAATGAACGGCGGCACCCCGTCTGGGAGGGCAGCGGGAGGAAGTTATTAGAGCACTTTGCCAGGTTCAGCCTGGGGAGGCGGACGCGCCCGGGCTTGCAAGCAAGCGAGAGAAAAGCAGCCGGGCAGCTACAGTACCGGGCAGACAGGAGCGCATTACACCGTCCAATATAACTCGGCTTATTGTGGTTTATCGCTTTTGGTCTTTCGTTCTCCTTTTCCTACGGTCGCGCACACAACCCTCTACGTGCAGTTTGAGCACACACTCGCACACAGAGGGCACACGGTATATACGCGATAAGGGATGAAGAGGAAGGGTGGAAAAGAGAGAGGAAAAACGTACGGTGCCATCCCCGCGCTTGATTCGATCCTCACGGGACAACACAGTGGCGACTCCCTCGAAGGATCGACCGATCCAACTTTCAGCCTTCTTATTCTTCCGTCTTGGTGAATAAAAATGAGAGTCTCGATTGATTGATCCCGTCTATCCGATCTCTGTATGCACGGAAAAAGGGAAAACTTGGGGCATATCCGACCTAGGTTAAACGTAAAACAGCCCAGTCCTAGTTGAGGAAGATTGTTGGAGGTAAGCGGCTTTTCCAGAGAGACTTTCGGACAAAAGCGCGGAATAATGCTGCTTGAATCTCCTTGGGAATCTTGGATCGTGTACCGATCGAATCCACCCAAGAATCAAAGCGATGGACCCCCCAATAGACGGCTTGGGGTTATTTTCAAATGACCACTTGATACGGCAGAGTTCCAACTGACGGAGGGTCTTCTACGAGTCACCGAACTGCTAAATTTTATCAGCCTAAAAGATTCGATCGAAACGTTCATGGAAGCACGTGGATCGTTCTGACGATAATGATGGATATGAAATCCTTGAGACTGACAGAGGGTTGGGTCATTTTCCAACTTTTGTTGGAAAATGACCCAAGGTGCAAACTGACGGAATATTTTTTAATTAAACTCAGAATCATAATCCCTCGAACAACCAAACGGATCAAAGCGTGCCCAAAATTATGCGGAATCCTCGTTTCAAAACGAATGCGGCATAATTCAAACTTGAAGAAACTTTTGCACGAGTCACCTGTGGATAAAGCAGCTCGACAAAACGGAAGTCGAGTCTCCAGATGGCATGTTCAAAGCCACAATATCCTCGATTCTCGTACGAAATAAAAGCTCCGTTTGAGGCACGTGCTGCCCGAACAGGGAAGAAGCGATCCAGACGGAAATGCGGGACACACAAGGACACACAATGACGACAGAGCCAGGGATGGTGTGCGCGAAAGGCACAGGACGAAAACAACCCCTGGGGCAATGTATCGAAATAGCATGAGAGCTGCATTTTGCGCTGTACGTCGTTGCGCGTGTGTGCGCTGCAGTTTCCTGTGCGTTTGTAGAGGGCGAAGCCGACTTGACAAAGTGGCGGACAGTGTGGGGCCGCTAGAATGGGGGTGAAACACCCTGTAAAATATCCCCGGGGACGATTCTCGAGGATTACGCGATCCTTCCTCGCGCGCGCGAGGAACAAAGCGGCGGGGGAGGCAAACTCGCGTGTCCGACGGTCGTTGGCTTGGCCATTGCTGTTGTATGCCCAACTGTGCCGTTGTATATATATGTATATTCATCGAGTAAGAGGCTCCACTAAAACACGCCACGCCGACTTACGGTCGCCAGGTATTAAATCCGTGAAAAAGAATGGCCGCGCCGCGAGACGCTCGTTCGCAACCCTTCGCGAGCGTCTCGGCTTTTGCCTCTTCTTGCGGTAGTAAAAAAAAATAGAGTTCTGTGACACGTGAAATTACACGGTTGCCCGGGCTCAACGTTCAGCTAACTGGAACCCTGAAATTTTCATATCCGGCACTGTTTTATCCGTAAATTCCCGCGGGGATCAGTTCAGCGGTCGTTTGTTTGTTTTTGTTTTTTCATCAGACTGACCATTTCACTGGTTAGACCCGGCACAGAGTACGAAAAACAAAGTCCACGCGCAAAAACACGCGATACGGTACGGAATAGTACAGTTATAATGGTGCATGTGCCACGTTAAATTCTCGTTCCGCTGCGCCTCGTGATCAATGAGATTCGAGTATGGGAATTGCGACTGTCCTCTTCGTCCCTCTGGTACCTCTACGTTTTGGTGAAATAAAAATAAAATTTTACGTCAAATTTTCCACTGTTTTTAGGGCCCCGTAACTCCAATTACCTTTATTGAAATGACGCAGAAAATGACCCCAACTTTATCTCCGTAACTCAATATTTGGCAGCGCTGGAAAAGTTTTAAAATCATGGAAGGTTGACAAAAAGGGTTGGACAATTCAAAATTTATCTTGGTTCGAGGGGAATTTCAGATGCTGATTCAATTGAATGTTGAGTGGATTGAGTAGAGAACACAAATATGGGGTATTCCATGCGTAGCAAGTCAGGTTTTGACCGCGGATCCCAAAATTTTCCGTCCGTTAATTTATCGTTTTCTTGTATCATATAAGAACATTTCCATGTAGTTATGAACCCCAATTGAGACTTGGTTTTTGTTAAGTCCTAATCGAAAAATAAAATATTTTACATGCCATTAATTGTGTGTGTCCCAAAAGTGTCAATAGAGCAAAAATTAAATCTGATCAGCCCTTTTTAACCGGAAAGAGCACTCTTTCCAATAAAGCGAATGGAATATTATGTAATCCGATTTGTAAAGAAAAATTTATAGCCAAAAAATGGAGAAAAAACCCGTTTCTATTTTTTTTTTACTCAGGGTCTACTGAATTTTATCAAAAATTTTACCGAACATAGTTCAACACGTGAGAAACGTTCGGTAAAATTTCTAGCTTGCCTCTTTTCTTTGTTCACTGGCAATTAAATGTGTAGTTACTCCGTAAATAGTTGAAGCTTCCTTTCCATCGGAACTCGTTCAAGACAAAACTTATTAATTTTATTGCCAGTGATCTAAAGATAAAGGCAAGCTGAAAAATTTACCGTACGTTTCTACCATGTTGAACAATGTTCAGAAAATTTTTTGATAAAATTCAGTAGACCCTAAGGGCCGAAAAAAAATTAAAACAGTTTTTTTCTCAGTTTTTTGGTTGTCCATTTTTTTTTACAAATCGGATTAATATTCCATTTGCTTGATTAAAAAAAGAGCTTTATTCCAGTTAAAAAGCACTAGCCAGATTTTAATTTCGCTGTATTGACACTTAAAGAGACACACATTAAAGGTACGTTATATATTTTATTTTTTTATTTTTCGATTAGAAGTCAACAAAAACTCAGACTTATTTGGGATCCATAACTATATAAAAATGTTTTTATATGCTATACGAAGATGATATATTGATGGACGAAAAATGTTGAGGACTACCCCATTATGTTTGAAAGCAAAAAAAAAAAGATTTTCGACAGATTGCGACCGACATTAAAAATTGGTTTTTTAATAATCTCCTCTTTGTCAAGATGCGATTTTTTTTTTAATCAAAAGAACACGCTCTGGCCCAGAAAATGATCCCAATTTCATGCCCATATCTCAATATTTGGCAGCGTTAGAAAAATTTAAAAATCGTGAAAGATTGACGAGAAAGCTCGAAGAATTTCACGTTGAAAATTTGTCTCGATTCAAACAGAATTCAATGGAATGTCGAGTGAAAAACACATGAAAATTAGGTGGGCAACATGAATATGAGGCATTTCACGCCGTTTTGACCTGGGTCTGACCCTTCACTTCTCCGATTTTTTCCGCAATTTTTTATGCTTTTGTAGTACCTCCGAAAAGCACTTAGATTTTTTCAGATTTTTTTGGCGCGATTTGACTTAATTATGATTTTATAAACAGCCCAGTTTTTAGCCCAAATTTAAAAATCTGACAAAAATCACGAAAATTTCGAGCGTTGAGCCAAAGAGGGCAGGGGCTTCCTTCTGCTCATAACACGCTTTTTCGAAAAAAAAAAATTGAAAAAAATAGAAGGAGACATCCGAATTAAGTGGACCGTTTTCCAAACATTTTCGTATGATTTGATGGTATTTTAAAAAAAATACCGACTTCATTGACTGGGCGGAACGATTAATTTGAAAAAATTACAGGCATATTTTTAAGAGGCAAATTTAAAAATCTGAAAAAAATCACAAAAATCCCGTTTTTTGTATGAATAATTTCGAGCATTGAGCCAAAGTGGGCAGGGGTTTCCTTCTGATGATAACAGGCTTTTTCGAAAAAAAAAATTGAAAAAAATGGAAGGAGAAACCTGAATTGATCGAGTCGTTATTAAAAAATTTTCTTATCAATCGAAGGTGTTTAAAAAAAATGTTTGGATAACGGCCCACTGAATTCAGGTGTCTCCTACTTTTTTCAATTATTTATTTGTGAAAAAGTTGTGATTTTTTTCAGATTTTTAAATTTGGGCTAAAAATTGGGCCCTCGAAAAAATGCCTGTAATTTTTTCAAATTATTCGTTCCCCCCGGTCACCGAAGTCGGTATTTTTTTTTTTTTAACACCTTCAATTCATACGAAAACGTTTGGAAAACGGCCCACTCAATTCGGATGTCTCCTTCTATTTTTTTTGTATTTTTTTTTTGTCAACAAAGCCTGTTATCAACAGAAGGAAGCCCCTGCCCACTTTGGCTCAAAGCTTGGAATTTTTATACAAAAAACCGGATTTTCGTGATTTTTTTCGGATTTTTAAATTTGGGCCAAAAATTGGGCTGTTTATAAAATTATAATTAAGTCGAATCGCGCCAAAAAAGTCTGAAAAAAATCCTGAGTGCTTTTCAGAGGTACTACAAAAGCATAAAAAATTGCGGACAAAATCGGAGAGGTGAAGGGTCAGAACCAGGTCGAAACGACGTGGAATGCCTCATACATAAAAAAAAAGATCCTAAAAATCTTAGCGAATCATGCAAATAAAAAAACAACGATTTGGGATCGTTACCGGGCATTTGAGATCAGTGTTTTAATACTCTACGCCCGTACTTTCCAACGTCGCGTCTCTCGTTCGTGTGAGTTTTGTTGGGACCGTGTGCTCGTGTTTGCGTTTGTGTTGGCTGACGAAGCGGCGGCTCGTGTAATGAACAGTCCGCTTGAGCTTGAACGGGACAAACGGTCCGAATGACATATTACCGGGCGTGAGCGTTCGTGTGTATCGTCGAGCGACCAGCAGCGAGCGTCACCACCGCGACGACCATCGCCGATTTCAGTGCAGAAACTACCCCCATCGTGTGCAGGGGTTGAAAGGGGGATGCTGCCGCGCGAGAATCGCGGAGGGTCGAAACGTTGAAGCCAGGAATGAGAATGCAGAGGCGGGGTTTCGATGGCGGAGAGAAAATTTCGTCGCTGGAAACGAATCATGCGCGAGCGAGAGGAGAGCACGGAGAATGAAATAAAAATGCGCCAAAGCAACGGAGGTACACTGACTCCTGAAGGACTCTCTCGCTTTGTTCCAACTCGTTTGATACTCCTGTTTGACTCGGATTATTAGCGTTACGCGTTTTTCAACAAGATCAAAAGATTCGAGACATTAGGTAGTCAAATGACGATCGATCAACGTCGCTCAGAAGAATCCTCCGTTCCAATGAATCTGCAGTCCTTCAGGGATGGGATCAAGTGGGGAGGGCAAAGAGTATTGTTTGTGATTCCTTTTTGTTTGGAAGATTGGTGTATATTTTTACGAAAATTTTGAATTTCTTGCATAAATCTGTAGTCCTTGAGGGGTTGGATTCAGTTGAGACGATGAAAACAACGTATTTTTGCAATGTTATTTTTATTTTGAATTTTTTTAAAATTTTGCATGAATCGGTAACCCTTGAGAAAATTGACCCTTGAAAATTCTTATAATATCCCATTTCATCCCAAATCGGACAGTTTGAAAAGCTTTTTTTTTTTTATTTCCTCAATTTTTTTATATTTTTGAGTACCCATCAAAAGACCCTTCCTGTTAAAATGTGAGATTTTTTTGATTACCCGTTCAAAAGATATTAAATTAACGAAAAAACCGCTCTATTTTTGGTATTTTGGTCATAACTTCTTTAATAATGTTTTTGAATGAGTTTTTTGAGTTTTAAACGTTAAATCGCGTTTTTAAGAGTGAATGTCATTTTTGATTTTTTGTTTGTTTCAAACATCTACCTATTCAACCATTTTTAAGATTAGTCCAATCGTGGGGTCTCAATAACTACTATTTTTTCTCGATTTTTGAAAATTAAAATTTTTTTTTCTTTGATAAATTATTATGAATACCAATTTTTGTTACTGTATAGTATTTTTTTCAATATTTAGAATTTATTTTGACCCAATTTTTGTTACTGTATAGAATTTTTTTCATTATTTAGAATTTATTTTGCCACTTTTTTATTGTTACCAGGTTCTTAAAATTAATAATTAATCATTCAGTCTGTTTATGAACTATAATAACAACAGTTTTTATTTATTCACGTATTTTTTTGAAAACCTTACATATACGATTATTTCTTGAATTAGAATATTCCTTTGTCAATACGTTTCCGTTGCTCATTGGAATAATTGAATGAAATTTTTGTGTCCCCCTGTGATTGACTTCGCAGTATTTTATCGCAAATAAAATCTTTCTTTTGCATCTAAATAATATTTTTCATGTGAAAATTTGACAGCAATATTCGGTAGACTATTTAGGTTCAATGCCCACTCGTACAATTCTGGAACTGTTGTTATTTGCTCATCGATTAATTATTTATTTTAAAAATCTGTCAACAATGAAAAAGTGTCCAAATTTATTTAAAATGATTAAAAAAATACTATACAGTAACAAAAATTGGTATTCATAATAATTTATAAAAACAAATTTTTTTTTTAATTTTCAAAAAACGCAAAAAAATAGTAGTTATTGAGATCCCACGGTCGGACTAGTCTTAAAAATTGTTGAATAGATAGATGTTCGAAACAAAAAATTAAAAAAAAAATTAAAAATTACATTCACTTTTAAAAACGCGATTTAACGTTTACAACTCAAAAAACTCATTCAAAAATACGTCGAAAATTTTTGTTGTATTTTTTTTTGAAAAGGCCATGAAAAAACAAAATTTTTGAAAAAAACTTTTAATTTGGACCATTATTAAAGAAGTAATGACCAAAATACCAAAAAAAGATCGGTTTTTTTGTTAATTTAATATCTTTTGAACGGGTGATCAAAAAAATCTCAAAATTTAACAGGAAGGGTCTTTTGATGGGTACTCAAAAATATAAAAAATTGAGGAAATAAAAAAAAGAGTTTTTCAAACTGTCCGTTTTGGGATGAAATGCCCCAATATATTTCTATACAAATTTTGTATTTTAAGAGGACTCAGTTGAAAGTGTAGTCTTGAAAGATCGGATCTCTTCGGGAGGGCGAAAAAAACGTATTCTTCGCGATTTCTTTTGGTTTGCAAAATTGTTATTACATATTTTTACAAAAATTTATAATTTTACAAATCTTTTGATGAATTTGTAGTCTTGGAGGGGTTGGATCCATTTAGGAAGTCGAATACAACGTACTTTTGGAATTTTCTTGTTTTGAAAAATAGTTATTATACATTTCTACAAAAAGACATGATTTCAAAAAGTAATAAAATAAAAAACAGATCTTTGACGCTAATAAACTTTTTCCGTCGATTAAGAGTTTGAACTAATAAAATACCAAAATGGCCTCCTCAGTAATTAAAAAAGAAAAAAATGCAAATTTGTCTTCAGAATAACCTCGTAAAAATATGTTCCGGAATTTTGTTTACTTCAAATAGGAACTCCATGATGCAGATCGTCTTCGTTGACTCTAATTTCATTTTCAAAATGTGTGGAAACAGCTTTTGAAATCTTGGTCGACTCGATCTTTGCCGCAAGGACAACCTTAAACATTGATAAAAGTATCGAAGATTAAATGGCAATCTGGCGGGTGATTCCTCGCCATTTTCGACGAAACGGTCAGGCGAGGTGAGCAAGAAAAAATACGAAAATTACGATAGGAGCTCGTGGCTCGTGCCTTATCATCTTTCGTGTTCAATGCGAAATATATCGGATAAACGTAGCGCGAAAGAAAGAGAGCGGAGAACTGAGATACACGCCTCTTTTGTGGCTCGTAATGCAAATCATCCGATAATCCAGGCCTAGGAAACCCCGAGGAACAGTTTCGAGGATGAAGAGCGAGCGAAGAGCCTCGTAAAGTCATAACGGAGAGATAAAGCGACGGCAACCATCGCTTGGATACACACGCCATAACTTTTTTTTTTATTCCCATACGCGGAGTAGAAAAATCATTGATTTACGATACGGAGGATGTTTCGCGCGAGAGGAGCAGGAGGAAACAAGAAGATCCTGGCGATTTTCGCGAGGATCTTCGCCAGCTCGATCCCAAGGATTCTTTCGGAATAATTATTTCGCATTCAGCGCAATAAAATGCCGAATTCACGAGCCTCGGAGTCGATTTTAAAATCTTGCCGATTCAAAGCACGTACAAGGACGAGGAAAAAAAGGAGCTGAGCTGACATTTGCCAGGTATGAAAAAGAGGAGAGAAAAAAATTAAGAAACTGGTTATCGCGAGTGAGCACATTATCCTGGCATTCGATCTCCGTCCGTGCTTTCCTCTCTCACTCGATCGAGTCTTATATTTCTCGTCTCTCTCTCTCTCTCTTTTTCTCAAAGCGTGACCCCGATAGCCCTTTGATACCGCGAAAAGAAAGGACCTCTCAATCCTCGTGAGCCGTTCAGGCACGAGGCCCATAAAAACAGAACAACGAAGGAGAATTGAATTTTGTACGAGGTGATCAAGCGAGAGTCAAGAATAACAGTTTGCCGAAAGGCTGGAACTTTCTCTCTCTCTCTCTCTCTCTCTCTCTCTCTCTCTCTCTCTCTCTCTCTCTCAAGAGAGAGGAAGTGAATTTTCGGGTCAAAGTCCCCGCACGTGGAGGACTGTGGCTCGATCAGTCACAAGGACCTTCCTCGAACGTATTACATAATGTGAGTCATGCGAAAGGATCATTGTGAGCGTCCAGGTTCCCAGGCGGAGGAAACCATCGTTTTGTAAGCGTCGCTTTGCCGAAAGGCGACCCCTTAATCGGGGCTGCTTCGCTGGCGCCAGCATAAAAAGCGAAGAAAAAAAAAACACCATCAGAAACTGGAGCTGATCCGATCAAAAATTAGTATCATAAACGAAAGATTGGCTGTCAGATTATTCCCATTTTTGTCATTTTGTAAATCTCCGTTGCCGAATTTCTCTCTTCTCTCACCGAGTCCTTGACACACACCACATTTACCCTGGATGAATTCCTGGTTTATTCCGAAAATATAGAAATCTCAAAGGATAAATTGACCTGAGGCAAAATTGGACGCGGTAATGTGGCACATTTACAGCACTGCCATTTATTTCTCTACCACAAATACATCTCTATCACGATAAAACACTATCGGGATATCACTACCCGTGTAGAAATGTGATAGGGCAACCATTAGTTGATTCTTGCCCCTGATCCGCCCTGCCTGATCCGATTTTCCTGGCAGGGCCCTGACATGGAACTTAACGACCTGGTCCCTAGTTATTACATTGAAATAATCACTTATTACCAGTGCCCTACATGATCAGAATATGAACAGTTTCCGACGACGTTATTTTTACACTTTTAAGCAAAACATATTTTTATTTTATTACCCTGGCAGGGCTCTGATGTGAAAACTAATTGGATTGCCCTGAGTATTTATTAAAATAAAATTATTTGTATATCGGCTTTCAGTAGTATAATAATAATAATAATAATAATAATAATAATAATAATAATAATAAATAACAATAATAGTAATAACAATAATAATAAATTAACAATCATTGCCTCGTTTATTATTATTATTATTATTATTATTATTATTATTATTATTATTATTATTATTATTATTATTTAATTATTATTTACTTTTATCCCGCGAGAATAACAAGCAATTGTGCGCCTGTCACAAGTTCGTTACGTAGGCAGAGGATTATTATTATTATCACGACGAACCGCATCGCGTTAGTTCCGAGACTTGACGCGAGATGGCGCAGGACAGCAACCGTTGAACTCGCATACGGATAATGTGTTCAGTATGCTTATATAGACGGGTGCGAGCACGGATGTTAGCAGAAGTCGGTGTCGGAAGAATCCATACAAGGAGTTCCTGCCGTCTTATGTAATTGTACTTATTATTTATTTAATTCTCGTAGAGAATTTCCGTTCACTCGGAATCTAATATTCTCTTCGAGGATTGCCAAAAGAAAAGTGTACCCTAAGAAAGGGTTGCCTCGAAATAAATAATAAGATGCATACATTGAAAAAGGAGTACCTCGTAAAAACGAATTGTTTAAAAAGCGCTTCGGTGTATGATCGTGACCGTGATCAGGGCCTTTAAGGGCATGATTCTAAAAATCTTAGGGGCCTGATCAGGATCTGCTAGGGCCGGATCATATCGTCATAGGGGCCTGATCATGACCGCCGGATCCGAAAATGGCCAGCCAGGTGTTACATGGCTAAACAGGGCCTGTTAGGATGAGCGGATCATTTCCCTACATTAGTTAGGGAGGGCAAGTCAGGGGCAGAAGTTTTTCCCTACCAAAATTTCTACACGGGTAACGAATAACTAATCTACCGTACAACATCTCCGCCAAACAGAAGCGATTCAATAATTCTACCGCATAATGAGCGGACCAGAATAAATCTCCACCAAATGATGAATCTGGGGAATAATATCTCTACCAAAAAATCTCTCCATCACTTGACAGTTCTGCCATTTGTCAAGCCTACCAGATTACAAGTCTCTACCTCTTTATTCGTGCGATCCCTTCCTTATCGACCGCCGGGCGACTGTCGTTTTTATTCATCGGGCCAGGCTCCAACGTCGGTAAGTGACCGACCGAGTTGACAGGCCTGAGACTTGTGGAGCTGCCAAGTGGTAGAGAAATAAGTAGTAGGGCTGTAATTGTGCCGATAATTATTTTTCTTCTTGCAATTTCTGATTGAAGACAATAGTACGGAAACAGAATCCTTCATACCGAAATATCCTTGAGTACAAAAAGACACAGAATGGAAAAATTTCAAAATGCGATCCACGTCTGCCAATCAGTTAAATGGCGATGAAAAATATAGTTGCGGTATGCGCGGTACGTAGAAAATAATCGTTACCGCGAGTAGCGGAAGAATTTCGACGATTTTTGAAACTTTCATTATCATGAAAAGTTCTAAATAGACGAGAAAAGCCATTGCCAGTAGCGTATTATTGGGCACTGACTCGTAGCCCCTGAGAACGACGAAAATGTGTCGCCCGATAACGCAGCTTCGAGTACGAACTGGCCAGACGACAGGGAGCTTTTTCGACGCTTTCGGGAAATTGATTTCGAGGGAAAAGCTCGAGCTACGTTTCACGTAACAGTGGCTACGCGGTACTTCGTGTCTGGCACCGCGGGAGAGGAGAATAGGAAAATGGACAAGAGTCGCCCTTTTCTCGACCTCGATGTAGAAGGAAGAAACGTACACGCGGCTCACATTTCCGTGTGTACGTGTCTGTGGTACATACATATGGGGCATTCCGCGTCAAATCACGCGGTCATCGGCCTGACCCCCTTGGATTTTGATGTCCAATGAATCGTGGGTTTCGTTTGGCCCAAAATATGACCTCAAATTTTTAGAAATTTTTATTTCATCTTTTAGGGGTTGCCTGAGCTAAAAAATCAAATTGAGAGAAAACACAAAGAGGGCCCTTTTTCAAATTAATGAAATTTTTTCAGACACCAGGGTCCAAAACAGATATTTTCGTCTTAGTTCGATAATGGGCCAAAAATAATTACTATTTTTTTTATTTCAATTTTTTTAAAAATAATTTCTTATTTTGATTGTTTCATGTGGCGAGAATAACAACAATAAAAATATTTTTCTAGTGAAACTTGATTTTTTTCAGGTCTTAAGAGTGAAACGACAACATTTTTCGAAAACTTATCAGCCTCGACGACCTGAAATAAAACGGATTATAAAAAAAATAAAATAAAAATAGTTATTACAATTTTAAAAACATCTAGTAATTATTTTTTGCCCATTGTCGAACTATGAAGAAAATATCAGTTTCGGGCTCTAGTTTCTGTGAAAAAAATTTCATTAAGGGCAAGCTAAACACCCTCTCTCTCGCTCTCACAGGACCCCTATAGGCGCCCTCTCTCGCACTCGCAAGAGCGGAAAGGCGGGGGGAGAGTGTTTAGCCTGCCCTTAATTTGAAAAAGGGCCTTCCCTGTATGTTTTCCCTCAATTTAATGATTTTTCAGCTCGGGCAACCCCTAAAAAATGAAATAAAAATTTCTAAAAATTTGAGGACATATTTTGGATCAAACGCAATCCACAATTCATTGGACATCAAAATCCGAGGAGGTCAGGCCGGTGACCGCGCGATTTGACGTGGAATGCCCCATATATACATTATATATATTCCCTCTTCGGGAACGACAAAGGGCCAACGTGCAGTAATCGTAAATGTGTACGATGTTGAGTGCGAAACGTTTTCTCTCCTACTGGATACCTTCTAGTGTAACGAAATACACCCTCTCTCTTATTCCTAAACTCCCTGCGACCTCATCTCGCACGTGAATTCGAACCTTGAACCGGGCATACAACTTTCTTCCATTCGCGGAATGTAATCGCCACGGTGTTAATGTCGTTGGCCAGGGAGAATCGAGACTCCCCGTCATGGAGAATGCAGCGAGAGCTGGCGAGAGTGTTTTCCCAAAAGTGGGAGATCGACTGAGAGGGAGAGGAAAAAGGATAGGCCGAAGAGTCAATGAGCATTAACGAAAGCCACTGTAAAATTTGAATTTTTGTCTGCATTTCTTTGCAGTATATTTTTTCAAAAACAAGTAGGTAAAATTTGAAGTTGAAATTCTGAAAATTGACTGAGTCAATTTAGGGAGAGCAATTGGATCATGTAACAGCAAATACTCCAAAACTTACGAGATTTTCAATTTTTTCTTAAATATTTGTAATCACTATTACAACATAATTACTATTACATAATTACTATTTTTCAAACCCGCTTGCATAAATGAAGGGCCTTAAAAAAGAAGAAAATTTCAATTTGTCGTTAATATAATATTTATGTCTGTTAATTTTTAAGATTTTTAAATAAAATTGCTATGAAACAAGTTGACTTTATACTTAATGAAATAACAATAACCCGATCCTTTTATAATTAGTAATATCGGTGAAAAAAAATCTCAAACGTCGCATTTAACCCCTATTCAAACACTTTCTTCGTGCTTTCACTTCAGGACGGGGCATTTTACATCACGAGGTCGTTACCGAGTGTTTGGCGATGGCCAGACATGTGAGACTCTTAAGTTGCGGAGAATATCAACGATCTCGTTTACCTATGTTTACCTACGTACAGGTTTACCTACGTACAGGGTGTCCAATTTCACTCGAGACACCTAGATAGCGAACTCAATCCTTACTCAGCAAATTAAAAAAACCTCGAGAAATGTTTAGAGTCGATTTAAAAGAATAATCAAATGGCTTACTCACTTTTTTTATCGAGTTGGCGTTTCCAAGGTGATACAGAGGTCAACTTTGTTTTTTCTAGCGACTGATATTTGTCAAATCAAAAAACTTTTTAAACAAAAGTTGGTCATTTTTTTACGTATTAAACGGTACTGCTATAAGAAATCCAGATTTCGACAAAAAATAAAAGTTGACCTTGATGTCATCTTGAAAACGTTCACTCAATAAAAAAGTGCGATAGCCATTTGATTTTTCATCAAAATCGACTTGATACGTGTTTAGGGGTTTCACGATTTACCCCGTAAATATCAAGTTATTTGGGTGACTCAGGTTTGAAACGGGACACCCTGTATATAGAAGCCTATCCAAGTTCCACAAACGCGGAGATCCCGAGTATGCGTGAAACATGCGGGACTTCGAAGAGCCGTACCAATAAAGTTGATAGTTTAGTTCGTCGGGTCGGCGCGAAAGGAGGGGGGTTGGAAAATGCTAGAAAGCTGCGGGTAGTTGTCGCGTCTGGAGCCTCCCGAGACTTTATGCTAATAGAAGTTGTTGCGGAACGCCTACGCGCTGTTGCTGCCCCGAGTGGTTTTCCCGTAGTTAGCTAATCTCTAGCTTGTGTAAACCAACTCATTTTGGCATCTTCTTTATCGCGATATGAGTTACCCAGGGCAGAAGAGTTTTTGATACTTTTCCCATTGGTTAGCAGCGGCTCCCTCTGCCCAGATGGGATAAAGTCACCTCTATCGGAGTCACGTCGCTTCAGCGTCGTTACTTCCGCATGAAAATTTCAGTCAGCCTGACTAACCGGAAGCCAAGTGTCTCTGGTCTATCCAATTACGAGAATCAATGTCAGAAAACCACTAAATAACCCCGGTATTAATGGCATTTCTTCTATCGTAGCATTCAGCTGAAAATAAGAGCATTCGGTCCAAATTCATGGAGTTCCGAAGTAAGTTCCAGCTGGTATCATGAAAGATTTCTCGCTAACCAACCGGGATATTTCTTTTCCATCCCGACGTTCGGGTCTTTCTTGGTGGAAGCGTCACTCCCAAGTAGAGGTTAACTCCCCGAAAGAACATTCAGCGGACCGCACTGAGCCAGTAAATCCTGTATCTCTCTCGGAGCGCGGCGTTCATACAAGATTTTCCCATAAACACGACTGGGCCACGAAATAAGGAGCCACTCAAGCCGGAATTCCGAATTAGTTCCGTGCTCACCTCAAGGTACTTGAGGTGTGAAGTTGGAGGCGTCTAACTTGGTAACGGAAGAACAATTTCACAACATCCGCCTCCGTCGTTTCATCTTTCGTTCTACCCCTCTCTGTCTCGCTCACCCTTACTTTCTCCGTTGCACGAAGCAACCCTCTTGGCTCCCTCATCTCCGTATCACCCTCGGCCTCCGCATATTCCACGTCTTCGTTCAACCCTCGGCTCTCTCAGTCCATTTCTCTTTCGAGCCCTCTCTTCCTCTCTCTCTCTCCCTGGTTTACCCTTTAACGGAGCGGCCTCTCTTCCGACTCCGGCCTGCTTTCCTCATCATTCCTCTACTTCAACCCCTTTATCATACCCCCTCCCTCTTCCTCTCTCTCTCTCTCTTTTACCCTCAGTGAGTTCACCCTCGCAGCTTTTCGACGAGATGCGCCGCTGTTCGTTGCTGCTACTCGTTGCCGCACTCGCGGGTCTTGGCTTGTTCACTTTCCCCCGTAATTAATTCAAATTCCGCCCAACCACTTCCCATGCAGCGCGGTTGCAACTCCGCCAAGGGTCTCCTCTCGCTCGTCAGGTAGACCCATCGTCTTCTCTTCTCACCGCACTCGCAATTCAGCCACGTGATCTCTCGGCCAAAATTCCCCCCCTTTCACCCTTCCAGGATCGTTACGCGCTCACTATAGACAGCCCAAAAATCTGATACACATTTTTTTCTCATGAAGGGCTTTTTGTTTTTATCTATCTTTGTCGTGATGAGCACTTGGCCTGATTACAATAGCGTTCAAGATTTTTACGACCTCTGGTCAACTTTCCTTGGCTGGAAGGTACAATTATCCAAAAGTTTTTAATTCGTAGCGGTGGGAAATTCAGTCACGATAAGCTGAGAAAAGTAGTTGTCTTATCAGTGAATTTCTTAGCAACTTTTTGAAGGAGAATTAAATATTTATGGGGCATTCCATCGCAAATCGGACAGTTTGAAAAACTTTTTTTTTTTTGATTTCCTCAATTTTTTTATATTTTTGAGTACCCATCAAAAGATCCTTCCTGTTAAATTTTGAGATTTTTTTGATTACCCGTTCAAAAGATATAAGATTAACAAAAAAACCACTCTTTTTTGGTATTTTGGTCATAACTTCTTTAATAATGGTCCAAATTGAATATTTTTTTTTCAAATTTTTTTTTATGGCCTTTTCAGAAAAAAATACAACAAAAATATTCGACGTGTTTGTGAATGAGTTTTTTGAGTTTTAAACGTAAAATCGCGTTTTTAAAAGAGAATGTCATTTTTTATTTTTTTATTATTTTTTTGGTCCAAACATCTATCTATTCAACAATTTTTAAGACTAGTCCGATCGTGGGATCTCAATGACTACTATTATTTTCGATTTTTGAAAATAAAAAAAAAACTTTTTTTATAAATTATTATGGATACCAATTTTTGTTACTGTATAGTATTTTTTCAATATTTAGAATTTATTTTGACCCAATTTTTGTTACTGTATAGAATTTTTTTCAATATTTACAATTTATTTTGACACTTTTTTTATTGTTAACACGTTCTTAAAATTAATAATTAATCGTTCAGTCTGTTTATGAACAATAATAACATCAGTTTTTATTTATTCACGTATTTTTTTGAAAACCTTACATATACGATTATTTCCTGAATTAGAATATTCCTTTGCCAATACATTTCCGTTGCTCATTGGAATAATTGAATGAAATTGTTGTGTCCCCCTGTGATTGACTTCGCAGTATTTTATCGCAAATAAAATTTTTCTTATGCATCTGAATAATGTTTCTCACGTGAAAATTTGACAGCAATATTCGGTAGACTATTTAGGTTCAATGCCCACTCATACAATTCCTGAACTGTGGTTATTTGCTCATCGATAAATTATTAATTTTTAAAATCTCTTAACAATGAAAAAGTGTCCAAATTAATTCAAAATGATAAAAAAAATACTATACAGTAACAAAAATTGGTATTCATAATAATTGATAGAAAAATTGTTTTTTTTTTAATTTTCAAAAATCGAAAAAAAATAGTACTCATTGAGATCCCACGATCGGACTAGTCTTAAAAATTGTTGAATAGATAGATGTTTGAAACAAAAATTAAAAAAAAAAATCAAAAATGTCATTTACTCTTAAAAACGCGATTTAACGTTTAAAACTCAAAAAACTCATTCAAAAACACGTCGAATATTTTTGTTGTATTTTTTTCTGAAATGGCCATAAAAAAACAAAAAATTTGAAAAAAAACTTCTAATTTGGACCATTATTAAAGAAGTTATGACCAAAATACCAAAAAAAATAGCGGTTTTTTTTGTTAATTTAATATCTTTTGAACGGGTAATGAAAAAAATCTCAAAATTTAACAGAAAGGGTCTTTTGATGGGTACTCAAAAATATAAAAAAATTGAGGAAATAAAAAAAAAAAGTTTTTCAAACTGTCCGATTTCGGATGGAATGCCCCATATACAGAATTTTAGTATTTCATGAAGTAAAAGATCCGAGAAACTAGAAAAAACCGAACAAATTTTGTTGAAAAATAATATTTATCGACTATTACGACGTAGCTCTTTAACCGGAAGTATCGATATCTCGCGGAGCTTTTTCAAAGACTCTTTCGTCTTGAAATCCGGAGCTTTCCTTTCGATAGAGTCGCTTGAGCATCAGACGTTTTGCCAGTAGCAGCTGACGATACGGAGGATCTGAAAAGTCGATCGAGTCACTTCGCTAAGCCGGAGTTAATCGCCTTCTCGCTTTCGCGACTCTGCGTTACATCCAGGACGACGTTGTCGTCAATCGTCTCTACCGAAGCGACTGGAGAGATCCTCTTCCCTCTCGCCTTCCTGCGACGTTTCTTCTCGAACGCCAACAGTGTCATACCCACGTCCGTGAGTATATATATTTCCCATCTACTCCAGAAAAAAAAAATATCCTTGTGCACGTAACTCCATGTTAAAAAAGAAGAAAATATCCTTGCGCCTTGACGAGAGAAACGATACCGTCGCGACGACTCGAGGGATTTACGGCTCCGTTCTAGCCATGACAGTCGGTGTATTATCCAGTCAACGCGAGGGAAAGCACGTCATGTAAACTATCGTAAATGGCGAATAGTCGCGTCTAAGTACCGCGACGAAGTGAGATCGATTCCACTCGGATGAAATTCCGTTAAAATTGCTCACGGATTTCCGTCACGTTCCGTTATCAAGGATTATCCTCGATATCGAGAGAAATAAAAAATCCATCGATTCCAGAGAACATTTTTCGAGCTATGAAAATAAGGTGAATACCTTTTATTTTATTTGCGATCGTCATTGAAGGACTTATGGTGATAATGTTTTTTTAATAATTAAATCATCAAATGTATATGAGACATTCCACGCCATTTTGATCAAAATTTTGCCTTGATGATTCCGATTTTCCTCTACATTTTGTATATGAAAAAACATATTGATATACATTTTCCCAATTTTTTTCAGAATTTTTTTTTCACGCGTTTTTTGGATTTTATTTTTTTTTAGAAAAAAAGGACCACTTTGTAACATCTGAAAAAATTCAGAATACTCTAATAAAATATAACAAAATTTTTGGGCTTCGTTCCAAAATGGAGATTTTAATACTCTATGAGTAAAATTCAAAAAATTTCAAGAAAAACAATTTTACTCATAGAGTATTAAAATCTCCATTTTGGAGCAAAGCCCAAAAATGTTGTTATATTTTGTTAGATTATTCTGAATTTTTCAGATTTTACAGAGGTCCCTTAAAAAAAAAATCCAAAGAACGCGTGACTAAAAAATTCTAAAATAATTTGGAAATTTTTTTTTCAATTTGTTTTTTTACATAAAAAATTTAGAGGAAAATCGAAATCATCAAGGCAAGATTTTGATCGGAATATCGTGGAATGACACGACAAAATCTTGTCTCGATGATTTCGATTTTCCCCTCAATTTTTTATATAAAAAAACAAATTGAAAAAACAATTCTCAAATTTTTCAGAATTTTTTGGTCACGCCTTCTTTGGATTCGTTTTTTTTTTAAAGGACCTCTACGTAAAATCTGAAAAAATTCAGAATAATCTAATAAAATATAACAAAATTTTTGGGCTTTGTTCCAAAATGAAGATTTTAATACTCTATGAGTAATTTTTTTTTCAATTTTTTGAATGTTACTCATAGAGTATTAAAATCTCCATTTTGCAACGAAGCCCAAGAATTTTGTTATATTTTATTAGATTATTCTGAATGTTTTCAGATTTTACAAAGTGGTCCTTTAAAAAAAGAAAAATCCAAAAAACGCGTGAAAAAAAAATTTTGAAAATATTTGGGAAAATGTATTTCAATGTGTTTTTTTATATAAAAAATGTAGAGGAAAATCAGAATCATCAAGGTAAGATTTTGATCGGAATGGCGTGGAATGCCTCATACATGTTAATTTTGAAATTATTTTTTATTTTATTATCTTCAATTCACTTAATTAAAAAATTCAATTGCATTTTATAAAATAATCGAGATTCTTGAAAGATGTTAAAATATAAAAAAAAAAACAATTTTTACAAAAATAGATCACTCAAATTAAATATTAATATTAACTTTAATATTTTATTTATGTCTTTCTATATTTTGTATGATCTGTACAATCTGTATGGGGTTAATTTTTTTGTTGTACAAGTGAAAATCATAATTACAAAAAAAATCTTAATAATCTTAATTGGAGAACATAAAGATTTTTTAATAATTAAATTATCAAATTCAAGAATGCGAGTTTTCAGATTATTTTTTTATGCAATTACCTATAATATACTTAATTGAAAAATTTAATTGTGTTTCATGAGATAATCAAGATTTTTGGAATTGGTTAAAATTTAAAAAAAAATCAAATTTTAGAGAAATATATCATTTAAATTAAAAATCATATAGCTTTGATACTTTATTTATATCTTTCTATAATCAGTACGATCTGTATAATCTGAATGCGTTTAATTTTTTTTTTAATTCAAATGAAGAGACAAGGCGGCGGATTCCATGATCCTTAGTGAAACATCAGACGCGTTATTGAGATCCGAAATTTATGTGATGACCAGAATAGACTTTGATACTCCATGATCGCATATAGTTCCGAGTCTTTGGGAGCAACAGTTTCCTTCTATTCTACGTTCTATACATCGCTGGAACTCCCGAAGTGAAAGAAAGGAGGGATTCCCATTCTACGGGGATGATAAACGACGCTCACGGTTGAAGCGAGGCGGGGGGGGGGGAAGGACATTACATTCGTGTCGGAGTCGTTCTCGTCGTTGTTCAATTCTCAGTCTGGCATATAACTCGTCGACTACGACCAGACGTTCCGGAACAGCCGTGAGCTCACTTTCTCACCTATCTACGTCTGTACGATAGTAGCGACGGAAGTCTCGAGCCTCGTTCCTCTCACCCTTTCAAACATCCTCGGCTGTCTTTCTCACTTATCCCTCTGTATACCATGTTATATTTCCAGCCGATTCTGAATTATCACTATCGCCGAGCGGAGTCAGTAAACGAGGGAGAAAAGCGAAGAAAAGAGGGTCGAATGCTGGGCGCACCTTCTGCCAACAATGACCATGAAAAAACCAATGGCAAGGGTAGTTGGTTCCATTTTTGGACGATCTCAAAGAGGCCATAATCTTTTCAAGATTTACGAAATTCCACTTCTTTTCTAGATATTTTCTTGCTAATTCTTATGTTTTGTTAAATCCTCGAAAACGCATTGAAGAATCTAAATTTAACTCATAGATTGAGCACCAACTGCACTTTTTTTGAAAATGTTGGTTTGAATTCTAACGGATTTTACCATTTTATTAATTTTATCCGTTTTTGCAAGAATAGTGTAAGCTCCCTGACTTGAACAAATTTCGAAATATTTCGCTGCATCATTTTAACCCTTTAACAAATGAGTTTTTCAGAGCGGTTGGCAAAGTTCGTACATGATGAAACTGAATTCATAGGTACCCAATGTGAGAAAAAAATTATTTGATAATTTTTCTGGCCTCAGAAACTACCCCCAAATAACAAACCCCCCTTAATCACTTGAAAACATCTTAATTTTATTTCCCATCATTCATTTCTGCCAGAAATTGAGGAAAAGTCATTCCAGATCACGCAGTGGGATTCTGAAGAACTTACGTATCAATCAACCCTTATAAACTACCCTTATGAATTGACCCCTCAAGGGATAAAATGTTATTATCGCATTTTCTGTTATTTTAGCCTGATCTGAATCGAAATATGAGTGTTTCAGAACTGAACATCAATGGAAGGTCACTTTTAGGCGTGTCACCATTTGTAGGGGTGGTTTTCGATGTTTCGTTACTGTTAGGGGTAGTTTTCCAATTGGATATTCTTGCTACAAATTTTCGATGTTATTTCCAAGCATGCACTTGAGATCGCGACTCTAAAAAAAAATTTGCCTGAAAGTTGTGCTCATTTCTCTTTTTTTCGCAATTTTCGCACTTTTTGACAGGGTGTGAGACTGAAGGGGTGCAACCCTTGCGCTTACCGAATTTTTCATGATTAGATGCATCTTTTATCTTCAAAATGCGACCTTAACAATGTCGATATGTTAATTTTTATGGAAGTTCTGCGTTTTCAAAGTAGGTGGGACGTATTTGTCCCACCAGCCGTTAAAGGGTCAAGGGGGTCGACTAGTGTGAAACCTGTTTTTTTAATGTTTTTTTTTTCGGGAATTTTTTTTTTACAAACCATTAAAATAAAATACTTTATAAATTGCGTATCATTTTTATTAACATTTGAACAAACTTTGTGATTTTTTTTAAGTGAATGTATTAAATATAATCGGAGATACACCGCCCAACAGGAACACATATAAAAAAAAGGTGCTCCACTGCTGCCATGATTCTGGCCGTTCTGCTTATCTGAAATCGAAAAACCAAACACCATTTCAATTGTGAGACTCAAGGCTCTGCCGTGAACTAAAATAAAGTCAGAATTCCAAAAAAATCATTTTTTTTACGCTTTAGCAAAAAAAATCAATTTTTCGCATTAAATATTTTTTCTAAAGCGTTAAAAAAATGATTTTTTTGGAATTCTGACTTTATCTTGGTTCACGGTAGAGCCTCAAGTCTCACAATTGAAATGGCGTTTGGTTTTTTAATTTCAGATCAGCAGAACGGCCGGAATCATGGCAGCAGTGGAGCACCTTTTTTTTTTTAAATATGTGTTCCTGTTGGGCGGTGTATCTCCAATTATATTTAATACATTCACTTCAACAAATTCACAAAGTTTGTTCAAAAGTTAATCAAAATGATACACAATTCATAAATGATTTTATTTTAATGGTGTGTCAAAAAAAAAATCCCGAAAAAAAACAAAAAAAAGACAGGTTTCACACTAGACAACCTCCTTAAATAGTTATTATGATAACAAATCCTCTTCACTATTTAATTTGGCGAAAATCAGTTTTATAAAATTAAAAATTTTGTTTTAATACCGTGCTCCTTTTTCAATATTGAAAATATCAAAAAAATTGATTAAAGCACAAAATCCTACAAAAGGGAGGTTTGAGAAACCCAACTTCAAATTTCCAATATGCAGGCTTTTTCTTAAAAATTGCTTAGCCCTCTCACACCTGACTCGTCTCGGTTTTCCCTGATTTGAACATGACTTTATCGTCAAATTGCACCAGAAATGGTTGAATATCGAAGGAAAGGATCATCCAAGATCGAAGCCTGAGTTCAGATAGCAGCGATCAGTCACTTAGCTGACCAATCGTATATGGAATGCATAACCGAGACGTGCCATCAAATCGTGATTGCACATGACAATTAACCATCTACCCTGCATGAGAACTCACCCTGTACGATCCAGGGGTCAAAGCGACAAACCCCGTTGGATGAATCAGAGATACAGGAGCAGATAGTCCCGCATGTGCGCGAAGGTACGAGGAGGGAGGCTCCGGAATCCCCAAACGTAGTCGAGATAAGCCGCGAATGACAACATTTTGTCAGCGTGCCTCTCCGGTGCGCTGGTGGACCTCGCACGATATGTAACCATTCTCCACCGGTGCTCGATGTGGCATTCGACGGCTGCGAGGGACAACCCTCCGTATACCGAAACGATGCAGAGAGACCAGCGAGAGGGACGGAAAAGGGAATCCCAGGAGGGGTTTACGCCGTGCCAATGTATCGTCACCAGTGGCGGGATTACCGGGAGCTATCAGGATATTCCAATGGTTACCCCGACCTCGGAACGTGCACTTCCATGATTCTATTCTCTCATACAGCTCTCCTCTCTGTTTCGCCAGAACCTAAACCTCGTTATTGCAGCGAATGAAGTACCATCCTGGGCTAAATCGAGCTGCGATCAATTGCCCCCGAATTGCTGATAAACGAGAGTTAAGTGCTTTTTTACCCCGAAGCCGAGGGAATGAATCATCGGAAGAGAACATTGATCAGAAATCGGGGGCTTGGAATTCTTTATAATTCCACAATGTTCTCTGCAAATTGGAGCCTCTGAGGTCGAAGACTGTTTGAAGACCAAAAATAAATGGAAATAGGAGTGAAGAGCACAAGAAAAATCATGCAATGGCCTAAATTAATTTTTCCCCAGTCTCAATTGTTGGGTCACTATATCAATAAGTGCTATCAATTAAAATTTACCCTTTGGTCTATCTATTCCTGAGCTTCAAACAGTCTTCGACCTAAAAGGTTCCAACTTGAAGAGAAAAATTGTAAAATAATGAAGAAGTCCAAATAAATTAATAAAATTAATTAATAAAAATTGTAGAAGGGTAAAATTGCAATTTTTTCCCTTTCATTCTGTCCCACATTATTGTACAAAATGGTACTTTTTTTTACCAATTTCAGTATTTCATTCTCCCCATGTGTGACAACAGAAACTTCACTATTGTGATCCAATAGCCTCGAATTCGAGCAAAGTTTTCAATGTTATTTTTGTGCTATCTCCAATCGGGGTCTTTTCTCTCTCTTCTCTCGCTTCCATTGTAAAGAGAGTCGTTTCTTTGAGAGCTCGAAAAATAAAATACAAAAAGTTCACGAAGAGAATACCGAAGGTGGATTTTCCTTCATTTCTCTTTCGCGCAGTGTGATAAAACTCATTCGTGCCATTAAACGTGAATATATTAGAATTCACTCCCGCTGAAGGAGAGCGACGAGGAGAGCCTTTTAAAAACTTTCTTCGAGAGTCCCGTACAATTTTGTTCTACTCGGAGTCCCAAGCCCACGGTGTGAAAAGAAACATTGGTACGAGAGAAGAACGAGGAGGAGGAAAAAAGAGAGAGAGAGAGAGAGAGAGAGAGAGAGAGAGAGAGAGATAGAGAAAAAATAAAATAAGAGAAAAGAAGAATCGAGGGGTTGGGGAATAGCGCGATAGCAATGGAACGGCGGGATACTCGCGTAAGGTACGACTGACGTGGCCTTTTAGGGGCTCGTAAATTCTGCTAAAGTGAAAATTGGGAGAGCGCGCGGTACCTTAACGAACTTATGTGTGCCGTGGGGATGTCTTATATATAAGGGAGCTTTTTCGCGGTGTTATAGCACGAGAAACGGGCACACGGGGGGCTTTTTCCCTCAGCCCCCTTCGTTCTCACGGCGTCTTCATCCCCCCGCGCGCAGAAACCACCCCAATGGTATCTTCTTCTTCTTCGTCGGATGTCCGGGTGCCGAGGTGTGTCCGCCCTTGCGTACGTGCCCTCCAGGATCCTCCTAACGAGGTTTCACACCGCGAAACCCCGTGAGAAAGATCGTTCCTCTTTCGTTCACATATATATGTATATATAGATAAAAGTCTCGAGTTCGACCACGCAAGCCTCGCACGAGTCTGACCACGATCGTCCGTTACTACTGTGTGTCCTTAACGGCGTGCGTGCGTTGAAAATTGTCTGTGCAGTAAGTAGATACGTGTCCGAGTTGCGCCCCCTCGTCCTTCACCGCGCCGATCAGACGTGTTTTTTCTCAACGGGGAAATAAATTTCTATAAACACCGGCGATGAGAAACATTCGCCTCGCGCAAATAAACATTTCAACGTTTATCGAGAATGAGATTTCGAGAACGTGGAACCGACGTATTTCCGGGGTTGGCGCGAGACAGAGCAAAATACATTGATCGGCATTCTTTGGAACTTTATTTTTCTCTCTCTGGAGTTTGGGCATGATCCGGGCAGCATCTGCAGACTCAATACCGAAGACAACGCCAAAGTTTCGATGATTTTGGCGTCTGGCGAAAGTCGAGTCAACAAATTTTTGAAAATCATAATTTACCTAGAATTTTTGTAATCCCAAAATATGTATCTGCAAGCCCACGAAACAAGCTCCATTACACCCTCCAATCTAGCGGAGAATCCTGGATAAGTATACGGGGCATTCCATCCCAAATCGGACAGTTTGAAAAACTTTTTATTTTTATTTCCTCCATTTTTTATATTTTGGAGTACCCATCGAAATAGCTTTTCTGTTAAATTTTGAAATTTTTTTGATTACCCGTTCAAAAGATATTAAATTAAGAAAAATCCGCTCTTTTTTTGGTATTTTGGTCATAACTTCTTTAATAATGGTCCAAATTAAAAGTTTTTTTTTTAATTTTTGTTTTTTATTGCCTTTTCAGAAAAAAATACAACAAAAATATTCGACGTGTTTTTGAATGAGTTTTTTGAGTTTTAAACGTTAAATCGCGTTTTTAAAAGTGAATGTCATTTTTGATTTTTTTTTAAATTTTTTGTTTCAAACATCTAGCTATTCGACAATTTTTAACACTAGTCCGATCGTGGGATCTCAATAACTACTATTTTTTTTCGATTTTTGAAAATTAATTTTTTTTTAATAAATTATTATGAATACCAATTTTTGTTACTGTATAGTATTTTTTTCAATATTTAGAATTTATTTTGACACTTTTTTATTGTTAACAGGTTTTTTAAATTAATAATTAATCGTTAAGTCTGTTTATGAACAATAATAACATCAGTTTTTATTTATTCACATATTTTTTTGAAAACCTTACACATACGATTATTTCCTGAATTAGAATATTCCTTTGCCAATACATTTCCATTGCTCATTGGAATAATTGAGTGAATTTTTTGTGTCCCCCAGTGATTGACTTCGCAGTATTTTATCACAAATAAAATCTTTTTTTTGCATCTGAATAATATTCCTTATGTGACAATTTGACAGCAATATTCGGTAGACTATCTAGGTTCAATGCCCACTCGTACAATTCTTGAACCGTTGTTATTTGCTCATCGATTAATTATTAATTTTAAAAATCTGTCAACAACGAAAAAGTGTCTAAACTAATTCAAAATGATCAACAAAATACTATACAGTAACAAAAATTGGTATTCATAATAATTTATTTTAAAAAAAAAATTTAATATTCAAACTCGAAAAAAATAGTATTCATTGAGATCCCACGATCGGACTAGTCTTAAAAATTGTTGAATAGATAGACGTTTGAAACAAAAAATTTTTAAAAAAATCAAAAATGACATTCACTTTTAAAAACGCGATTTAACGTTTAAAACTCAAAAAACTCATTCAAAAACACGTCGAATATTTTTGTTGTATTTTTTTCTAAAAAGGCCATAAAAAACAAAAAATTTGAAAAAAAACTTTTAATTTGGACCATTATTAAAGAAGTTATGACCAAAGTACCAAAAAAAGAGCGGTTTTTTTTGTTAATTTAATATCTTTTGAACGGGTAATCAAAAAAATCTCAAAATTTAACAGGAAGGGTCTTTTGATGGGTACTCAAAGATATAAAAAAATTGAGGAAATAAAAAAAAACAGTTTTTCAAACTGTCCGATTTCGGATGGAATGCCTCCTACACATCAAATTCAAGGATATTAATCCTCAGCGAAACTAGACCAAGTCCAAAAGTGGAAACTAGTCGACGAGATTTCAGGAGAAAAAATGAACAAAAAAAACAGAAAATCTTTTCTAAACATGCAATCTCATTGGTCCACCCTCTCTCCCCTCGGGGGCTGCGACGCTTCAACCCACACATCTCTCTTTGCCATATCGTAGTCAGATTTCCGTACACACTTTCTCGTCACCCTCGTTGAACCCTCCCCGTCGCTGTCTCTCTCGCTCGGACAAAGGGCACGAGTCCGAGGTACGGGCAGAGGGCAAACTAATCAAGGTAATCTACACTATTTGCACGACTCACCCTGTACTCGCTCATACCCGCTTTCTCCAGTCGTTTTCGACCTGCGCGAGGAGTCCGAGAAGCGCGGGGAGCGAAGGGGGTGAAATGGAGAGCACGCTCATTGGAAAGCACCGAGGGTGGATGTGGAATCGTGGAGGGTTGAAAAGTGAGATAGCGTTTGGCGCCCTGTTGGCTCGCCACGAGAGGCTCCAATGCTGTTGCTTCGTTCTGGAAATGAGATTCAAAAAAAAAGGTGCAAAAAGCGACCTTTGGTCATCGGAGAATCAACCCTTGCGTATTTTTCTCCCCCAGATTTTTCCGCCATTCAAAATCAATGGGAAACATTTTGCACACGACGATGGACAATCGCTTCATTCGTGTCCTTCTGAATGCAAAATCTTGGAGTGGAAATACATGAGGGGGTTAATTCTGGGTCAAGTGCATCGGGTCTGGTTCTAAATGGAAAATGTCCGATGCAAGGCAGGAAAAAAGTGTGCAACAAACAGCGTCGAGAGCTGCAAGAGAATCAACGTGGATACTCGACTTGGTACTTGGAGAAAGAAGGGAAGAGAAACGTTGACGATGAATACACAAGGGTGGAGAGAGATTGGCGCAAATACGGGCATCTTCCAGCATTACAGCAAAATTATTTCAAAGAGGAGATACAATCCGAGAGGATACGATTTTGTTCAAAATGGTTTCTTCAAAATTGTACTTTATAATATGCACTGTAAAAAATGTTTGTATTAAATTTAATAAAACAATATGAAGTTTTTATGCATATACAATATATTAATTTTCATATACATGTGTATAGTAATATTCCAACACAAGTATATGAAAAATCAAATAACTTCTTTTAATTTTAATATAAGTTCGTATATTAAAATTCCAATGCATAGTATGATTTTTAAAGCAGAATCATGAAAAAAGATATGAAAATTAATATTCTTTTGTATATTAAAATTAAAAGAAGTTATTTGATTTTTCATATAATATTGGAATATTACTGTACAGATTGTATATGAAATTTAGTATACTGTTATATGCATTAAAACTTCACCTTTCTTTATTAAATTTAATACAAAAATTTGTTACAGTGCAACTAAAATTGTACGCCCGAGATATTCACATTAGGGATATTCGCAAGGGTCAGCTCGACCGAAAGTGCAATGGAAGAGCTTCGCCCTGGCGGAACCGCCTTAATCATCACGGTAACCTCTGCACCAGATAAGTATATTGAGCACGCTGGCTGTCCGGTATATAACAGTCATTTGCCTATTTCGTTTGGGCACAGAGGTCCGAGCGCATGCGACGCGTAGTGGCGGATGCGTCAACTAGCACGGCCGCTGACATTGATTGTAATTTTGGAAAATAAGTGTATTAATTTCCAATAACGTATTTTAAAAATGCGAAAAAGCATATAGAAATGATTTTAATATACGGGGATTTGAATTTTCAACGTTCATCTTTTAATTTTAATGTACAAATACTAAATTTAAGATGAAATTGTTAATTTTCCAATACCATGGATATTAATTTCAATTTCGTATACTTGTTATTGAAATTTCATACACGGTATATTAAATTTCATTATAATATTGAAAAGAATTTTCAATGGTTGATTGCAATTTTAAGAAAGAAGTGTATTAATTTTCAATAACGTATATGAAAATTGCGAAAAAGTATACAAAAACTGTTTTCATATACGAGTATATTAATTTTCAAGGCTGGCTCTTTTAATTTTAAAATACAAATATTAAATTTAAGATGAAATTGTTAATTTTCCAATACCTTGTATATCAATTTCCATTTCATATACTTGTTTTTGGAATTTAATATACTTTTGTATATTAAATTTAATAACATTTCTTACAGCGTGTCTACAGAAAAAAATGGATTTAAGTATATTTACGTTTTCTTGGAAATAAAGATTTTTCACTCGGTGATTTTTCCTCTTTAAAGTTGACCAGGACTTAAATCCACAGACAGAACTACTAAAATATTCCAAATTATAGGAGAGGAGGGGAGGCAAAATGGACAGTGGGGGCGGAAAAAAAATTATCAAAAATAAATTATGATTATAAATTAATGAATTTAAAATCGAAATTCAACAAATCAGAAAATGAGGAAATCGTAATGAGCGCAGATGCACCTAAATAGACCCACGCAAAATCAGATCTAGATTTCATATGTTCATGACAATTTCCCATGAAGAGTTGGAAATTTAAGAGACAAGGTGATGTGAGAGGGAATCTGTTTTTTTCAACGTTTTTCCTCCACTTGAATTTTCGAGAACAAAAAATTTAGATCGCCGTTCATTTTGCCCCCCTCTTTCCTTGACCTATTTATGGATCTGAAATAGATTCTTCAAATGCAGGATCAGAATCGAAATGTTGAGATCAAATAAATACAATAAACGAGAATATAAGGTAAATAATTAAAAAAAAAAATAACTACATTAAGAGATATGAGAAAAAAACAAGAGTGAGAGAAAGGGGAATGAAAGTGACGAAACTCATCGTCGGGATTCCAAAACTCGAAGTTGACTCGAGCATAATGAACAAGTTGGAACCCCCGAAGTGTCGCGAGGATAAAGCCGCGTTTTCCCGCTCTCTCCTTCTGTCTGTATCTTTCCCATAGACGTTTTCCCGTGTTGCTCGGGAATGACGCCAACGACGACGTTGGTGGTTGCCCGTTATAATAATTGTGTGTCCCGTCATGTTTCACGCGAGTCCGTGCCCTCAGCAAAATCCACATTATCGTCGCTCCTTGTCTCTCGCGCCCGATCTGTCCTACGATAACAGACGCCATCTTGCGCTCGCTCATTCCGCGACAGACTCTGTCGTTCTCCTCTCTCACCTCTCCCATATCCATGAAGAAGCTTAAGCACTCGCTAACATCTGCATATGGGAAGGGGCAGAGAGAGAGAGAGAGAGAGAGAGAGAGAGAGAGAGAGAGAGGGAGGGAGAGAAAAGAGAGTTTGTTGATGAGAGAGAGGGTGGGAAGATTTTGAGTGCGGTAGATCCGTTTGGTGCATCATCGCTCTCTCGTTTTCGTCGTCCTTCACCTCCGCAAACTCCTCGCGCGGTCTCTCCTGTCGTCGTCTCCGCGGAGACGCGTTCTCCAGCTCGCGGCAAGAGCCGTGCGCGAGGTAAAGGGCTTCTGTCGGAGCACGGCTAAGGTGCTTTCGTACTTTACAGCTTTAACCGTACTATTGACACGAAGTCGAGGAGAGTTTCTCTTCAGAGCTCGTACAAACCTCATAGTTCCCCGTCTATCTCGCTCCTCCTCGCTCCGGCATCCCTTCATGGCCCTCATCCAGCCTCTTCCTCGTTCCCCCATTCTCTCGTCTCCTCCCTCTCTTTCTCTGTATCTACCAAACTCACCCCCGACTCGCTCTTCAGCAAACACGAGTGTTCAATTTACTTCGCACAACGCCGCGTCTCGCGCGGTAAATAGCTCTTCAAGGAACACACATTGATGCACCAACTTTTGTGAAGAAAAAAAAATCCCACTCAATTTAGCGACCGAACTATGCCAAAGAGATTTTTGAAAAAGTTACTCTCACGGTGGATATATAATCTGGAACGATAATGCGATGTGGAGAGACTAGATTTAGAATGAAATTCATTCTGAATCTATTCATTCAATGAATTGAGGATATTTTGCTTAAAAATGTGTTAAATTTTCGATACAGGGGAATAATAGTAGTAAATAGGAAGTAAATAAATGATAATAAATAATAATGTTTTTATCGATTAGATTGCACGTTGAATAAATAAATTTCTGGGGGGCAAAATGGACACCGGCCTAAAACTTTTTTTTTCTCGAAAATTTAAGGAAAAGCGTTGAAAAAACGAGACGAGAAACGTCCAAGATACTAGGAACGAGCTGCTTGGCATATTTTGGCAATTAAATTTTGGATAAAATTTAATTTTAATCGTAGTTGCATTATTTCATATTTTTCTTTTACGATTGTGCAGGTGGCCATTTTGCCCCCACCTCATTTTGCTCAGGCCCTCGGATTATGAAAGTATTTTAGTAAAAGTGGGTTACCATAATATTATTAGAGTATCTTGGGATGATTTTTTTTCTAATGCGATGAGAATGACAATTTTTAAGAATTTTTCCAACTCTTCATGGAAAATTGTCATGAGAATATCAAATCTAGATCTGATTTTGCGTGGCAGAATTTGTTTAGTTATATTAACCCCAATTATAATGACAATTCTCTCATTTTCGAATTTTCGAAATTTTCAATTTTTTTCGATAATTTTGGATGGTGTCCATTTTGCCCCCACTTCCTCTAAATTTGTGTTATAAGTATGAGGAAACTTTTCGAAATATGTTTGTGGGCTCTTCGACTTGTTTAATTTTGGACTTATCGAGCTTAATTCGTTAAATACTAAATTTGAGTTATGTGCTAAATACTAAACTTAAGGGACGCAGATTCTAAAAAAGTTTAAAATTAAAAAAAAATTCTGCAACAGGAAATTTTGCCGTTGCAATGTTCCGACTCTAAAAATCCTTTGTCCCGCGACAAAATAATCGACGTTTTTCAAACCCTATTATTTAAACAATGCTGACATTGAAGAAAAGTGAACATTTCACTGGGTGAAATTTTCCGGATAATTAAATGTCGCGATGAAACGAGTATTACATGACGGAAAAGTGGATGACAGGTTTCTTTTTAAAGGGGTGTAACCGAGGGGCAGTTTGAGAGGAAAAATAGAGGGATCGTTGGCGAGCCAAGGAGCGAAGGGCTGTAAAGGATCTCGAAGGAAGGAGACTGCAGGAAGGGAACGTTGGGAGCAAGTTATTATCGAGGCACACCGGAGCTAATTTACTTTTTAAATAAATCCTGGGTAGCTCGTTAACCACGTCGGGAAGGGTGGAAGGAGGCTGCGAGAGAGAAAGAGAGCAAGAGCAAGGTGTAGGCGAAGCGATATTATACAGGATGTTGAGCAACTAGATAACCTGACTAGGTTCGCCATGTAGAGCGCGCTAAGACAAAAAATGAGCTTTTTTAAAAAATGTCGTACGATAAAAATTGGCTTAGTTATTAATGTTATTAAAGTTGACCAATCACGGCTAGAACCTAGGAGACATGCCGCTGGTGGGGGTTTCTCCCGCCACGCCCACCTTTGCCCCCACCACGCGGCTCACCTGTAGCATTGCTCTTAGATTCGAGCCATGATTGGTCAGCTTTAAACATGAATAACTAAGCCAATTTTTGTCGTATACAAATTTTTAAAAAAGCTATTTTTTCGTCTTGGCGCGCTCTACACGGTGAACCAAGTCAGGTTATCCAATTGCTTAACACCCTGTATATACCTGAGGGTTTTTTTTCCTCCGGTAGAATAGAGCAGGAGAGGGATGAAACCACAAGAAGCCTCTGGTTATCCGTGGCGTCGCGGAAAAAGGAGATCGCCACCGCAGAGGGTGGAAAACGGTGATGAAAAAAGGCTCAAATGAGAAGGGTGAAGGCGGAAAAGAGAGAGAGAGAGAGAGAGAGAGAGAGAGAGAGAGAGAGAGAGAGAGAGAGAGAGAGAGAGAGATTTGCAATGAGGGAAAAGAGAAAGAAGAATCTCGAGACCGCGACTGCATTTCCGCCAACCACCTTCATCAACCCTCTGTTTCTCTCTCAAGCTCACACATTCACCGAGTCCTCTTTCTTTTCTCGATAAACCAGCATCTCGTTTCACGCGAGCGAAAAAACGGAATAAAAAGGGTGGAAAGCAAAGAGGGGAAAATGTGTTAGGGAAAAGTGAGTCGAGAGAGAGAGAGAGAGAGAGAGAGAGAGAGAGAGAGAGATATCTGCATGCGGCTTCCCAGGAAAAACCCATTATTTCTTCGAGATTCGAAAGTCACACTCGACCAAATTATTCGATCCTCTCTGCCTCGGCCGATCGGTGATTAATGTTGGCAGTGCGGGGTGGTAATTTTTTTTCCACCCCTTTCTCTCTCTCTCTTTCCAAGACGACGAGAATCAGCGAGGAGAGAAAGAAATCGCAAGAGGATCGCCCGAGAATCCTTCGAGGCTCCTTTTTTCCCACCCCCGACGTAAGGGATGGCGAATGAAAATTCTCGACATCGTACATAGCGATTGGAATGGCTCTTCTAATATTCCACGACTGGAAAAGAGAGATGGTCGAGACGGTCGACGAGAATAAAACGAGAAATAAAGAATATGATGTATAAGGTGGGAGGGTTGAAAACCGTGCTTGCCAGTCGATTAAAAAGTTGGCTAGCATCATCACACCCCTAAAAAAAAAAAATTCCTCCAGCAATGGCCACCGGAAGTTGTTCTGGAGAAAAAACCTTCCTCCGAATCGCACGTTTATTTGTATACATTCATTTGTATGCATTAGCGGCATTAAGGCTGTATAAAGAGGCAATTTGCCGCGGAGATTTGGATCCGTTTAACGCGAACAAATTTCCTTGTCGATCGTGTGCTTAATTCGCCTTCTGTACGGTTCATTTATCCAACCCCGGCTCGCGCCCTCATCCGGCGTTCCACTTTCAACAATCGACGCTCCGAGCTCGTAAAATTTCCTGCCCTACGCCAGCAGCACCCTCTGGCGGAATTCAGCTGCTGCTGCAATGGCAAAGGCTGTATATAACTGTTATCAAGATCGACGTGTGATCGAGAGGCGCGAGCCTAGACCACGCAGTCATGTCGAATTTATCGGAAACGTGTTGGGCAAATGTGTGTACAAAGCTTTTACGTACACAAATACACGAAATAGGCATTGAGAATTCATCGCACACGCGAAAAAAAACTCGAAAACTCCTCGACGACTCGCACTCGCACGCCCAAAACTTTTTATCCACTGAACCCGATAAATTTGCAGTTAAGAGCGGACTGTAAAAAATTAACAATTTTTTCCCGTTATTTTAAAGTAATTTTAAAAACATTTAGGTAAAATGTTTAGTTGAAATTCTGAGACTTGACCGAGTTGCAGGGACTTTAATGAGAGCAGCAAAAAAAAAATTTAAACACGTTTCCGTCAAAATGACTTCTCTCAACCTTAGTCTCAGCGAATACTCAAAAACTTCTCAACCGATTTTCAATTTTTTTCTTTTTTTATATTTGTAATGATATTTTGTAATTTATATTTTGAGAATAATCAAAGAAAAAAAAGAACGGCTACGCATAACGATAGCTACTTTCGTATGGATCTTCATATATTTTTTTTTAATTTAATTAATCAATTAATATTTTTTAATTGATATTAATGGCGTAAAGAAGAGGATTTTTTTTTCGGTTAAGATAATGTCGACATCTCTGTTAATTTTTAAGGTTTTTTAATAAAAATTGTTATGAAATAAGTTGAATGTATACTAGACTGATTCAAAAAAAGCGACTATTCTTTGTTTTTCGAAGTAACATATTAAATACTTTTGGGAAGGTGAAAAAAGATGCCTGTTGAAAGCAGAGCTCTTAATAATAATATTTAGCGGTCGCACATCGCATATTTCTATTTCCCATTTAAATACCACAGAAAACAAACATTTCAAAATTTGAAATTTTATTTCAAAATTTTGCCGAAAACTAAAGAAAAAGTGAAACTTACTCTAAATTTAACTTTAACCTTGAATAACTTTTGAAGGAGGGAGTTTATCGAAAAATCATAAGAGATCTTTTTTGTAGAGCGTTCAATTCTCTACAAGAATATGTGTCTTTCATTTTGGTACATTGACTTGACGCGAAAATATAAAATTTCACAGTTTGAAAAAAAATTTCTTGTGTTATTTAAATAGGAAATAAAAATATGCGATATGCGACCGCTAAATATTATTATTATTAAGAGCTCTGCTTTTCACAGGCATCTTTTTTCAGCTTCCCAAAAGTATTTAATATGTTACTTCGAAAAACAAAAAATAGTCGCTTTTTTGAATCAGTCTAATGTATACTCAATAATATAACAAACCCGATCCCTCAATAATTAGTTACGTCTGAGACAAAAATTCCTAAAAAATTACAATTTTCGCAGCCCTTACAGTGCTCGTCCTTCTTAATGATTTTTGTAACTTTGAGCAATTAATTTCAAATTCCCAATAATTATTATCATCGAGTGCATGCGCAAAGTACGAAAATTTGGAAAAAATTCAAAATTCCGCCAAAATGACGATTACCTTGCCATTTTGAAAAACGTGTTCATCAAATAAATATTTGGCATATTTGTGTACAAAATTCCGTCGTCATTGTGAGGTAATTAAAGCAATTAATTAATACCAAACTCCCGTGAAAAAAGCTCTCTGCGCTCTCCCCTTCAACCGGAAGTTACGTGGCTGATAAAAGCTTCGTTAACCGGCTCAGCATTCCGATCGAGTGAATAAAATTGTAATTCAGCCCTCATCAATCCCTTCTGTTCGCAAGATGGAACAAGACGACGTCTCGTATCATCCCCCAGTTTCGCGTTGTGCATTCTTGCGCGAGAGACAATTTTTTTGTTTTTTTATAAACCAGGTAGTCATAAATCCCTGAGGGACGCACACCGAGAGGACCTCGCGAAAACTTTTCGACATTATTTTTCTAAATAGTATTTCGTGCAATAAAAAGTTCGCTAACTACCAAACTTCAGTCTCGTTTAGGGAATTTATATCTTGCTCTGGCCACTGTACACACACACACACACACACACACACATATAATATATATATATATTTGAATATCACCGACTTCTTTGGACCCTCGTTTCTCCCTCTCAATGTCGAGCTTGTTTTCCCAGTCATCCCTCTACTCCGCCTTTCACCCTCGTGTTCCCTGTCTGCTTCTCTACCCCCGATATTTTTTTCCCCATTTTTTTTTCCTTCATCCCCGTCCGTTTTGCATGACCCTCGCGGAATCCTCTTTATTTTCCTCCGTCATGCGGCACGAGGTCTTATTCGCAATACAGTCAAAAGCACCGCCGAGGCTCCGAGCACCAGTGTTAACTTCGGCTTAATTGCTTTAATTACGCACTCTCGCCAATGTTTTCCTTTTTTTTTGTTTTCAACCCCTTCCACCCCTTTCGGCGCTTTCTCTCGCTCGATTCTCTCGTTGTTTCTCGGTGTTTCTTTTTCCCCCCAAATTTCCCACCCCCATTCGAATCATCCCCTTCCAATTCCTCGGTGTATCCGTGCCTATCGCGGTCACTCGCTCTTTTATTCGAGAAAAATAACGCTGGAGAGTGCGGGAGAGAGAGTTTTTGCGCCGAATAAAAGCGAGCTAACGACTTTATATCGTTTACAGAGAGCCACAAATTCACCTCTCAATCCCATCCCGATATCGAGCGAATTCGCATACGCACACACGTACTCAAACTCTGGCGGAATCATCCCTCCACCCCCCCCCCCCCTTTCCCACCCCCCTCCGCGAGAACCGATGCGGAGACGTCGATGAGTACTCAAATCACGTTTCGTTGTTCCGAGTGACGTGTACACGTGCCCCCTTATTTGAAATGATAGCGTGTGCGCCGGGGCATAAAGTTGAATCGAGCGTGCTCGAAAAATACAGACTTTATGGAATACTCGATGAAGTGCGAAAAAAAAACAAACACACAAAATCGTGCTAATTGGATCCGGAGAGTTTCCCATTCATCTCTATCATTCGGCGATAATTTTCTAATAATGTTTTGAAAGTTTTGTAATTTTATAAGGTCTTGTGTTTTTGAAGTGTTTTCGAATTTTTGAAATGTTATCATCGGTTTATAATTTTTATAATTTATAAATTTATGTGCTACATAAATAAAGAAATATATATTAAAAATAAAGTATAAAATTTGAAATCAAATATTAGATATATCAGATGTATGATGATATATCGAATATAAATATGTATAACTAGATATAGGATAAATTTTATGGATAAATTTATAGGATAAATATTGTTTTTCCGATAATGCCTGTGAAAAGTTCTCAAAATCGAGTTTTTAATCTAAAAAGCTGTTTTTTGCCATTGCCCGTATGTTAAAATTTTTTTCCATGTTTTTTTTGAAAAGCTGAGAAAATTTTACATGGCATATGTCATTTACAAGGTCGGTTTTAAATAAACATACGAGAAACATACGAGAAAATTAATTAAAAAGTGTTTATTAGTTTATTTCTCGTGTGTTTATTTAGAACCCACCTTGAAAATGACATATGTTATGTAAAATTTCCTCAGCTTTTCGAAAAAAAAATGGAAAAAATTTGAAAATATGGGCCATGGCTAAAAAACAGCTTTTTAGATTTAAAACTCGATTTTGAGAGCTTTTTACAGGCATTATCGGAGAAGCAATATTTTTTTTCGAAAGCTGAGACTTTTTTTACTCAAAAAATGTATTTTTTCAAACAAAATTTATCATAACGGAAGATGGTAAAAAAAATTAATGATATCAATTTTTGTTCATTCATTCATTACTCGTATGTTTATGGAGAACCCATCTCGGAAAATACATAGTCCATGTAAAATTGTCTCAGCTTTTCGAAAAAAATATTGAAATTTTTTGTTTTCATTTGGGCAACGGCAAAAAAACAGCTTTTTAGACTTTAAGCTCAATTTTAAGAGCTTTCCAAGTGCATAAACAAAGAAACAATATTTTTTTTTGAAAAGCTGAGATTTTTTCACGCAAAAAACTTATTTTTTGAATTTTTTTTTATTGTTTTGGAAGATGGCAGGTCATAATGAATAAAACGTAAATTGTAAAACTAGATCCCATGTAATAACTGCGAAAGTTGCAGGGAAAAAAATCTGAAAAAATTTGGGATGTATCTTTCAATGAGGACTTTCAGTAAAAAAAAATGCGAAAAGATCTCAGGGGGTGAGGACGTCCTTAATTGGCGTTTTGACCCATGTATATTGAAAATAATAAACATCATTGATTTAAATTGAATTTTAGAAGAAATTCTTTAATTCAACCTGAATGATTTTGAAAAATCGAATATTTTTATAAATTATTGTGGCACTTTCCATAAAGCTTTTCTTGCATCGGCATGAGAGTCACGAAACAAATGGCTTTTCTTCGGGAAGCTTTATGGCTCCGTAGTCGTCAAAAAGACACACCCATACAAAAAGTGCATCGTGTCAACAAACGTCTTTCAAGCCCACAATGATGAAAAATTTCTCGTCTTTTGCTCGTTGCCCATCAATAAGATCGTCCTGTCGGTATACAAGCTCGTAATTAATACAGCGAGGATGACGCGGGACTTTCCTTTCAGTCGTAGACGCTGGCGGTTTCTATCGGTACTCCGCTTAGAAAGGATTGCAACTCGAATGCCGTTGTCTGGATGAACCCCTTCAAAATAAAAGTTTTCTCCAGCGCACTATAGCCTTCAACGATCATACTCTTGATCCAAGAAAACATGGAGAAAGCATCGAGAATATATTACCGTATACGAGAAGCTTTTTTACACAAATGTGCCATTAATATCAGGAAATAAATCATTTACGAAAGTGAACTCAACAATTTTGAATATTTCACGATTCGAAATTTTTCCAATATATATGTTTGCTCTAACTTTTATTATTCTGAGACTTTAGAGCACAAATTTTTTATACACGCGGGTCATTCCATGTCAAATCGACCAAGAGTTGGAATCGACCCCTTTCAATTTCGATGAAATTCGGTCAGAAGTTTTCGTTTATAATAAAACGAAGTTCTACGGAAGGAAAAAAATTAAATTTTTTTTCTCGAAAGTTATGCAGGTCTCAAAATTTTACAATTTTTTAAATCTTTCAAGTTTGTTTATTAAATATCTCGAGAACTATGATAGTTTCGAAAAAATTGTTCTGAGTTCGGCTTGAAGAGTATACTTGTGACTACGAAAAAAAAAAAAATATTTCGAAAAAAAATTTCGAACAACGATGAATTTGGAGAATTTTGAATTTTTAAAAAAGTGCAAATCCACGATCAACATTAGAGTTTTGTTTTCAATTTTTTTAAATATAATACCTTGTACTGATCTTAAAAGATCATGAAATTTTCGGGAAGGTGTTTTTTGTTTTTTCAAAAATATGAATTTTGGAATTTTTTAAAATCGTGCAAATCCACGATCAACATTAAATTTTTTAAATATTAATTTCATTTAATTCATATATTTGAAAAAAAAACACCTTTCTGAAAATTTCAGGATCTGTTAAGATCAGTACAAGATATTGTATTAAAAAAATTGAACCAAAAATTTAATGCTGATCGTGGATTTTCACGATTTTCGAAAATTCAAAATTCTCCAAATTCATCATTTTTGACATTTTTTTTCGGAATATTTTTTTTTCGTGGCCCCAAGTATACTCTTAAGGACGAATTTAGAACGATTTTTCATAACTATAGTAGTTTCCAAGATATTTAAAAAATAAACTTGAAAGATTTAAAAAATTGGAAAATTTTAATTTCGCAAGGCTCGAAAAAAAAGTTTAATTTTTTTCCTTTGGTAGAACTTCGTTTTATTATAAACGAAAACATCTGACCAAATTTTATCGAAATTGAAAGGGGTCGATTCGAACACTCGGTCGATTTGACATGGAATGACCCACGGGATATTTTAAAAAATCACAAAATGCAAGGATCATTGACATTTCTTTGAAAAATTGTCTTTATACCGTGTATTTTGAACCGAAAATACAAGAATCATTGGCATTTCATGAAATATCAATTATTCATTCCATCTTACATTCAATTACAAGCGCAAGGTAAATGAGCGCGGAATTGACAAAATCGTCAATTTAGAATTACATCAAATATTTCAAAATTTCTCTGAATAACTCGCAGAAAGAATTATTATCATTATCACGGCACAAATAAATCAGAGCCGGCGGGAAAAAAATCCTGTAACCGCTCATCGCATCGTCGGACAATGCAGCGTCCACTCTCGTTATTCTGGTTAACTTCAACGTGCTTTTATATCATACAATCTCGCGCATGAACCTCAAGTACCGAGAGAGAATCGTTGGAAACGCGCCACAGTTTTTCCGGACAATAAACCCGAAACAGACAATTTTTCGAAGCATTTTATAATGCCAGAGCATATTTCTCGGATAAGCGCGCTTCTGCGTTCTCGGCCCGATTTTTTCTTTTCCCTTCATTTTTCTCTCGCATTTTTTTCACTCGTTTTTGCGCTCAACCCTTTGTCGCCACTTTTGCGTTTTCCCTCGGCCGAAAACTCTCTCCTGTCGTCATTTTTCCCCGCCACGAACGCAGCGCGAGACTGACGAAGACAGGACTGTCGGGAGAACATTAAGGGGGTGTTAATATACACGTACAACGCGTGTGTGTATTATATTGTGCTCGGTGGAAAGCAAGGGTTGCGGAGGTCGCGCGTCTCCCTGATACTCTCATTCCGTATACTCATCTCTCTCTCTCTCTCTTTCTATTCCTCTCATTCTACTTTTGCTTTATTCAAGGCTGGGAATCCAGCCAAGTGGGTTCCGCAAATACCAACCATCTCGTACGATAAACACCTACACGCAAACCCTCATATCCTCTCGAGCGATTTTGTAACTCGGAGAAAGGGTTTAACCACTTATACACACATGATGAGCGTAAAATTCACGAAAGTTTGGGGTTAACGCGTTATAGTCAGCCGAAAAAAGCGTATTTTCACTTGACTAAAACTAAACTGTGCTCAGCTTGCATGATTAATATGGTATTTTAATTTATCAATTAATTAAATGCTTGTTTGATCCAGTAAAGTGTCAGTCAAGCAGAATTGCGAAATTTTTAATGAAAAAGTAATGCATTAACCATTACTTTTTTAATGGCTAATGAAAATAATTTTCATTAACCATTAACATTTAATGGTTAATAGGAATATTTTCCATTAACCATTAACATGTAAATGTTAATGGTTAATAGAAATTATTTCCAATGACCATTAAATGTTAATGGTTAATGAAAATGCAAATGCATTATAAAAATTAATGCATTATTTGCAACCCTGCAGTTAAGCGAAATAATTAATTTGAGGGGTTAAATCCAATCAGATGGCGAAAAAAGCAGATTTTTTAATTTGGAAATTGCAATTATATTTTTTTGCAAAATTTGTTACATTATAAAGTAACCTCTGAAGAGCAATAGAAACAATCTCAAAAAGCTCATCCTGAAATATTTGTCATTTAATTAAATTCATTAATTGATCACATATTTGTATCATGAAATATCGAATATCGAAACCGAAGAAATTTTGGTGGACCTTTTTTAAAATCCAACAACAAAAAAGGTCTTGCCAAAATATTTATTTTATTTTATTTAAAAAGAAGTCATAAACATTCTAAAAATTGCGTTAAAAATATTAAATATTAAAAGCAAATAAATTTTGATGAAAACCTCTATAAAAACCAATTTTCAAAGAGCTCATGCCAAAAAATTTGTTTAATTAAATTTGAAAAAATGCATCGACCAATCTCCCATTTACATTTTCAAATATCAAATATTCGAATTAAAAAAAGGGTGGTGAGAAGCATTTTCCAAACCAATTTCAAAAAGGCTCACGGTGAAATATTTGTCGTTTAATTTAATTCAATAAAATCTATTATTCGAACTCACATTTGCATTATAAAATGTCAAATATTAAAACGCAAATAAATTGCAGTACGATCCTCTTTGAGAACCAATTTCAAAAAAGCTCATGCCGAAACATTTGTAATTTAATTTGAAAAAAATTTGCATTCTCAAATTTGCATTACAAAATATCAAATATCCAAACCAAACAAAATTCCATGAGAACCTTTATAAAAACCAATTTGAAAAAAGCTCGTGCCAAAATATTTGTTTAATTAAATTTGAAAAAAATTCATCGACCCTCACGTTTACATGATAAAATATCAGGTATTCGAATTAAAGAAATCTCGGTAAGAAGAATGTTCCAAACTAATTGTAAAAAAGCACACGGTGAAATATTTGTCGTTTGATGTAATTTTTAATAATTCATCAACCAATCTCGCATTTCCATTATAAAATATCAAATATTCATTATTAAATTTGGATATGAATTTGATTAATCGAGATCTCATTTTAATGAGAATGAGACGAGAGAAAAGGGATTTTCATTAGTCAGTTGGACCCGTGTGGCCGTATAACCGACTCCGAGAGCTCGAGAGTTTATAAGACAACACGCTGGATAGAGTGAGAAGGAGGAAAAGAGAGTGAGAGAGAAAGGGATGAAAAAGGAACGGGGTTGGTGTGTGCGGAGTGTGCGACAGAGGAGAGAGGTTGACCCGCGCAGTCACTCGAATTCCTACCGTGGGGAATACCATTCAGTGAGCTCGAGAGCGAAATTAAGTGAATTCCCGTGGGCACCAGTTCTCACATCCTCGGCGCATACTACAGCTCATACATATATATGCATATAGATATAGGCACCTTTTATATGCTGTATAACACCTCTCTGTTCTTCCTCTTCCATCTGGAATAAGGTCGAAGAATACGGACCATCCTAATGCGTCGTGCATAATCCACCATCCGGAGGTCAAATCGCATTTACATATGGATTTCTTCAAAAATGTTTCACCAAGACCTCGTGGAAAGTTTTCCCCATAAATTTCACCCCTGAAAAGTCCGTCCGCTCTTCTCGATGCACGAACGACTTTCTACTTATTTTAGAAAGAATCACTCGGGGAGTTCGGAGTTTATAAACATTTTAAATTATCAAAAAGTGATGGAAAATTCGAGAAAATCAGAAATTTAGCTCCCTCGTTCATTTTCGTCATCCCTCACGGAGAAAAACCACTGTAAAAATTTGAAAAAAAAATTACTTTGCATTTGTTTCAAGTACATATTTTCCAAAAACATGTAGATAAAATTTTGGGTTCAAATTGAGTTGAAATTTTTGAGTTTAAGAAAAAAATTAAACGCGTTTTCGTCAAAATGCCTCTTTACAAACTTCCCCCGGTAAATCGTATTTACTAAATACTGCAAAATTTATAAGCCGATTTTCAATTTTTTTGCTTTTCTATATTTGTAATCGCAGTGATTAAATCTGTACGTAATCGATTGCAAAAATTTCGATAATTACTATTTTTCAAACTTACTTGAATAAAAACAAGAGCCTTAAAAATGAAAAAAAATCAATTCATTGAAAAAAGGGCTATGCATAATTTTCTTCAATTTTCCGAAAACCTTTCACCAAAATATCATCGGAACAATGGAAGGCAAATTTTTCTTGATTATTAAGATTTTTCGAAAAAAATTGCTATGAAATAAGTTAAATATGAGGTATTCCCGCTCAACGGGACCCCCTTTTAGGCCGACCTCTTTCGATTTTCTTGAAACTTGAGTATGTTTTAGTGTTGCCTGAAAGTATATTGTACACCAATTTTCAGATCTCTAACTATAATACTCTTTGGAATACACTAAAAGTTACATTTCAAACTTTTTGCGTATTCAACGCTTCGGAGCTTTGGCACGGTGCGAAATAAAATCGAAACAATCTTTTGACAATAGCTTTCGATCGGAAATTTCCTGCGCTTTTCGAAAAAAATATCAGCGATTCCGAAAAAAACGAATTCATTTGAATTTCAGCCAAAAACCGAAAAAATTGATTAACAAAAAAAGAACAGAATTTAATTCGGCGGAACAATTTTTTTCATCTTATATAACTGAGAAGTCACGATATAAATTTCAAGTTGGAACTCACATCCGTTTACTAATGCCAAGTTTTTTTAGTAGGATAAGAATTCTTAAATATCGTGTTTTTCGTATTCAACAGTTCCCTGATGTATTATATAGCGTTTTTTAAAAGAATTTTGAATTTAGTAAATTTATTTAATTAATTAAATTTAATTAATTAGTTTTTGAATTTGATAAATTTATAAAATTCGAAATCTGTTTTAAAAAACTATATAATATATCAGAGAATTGTTGAATACGAAAAACACGATATTTAAGAATTTTTATCCTACTAAAAGACTTGGCATTAGTAAACGGATGCGAGTTTCAACTTGAAATTTATATCGTGACTTCTAAGATACATACAAAGCATGAAAAAAATTGTCCCGCTGAATTGAATTATGCTCTTTTTTTGTAAATAAATTTTTTCGGTTTCTGGCCGAAATCCAAATGAATTAGTTTTTTTTCGGAATTGCTGATATTTTTTTCGAAAAGCGTAGGAAATTTCCGATCAAAAGCTATTGTCAAAGAATTTTTTCGATTTTATTTCGCGCCGTGCCAAAGCTCCGAAGCGCTGAATACGCAAAAAGTTTGAAAAACAACTTTTGGTGTATTCCAAAGAGTATTACAGTTAGGGATCTGAAAATTGGTGTACAATATACTTTCAGGCAACACTAAAACACACTCGAGTTTCAATAAAATCAAAAGGTGTCGACCTAAGGGGGTCCCGTTGAGCGGGAATACCTCGTATATAATTAATAAAATAACAATAACCCGATCCTTCAATAATTAGTTATTGTGAATAAAATTCCCAAACGTTGACAACTTTTTTACCCCTCACAGTAGCTTTTACCCTCGATTTTCTTTAATAAGAAACCGATAATTGAACTGCTTATCACAAAGTAGCTCAAAATTCTGAAAGAAACTAAACGATGGAAAAAAAAAATTACCAAGCCTCGAGCAAATTTCTAATTTGACTGATTTTTCATAATTCCTTTCTGTTCCAATTTTCTCTCGAGTGCATCGAAGGATGAGAAAATTCTCGCAAATTCTACACGATTCACGGTCCTCGGGATTGCATCCCTCTCCGCAACCCTTTTCGCTCTCCATTCCCTCGCTCGAAGGGTGTGAGAGGAAAAAGCGTTTGCGTCCGTTCCGGTGGTGAAATTCCAAAGTTCGATGGATATTGTCGAACAGAGAAAAGTCCTTGGATGCGGAGAGGGCCTTGGGCGATCGGTGAATGAGGCAGAATGAGAGAAAAGAGAGAAGGGCAAGAAAGTGGGTAAGGGACTCTCTCTTCCTCTCGTTCTCTCCCGGAGAAAGAGAGAGGAAGAAGGATTTGTGGCGGAGGAGGAGAGAGAGGACGCGCCCGCGCACAATCGCCGCCAGGAAAACGTTTGTCCTTTGTTGATATCGGCGATTTGTCCTCCCTCTGGCGAATCTTTGAGTTTTTACGTCGATTTCTCGGTCTGTCTATGTGTGTCCGTGTACTCCGTCGATATATATATATATATATATACGATGTGTATAGATACAGAGCAAAGAGGTGAGGGAAGCGATGCGAAGAAGATTTCGCGTCGGTTGATCCAATTTATATCCCAGATCTCCGGCGGACCTCTCTTACACTCTCGCAAACGCCGTGGAAACTATTTCACGAACACTCGCGTGTACGACGGATAAATCTCTCCTATTCTTTCGTATGTTTCGTCCTTTCTTTCTGCTTCAATCTTTCACTCGGTCGATTGAAAAAAAAGCTCCTTCGAAGGATATTATGAAAAATCGTGCGAATTAGAAATATCGAGTTCAAACTTTCCGCACAAATAAACTGAGTGTCAAAAAAATCGACCTTTCGGACACAGAAACATTTTCGCAAGATGTTTTTGGAAATATTGGCATGAACAAGAATAATAATTTCATTGGAATAAAGTGACATTAATTAGAGCTTTTGATGTGAATAATATTTAACGTTTTTCCATTTTATTCCTATTGTTATTATTATTATTATTATTATCATTATTATTATTATCATTGTTGTTGTTGTTGTTGTTGTTGTTGTTGAAGTGAAACTGAATTATTGAACTATTAATCATTGTTCATCATTACTTAATAAATTGTTTAAACAATTGGTTAATAACTTTTGAGCAATATTATTATTGGTAATTGTTATTTATAGCACGCCAAATGTTGCTGAATTTTTTCAGATTGTTATTGTATCACGAAGTACGGAAATTTCAATCGGATACACTTTTTCGCTGGGACGTCATCGTCAGAGTTTCGAACTAAAATAGTAAAAAAAAAAAATCATAAGAAAATTCTAAAATAATTTCAGGCGATTCCGTACATACGTACGCTGCTTTTTGTATACCTAAAATTTTCTCGTAAAGTCTATAGTTTTTGAATTACATTGCATCTTTCAAAATTTGTATTTTTTGGCTAAAAGTAAAATAACTTTGCGAAAAAAAATCGTACGAAAATTTAAAAAAAAACGAACATGGAGCGTCTCCTAACCCTTTCAAATGTACCATAGATAAAAAAGACAAAAAAAATGTCCTCAAGTTATGCGTCCAATTCGCGATGGTCGAAAAAGGCCGAAAAACGGTCACGTACAAAAATGCGTACAGGATCGAAAAAAAATCAAAAAATATTTTTAAAAAAGGCAAAATAAAGCTGAATTCCTTCCCGTCAAAAATCTTTTCTCCGTCAATTATCTTTTTTTTTTGACGGAGTTATGTAACTTCTAGCGCGGCAAGAAATATTGACCGGTGTTTCCAAAGTTTTGAGCGAGAGTGTATGTTTCATGCCTTGTATATATCTTCCTATATAATATAATATATAATATACATATTTCGCTGCTGCCGTCGCCACCGCCGCCGCCGTGTAAAAGAATCGAGGGATTTCAGTCTAATTGAACATAAATTTGCAAATTAATGGGCATTGTTAATTTGTTAATTTTTATTGAAATTTTCTTTGTAAATAAATCATCATTTCATTATTGATTAGGATAAGAATCTGACGATTCTATCATTACATTTATTCTCTATTTATCATTCTCCACTTTTGAGATAATATTAAATTGACAGAAAAAAAGTTTCACTTCAACCGCTCGTAAAGGTTACACGCACTGATTTATTATTATTATTATTATTATTATTATTATTATTATTATTATTATTAACATAAACTTTGAAATAATTATAAGAAGCGAAAAGCTTTCCGAGATGGTTAAAGAGCTTTTTCAAGCTCGACGCACATGTCGAGCTTTTGCCTTGCGAAAAGCTTCGATGAAATTCGCATGATGGCGTCTCTAGAAAGAGAAAAAGAGAGAGAGAGACAGAGGATAATGTGTATAAACGTCGAGCTTGCGATTTCGCGGAGCGCGCGCGCAATCCAAGCGACGACGGAATCCGAATGAGAATTTGAGTCCGAATCCAACGAAATTCGATACTACTTGGCCGTCTGCCATATGGCACGCGTATAGATACCCTCGCCTAACGACGCCACCGACGACGACAACGACGACGACGGCGACAACGACGAGGAGAGTTCAGATGTGCTTTTCTTTTAGCGAAACACAGGGCTGTCGTTTCACCGCGACATAGACGAGGCTCGTCAAAAACGCAAGAAAAAAAAACCTACAAATGCCTTGGGCACTTTTTCAAAAATTTAACGCGGTGGATTTACATCGTGTCTCGACTCTAGCGACATCAGTAGCAGCTGGCGTTGTGATACGTATATAAGACAAAATAGGTATGTGTCACGGTAAACGGGTATGTAACCCCTTGCTATTCTTGAGGTCATCTCAGTGTCGACAATGCCAAGCTTTTCGACCTACAGCGGTTCCTCCGTCTCGTGGGTCACGATCTCCCGAAATACCGCAAGCGCCAACACTCCATCTTGTCTCTCGCGGAAAAAAGCTCAACGCTGACTACAGTTCTCTTCCGACGGTGCTGTCTTTAATTAAAAATAGATTGCGAAAAAGAGGGTAAAAGGAGGCTGGAAAAGTAGTCGAAAGTTAGTTCGCTCTAGTGGAGTCTTGATTTAAGTTCTTGACTAAACTGTGAGTGAATCTTAGTTCACGTGATTGTGATCTATTTAATGGAACTGTCAACTTGATTAACTAAACTGTTGGTTAATTGCAACTCGAGTAAATTTTACTTTACTTCAGCTTGATTTAATTAATTGAATGGTCAGGTTAATTTACTCGAATGAACCGTCTTAGTTAACTTAGTTAACTTAACTAAACCATGAGCTTGACTAACTAAACCGTTGGTTTAGTATACTCGACTACACTGTTAATTAAATGGACTTGACCAATTTTCTGGTTTAATTCGCTTCATTAAACAGTTGGTGTTAAACCTAACTCAAAAATCAGCATAATTTACTTGAACTATCGGCTTAGTCAACCTAACTGAACCATTGGCTTAGCTTAATTAACTAAACTATTGGTTTATCATACTTGAATACACCCTTTCGTGTACTTAACCAAACTTTTGGTATACTTAATTTGACTCAAATGTTGTTGTATCTTCCTTGACTCTTTAACTAACTTAAACAAGTGTTAATGTCCGAAAGTCATCGAACAAGCCAATGAAAATAGCCAACCACTAAAAAATCTGCATTGCACACAGTAACTATCCATAATGCAGTGTATCCATACTTGTCCACAGCAAACGGGCACTTTTGGAAGCACAAGTAGAACGAACATAGCGAGGCTGGACAGTCTCATCCCCTTTGTAACTCCAATGTGCTGCAAGCTGCGAGTGCAACGTTCAGCTTGTTGGTCGTCCAGCTGAACGACCAACGTACAGTGAACAAGAGAAAAAGAGAAATGGAGAGAGAGAATAGGATAACCTGTCTACCTCTCCGTGTGGTGGTCCGTCCACCACGGTGGTTCACTACGTTTTCTAAGAGGATTACTCTCTGTGGTTGTCGTAAAATCCCATGTGCCGAGGAACCGGGCACGAAAGCGACCGAGACCTCTCTTTTAGCCTCATTCTTGCTTCCCATCTCTATCTCTCTTTCCCTCTCGATTATAACCGGAAGCAGCATCAAAGCTGCACCTTCGCAAGTGACCTAGCTTTTCACTCGTTCTGTTTTGTAACCTCAAAATTTCACTGTCTCCAACCTCAAAAAGAGCGATCGAGAGAGAGAGAGTTGGAGAGAGGACGTTCGTGGGGTTATATTTGAGAGACCTCGATTATACTCGCTACATGACTGCGAACCGTTGTGTTCGCTGAAAGGAATTTGACTTTGTGACTGGGATTTTACGAAGCCCCGTTTTGAGCACACATACTCGATTAATTCTGCCAAACTTAATGAATTGCCCGATATATTGAAAAGAAACGTTATCTATTTTATGATGAAGGAAAAATTGCAAGATTAGCCAGTGACGATGGATGCAATTTTGGAGGTTAGAAAAATCAGGTCCAATAAATTTCAAAGTGAGAAAAATGCGATTGACGAAGTAACAAGAATAATCGGTATTTGGCATTGAAAAAATGGATTAAGGGGTTCAGTATCGAAAAAAATGTTGAAGGTAAAAAAAAATTATTGTGGAAGGTCTACCTTTTGTAATTTTTCAGTTATCAACTTCAATTTTTTTCACAAATGAATTTCGGTTTTTATAATTCCTGACTTCTTTTCGTCGTTCATTAAGCGTCCATCATCATTAAATTATTATTAAGCTTAAAAAGCTGCTCATAAAAAAAGCTCGACGAATGTTGGAAAAAAATGGCGTCCAAAATTCTAATTTCCACAATTTAATTCGTATCGGAGGAGCAAAAATCGCGGCTGCTCGGATAACGTTTCACTTTTCGCTCATTACGAGTCAAAGAGAGAAAGAGAAGCGCAAAAATGTGTGGGTACGGGGTAAGGCGGACTCCACGAGAAGGAGCGGAGGAGGCAGCTAGCGTTTGTAACAAACGACAGTGGAGATTCGAAGGCCGTTAAAGTGGGCGAGTAGGAGAGCTCACTCGGTTTACATAGGTGGTAAGTATTCGTGGCGCGTCCTCCTGAATTATCGCGCTAGTATTCCCCGGGAAAATGCCACTAAATCAAGCCCCTGGTAGCTGTCCCTCTCACGCGGCTCTCTCCTCGCGCTATCGTTGCTCCTTCTCTCCTCTCCTCCCCGCGGGCAACCCCTTTTGTCCACCCCTTGCTCTTGCTCGACAATTTCAAGGCTCTCCTCGCTTTACCTCTCCTCCACCCCCAAAAGCTCGAGCTTTTCTCCCGTGAAAATGGCCTCTCTCTCTCTCTCCTCCTTTTTTTGTTGGTCCTCGACCGACGCTCTTCTTTCTCACTCCCAAGAAGAAGACGCCCACGACTTTCCTCCCCTATATATATATATACATACTTTTGCCCTCGTTCCTCACATCTTCGTGGGGAGGAGCGCACCCCTGCCCCATTTTGTAAAGCTACGCTGCAGGGAAAGGAGACCGAAGGTGCCATCCAACCTCGAGGGTGAGAGGAAGGGCTGAGAAGCCCGAGAGGTACCAGGGAGAGTGAGACAGAAACATTGGGAGGGGGGAGGGGGGTAGGTAGAGCGGTGTAACGCGTGTGAGAGTCGTTCAGTTGAAATATTGTTGCTAAATAAATAACGAACGGTGTAATATGCAAAATTACGAGGCTCTGGCTTTCCTTCGCTGGCGTGCGCGACGTGCCTGCTCCTCCACATTCCGCGTGTATACATATATATTGAAATATATAAATGTATAGATATAGACGGGGACTGGTAAAACTGTAGCGAACGTCCCGGGGTGCCCACGGCTGATAACGCCGTTTTGACTTGCCCTCTCCGTCCCCCTTCAACCCCTATATACATGTATATACGAAGGTTCCACTCTCTCTCGCTCCTCTCATTCGCAAAACCCACCCTACCTCGAAACCCTCCGTCCTCCCGAGTCACCTCGTTCACGTCCAATTGCGAAACGAGGAAATTCACTGCCGCGACTACGCGACGGGACTACGTTGATTAGTCGCGTCTACTCTGCGCTTTTCCGCCACCCCCGTGCACAATGTACCCCCTTTATGAATAAATATATACATATAGTAGACTGTCTCAAAACAGAACGCTTTTTTTCAACCTCCTTTTTGATTAAATCATGATTTTTGCTGTAATATTGGAGGCCGTGAGAGGGGGCTGCGTACACCCAGAAAAAAGATCTAGTACATTTAAGGTTCTTTAGAAGCTATGAAACCTTTGAATGTTAATTATTCAATAAATAGCTTCTCAATCTTAGTGAAATTTTTACACGACCTCCTGAATACTTCACGTAAGAACATACCAAATTTTCAGAATTCTATCATCATTACTTCAACCTCCTTAAGGGTTATAATAACGAACAATGAGAAAATTTTGTATGTTTTTGTCTGAGGTATTTAAGAGGTCGTGTAAAAATTTCACGACGATTAGGAAGCTCGTTATTAAGATATTAACGTTTTGTTAAAAACAATTTTTTAAACAAATAAAAAAAATATTCATCAATAAACTTCGTTTTCTTTCCGTTGTTTTCAGTATATTGTGGATATTAAAAAATTGAGAGGTCAAAAAAAAAACTTATCGCAAAGTTATATCAGTTTCCATAAGACTACATTTTATTTTATTTAATTTGTTAATCTCAATTATTCGATAACGAGCTTCCAAATTTTGTTTTAAATATTTACACAATATATATTTTTAAACATTTCAATCTTTGAATGTATACAGCTATATTTATGAAGTCTACAATTTCGTAAAGCTTCGTCTTTTCTTTAACAGAAGGGAAAAGAAAAAAGACCCTTTTTTATGGGAATCCTTTTCAGGGATAGACGAGCTTGAAAAGGATACAGGCGTCGAGAGGCAGGTTCGCTTGTGCGACAGGTAGCCACCTGGCGGATTTTTGGGGTACTGACAAATCTGCAGATATGATCGGATGAGATTACGGGTGAATAAGTATTTAGAAACAACGAATAGAACTTTTCTTCGACGCCTGTTTCTCGATGACAGGGAATTCAAATAAATAAATATAGTGGAAGTAAATATCGCCCTAAATTGGATGGAAAGAAAATTTTCTTTAAAGTAACTAAAAAATAATCAAATAATCGATTATAGTACCTATGACTAGATCTTTTTTCTGGGTGTACGATTTCTCTTAACATTCAATGGATTTGATCACTCACCGTTTGATCAACGGATGGGAAATTGTTTATTGTCTGAGGAGGGAAAATAATTATTCTGCGGAATTAACCGGAGTATAAATGGTCTTGTTTGGTAGTATAAACATTGTTTTTTAGATTTTAGAAAAAAAAATAGAATAGTTTAACGGAGGTGACTCCCTTTGAGGTACGAGTCCAGTTAGATTGAAAAAAAAATCCTCTATTCTAGTAAATAATTTTTTGTTTACTTCACGTTGCATATTTTGGAGACCGTGTATCCTAAATTTTTGTACGGGGCATTAATCTTATTATCATTATTATTATTGTTTTGTTGTTGTTGTTGTTGTTGTTATTATTATAAAAACCATCATATAGTTAATTATCAATTGTTTATAAGCTTGTCCCCCTCCCCAAAATAGCGTTTGAATATTATTTTTGAACAGTTAATGCATGATTTAAGCAAAAAAAAATTCCCAGGTAGAAAATCCCCTGAAGATCCGAACTATGACATCGATTTCCCCCTCCATTAATTTAATGAAAAATGGAAAAACTAATTGCTATACGTCTAGAAAAACAAAATCATACCAAGTCTCCTTTCGCAGCGTTCGATATTACAGTAAAATCATGATTTCATTTTAAGAAAGAAAAAAAAATCCAAAATACTTCGATAACTTAAAAAAAAAAAAAATTCCAAAACGTTTTGGTCTGCAATTTTCCACATTTCAAAATGCACGACCCCCTTAATGAACTCCGCACCCAAGAAAATGTTGAGGGGTTTGAAATTTCCTCATTTCAATTCCAAAGGTACGTCAAGCGCTCGCTCAATCGCAAATTGACCGAGAAGCACGGAAAAACATTCTGCTTTTCCGGAAAATCGTGCGTTTGTAAAATCACTGCACTCAGGCCGAGATTAAGGTCGCAGGTTCGCACGAGAGTTATACGGAATTGCCAATCGACCGTCGGCACTCGCACACAATCGCGCAAGCACGAAACTTATTCCCGTGAAACTTTTCGTGGCATTTTCCGCAAGCTCTTCGCGTCTCTGTGTCTCCTTGTCTCGTTGTAGTTTGCCCGGGGGGCATATTTCATCGAGTCCTGTGAACCTCAACCCTGTTTATACCGTACAACCGGAAGTTGTTTCCCCTGGTACAGTGATTGAGACCTCAAATTACGCAGGTCGAGGTTGTTTGAAAACAAAATTCGCCGTTTTCCCCATTGAAACGTATCCGCAAATGTGTGTACGCGGAAAACTTCAACGCCGCTCAAAGTTTCGAGTCAAACTCACTCTTCGCTCCAAAAGCCACTCGACGTAGTTTTGACATTTTCGCGACTCGTCGAGCGCACATCGTCGGTGAATTAATTCTCATAATCATGCAATGGGCAATTCGTCGTATTCGACGAATACGACGAAGAGAGAGAGAGGGAGAGAGAAAGAGAGAGTCTCGTCGATTTGAGATTCAGGATTTTAACGAGGCATTTGTAAAACGATTTAGTTCGCTTATCCGGAGAATTCTCGAGTTCTGAAATCGATCCACGATTTTTGACTCGATGATGGTCCCTCGGACCAACAGATGTGGTTTATAAACGCGTCGCTAACAGAAAAGCTTCGTTATACCTCAATCGAACGCCTCGTTATCCGTTCTCGCACTTTCCCTCCCGTCCCTTCGCCACGTCCCGCCTTTATTGCGCAAAACGCACGATTCCACTTGCAGAAAAAAAACTGATGTAAAATCGCCGCGCATTGTTGCAAACACTTTGGCAAAAAAAAAAGTGTGAGCGGGGAGAGAGAGAGCGCCGGGGCGGTCTCTGGTGTTGCAAACGACGCGACACGTGATGGCAGAGAGGCAATCGTTACCGTCCGCTTACACGAAAAGCCGCATCAGTTATATGCACAATACGGAATACATGTGCCGTGTATGCGATATATATATATATTAGGGTGGTTTTTGTTCTGCGAAGTTTAGAGTTTAGAGTCATCCCGTCACAGATCGTGAGCTTTGGAAGGCCTAAAATGTCTGTTTTATTTATTTATATTTATTCATTAAAGTGATGGAAGAATATATTTATTATTTTATGTATAATTTATATATTTAATATTTTATATAATTTTATTGACATAAAATGTAAATATGGTTTTTTTATTTTTTTATTATCATTATTTAGATTTAGTAAATGGAAAAAACTTGAATTGCTTCCACAATAAATATTCGGAAAATTTTTAATCCTTATGGACGAAAAAAAACCATTTTCGAGAGGAAAGAATATTCAGAAGCTGAATAAATATCGTAATTTTAGTAAAATAACTATTTTTTTTTAAATTAAGGTTTTAGTTGCTGAAACTTTTTCTCGGTAAGAAAATATATTGCACCAACGTTGGACATTTTTAAAAATAAAAATATTTAAATGTAATTTTTCAAAATTGATTTTTTTAATTTTTACGCCTAAATTTAAAAAAAAAATTTGTTCGATAAATTTTCTTTATGACTTTCTTCATTTTTTCTTTATTTTCTTTATGAGAAAAAATATATTATGATGACGGTGGACATTTTTCTGAATCAAGATACTTGAAGAACATAATTTAAAAACATTGTATTTTATAATGTTCGCGCTTAGATAAAAAAACAATTGTTCCATAAATTTTTTCTAAGACGCATGACTATTTATTTTTATAAAATCCCTTTTTTGTTTCTTCACAAAAATTGAGGTGTAAGATTCTCTAAAGTGCAACTCCTGAAAAACTTTATCGAATTATTGCAGGCCGAATTTGAGTGTCCTACATTTTAAAAAAATTATAAACAATAAGATCTTTTCGAATCGAATTATCCCATCGTGAATTAAGGATGTTGAGTCCCTATGAAATCTTTTAATGCTAATTGTTCAATAAATAGCTTGTTAATCGTCGTGAAATTTTTACACGACCTCCTGAATACATCATGTAAAAACATATTACATTTTCAGAATTCTATTATCATTACTTCAACCTCCTTGAGGGTTAAAATGAAAAATGATGAGAGAATTCTGAAAATTTGGTATGTTTTTGTATGAAGTATTTGAGAAGTCGAGTAAAAATTTCGCGACGATTAGGAAGCTCGTTATTAAAATAACATTTTGTTAAGAACAATTTTCGAAAAGAATAAAAAAAAATGTTTATCAATAAACTTCGTTTTGTTTCCGTTGCTTTCAATATAGTGTAGATATTAAAAAATTGAGTGGTCAAAGAAAAAACTTATCGCAAAGTTATATCAGTTTCCATAAGACTACATTGAATTGAATTTAATTTGTTAATGTTAATTGTTCGATAACGAGCTTCCTAATCTCCGTGAAATTTTTACACACCTCTTAAATATTTCATCCAAAAACATACAAAATTTTCAGAATTTTCTCATCATTTGCGATTTGGGACTCAACATCATTGATAAAAGATAAATAAATAACAAAAAATTAATTAATTACTTTTTTGGCTTTCCCAATGGTATAAATTGAGGGGTTAAGAAGGCAGAGATGCGGATTCGGGAAAATAAGAACCCACCCTAATCTATGCCTGCGACATCCGTATAAATGAGTTATACACGGTATATAGGTATGAACAATACGTGAATCGTCGCTTTGCCAGAAGAGCCGGGTTATGCCGCACCAGCAGCCAAGCAGCCGAAGTCGGCCTAGGATATACGCGATAAATAACGCGACGGGTAAAATAAAGTGGCGTGGGAGAGGAGGCCCCGGTTGCCAAGCGGACCTGATTACCCCGTACCGGTGTGTTTAAGCCCCGATGCACCAACACGAGCGCGTACCTTTAGCGCAAACGAGTCGGACCGGTGTTGCAATTGTAGTCTGCAGTCAGACGCGTTTCTGCGGATCTCGGGCTCTCGTTGTATCGGTACAGCGCACTCGTTCGACTGTGAATCTGTGTACGGCTATACAACGATTGAAAAGGGAGGGGGGGGGACACCAGCACAGATATGTAGCTACCGAATGGAGAACGCGATTTTGCATCTCTACCGAGAAAAACTCTACCGTAAAATACGCCGCATTTCTTCATATATACCAAAAGTATATTTATTATATATTTTTTGGATGGTGAAAGATATATTTTTACATGTATTTCATGTCAATGGGAAAACTCTACTGTACAATTTTTTGCTATATGAATTTTATTAACACAATCGACTCGTTTTTTCCGTACAGAATGTAATTTGGTGGTTTTTATTCGGTAGAGATGAATTTTGGTAGGCTAGTCGTTTTTTTAAGGATGTCAAAAAGCTCTCGTTCGACAGGGATATTATTCGGTAGAGTTGTTTTTTAGAAGGCTTGTTCTGTGTAGAGAGGTAATTTTGTAGAGTTATTCTTGGTAGAGATGAATTGTATCAGGCTTGTTATTTTGTAGCAATATTAAAACACTTTTGTTTAACTGAGATTTTATAGGATACAGTCGTTTTCTGGAAGACTCGATGTACGGTAAAAGTGTGATTTGGTAGAGTTATTTTTGGTAGCGATGAATTCTCCGAGGCTCGTTATTTTGTAGCGATTTTTAAAGGCTTTTATTTGATAGAGATTGATCGTATTTCATACGATAGAGTCGTTTTCTGGGAGACTAATTATTGAGGTAAAGATGGAATTTGGTGGAGTTATTTTTGGTAGAGATGAATTCTCTGAGGCTTGTTATTTTGCAGTGATGTTAGAACGCTTTCTTTTACCAGAGCTATTATACGATAGCTTTCTGGGAGACTAATTATTGGGGTCGAACACAGGATTTACTAGAGTTATTTTCGGTAGAGATGAATTCTCTTAGGCTTGTTATTTTGTAGCGATATGAAGACGCTTTTATTTAACAGAGATGTTGAACGATGGAGTCGTTTTCCGAGAGGCTTGTTATGCGGTAAAAGTGTGATTTGGTAGAGTTATTTTTGGTAGAGATTAATTCTCTTAGGCTTGTTATTTTGTAGCGATATGAAAACGATTTTATTTAACAGAGATGTTAAACGATGAAGTCGTTTTCTGAGACGCTTGTTATGCGGTAAAAGTGTGATTTGGTAGAGTTATTTTTGGTAGAGATGAATTCTATGAGGCTTGTTATTTTGAAGTGATGTTAAAACGCTTTATTTTACCAGAGCTATTATATGATAGCTTTCTGGGAGACTAATTATCGGGTTCGAACGTAGGATTTAGTAGAGTTATTTTTGGTAGAGATGAATTCTCTCAGGCTTGTACTTTCCTAGTGATATTAAAACGCTTTTATTTAACAGAGATATTGTATAGTAAAGGTGTTGCTAGAGATATTATGGTAGAGTTTTATTGAGGCGGGGATGAACTCGTGGTAGAGAAATAACTGGTAGAGATGGAAGGGTGCCGCGATACAATTTGTGCGAAGCGCGGTCGAAGGTTCGGTTGCGGCGCCCCGTCGCAGTATCGCGTCTACGTACGTGTATTTCCAGCCTTTTGGTGTGTTCCTCCTTAACAAAAGACTCGTTACATTGTGTGTACAACATGTACACTCGCAATGGTTCGTTGCAATGTTAGGATACTCCGGCAGAAACTGTCGGGGACTGGGAGGTTGCGCGAGGCCGGAAATACACGCTGGTACTGCTGCTTTAATAGTCGCATTTGCCTATCTGTCCCTTTACTACGGCAGACCGAATCGCGACCGAGCATGCGGAGATACCGAATGCCGGATGCCTGCTATACCGACAGAGATGACAAAAACGAGAGAGGCAGAACGAGAGGATGTTCGTCGATCCTTGCCTCCACCGAACGATATCCAAATGGCCATAATCATCGTGAAATCTTGCTCAGTTTAACCCTTTCCTCTCTATGGACACACATTATCTCATATTCTTGGTGAACTTGGTACGAAACTTGGGCAAACAGAGGCCAACTTCAGGATTGTCAAGCGCGAGGAACGGAGAATTACACAGGGTTTCAGTTGTAACTGTAATTACCGTTGTAATCGGCGCTATTGAGAAGGTGAACGGTTATTCCGCAAGTTTCTTAAGGTCACTGTCGTCAAGGTCTTGTTTAATGGCCGTGACTATCAAATGTTGCCGGTATTGATAAGCCCCTAAAAGTGACAACGCTGTGAGCAAGTAAGACTGTCGCATTCTTCTTCATTGACTTTGACGATGGCAATAATCGAGAGGGAGAAGCTATGCAATTTGACACTACCAAGTTTGAACCAAGTTTCAAGTTCCAGAGTCATTATTCCTTTAGTTTAAATAAATTTATTTGAAATAAATAAAATTTCATTCAAATAATAGGCCGAGGCCACTATTCAAATAAACTGGAAAAATTAATTTGGATCGAATAAGTATTTTTCTGGATGGAACTTTCGGAAGTTTCTACAGTTGAAATAATAATAACTTCGTCGTTCATTGATATTTTTTGAAAAATATCATTAATAATTTTGTTTATGATTAAGAATTAATAAAAATAATAATAATTCAAAATATTAATAAATAATGAAGAAACGTGAAAAAAGCTCAAGCTGGGCAAAATTGTTAATTAATTCTGGGTAAAATCCCAGCCTAGTTATTCCAATATACGCCTCAAAAAAGAGAAATCGAAAAAATCTGTTCTTTGCACCCGAAGCTTTTGCAGGATCCTTATTGAATGAATCATGGCCCCAAAAAGGACCTCGACAATATTATCGCTTTACCATAAATGACAGTCAATTTACATCTGAAATACCATCACAAGCTATTCCCACAATCTATAAAATCTCTCAATTTCTTTTTTCTAAAATTGAAGGAAATGAGGAAACACGTTGAAAAAACTATTTTCCTGGCTTCTCACATCATTTCAATATCTAATATCTTCGTGATCATCCGCTTCTTATCACACTTAATGACAATATTTTTTCTCCTTTTCGCAAAACTGTCTCAATGTAAAATGATGACAAGTAGCATTTCTTCATCAATGAGACTCTGGCGCATCGTTCGATCTTCGAGCGGAAGAAATGCGTGGATATTCCTCAAGGATAACGGCAAAAGTTCAGGCTAGCAGTCTCACATTTATCCCACATACACCGCGGGCCAAAAGTTTGGAAACACTCGCCCCGATTCCACGCCGCACAAAAAGTTTCACTGCTCTTTTAAAAGTGAAGATATTTTGATTCACGAAGCGGCGTTTTAAAGGAAATATATTCGGCTTCATTTCGCTTTCTTCAACAAATTTTTGCGATTTTTTTTTAACTCGGTACGCCCTTTGAAACGTGGTCGTTTTTCGGTTTTTTTTTGACATTGTAATTTTTGCGCATAAAATTGTAATTTTTGCCTATGAAATTTTTTGTCTACTGTTTTTCTTATGAAAAACTTGTGGCGGAAAGTATCAGCTTTAATTTGGTTTTTTGAATAGTTTCGTACGATCTTTTTTCGCAAAAATATTCAATTTTTTGCAAAAAACGACTATATATATCAAATGTAGCGTAACTCTAAAACAACTGAGTTTTCGTGAAATCACCAAGAGCGTAAAGAGTTGCATAATATCATTTTGTATTCAATAAAATCTTTTCAGATTTTTTTTTCGAAATTTTTTTTTCTAATTTTTTCTGTAAACGAGATATTTTTTATCTCAAACAATCGGGTCTCTTACCTCATATACACGGGTTTTTCGATGAAAAAGTTGTATAGATGATGTTTTTCGGTCCAAAAGTTGCATACAATCATTCTGGATTCAATGCAATTTTTTTAAAATTCTTGTTCAAATTTTTTTTTTCTTAATTTTTTTTATCACAATCAATCGAGTCTCTTCCTTCATCTACACGGGTTTTTCGATGAAAAAGCCTTGTTGATGGAGATTTACGGTGAAAAAGCCGTGTAGATGAGGTGAGAGACCCGATTGTTTGAGATAAAAAAATATCTCGCTTACAGGGAAAATGAGAAAAAAAAATTTTGAAAAAAATCTGAAAAAATTTCATAGAATCCAAAATGATTGTATGCAACTTTTTACCCTCTTAGTGATTTCACAAAGACCGAGTAGTTTCAGAGTTACGCTACATTTTATAAATATGATTGTTTTTTGCAAAAAATTGAATATTTTCGGGAAAAAAAATCGTACGAAACTTTTTCCAAAACGAAATTGAAGCTAATACACCCCGCCGCAAGTTTTTCATGCGGAAAACAGTCGAAAAAAATTTTCTTGGGTCATTCGTCAAAATTACAATGTCAAAAAAAAACCGATAAACGACCATGTTTCAAAGGGCGTACAGGGTTAAAAAAAAATCGCAAAAATTTTTTGGAAAAAGCGTAATGAAGCTGAATATGTCTCCTTCAAAACGCCGCCTGGTGAATCAAAATATCTTCGTTTTTGAATGAGCAGTGAAACTTTTTGCGCGGCGTGGGATCGGGGCGAGTGTTTCCAAACTTTTGGCTGACAGTGTACTTCCTTCGTATCCTGCGGGACCCGATGCACTCGTGACACACCGAGAAACACGTGCGCCATCTCGATCATTAATCTTGATTCCCGTGAACAGTTTATAGCGCGTATCCCAGGATATCCATCCTGAAGGACGATCGAGCAAACGGACCTCGCTGACGTCGCCATTGCGGCTGAAATCGACGGAATTCGGTCCTTCTGCGTGCGAGCCATCGGCATCGTCGATACGTGAAATACTGGCGTCTTGAATCCATCGAAATGGAAGGAGTACAAAGAGTGGAAACTCGGGCGATCTCCCGGGAGCGAAACGCGCGGAGAGACTCTAGACGAGGCCTCAATTTCTCACGATGTATATCGACGAGTGTTTGAAGGAAGCCAATAGAACGAAAAACGCCACAAAATCGAGAGAGGGAGGAAGGGAAAAAGACGCAAAAGACGGTGGAAATGCGACGATAAGACGCGAGGCATCGCGTGTGTGTGTGTTTGTGAAACGCCAGAGGCCATTTGAATTTTTTGCAAGAACCCGCGGTAACGAAAAATGCTCTTCTTGTTCCAAGTTCGCAACGGAGAAACGGATACGTTGACGCCCAAGATCCTTGACATATCGAGGACGATAAGGAGGCGCAAAAAAAATCAATTTTCGAATACACGAGTCTCAACACTGTCACTTTAAGAAAAATCTGTCTTCCCTTGTCTTCAACCCCCTCACTTCTCTCCCCTGTTCGACTTCGCGACACACCTGATGATGAGAATAGAGAGAACAGGGAGATTGATAGCCAGACCTATTTACACCTCTACCAGTTATTTCTTTACCGTGAAACATATATGCAAAAAAGAAATCGAATTTTTTTGGAATACAACAGTGAGATCCTTTCTTCATGCACTTGAAGTTTCGAACGTTCAGTTGAACGAAAAATCAGAAGAAATATTTATTTAACGAAAAATTCGAAGAACTTCCAAACAGTTGTTAAATAATAATGTTCATAATTCAAAGATATTTCAATATTTATTTCCAAAGTGTTGACAAAGTGTCAAATTTGGTCTATAAAAGGGTAAATTTTTCGTTCATTCGAACGTTCGGAACTTCAAGGGCATTTTTTTCAGTATTTTTTCAATATTTGCAATAAATGTCGGCGAAATTCAATTATTAAATTATTTTTTACAATTGTAGAGATCATTTTGCCCCCGTTACCTAATTTTGCTGTGGCCTCCAAGTTATCCAAGTATTCCAGTAAAAGTGGGTTACCATAATACTATCAGTCAATGTTGAAGTCTTTTTTTTTAATGCGATGGAAATTACAAATTTAAAAAAATGTTTCCAACTCTTCATAGAAAATTGTTATGAATGTTATTTGCGTAGATGAGTTTATTTGGGTATATCAACGCCAATTATAATGACAATTCCCGAATTTTTTAAGCCCCCCCCCCCCCCCCCCCCCCTTAAACTAAAACTAAACATACGGATTGTTATGCAGCAATAATCAAGACTGTCAAGACTGAGAGGATTCTGTCGATTGATATCGATAATATCAAACGAATATTCCATCTGGGTGTGTCCGGAGCCCATTACTTGACTCTGACGACACCATTGCAATATGTACCAGAGTTGGGCAAAGTACTTGAAAGTACTTCAAGTATCAAGTACAAAGTACCGTAGGTACTTGAAGTATCAAGTACCAGTGGTACTTGAAGTACAAGTACTTGAAAAAATCAAGTACTTGGGTCATTCCATGTCAAATTGATCGAGAGTTGGAATCGACCACTTTCAATTTCGATGAAATTTAGTCAGAAGTTTTGTTTTATCATAAAACCAAGTTCTAGCAAAGAAAAAACTTATATTTTTTTTTTAATTATGCAAGATTCTAAATTTAACCATTTTTCAATTTTTTTTTCCTAAATATCTTGAAAACTATGATGGTTATGAAAATCCGTTTGTTTTATCTTGAACAGTATACTTGAGGCTACGAAAAAAACAAAATATTCCAAAAAATTTTGAATACCTTGTACTGATTTGAAAAGATCCTGAAATTTTCGGAAAGGTGTTTTTTTTTGTTTCAAAAATATGAATTTTTTTAAATTGAGCAATCATGTAATTTTGTAATTTTTGGCAGTCAAAATTACATTATTGATCAACTTCCCTTAACTTAGAGGTAAAAAAAAAAGTTTTACAAAAATTCAACAATTCATATTTTTTAAACAAAAAAAAACACATTTCTGAAAATTTCAGGATCTTTTAATATCAGTACAAGGTGTTATATAAAAAAAATAAAAACAAAAATTTAACGTCGATCGTGGATTTTCACGATTCTGAAAGATTCAAAATTCTCCAAATTTATCATTTTTCAAAAATTTGTTTCGGAATATTTTTTTTTTCGTAGCCCTAAGTATACTCTTCAAGACGAACCCAGAACGATTTTTTCGTAACTATAATAGTTTTCGAAATATTTAAAAAATAAACTTGAAAAAATAGTGAAATTTTGGATTTTCGAAAAAAAAGATTAATTTTTTTTCTTTGTTAGAATTTTGTTTCATGATAAAAGAAAACTTCTCACCAAATTTCATCGAAATTAAAAGGGTTCGATTCCAAACATTGGTCGATCTGACATGGAATGACCCATATTCAAAGGCTTTGCACATGCAATAATCAGCAAGACACATTCAAGAGTACTTGATACTTGTACTTGAAAAAAGTACTTCAAGTATAGAAAAGTACTTGAAATTTTCAAGTACAGTACTTCAAGTACATGAAGTACTTGAAAAATTTAAGTGCGATACTTGAAGTACTTTTTAAGTACTTTGTACTTGCAAGTACTGTACTTAAAGTACCTGCAAGTACCGAGTACTTTCAAGTACTGCCCAGCTCTGACATGTACATAGGGGAATCCCGCAGTTGGAAGGACAAGGGAGCAACGTATCTACCTTTCAGGAAAACTTGGTACAGATATAGGAGTTTGCGTGTATAAACGTGATAATATGCGAAGCGAAGCGAGGAAACTGCGAACGAACAGAGCAGCTCGCGGGCATGGTCGCGCTTTGGCCCCGTACCAAGGATCCGGACGCGGGCGTCACACGACCAATTATCTCAGTGAGTGCGGCCACGATAGTCGGAGGAAGATAGCTCTGACCCCCCCCCCCCTCCGCGCTAAATCCCAAGCACATTCTCGCACACGCTTTCTCCGCTCCGCTTGTTCACCCCTTCCTCCTCCATCGTTCGCACACTCTCCTCGCTACGAGTACATATATGTGAAAGCGCGGGCACGAATCTCGCGAGGTCGAAGAGGTCGCGCGAAGCACCCACTTGGCAGCGGTCCTCGCTCAACCCCCGCACGTGGTAGCGCTGCTCGTACGCGATTGCACGTCTCTCGAACGCGCGCGAGACCGAAATCGAGCGAGAGAGAGAGAGAGACGCATGCTGCATCTAATGGATGACATCGTCAAGTTAACGGATCGTGCCCGAGTCGAGCCATTGAGAAAAAAGCGCATTTTTGCCATTTCCTTTTTCGACAAACTTGATTATGGTGTTCCCAGTGAAATTTGGTGAAAAAATTGATTTTTTTCAACCGATTCTTATTCTGTATGCTATTGAGAATTTAAGCCAGTGATCGGCAAAATCGATATTTTCATCAATTCAATTACCGCCAATTACTCTGTATTGGAAAATTTTATAATTGTTCCAATAAATATTACTCATTATTAAGGCACTCGGTAATTAGGCAGTAAGGTATTTCTAATATTCGAAAATTCGATAATTCATTTTCGATTATTATCCAATAAACCTATAACTTGTAATTTAGATCAAATAATTACTCAATAACCAAATAATTACAATTGTGCTCTTATGAAATTACTGATTTTTTTTTTAAATTAAGTAATTTTTCCATCTAATTATTAATTATCCAAGCAATTGAATACTTAAGTACTCTACTTACTAATTATTTATGAAATTAGTTAATTATTTTTTCCAATTATTAATTATTCGAATAATTCGATAATTAATTCTTCTAATTACTAATTTTTAAAAAATTTCTTTGATCGATGTTGACTTAGAGATAAATCGTTGGACAGAGCTTTAACTCCTCTCGAATTGAAGAAAGTAACATAATCTGAATGATCTTTACGCTGAATTGACAAAAAAGATTAAATGGAGTCTAGCAAATTTTTCAAATTCAAACTAAAGTGTAGAGTTTTCTTCTTTCTTACGATTGCTCGAGACATGCTGACGACCCTGAAAAACTCAAGATTCCGATTCAAATACAAAAAGCTTGAAATTAATTACTCCGAAAATTCATAATTAATATAATATAATTATTAATTACTCAAATAATTAGTAACTAAAATAGTTCAATTACTAATTAGTCTAATCATTGACGTAATTCAATGATAGATTATTCTAATAATTAGTAATTAAAATAATTCAATTACTAATTAATTTAATAATAAGTATTTTGAAGAATACGATTACTAATTTTTCTAATGATAAATCATTCAAAGAATAGACATATTCATAAATATTCAAATAATTCATAGTATTGGTCTTTTAGAATTCAGAAAATGTTAGTCTGTTATAAAGTTTTCCCATAAATCTGATTGCGCTCAAGTTGGGACCTCTATAAATGAATTTTTAATGTGTCTTTTTCGATATTTCCTTTTTAGATACACAGTCAATTAGTCATATTTTGAAATTTCTTTGTTTTTTAAATCTTGATAGATGTTTGCTTTATAGTCTGATGGGAGTTTTTTCGTTATTTGTTGGTTAAAATATTTTGTATAAAAAATTGAAAACTTTTCTAGGTTGGAAATCGCATAGTCGAGTTTAGGACACCGTAAAATGATTATTTTTGGGAAATCAAAAAAATTCCCTTCGTCAAACTATAACTGGCATATTATTTTCCAAAACGATTCCTTGTTTTTCAAGATTGTTTATTTTTTGGTAAAGTTATCCTGCAAACAATGAGGCATCATGGATTTCATCAGTATCAGTCAATTTTTCATATTTTCAATTTTTCTAATCTTGATAATTGTTGTCAAGAGGCTTGTTTTAATTTAAAAAAAAATTGTTATTTGTGAAAAACAAAAAACCTCTCCATCAAACTACATTATTTTCCATATCGCTTTCTTATTTCTACTATTTGGATAATTTCCTATTTCATCAATAGTCCATCTGATGCTCTAAAAATATGTTCATATGAGACAAATTTTGAATGTTTTTTCCAAAATAATTAGAAGTTTGATTACAAACATTCCACAAACATTGTTTCCAATTTTTTACTCAATAACCTCTAACATAAGTTTCCAAATATTTGTCCTTTTTTTATAATTGGATCTTTCACAAACACCTAACCTAAATTTTCAATCAGCTCCCGAAAAACCCGAATCATTCGCTCACGATTTTCACCGCAAAAGCCCGAAGCATCCCCCCCCCCCCCCCCCCAATGAATCCGCATATAAACCCACAAAAAGTGATCCAAGGAACATCGCGAACACGAGGAAGAGCCAAATAATCAGAGATCAGTCCAACGACATCTGTCGGGAGGTTCACTCAAGCATAGTCATGGACCGTAACTCGAAGAGAGGCCGAGAGAGGGCGAGAAAGAGTGAAAGAGAGCCCCATCGCACTTGGCATCCGGCCCAGCCGACACCAAGGGTTGAAAAACTTTCGAAGCCTCTCGCACAGTCATCCGACCCTCGGTGCACGCTCTCAAGCTTGAACCCGTGTGTTTGCCCCGGTCCCTGACTCTCTTCCTCGCCCGTTTTCGGGGGCTGAAAATTTCGACCAGCGACTCCATCGAGTGTAGACGAATGCCGTATAAACCCGAGCGTCCGAACGTTGTCAAACTCTGCACTCAACTTCCTTCTTCCATGAGGCTCCTCATCATCCCTCTCAGCGTTGTATATCCAAACTCTCACGGCGTAAACTCGGTTTGTACGGCGTTTCGTCGGTCATTCGACTTGGATGCGAACATCGCGCACAAGAGGCGCCAAAAAGTGACGCTGACGAGAAAGAGACTCCTCGAGGATGATTAAGGAGTTATACGCAGTCAAGATTTAAAGAAAATCGATTTTTAAAAAATATTATTTTCGTAATGTAGGCGAAAAGTTTCCGGACAAAATCCCAAAAAAGGTTTGGAACGTTTTTTGATGGCATTCGGCCGGAAGTCAACTTAGACCAATTTAACAAGCGCCATTTTAAAGGGGAAGAATTCGGCGGATCGGCCACAGCGGCTTCAAGAATCATTATTTATAACCCGTTAGGAGAGGTTGAAGAGTCTCGAATTTCGGGGTCACAAGCTGCGAACGACCGACGGTTTATAGTGCAGATTTTGGCCTCCTCGACAGTGGAGCAGAGTAAATTTGCAGCTGAAAGTCAGTGCGTAAAACCCTGAAGCAAAGGCCATGCAAATGGTCAATTAGGATATGACAAGAGCCCAAAAGTAGGGAGGCTGCGTATTACGACTTCTCTGGGGATTTCGCGCCATCTCTCGACCGAATTTCCCCGGCGCTTCCGCAAGTTTATCTGTCAAGGAAAAAGCAGTAGGAAAATTAAGGACCCGACAACAATCCCCTAGTTTTCCGCTGTATCTGGAGCATCCTTCTGTCCTGTGTCTCGGTTCTATTTCACAATCTCTTCTATTAATAGGCGGTTTGTTCCAGCGTTCATCCCTGGTTTGCAGGAAAGCAAAAAACATTGCAAAGCGATACGGTCTGGTGGAGGGCCGAGTGAAAGGCTCTGAAGAATCGCACATGTGTTCATAAGGGGGATGCAGAGGTGTAGGCTGGATGGAAGAGCCAACGGGTCTCTCATCCAGCGACTAACGCGTTCTGGGCGTTCTCCTCTGATGGATAAGTGGTAGGTGCAACTCTGAGCGTGAACCACGTGTTGCCGACCACCTCGTTCCGGGCCTCGTGTGTTATGTGCCAAAGTCACGCTGAAGCTTTCAGAGACGCGCGGTGTATGCAGCTGCATAATAATAAACGCACAAACGACTATCATATGTACACAGAAACATAGCTGAAAGAGTTATTGTAGAGTAAGGAAAAAGTGTGGAAAAAGATTTCTATTGATTTTATCGCATATTTTAGATGCAAGGGATTGCATGGATTTCAAACTTTCAAAAAAATCAATTTTCCTCATTTTTTTTTATAACAGTACAATGGGTTTAGAATATTTTCCCAAAGTTTCAAGTAATTTGGAGTAAAAAGTCCAGGAGAGGGCGAGCTTTTTTCTCAAAGCACTATTTCTGAAGTCAGCCACGATTTTTGAAGAACTATCGAACGGTTCTTATTGAAATTTTGAAAATTTGGTCAAAATATGATTGACCAGTGATTAAAGCAAGGTTTCTTTTTTTACAACTAATTTTACAAGGCTATGCGAGGTAAATTGTACTGTTTTGTATATAATTCAGCAAAAAATTCAAATTTCAATTTTTTTCTCGATCCTTCGTTCTATCATATCTACTAATAGATTGAATTTGATTTTTAAATTTCAGATAAGACTATCATGAGTTATCCTGACCACCACGAGGACACTTTTTGAGGGGTCTCCGCTAAAAAGATCCCACCGGCTGAACTTTCCCAATTTTTCAATGAAAATGTTCTAAAATAGTGTTTAAATGATGCTCTTTCATGTGCTAAAAATTATGGATAAAATAATTTGCTTATTAAATTTGCAAAAATTAATAAAATACCCATTTTATTAATTTTTTTTTTGAAATCCATGTAACTTTTTAAGTTTAAGATTGGTTGTATTTTTTATTAAAAAAACACTCCCTCATGTTTATTATCTATTCCACACGGAGAGACATTATTCATTCAGTTCAAATAAATTCATTTTAAAAAAATGTTAAAAAATGTAAACATCAATTCAATAAGATAATAATAATATTATTATTATTATTATTATTATTCCCATATTGAAATAAATCGTCAAATCTCATCTCTTGTTAACCAGCATTTACTTCCTCACTTTTCGACACAATTCTCCGTCACACATTTGAGAATTACCTCTCATAATCCTTCGAGTTCTCGCTTCGGATTTACACCTCTTTCTTTCTTTCATATTTAACGCTGTCGGCAACTTTCGCGAACGATGACGCGAACGACGAACAGAGAAAAGATTCTTCGTATTATGCATTAACAATTGGGACATTCTCGCATCTGAGACTCTACAATGAGACGAAATTTTATATGAGGCATTCCACGACATCCGATCAAAATCTTGCCTCGATGATTTCGATATTCCTCTAAATTTTTTATGTAAAAAAATACATTGAAAAGAAAATTCCGAAATTTTTTCAGAATTTTTTGGTCACGCGGTTTTTCGATTTTTTTTTTTTGAAAAAAAGGGATCTCTTTGAAAAATCTGAAAAAAATCAAATTAATCTAATGTAATATCACAAGATTTATCAGCTTTGTTCAAAAATGGAGATTTTAATACTTTATGAGTGAAATTAAAAAAATTGCACGCAAAAAAAATGTACTCATAGAATATTAAAATATCCATTTTGGAAAAAAGCCCCAAAATTTTATTATATTTTATTAGATTATTCGAATTTTTTTTAGATTTTACAAAGTGGTCCCTTTTTTTCAAAAAAAAAAAATCCAAAAAACGCGTGTCCAAAAAATTCTGAAAAAATTTGGGAAGCTTTTTTTCAATGCGTGTTTTTTATATACAAAATTTAGAGGAAAATCGAAATCACGAAGGCAAGATTTTCATCGGAATATCGCGGAATGCCTCGTATAAATAAAAGTGCGATACGGGTGAAAGAGAGAAATATCCTCGTACACGTTTCGTTCGTGACAGACGCACGCGGTCCTTTTTAACGATCTCGTACGAGAGACGCTCGACTCTGGCAACTGTCGAGGAATTTACAGTGCTTCTTCCGCGCCGTTATAGCGAAAAACGAAGAATGACAGATGAGCGAGATGCGAGTGATATATCGCTGAAACAAAACAGATACATCCTCATCGGTTCGGAGAGCTCTCGCGAATTTCTCCGTTGACTTTGAATGATTCTTTTGTCGTGTGACTCCGCGAAGAAGCATTCGCGACGTCGCGTAACTTCTCGAGGACTGTAAACATTTCTTTTCGCTTCTAAAATCGGTATAACGCGCACTTTAACATCCTTACATTACACTGTCTCATCCTCTCGGGGCTCAGCATTGTCTCATTCTTGTGTTTGTGTGTTTTTGTCTGGTTTTGTGTGTCTATGGCCCGATAGCAAAGGCAGGTTCCCGTCTTTTCGCAAAACGCGCTCGCAACTCCGGATGCGGTTTTGGCAAGGACTTGGCCTCTCCTCGCTGCTCTCTTCGTCATTAATCTAGCTTTGCCCCAGGCCTGTGGCTGCACACTTCTCACTTATCTTCCTCTCTCCTCCTTTCTCTCTCTGTCTCTCTCCCCCTCTTTTTCCACAAGGTACGGTATTATACGTACTGTGAGTTATTACTTAGGCGAGTATCAAGACCTCACCGTTGGACCAGCAACCCCGTGGCTTTCTGCTCACGTGAGAGACAGAGGGCTCGAAGAATCTTGGTGCCGGAGTGATGATCGACTTTGCATATGGGGCATTCCATACCAAGTCGACCTGAGTGTGACCCTCGACCTCGCTGATTTCGTTTACGATTTTTTATATGATTCTTCCAACTCAAAATAGCATTCAGAATTTTTTTCAGATTTTTAAAACCAAATTTGAATACATTATGATTTTTTGAACATTTTACCTCGATTTTAGGTTTTTATTAAGAAAGCGTAAAAAAAAAAATAGATGCAGAAATTAACGAACTATTTTTTGAAAAAAGTGAAAAAATTTCCAAAAATAGTTGGTTAACGATAAAAACATTCAAGCCACTTTTCACGGTAGATCAATTTCTGCATCTATTTTTTCCTTGCGTTTTCTTCATAGAAACTTAAAATCGAGGCGGAAGGGAAATCCTGGACATCATGAATTTTGGGTCAAAAATTTTCATTTTTGACACCGGATTTTTGAGAATTTTTTCAGATTTTTAAACTACGGCCCTCGAGGTTTTGAAAAAAAAAATGATCAAAAAATCATAACGTCCTCAAATTTGGTTTTAAAAATCTTTAAAAAATTCTGAATGCTATTATGCGTTATGGGAAGAATCATATAAAAAATCGTGAACGAAATCAGCGAGGTCGAGGGTCATACTCAGGTCGACTTGGTATGGAATGCCTCATATACACCTCTACCTTCTGCGATTCGTCTCGAAACCGCATATTTTGCGATGATCCTCCTCACGTTTCCCGATGGCTCGTTGCAGGCATCAGAAACAATTTAGTACGAGAGAGAGGCGAATTTTTCGCTATGACCGTTTCCCTGTTGCCTCTAATTAAAAGGGTGACAGATTTATTTTTTTATTTTTTTTAAATACTGCATTATGTCTGATAAGGTGCTTAATTCGTTGACAATGCACAGTAAGGCCCAGATTTTTTTATAGGCTTGAAAAGAAGTATTTTGTAATGATAAAATAGCTGGAAAAATTGCAATGATACACAGGGTGTCCCATTTAATTTGTGACACTGAAATAAGTCGATGTTTGGGCACTAAATTGAAAAACCTTGAAATACGTTTAGTGTCGATTTTAATGAAGAATTAAATTGTGATGGCACTTTTTTATTGAGCTGACAATTTCAAGGTGATTTCAAGGTCAACTTTTTTTTTCCCCATAGAATCCTATATTTTTGGGTAGCAATAAAATAAAAATTAAAAAGTAAGTAAGTCATTTTATTCTTTATTTAAATAGACCTTATCTTGAGGCTAATCCTTGCTGTACAGTCAAGTCAATCGAGTCTAAAAATTATCAGCTTACGATTGCCAAAACATTTTGAATTTTAGTCGAATTTCAAATAATAAGTATGAATTTTAACCTAAAATGAATGAATGTTAAAATAAAAAAAGTGATCAAGCCATTGGAGTTTTAATTTAAATCAACCTTACATCGAGGTCAATTCCTGCTGTAGAGTCAAGTCAATCGAGTCTACTAATTATCAGCTTACGATTGCCAGAAAGTTTTGATATAATAATTTTGAATAATAATTCCACTAGAATTTCAAATAATAAATATACTAGAAACTTCGATACTGATCAGTTTTAAAAAATGGGAGAAAATTCGACAAATCTCTACGTTTCTTTCGCCGAGCGGAGTTTGCCTTTTTATCAGCTAATGTCAAATTTTTTCGTGAAAAGTACCGTGAACTACTTTTTTTTAATAAATCTTGAAATAAAATCGGATTTATTTTGAATTTAAACGTATCCGTTTGAAGGACGTTTCAAAGTTTAGCTCTCACTTTCACCCGAGAACCCCGAAGAATCAATCGAGCATTGTACGGTTAATGCACACCATACGATGATAATGGCGATAATAATAATAATGTATACCACTGTAATACTCGGGCAATCTCGATTCAACGATGCCACAAAGAGAGTCACGGCTCGCGAAGCGTAACGCCAGAGAAAATAAGAGAGAAGGCGTCCAAAGACGGCACCCCCTCGACTGCTCCAGACAACAATGAATTTTTACCAATAATATTGTTACTTCCTTTCACTCGCTGTGCCCCTCTTTTACTCTCGGCGGGCTCATCATCGGCTCTTTATTCACGTCGTATATCCCTCGTCATCGTTGCTCGTTCGATTCGTATCATGACTCGTCTCGCGATGAATGAAGCATAGCGCGAAATGAGGAGGATAAATAACGACGAGAAAGTATCGAGATCCCTCGACGAGCAAAACGTTGAGTTACCAGAGACTTTTGTGAAGAATTTTTACGAGAGAACGAACAAAGGAGGCTAAAAATGCATTTTTTATGCAAATCCGAAGATGCAACGATAAGATTTATCCTGCAGGAAGTGAATTTGTTCGACGCTCCAAAAGTGACGAGCGAAAAAAATTAAAATTATTTTATATTATTTATTCAACATTATAATAATATTCATATAATATTTCATTTTAACTTTCAAGGTTAATTATTGATTAATTAATTCAATCAATTAATTAGTTAATTAATTGACTTGAAATTCAGGGGAATGTGGGGCAAAGTGGACATTTAAGGAATTTAACGATTTTCATCGGTAAGCACGCGGTCTTTTAACTACTTTCATGTCCCAAAATTGATTCCCGATCGTAATTTCTCTGATTTTGAAAAAAAAAAAATTGTCGGCAAAGGGGACACGCCTCTTCAGATGCAGGAAAATCTATACTTGGCGATTCTCGAAATCAGAGACACTGTAATCGACTATGCCCGAATAAAATATTAACTTAACAATATAAATAAAGAAATGAAGCCAATAAAATCGAGATCCTCGAATAAAATTTGAAAAAAAAACGAGATAAATCTTCAGATTCTTATGGCTCCGATTTTTTCCATGTGGAAAATGTACTATGAATTCACTTTGTTAGTGAAAAAATCATGGTATTTTCACATATTCATCGACTTTTGAGTCGTGAAATTCGTTTCCCATTATTGTTTTTTGAATTTAAAACAAAAAAAATTCTAATTTTACGATTTCCGTGTTTTGTGCTTTTTATTTTGAATATATTGTTCAGCAGTGTATGAAACGTTCCGGGAATCGTGCAGATATAGTCTGAATTCGAATTAATAATTTTATGACCTTGACATTATTTTCAGTTCCAGCTCGTGTCCACTTTGCCCCCAAATTTCAAATTTTTCGCGTGTCCACTTTGCCCCCAGTGTCCACTTTATTTATTTGTAAACATTCAAATATTTATAATTCATATAAATTAAGATTGTTATAATTATTTAAAAAAAATTATATTTCTATTTTCAAATTAAAGTATTTGGTTCAAAGATTTATTTTGATATTAAAATTTAACGTTATAAAATAATTGAGAAGTCGAATATAAAATGTGAATCTTAGTAAAGAAAAAAATTATTATATTTTATTATTATTATTATTATTATTATTATTATTACTATTATTATTGTTGTTGTTGTTGTTGTTGTTATTGTTGTTGTTGAATTTAAAATTTTTAGAAATTGGCTATTTTATTCTGTAACCATTTTGTAATGAATTCGTTACAATGATTAAAAATAATATAGAAAATGCAAACAATTATCGTAATTATCCTTTTTTGCTTGAAAAACAAAAACTTGACATCGCACAACAAAATTTGCGGCGTCAGTTGAGGGACGTTCGTCGGGGAATCGAATTTAAATCCGTTTTTCGCAATTTCGGGAATCGGCTTAACTCTCGAGAATACCGGAAGGTCGGACGATAAACACGAGTCTAACGGGGAGTGAGAATTCTCGCAAAGACGAAAAATACGGTGAGGGCGAGGATAATACCGGGGATATAGATTGAACATCACAAGAAAGGGAAGTTCACTCTGTCGGCTTTTGAAAAGGGCGCTAAAGTCTCTCGACTAATAAAATGAAATTAGCCGAGCTGTTTCGGCTCGTGTCTTGATGCCGGAATACGCGAAGGTCGCTGGAAAAAGAGAGGGTGTGTCTGGAGAAAGAGAGAGGAAGAGGGAAGCAAGAGGGTGTGTGTGTGTGTGTGTGTGATAGAGAGAGAGAGGGTTGTAGAGGATGCGTAGGGGGTGGAAAATAATCGGGCGTAGCGCAACGAGGTACGAAAAGGTTCTCCGGAGTCGAGAAATACCAAGGAGGATGGAGCGAGGGACGGGGGCGGGGGGGGGGGAGGACATGAGGGAAGAGAGCGGAAATGATAAGGGAATGGGGCGCGAGAATTCGTGAGGAGAGTGAGAGGGTGGAAAAAGAGGAGGCAATGCGCGCCACCTCGATTTCGCACGCCGTTGGATTACGATTCGAACTCACCGACGCGACGCCTCGGGGTCCTCGGGGATTTCCGTGCGAAATTGGTATCTCTTGCCCGCCTTTCTCTTTCTCTTTCTCCTCTATCACGTTTCCATACCTCCTCCCATTATCCTACAACTATAGATGGAAGCGCGAAAAACTCGAGAGTAGCGAAAACGCACCCTCACGATTTTATACCGGGGCGCAGCGTGATCGTTATCGCTCCATTATTTCTACTTTTATACGAGCATATACAACCCCCCTTACTTCATCGCACGCAATGCGCTTTTTCTTTCGTCTTTGCCCGCTTTTTTTTTCTTAATTTCCCCACTATTTTAGCTCGTCCCCTTTGCCCTCGAATCGCGAAAAATCATTGTGCGAATCTTTTCTCGTTTGTCGAGATGGGAGACTCCTTTTGGACGGTGAAAAATATTCCCAGCGGAAAATAAATCCCGGATTTGTTTTGCGGAATATTTTTAGCGGCGAAAAATTAGATTTTTATGGATTTTTGTAATGATGATAAGAGCCGTCAATCGTTTTTAAATTTTGTACATGGATTTGTAATTATTTTGAGCATTGGTGAACAAATTTTTAATTATTTTTATAGATAAGAGAAATAATTACATTTTTTTATTGCTTCTTTTTCACGAATTTCTCACCCTCGTTTAGGGATGTTCGATTCTTCGGAAAGAATCGATTATCAAATCGATTTCGTAAGAATCGATTTTTTAAAATCTTTAAAAAAATTAATTGCTAATTAAAGCTTAAGTCTTTATTAAGTTTTTGCTATAGAAAATGATTAAATTGGACTAATTTATTTTTAAAACAAAATGATCAATACAAAATAACAAATATAAAGCAGTTTCATTCTGGCTAAACATAGTTTGATACTTTTATACATTTGCGTTTTTTAATATATTGTTAAAAATATTATGAATAGATTTAACAAATCAGACTTTTTTCTGCATAAGTTTCTATTGCTTTATGATATTTTGTATTTATTGTTTTCGTTGGATCATGTTTTCAATATTTTAACTTTTATTTGTTTTTCACTCTTTTTCTCACGTTTTCATATTTTTACATACTTTTTTCTTTCAACCTTGACGTTGATGTTTCAGAGACTCTTCTTGACTGTAAATCTTTATTTAACTGTAAATCTTTAATAGATAATGAATTTAATAAAAATCGAATTTTCGCTTTTTAAGGTCAAGAATCGATTCACCTAAATATCGAAAAGGAAAGAATCGATTCGTAAGATTGATTTTTTTAGCAAAAGAATCGATATTTTAAAGTCGAATCGAATCGGAATCGAACATCCCTACCCTCATTCCAACGAAAATTGATTAGTAAACGCGAATATGCGATAAACGATGTAAAAATCTCGCTGGAACTTGTTTAAAAACACAAAAAAGAAATTTGGTTAGATTTGACCAAATTAAGAAAAATGTCGAGAAATCGCTATTTTGCCCATAATTTTGGTCGGGCTTATCCAAATAAGAATTTCTTTTTTCTAGTCTTTACATCAGGCCCTGACGCGGAGAATAGAGCAAAATTCATCGCGAAACCTCGATTTTTGGCGACAGGAGAGAAGTTTTAACACCGCAAAAAATCAACGAGCAGCGCGTCGATTTTTTCGACGAGTAAACTTTTGTGCTCAGGCGTTGAAAAAAAATCATCGTCGTCAAACTGTACTAACAATCATTGGAAAAGCTTTCTGCCACTTTAAACTCGAAATACTACTCGTGTAATTCATATATTTTCAAAAATCATGAAGTAGGAATTTTTGGAACGGGTCAAAAAGTATGATATTTCACGTATTTTCGTAGTATTTTAATTATTCTCATTGTATATTGATAATTAGCTGGCGATTCCCAATGGTTATAAACATTTGTATAGAGTCACGAACCAAACAAAAAATTTCCGGTCTCGGGGGTGCGTTTTTTCAAATTGCTGATTCGCGCCGACCCGAGAAGGTTGAATTTTTTTTCCGTTCTTTTTGTTTATTTGATACTGAAAGGTTTGATATCGTCGACGCTCGACGTCAAACGTCTCGTTTCAACGACTTTAATCGCAACCCCCTGCCTCCTGACTCTCACCCTCGTTCGTTCGGTATTTATTTCTACGTTTGCACTTCTCTCTCTTCACGGTATGCCATAAGTGCAAAGCGGTGTTTTCGCCCGAAAAACGCGCATGCGAAAGGTTACTTCTCTCTTCTCCACCAGCGGCGCACCCCCGTCATCCTCCAACCCCCAAAAGCCACCCTCCGGGCATTCTGAAACCCCGACCAGATGACCAGCTTATCGTTGTGCAGTATGTCAATGTTAGTGACTCTCACCGAAGCGTCGCTGCGCGTCGATCAGCAGTTTGCATTCCCTCCACCATTTTCATCCCCCTCAGTCGCTTTATTAGCATTTGAACGGAGAAACTCATCCCCACAGGAGTTTCTCGCGGAGCTATGAAACTCCGTGAACGTGCGAGCACGATCTGGTCACTCGAGGCAATAAACACGAGCGATGAAATGGAAATATGACAAACGCGGATATGAGCTTTGGCATAAAAGCTCTCCACCCCCAACGACAGGTCTGTCAGGCATTTTCAGGGTCACATATTATCACACGTTCGTTAAAACCATTCGGCGATGATTTCGTTGCCGCGAGGATCGAGGGAACTCGACGAATATCGAGATACCGAGAAGAGGTGTTTTTTTTTCATCCCTTAAAATTAAGGGGGAAAGGTGAAATATGATTGAAGCTCTTGGCGAATGGATTCGGGGCCGTTTCAAGACATTTTTTGGGGCAACTAATCAGCGAAAGAACGTCGGAAAGTTCGTGGCTTGGAATAAGGGATGAAAAAGTTGGAGTGTCGAACTTTTTGCGAAGAATTATAGATCGGGGTTGCCGAGAACCGGGCGTTTTTTCTCACCCTTCTCGTGCGTCTTTCTACACGAGTCAAAACGAAAGGGCTTTCGCCCTATGACGCTCTCACACATATCCGAGGAATTCAAGACACAAGGGGATGAAACGAGTATAAATCGATCGGATCGAATTTAAGGGGCTCCAAGCTTTCAACGAGAATTTTTAAAAAACGAGCGTAATTTAATTTTCTCATTTGAAGACGAGAAACTTAACTCTGCATGTTAATTAATAAGAGTAATTGAAAGAAAAAAAAATTAAGATGTATTAATATTATGAAACGGTGGATATATATGGACATTTGTACGTAGACAAAATATACATAGCTTGAAACTTTTTACTCGTATAAAGCATTCTCCAGCGATCCACCCCTATTGTCAATTTTTTTTACTTATCCCCTCGAGGGAGTTTTTTCTAACCTAAAAAATTGAGAGATTTCTTTTAATATTGAAAGGTATAATTGTTCAAAATTTTGAACCGCATCTTTATACAGTTAATTTATCATTTAAAAAGCGCGAGAATTTCTTCCAAATTCCTTCCTTAAAATTTTTAATAATTCCTATCGTCTAATTATTTAATTCCTAATATCTAATTTACTCAGCTATTTTTATCTCAAGTTTCTAATTAAAGGGGTAGAATTTGTCAATGAAAAAAGGATTTTTATGGGGATGCAAATTTGACAAAATATGTAAAAAAGTAACGGCCGACAGATTTCTATTTCGTTTTTGGAAAATCACTGCGTAAAAGGGGTTGAATTTTGTTAGAATTCTTCATATATAAGAGCCGAGGCAATCGCAAGAGGGGAAGAGTTTGCAAACGGCAGGTGAGCCCACAGCTGCTCTGAGTGGATTAAACTGAGGTAATCAACGCAAATTGATAATCCTACTTTCCGGATAGACGTTGCGAGACGTTTAGAAAGTGTATGGAAAACCTTTCTAAAGCTCGAAAGTCCACTCTGCAACATTTCCCACAAAATCCCTCCTAAATTTAAAGCTCAATTTCCAAAATCCACACATTAAAAAAAACGTTTTTTTTCTCCCATTCTTTCCAGATCATCTTGAGCCAATTTCCAGCTCTTGCTCTTCCGCGAATATATTTCTCGTACAACGTAATTTTAATTCCGATCCGATCAATCTTCCTCAAAGTCGGCGTCGAGGGGATGAAAAAACTACCAAAAAAATTTCGTTACTTTATTAATTCCGAGAGCTTTTCGGAGGATTAACTCCGCCGGGCGATTATAGCCGTTAATTTCATCCCTTTCGGAACGTTTCGCGCGGTCGAAGAGAATCGCGCGAAGGGATGATCCCAGCAATTTTACAAGCATCCCCCTGCTTCGTGTATTTCACCAGGTTGAATTCTCGTCGTTTTCAAACCGGACACAGGAACCACGGAGGAAAGAATGACGCGCGTGATAGTGTCGATTGAATTCCGCACGCGCCGCACATGCAAAAAAAAACCACCCCTTCCTCGATTGGCTTTTATCGTGGAGCTAGATCTCGATAAAACCGCCACAGGAGAAGAGAGAAGCTAATCGTATTTTCTTCCACGGAATACCAATGCGTTTTCCCAGTTATTTCACCTCCAACAGCGGAATTTCCCGAGGTCACTTTTGATTTATTTATTTTATTTCACATTGGTTCTGATTTTTTCGTGTAAAAAGAATTTTTCAAGCTTTGGAATTTTTTTTCAAATTCAAAAAAAAATTTCACGCTCAAGCAAAAATTCTATCATACGAAAGCACGTTCGAGAACCATTCTCTAATTTTTTCAAATCAAAAATTCAAACTGTCAATTGCAGGAAGCCATTTTAAGTATAAGGGTTGAAACTACCCTAATTATTGAGAGTTCCCAGACTTCCCAGTTATTTCACCGCCAAATTTTTTCGAGTAAAAAGAATTTTTCGCATTTGGGAATTTTACATTAAAAATAAAATTCCACGTTGAAAGAAAAATAGTATCATACGAAGGGACGTTTGAAAACTATTGTTTAATTTTTTTTCCAATCGAAAATTCAGACTGATCAATAGCAGCAAGTATTTCAAGTATAAGGGTTGAGACTACTCTGATTAATGAAAATTTTAAGGATTGCCTAAATTTCTAATTTTTCTAATTTTTTAAAATATCAAATTATTTATTATCAAAGGGTAATTAAATTATTTGGCTGATATGTGAAGCGCGGAAAATATTCCCAACGTTCGAAAATCGCTTGGAATATTGTTTTTGGTCCCAAAAAGAGACTGCCAAAAATTTCGCAACATCTCCGACTTTCACGCAATCGACGGCGATCGAATGACGAAAGATTTGTCATCGTCTATCTATATGGGTATGTAGAATGTGAGAAAGATTTTCTCCAATCATTCGTACTCCTCTCTCTCTCTCTCTCTCTCTCTCTCTCTCTCTCTCTCTTAATGAAATAAACAAGAGAGATTCTGTATACGGGCTAGCGAGGGGGCTTTTGCCACACGGCGGAACTCTCTCGTGTGTGTGCGCGCGCCGAGAGTCGACGCTGATTGCGATGGAGTTGCCACAAAGCTTAACGACTTCGTTAACGACCGCTCTCTCGAGCAGCAGGAGCAACCAGCGGCGGCACATAGAGTGATAGGACCGAGAGTATATCGTCCGGGCCGGCTCTTTTGTGACGTTAACTATTCCCCTAGATATATAGACGCAGACACGAGAGACACTTCACTGGCAAAACTCTGAGCAACTCTCTGTTTTGTCTGCTGCCACCTTTCTCCGCTAATAATACGGGGTTTGCGCGCACACACGAATCGACGTCATGTAAGGGCACGGATATGCGTCACGCGCGAGTTCAAGAATTCGCGAAATATTCAAGACTGCCAAAAGAGCGCAGCAGTGATCGGCAGTATCGATTTTTTGTCGACGATATTGATTTTATTAATAATTTTTTCGAAAAATTAATAATTATAGTCAAAAAATATTGCTAATTTTTCTAAAAAAAATTGTAATTAGTAAGAAAATATTATCAATTTAGCCAAAAAAAATTAGTAATTAGCGGAAAAATATTATCCAGTTTTTTTTCCAAATATAGTAATTAGTAAGGAAGATATCACTAATTAATTTTTAAAAAACAGTAATTTGTAGAAAAGTATTGTGTTTATTTACGAACTTGTGTGTACGGATTGAGTCATGGTTCTAAGCTCAAACAACTCTATTAAAAAAGTTGTTTCATTTTTTATAATAACTGGATCTTTTGAATATTCCACACAATAGTATTTATTGTATCGAATGTCATACGATATCACATAAGTTATTATTATAATACGAATATTTAATCAGTACCTATTAAAAAATGCATTAATAATTTTTCATTTGTTTATTACTTTTTCCAAAATTAATACAACATTTCTCCACAAATTATTGATTTTTTTGGTTACTCATCAACAATATTTTTCTCGCTAATTACTAATTCTTGGAAAAAATTAGTAATATTTTTTTGCTAATTATTCATTTTTTTTTTCAATTGGATAATAAAAATGGATTTTTTGCCGATCACTGGAGCGCAGAGAATTTATGGTTCAAAAAAATGTAATTTCATATTTTTATGTTTTTCCAAGGGAATTTAGGATTCAAAAAGTACGGAATTCTATTGAAATGGGAAAAGAAGCTATAATTATAAATACTTGGCTCGAAATTGATTAGCTCATTTAATTTGATCTAGTAAAATAGGGTTTTTGACTAAAGTGGGGATGAACATTGAAACGTATTTTATAATGTAGTTATTATGTTAATGTAGTTAATGTGGGTCGTGATAAACGAATGATTTATGATAGGAAAGATAAATGCCTGATTTATTTTATTTCATTATTATCTAATCATAATAATAATTTGGATCACTGATTTAATAATCTTAATTTTCATTGTTTTTATTAAATAATAATTATTAAATAATAACAATCATGCGTTTAAGTGCGAAAATTTGAATCGAAATAATAAAATTATTTTTATTCATTTATATCTCATTTCTGTGCTAAAAACAATCAGCGAGAATGCAATCATGAATACTCTGAACTTATTTCAATACTTTTTCAACAATTTTTAAGTAACCTAATGAGCAAATTTAAAGGATTATATGAGTTTGGACGCTCAAAAAAAACTATTTTTGGATTTTTTTTAAAGGTCACTGGCATAAATGTGGATATTATTGTTTTTGGGCCTAATATACTCTTGAAATATATATAAAATTAAAAAAAAATTATTTTATATTCTTCTTGGATGCAAAAATGGCGGACTTTTTTCGAAAAAAATTGTATTATCCTTTTTTACCAAAAAAACAAATAGTAAGAATCGGAATTTCGACGCAGTTCTTGTTTTAGAACGAATTATAGATCTGAGAAATATGTGATTTACGTTTTACCCGATTCATAAAATCAAAGAATTTCTTAATTTCTGTTAAATTACGTCCCACGCAAAATTTAAATAGTTTCAAATATTTTAAGTAAATAATCATACAGCGAGTGTGTATTCCTATTATTATTATTATTATTATTATTATTATTATTATTATTATTATTATTATTATTATTATTTAGGGAATTGATTAGCTGACAGGGTCCAATTTTTCGTTATTAATTTTGTTATCAATTTTTTCTCGACGACAATAATTTTTCTAATTCATTTAATAATAATAAGAAGACATTTGCTATTTCTTTGAAAATTTGCAATGCATTTTTCATTTATCAATTTCTTAATTCAATTAATAGTAATAAGGAAGAGAAGAGCTTTCTATTATTATTGAGAGAATTGATAAATTATTGCCATCAAGAAGAAATAGATAAAGAAAATTGATGAAAATTTGAAAACCCAGTTTTGAAAAAAAAAACACTTCGAAAAATCTACTTAGACTGCTCGGATCTCGATAAAATTTTAAAAGAATGAGATTAAATTCATAAAGTCTAAAAAAATATGAAAAAATATTTATTTTTCGAAATGATCCCGCTCCTATTGTCCCTTGAGATATTTTTTTGAGGCCGATGCATTCTCTGAGAATCTCGGCGGAGTCTGTCTGCACAAATACACGTACTCTCGTCTCTCGCTTCGCCCGGTTCAATAATTCTTGTCCCACATACAGCGGATGAACGATTATTAAAAAGGCAGGCGAAGATTTTCGCAGCGTGTGAGAGGGAAAGAGGGACGAAGATGGAGATACGAATATGGGGAGAAAGACGGAGATGTCCATCAGGCTTTACGTCGAATGCCGGGAGAGAAATTTCGCTCTCGCATTTCGCACGAGCGCACAGACACACGGGCACGAAAATTCTCTCACAAAGATGGTTCCTCACCCGTTGCATTTTAAGATGCAATACGCGAGCGTGAACGAGGATGCTGGAAGTTTGCGCAAGAGCTCTTACGTAATGTCGAGGCGGCCGATGCGCCTTCTCGGGAAAATCAAACGTCTCCGCGAGACTTTATTTATCATCACGACGAGCTTCTTCTCGATCACGCCTTTTGCACGGATTAAAACGAGTATTCAATGATTTCAAGAATCATCTCACGTCTCTGTGACGCAAGAGAAAATTTCTTCAAATGACAATTACAATTTTCTTTCGAGTCAAGAAAAACGATAAATTTGTGCACTCTTGAATTAAGAGAATGGCTCAAAAACTGAATTTTGCCATTTTATTCCTCGGCTGAAAAAAATTGTTTTTCAAAATTCCCCATAATCACCAATTTTTCAGTGAATGATTAAAATCTTAAATAAACGATCATACAGCAATTAGTGTCTTCTCTTTCTTATTATTATTAATTGAATTAAAAAATACATAAACAAATATTAATAATTTTTAAATAAATAAGCCAGTGTCTTCTTATTATTATTAAATGAATTATAAAAATTATTATCAAAAAAATTATAGAAGAAAAAATTCATAAAAAAATTAAAAACGAAAAATTGGGCCCTATCAGCTTTCGAATAAACAGTGAGCGAGAGTCGACAATGATCGCGGCTATATTCACCCCCTCCCGCCTCAACCTACCCCCCCCCTCCCAAACCCCTTTCCATGGTGAAACTTGGGCGGTGGTCGCGTTTTTCAGCGAGACGAAAACGACCGAGAGAAGCAAGAGAATGAGAGAAAATCTGATGGTGAGTTAGTCGCGGAGGAGAGCGAGGTCGACCTTCGCGTCGAATCTCGAGTTACAACAAGTGGTCGCGGTCGTAGAAGACAGACAGACGAAGAGGGGGAGAGAGAGAGAGAGAGAGAGAGAGAGAGAGAGAGAGAGAGAGAGAGAGAGAGATCTCCCCTCGTGGCCTCATCACTGTCGTTTTAGTTTCATATTGTTAAGGTTGTTGAGACCCAAATCGCAAATGATGAGAAAGTTCTGAAAATTTTGTATGTTTTTCAATGAAGATTAACAAATTAAATTAAATTGAATGTAGTCTTATGGAAACTGATATAACTTTGCGATAAGTTTTTTTTTTGACCGCTCAATTTTTTAATATTCACAACATACTGAAAGCAGCGAAAAGAAAACGAAGTTTATTGATGAATATTTTTTGATTTGTTTAAAAAATTATTTTTCACAAAACGTTAATTTCTTAATAACGAGCTTCCTAATCGTCGTGAACTTTTTTCACGACCTATAAAATACCTCATACAAAAACATGCCAAATTTTCAGAATTTTCTCATCATTTTTTATTTTAACCCTTAAGGAGGTTGAAGTAATAATGATAGAATTCTGAAAATTTTGTATGTTCTTACATGAACTATTTTCAGGAGGTCGTGTAAAAATTTCATTACGATTAAGAAGCTATTTATTGAACAATTAACATTCAAAAGTTTCATAGCTCCTGAACAAACTTAAGGATGCTGAAGCGTCTCACATAAGTCAGATGATGGCTGAATTTTAGAATCCATGATTATAGAAAATATGCCCCGAATATAGGGGAAGTGGGGGCAAAATGGACACCATCAAATATTATCGAAAGAAATGGAAAATTTAAAATAATCGAAAATGAATGAACTGTCATTATAATTGCGGTTAATAAATTCAAATAAACTCACCCGCCCTAAATCAGATCTACATTTCATATTTTAATGGCAATTTCAACGTTCTTCCTCGTTTACGTAAATTTTCGAAGAATACAAAATTTTAGCCCGATGCCCATTTTGCCCCCCCCCCCCCCCCCCCATTTTGTAAAAGTTAAATTTTCGGTATATTTTTCAGATTATTTATGTTGATATACATTGAAGGGAAAAGCTACGGTAAGGGGTAAAAAAATTGTCAATGTTTGAGAATTATTTTCACAGACATAACTAATTATTGAAGAATCTGGTTATTGTTATCGAATCAAGTATATATTCCTCTTATTTCATAGCAATTTTTATAGAAATTTTTTTTAATTAGCAGAGATGGAAATATTATCTTAACGACAATAAAAAAAAAATGTCCTGCCAATTGTCTCGTTAATATTTTGATGAAGGGTTGTCTCAAAATGAAAAAAATATATATGAATATCGACACGGATGTTATCATTATGCTTAGTTTTTTTTTCTTCAATTACTTACAAAATGGCGGAGAAATGAAATTTCTTTCATAAGGCCTTTTTTTACTCAAGCAATTTTTAAAGATAGGAGTTATCAAAATTTTGAATATACGCCACAAACATTATTCCCTACCAAAATACAAAAATCAAATTTCCAAAAAATCTCAAACCCCGTGAATCTACGAAAAAAATCACTGAAAACAAAATTTTCGAATCCCTCGAATTTCCACGGATTTTTCGTCATTTTTCATCCTGTCAAACTCTGCCGCACCTCCATCGAAAGCCGAATGAAAAATACCCTTGTCGAGGAAAAAAGACAAAAAAAAGCCCAATTCGTCACCGCACAATGGCCAACGGCAAAAATTTTATTTTCATCAAACCACTTTGATCCGCGTCCATAAGCTGGAATATTTCATTATCGCAATTATAATTTAATACTCCCCTCGCGCGCGATATGTTTCGCAAAAGCCATCAATCGTTCGCCCGTGTGTTTTTTTTTTCGTGACAAAACACCGCCGGCAGTTTTCCAACGCGTTTTTGTTTTTCGCGTGTGCTCGACCGAGTCGGTGGTGCCCTCCCTTCTGCCTCTGTTTTTCACTCTCTCTCTCCCCTCTCTCCTCCATCACCGGGAGAGAGCGAATTCCAGCTGTAAATTGTGTCCTGCGCGGAGGGTTTTTTATTTTTTTTTTTTTCCCAGAAATATACGGAGAGAGGGGAAATGTTTTTTCGGGGATGAGTTTCACGTGATATTAACTACCCTCTCACTTTTCCCAGTTGCACAGGGTGCTTCGTACCGACGTGCAAAGCTTTTTTTTGCCCTCCCGCGCCCTCTCTCTTCTCCATGAATTTTTATACAGCCCACGAATTCGCGAAATAAACCGTTAATGTTATATACAGCGAGTGTTTTTTGCTCCGCCACGTTTTTTGCCCCGGCAAAAGGACACGCGAGAATTTATCCGCGTTTCTCATAAAGCGCGGGACACACGTCGTCGGCGAGGCGAAGACGGAAAATGCTGATAAGCCTGATTAAAAAATAAACATTTTTTTTGCCGCATATTTGTTTCCTGGCAGAGAAAGCTTTGTCCTGGTCAGAGATCGGCAGTATCGATTTCGTCAACGATATTGATTATATATTAATCATTTTTTCGAAAAAAATAATAATTAGTCAAAAAATAGTAGTAATTGTTTATAAAAATTCATAATTATCGGAAACATACTAGTAATTTTTCTAAAAAAATAGTATTTAGTGACAAAATAATTCTAATTTTTTCAAAAAAATTTGTAATTAGCAAAAGATTACAGAGTTTTCTCTAAATATATTAATTGGGAAGGAAGGTATTACTAATTAATTTAAAAAAAAAAAAACAGTAATTTGTAGAAAAGTATTGTGTATTTTACGTACTTGTGTGTACGGATTGAGTCTTGGTTATAAGCTCAAACAACTCTATTAAAAAAGTTCTTTCATTTTTTATAATAACTATAGATCTTTTCAATGGATCACGTATTAGTATTTATTGTATCGATTGTCATACGATATCACATAAATTATTATTAATACGAATACGAATCAGTACTTATTGAAAAATGCTTTAGTAATTTTTCCTTATTACTTTGTCCAAAATTAACAACATTTCTTCACAAATTATTGACTTTTTGGTTATTTGGCTATATCTTTCTCGCTAATTACTGATTCTTGGAAAAAATTAGTAATATCTTGTCACTAATTACTAATTTTTTAGAAAAAGAGTAATATGTTCTCGCTAATTGCGAATTTTTTGAAAAAAATTATCAATATTTTTTTGTTAATTATTAATTTTTCGAAAAAATTTAATAATGAAAATAGATAGATTTTTTTCACCGATCACTGATCCTGGTTAATACGTATTTTGTGTGTCGAGACTTTTCGGCCAATTTGTTGAAAAAATACGAATGAATTTACCGGAGAACCTCTAAAGAAATCGAGACATCGAATTGATGTTTAATTTGCCAAAGATTATTTTTAATATTGAAAGAAAAGTTTTAAACTTCTCGAATTAATCACCTGCATTGAAGAATTATTAATCCGCGCGAACAACGAGACCATGGAATATCTGAAAACTCGTTTCGATCAACCTTGATTCAGCAATAAAGAATCCAGGCGGAGGTTGGAGAGCGCAAGAACGTGGGAGGATTGGGCGTACAACGCCGTAAACGAGCCTTGTGCATTAACTCTCGCGTTATACATTGTATTACGTGGGTTTGAGCGATATTATACGGGTCACTCCGCTTCAAATTGATAAAACAAATTGATAATTTTTTTAAAATTTTTTTCTCCAAATTGAAGTCACTGGAAGGTTAGAAAAATCGTATTAAATTTTATTTTATTGGCGAAATTGTATTAACGCGAACATCTCTACCGGAAAAAGTCTCGCCAGATTTTTTTTTCTGTAAAAATTGTAGAGACGTTAAAATCGTACGTAGACGGTTCAACGTACTTCTAATTCTCTATTCGACTTAGAAATTCTAATATTTCTAGGTCAAGTTGAGATCGGTAGAGATGTAAGTTTTTCGACAATGAAGAGTTTGAAAAAGCCGCAATTTCGCGTGAAAAAATTTATAAAGGTGTTCAAAATTTCTGAATAAATATAAATTTCTGTAGGTCAAGTTGCGAGCGGTTGAGATGCATATTTCTTAACACCAGAAATCTTTTAATAAATATAAATTTTTCTAGGTCGAGTTGTCAGCGGTAGAGATGGACATTTTTTGACACCAGAAGATTAAAAATCGTGGCAAATCGACGTGGAAAATTTCCAAACGCGTTAAAAATTTATAAATAAATATAAATTCCTTTGGGTCGAGTTGCCAACGGTAGAGATGTACATTTTTTTACAGCAGAGGATCAAAAACACCGCAATTCGGCGTGAAAAAATTTGGAAATAAATATAATTAATTAATAATTCAATAATAATATATGATATTTATATATTATATATCAGGCGTTAAAAAATGTAATAAATATAAATTTTTCTAGGTGAAGTTGCGTGTGGTAGAGATGTACATTTTTCGACAACGGAGGACTCAAAAATCGTCGCGATTCGGCGTGAAAAATCCCATACATGGTGTGTACGTATATTTGCCATGTACATTGCTCGCCCAGAGGCATTGCGTCATCGTCCAATCGTCTCGAAGCAAACGAAGTTCAGGATCTCGTCGCGCCGGTGGAGGACGATTCTCGTCCAAAACGGCCCACGTAAGTGCGCGTCGGGGACAATTGAATAGCCGCGCTCTTTCTCTTCGGACTCTCGCACATATTCTCACCGTCTCTCTCTCTCTCTCTCTCTCTCTCTCTCTCTCTCTCTCTTTCTCTCTCTCTCTTATTCTCTCTCTGGTTTGCTTGTAATATTCACCATGGCACTATGAACGCTTTACAAAGGCCGAGAGATCAGAGACGCTGAAGAATGCAATTACTCTCGTCGATGTTCTCACTTTTTCCTTCTTTTTTCTCACTCGCGATTCTCGACGCGAGCGCGCACGTTTTCGACGTTACAAATTATGCCCCGCGAATGATTGACGTCGCCATTTTGAAATCATGAATTTCTTATCTCCCCTCCCCTTTCCAACCTCCGGACATGCGCGCGGGGTTCGCGCATCTGACGAAGAGTGCTGACATATTTTTTTTGTTTTTTCGTTCTCGCAAACGAAAACACAATGCGCGCCTTGGCGCGAAGTGAAGAAAAATTTCTCTTTAAAATTCCGAACGCGACTGTTATTTCGTTGTCGCGCGAAAAAAGTTCTCGCACATATGACGCGTGTTTTATTCCACATACGAATTATTCTTCCGGATATCAACATTCGAGGGTCTCGGATTCAATTGAATTAGAAAAAAATTCCTCCATCCATCAATCATAGACATTTTTTGGAAATATATTTTTTTTTATTTCACTGTGATTAAAAATGAGATTTAAAAAATCAAAATTAAAGGACAAATAAAAATTAATGAATAAACAAGTTTGAAACGAAAAAATTACCACGAGTAAAAAACAAAATAAAGGAGCAAAATGTTATCGCATAAGTTCATAAGATTTTAATTAAAAATATTTTCAATCTTATCAGAGATGAGAAAAATGAATAAAAATTAATGAGTTGAAAAAATAAAATAAAATTAATGCGAGTAAGAAAAATAAAGGAAAAATATTTTATCGTGTTGATCAAATTTTAATTGAAAATCGTTAAGAAAAACAGTAAAAAAAAATCATGTGTCACAAAGAGCCTGTAAGTTCAGAATTTTCCTCCCAAAATTTAATTAAATATTTTTTTGTAAGATAAATCCAGGACTTCCAGGTACAAAGTCAGGCTGAATATTCGAGAGAATGATTCATACGTGGGAGTGGAAAGTGCGAAGGGATTCTGACTGGAAAATTGGGTTGCCTCGCGGTGTCTCATCCAGCCCGGCTCTTTTCACTGCCACGTCTAACGACAGTCCTCCTTTCTCGCTATTCTCCCCCCCCCCCCCATTCTTCTATTTTCCCCTTTTCCTTATTATTCAGTTCTTCGCAGGACGAATATCCGACTTAAGGAAAATGTCTCAACGTGTGTCTCTTTCGCGCGAACGCGAAAATGCTCTCTCCCTCGTTCACGTACTTTATCAGCAGCTTGTCCCTCGAATATGTGTTTCGATTTTTCTTTTCGTCGTCTCCGTATTTTCCATACACGCGGGAGACCGAGAGATAAGCAAAAAAGACGGGGTACAGAAAGGAGAAAAGTCGGGGCGGAAAAAGGAGGAAAATTCAGACTTTCCGAGGCTCCTCGCTGCAGAATTTCTCAAGCGCGAGAACCGCAGATGCGAGGGACTGTTATTTTTTGAAGGAAGAGAGGAAAAGGCCCTCTATCGCGACGTTGCGGAACGACGTCACGTACGACGATAAATTCTATGGTGCATTGACTATATTTAAGAATTCAAACCACTGCACGGATGAAGAGAAGAGGGGAGAAGGGTGGAGGGCAACGGAAATCGAGTTTTCTTTATTGAGGTCGGAAAAAACAGACACACGGGAAAATATGAAAAATAATAAGGCGAGCTTTTTATCTTTACTCGGAAAACCAAGAAAATCACGGTATATGTATCTATATTTACAATGAAATGGGAAGGAAAAAAGCACTTTATGAATCTGAAGAACGAAAGAGAAGAAAAGAGAAGAACGAAAACGATGAAACATTTCGATGCGACTCGCGCGCAAAAGGAACGATTTTCACATGTGGCCCAGCTGCTGAAACGGGATTAAGAAAAGTCCAGGATACGACCACATAGTGTAATATATATTCCAAATGAAAGTCGGGGCAAGAGTAAAGGGCGGCGGGGGCGAAGGGGAGGATAAGAAGAAGGGAAGAAGAAAAAACGATCGGGAAGATTTCCGGAAACTTTTCCCGCGTGTATCGGAGTTTTGGTGAAATGTGGAAGAAAAGGGGCAAGACGGGAGAAAAGCAACGGAGCTTTGTACAGATCCGTATGTGAGGATGTATCGGACGATTCCAGGATAGATGGGACACCACTTCGTTTTTGTATTGTTTCAATAAAAATGCAAATAATAGATACAATTTTGAAAAATAACTAACAATATTTTTTTCAAAGTTTTAGAATTATTATTCAGGGGAAATCTCATTTAAAATTAATTTTTCAATCGAAATTTATTCATCTAAATTTATATTAGAATTGATAAATATGTTGAACTGGGGTAATTGACAAATTTGTGCTCAGAGAGGGAAAAGACATCGTTATAAAGTCCTGAATGAATAAATTGAAGAAAGTTTTTTTTTACATCTTGGTTAAAATTAAATTCATTGAATAAAATAGCTGTATTTTTTTTCAACTTTGCATTTTCGTTTCACTCTGCGCTCATTCTCTTTGTGATCGTTTAAGCTTCAAAATGCCGCTTGGTTCATCAGATTCGGATCATTTTTCGATTTTTGGCGGATTTTTAAAGTTCGACCATCGATTTTTGCCATTTTTTTAAGGCATACCCCTTTCCATTTTTTTCGGCGATTTTCAAAGTGCTCTCATTTCTACAAAAATTAAGTTATCGGACTGAACCAAACGCTATTCTTTAAGTTTAGTGATAGCCTTTTAGTACGAGAAAGAAATTTTGGAATAGGTTGAACCAAAGTAATGTTATGAACACTTGAAATTTCGCTATTTTGAGATTTTTTAAAATGGAGAAAAAATTGAGCAAAAAGGTCTCTGATGAAAATTCATGAAAATTTTAATTTTTTGAGAAAACTATTGGTAGATTCGTGTTCAGGGGGAAAAAATACATCGAGATACGGCCCAAAAAAATTAAAATGTTTTTTTTTTCAATTTTTGCCAAAATTATATCGGCTCACTAAAACTACTGTATTTTTTTTGCTCGATAGTATTTTGATTTGAACTTAAGCTTATTCTCTTCTAATCGTTTGAGCTTCAAAATGCCGCTTGGTTCATCAGATTCGGATCATTTTTCGATTTTTGGCGGATTTTTAAAGTTCGACCATCGATTTTTGCCATTTTTTCAAGGCCATTTTTTTCGGCGATTTTCAAAGTGCTCTCATTTCTACAAAAATTAAGTTATCGGAATGAACCGAACGCCATTCTCTAAGTTTAGTAACAGCCTTTAAGTACGAAAAAGAAATTTTGAAATCGGTCAAATTGAAGTAAAGTTACGAGTACTTGAAATTTCGCTTTTTTGAAGTTTCTGAAAATTTGGGCAAACCTGAGCCCAAAAAAAAAAATTTTTTTTCCACCATTTACCAACTACATTTCGTGGGAAATTTACTGCTTATTTCAAATCACGCAATGTTTTCGTCGAAAAAAAATTATTTCTCGAGAAAAAGCGAAAAAATACTGAAAAAATTATTTTCGATGATATATTTATTGGAATGTATATTTAAAAGAAATAATTGGTAAATTAATGTTTTGTCGCTCAAAAGAGATCAACTTCACACTTGAATGTAAAATGATATTCATTCCAAGGCGATTCTAAAGAATATGTAAAAAAGTATACCTGCAATACATACAGAAGATTCCAACCCAAAAACTATAAACATATTTCGCACCTGTCCAAAAAAATACACCCTCCGCATAAATTATTACCACTTCCGAAATATATAAGGTAAATGTCCCAATTATTGAACAGCTAAAGATCTGGGGATTGAATTCGGTGAGAAAAAAATATAAAATCAAGAAAAAAACCATCGCTTTTATGTTCAAATGATACTTTGATATTTTTACTTTCGAAAAATCACCCTTTAAATTATTTTTCAATGATTTCAAATGAAAAAAAAGAATAACAATGTGAAGCGTGCAAATGTCCCAATTATTGAACACTGGAAGTGCCTATGTCCCTAATATTGAACAGGCATGTCCCAGTTGTCGAAGACTTTCGAGAATTCTTTTTCCATTCTGAAAATATTATTTTGAGTACAATATTAAGAAATAAAAGCAAAATCAAACACTTGAATAATCTTTTGTTGATCATGTAAGAATACAAAAATATATATTCAGTCTCTTTTGACAGGTTTTTGGTTCATTCGCATTTGGTTTATTTTTGCTTTTCAACTCTGACTTTACTTCATTTTTCTTTTCAGCTCCCTCATTTTTATGTTCTGTTTTTGTTTGTTTTCGTCGCAGCTTTCTTGTTTTTTGATTGAAATATCGGAGAGCAAAAAATATTGAGCATTCGTACTTTTAAAAAATATATTTGACGATCTTAGATTTGTTATTAAAAGAATAAAGGTGAGTTTATTCAGGAACTTACAGTTTTTGTTTGAACAAATCCGATTCACACGATCCGTCACACGTTAACTGTCTCGATGTTTTGATGGGTTTAATGACGCCATCTTGGAGAATTCGAGTGTTCAATAATTGGGACACACTGCACTTTCCATGTCCCAATGATCGAACACCGTATTTTTTAATAAATAATTCATTAAAATTTTTTTTTGTAATTGTTATTTTTAAGAAATTTTCCGAGGAATCTGAAACGCCTTTACTTTTTGAGATGCAACAGTTTTTGAATTTTTTATGCCCTTACCTTTTATGCCGTCGAATTGGGTCACCGTTGCTGATTAAGTAATTTTTTTCTCTATTAATTAAAGCTTTTTTTTGCACAAGTAAGGTAACATTTCGATAGCTAAAAGTTCCACACATGTAATAAAATTTTTATGAATAAGTAAATGCGTGTAGATGAATGAGAAATAATAAAAATACAAGATAGTGTTCAATAATTGGGACCTGTTCATTAATGGGGACATTTACCTTGTATAAAAAATAAATTACAGATTAAAAACCACGTAATAACGTACCAAGGACATCAAAATTATTTCGCTGATCTTTTTATGTCAGCGAAATCAACTCAAGCCTCAAACTGAGCAAATTCAGGACAAATCGAGACACTTTGGTTTATCACGTCGCATTGACGATTCCCATTATTCCGTTCGTCCGCCACTTGCTCACAGCTAAAATAGAGAAGAGAGAGAGAGAGAGAACCGAAGAATTGCATCGTGTGAAACATGGATGTAAGTTACGATGCAGCAGGGAGAGAAGCAGTTGGCGTGAAAGAGACGAGGATGCGGGATAAAATGAAGAGTAAAGGTGCGAGAAAAACGGTTCTCGTGTAGATGCGTTATACAGAGAAATGTAGAAAGAAACGAGAAAAGCTCGAGGGGGAGAGAGAGGATGGGGATGAATGTAGGAGAAACGAGAGAGAGAAAGAGAGAGAGGAGGAACGAATAAGCGAGAAAAAGCGTAGAAAAAGTGTGTTTGGCTGGATATAAATCAAGGGAGCCGGGTAAAAAGCGCGCGCTGGTGCTTGCTCCACGGGCCTATGAATAACTTTGTTATTCCGACCCGTAAAATTGCTCTGTCCTCTCCTCCGTTTCGTATACCCGTCCCTCGGTTTGTACGCGGCAACCTGCAGCAACAGCAGAAATAGAAAAGCATGCTCGAGAGACCCGGCGAAAAAAGGGGGATGAAAAGAAGGAGAGGGACGAGCAACGAGGAAGAGAGATCTCATGACGGCGCTTCTATCCAGACTCGGAAAATGGAGGAGCTTTTCCAAAAGAGTGCGAGGAGAATCCAGCTCGAAAATGCTCGGGAAATAGCGCGAGCCCTTTTCCCCGCGGGAGACGATGAGAGAGAGAGAGAGAGAGAAAACACGTGCATAAAAAGGGTAAAAATGCCCGGCGATAACGGTGGGCCAAAAGCGCGTCGGTAACGCGCGATGGTTCGAAAACTCGAGCAGCGCGCGCGCGCGCGCGCGGCCAAACACGCGAAAAGCTCTCCTCGTCTTCTTCGCCGTGTGCCCCGCGGATAGTTTACATACTTTGATCGTTCATCCACGAGAATCTCTCTCAGGGCTGTAACTTTACAGTCGGGAAAAGAGCCGAGGGTGAGAGACCGAAGGGAAGGGGTTGAAAAAAGAGGGATGGAAAATGCATCCGAGCGGGACTTGTGTCGAAAAGCAAAGTACGAGCTGGAAGACCCTCGCGAAGCCTCGGAAAACTTTTTTCCGATATGCCTCCCGCGGCTTTTCCCTTTATCCTTATCTGCCCTCTCTTCGTTCCTCTTTCTTTCTTTCTCTCCTTTTTCCGCTACTTTAGCGCGTTTTTGAGACACATCGCGAAAAGACGCCATGAGGCGGCTCGGCGGTTGATCCCCGCGCCATTTTTCTTGGCTCAAAGTTTACCGCGAGTCAAGAATCACGAATGAGCAAACGCGAATTAGATCATATTCGATTTCTGAAATAATATGTCAGTGGTTTTGAAATGGTTTTATCAACATTTTGGAGATTTCAGGACAGAGAGAAGATTTTTCACGTCCTGCATATGGGTCATTCCATGTCAGATCGACCGAGAGTTGGAATCGAGCCCTTTGAATTTCGATTAAATTTGATCGGAAGTTTTCGTCTTTACTAAAACGAAATTCTACCAGAGGAAAAAATTTGTAAAAAAATTTCTGAAAGTTATGCAAGATTCAAATTTTACAATTTTTTAAATCTTGTTTTTCGTCATTGTATACGTAAATAGAGATTTGTTGGGCAAAAATGTAAACCAAAATAAATTACTGGAGTTTAAATTTAAATTAAATATGGGTCATTCCATGTCAAATCGACCAATAGTTGGAATCGACCCGTTTCAATTTCGATGAAATTTGGTCAGACGTTTTCGATTTTAATAAAACAAAGTTCTGCCGAAGGAAAAAAATTAAAATTTTTTTTTCGATAGTTATGCAAGATTCAAAATTTCACAATTTTTTTAATCTTTCAAGTTTATTTTCTAAATATCTCAAAAATTATTATAGTAACGAAAAAATCGTTCTGGGTTCCTCTTGAAGAGTATACTTGTGGCTACGAAAAAAAAAATATTCCGAAATTTTTTTTTGAAAAACGATGAATTAGGAGAATTTTGAATTTTGAATTTTTTTCAATCGTGCAAATCCACTTTCCGCATTAAATTTTTGGTTCAATTTTTTTTGTACAATACCTTGTACTGATCTTCAAAAATCCAGATATTTTCAGAAAATTGTTTTTTGTTTTTTCAGAAATATAAATTTTTGAATTATTAAAAATCGTGTGAATCCACGATCAACATTAAATTTTTGTATAATTTTTTTTTATATAATACCTTGGACTGATCTTGAAAGATCCTGGACTTTTCAGGATGGTGTCTTTTTGTTTCAAAAATATAAATTTTTGTAAACACCATCCTGAAATTTTCAAGATCTTTTAAGATTAGTACAAGGGATTATATTTAAAAAAATTGAACCAAAAATTTAATGTGAAAAGTGGATTTGCACGATTTTTAAAAATTCAAAATCCTTCAAACTCATCATTTTTTTTTTTAATTTCGGAATATTTTTTTTCGTAGCCACAAGTATACTCTTCGAAACGAACCCAGAACGATTTATTCGTAACTGTAATATTTTTGAGATATTTAAAAAATAAACTTGAATGATTTAAAAAATTGAAAATTTTTTTATTTAAAATTTAAAATTGTAAAATTCCAACTCTTGGTCGATTTGACATGGAATGACCCATATACATATTTTTTTTTATCAGTTAACACTATTTTCGAAGAAATAGTGTTGATCTGACTCGAATCTGATCGGTGTCTAAAAATTTCTCTAAAAGTTCTGTTGACCAACAACATTTCTCTAATAGTGTTGACCAACACTATTTTAGGATAAATAATGTTATAGAAATAGAAGAAATAGTGTTAAAGGAATAGGAGGAATAGTGTAGAACTATTTTTTGTCTGACCTGGATCTGACCAGCGCTATTTCTCTGAAAATAGTGTTGGTCAGATTTTGCCTCTATGCCGAGATATTTTCAAGGGAGTTGTCCTTAGCGGAGCCTGCACAAACGGCAGTTGGCACCTCCTCGAAACGATAGCGTCCCGCGTCGCAAGTTTCTTTAGCGCGACGGTCTGGCGAAAAAAGATAAAGAAGAGTGGAAAATCCACCGGTGAATGCAAGAAAGGAATAGAAAAAGAAGCGGAAGAAGAAGAAGTGGAGAGAAGCACGAGAGAAGAGGCAACGATACCGAGACGAACCAAGAAGAGAATATATAAAAGAGAAAAGGGGATGAAAAGAGATAGAAAAAGAAGGGGCCGAAGGGAGAAGAAGAGAGTATGGATACGGTTCTATATGTGGAAGACGGCACGCGCGTATAGAATAAATTTGTATATTGTCGCGCGGCAAGTTGGATTTTCCTCCGGGGGTGTCCCATGGGGAGGAAAAGCTTCGAGGCAGAAGGCGCGAATCCAGAGTATACGTTGCCCTGGAACGGAGGAAGCTTCGTGAAGAAGGTTGGTCGAACGATACGAAGAGAGAGGATAGGAAAAGGTAAAAGAAGTAGGAAGAAGAATCTTTCTTCCCGGTTTCTTTCTCTCCTTCTCTCTCTCTCTCTCTCGAAGAAGAAGAAGAAGAAGAAGAAGAAGAAAAGAAAAAGCGTGAGGAGAGAGGATGAGGGCGAAGAGATCGTCTATCTCGGCGTCTTTGAGTTGCTTACCCCCGGCGCGCGTTACATTCTGAATCTGTAATGGTGAGGCAACAGAGTATATGCAGCAAAGCAGCAACAGAGGCATTCGAAAGAGACGGAACGATAGATCTTCCGACAAGAGAGAGGAGGAAGGATGAGAAAGCAACGAGGATGTAGAGGGATGCAGAAGGTGGAGTAGAAAAGGTTGACGTCGTATAGGGAGGCTCTGGGGCCGAAGCGTGCGAACGAGCTTGATGCACGATGGAGAAAGGGAAAGAGAGAGGAAGGTCCCCGGTATATCTATATAAATTTATATATCGGTCGTTCCATGTCAAAACGACCAAGAGTTGCAATCGAATCCTTTCAATTTTGATGAAATTTGGTCAGAAGTTTTCGTTTTGAACAAAACGAAGTTCTACCAAAGGAAAAAAAATAAATTTTTTTTTTTCGATAGTTATCCAAAATTCAAAATTTCACGATTTTTCAAATCTTTCAAGGTTCTTCTTTTCAATAACTCGGAAACTATTATAATTGCGAAAAATCGTTCTAAATACGTCTTGAAGAGTATACTTGGGGCTATGAAAAAAAAAATATTCCGAGAAAATTTTTTGAAAAATGATGAACTTGGAGAATTTTGAATTTTCAAAAATCGTGTAAATTTAAGTTGGACATTAAATTTTTGGTTCAATTTTTTTAATATAATACACTGTACTGATCTTAAAAGATCGTGAAATTTTCAGAAAGGTGTTTTTTGTTTTTTCAAAAAAATGAATTTTTGAATTTTTAAAAATCATGTAAATCCACGATCAACATTAAATTTTTGTTTATATAATACCTTGGACTGATCTTGAAAGATCCTGAAATTTTCAGGATAGTGTTGTTTTGTTTTGAAAATATAAATTTTTGGAACAAAAAAAAAACAATATCTTGGAAATTTCAATTTTTGGATTTTTGAATTTTTCTAAGAAAATTCTTTTTCCAGCAAAATTTGTTTTTACCATAACTCAAAAATTTATATTTTTGAAACAAAACAACAGCATCCTAAAAATTTCGGGATCTTTAAACGATAAGATCAGTCCAAGGTATTCTATAAAAAAAATGTGACCAAAAATTTAATGTTGATCGTGGATTTACACGATTTGTAAACTGCAAAAATTCATATGTTTGAAAAAACAAAAAACACATTTCTGAAAATTACAGGATCTTTTAAGATCAGAAGGTACCTATTACAAAAAATGTAATGTCCAACTTGGATTTTCACGATTTTTGAAAATTCAAAATTCTCCAAATTCATCATTTTTCAAAAAAAAAATTCGCAATATTTTTTTTTCATAGCCCAAAGTATACTCATTTCCGAGATATTTAAATAATAAACTTGAAAGATTTGAAAAATTGTGAAATTTTGAATTCTGGATAACTGTGGGAAAAAAAAATAATTTCTTTGGTAGAACTTCGTTTTGTAAAAAACGAAAACTTCTGACTAAATTTCATCGAAATTGAAAGGGGTCGATTCCAATTCTTGGTCGATTTGACATGGAATGACCCATATATATATATATATATATATATATATATAGGGTGGAAAAGGGACAGGAGGGAAAAGGCGCTGATTCGAAGTTAATCTGGTATTCCACTTGTATACGACGTCGACGACGACGAAAACGACCAAGAAGACCAAGACGACGACTAGAAGAGGAAGAAGAAGAAGAAGAAGATTCCTGGATGTGTTGGGCGAGAGTTTGCGCCTTGCGATTCCGGCGTCTATAAACCAACGACGCTTTGATATAAACCAGGATAAAACGAGACACTAAATGGAATGGGCGAGACTCAAACATCAGCAGATAGGAGAGAGAATGAGAGGGAGAGACAGAGAGGGAGAGAGACAAAGAAGCGAGAGGATAAAAGTTGATGCCTTGATTGCGAGCCGGGACTTCCTGGTCCAGGAACTCAAGGTTTTCCTGCGGGATTTGTGTATGCCGGGAGAAAATCGGGTTGGAATAATATCCCTCGCTCTTCCTCGACGACACACCTCCGTCGCATATTCGACGAGGTCGCGACGACGCTGGAATGAAGGGAAAATAAGGAAGATGAGAAAATTGACATCTGACCGGCGAAAGGGAAATAAGGAGATTGGGAATTCCCTTTGGGGATTCACGTATGCGAGAATAATTCTCTCGACCGTGGATCACGGGATTTCGTCATCCTTAGGAATAAAAAGAGGATGCGAAAAACCTTTGACTTTTTCCATCATCTTTTTGTGAAGGAGTCCAAGTTTCATTTTAACGAAAAAATTCGTGGGAAATGTCCCTGTTCCAAAAATGCATGCCGCAAACATCACAGATATGTTTTTTTTTATAATAAAAGGTAATAAAAAATATGCCAAATCATTTCAATTCGATGCGAGGTACTTGGGGATCATTTTACCTCAGCTGAAGGGATCGTTTTGTCCATAAAAAAATTATCCTGAATTCTATTGCAATGTTGAGCACTATGTAGACTGAAAATCGGAATTAAAATAAAATGTATTGTAACCAATCGATTTTTAAAAGCATTTTTTTCAATATTCGAAAATCTCAAAATAGGAATTCCTTAAAACTGGAATTGGTATAATAAATATATATTTTTTTGTAGCTTTAGATAAATTTTCATACACTGAGAGAAAAAATTACTGAATTTGAGAACATGAATTTATTTATTAAATGAAAGTATTAATTCGATTATTTATTTGTTGAACCAAGAAAATCACTCTTCATTTTAAAAAATATTTTCACGAATCTATTACTCCATTATATTAAACTCTTATTTAATAGTAACAATTAAATGCATGATAGATTTGATTAAATTTGTATTCATTGGATTAATTACATTGATCGCATCATAAACATGAGATTATTTGAATCTAAAAAACGAATTCAATACAAAATTATTTTTTCGAAAAAATTATTTTCTTGCAATAAAGTCATCGTTATTTTACTTCAAAAAATATTTTTATTTAAATAGATTTGGTTGAATAATTATTCATTAGATTAATTACATTTATCGCATCATAAACATTAGATTATTTGGAACTAAAATGATGATTATTTGAATCTAAAAAACGACTTCAATACGAAATTTTTTTTTTTCGAACAAAAATATTTCTTTGCAATAAATTCATCATTATTTTATTTCTAAAAATATCTTTATTTAAATAGATTTTAATAAATTTGCATTCATGGGATTAATTAGATTTATTGCATCATAAACATGAGATTATTTGAATCTGAAAAACGACAGCAATATTAAATTATTTTTTTCGAACAAAAATATTTCTTTGCAATAAATTCATCATTATTTTACTTCTAAAAATATTTCTGTAGTCTTTTCAATATTTATTGGATATAAAATTCATTGTGATTGTGATTGTGATTATTTGAAAATGTTTTCTTGTATTCGAATCTTCATAACTCCCAACTTTTTTCAAGTGCATAGTAGTAGTCGATAGCGTAATAGCTAGCGTGTTAGGTAGTTAGGTAGGATAGGTATGATGGTAGGTAGGGTCGAGGGTTCGAATCTCGGTCAGACGGAGAAATTAGATCGGAGAATTGGCGCAGATTTGTCTTTTTTTACTATTTATCTCTTTTTGGAGTTAATCAATCAATCATTTTTCCTGATGATTGGACTAATTAATTTGTTGATTCAACAAATTTTTTTTTCTCAGTGCTTCCTGTATCAAAAGACATACATGTTTTGAATGATAAAATGTGTTCTTGATTCAAACGACATATTACATATAATTGACAACATATTGTTAGATTCAAGTAAATTCGTTTATTGAAACAGAAATTTGTGGAATTGACTGAAAAAAATGAACCAAGTAAATATATAAGGGAACCAATCTAATATGTTCTGGCAAATAATTAAAAAAATGATTTTTTGCGTTCAGAACTTTATTTCATTGGTTCTAGTAATTTTTTCTCTCAGTGTAGGGGTAGTTTTTTCAAGGGTGTTCAAAGGGTGGAAATGATAAGAACCCCTGAACTCTGCTCCAAAAAATGATCAATAAGATTGGAAGTGATGAGATTTTTTTTTCAAATTGACAGAAAATTCATTCGAAATTCGGAAAAGCTTGGACACTACTGAAGAAAATTGCTCGAGATTTTTTTCTTCGTCATCGAAGCATTTGCACGATTTATATTCGCACGTTCGCCTTTTGGCAGCGAAATTGAGTCACGTGTGGGTTAATCGTGATTGACGGCGACAGTACGAGCGTTTTTTTTCAACTTTTTCCTACTCTTCCATTGCACGCTTGCACTCGAATTTCACACGATCGATTCGCCTCGAGAGTAATACTCGTCAATCCGTGATTTTCATTCGGTGATATCGTACCAATCCCCAACCCTCGACAAGAAAAAAAAACACGAACCAGAGCGCGACGTTTCCCTCTTGCGGTGATGATTCGAACCCGTGAGGTTTTGCCTTTTATATGCCGAGAGTTACGCGCGGGAATAGAACGTTCGGATATAAAAGTTCAACGTTCATCGATGTAAAAAGCGAGTATTGACGTTTGAAATCGAGACAGACATTTAACATCCGTGTTCCCGATGTTTCACCACGCTTGAAAGATAAATATCGCGTGCCTAATGCCAAAAGGGCCTATTACAGCAAGAAGATAGGGGTCCATGCCAAAAGGGCCTATAAAAAATTTTTTTTTTGCCATTCTTCTTAAAATTGCTTGAAACGTGAAGATCTGTAAAAAAAAAAATTTTGATGTACTAAAACCAAAAGGGCCTATCTTAAGACATAGGTCCTTTTGGTTTTAGGAAATTGTCAGCCTAAAACCAAAAGGGCCTATAAAAAAAATCAAAATTTTTCAAAGTTTTGAATAGAAATTGCATACCAGAGCATTTTTTTTTTGAAAAAAAATTTTTTTTTTTGGAAAAATTTTTTTTTTTTTTTTTAAAAAATTTTTTTTTTTTGGAAAATTTTTTTTTTTTTTGGAAAAAAAATTTTTTTTTTTTTGGAAATTTTTTTTTTTTGTTCGAAAAAGAAAGTTTAAATAATTTGTTATTGTTTATTTGTTTCAACATTTTGTTATTTTTTATTTGTTTAAGCAATTTGTTTAAACGTTTGTTTAAATTATTTGACTTGTTTTCATTTTTTTTTTTTTGCAAAATAAAGTTGAAGTAATTTGTTATTGTTTATTTGTTTCAACAACTTGTTATTTTTTATTTGTTTAAAGAATTTGTTATTGTTTATTTGTTCAAACAATTTGTTCTTATTTATTTAAACAATTTGTTATTTTTTATTTGCTTAAAGAATTCGTTATTGTTTATTTGTTCAAACAATTTGTTCTTTTTTTAAACAATTTGTTATTGTTTATTTGTTTGAACAAATAAACAATAACAAATTCTTTAAACAAATAAAAAAGAACAAATTGTTGAAACAAATAAACAATAACAAATTGTTGAAACAAATAAATAATAACAAATGATTTGAACTTTTTTTTCCATATAAAAAAAAAAAATTTCAAAAAAAAAAAAATTTCAAAAAAGAAAGATTTTTTTCCAAAAAAGAAAGAATTTTTCCGAAAAAAAAAATTTTTTTCAAAAAAAAAAAATTTTTTTTCAAAAAAAAAAAAAAAAAGAAAATTTTCCAAAAAAAATTTTCAATTTTCTTAGCGGAAAGTAAAAAAAAAAATTATAGGCCCTTTTGGCTTTAGATCACTAAATTTTCAATGTCCCAAAGCCAAAATTTGAGACATAGGCCCTTTTGGCTTTGGAAAATTTTTTTTTGTCTTTAGGCTTAGAAAATGTTGGCAAAACGATTGGCGCAAAAAAAAAAAATTATAGGCCCTTTTGGTTTTGCAAAGCCAAAAGGGCCTATAACTTTTATAGGCCCTTTTGGCATTAGGCACGCGATATGTTATCGGCAATTTGTGGAAAATAGGGCATTGAAGCAGAATGTAACGTTATCGCTTAAGAGGTCTGCATTAAGTCGAATTTGAAAAAAAAAATATTTTTTTTGCCCTACCAGTCTATAGCCCAGAATCTTATCTCTAATTTGCAACAAAAATTTTGCGAAAATTCAAAAAATTGTTCGAGTTACAGCGATTTTAGTCGAGTCGCCCAATGGCGCTTCTTTTTCTCTAAACTGTGGCTTATTTGAGGATCCATCCGTCCGATTCGTTCCAAATTTGGGCAGAGCATAGTTTATAACATTTTCTATCGTATGGCCGAACGATTTTTTAAATATTTTTATCCGTTTGTTAATAAAAAATGATTGAAGTCGCTTTTGGAGTCGAAAATCGTTTTTTTCCTGTTATTTTCGCGATTGATGAAATTTAAAAAAATTCTACCCCGAACTGTCCGAAACAACCCCGAAAGTGGACATCGCATTCAGAAGTGAAATGAGAATACATATGAGGGGGGAAAATCTTAAGAATGCGACGAATATATCGGGGACAATGGCGATGAAGAGAGAGAGAGAGAAAGGGGCGAAGCTTTGGAAATGACATAGAGGGTTGCTAAAAGACTCCCCTAAATGGCCTTGCGAGCCGAGGATCATTGTCCCAAACAACCTACGCCATCTTTTATTTATATCATTAGAGACACGAGGAGCGGGAGGCAGGAAACGAGAGAATGACGAAAGAGGACATGGAAAACTCTACTCGTTTATCCTGCACGGCCTCAAAGGGCTCGTAAGGGACGTCACCGTGCGGCCATTTCGTATCCCGTGGCATAGAGAGGGTTTTCGTCATTTATAGAGTCCGAGAGACTCTAAAAAAAAGCGAGACTCCGTCAACACTGTACAAAAATCCCGCTCTAATATATATTTTATATTTTTATCCTCGTTTAAATTAAGAGAGTTTCCTGGAAAATCCTGAATATAGACCAATGACGTTGCAGCCACGAGTACTTGAAATAAAATTGTGCAATTTTGGAATGTGCTCGTAGCTTTGATCATTCTTGCAATGCTTATGAAGAAACCGTTGGAAATGTAGAAAAATCATAACGATGAATTTTGTCAATTTTGATTTTCTAAGATTTTTTCAGTCTTCTGTACGTTAATTACATTTTCATCAAGTTTTTGAAAATAGTATGCTCATATTAATTAAATAATTAATGTATTATATTTATGTATGTTATATTATTATATATTATTATATTATTATATTAATTAATTAATTAATAGAAAATGGATGCCTCAAGTATCTCGTAAATTAGATAAATTATCATAGTCTTAATTCGTTTCCTAATTCGCGTGTCTTTTTCAGTGTTTGAGTCTAAGACTATTTGTATTTTTCACAATAAAATGAAACAAAAATATGTTAAAAAACATTTCAATTGAGTGCCAAGTAATCGGGAATCATTTTATCCCATGGAGGATCATCTTGGACCAGTGATGAACAAAAAAAAATCTATCTATTTTTATTATCCAATTTATCCGAAAAATTAATAATTAGCAAAAAAGTATTGCTAATTTTTTTCAAAAAATTAGTTATTAGCGGGAAAATATTAGTAATTTCTCTAAAAATTAGTAATTAATGACAAAATATTTAGAATTTTTCCAAAAATTCAAAAGATCTAGTTATTATTAAAAATAAAACGACTTTTTTAATAGAGTTGTTCGAGCTTATATCCATGCCTCAATTCGTAGGTACATCACACAAATACGTAAATATAAACAATACTTTTCTAAAAATTACTGTTTTTTATATTAATTACCAATTAATCATTAGTCATATTTTTCTTACCAATTATTATATTTAGAAAAAACTTGGTAATATTTTTTCGCCAATTACCAATTACTAATTACTAATTTTTTTGGCAAAATTGGAAATGTTTTGCCGCTAAATACTAATTTTATATAAATATTTCGTCACTAATTACTAATTTTGTAGAAAAATTACTAATATTTTTCCACTAACTTTAAATTTTTATTAAAAATTAGTACTATATTAATTTTTCGAAAAAAATAATTAATATAATCAATATCATTGACGAAAAAATCGATACTGCCGATCACTACTTTGGACACCGTTTATAGATTAAAAAAATTTAGAACATTCTGTGCTAATAACAATAATATTGTAATAAATAATTATTAATAAATAATTAACAATTATTTATTAATAATGAAATTAATAACAAGATATCTCTGGAAAAAAATGACTAGACATTTTTTCTGATATTTTAGCCATTCACTGGGATAAAATTTCTGCAAAGGATTATTTTTACTCGACGAAAAAAAGTATCCGGTAGGACAAAAAGCTTGAACCTCAAGTCGTGACGTTGAGCCATTAGGTTGACGTTTTGCACGCAAAACAGGAGCGAAGAAATACCGTGCAAGAACGTTATATGCACGGTTCACCGATCGATCCTTGTACACCATATTCCCCCATCTATTTGCATATTCCTGCTAATTAATGCCATTCAACAACGACAGAAAGAGAGAGGCAGAGAGAGAGGGCGATAAAGAGTCTCTCAGTCCGTGTCCCTCGGAATTGCGAGTTCCCCATTTCTGACCGGTGATCCCCCGGACTGTGCGGCCCTCTCCTCGGTTTTCATCGCGGTCCAACATGAGCACGCCATCGCCATTCTCGAGGGGTCTCTCTTTCATGACTAACAGAGTCCCTCTCTCTCGCGCCCTCGTTTCAACTCGCCCCGATGACATGCACGTTTTATGGGATGCATATATATACGTGCACTCGATATCAGGCGAAATTTCGTTTAATTTCACCGCCAAACTCCGCGAAGAATATAAAACCCAAAAATTTGGCCTGATTGTGACGGCCAAAAAATATATATTTTCTCACATTTTTTTTCAGCACATCACAATTATTTTTTTTAAGGCAAATTTGGTATTTAAAAAAAGCAACGTTGGAAGAATACTCGGAAATGTTCTTTTCCAAAAATATACAATTACAACAGAGTTGCAGCCGATTAATTAATTCAATTCAATTTGGTAATTTTTAATATTGATTATACATATTTTAAATTCAAATTAAATTAAATTAAATTTTTACTTTCTAATTTTATATATTTTAAATTCAAATTAAATTAAATCAAATTGATTTTTCTTCTCCAAAAATAATTTTTTGTCCTTTGCAATTATATACAACCCCTTTTTTTTGGATATAATCCATTTTGGAATACATTTTGTTTTTTTCAACGGCATTTTAAGACTGCATTTTATTTTTTTAATTTTTAAAATGCATTTTAAGCAGTGATCGACAAAATCGATATTTTCGTCAATTTAATTACCGCTAATTGGTCTGTGTTAAAAAATTTTATAATTGTTCCAATAAATATTACTCATTATCAAGGCACTCGGTAATTAGGCAGTAAGGTATTTCTAATATTCGAAAATTCGATAGTTCATGTTCGATTATTATTCAATAAACCTATAACTTGTAATTTAGATCAAATAATTACTCAATAACCAAGTAATTAAAAATTTTCTCTTATAAATTACAGATTTTTGAAAAAATAAGGTAATTGTTCCGTCTAATTATTAATTATCCAAATAATTAAATACTTAAGTACTCTACTTACTAATTTTTCGAAAAATTAGTTCATTATTCTGTGGAATTATTAATTATTTGATAATGCATTATTTAATATTGCATATTTGCAATTGAATACAAGTTGTAGGAAAACTTGTACATAAAATCTACTCCAACTTTTGTACAAGTTCACTCCAATAACATCTACAATTATTTGTCGTCAAGTTGTACTTAAATTGTGAAGGAATTTATAATTAATTAGTAATTTAGATATATATATATTACTAATTATTAAAATAATCGATAACTGATATAATTCAATTATAAATTAATCTAATAATTAGTAATTAAAGTAATTCAATTACTAACTAATTTAGTGATAAGTATTTTAAAGAATACGATTACTAATTTTTCTAATAATGAATAATTCAACGAATACACATATTTAATATCCAAACAATTCGTAGTATTGGTCTTTAAATTACTGATTATCGAATACCTAAAAAAATAATGGATGACAATATTAATTTTGTAAATAACGATTGATAAAAAATCTAAAATTTTTTTTCGCCGATCACTGATTTTAAGACTGCATTTTTATTTTAAAATTTTTCGAAATATTAAATTAAAAAATGATCCGTCATTTTAGCATCGATTTGACAGCTTTCTGCGATCGTCATTGCTATCTTTTGATGTAATTGGTTCGTGGATTATTGATGGGGGTGAATTAGCGTGAAACGTGTGTGATTTCTGTCGGAATTGATAATTCTACAGATGGAAATTATGCGACGAGAAATAGTAATCGTTAAACATCGCCGGATGGTGTAAAGTGTTACATAGGCTGTAAAATATCCATACGAGATGTATACACACATGTATATGAGGCATTCCACGTCAAGTCGGCCACCCCCCATTTTTTGAAATCGCCAAAAATCGCATACAAATTTTTAGAAAGTAGTTCCAACTATCAAGAAAATTCGTGATTTTTTTCAGATTTTAAAATCAAAGATTTTAAAAATTTTCAGACAAAATGGGACACAAAATTTTTGTATTTTTTTCCGGCTAAAATATGTAATTTTAAAATCTGAAAAAAATCACGAATTTTCTTGATAGTTAGAACTACTTTCTAAAAAATTGTATGCGATTTTTGGCGATTTCAAAAAATGGGTTGGCCGACTTGACGTGGAATGCCTCATATATATCGTGGGTGATTAGAAACGTGAAACGTTCGCACACGTACGATCCCTAATGTTCGATGTTTCATTCGGCTGTGTGCGAATAGTAACGCCACACTGTGAATTGGCGAGGCGCATCATCGAATCGTTGGACTTGGTACCTTCTGGTTGTGTACATATCCATATATCATTTATTCCTGACCGAATCGATATAGCTCAATCCTCAGCCTCACCCTCACCCTTTCGAATTTTATATCCCCAACTTATTATTCAAACATACACAGACCATCTCTAAAAAGCAACCTGCATTTTTTTGGACCATTTTTATGAATCGATTTTTGGTATTTTTGTGAAAATTCAGGATCCAGGAATATTGAAAAAAGATCAACAAAAAATAGGATGACAAAATAATTTCGATGATTGAAATTTTCGAATGTTAATTTATCTCCCACATTTAGCTGTTTAAATATTTATGTTTGATAAAACAATAATAATAATAATAATAATAATAATAATCCCCAGGATGTAATAATGAAATAATAAAAATAATAAAATCGAATATAATTATTTTGTATTTAATAAGGTAATTAAAAAATCGAGAATGCTCTTGAAAGACGTCGAAAAAATGTGAGTAATAGAATGGAAAACTTTCAGACGAAACATTGTCCGTTTTGGTCAGGAATACTTTGTACTAGATTGTACAATATAGGTATATATGTGGATGTACAGATTGGCAGCAGCGCGACGCCGGTTCAGGCGCGCTACCGTCGATAATCGAACATCAATCATCCTTAAAATTATGCTGAATTAATTATTATTGAGTGGTGGGCCGACGGCGCCCACATATCGACGTATGCGGCTCGCGTACACGCCATTATACAACATTGTATACGTATAACAGAATCCACGTTTATATGACCGCTAAAATTCTAAATGGCTCATCGAGAACGATTTAGCACGATAAACAGCGTCAGATCCGCCATTTTGCCAATTCTCGTTATCGAACGACTCGAAAGGGCGTAATTCTCGTGGCTTTGAGTGTTAAATCGCACGGATAATGCTCTTTTGTTCCGTAGATTTCGATGTACGAAGCATTTCTCGTCAATCCTGATTTATTTTGTATAAATCATAATTTCAGACTCCAATTCGGGTCAAAAAATCTAGCCTTAAATTTAAATCAAATTTTTTCATTCATATTCCCATTAAGGGGTTATGCGCAGTCAAGATTTTCAAAAAATCGATTTTTAAATTCAATTCAAATTAATGGAAAAATTTAAATTAAATTTTTCCATTAATATTCTCATTAAGGGGTATACGCAGTCAGGATTTTCGAAAAATCAATTTTTTAAATTTAATTCTCGTAATGTACATTGATTTAAGTATATACACAGAAAATTTCATGTCAATCCGACAAATATTTTTGAAGTTACAGGCATATTTGTAAATCCGTAATTAATATGTGTAAGCGCTTTTGAAACTTTGAACGCTTTTTTCTCAAAACTGTGTTTTTAGAGTTGGTGAGCAAGATTTTTCAGAAACGGCATAATCGATCAGTCTCAAATTTTTACACGAGCTTTACAAATATATTTTTTAGTAATCAATCGGAGGTTTTTTTCGCCGATAAATATTTTTCATTTTTATAAACAATTTGAGGTAAAAATTTTCATGAAAAATCGATTTTTTTTTTGAGAAGCTACCATTTTGTTAAAAATTGATAATTTGTTTATTCCTTCGATTAAATACTAGATTATACCTCGTATCAACGAAATCTTTTTTATTTTTACATTTTGGATGATCCAATCCAGAGATATTGTGCTTCGCAGAATGCCTTTTTTTAGAGGACCTCCCGGAAGAGATCGGCTAAATCGACTTCCAGAATAAATATTTTTTAGAAAGAAAAATTCCAAAATAAAGTTAAAAGTTACAAAAATATGTATATAAATATTTACGTTGATAAATTAAAATGTCTTTTCAGAAAAAAATTCTTGAAAAATCCCTTTTTTCGATCTCCTAACTGCGTATAACCCGTTAAAAATCACTCAAGGGATTTTGATTAAATTTAGATATTTTTAAAAAAAACTTAAAAAAAAATTGCTCAATTCTTTTCGATTGTTCTTTGAGCTTCCCTCATGAGGAAGCCAAAATTTATGAGCCATTCGCTCTCGGAGAAGGATTGAAAAATGGAGAGAGCCTGTAATTTTGTAATGTGCACAATTTTTAATTATTGTAAATAAATTTTTAATTTTTTCAATTTTTAATTTTTGTAAATTAGATTTCTCGATCGTTCCAGGATTTTTTTTTAATCAAGGCACCGGCACGAGAATGTGGAATTTCGGTTTTTAATCGTGAAAAGGAAGCTTTGCGATGAAAATTGCGGAATTTTCGGAGAACGTTTCGTACAAACGCTCGTACGCTTACTAATACTCGTGTATAGCTTGCCGGCTGCTGATATGACGTGGAGCTTAACTCACATACAAAATTGGCGAGACATTACGGACGTGAAAGCACTAACACGTGAATTCCCGCCGAATATATACTCCCGAAGCGGAGGGAGCACTTGTAGATTGGCAGCTGTATCCCAGCACTCTCCTCCATTTCCTCTTTCTCTCTCTCCCTCTCTATAAACATCCATACATGTATATATATTAGACTGATTCAAAAAAAGCGACTATTTTTTGTTTTTCGGCGAAACGCATTAAATACTTTCGGGAAGGTGGAAAAAGATGCCTGTTAAAATTAGAGCTCTTAATAAAAATATTTAGAGGTCCCTCATTGCATATTTTTATTTCCCATTTAAATAACACGGTAAAAAATAATTTCAAACTTTGACATTTTATATCTCGGCTTCAAGTCAATGCACCAGAATAAACGATACATGGTCTTGTAGAGAATTGAACACTCTACAAAAAAGATCTCTTATGATTTTTCGATAAACTCACTCCTTCAAAAGTTATTCAAGATTAAATTTAAATTTAGAGTAAGTTTAACTTTTTTTTTAGTTTCCGGAAAAATGTTGAAACTTATTACTAAATATCGTAAACACTTTCCTGAAACAGAAGTTTAAATTGCATTAACATAAATTACCTAATTTTTAAAGAAATAACCAACATAAGTTCACCCATATTCACAGTCTAATATACATATATGTTAGAACGTGAATAACTTTTGAAGGAGTGAGTTTATCGAAAAATCATAAGAGATCTTTTTTGTAGAGCGTTCAATTCTCTACAAGAGTATGTATCGTTTATTTTGGTTCATTGACTTGAAGCTGAGGTATAAAATGTCAAAGTTTGAAGTTTTTCTTTCCCCTGTTATTTAAATGGGAAATAAAAATATGCGAAGAGGGACCTCTAAATATTTTTATTAAGAGCTCTAATTTTAACAGGCATCTTTTTTCACCTTCCCGAAAGTAAATAATGCGTTTCTTCGAAAAACAAAAAATAGTCGCTTTTTTGAATCAGTCTAATATATATATATATATATGTATCTCGCAATGTTCCAAGCGTACGTTGCACGATATACCGATCTATTTCGATCTGCGCAGACAGACACGTGAATTTGGGTATCACGTCGACATCGAAGTTGGGAGCAGCGCGTGCGACAATCGGAGAACAACGACGTGTCGTATCTGTGTCCACACGGAACAGCGGAAAAACAGGAAAAACGAAAATTTCAAAAAATGGATAAACACGAAATTCCAGGAAATTCGAGGAGGAGCGAACTTGCACGATGGATCGTTAAAAAAAAAAAAAATTGATATTCTTTTTAATTGGCAACCGGAGAAATTGGTAATGGATACGAGAAAAATGATTGGAAAAACCTGGATGAGGGAGAAAAATATTTTGAGTCAACATTGTATGGAAAATTCGAAAATAGAGGAAAAATGTTTAAAACGATCTTTCGAAGGAAAAAATACTTTTTCAATGTGAAGGATCGAGATATTATTTTTTTCCATCAATATATGAGGGATTCTCTGTCAATTCAGCCACTTTTCTTCGACCATCTCAGATGTGCTCCATAATTGGTTTTATCAAAGTGCTACTAAAAGGCATTCTATGTGCATTTTTTCAGATGTTTTAATTCAAAATTTTAGAAATCGCCGTTTTTTTCCAAATGAATATATCTCGAAAAGTGAAGTAACTGAAAAAAAATGTCTATACTTAAAAGTTGTAGTTTTGTATTAGCATTCAAGCGGAATATTTGACATAATTTTTACCATCCGGTAACGCTGATTTTTTTACCAAAAAAGGGGATAATTATTTTTTTATTCAAAAAAGGCCATTTTTTTTTTGCTGAAAAAATTACAGAGTCTTCCAGTATATCTGACGATATCACGAAAAAATCGCCAGAGTGGCACGGATCGTAGTTCCGGTAGAAAAAATAATAATTTGTGTGGTGCCACTCAAAGCCACTTCAGCTAAATAAAAACGGCTTTTTTTGAATAAAAAAATAATTTCCCCCTTTTTTGGTAAAAAATCAGCGTTTCCAGAACGTAAAAATTATTTCAAATATTCCGCTCGACAGCTAACACAAAACTACAACTTTTATGAATAGACATTTTTTTTCAGTAACTTCAAGTTTCCGAGCAATGTTAACGAGGTTCCGGCAGAAAAAAAATCATTTGTGCGGTTTCATTTTTTTACCCTAGAACCTCGATCCGTGCCACTCCGGCGATTTTTTTGCGATATCGTCAGATATACTGAAAGACTCTGAAATTTTTTCAGCCAAAAAAAATGGCCTTTTCGAAATAAAAAAATATTTATCCACTTTTTTGGTAAAAAATCAGCGTTACCGGAACGTAAAAATTATTTCAAGTCATCCGTTCGAAAGATAATACAAAACTACAGCTTCTATGTGGAGACATTTTTTTTCAGTTACTTCAAGTTTCCGAGATATATTCATTTGGAAAAAACCGGTATTTTCTAAAATGTTGAATTAAAAAATCTGAAAAAATTCACATAGAATGCCTTTTAGTATAGTACTTTGATATAACCAACTGCGGGGGAGATCTGAAATGGTCGAAAAAAGTGGCTGAATTGACGGAGAATCCCTCATACAGTGGAGGGAGTCAATTAACTAATTTTCAAGTTTTTGATATTGTTTTGAATTCGTACAAAAGGATCATTTTGTACACACTAATGGGGGATCGTTTTGCCCCAACCGACATTCTTGCATGTGACAAAATCTCCAAATTTCATATCTTCCGACCGTAATCGCCATTGTCACACGATTTTTCTACCAAAAATTTAAAAAAATGGGGGGTAAATTTTGAAAAAAATGAATGAACTAATGTTCACAAGTGAATCATCGATTCAAGTGTACTTTTCGTACTCATTCCATAGCAAAGAGTTTCACGGGCAGCCAGAACAACCCTTCGTTCGTGGGTCATTTCATTCCGCGAGATTTCGGACAACTTCCATTAAGGGGTGAAAAACAAACGCATAAACATGTTTTAAAAAAAAAGGGCGAGAGAGAGGAGAGAATAAAAACGATTGCGACAATGTTATATATCAAGGTGATTTGAAGATTCGAGAGTACTCGAGTACCCGGGAGAGGGTATTAGGATCGAGGTCGACTGCGAATTTATCGACCTTGAAGAGTGCAGTTCCGCGCTGCTGATTCCGGGGCGCTGCTTCTTTTTGCCACACCGCTGTGCTATCCTTAATGCGGAAAGATTTATTTCATTGTATATCTCTTTCTCTTCAGCTTCACGGTATAAGTATGTATGTATGGCGAAGGAAAAGAGGAAGCGAAAAGAAAAAAAACGGTATAAGCTCGAGACAGCGATACTGGCGACTCGGTTGGGGAAAAAAAGAAGATGGCGGAAGGGTGGTTGAGCAAAGAACGAGAGGGTGAGTTGGAGAGAGAGGGAAGTAAGAAGAGATCCGTGGAGGAGAAGACGAAGAAGAAGGTGAGAGATAGCAAAGAAAGGGAGGAACAAGTGGGCACAGACGCCATAATCGGGGGTAAGCGGTTGGGGCAAAATGGACCATGAAAAATAAATATTTCCTGGATGAAGTGGAGTCAAAGTTACCATTCGAAACTACACATGAGGCATTCCACGTCAAGTCGGCCACCCCTTTTTTTGAAATCACCAAAAATTGCATACAAATTTTTATAAAGTATAGTTCTAACTGTCAAGAAAATTCCCGATTTTTTTCAGATTTTTATATTACATATTTTAGTCGGAAAAAAATACAAAAAAAATTCTTGTTTCATTTCGTAACTCGAAAATTATTCATCGTACGAAAAAAAGTACAAAACGAAATTTAGGATTTTCAACGTACTTTTCACTGAAATTTTTTACGAACTCCTCCAAAAGCTATATATGCCATTTTCGAAGCAAATAATGTTTTGATTTTGTTTTTCTCAGAATTGCCATGTTCGATTTGTCCGTAGTTCTAACAGTTTTTTACTTGATATATTTACAGACTATGAAAAAATTGGCTCAGTGGAGAATCCATTCCTTCCTATGCGTTTTTCATCCCAAATGAATACACAAATTTCTATGTGCATTAACAGGGTTGAGACTATCCATAGATATTCTCTAAAGCCCGCATTTTTGTTTATTTTTTGTACTTTTTCAATTCTTTTAACTCTTTTCATTTTTTTTAATGCCATTTTGTACATTTTAATAAACTTTATCAATGGACCCGATAAAGTCTATAAATTTGAGTCAAAAGCTACTCACGTCTCTCGATTGCAAAAAATAATTAATTTACCCTCTTTGGATGCACCGACTTTTCTATGGCCAATGAGTACTTTTTTAGTTCGATTTGGGCATGATTTTTGGGAATGAGGCAATGATACTGCTTTGTTCCTGGAATTGTCTTCGCAGTATCAAAACGAGATTATTTTATTACTTTTCCCTGTCTACGATTAATAATGATAAAATACCAATAACTACATTATTTCGTTAAATCACTCTATAATGATAGATTGTATCAATAAAAATGCATTTGAAGTAATGGATTCTCCGCTACGTTATTGTTTTTATAGTATGTAAATATATCAAGTAAAAAACTGTTAGAACTACAGACGAAACGAAGATGTCGATTCTGAGAAACAAAATATCAAAACATTATTTGCTCCGAAAATGGCATATAGAGCTTTCGGAGGAGTTTGTACAAAATTTCAGTGAAAAGCACATTCAAAATCCTAAATTTTATGTCGTACACTTTTTTTCGTACGATGAATAATTTTTAAGTTACAAAATGGGACAAACAAATTTTTTGTATTTTTTTCTGGCTAAAAAATGTAATTTAAAAATCTGAAAAAAATCACAGATTTTCTTGATAGTTGGAACTACTTTTAAAAAATTTGAATGCGATTTTTGGCGATTTCAAAAAATGGGGTGGCCGACTTGACGTGGAATGCCTCATATACATTTTGAGGGTTTTGTCGAGCTCGAAAAAAATATATTTTGGCCATTCTTTTTTTTACAACATATTTATTAATATTTTGACAATGAAAAAAAAAAAATGTTGAGAAAAAAGAATCAAAATTGAACAAGTTACAAGCTGGTAAAGTTGGGGATAAAAAAAGGGGTGTGCTGGCTGACACGATTGGAACCTTTCTAGTCATCCGATATAAAATTGAGAAAAAAAATCTTAATTAATAAGAATGTCTTTATACCCCAGAGAAAACGGAGAAAGAAAATTTTACAAAATGGCGGCTGTCTGAACAAAAAAAGGCATTTTTCGACGCTTTTTTCATAGTTATTAATTCTTTTACAATGATAAATTTTTATTGGTGACGGGCATAGTTGCTATGTCACTAAAATAGCAATAACTCCGTAAATTATTGGAATTAAAAAAAAAAGGATTTTTCAAAAATTCTAGACCAGGATACTTCCTTAACACCTCTTATAAAAAATTATGGATTCTTGTGATCTTAAAGCCGCAAATTTTCTTGCATCGAGGAATAATTATGAATTTCCCCGTTTTTCCTCTAACAAGTGATATCTGATGAAGGGAAGATGATTGGAAAAAATTGAGTGAGAGAGAGAACAAGCGAGTGAAAGGCGAATTGACAATGAGAGAGAGAGATGAAATTCGCTTCCTATTATAGGACGTTCCTATCGGCGCGCTGCGTCGAAACGTCACTCGCATTCTCGACGTTCCGAGCGTCGTCTCCGTCGACGACGACCAGGACATATGAGCATAATGGCGAGGGAGAAGAAAAAAAAAATGAAAAAAAGAAAGGGACGCCGAGCGGCGGAAGCGGAAAACACGGAAGAGCGCGAGACATTTTGCAGCATATTTTTGCGGACTTGCAGCGTAGAATTTCTATATCGAGAAAATGAAGCGTGTGCTGCCGAGAGATGGAGCGAGAGGAAAAAAAGAAGATAAAAATGCGTTCGTCATTACGCGTCGTACGCGAGTTGAAACTTGTCGTATCCAGAGGCGAGAATAATCCAGAAGAAGAGAGAGAGAGAGGGAGAGAGAGGCAAAAACCTTCACTCAATCTCTGGCCTCTCGCTCTCGTCGCACATCCGACCGCGCGAAAATCCTGAATAATTCAAATGATATGAAAAGCCGCGTCTTTTTCATTCGCCACGAGGCAAGGAATCTGTATGCGACATTCAACTGATTTTTATTTTTATTTGCTTATTTTTGTTGCGAATAACATTTGCCGGCTGCAGAAGGTGAAGATAAGAAGCATCAAAGCTTGGATTTTTATGGGGTAATTTTTCTTTTTGCTCGTGAGGGCTGGAAAAATCATCAGCGAAATCTAGCCAAAGATTAGTGGGATTCGGAGACTCAATGATCCTGCATAAACTTGAAATTTCGCGAATTCGACTTTTTTATTCGACAGTTTTATAGGTTTATAGGTTTTATTCGACAGTTTTATAGGGTACAATCTGATTTTCAATTATTTTGTTTTTCATTATTGCTAATCACAGTAGTTAAGTCTGTATGAGACAATTTCAAAAATTCCGATAATTACTATTTTTAAAACCTGCTTGAATAAAAAAAGGGCCTTAAAAATGGAAAAAAAATCAATTCATCGCCATTTTGTAAATAATCAAAGAAAAAAATGGCTACGCATAACGATAGCTATATTCGTAAAGATATTGATATGTATTTTTTTTTTCATTTCTAAATATTCGATTTTCTTCGAAACAAAAAGAGCTAAGAATTTTTTTTCAACAGTATTTGAGAGCTCAAAAATAGCCCAAAATTCAGAGACTGGAACGACGTGCCTAACTATGGAAACAAAAAAGGAGCGCTAATTTCTGTTAACTTTAAGCTAGCAACACCACATAAAAAATTCGATTTTCTTGGAAACAAAAAGAGCTAAGCATTTTTTTCCAACAGTATTCGAGAGCTTAAAAATAGCCCAAAATTCAGGGACCCGAACGATGCGTCTAACTATGGATACAAAAAAAGAGCGCTAATTTTTGTTAACTTCAAACAATTTCAGATAACCCTTCACCAAGATATCAACGAAACGATGGGACGGAAGGAATGACAATAATCCTTCAATAATTCGTTATGTCTGATGTGAAAAAAAGTCTCAACGATTGGCAATTTTTGTATCCCTGACAGTAGCTTTCCCCTTATAGGATTCGATGTGCTCAATGATTCCGCATAAGCTTGAAATTACGAGAATTCAATTTTCCATCCCAAATTTTATAACTCAAGGTCCTGGTTTCAATTTATAGCATAGTAAACATATTTTCAAATGAAAAAAAACTCAAATTTGGCAAAACTGTGTATCAATCACGTGTAAAATGTCATCGTTGTTCCAACAGTCTTGTCAAAAAAAAATTGAACTGCCTCCCGTTTTTAGGGTTCCAATATGCAGATCCCTTGATAAAATCATTCTACCGCACTGTTCGTAAAATATTAAGAAAAAAACCCTCCCCCCCTTCTAACGATTTTCATTTCTAGAACCGCGAAGCTGGTTGCTCGTTTCGTGACTTGTGGGCCATTGACGCCAATGCGAAAATAGCCGAGTGAGCGAACTAGGCTGGCGCCGTAAAGTACGTTTACGAATCGTTAGAAACGTCGCCTGATCGGCGCGCATATGGGCGCGAGAACGAACAAACGAACGAGGGTATGAAAAGAGAGAGAGAGAGAGAGAGAGTAAGCGAGAGAGGGTGAAAAGAGGGAGAGCGAAAGAGAGTAGGTGAACCAGTGAGGCGGTTACCCGCTTGACGTTTGGCACATACAACTATAAAGTACTACCATGTAACTCTGTAACGCGTGTACATAGGTACTGAACATATAAAGGGTGTCCCTGTATTAAAGGGAGGAACTGGAACGCTGAGGGTATAATTTCATTTTTTCCTCGATTAAATCAAACGATTCTTAACAAATCCTTTGGTTTTTGTTATTGTATACAAAAATAGAGATATGCTGGGTAAAAATGTAAACCAAAATAAATTGCTGGAGTTCGTCATATCTAAATTATATGTGGGTCATTCCATGTCAAATCGACCAATAGTTGGAATCGACCCCTTTCTATTTCGATGAAATTTAGTCAGACGTTTTCGTTTTTAATGAAACAAAGTTCTGCCGAAGGAAAAAAATAATTTTTTTTTTCGATAGTTATGCAAGATTAAAAATTTCACAATTTTTTTAATCTTTCAAGTTGATTTTCTAAATACATATCTCGAAAACTATTATAGTTACGAATCGTTCTGGGTTCGCTTTGAAGGGTATCCTTGTCACCACGGAAAAAAAAAAAAATTCCGAAATTTTTTGTGAAAAATGATGAATTTGGAGAATTTTTAATTTTTAAAAATCGTGAAAATCCACGATCAACATTAAATTTTTGATTCAATTTTTTTAATATAATATCTTGTACTGATCTTAAAAGGTCCTGAAATTTTCAGAAAGGGGTTTTGGTTTTTTCAAAAATATGAATTTAATTTTCGAAAAAAAATTTTAATTTTTTTTCCTTTGGTAGAACTTTGTTTTATGATGAAAGAAAACTTCTGTCCAAATTTTATTGAAATGGAAAAGGGGATGGAAATCCAACTATCGGTCGATTTGACATGGAATGACTCATATACAAAAATGGAAAAATTCAGTGTTGGGGTAGCTTAACCATTTATTTTCTTTGATACTTTTTATAAAATCAAATAAAATAAATTTTAATTCAATTTTGAATAAATTCCAATTTTCAATAAATTTTTATAGTAGTACATTTAATTAAAAAATCAAATCACTACTAAAAATAATTTTTTATTTAAATGAACTATATCAATCAGATTGAACAGACACTTCAAAGTCTGTTACGAAATACCATCTTAAATAATATTGAAGATGCTATTTTGAATAAAATGGTAATTAAAGTGATATTTTCAATGAAATGGTAACTACGGTGCTATTCCTAGATAAATAGTATTGAGAATCCAATTACACCTTAGCGTCCCTTTTCAATGAGATTGATCAGACCCTCAAATGTTTATTACATACTGAACAGCTCCTTAAATGGTATTATCATTTTTAATAAAATAACTGAGGTCTCATTTCGAAATGAATACACGGTGGAAATGGACCGTTTTTTTTCGTAAAAATTACAACATACTTGAAGAATGTTCTACAGACTATTTATAAAGTAAGACAATTTCTATGAGAATTGCTATAAAACATGGTAATTTTAACAAATAGCACTTTTTCTTAGTTTATATTTTAAATAGTTTTATGTGAACAAGAAATTATCGTGCGCAGAAAAATTACTAATAAGTACAAAAAAAGTAAGCCAACATAAGAATTTTTCGTTTCCACATTGTTTACATTGCTACACGACTATTAAGGATGTTGAATCCCTATGAAATCTTTCAATGTTAATTGTTCAATAAATAGTTTCTTAATCGTCGAGAAATTTGTACACGACCTCCCGAATACTTTATGTAAAAACATATTAAATTTTCAGAACTCTATCATCATTACTTCAACCTCCTTAAGGGTTAAAATGAAAAATGATGAGAAAATTCTGAAAATTTGGTATGTTTTTGTATAAAGTATTTAAGAGGTCGTGTAAAAATTGCACGACGATTAGGCAGCTCGTTATTAAAATATTAACATTTTGTTAAGAACAATTTTTTAAACAAATAAAAAAATATTTGTCAATAAACTTCGGCTTGTTTCCGATGCTTTCAATATAGTGTAGATATTAAAAAATTGAGAGGTCAAAAAAAAAAACTTATCGCAAAGTTATATCAGTTTCCATAAGACTACATCTAATTTAATTTAATTTGTTAATGTTAATTGTTCGATAACGAGCTTCCTAATCGTCGTGAAATTTTTACACGACCTCTTAAATAATTCATCCAAAAACATACCAAATTTTCAGAAGTTTCTCATCATTTGCGATTTGGGACTCAACATCCTTAATCTGAAGCATTTGTTATAGGAAATGTGAAAAACATTATAATTCAAAGATACGTCACAAAGCGGCATGACAATTCCGTAAAGTCACAGTCACAGAATTTGAATGCCAACGTAGTAAAATTCAGCAACTTATAATACAATTTGTATATACCGCGTGGTAAATTTATTTTTATTTCATGTTTCATATTTCAGTTTCATACAAGCAAACAAACTTTTACTAAAGTTGCAGCCATTGTAAATCGAACGGATAAGCCATCATAGATAGTGACAGATGCTCCAGACGTTGAAATTTTTACTATGTTGACTCGTTTTCTATTCTTTTATACCGTCAGTTGAATTTTACTACAATTCGGAATTGTCCCCAAATTACTATAATATTCTAGCAATATAAGTGACTGAATTCCTGATGCTATTTGCTATAATTTTCCATCGCGTTTTCTCCGTGCTGTCTTCAAAGTGGTATCTTGAACAAATGGCACTTGAGGGGTAACGATTGGACCCTGAATAAATTTGTGCTCGACATTTTCGAATAGCACACCCTGTATACACGATGCAGCATTCATTCGTGGAATTGCTAGCACACGTTTCCGTTATATAGAGCGACGCGCGCTCATCCGACCGGATATTTAGATTCGAGGCACCTGTGTCTATCGTCCCCTCTCTATCTCTCCCTCCCTTTCTCCGCGTACAGGATCCTGCCCAAAAACCTAAACCGGGGAATAGTCCTGCATGCAACGACGCGGAGAACTGTGCGGAAATTCAAATACCGCTGGTTTCCCAACTGACTATAATAGCTCTTGGCATTTAGTCCCACTAATACGAATATCAAGCCTTCCCATCCTCCTTCTCCCCCCCCCCCTCAGCCTCTCTCACTCTTTCCCTTCGAATCTCTGTCAAGCTCGTCCATCTGACAGCTCGGAATATCACGTCGATAAATGTGACACGAAACTGCATGGAAATTTAGATTAGTAATTATTAATATCGCGAATGTCGATCTGATTTTGTCTATTTCAAATTTCGTCCCAATCCTCCGGTGTACCTTTCAATGTAAGCTTGAGGTAACTTATTTTCAAGGATTGATTCTTTCATAAACGAAAATTCGAAATTTCTGTATTTTTTCTCATTTAAAAATAGAAGAGGCAAAATTTTTTTCCAGTGTCCTTTGAATGTCCTTGAAATGAGATTTAATCTTATATAGAGGAGAGGGGGTGGGAAAATAGACACCATGAAGTATTTTAGTAAAAATGCGTTAACATAATACCATTAAAGTATGGGGGGGGGGGATGTTTTTCTGTAATTCTATGATAATCACAATTTGGAAAAAAAATCCCACCTCTTGATAGGCAATCATCAGAAAAATGTGGAAATCTAGACGCCAATTGTAATAATAATATCATAATTTGCTGAATTTTTTAATTTCAATTTTTATTAAAATAATATTTAATGGTGCTCATTTTACCCCCGCCCCTGCTCTACATTTACTTGATTTCCATATTTCGTTTGGCAAGTTGAAAAAGCTTAAAACAAAACCTCAACCCCTGCACATATTAAGGGGATGATTATCGATTGTATTGGCATTTGAGAATTGACAATGAAATGTATGTACCAAAATATCGATTTCTAACTATGTAAAATTGGCATTATTGTTGCGTGATAAATTCGCAAATTTTGCGAGACACGAGCGAGGAAAAATCTCGGAAAATCTGGCTGGGAAATTTCATGAGTTCGTTAAAAGTATCTACGGAAAAACCGTTGACGGAGGAGGAGGATGCGGGCAACCCTCTTGCGAGTACTTTCTTTCTCAGTGAGGCGGAATCGTTGTTTTTTTTTTTAATTCGAGAAAAGTGTGTCCGAGCTGGAAAATGAACGACGAAAGACGAGACGAAGAATCGTGGGGATGAGAGTGAAAATAAAGGATCCTCGAGAAAACGATCCGTGCAGTTAGCGGAAAAGAAAGAAGCGAAGAAAAGTACACTGCATGTATATATATAGTGGAAGAATATAAAAATTGCCAGCGTGATCTCTCTTTTCGAGAGAATTTTCTTTTTCGTTATTTTTTTTTCTTTTTCATCCCCCGATGATGAGGGAGAATGCACGCGAACGGGCAAGCTTAATATTGGCCTGCCAATCTTCCAGGGTGCATTCTACCCTCTCTACTCGCCCTGCACCCTTCGCGAATCACCCTATCAACCAACCCCTTTGTTTTTTTTTAACTTGGGGCCATGGCGTTATTTTTTCTCTAGCAAACTGTTTCTAGGTCTGCAGGATTTTTAATGACGAAAAAAATTGTTTAAAACTGATCATTCTTTGATTTTCAATATTGACAAACTACTGATCAACCCTTCCGGCCTTCCCAATGACCATCAGGGTTGCAAATAATGGATTACTTTTTTTTAATGCATTTGCATTTTCATTAACCATTAACATTGAATGGTTATTGAAAATTATTTTCACTAACCATTAACCATTAAATGTTAATGGTTAATGAAAATGCAATTGCATTAAAAAAAAGTATAATGCATTATTTGCAATCCTGCCCATTACAATGTAGTGTATATAATAGAAAATATTTGCATTACCCATTGCAATGTAATGTGTAATGGACAAAACTTTGGTTGCAATTTTGGGCATGGAAAAATATAGATGAATAAATTATTGCAGTTTTGCATTACATTTTATTGACTTAGGACTTAGATTTTTATAATTATAATATAGATGCTTTTTAGAATTTAAGGTACCTGAAAATTTAAGTCCTCAATCAATAAAATGTAATGCAAAATTACAATAATTTATTCATCCATATTTTTCCATTCCCAAAATTGCAATCAAAGTTTTGTCCATTACACATTTCATTGCAATGGATAATGGAAATAATGCATTACTTTTTTTAATGCAATTGCATTTTCATTAACCATTAACATTTAATGGTTAATGGAAATAATTTTAATAGTTAATGGAAATTAATTTCATTGGCCATTAAAGTTAATTAATGTTAATTAATGTTAATTCACGTTCATTAGCGTTAATTTCATTAGGCATTAAAAAGGGAATGGTTAATGCATTACTTTTTCATTAAAAATTTTGCAACCCCGATGACCATAGAAAAGTATCTTTTGGGAAAAAACAAAAAAAAATTATTTTGATGTACCAAAAAACTAACGACTTACAAATGTTTCCGTTGGCATAAATTTTATTTTCTATTCGTTAAATAGATTTTAAGCACCTATTAGACCGGAAATTGCCCGAGAAATTTGGAAATCCTCCTATTCTATCAAAATGTCAACCCTTTACCGCTGAGAAGATCCAAAATGACTCAAAAACGTATTCTTTTTAAAACTATCGACCCACAAACGATTTTATTATCACAATCAAAACCGATAAACGATCAATCCAATGCTTGATATCCCTCTAATTTGTATACCTGACGTTTTGGTACTCCTTGTTTCGCCGGAAATCCTAAAATTCGCGTTTCGCACTCTCGTCCCTCTCTCTTAAAGCATCTCCGAGCTTCTCGCTCGTTATAGGCCAAGTAAAACTGGATTTTCGCCAAGTCCGCGTGCACCGATGCTTCTCGTTATATTATCCGCTTCCGATGCGCTTACACGAAATCCCACGAAAACCCAAAGTGAAGTAATAGCACGGATATACGTCAGTAACGTGAGACGCTTATACGTCTCACTTTGTGCGTTCGATTTTAACCCTCGCCCGATATATTTTCTTCGTACGCGCTTCTTCTTGTCATATTTGTTCGGATACTCGGAGAGAAAAACGATAATAACGTCTGAGAAACGATAATAACTGCGTTGCGAAATGTTTTGCTTCATCGTTTCGCTAGCTCAATTTATGAAGATAATACATATGGATCATTCCATGTCAAATTGACCAAGCGTTGGAATCGACCCCTTTCAATTTCGATGAAATTTGGTCAGAATTTTTCTTTTTTAACAAAACGAAGTCCTACCAGAGGAAAAAAAAATTTGTTTTCGAAAGTTATGCAAAATTCAAAATTTCACAATTTTCCAAATCTTTCAAGTTGATTTTTTAAATATCTCGAAAACTATTATAGTCACGAAAAATCATTCTGAATTCGTCTTAAAGAGTATACTTGGGGCTACGAAAAAAAAATTTATATTTGCAATTTTTTTTTTTTTAATGATGAATTTGGAGAATTTTAAATTTTCAAAAATCGTGAAAATCGAAGTTCAACGTTAAATTTTTCGTTCAATTTTTTTTATATAATACCTTAAACTGATCTGGAAAGATCCTAAAATTTTCAGAAAGGTGTTTTTGGTTTTTTCAAAAATATACATTTTTGAATTTATATTTATAATCTATATTTCTAATTGGTAAACAAATTTTTTTTTACCAAAATCCTGTTACTATTACTTTTTATTACTGCTCAAAATTACAAAACTACATGATTGCTCAACTTTACTTCTGAGAGGTAAAAAAAATTTTTTTTTTAACCAAAATTAAAAAATTTATATTTTTCAAAAAAAAAACACCATCCTGACAATTTCAGGATCTTTTAAGATCAGTATAAGGTATTATATAAAAAAAAACCTAAACCAAAAATTTAACGTTTAACTTGATATTCCACGATTTTTTTAAATTTAAAATTCTCCAAATTCATCATTTTTCAAAAAAAAAATTCCGGGATTTTTTTCTTCGTAGCCGCGAGTATACTCTTTAAGTCGAATTCAGAACGATTTTTCGTAACTATAATAGTTTTAGAGATATTTAAAAAATAAACTTGAAAGATTTGAAAAATTGTGAAAATTTGAATTTTACATAACTTTCCAAAAAAAAAATTAATTTTTTCCTTTGGTAGAACTTTATTTTATTAAAAACGAAAACTTCTGACCAAATTTCATCGAAATTGAAAGGGGTCGATTCCAACTCTTGGTCGATTGGACATGGAATGACCCATATATATATATCATTCTGCAAGGTTTTATGCCCCAAAAATAATGTGAACCAAGGCTTTCGGCTCTAAAGTGCTGCGCCGAGCCTAAAAGCGGCGATAAAATTTTTTAAATAATTATTTAATCGACTCGTCCCCTCGTAAATTTGATTAATATGTATTCTCGAAACGGATTCTTCTTCAATATCACTATTTTTTTTTATCACTGACAATGACAATTTTTTAAAGATTTTTCCAACTCTTCACAGGAAATGTGTAATGAAAATATAAAATCTAAATCTGATTTTGCGTGCTCTATTTGGGTATATTAACGTCAATAATAATAAACAATAATAATAATTCCTCCATTTTAGAATTTTCTAAGTTTTCATTTTTTTTTTTTAAATAATTCTGAATGGTGTCCATTTTGCCCCCAATTCCATTAATTAAGATTCTATCATTAATTCAAAATAATTCCTACCTCTTTTATAATTATTTCATTATTTCATCTTCAACTCAATTCCCTCAATTTAAATTCTGTTTCAAATAATTCGAGTCTTATCCAATTTTCGAGCTGACCAACCTTACAACGACGATTCATAAAATGGTTTCAGAAAATGGTTCAACCGTATCATCGCTATTTTTTTGCCTCTCATGCGAACTACAGTTACGAAACGTGTTATGAATGACGCTAATTAGCGGGTATGACCGTTATTATGGCTTTAGTTATCTTATTAGGCGAGTCAAATTGGATTTATCAGATTGGACTGGCGTTTTAAAAGCCATCCGATACGGCCTAGATGGCCAATCTGATAACTCGATACGAGACTTCTTCTTCTTCTTCTTCTTCTTTCTTTTCTCCTCATTCTTTTTCCGTCAATTCTCTTTCACCTTTTTTTCCAAACCTCCTTCTTCCAAACCTCTAATGTTCTTCGTGCCCCATCTTCTATCAGCCGATCTTCCTTCTTCTTCTTCTTCTTCTGCTTCTTCTTCTTCTTCCTATTCTCTCTTTTTCCTCTTTCATCGTGTAATATAACGGCTCTTGCAAGTGTTCCAACAGACATCAACCATATCGCACTTGGCCGCAACTAACGCAGAGTGGGTCTTGCACACTTTCGAGTCGACCGCCACATCCCTCTATCTCTCTTTCTCTATCTCGGCCTGATTGGGCGCAATGAAACTTTTGGCAAGCGGAACGAAAAGTTTGGAACCGTGCGAGAAAGTGCCACGGCCCTTGGTGCGATGCTGGTGGTTCTCCAGATCGCTGGAGTATCGAAGCAGCTGAGAGGAACCGAGAAAGAGAGACGAGAGAGAGAGAGAGAGAGAGAGAAGAGTGTGGCTGAGAGAGTGTGCTGAAAGTCGTGTACTTTCGCAGTCTCACTCTCCTCTTTCCTCCTTCATTTCCCTCTCTCCCTCCCTTTCTCTGTACACTTCTACAGCAGAGCAATATATCTGTTTCGTACTTGAACATCATACGTTTCTGGTGCAATGATCCAAAATCGCGAACCATCACGAGACGAAAATTGCGAGGTCGCTGGAATGAAAGATCCAGCACAACAAAACAATCGAGAGCTATTTTCTTCTACCTGCGCTCATTCTCTTCGGTTTTTGTAAATGGGGCAAAAATGAAAATTTTGATTTTTTTAAAATGTTCATTTAATGAAAATCTTGGTTTTTTGAGATAGCTATTGACAGATTTGTGTGCAGGGAGACAAAGTACAACGATATAAGGTTTGAAAAAAATAAATTGGAGAAAAAGAATTCCCTGCATTTTGGCCAAAATTGAGTCTGTTCACTGAAATGTCTGTAATTTGTTTTCGCGATAAAATTTCGGCTTTATTCTAAGCTCATTCTCTTCAGGATCGTTGAAGCTTCCAAATTCATCCGATTCCGATGACTTTTTAATTTCCGGCAGATTTTTAAAGATCGATCATCGACTTTTGCAATTTTTTTCCACCATTTTCCAACTATATTCCATGGGAAATTAATCATTGATTTCAAATCACGCAAAGTTGTTCTCGAAAAAAAATTAGAAATTAAATTTTAAAAAATAAAAATTAAATTTTAAAAAATTAAATTTTAAACACTGAAAAAATAATTTTTTATTATATTTTAATAAGAATATATATTTAAAATGAAGTTATTGGTAATTTAATGTTCAGTCGCACAAAGAAAATCAGCTTCACCCTCAAATATAAAATTATATCCATTCCAAAGAGAACCTAAAATATATGTAAAAAAAATATAGTTACAATACAGAAGATTTCGATCCAAAAAATACAAACACACACTGTAAAAAATGTTTGTATTAAATTCACTTAAAAAATATGAAGTTTTTATGCATATACAGTATATTAAATTTCATATACATTTTCAACTATTTTCATATTAACTATTATTTCCAATTAATTTCCAATGTTAACCAATGTTAACCAATGTATATTAATTTCGATTTTGTATACATTGTTATTGAAATTTCATATACTTTTGTATATTAAATTTAATAACATTTTTTTACAGTGCACTTTCCATATTTTTGACCTGTGCAAAAAAAATAGACCATCGGAAAAATTAGATTTAACCGAAGGGTTTTTTTTTATACGTATCTCGACGCAAATTCACGATCGAGCACTCATCGATCATTCTCAAAGCGTTTGCAAACATTTTCAAACGAATATTTCACTTAGACTTATTTTCCACTGGGATGATTTTGGTACGAGAAATCATTATATTTTTGCCACTCTCCCTGATATAAAAAAGTTTCACGAGACTCTGATAAGAGTGAAAATTTCACACACATGAATGAGTGTGAGCGATCACGCGGTTTATTTTCTGGCTGCTTCCGTCGGGGACTTCCGGCCGCGAAGGCGGTTCTGCTGCATATCCGATAATCGCGGTTTACCGATACGTCGAAGGATTTCCCGCGAGGGCCGGCGTTTCCTCACATTTTTCTTTTCTTTTTTCAAATTCGACAAAGCAAGCATCAATATCGTTCTGTCCTTCTACGTGAAAGAGAGAAAAGACCCGAGTAATATGTACCGGAAACGAAAGAAAAATAGTAACGAGTATATACGTAAAATAGTATTCGAAAACTCCGCCAAGAACTTTTCATTTGGGAATTTTGCATCTTCATTCTGTCGTTTGCGCGGGTCGCGTTGTTCTCTCTCGATGCTCTAAAATTTGACCCCATTTCATCCCTCGTACTAAAAATCTCCCTCATAACGAGAAATGTGGGGCAAATTGGACTCACCCGGATATTCAAATCACGGATTTACTCGGAGAATTATAATTTACTTGCCCTGAATTGTTTTAAATAAATTAATTGTTTAAAATAATTGAAACTTCACGACATACTCGATTGAAGGGACGAATTTATTTTAATCAAATACATTTTTTTCCGCCGTTTCCGAGTGGACGGCGAATTTGAATGAGATGGGAAAAGTTTTCGTAGTAATGATAATTATTAATAATCAGGGTTGCGCAATTTTTAATGAAAAAGTAATGCATTAACCATTACTTTTTTAATGGCTGATGAAATTAATTTCCATTAACCATTAAAATTATTTCCATTAACCTTTAAATGTTAATTGTTAATGAAAATGTAATTGCATTAAAAAACGTAATGCATTATTTGCAACCCTGCCCATTACAATATAGTATGTAATAGAAAAAATTTCCATTACCCATTGAAATGTAATGTGTAATGGACAAATTTTTTATTGCAATTTTGGGAATGGAAAAATATAGATGAATAAATTATTGCAATTTTGCATTACATTTTATTGACTCAGGACTCAGATTTTCACCTTAAATTCTAAAAAGCATCTATATTATAATTCTTAAAATCTAAGTCCTAAGTCAATGAAATGTAATGCAAAACTACAATAATTTATTCATCTATATTTTTCCATTACCAAAATTGTAATCAAAGTTTTGTCCATTACACATTACATTACAATGGATAATGGAAATTTTTTCTATTACACACTACATTGTAATGGACAGGGTTACAAATAATACATTACTTTTTTTTAATCCAATAGTATTTTCATTAATCATTAACATTTAATGGTTAATGGAAATCATTTTCATTAACCATTAAAATGCAAACGCATTGAAAAAAGTAATGCATTATTTGCAACCCTGTTAATAATATAATAGTAATTAATTATAATAAATACCATAATATCGTAATAATTATTCTCCGTATAAAAAAAAATATTAAAAATCATAATTTCGATAATTACAACCCTCATGTGGTATATTTTGCCTTATTTAATTTTTGAAAATTTCAAAATTAAGATTTTGTCTGAATAAAAATTTTAATATAGCCTGGAAATTCCTCGTTTCCTTTTAAAAAAAACTCAAAATATTTCCCATTCAGAGAAACTTAAAATTTCGATAATTAAAACCTTCGTATGGTATATTTTGCCCTATTTGATTTTTTATATCTTCAAAATTAATTTTGTTTCTCAATGACACAAATATAGCCTATGAATTATAATTTTCCATGTAAAAAAAAAGTATTGAATTCCTAAAACTCCAGAATTCTCTCGACTATTCCATTTTGCCCCACATTCTCTGGCACGCAAGTGCATCGACGATGAATCCAGAAGCCATAAACCGTCCATTTTTATGCCGCACGCATCCCGTACAGAGCTATAATTTTCCCCCAAGGAAAATTCCGTTATTTCCGAAAAGCCAAAAAAATGACTAAATTCAGAGGGTTGAAATTCGTTTTTTTTACGACAAAGCTGAACTAGTTGAAAAATGTAGCTCGTTGAAAAAAAAATCGATACTCTTCGAATTTTCAAAAATATTCCGTACAATGTGCAACTATTGAGGGGTAGTTTGGAGTCTCTCGAAATTTGTTAGACGCGCCAAGGGGTGAAAACCTCCCTAAAACTCGAGTGTCCGCGACGTATCACGTTCTTTATTTTTCTTTTCTTTTCTCCATCGTGAACAAAGTCCCCTGACCACGTTAAGGGGGTAAAAATTGTGAGGGAAGAAAGAGTGTGGGATAGAGAGACCCCCGAAGTCTGGAGCCCGTTTTTCCCTCTCTCTCTCTCTCTCTCTCTTATTGTAAATATTAAGGAAGATCAACATTTGAGTGAGAGAGACGGAAGAGTCTGCAGCGAGGAATCGCCTGCAGAAAAGTGACCGGTCTGCGAGTCTCTCCCTCCTTTTCTTCGCGTTTCTACGGCTCCATCATCCCCGAGTTCATCCACTGGACATTTGGTCAACCCTCGGTCTCTCTCTCTCTCCCTCTTTCGCTGCAAAAATGTGCCAAAAGGGTCAGCGGAATGTAAGAACGAGCCGAGAGGACCAATTGACCGAGTGAATGGAGAAAGGGAGGAAAAAACTACCCTGAGGCGCACGATCGCATCAGCGCCGTTTGATGAACACCGTGCGGAAAGGGGTGAGAGCGTGAGACCTTTTGCTTGACCAGTGCAGCGATAATTAACCCTCCATTGGTCAGCGAGCCGAAATGACGGAAGAAACCCCCGAAAATTTCGCGGCACCGTTAAATCGGATCTGACTGTCGAATGTTTATTTTTCTCAAAGAAGGAAATCATCCCTTATTCTTACACAATGAACATGTCGGTGCGAAGACTCTTTTGCTCTTTTGATTGAGCTCGCAAATATTTGTACTTCTCGAGGAGACACTTTTTCCTCTTCATTTTGCCCGAATGATCGAGCCTGGTCCAAGAAAAGGAGGAACGAATGAGAAGATGAAAAAAAACCTGCGAATCTCCGGGAAATCTACGGGGGAAGAAATAGTAAAAGAGAGAGAGAGAGGGTGAAGAGGGTATGAAGAAAGTTTTAAGTATTTATCTGTGTCTTGAAAAGTTTCGTTGCGTCGTAAGCTCTGAGAGTTTACGAGAATAAATTCTATACTGTATTTATGGGATATGAGAGAGAAAGAGGGAGAAAAATGGAGAAAGAGAGGGTTGATGAAGAGGAGGCATATCGATATACACTTCCGCAGAGACAATGGATTGCGGTGATCGATAAATGAGGAAGAGGCAGAAAAAAAAGCCTCAATCTCGATTTTTAAGGGCAGTGAAAATTGTGGCTCGCTTTAAGCGGTTGAATCTGGGCAGAAAATTGGAAACGTCAGTATTCAGGTCGGGTTTTTGGTCCTTTTCTCGATGTAACAATTAAGGGTATGATTGAAGGATTTTTTTTCTATACTTTCAATTTTATTAAAATAAAATACTAATTTTTTCGCTAAAATTAAGAGTCGTTCAGAATAAACCCCCTTGTGTTTTAATTTGATATTTCGAGAGTATGAAATTAGTTATCAATCACTTATTGTTTGATCTAATTATTATTTATTATACAATTCTTTATTAACCACCTCCTAAACTTTTTTGAAGGATAATTTATTCATTTATCAATGGTCCTCCAAAAAAGTGCGGGAGGCGGTTGATTAATAAGACAGCCACACAAAATTTCAAAAAAATTCCGACCTGGCGGTCTGACTCTGTATACTGTATATTTTTGGGGTCGCTGAATCCGACTCAGAGGTTGGTTTAACCCCAGCCCGTCAGGGTTTGGCTATAACCACAAGAAATAACACTCCAAAATCAAGATTATTCTTTTGATATTTCGAAAACTATTATAGCTACGAAAAAATCGTTCTGGGTTCGTCTTGAAGAGTATACTTGTGGCTACTAACAAAAAATATTCCGAATTTTTTTTTGAGAAATCATGAATTTGCAGAATTTTGAATTTTTAAAAATCGTGCAAATTATAATACCTTATACTGATCTTGAAAGATCCTGAAATATTCAAAAAGGTGTTTTTGTTTTTTCAAAAATATGAATTTGTGAATTTTTAAAAATCGTGTAAATCCACGATCAACATCTAATTTTTTGTTAGATTTTTTTATATATGATACCTTGGAGTGATCTTTAAAGATCCTGGAATCTTCGGGATCTTTTAATTTTTGAAACAAAAAAACAACATCCTGAACATTTCAGGATCTTTTAAGGTATTACATAATAAAAATTTAAGCAAAAATTTAATGTTTATTGTCGATTTACACGATTTTTTTTAATTAAAAAATTAATGGTTTTGAAAAAACAAAAAATACCTTTCTGAAAACTTCAGGATCTGCGTGAGTTTGAAAATTCGCGTGAATCAGTACAAGGTAATATATAAAAAAAAAAATTATAAAAATTCAAAATTCTCCACATTTGTCATTTTTCAAAATTTTTTTTCGTAATATTTTTTTTTTAGTAGCCACAAGTATACTCATCAAGACGAACCCAGAACAATTTTTTCGTAACTATAATATTTTTCGAGATATTTAAAGAACAACTTAATTTTGGAATGTTTTTGAGGTTATAGCTAAACCCTCACGTGCTGGGGTTAAACCAACCTCGTATTCGGATTCAGCGACGCCAAAAACATACAGTGTACATAGTCAGACCCCCAGACCGAATTTTTTTTTAAATTTTTCATGGCTGTGTAATTGAATAAAAAATAATAATTAAATTAAATACTAGTTGATAAGAATTATCACGAGCCTGCACATTTTTCATTGTCAATCGTTCTGTTCTCGATTTGAATTTGTTTCCTGGATGAGCGAGCTATAAAATAACGGATTAAAATCCAATACACACAATATAGATGATCTATTCTGTAGTGATTTTTGATATACGAGTGAAATTTTCTCGTGAAATGCAAAAAGTGTTTCAATGAAGCGATCAATGCAAGATTTGCAATCCATCGGAAAGCGTGAGATAAAAAATGGTATCAGAGATGCCGAAAAATATAATCGAGACCAGAAATACCACAGAATAGATTGTAACGATAAATAATTTTTGCACAGTGACGGGAAAAATAATAATAGTCCTTTTTTTTGTTGAAAAAATTGGACCCCATCGGCCCAATTGGCCTTTACCTTTGGTCTCCAAACTTCTCGAATGCATCTCGATCAAAAGATAATCGCTACCATTTCACGAGTATCGAGATTTTTGACTTCCTGTGCTGAAAGCTGCAAAAAACATTTAAAGCCTGATGCCTGCTTTCTCAATCACACACGAGGAAACTCTACACGTTACTTATAAACTACGCGACCTTCCTAATATTTGTTCGAAAAGCTGAAAAAACGAAAGATGCAAATTTGGCAAAAAATCGCATTCGTACAATTGACGTTACTTATGAGCTACGCGTCCTCCTTCAATTGTCTGTAAAGCTGAAAACGGAAAAGCAATTTTCAAGAAGATTTACTCCACGGTTCTCGATCGTACCACCCGGGTGCAAAAGCCTAAACTAGGACCAAAAACGTCCCGGGACGCAGTCGACACCCGAGTTCAGTACAATCTCGCACCACCAAGAAAATACCCTTTCACACTTGCCAAAAGACAACAACATCGTTGATCGTCAAAATTGATCCATCAACGCAATGAAAATTCAAGTTTTCCGAGGACAATCTGAAAAATCCTATAATTCTATGGATTAACATTTGTTTTTGAATCAATGAATTGGACTAAGGACTCGAATCTATTTGAAATTGGAAAATATCGAAAATATGCTCCGCGATAAATTTGCAGATTTAAAAATTTGGCACAGTCGAGCAAACAAATTGATCGAGTGAACATCCAAAGTGGAGTCGCGTGTCCGAAGAGCAGAAATGAAGGAGTCGCGAATATATTTCTTGCCCATGCTAATTAACAAACGATATTTATTAAACGATGATACGCAGTCAGGAGGTCAAGAAGGAGCACTTTTTCGAGAATCTTTTCTGGAAAGACACTCTCATTAATCAACGTAAAAATTTATCTACATATTTTCGTGACTTTTAACTTTGTTTTGAAATTTGTCTTTGTAAAAAATAATTATTTGGATCATCAAAAATAAAAAAATTAAAGAGACTTCGTTGACATAAGGTATAATCTAGTATTTAATCGAAGGAATAAGCAAAATATTAATTTGCAACAGAATGGTGGGATCCTGAGAAAAAAAATCAGTTTTTGGATGAAAATTTTTAGCTCAAATTGTTAATAAAATGGAAAATATTTATGGGTGAAAAAAATCTTGGATTAATTACTAAGAAATATGTTTATAAAGCTTCTGTAAAAATTTGATCCTCCAATATAAAAAAATAAAAAAGATCTAGTATTTGATCGAAGGAATAAGCAAAACATTTATTTCTAACAAAATGGCTGATTCTCAAAAAAAAAAAATTCGATTTTTAATGAAAATTTTTGTCTTAAATTGTTTATAAAATGGAAAATACTCATTGGTAAAAAAAACCTTCGATCAATTACTAAAAAATATGTTTATAAAGCTTGTGTAAAAATTTGAGACCGATCGTTTTTGCAGTTTCTGAAAAACCTGGCTCATCGACTCTAAAAACACAGATTTAAATAGAAAGCGTTTACAGTTTCAAAAGCTTACACGTAATAATTATGGGTTTACAAATATGCCTGTAACTTCGAAAATATTTGTCGGATTGACATGAAATTTTCCGTGTGCATACTTAAATATATATATATCGGTCATTCCACGTTAAATCGCGCGGCCTGAGCCCCTCGGATTTTGATTTCCAATGAATCGTGGATTTCGTTTGGCCCAAAATATGACCTCAAATTTCTAGAAATTTTAATTTCATTCTTTAGGTTTGCCCGAGCTAAAAAATCATTAAATTGAGGGAAAACACAAAGAGGGCCCTTTTTCAAATTAATGAAATTTTTCACAGAACCATGGCCTAAGACAGATATTTTCATCATAGTTCGATAATGAGCCAAAAATAATGACTATTTTTTTGTATTTTAATTTATTTTTTTTAAATAATTTATTATTTGGATTGTTTCTTGTAGGGAGAATAACAACAATAAAAATATTTTTCTAGTGAAACTTGATTCTAGTCAACCTCGACGACCTGAAATAAAACGGATGATTAAAAAAAAAAATTTAAATAGTAATTTTAATTTAAAAAAAATAGTAATTATTTTTGGCCCATCATCGAACTAGGACAAAAATATCTGTTTCAGGCCCTAGTTTCTGTGAAAAAAAAATTCATTAATTTGAAAAAGGGCCCTCTTTATGTTTTCCCTCGATTTAATGATTTTTTAGCTCGGGCAAACCCCTAAAAATGAAATAAAAATTTCTAAAAATTGGAGGTCATACTTTGGGCCAAACGAAATCCACAATTCATTGTACATCAAAATCCGAGGGGTCAGGCTGATGATCGCGTGATTTGAAGTGGGATGCCTCGTACACAAAAATGAAAATTCAAAGAAATCAATTTTTTGATAATCCTGACTGCGTATAATCCCTTAATTACTCTGAAAAGTATGAAACATCAGCAATGTGTACGAAGAGACAAGAAGAACTGAATCCTGATCTAAGATGATACAAAAATTGGGGTTCCACTCGCGAATCGATGGAAAATCCGTCGAACGGAGTCTTCGACTCGATTCGATTGATTTTTCATCGAATCGCGGTCACTTTGCAAATTGCGAAATGACGATTACACCCGGAATCTCGTGTCGCACGGAACATTCGTCCTGCGACATTATTGAGATCAACCGGAGATATTCTAAAATCTGACTCACTCATGTTCCCGTTCTTCGTTCTTCCATTCTTCCTTGACGTTCATCCTGATGCGAAGCTGAAATCCTGCGTCGTTTTGTCCTCCTTCCGGTCTCCATAAACCCAATAATTAAGCTGAAACATTAATTGAAATAATTCATTCGCAGCTCAAGTGTAATTAGAACGGATATAATTAATGAATTATTTTATCATTCTTTCTGTAATTAATTTCTTTCTTCGCCGCCAAAGCCATTAATTTTCGAAAAGAAAAAAAATTATGCTGATTTTAATCCATCCAATTTTGTCTGAATTTTTTAAATTTGTGATAATTTGTGATAAATAAAATAAATAAAATAAATAAAATAAATAAAATAAATAAAATAAATAAAATAAATAAAATAAATAAAATAAATAAAATAAATAAAATAAATAAAATAAATAAAATAAAATAAATAAAATAAATAAAATAAAATAAAATAAAATAAATAAATAAATAAAATAAAATATTCCATCAAGCGTTTGTCAAGAAAAATGTTTCAAAAAATATTTAGATTACGCTGAACTTTATTCTCGCTCCTTTGAGAGTTGTAAAATATCCAATTCCTCAATTACTAACGCCATTTTCTTAATTTCGATCTAGCTCGATAATTTCACAGTCTGGAAACTTTGTATCGCGATTATTCATCATTAAAACCGAAAAGATATAAATCTATCTTGCTCTTCCGTGCGTTATGATCCGCCGCGATCAGCCAAAAGCGAGAGTTACGACGAATGAGTTCATCTCCGTTAATGTAACGCGTACGAGTGGCCGAGTTAACTCGCACATCCTTCTCAACGCGAAAGCACGCCGGTGATAGCGAGAGTGGCCCGCTTTATGCGTGTGTCACGGCACTCTCCGGCAATTATATATGCGTGATCGCGAGGTACGCCGTTTCCTGCTCAATCCGTGCAATTTCGTCGTTTCTCGCCAAATGCGCATTCGCACAAAACTGTTTCTCTATTTTTAATTTTTTCAAACGTAAAAATATTTGCTTTTTCGATTATTCGAGGATGATCCTAAGAAAGACTTTTTGCGGGATAATAGTTTGATTATTTTTAAAAATCCTTCCTTATCAATTCTTCCTTATTTTCCGTGCTTATTTTTAAAAATCGTTCCTCATCAGTTTTGTCGGTGACTTTTTATTTTTTTTTAATTTTTAATATGTCATTACACATGCAAAAAGAAGTATCCGTGTAAATTTTTAGCCCTCCATCCCGAAGTTATGAATCATTGAAAAAATATTATTAAAATAATCATAACTTCTACAATAACCAAGATATTCTAACTTGCCGGGAGATGGTTTTTTTTTCTTCAATGTACTTTTTGAAAAAAATATCGGAAAGCAAGGAAACAAAATTTAAATGTCTTTTTGGTTGTTTCAAGCTAAAATATTTGATTTTCTTTTTCGATTTTTTTCAAAAAAAATTGTAAAATTCTACGTAAAAAAACAACATTTCTGAGATTTTACTGAAGAAGGGATTCAAATAACTTCTTATTAAACAAAAATTTCGATTTTTTTTCGTAATTTTGATCTTTTTTCCTTCTATGACCACAATAGTTTATTTCAATTATGTTAAAATAAATAATTTAACTTCTCTCACATATTTCTTTTGTAAATTATAATAATTAACATTGAGAATAAAAATTTTTATGTAAAAAAATTGAATAAAGTGCAAAACGTACTTGAATTGTAATTCTTAATGTTAATTATTATAATTTACAAAGGAAATATGTGAGAGAAGTAGAATTATTTATTTTAACATCATTGAAATTAACTACTGCAGTCATGGAAGGAAATAAGATCAAAATTACGAAAAAAATCGATTTTTTTTTTTAATAAGATGTTATTTGAATCTCATCTTCGGTAAAATCTCAAAAAAATTATTTTTTACGTAGGTTTTTATAATTTTGTTTTTTTCTAACCGAAGGGGTCCCATTGAAAGAGAATCCAATTTTTTAGCTTAAAACAGCTAAAAAAACATAAAAAATTTGTTTCTTAATTTTCGATATTTTATTCAAACAGTACATTGAAAAAAATGACCTCCTAACAAATTAGAATATCTTGGTTATTGTAGAAGTTCTGATTATTTTAAGAATATTATTTGAAAAATCACAACTTCGGTATAGTTTATGATAGAGAGCTAAAAATTTACATGGATACTTCTTTTTGCATGTATAATAACATATAAAAAAATTAAAAAATCGAAGGTGGTCACCGACAAAATGTCGTTGAATTGACATGGAATGACTCATATGTATCCAACAATATTTTCTTAAAATTTTATAAAAATCCGGCAGTCTAATAATATTTTTCAACGCTTTTACTCAAAATAATGTTTTTTAAAATAATTATTATAAAAACTGCATGAGCTAAGCCTGATCAAATTTAAATCACATATTCCCCAAATCTATAATTTGTTGCGGAACTAGACATAATTCGAAATTTTTATTTTTACTATTTTTTGCTGCAATTAACAGCGACAAAATATCATTTTTTTCTAACAAAGTCCGCCAATTTGTTATTCATGCATAATTAAAAATTGTAGTTTCGAGGAAAATTATTATTGTACCGAAACTCTTTAATTTTTTTTTTGTTTTCGATGATCTTTCATAGAGGAAAGTGTTATCTGTCCACTTTTTGGAAAATTACGTTTGTCTGCCAGATCTGTGCACAGAAAGTGTATAAAATGAATTATCAAAAATGTCGCATGTATTTTAAGAATACTAAGTCCTCAAAAAATAATATTAATATTTCTACCAGCACCGTCTAAAAAAATCCTAAAACTAGCCCATTTTTCAGTCCATTTTTCAAGTCTAATCATTCTTAAAATTTCCTAATAATTCCTAAACATAAAATTTTCTACCTATTCAGATCTTGAGAATTCTTTCAGAAACTAAAAAAAATTCTCCCAAAAACGTCCTAATCCCAACTTCTGTAGCTTTCAACACTTCAAAAACTTCCAAAAATATTCAGCAATTTTTTCCCAATATATCTCAAGCGGCATATTTTTCTACATCAGCTTGGCATTCCAAAAAGTAACTTACAAATAACCCTTAAAAATTATTAAAAATATAAAATAATAACAAAATTGCCGTCTCCGGAAAACCTTTCTCTCGATTCTCTGGAAATTCAAAAATTCTCGAGCAACGCCAAGCTCGAGTAAGAACCGACGAATTCGCTCTCACGCTCAATCTTCAAAAATATCAAGACAATACGAACCCTCGGTTCTTTCAAGACGATCTTTCTTTTATTTTTCCCCCATCGTTGCCCGAGTCTGCACTCTGCGTCGATTTTCATTTCTCCCGAAAATATCTCGCGGAAGAAGGAGCCACCGTTTTTTCGCCTTCTGCATTTGCAACCCTTCCGGTATAAACAAAGGGGGGAAATTAATTCTAGATGGACCTGTGCGCGCGAGGAGGATGTGGAAAACGAGAATCACCTCCTCGAGCGTGTAACATCGACGGTGGATGAAAATAGGGGATGAAAGGGGGGGGGGAGGGGAGAGGGTCGAAGGCTCGAGCAAAATGAGGAGGGGGCTGGACGAGAGCAGACAGGATAAAGAGGAAAAACCAGAGTGGCGGGTTGTGCACGGTGCAGGGATGAAGGTCGAATGGCAGAGAGCAAAGTATGGCTTTCGCAGTCTCTAGCTATTGTACCTCGTGCATTAACCAACATACGTTGAGACACGAGAGGCGCTCGCCTCTCGTTCCCGTGAAACCGGCTCACAGAATCAACGTTGAGACTGGTCATGGTTTTTTTCCTTCTACAGAGAGCGAGGATAGAGTTGAGCTCCGAGATCTATGAGAAAATACCGCGGAGACGCGCCAAATAATTGGAGAAGCAAGCCAGAGAGATGAGAATCGAGGGCAGATATTTTGCGAAGATCACTTGGAAAAATAATTCCTTTTGCTTCCTCATTGAGGAAGCTTTGGTGAAACTATTTTTTTTTTCGTAATTTTTATGCCAGTTTGTTCAAAATGTCCTAAAACGTCGAGAAATCATATTTAGAAAAAATGTCCGGATGTGTGTTTGTGTATATGTGTGTATGTGTGTATGTGTGTATGTATTAAGGTGGGTCGAATAAAATGACTCATTTTTTTTCCTCGATATAATGAAAAATGTATTGTTTTGCATGAGAAAAAAACCCTCTGCAAGTATTAGCCCTTTGTATTTAATTTAAGAGGTCCCCCTCATCGCAAATTTTTATTTCCCGTCTGAATGACATAGGATTTTTTTTGTTTACTTTGGAATTTTATTAGACTTTAACCGTTGAGGTTGGGAGAGTTTTTTTAGCACATTTTTGTAGCTCTCTTCTGTCTAATCGATAAAACTTCAAAAAATAATCGGTAATAATTATCACTACTTATCACTAATTCAACCGATTATTTTTCGAACGGTTAGTTTTATCGATTAAACACAAGAGAGCTTTTTTGTAGAGCATGAAATGTTCTACAAAAATGTGCTAAAAAAACTCTCCTAACGTCAACGGTTAAAGTCTAATAAAATTTCAAAGTAAAAAAAAAATTTCCTATTGTTATTTAAATGGGAAATAAAAATTTGCGATGAGGGACCTCGTAATTTAAATATGAAGGGCTAATACTTGCAGAGAGTTTTTTTGAGATTCCAAACAATACATTTTTCATTATATCGAAGGAAAAAAATTTGTCATTTTATTTGGGCCACCCTAGTATGTATCCTGAGTTTCAGATGTAAGTAATTAATAACTCGAGAACACTTCGAGATATCGAGCTAAGATTTGGCACACTTGTCGAGCACGAATTGCGCTTCATTATGAAAAAATGTTGTTTTAATTCTAACGAGTGTTCAGATTTTATCGACTTTTTTCGTTTTTGCGGGAATGGCGTAAACGCTCTAACTTCTGCAATTTTCAAGATATTGCACTCAAACTTTGTGCAGAATTAGTATAGCTATTAAGGTTGTTTGATATTGAATTTGGCGAAAATCCATCGAGGGATTAAGATTTTATGAAATTTTGAATTTTTTGAAAAATAGCGTAAACGCTCGAACTTGTGCAATTTTTAAGATATTGCACTGATACTTTGCACAGAGCTAATACAGCTATCGAGGTTGTTCGCTATAAAATTTGACAAAAATCCATCGAGGGATCGAGATTTTATGAAATTTTTATTTTTTTGAAAAATAGCGTAAACGCTCTAACTTGTGCAATTTTTAAGATATTGCACTGAAACTTTACACAGTGCTAATGATAACTATCGAGGATGTTCGTTATTAAATTTGGCAAAACTCGATCGAATTATTAAAATTTTATCAAATTTTTTTTCATAATCAAATTTGCGATAAAGGAAGCTACGTGATTAAGATGGGGAAGCAATATGCAAATGTCCAATTTGCAGGGTTTTTTTAGAAGAGTTGGTCTGGAAATTTTGATCTACAGATTTTTCTTTTCGCATTTTGAGTCAAATGATCAAATGATGTTAAATTCATCCAGATATCTCAATTATCGAACAAATTTCAAATATTTCAATTATGAAATAAAACCTTTGAGAATCTCGGACATTTTATGTGAAGTTTGTATGTCTGCCAAAATGAGACTATTTTTTTTGTAGTTCAGAAAATGTCAAGGGCTTGTCAGAATGAGAATTGACAGGGAAAGACGGACATGGACTCCTATTTTCGATTTTTTATCCGAAGCTTCCACTTTTATTTTATTTTTTGCGAACCTCCCCAAAGTTTCCTTGATCAGCTGTTCGTAAAAAAGCAGAATTTAGCGATTTTTTTTCATTTTAACGACATGTCAAGGACGTTCCAGAACGATAAAATTGACAGGGAACACGAAAATTAGATTTTTTTTTAAATTTTGATCCAAAGTTCCAATTTCTTTCATTTTTCGCGAATCTTCCCAAAATTTCTTTCATCAGCTGATCATAGAAAAACAAAGTTTTGTAAAATGTTTTTTATTCGACTTTAACGAAATGTCAAGAACTTTCCAGAAGGATAATTGACAGAAAAACGCGAAAATGGACTCCTTTTTTCGAATTTTGATCTAAAGTTTCCATTTCTTCTACTTTTTGTAAGCCTAAAGTTTCTGCGATCTTTGAATTCTGTAACATTTTTTTTGACGGTATACCAAAATGTCAAGGGCTTGTCAAAGCTATAATTGATAGGAAAACACGAAAAAGAACTTCATTTTTTGGAATTTCGATTTAAAGATTCAATTTTTTCTATTTTCCGTTAACCTTCCCAAACTTTCTTCGATCAGCTGACCGTAGAAACGCAAAATTTTACCTTTTTTCTTCGACTTTAACGAAACATCAAGGACTTCCGAAAACAATAATTGGCAAGGAAACACAAGAATGTGCTTTCGGAATGTCAATGTGAATTTCTTCGATTTCTTGCGAACCTCTCCAAATTTTTACCAATCGGTTGATCGCGCAAAAATGCAGAATTAATTTATGCTTCATCCGTCAACGGACTTTATGATGGTATAAATTGGCGAATCAAACGAATCACAGAGAAGTAGAGAGTGGAAAAGGGTCACGAGGCTAATGGAGGCGAAAAAACCGTCTGGGAAAAGATTCAACGCACACGTTTGCGTCACGCGTCTCTTCGAACCCTTTTCTCCTTCTTCATTGTGTTTCTCCCGCGCGACTACTAATCTTTTACATTTATTTACCCCATTTTATCCTCTCCCTCTCTCTCTCCCGAGAGGGCAACACGAAAAAGAGTGCAGGCGAGCATATATCTCAGCGTTAAACGAGGTCTCGCGAGAACTCGAGAATCAGGATGGAAACGTTCGGTCAGACATTACAGAGGGACCAAAATGGCGGAGGATCATCCGCAGCATTTCCGTAGATCGTGAAAAAAGTCTCCTTCGTTTCGCCAAGAGTGTCCCAGATTATTTGGAAAAACGGGCTATCGATGACCTTCGTGTGACCCAAATATGACGAGAACTTGGAAGATGCAGAATGTGAGGCCAACGGAAGAAAAGTGAAGAGACGGAGAAAGAGAGGAGAAGAAAGAAAAGCAGTGGGGGAAGAGAGAGAGAGAGAGAGAGAGAGAGAGAGAGAGAGAGAGAGAGAGAGAGAGAGAGAGAGAGAGAGAGAGAGAGAGAGAGAGAGAGAGAGAGAGAGGGTAAAAGAGCTTTTGACGGTAGAGACGACTTCTTTTCTCGTCCACTTTTGTCGATGGACGGCGCAGGTGAGGGGAGAGGGGGGAAAAAACCCTCAGAGGAGCAGAAACGTGACCGGCCGAACGGTAAACGACAACGTCCTTTCGATTTACGATGGTAAGCTCTCACGGGAAAGTTCATTCCGGAAATCGTGGGTTCGCAAAAGCACGGGGAGGGGAGAGACGAAGAGGGGAGGGGGCAGGAGAAGGAGGAGAGTTAGTTCGCGATTCCTTTTTCAGCGTGGAAACCGATTGAGTTGAAATTCTTTTTTCTCCATCGAATTTCGTGGATAGCAAAAAATGTGAAAATTGTTTAGTTAAAAATTTTGTTAAAAAATAATTCTCCATATCGATTTTGTACCGCATTGCGAGAAAACAAGTTCAGTATTTTGCTGATTTTTTAACAGCGAGAACGAAATAAAAATGAAGAAAAAACTTTGTATGCTTTTATTTTAAAACCAACGTTTCGTTTTTGGCAGGAATAGTATATTACGATACGAGTGGGATGAAACTTTTTCTGACGAGTGTGAGTTTGCAGCATGAGCCGAAGGCGAATGTTGCAATCACACGAGTTGAGAAAAAGTTTCTTGCACTAGTATCGTACGAAAATTTATTGTACGAGTGCGCAAAGTGGCACTTTACGCACGGAGTGCAATAAAATAAATTAGAAAACCCGTATATTGATAGGGCATATAATATGTATTATAAATATTTGAAACTTATTATCTTTTCAAATAATAATTATCCGTTTATTTGTAATACATAGTATAAAAATACATATATCATATTATAGATAATCACGGTTGCTAAATTTTTAATGAAAAAGTAATGCATTAACCATTACTTTTTTAATGGCCAATGGAATTATTTTAATGGTTGATAAAAATTATTTCCAATAACCATTAAAAGTTAATTGTTAAAGAAAATGCACATGCATTAAAAAAATTAATGCATTATTTGCAACCCTGTACATAATATACTGTACTACTCTACCCCAATTAAAAGAGAATGAATGCAAAAAAAAAAAAAAAACAAAGACACAAAAAACTGTTTTTAATGAGAATTCATGAAAATTTTGGTTTATTGGAAAAATTGTTGAAAGATTTGTGTTCAGTAATTCAAAATACAAAATTTAAATTCAAACTGATCGACATTTTGTTCAAAAATAATTCTCTATATCGATTTAGGATCGCATTGCGAGAAGACAAGTTCAGTATTTTGCTGATTTTTTGAAGGAAATAAAAAAAAGAAAAAATTAAAATTATTATCAAAACTAATAATTATTAAATTATTAAAAATTAAAATTATGACCAGTTTTATTCCTTGCTATTGATATCAATATTAACATTTGATTTAATTAATATAAATATCGTTCTTGAGGAGTAAAAACATTTTTAAAAAATCACGTCATTATTTTGAGTAAAAATAGTGAGATTTTTGAGTAAAAATATTCTTCAATATAAATATTCGAATATTAATATCATTAATATTAATTTCCCAGACAATTTGCGATTTAAAACTCAACCGATGAACCCTCAAAGAAAGAAAAAAAATTGTCGATGATCCCGAAACACGGATTAAAACAATGAATTTGAAAATAGACACTCCCATGATGGGCTAAAATATTTTTGTTCTTTGCATTTTTCGAAATTTTAGCTGCTGGAAATTTGACGGCGTTAAGAAGCTTTCTAGATCTGATTGGGGACGGAATGAAATGTCTTTCTCAAAAAATTTAGCAAAAAACATTTTTTTTTTTGGTAGAATGATTATTTTTAGAGGGGGAAATAATTTAAAAAAAAAAAACCAATCATGAGGCTTGATGAAAAAAAATTGCCGAAAAAAAAAATAACAAAAGCTTCTCTCGGATCTTTCGACCTGGATGACAATTATTATCCGCGATATTTCGTCGTCGCGGGTAAAGCGCGAGATGGAATTTCCGCGTCGCGATACCAAGTGAAAAGCAAAGATCCGACGGGATATTCGCATCTTTGTGGTTTTAGCACGACGTGTAATGAATACCTTTCCATCGGCGGTGGGGAGATCTTAGTTAGTTCGTATAAATTGCGGTCACTGCGGTCTCTGTACAAAGTATAAAACGGATAATGCTACGTGAGAGCGTGTTTTCGTGGCTCTGTGATTATCATTGAGTGCTACCAGCGCGAAAATACCTCTGCCTCGATTTATTGTGCAAACGTAAACAAAGAAAAACCGCTTTTGTCAAGGGGAAAAGCACCGGAGATGCGTCATCCGTGAAATTATAATTTTTCAGACCACCCAAAGCCTGAAAATTACAAAACAGTCACGTGACAACAAAGTTTACGAATTTTATTCTATTTTAACGATTTAAAAAACTTTTTTTAAAAATATGTAAACAATTATTGTGGGGTTTTTAATTTTTACAAATTTTTCCTTATTTTTTTGTCTTCCAAAAATTGCGAGTTTCCTCATTGCGTAATTCGATTGAAGGATAATAATTAATTAATTAATAGGAACAATAATTAATAATTTAATTCAATTTAATTTAATTTGAATGAAGTATCCTTAATTCAAATTTTTGAATCTAATGAAAACGATGATTGTATGAAATTGAAGATATTATTTGATGCTTGTTCTTGTTCGAAGAATATTTTTCGTGTGAAGGCGTGTTAAATATTTCAGAATATTTATGGAATAAAAATTCGATACTTTCTTTTTGAAAAAATGTTTTTCTAAAAAAAACACCTCAAAGTCAGAAAAGATTTTTATAGGAGAGGCGAACAAAATCGCACGCCACATATTTGTTATCTTATCAATTTTAACGATTCCTTAAAACGTTTTTGAAAGATTGTAAACAAGCATTTTTCAATTTCTATTTTTAACAAATTTTTCCTTATTTTTTATGTTCCAAAAATTACAAGTTGTTTTTTAATTTTTGTTCCTTAATTTAATTCAAGAATAATGATTTATTAAGAAGAATAATGATTAATTAATAATTTAATTAAATTTGGATGAAGTATCCTTAATTCAAATTTTCGAATGTATCTAATAAAAACGATAATTATATGAAATTTGAGATATCATTTGAAGCTTGTTTTTGTTTCAGACGAGAATCGCAACCCCAATTTTGTACCCCAAAGGATATTTTCAGTATAAAGGCGTTTTAAACATTTTAGAATATTTGTGGAATAAAAATTCGATATTTTCTTCTTAAAGAAACGGTTTTCCAAAAAAACACCTCAAAGTGTCCGAAAAGATTTGTGTAAGGGAGGTGAAAAAAATCACCCGCCAAATATTTATTATCTTATCGATTTCAACGATTCCATAAAACGTTTTTGAAAGATTGTAAACAAGCCTTTTTCAATTTCTAATTTTAACAAATTTTTCCTTATTTTTTATGTTCCAAAAATTACAAGTTTTAAAAAATAGTTGTTCCTTAATTTCATTCAAGAATAATAATTAATAATTTAATTCAATTCAATTGAATTAAATTTGAATTAAGTGTCCTCAAATGAAATTTTCGAACGTATCTAAAAAAAACGACATTTGTGTGAAATTTGAGATATTATTTGAAGCTTGTTTTTGTTTCAGACAAGAATTGCAATCCCAATTTTTTACTCCGAAGGATATTTTCAATATGAAGGTGTTTCAAAAATTTCACAATATTTGTGGAATGAAAATTTGATATTTTCTTTTTGAAAAAATGTTTTTATAAAAAGAACACCTCAATATGTCCGAAAAGATTTTTATGGAGCAGGCAAAAAAATCACACGCCAAATTTTTGTTGAATTGAAAAAAAATCTGAGTGTTTACATAAGTTTCCGCAAATTTGTTGGGAAGTTTGAAAATTATACCAGCCGGAAAATTAATAAAAATTAATGTAAAAAAAACTCGGTGAGGAAGTAAAAATTAACTAAATTCATCCCCCTGAAGAACAAAAAAGAGAAATTTTTATCAGGCGATTGGTTCACGAACTTTTTTAGCGAAACTCGAAGAAGATGGTGAAGAAAATTATGCGCGAAAGAGAGGACAATTGAGAGAAGCGAATAATATTTGGCGAAAGAACCCTTTGAGATTTTAGACGCTTTTGGCGTCTCTTCGGTCTGCTCCACAGTTCCGTATTATTAGCATAATGAAGACGATTCTCCGTCCCGTTCATATTATACCCTCTGTGTTATATTTTCCATCCTCTATGGTAGTTTCTTTTTTTTTTAGCCTTTTTTTCAAACCCTTGCATTCGCGTATGTCCGTCTGGACGTTCTTTCTTTCTCTTTTGCAGGACTCGCGGAGGGGTTGCTGCAGCCAGGACACAGGTCCTGCGGCTTTTGCAGATTCGCTCGTTTAGCAAGGGACGAAGTGAGAGCAAGATGGAAAAGCCGAGGGTACGAAAAAAGAGTCGAGATGAACGAGAACTAAGAAAAACATGTGCAAACTGCGCAAGGGGTAGTTTTTTGTCTGATGTGATTTTTCTGGTGAGCGCTAATATTCGTCTAATTGAGTAAAAGTAGGAAATTTTCCGTAAAACGAGATAAATGAATTCAAATAAAATTGAGATGCTTCAGGCTTTTTTTTGAGAGGGAAATCTGCGAATTAGAGCTAAAAACGTGCATGGAAAAACGAATTTTATATTTACTTGCACTTAAATAAGCTTTCGTTTGATTCCCAACACAATTTAAAAAAAAATGACCTCTTTTTTTTCAAAAATTGTGGCCCAAAATCGAAATTCAGCCTCTTGTCATTCTAAACTTTTTTGAGAATGAATGTGTACTTGACAAATGAAATAAATTTAAAAAATCGCGACATTTTTAAGTCACTTTAACCATAACATGAATTTGATAATTGAGAAAATATTAATTATCAAAAAAAAAATGTTGAACCATTGGATTTGAAAATAGAGAATAATTCGTGGAAAACAATTTTTTTCAGCCTTTGAGAAATCGGAAATATCATAAATATATTATAAAATTCATAAATTTGTTGAAATATATAATTTACAAAATACGTAAATAAATCGGCGTAAAATAATAATGAATGAATTCATTGTCATAATGACTGAGCAAATTTTGCTCATTTTTCGTTTTCTCGAGCATTTGAAAAGCCTTGAAAATTCGCAAAATAAATGAAATTTAAAACATTTTTTCCTAATTATCCACGAAGCTGGAATTTTTTTTTCTCTAAATAAAAACGTAGGGTTATTTTTTGAAAACGGCATAATTTTATGTTATTGCGTTTTGTGAAGAAAAAGGGAAAAAATGTGCACACGATTTGTACATATGTATATGAGACATTCCGTACCAAGTCGACCTGAGAGTGACCCTCGACCTCGCTGATTTCGTTTACGATTTTTTATATGTTTCTTCTAACTCAAAATAGCATTCAGAATTTTTTTCAGATTTTTAAAACCAAATTTGCGCGCGTTATTATTTTTTGAACATTTTTTTCGAAAACCTCGAGGGCCGTAATTTAAAAATCTGAAAAAATTCTCAAAAATCCGGTGTCTAAAATGAAAACTTTGACCCAAAATGCATGATGTCCAGGCTTTCGCTTCCACCTCGATTTTAGGTTTTTATGAAGAAAACGTAAAAAAATTGATGCAGAAATTAACCAACTATTTTTTGAAAAAAGTGAAAAAAATACCAAAAATAGTTGGTTAACGATAAAAATATTCAAGCCACTTTTCACGGTAGATCAATTTCTGCATCTATTTTTTTTTTTTACGTTTCCTTCATGAAAAGCTAAAATCGAGATGGAAGGAAAATCCTGGACATCATGAATTTTGGGTCGAAAATTGTCATTTTTGACACCGGATTTTTGAGAATTTTTTCAGATTTTCAAATTACGGTCCTCGAGGTTTTCGAAATAAATGTTCAAAAAATCATAACATACTCAGATTTGGTTTTCAAAATATGAAAAAAATTGTGAATGGTATTTTGAGTTGGAAGAATGATATAAAAAATTGTAAACGAAATCAGCGAGTTCGAGGGTCACACTCAGGTCGACTTCGTATGGAATGCCCCATATATAGAGTATTCATATAATATACACGTATAACCCATATTCGTAACCGAGTTTGTTCTACTCACCGATTTATTTTTCCTCGAAAAACTCTCCTCTCGTCAGCGCGTCTTTTTTGCCAGGCAGAACGAAACTGCGGTATTGTTCACTTCGCTTTTTGTTTCCACGAAGAAGACGGAAAAAAAGCACGCAACAAATTTAACTCGCGAGTATAAAGCAGCCGAGAAAGATTATATAGTCGATGTACAAAAATCCGTAATATATTTCTATAATAAAGTGAAAAGACGAGTTTTCGTTTCGCGATGCCAAACAAAATAGTCCTCGAGCGCGCCCTTGTCTCTCTTTCTCTACTTCGCTGTAGCTCACAGTTGAGTAAGAGAGAGAGAGCGCGAGGAACGAGTGGTGGGGAGGATGGTCGGTGGGCAGCACCGCTCCTCTATCTCCATCTCTCTCTCTCTCTCTCTCTGTCTCGATGCGCGGCCCAGGCCGTTGTTTATTCTCTCTCCTATGCACGGTTCACGACACGTGTTTTCTGTATTATACACACTCATTGTGTCGCGAATTCTTTTACCGGTAAACGCGTCGATTATTTTTCCTACGAGACGATATTCGTGTGAATAAATATCGTGTAAATCGACACGGCGTCTTGACAATTTTCGTTTGATTTATCACGGGTGACGCTCGCGAGAATTTTCGCCACGAAGCGACTGATTCCCAACCCCGGCGAAAACGTATGTTTTTTTCGCTTACCCACTGTTTTTTCTCGAACGACGACCTTGTGCTTTTTTCTCGACGATCCGACGCACGAACGGAGATTGACGATCGAATTTGACCACTTCTCTGTCCATTTGCAGCAACGAACACAGCCGTGAGTGATTTTTTTCTTCTCCGTGTTCTTCCCGGGGAGACGCGTTACGCGCGTTATGATGATCCGAGTACAGTGGCAGGTTGATATAAATGACGCGGGGAGAAGGGAGGGCGCGATGATCGCCGAGCGCAAGTGGCGAGTTTTTCGTACAATTGACGCGATATCTTCGGACGGAGTTTTTTGTTTTTAAATTTCTTTTTACGGCGGATAATCTCTTATTTTTTTGCGGTGAATTCGATCAAGGAATGATTTAATGTTTTGGGCATTGAGAAATAAGAACCGAGGATGACCGTTAGGAATTATCGCGAATCGGGAGACTTCGACTTTTTCCGAGCGAGCTCGGAAGAGAAGGGGGAGGGTGCTCACTGCTCGTTGCTTAACGGCATTTAGTTTTTTCGCCAGCGTGGGTGCAATGCAACACGTACGGTTTGTTTCGCCGGTGACGCTCGCAAAATCTCGAAACATCGGGCGTACGAAGTGTAAGTTTTTGGAAAATAATGGTGTCAAAGTAAAGTGCTGGGTCGCGCGAACAATATTTAGTCGATATTTTTCGTCTCGAGTTACGCGAAATTGTGATTTTCGCGATGATGCCGAGTGACGCTCAACGCGCGGAGCTTATGGCGTCCTTTTTTCATTTCCATCGAGTCGCGTGAGAGAAACAGTTTTTCGCAACGCTGAACGTTACCGGGAAGTAGAAAAAGATGCTGGGAAATTTTAACGAGTGAATATTAGTCGAGGAAATCAACGGATCATTCTTTAATGGCAAAATCAAGGTCAACTCGCCAACGTCTCGTGTATCGCATCCTCAAGAAAGAGAGAGAAGAAGAGCGAGAGCGTGGAAGTTGGGGGAGACATCATCTCCCAGCGGCAACGCCAAGTACGATCGGTAAAAACGTGAGTACAGTTCTTTTGTTACCCCATGGTTTTTTTTTCGAATACGATAATCGTGTGAAATGGTTCGAATTTTTTCTTTTTCGTCGACTCGCTCGATTCGAGGGGGTATTTTTTCCATGTGAACTATGAATAATTATTTTACTTAATTATCTAAATTGTCATTGAAAATTAATTATTTTTCGATTATTTTCAAAATTAATATTCGATTATTTTCAAAATTAATTTTCAATTATTTTCAAAAATGAATTTTCTATTATTTGCTAAAATTAGTTTTCGATTATTTTCAACAATTAATTGTTTATTATTTTCAAAAAATTAATTGTTAATAATTTTCAAAAATTCATTTTCAATTATTAGCTAGAAATAACTTTGGACTATCTTTCTAAAAATGATTGAAAATAATTTTGAAAAATATTTGAGGTATTCTTTCAAGTAGGCGATTGAAAATTAATTCTCAAAAATTGAGATTGATAAAAAAAAACATCCATCACAATAATTTTTCATACATTATCGAGAATGACTGCAAATAAATCATTCGGAGTATTAAAACAAAACAAAATGAGAACATTCTTTTTTTACATCATTAAAAATTATTTACGTTTGTGCATAAAGTACAAAAAAGTTCTTCTGCTACGCGAGTCTCGAATGTGTAACATTGACGAGCATTTCGACTATTTTTAAAATAATGGCACAAAAATTGGAAGATTTTTTAGTTTCCAACGATGCAAAATTTTCTCTCTTCCGTCCCACATCGAGTCTCGTCTGTGCATCAAATTTTTTTTTCCTTTTTTTTTCGTCGATCTTTTTTATTCCGTCGATCTAGAACACAGTTGTTCACGGTTCTGAAATAGCTTTGTCGTATTTTACTTTTTTTTCTTCATTTTCTCTCCGTCGTTACGCGTTCGTCCCGGTTTTGCCGAGGCACGCGCGTTCCACAGGGCTCTAATGCGATCAGGACCGTGGGGATGCGTGGAAAGAATAAATTTCGCGTCTCTCCACCCTGTTGTACGCTCTCTCGTCGCATCGCGCAAAATGCGACAGAGGGACAAGCAAAAGGGTAGGAAGGAGAGAAAAAAAACGACCTTGTCTCGACCCGTCGATCCTCGTCAGTCTTTCTCTATGGGACATTTTATGTAGCGAATATTGGTTTTAGCGAAAAAATCAAAGAGATCAAAATTTTAGAAAATACAATTCTTTCCAACTTTGTTTATGTACATTTATGTCGTTAAGTTAATAACAAACGAGATAATTCAATAATTATACTTTGTCACCATTTTTCCCCTTAACTCGGAAAATATCGATCGCCCGATAAAATTTGCAAAGAAGATGTTTTAGAAAATCGCATTTGCAACAACGTAAGTCCTTACCATTTTTGATGAAAAGTTGAAAATGGCCGAGATATTGAGCAAAAACGGTTCTCCCTTAAATTCAATATGGCGGCTGACGATCCAGCGGAATTCAGTCGCGATTTTGAATTCACACTACTATTGACCCCCCCCCCCCTAAAGGTTAGAACAATAACATTGGGGGCGAGAGTTTTTGCAAGGTCAAATGACAACCCGACTGGACTAGCTTGACCACATCCTTAATCTCATTCATAGTTTTATGTATATAGCGTTTGCCATCTCTGAAATCGCAAAATCCATTCCCGGTGCTCGTGAGCCATATTTTTAATCTTCCAATTTACTGGGGTACATATGGGCCATTCTATGTCAGATAAACCACTTTTAAACCCGACCCCTTTCGATTAGGCAGAAATTTTATTTTCCTTTTCTACCCCATTAAAAACATTGTTCAGGAAATGTTCAATTTTTTTTACCCATCCCAAAGAAAACAAAACAAAATTTTAAGATAGAAATCTATGAAATTTTTGATTTTTTCGAGAAACATTGTTTTTTTCTCGAAGTTCGCCATTTTTAATTTTTTGTTTTTCACTCAAAAAATACTTTGATCAATTCCGAAATAAATGCCGATCAACATGGAGTGGGTTGACATTTCCTTCTATTTGATTCCTCTTTTTTGAAAAAAAATTCAAAAATGTTCGAGGATTACTACTTTCATTTTTTTTCCTTCTCAATTTTTCTAACTCTGAGGTCCTTTGTAAGTTCTCAAAAATTTTTTTATATTTTTTTTCGCAAAATGCATTCAAAGACGAATTTTTTTTTAAAAATAACGTCCCAATTGGTCAATTTTTAAAGAAGTCATAACTATTTGAAAAAAAGTTTTTTTTTGAAAAATTTGAAATTTTTTTGAAAAATGTTTTAAATGGGGTAGAAAAGGAAAACAAAATTTCAGCCAAATAGAAAGGGGTCGGGTTTAAAAGCGGTTGATTTAATATGGAATGTCCCATATGTACCCCGTGAATTTTTTAAGTCGCGCAATCAATCTAGTAAAGATAGAGATAGAAAAAAAAACATGAGAAAATTTTGTCTTATGAAAATTCATGATAAAATAAGTTCATAAAATGACTAATTTATTTTTTAGATAAAATTTCGAATTTGCTAATAGCTCATTCTCTTCCTGATCGTTCAAGTTTCAAAATGTCGCCGGTTTACCCAATTAGAAACATTTTTCGATTTTTGACAGATTTTTGAAGTTGGAGCATTGATTTTTCCGAAATTTTCAAAACATACCCTTTTCATTTTTTTCGGCAATTTTCAAACTGCTCTCATTTCTACAAAAATTGAGTTATCGGGATGAAATTCGCTAAGTTTAGTAACAATCTTTGAGTACGAAAAAGAAATTTTAGAATCGGTCGAAGATAAAAAAAGTTATGAGCAGTTGAAATTTTGCTATTCTGAGGATTCTGAAAAATCGCCGAAAAATGAGCCAGAAATTTTAAATTTTTTTTTTATTTTACATTTTTAAACTTAAAAGCATATTTTGATGCTCAATTAATCGCTGATTTCAAACGGTTTAAAGCATTTCTTGAAAAAATGTATTTATGAGAAAAAAATAGAAAAAAACTAAAAGAAATTTTTTACGAAAATTTATAAAAATTTTGAGTTCTCGCATTTTGGCCAAGATTAAACTTGTTCATTAAAATAACCCTAACATAAAATTCTACATAAAATTTGTGCAATTACACCAATTACAAGTGCAAGTATTTCGAGTACAAGTACTTGAAGTAAATGCACACTCTCAAAGTATCCAAAGTACTCTTACTCAAGTACTCACCGAAGTACACTTAAATTATCAAAGTACTTGAATCAATGATTCTAAAACCACTCGAAGCCTCGCGCGCAAGCGCTCAAAGTATTTTATATTCAAAGTACGAGGTACCTTTAGATACCGTCCAGCTGCGTCTACCGTTATAAAAAAAAAAACGAAAAAGAGTTGCAGCGATCGTGCACCGCTGATTCTGGCTCTGTGTATTATTTCCCAGCGCTCATTCTTATCCCCCGGCATTCGCACAAGCTCTTTCGTCTTTTCGTTTCTCCAAACACGTCCAGAAACGAGATTACGTTGCATCCACTCGTACGTTCTCTCTCCGTACATCCATATCTATGTACATCTATATACGCGTAGTATAAATTGCTTCGAAATGTATATAAGAAGCTCGCATACGAGCATACACTTGTCCACCCACGAGCGAGACATATATATGTATATGGGGCGTTCCATCCTAAATCGAACAGTTTGAAACACTTTTTTTGTTATTTCCTCAATTTTTTTAGATTTTTTCGTACCCATCAAAAGATCCTTCCTGTTAAATTTTGAGATATTTTTGATTACCCGTTCAAAAGATATTAAATAACTTCTTTAATAATTATCCACATTGAAAGTTTTTTTGTCAAAATTTTTATTTTTTATGGCCTTTTCAGAAAAAAAATACAACAAAAATATTCGACGAGTTTTTGAATGAGTTTGTTTAATTTTAAACTTTGAATCACGTTTTTAAAAGTGAGTGTCATTTTTTTTTTTTTTTTAACTTTTTGCTTTAAACATCTATCTATTCAACAAATGTTAAGACTAGTCCGATCGTGGGATTTCCATAACTACTATTTTTTTTAGATTTTTGAAAATTAATTTCTTTTTTTTAAATAAATTATTATGAATACCAATTTTTGTTACTGTATAATATTTTTTTCGATATTTAGAATTTATTTTGACACTTTTTTATTGTTATCAGGTTCTTAAAATTAATAATTAATCGTTAAGTCTGTTTATGAACAATAATAACAACAGTTTTTATTTATTCACGTATTTTTTTGAAAACATTACATATACGATTATTTCCTGAATTAGAATATTCCTTTGCCAATACGTTTCCGTTGTTCATTGGAATAATTAAATGCAATTTTTGTGTCTCCCTTAAAATCCCCCCTCCCCAAATAAAATCTTTCTTTTGCATCTAAATATAATGTTTCTCGGGTGAAAATTTGACAGCAATATTCGGTAGACTATTTAGGTTCAATGCCCACTCGTACAATTCTTGAAGTGTCGTTATTTGCTCATCGGTTAATTATTAATTTCTAAAATCTGTCAACAATGAAAAAGTGTCAAAATTAATTCAAAATGATTTAAAAAATACTATACAGTAACAAAAATTGGTATTCACAATGATTTATGAAAAAAAAAATTCAATTTTCAAAAATCGGAAAAAAAGTAGTTATTGAAATCCCACGAAAAATTGTTGAATAGATAGATGTTTGAAACAAAAAATAAATAAAAAAATAAAAAATGACACTCACTTTTAAAAACGCAATTCAAAGTTTAAAACTCAAAAAACTCATTTAAAAAAGCGTCGAATATTTTTGTTGTATTTTTTCTGAAAAGGCCATAAAAAAAAAATTTTTAGAAAAAAAAACTTTTACTTTGGACCATTATCAAAGAAGTTACGACCTAAATACCAAAAAAGGGCGGTTTTTTGTTAATTCAATATCTTTAGAACGGGCAATAAAAAAAATCTCAAAATTTAACAGGAAGGGTCTTTTGATGGGTACTAAGAAATATAAAAAAATGGAGGAAATTAAAAAAAAAAGTTTTTCAAACTGTTCGATTTGGGATGGAACGCCCCTGTATAAATATACGAGTGTATCGGTGATGTGATACAAAAGGACGTATTTTCCATGCTCGGGCTGTACAAATATCCACCTATTATCATATTTCGTTCGTCCTTTATATTCGTCGTTGAGGTCCGATGCCGCGGTTATACCGTGTTGCCGGTTCTCCGGACTTGGAGCAAAGCGAGTGCGAGAGAGCAAAGAGCAAAGGCACGGAGGCATCCCGCGGTCGAAGCCCGAGCGCGCGCGAGCGAGAGAGAGAGAGAGAGAGAGGGGAGTATTATAACCGGAGTCGGTAGGTAGGTAGATGAGTATTGCCCGCGGACGTGGTACAGAGTGAAAGAGAGATAGGAAACGTACGGGGAGAGAGAGAGGCGCCTAGGCGGGGGCGTCAGCATCGTGGCAATGTTGGCGTCGTGGTGAAGCGGGGGAAGAGAGTGCGGAGCGATCGGTGCCGCGAGCGAGACTGCGGTGAGATCGGGGAGTGGGGGGAAGGAGCAAGCTCGGCGCTGAAGGAGAGGGGATGGGAGGGCGCATGCGCGAGAACGCCGCTTATCGAGCCGCGTGAGGGGCGACCAGGAGACTCGGCGGCGTCGACGGCGGCGGTCCTCGTTTCTCTCGGTCTCTCTTTCTCTGATCCGTCTTTTCTACGTGTGTGCACGTGTGTATGTGTTTTTGCCAGAGTCCCTTGGGACTTCTTTTTTCTTCACCCCCTCCCCCTTATTTTCTCCATGTGTCGCGGCCCTTGTGCGTGTATTCACAGAGTTGCGACCGACTGTGTGCATCGCTCGACGAGCTTACGACGAGCCTACGTAGAGCATGATACGAAAGAGAGCGAGAGAGAGAGCGAATGACAGCGAGACCCGGTGAGTACTGAGACGGGTGGGGGTAAAACAGCGCACTCTCGCGCCACGGCAGCGGTGCTCACTTCTTCGAAAACACGAATCACACCAAACGCACACGTACATGAGTTCTCGAGGCGCGTATATTAAGGTGGCATTCTGTTGTACTCGGTGTTGCCAGGTTTGAGGAAATGTCCCCAAATTTGAAGAAATTAGTGAGATCCTCGGGAAATTTTGAAGATTTGAAGAAATTACATAAAAACTCCCAGAAAAAAGATTTATTTGATTGTACCGATTCCTTTGAATAGTGGCCTAATAAATCTCTTCGATTTATTCCAATTTTATTAAAAATTTCAATGTAGAATTTTAATTTAGAATTTTATTTCTTCCAAATAAATTTATTTAAACCAAATAAATTCTTTTTCTGGGTGAATCTGAGGAAATATTGAAGATTTGGAGAAATTACAAAAAAATCTGAAGAAATTTTGAAGAAATTACTTAAAAATCGGAGGAAATTTTGAAGATTTGAAGAAATAACATAAAAATCTGAGGAAATGTTGAAGATTTAAAGAAATTACATAAAAATTTGAGGAAATTTTGAAGATTTGAAGGAATTACATAAAAATCTGAGGAAATATTGGAGATTTGAAGAAATCACATAAAAATTTGAGAAAATTCTGATGATTTGAGGATCATCACATTTTTTCACACGTATCTTTCCTTACTTCATTATCACACTTTTTTGGGATACATTTTTGTTTCTTTGAATACCATTCTTTTTTGCATTGCATCTAGTGTCAACGCATAATGTGTATTTTGAAGAAATTTGAGGAATTCTTGCAGTGGGAATTGAGGATTTTCATTTTGCGGATCTGGCAACACTGATTGAACTTTCCGTGCTTTTATTTTGAAGCCAACGTTTCATTTTTATCAGGAAAAGAAATTAGAAAGAAATATAGGGCATATAATATGTATTATAGATATTTGCATATATTTATTTTATTTTCAAATAATTATTATTTATTTCTTTTTAATAGTATAAAAATACAGATATCATATTGTACATAATATACTGTACTCCTCTGCTACCTTTCCATTTTTTTTTGCGATTTTTAAACTGCTCTCATTTCTCAAAAAATTGGCTTATCCCGATGAACCAAGGGGCATTTTCTAAGTTCAGTCACAACCTTCAAGTACGAAATAGAAATTTCCAAATCAGCCAAACCGACGTGAAGTTATGAGCCCTTGAAATCTCGCTATTTTGAGGTTTCCGAAAAGTTTGGCCAAAAATGTGCACAATTTTTAAAAAATTTTGAACATTTTTCAAGACTATTTCGACAGGAAATTTACCGCTGATGTCAAATCACGTGACTTTTTCATCAGAAAAAAATTATTCATGAAAAAAAGTGCGAAAACACTTTTAAACAAATATTGACGGTTTCCCTTTCCCATCTTCTTCAAATAATCCCCGAAAAAATCAGCGAACCGCCTCCCCCCCCGCTAACAAATAAATGGCGATGACTCGAAAAGTAAAAAGTTAAAAAAAAATCTCAAAGCGCCACCCTAATGTAGAATCGTGCTTTGCTCGAATTTGGAGCAATGCACGACTCCAGCAGTCGCCTGGAGAGTACGATCGTAGGGGAGTGTATTGCCGGGCGCGAAGAGAGTCAGAGAGAGAGAGAAAGAGAGAGAGAGGGAGTCAGAGAGAGAGAAAGAGAGAGAGAGAGAGAGAGAGAGAGTCAGAGAGAGAAAGAGAGAGAGAGAATTCCCCTTAGGAAGTCGTGTTCGTCCGAGTGAGATAGCGAGTTTCCCGGACAGTAGAGGGGGCATATAAAGCCATAGGATCCGAGTGTGCGCGGAGAGGGGGGATCAGACAGTGTTAACTCGGAGGAGGGGAGGAAGAGCGAGCCCGTCGCCGCGCGAGGGGCAATATTGTGTGCGGCCCGACGGACTCGCGGAGAAAATAAACCGACTGGCGGCGCTGCGATCGCGCCAGATATCCACCGTCCGACGCAGTTTCTCTCGCTTGTCTCTCGCGTCAGGGCCACCAGCTCGAAACTCTCCGCATCTCCAGGCAGTCGCGCTGTTCCGTCGCCCGAGCCCAGCATCGCGCTTTCAAAAAATTTCGCTCTCATTCCCCTCCCCCGCCCCGAATAAAAAAAACCCCATTCCCCAAAACGTTGATTATCGCCAAACGCGTAAATAACCTTAAAAGTCCGCCAAATAAATCAACATATCTGCATAACAACATTGATACTGATATATACATGAGTATGTATACGTATATATATACAAAAAGTCAAAAATTGCGGAGTAAATTTTGAAGCCGCAAATCTGCATAAATTCGCCGGTGTTTTTCGCACTCCCCCATTCCTCCGATCGCTCCATCTTCGGTCCCCTCTTCCTCCGTCCTGTCACCTATAGTATCTTCCGTCTCTGTCGTCACCACCATCGCGTTTTCCGTTCAAACGTCCTACACGGCGCCCTCCCCTACCGTCCTTCTCCTCCTACTCCCCCCACACTTCGCTATCGCTGCCGCCGCCGCCGCCGCCCCCTCCTCTCCTCGCACTCGCGCTCCATCCCCCCTCCCTCCCCACTCCTCCGTGTCGCTCGTCGAGATATCGTCGCGCAGCATTCTCACACAGTTGTGCCGAGCAGCAACAGCAGCGAGCGTCAACCGCAGCCGGTGAAATTTTTTGTTTTCCGCCCGTTCGATAAGACGAACACACGCAAAAAAGAAGAAAAAAAAACACGTCGCGTAACAATCGGAGAATAAAATAAACATTGTTCGTTCGACTACTCGCAATTGTGCCGGTTAACCTCGTGCTGTTTACGTGAGGTAAATGAATAAGAGAAATCATCACCGATAAACTTGTTCGTCGGTCTTGCTCATCGTTCTTCGTCGTAATCGTCGTCGTCGCGCGTTCTTTGACTTCCGGTTTCACGCTTTTGCCGCGCGGCCTCGAGCAGAGTTCATTGTTTTTTTTTTTTTCATTCGATCACACCTTTTTGGTGCGAATCTCGCGGGTGAACTGTTTGTTTCGTTGCTTGTTGTTGTTTTTTTCTGTTTTTCCGTTAATTCTGGGCGTTAGAGAGGAAATAGGAGAAAAAAAAAGAAACGAGAGGAGCCGGTAACTTCCGGTTGTGAAGGAAATCGTGCGGATTTTTTTTTCTGTTTTTCTGCGCTCAAGTGCGTCGGCGGAGGATTCTACGAAAATCGAAGGAGAAACAACGAGGAGGCTGAACGTGTCGTGCAAAATAAAAGGAAAAAAGAAATATAAGAAAGGAGTTTAAAAAAAGTATGTGCAATATTTGATACGCAATTTTGATGGATTTTTCACACGCTCATTCCTCGAAGAGTGAATATATGTTTTTTTTTGTATCGCGTCTCCTTGGTGATGGTTTTTTTTCTTCCTTATCGGCGAGGAAAAAACGTAGCGACGGCGAAATACACGCGTTCGGCGATGTTTGATTTTTCCCAGTTTTTGTCGCCGATTTATCGGTATATGCATTGATACGCTTGGATGTTTATTTGTGTGCGCGTTGCGTTAATTCGCCACGCGGCGGACGCGATTATGGCGCCGGTCTCTGCGTGTGTGTGTTTTTTTTCATTCGTACATTTTGCGCGAGCGTTTCTCCAACGCTGGCTGCTGGCTCTCTTGCCGCCTCCCCCCCTCCCCCTTTCCCGTCCCTACGGTCGTTCAATCGCGAGGCTCTTCTTTTCTCCTTCGGAGCGAACGAAAATTCCCCGAAATGTTTGCTCGGAGAATTATTATTCTATATCGCTGCGACGCGCTCTGATAAACTCTAGCGTGGGCTCTCATTATCCGCCACCTGCTGCCACGAGCGTGCGAAAACGATGATAAAACGCCCGTTTTGGCGAAACCATTTTTTTTTCCTTCGTTTCGCCCGGAGACTATTTTTAGATGTTTTTTGTGCCTCTGCGATAAATCAGCTGATCTTTGTCGCCAACGTCTCGTTGGATTTGCGGAGAACGAATGTTAACGTATGTGGGACAGATTAGCAGCATTCTTTTGGATTTTGTTAGACTCTGAACAAGTTTTTTTTTATTTTTTTTTTTAACCACAAATTAAGTCGATAAAATGGATTAAAATTCTTTTTTCACCTTTAACATTGGAAAAAAAATGGCTCTACGAACAGTGTGAAAAACTGAATCCAAAAAATCTCCGAGTTGTCAGAAAAATGGAATTCAACAATTTATTTCAACAATGAAATTTTAAATAACGTTCGATTCTCGCGATTTGTCGAAGATTTTGTATGAGAATTTTTTAATTTTTCTACAATTGTATGGGACTAAAGAATCTTTAAAAAATCCCAAATTCGACAAATTGCGAGAATCGAACGTTATTTAAAATTTCATTGTTGAAATAAATTGTTGAATTCCATCTTTCTGACAATTCGAAGATTTTTTGGATTCAGTCAATCACACTGTTTGTAGAGCTATTTTTTTTCCAATGTTAAGAGTGAAAAAAACATTTTAATCCATTTTATCAATTTAATTTGTGGTTTAAAAAAATTAAATTTTTTAATCTCCATTTATTTATCAAGAATGAATAATTTTCGCAATTTTAAATGCCCGATTTTTCTATGAAATTATAGTCTTTGGTTCAGTAAAATATTGAATTCTGAAAATTCATGGAAGTTTTGAACGTTCAGTCGAGCGAAAAATTGTCAAAATTATTCTTTTACAAAACAACATCGAGAATTTGTTAACCCTGAAAATAATTCTTGAAATATCTTCGAATTTTTTCTAAATTATCGTTTATCAAGTATATTTGCAGGCTCTCCTAATTTTTTGTCAAGCAAATACTTGTTCTGATTTTTCGTTCGACTGAAAATTCGAAACTTCACGTGTACGAAAATTTATTGATAAAAAAATTTTTTAAATCGAAGAAGAGCTTAATTTTGAGCTGAGGAAAATAAAAAGGGCGTCAAAGTTGAAATAAGAATATCAGTGAATTAAAGATAGAATCTTGAAAAGTGGAAAAAAGCTTGTAGCAAAAAAATAAAAGAAGTTGGATATTTTCTCTATTTCTTCTTTCTTTTCGCGGACTTTCTCCTTCACACTGTGACTATATATATCGCAAAGTCTCGCCGCATGGATTTATCGCTCCGTGTATTGCTCGGGGCGGATGACGCGTCGTTTTCCCTCGCGTCGTCCACGCGATGACGTAATCCTCGAGCGCATAATTTTTTTCTTCGCCTCCCCAATCCCGCTCGAAAATGTATTTTGGGCGAGGGGGACGAAAAAAAAAATATTCCGATGCTCGAAACCATCGTAGGAGATTCTCCCATGAACTTGTCAAAGAATTCTTAAATTTATCGAATGGAAAAAATGTGTCCTCGAAAATTATTTCCAACTTGCTGCATTTTTTCAACCTCTGAATCTCGTCGCTCCGTAATTCTATCAATCGTATCAAATGGAGTTTATTGTTCGTTCGATTTCAACTCAATTGATTTAAAAAATAATAATTTCTCATAGTCAAAATTATCTTTCACGCTTTGGGAATTTTTTTTCAACCCCTGAATCTCGGAACTTTGTAATTCCATCGATTTTTTCGCATGACGTTCGTTCCTTGTTCGATTTTAAATCGATTGTTTGAAAAAATCATAATTTCTCAATGCCAAAATTACCTTTGACCCTCTAGGAATATTTTTCAACCCCCGAATTTCTGGTATTGGACATTCCATCTTTTTTTTCAAGTAACGTCCATTCTTCATTCGATCTTTAGTGAATTTATTTAAAAAATAATAATTCTTTAAATGTAAAAATCATCTTTCAAAATCGAATGCGCGTTACTTGATTTCCAATGCTTCGAACAAAAAATATCATTAAATATCAAAAAGTATCGAATGGAGGATAAAAATTGTAATTACGTATGTAATTACCAGTATTCTACAAAAAGTACGGTATAAAGAGTCGCATTTTACTAATAATTTCGTAATATTTTTCGCTATGCGCAGAAGATTTATGCTATCCGTATAGTGAAATCTATATGGGTCAAAATTCCGAAAGGCAGCATGCGTTTGGGCCTCATAGTCGACGATTGTTTTGTAACTTTCGGGACGCATAGTACAGTATGAGAGTACACTCTGGATTTTTTTTTGGATTTTTAAATCGACCAATTTCACTGTACCGATGACGTCTTTTTTTTTTGAAATTTCTCGAATGTCATGTTTCAATCAATTTCTCTAGCCCCTGTAATTAAAAAAAAAATCGACATCTGTTCTCATCGAAAAAGATCTCAGCTTTTCAAAAAAAATATTTCCAAATACGTACCAATTCGAATAAGCATAGAAAAATAGGTTTTTTCCTCAAAAAGGCGTTTTATCGATGAGCCTACACTCCAATCTGTTTTTTCATATTTTTTTTTCGGATTTCTGAGGTTTTTTTTACACGAAAAACTCTTTTTCCACAGTGGGATCTCTGCGGCATCAGACCGTTATATCTGAGGTGCTGTAAATATCGAGAAAATAGTGCGGATACATACAATACTGCTTACTGCGCTAGTATTGTATTGTATTGTTACTATAATTTTTTATCGAGGTCGTTATGGGTTTTTAACTTAACTTTTGATTTATTAGTACTGTAACAGGAGGATTTGACTATGAGAAAAAATGATAATACCCTGAAAGCAATGTAATGTACACGATTCCGGCGAATGGGTGTGTAAACAAACTTTAAAAAACATCCATTCATCTTTTATGAAAATATTTATTGATGCATGTTTAATTTTGCGCAAAAAAAAATATTTGACAATTTTTACTTGTTTTACATTGGTTGCTTTTGAGTATACTTAAAAAAAATATATTTAACAACTTCTTGGCGAAAAATTAACCATGCGTCAATAAATATTTTCATAAAAGATGAATGGATGTTTTTTAAAGTTTGTTTACACACCCATTCCCCGGAATCGGGTATATTATATTGCTTTCAGGGTATTATTATTTTTTTTCTCGTAGTCAAATCCTCTTGTTGCAGTACTAATAAATTAGAAGTTGAGTTAAAAACCCATAACGACCTCGATAAAAAATGATAGTAACAATACAATACAATACTAGCGCAGTAAGCATTATTGTATCCGCACTATTTTCTCGATATTTACAGCACCTCAGATTATATTTAATATATAACGGTCTGATGCCGTTTTTTCGTGTAAAAAAACCTCAGAAATCCGAAAAAAATATGAAAAAACGGATTGATGTGTATAGGCTCATCGATAAAACGCCTTTTTGAAGAAAAAACCTATTTTTCTATGCTTATGCGAAATGGTACGTATTTGAAAATGTTTTTTTTTTAAAGCTGAGACCTTTTTCGATGAAAAAATATGTCGAATTTTTTTTTTTTTTAATTACAGGGGTCTAGAGAAATTGATTAAGACATGACATTGAAGAAATTTCAAAAAATTTCAAAAAAATGCATGCTGCCTTTGGAACTTTGACCCATATAGCCCTACACGAAGATTCATGCTATACGTATAGTAAAATCAATATGAAAATATAGCGTGTAATAAAGGTTGGCACGCATTATTTTTACTATATAGCATATATAGGACTCGCGCCTATGCGAGAATAGTTTCAAATGTAATATACACGCATGAATTTTACTACACGGTGTGAGAATCATTTTTACACTTCTATAACGAGTCTTTAGAATTCCGAACTGGCAGTAAACTGCTAACTTTTCTAGCACTGAATATTAGAATTCTGGCAACCAGTGTTAGAATTTGAGGCCCCTGTTTTCTCCGTGTGAAATAAAAAGTCTGTTTCAGTTGAAAACGAATTTCAACCCTTAAAAAAAAACCGGTGCTAAAAAAAATGCCGCTGTAATTCTGACAGCGTTAATGGCTCGTAAAATATCATTTTCTCGCTGCGTGCGGTGAATATACATATTAACATATTAGACTGATTCAAAAAAGGGACTATTCTTTGTTTTTTGAATCAACGCATTAAATACTTTCGGGAAGATGAAAAATGATGCCTGTTAAAATTAGAGCTCTTAATAAAAATATTTAGAGGTCCCTCATCGCATATATTTTTATTTCCCATTTAAATAACACGGGAAAAAAAATTTCAAACTTTGACATTTTATATCTCGGCTTCAAGTCGATTCACCAAAATGAACGACACATTTCTTGTAGAGAATTGAACGCTCTACAAAAAAGATCTCTTATGATTTTTCGATAAACTCACTCCTTCAAAAGTTATTCACGTTCTAATATATATGTATATTAGACTGCGAATATGGGTGAACTACTGTTGGTAATTTCTTTAAAAATTAGAAAATTTACGTTAATGCAATTTAAACTTTTGTTTCAGGAAAGATTTTACGATATTTAGTAATAAGTTTCAACACTTTGCCGGAAACTAAACGTGAAATTTACTCCATGTTTAAATTTAACCTTGAATAACTTTTGAAGGAGTGGGTTTATCGAAAAATCATAAGAGATTTTTTTTGTAGAGCGTTCAATTCTCCACGAGAATATGTATCGATAATTTTGGTGCATTGACTTGAAGCCGAGGAATAAAATGTCAAAGTGAAAAAAAATTTCCCCGTGTTATTTAAATGGGAAATAAAAATATGCGATGAGGGACCTCCAAATATTTTTATTAAGAGCTCTAATTTTAACAGGCTTCTTTTTTCACCTTCCCGAAAGTATTTAATGCGTTTCTTCGAAAAACAAAAAATAGTCGCTTTTTTTTAATACACACACACATATATATATGGACAAAACGAGATTACGACAGGGAGAAAAAAAATGGTGGTACAGCGCATGTAGGAGGGATGAAAAAAAAGAGAGAAGAAATCAAATTTCCTTCTCGCTGAGTTGGCGGGAGCGGGCAATCGTTAATTACGCGTTAATCCCTCGGGTGAAGGGAGAAGCGCGCTCGAGCTTCTCTCTCTCTCTCTCTCTCTCCTTTCTCGCTTCCCACATTCATCACGTCCGCCGAATCGCTCGCACAACAGGCTCGCTCGGTCGGCGTAATCGCTTCGAAAATTCGCGATCAGTGTGTGTGAGAGTACTCGCTGGTTTACCCCCTCCCCCGCTGCCCCCGCCCCCGCCCCCTCGGCTTGCCCCTCAAAGCGGGCTTCGCGTAACTCGGGGGAATATTTTAGAGTCGCAATTACGGAAGGATAGCTTTACGCGTATCGTCCGCTCAACCGGAGAAATGATATCTCGCTCTCGTGTGTGTAAATCGTTGCGAAAATGCTCGAAAAAAACAAAAAATAGCAAAGGATACACATGCATCTACGACGAGGTTTTTTTAATTTATTTTCGGACAAAAGAATGTGCTGCGATTGTTATATTTATAATTTTTGTAATAACAGCTCAAAATTACTGGTGTAAAAAAATAATTCTATTGAATCTGACTAACTTACATATTTTGGGGGCCTTTTTGGTCGTACGAACACGATAATTGTCTCAAAACTCATACAATTACTTGTGTTGAAAAAATAACTTAATTTTATCCCATAAATCTCCGAATATATTTAAGAATATTTTTTTGTAACGTGAAATTTTTTACTTTTGTCCAATTTGAATGGAGCAGAGCACATTTAATTTCTTGGGACAAAAACTACTCTGAGATGAATGATTCACCATATTTATAGTAATCTTAGGAATCCCTAAATTTTCTAGTGATCCCGGCTAAAGCAACCAAAATCATCTGATAATCATAACTTTGAAAAAATAGAATTTAATAATCTATTTCGTTAAATCTCAAATTTTCCTATTTGTCGTTGCCGTTATTTTTCACTGGTTTACGAAAAGCCCAGATTTCAAAATAACTATGAAAATTCTAAGGGTAAATCATTTTGCGTTAATCTCTTCATCAATCGAAGTTCCAATTTTTATAGTTGTAATTTTTCCTTTCGGTACATCGAGTTACTTCAAAATGTGGGAATTACAAGATACTATAATTTCTGCTGAAATATCATTCTAAGATATAAATTGACTATTATTTATTTTAGTAAATTAATACACCGAAAAAAAGTCGAAATAATATTCATTCTTTGCAAAGAGAAAATTAATTTTTCCAAAAAACAGAAATAACGGAGTCAAGACTTCTGAAAATTCGCTCAAAAATAATTTTGCAATCTCACTCACTTTGTCTTTAACATCTTCAACAAAACATTCTAATCCATATTTGTACACCCATCAAAAATGATAATCGAGATTTTGCACAATGTGTTACATTGTTTTATTACGATGGTCGAAAAAAAGATACAAAAATTGTTTCATTACAAAAATGGTTTCGTCGGAAAAAAAAATAATATTAAGATTCAAGTTCCTTGCGCTTGCCAATACATATAATTTCTGCATCTCGCCACTGAGCATCTCGACGATGAAAAAAAAAACGAGAAAAAAAATGGCAATGATTACAAAAATAATAAGAAACTTATAAATAGAAATGACCGGAGAAAAAGGGAAGGAAAAGAGCACGTGCGCACATTCTTCGGTTCGTTACAAGCAAACGCATGAGCATAGAAAAAATGTACATATATATCTAGATATGAGGTATTCCAACGCAAGACTGTAAATCCGCGACCCTGACCCTCTCGGATTTATTTGATTTTTTTTTTCATATGATCGCATTGAGTCTAAAATACACCCTCATAATTTTTTTAGATTTTTCCAAACATCCCTTATTTTTTAAAAAAATTTTTGTTTTAATACGCCATTTTTTTTTAATCTAAAAAAATTCTGAAAAAACTGTGACAATATATAAAAATTTTTAAGCTATCACCCGTAGTGGGCAGATTTTTTTTCTATATTTTAAAAGCTATTAACGTTTTCAAAATTCCAAAAGATTCTCAAATAGCTCACCTTGAGCAGATACTGAATTATTTTGGTACTCAAATTAATTTCGTTGATGATTTTCGAATAATGCAATACCGAATTTCGAATTTGAGTACCAAAATAATTCAGTATCTGCTCAAGGTGAGCTATTTGAGAATTTTTTGGAATTTTGAGAACGTTAATAGTTTGTAAAAGACGGAAAAAAATCCGCCCACTACGGGTGATAGCTTGAAAATTTTTATATATTATCACGGTTATTTCAGAATTTGTTTAGATTAAAAAAAAAATGGCGTTTAAAAAAAAAATTTTTTTTTTGAAGTAAGGGATGTTTGAAAAAACCTAAAAAAATTCTGAGGGTGCATTTTAGACTCGATGCGATCATATGAAAAAAATCAAATAAATCCGAGAGGGTCAGGGTCACGGGTTTACACACTCAGGTTGGAATACCTCATATCCACATATACACATATTACATGTAGTGTAATTTATAATTTCAAGGGCGTATGTTTTATTTCTTTGAGCGAAATATACGTTTATCGCATATTAGTTACGTCATATATATATATGGGTCATTCCATGTTAAATCGACCAAGAGTTGGAATCGACCCCTTTCAATTTCGATGAAATTTGGTCAGAAGTTTTCGTTTTCAATAAAACGAAGTTCTATCAAAGGAAAAAAAATTAATTATTTTTTTCGAAAGTTATGCAAAATTCAAAATTTCACAATCTTTCAAATCTGTCAAGTTCATTTTTTAAATATCTTAAAAACTATTATCGTTACGAAAAATCGTTCTGAATTCCATATTTTCCATATTTCCATATTTTATTTTTGGTTTAATTTTTTTTATATAATATCTTGTACTGATCTTGAAAGATCCTGAATTTTTCAGAGAGGTGTTTTTTTTGTTTCAAAAATATAAATTTTTGAATTTTTAAAAATCGTGCAAATCCACGATTAAAATTTAATTTTAGGTGCAATTTTTTTTATACAACACCTTGTACCGATCTTAAAAGATCCTGAAATGTTCAGGATGGTGTGTTTTTGTTTCAAAAATATAAATTTTTGAATTTTGGTAAAAAAAAATTGTTAAAAAATTGTCATTCATTGAAATTTTTACTGCTCAAAATTACAGAATTACATGATTGCTCAACTTTACTTAACTTAGAGGAAAAACAAAAAAAAAATTTTACCAAAATTCAAAAATTTTTATTTTAGAAACGAAAACATACCATCCTGAAAATTTCAGGATCTTTTAAGATTAGTACAAGGTATTATATAAAAAAAATTGAACCAAAAATAAAATATGAAACTTGGATTTTCACGATTTTTGAAAATTTAAAATTCTCCAAATTCATCATTTTTCAAAAAAATTTCTTGGAATATTTTTTCTTTTCCGTAGCCCGAAGTATATTCTTCAAAACGAATTCAGAATGATTTTTTGTAACTAAAATAGTTTTCGAGATATTTGAAAAAAAAACTTAAGAAATTTGAAAAAATGTGAAATTTTTAATTTTGAATAACTTTTGAAAAAAAAAAATGTAATTTTTTCCTTTGGTAGAACTGCGTTTTATTGAAAATGAAAACTTCTGACCAAATTTCATCGAAATTGAGAGGGGTCGATTCCAACTCTTGGTCGATTTGACATGGAATGACCCATATATGTATGTAAAAGCGATGCATATATCGCGGAAAAGAGCGTCGAACGTTACTCGTCGGCGTGTGGAATGCATCCGGCCTCCTCTCCCTTTTTTCACAGTTTTTTTCTCGCTTTACTGTGAGTAAGCTCGTCCGACTGTCTACTCTTTGAATGTGCACTCATCTCGATGTATCGTCATGAGAGCACGCGAATATTAACTTCCGGATACATTGTGTGTATATATATATATAAAACATGAAGCGCCAATCATTCATCGCTTCTGCCAGCTGAAATGTGTCCCGATGTCGGATTCATTTTTCCATAAATAAATACATATATATTATATATATTAGGGCGATGTGGGGCAAAATGGGCACAATCCCGAATTTTTTTAATTCTTTCAAAAATCACATAAACGAGGAAAAACGTTTGAAAACGATTTCCCTCGTTTCTAGGCTTTTCTCATAATTTTGATATCCAGTATACTTAAATTATTGATTTTTGAATTTCCATGGTTTTTTAATAATTTTGGAGGATTTTTGGTTGGAGTTTTAGTACAGGTAGTTGAAACATATTTTAGAAATTGTAGGGGCTGAATTGCAATTTTTGATCAAAATTTCTTGGGTACGAAATACGAAAATAATATTTTTTGAAATCACTCAACAATTTGGACATTTTAATTTCCGTCTAAAGCGAAAGAAACCGAAGAATTTCTTGTTTTTCCATAACTATGCCACATTTAAAATTTTTCCAATTTTTGCATAATCTTGTGACATTGAAATTTTTTGAAAAACGATTTATTCAAAAAATTGCGAGACTGGAAAAAATCTTTGTCTTTAATTGTTAAACAAAAAGTTATCTTTTTGGCGGATGTAAAAATTAATCAAATAGTGTTTTCGGTTTTTTCTAATACTTGGAATATGAGAAATGATTTGTTACTTTATGGGAAAACACATTTTTCGTGAAATTTCGTTCACGATGTAATACTGAAATATCGATGCTGGTGTTTTTTTTTTTTTTTAACTTTACTTTTATGAACTCTCGCTTAATCCACGCTCCGTTACTCGTTATTACCATCATCAACGATCGTGTTGGCTATACATAAATCAATTATTGTTTCTCTTTCTCTCTCTTTCTCCTTCGTTGCAGCGTTTCACTTTGAGGATTCTGTTGTGCAGAAAACTATGGCGCAACTTTTCCGGGTTACCGCTTGAAACACCTTTTCCCTTTCCCTTTCTCTCTCTCTTCGCAACAAAGTGCAGAAAATTATAAATCCGCTCCGATTTTCAGGCTCAATGAAACGACAAAGTGCGTTACGGACTGAAAATACTGAGTTGAGTTCAAAGAAGGAAAGTGAAAAGAGTAAAGTAGCGAAAACTTTGAAATCACCTCAATTTTGTATCCTCGCTTCTCAGCTACTTTGTTGCCAATCAATTCGAATATATCTAATCAGCATTTTATCGTATTTCACAAATTTTTCTTCCCCAGAATTCCTTAAGGATGCTTAAAAGCTACATTTTTCATAATTTGAAATACATACTATATATTTTTACTCATTATTTTCGAATGAAATTTTTTGAAAAACCGTGAAAGTACATATCAAAAACAATTTTTTCAAAAATTCACTACGAGCGTAATTTGTTAAATAAAGAAAAGAAGAATTTATAATATTATTTTCGAACGTTAAATTTTGAGAAGCTGTGAAAAATTCAAAAAATACATGTTCCAAAACCTTCAAACGAGTACGTGTCACTCCTTAAATTGAAAAAAAAACATCCTAAATTTTTATATTTCAAAATTATGATATTCTTATTCATAATTTTGGACAGTTGAATTCTAAGAAACTTTAAAATTTTTAAATTTTTAAGAAATTTTAAGAAACCCTAAAAATATCCGAAATAGATTTTGCAAAAATTCCAAACAAGTGTAAATACGATAATAACACAGGCCCACAAAAAAAAATAAGTTTTGTGTGATGGGTGTCCCACTACATTTTTCCTACGTATTTTGTCCCGCTGAACACGAATCTGAAGTTAGAATTAAGGGTCGATGAGGAAATAATGCTCGAGAAAATGCATAAAAACTGATAAAAATATCATATCTTATCAGTTTTTATGGATTTTTTCGACCATTTCCTCATCGACCCCTAATTCTAACTTCAGATTCGTGTTCAGCGGGACAAAATACGTAGGAAAAATGTAGTGGGACACCCAGCACACACAACTTATTTTTTTTTGTGGGCCTGTGTAATCATTGATATTTATCATTACTCGAAACAAAAAGGCCAAAAATTATCTCCAAATAATTTCTACTGAATTGTATATGCTGAAATATAGTCAAGATAACAAAATCAAATTTTTTAATTAATTTCAATTCCGTGAATACTGAAATTATCGTTATTTTCGGTAATTTTCCGAAACAAAAATTCTTAAAAATAGCTGAGCGTCATTATTTCTCTAATTTGCCAAAAAAAAAAAAACGACACTAAATTTATCATCAAAGAGAGAGAAAGAAGGAAAAACGGGTTCACTAGTTGCGTCTTGAAAAATTCAAGGGGTGTGTATTTTGCCAAGTCGAGAGTGCGATTTTCGCAAAACAAAGGGACCGTTTGGCGAAACGCGTAGAAACGGGAGGTAAAAAAAAAGAAAGAAACGATCCGCGCTCGGAAGAAAAACATTGAGAGGTAAACAATGCGCACGCGCGCCTGAGAGAGAGAGAGAGAGAGAGAGAGAGAGAGAGAGAGAGAGAGAGAGAGAGAGAGAGAGAGGGAGAAGGGGATGGTTAAAGAGGATTGTAACGCACGCACATTGCGAGAGGATTCACTGGAGAATTCTGAAAGTCGGAGAATGAGCGAAGCGCGAAGCTTTTCCTCATGTTTTACCCGTTTTTCTCTGCAGGGAAGAGAAATGGTGGCGGGGAGGGGAGGTAGTAAGGGCCGAGGGGAGGGGAATCGGAGCTGCAACCTAGTGAGAAAGCACAAAGAAAAGCGCTACCACGAGCTTAAAAGCTTCTGGCAACAGTGTGTCTATATCTGTATATACGACGGAAACGATGGAAGCGTTTATATGGATCATTCCATCCCATTTTTTATTTTTAATCCATACAAACTATTTTTACAAGATTTTGATTGAATTATATTTGTGTCTAAAGATTTTCCAAATTGCTAATTTTTTCCAATCTTCCGAATAGTGTTTTTTTCAAATTTTTATTTTTTCACCAACGTTCGTGAGCTTTGTTGTCTTCATCGATCGAGTATCGATCCAGAGAAGAGACGTGTCATTAAAAAAAAAAACACGCCAAATGGAAATCTGAGAGATGCGGGGATAAATCACTGTGAGAAATAATTTCGATACATCAAAATTCATAAAAATAATAGTAAGCAAAATTAATTACTCAAATTAATACTAAATTAATTAAATTTAAAAATTAAATTGAGTAGTGAACAACAATTTGATCAATTATTTTTAACTTTTGTGCTAATTAAAAAAAAAGAGTTTTAAGAAGACCAATAAAAACTCAGTAAAATACTAAAAAAAATAAAAAATAACATTCACGATAAATATTTTTTCATTTTTATTTCAGAGTTATGTTTTTAATCGATCGAAATATAATGATAAAAAAATTGGAGAAAAATCTTGAGAATTTAAAAGAAAATTAAAAAAAATAACGCCATATTTTTTACTCGAAAACCTTTGTTTATGTCAAAAATGATCGTACGCTGCTTTTCCGTGGCTTCGATAAATCGTTCGATAAAATAATTTGTCTTGACATGGAATGTCCCATGTATAGCATTACATACTGCGTAATCTCTCGCTCCTTCTCTCGTTTCTCTCGTCACTCTACCATCGCTTTTCCGTCGACGCACACACTGCTTGCATGTGTATATACATATATATATAGCGGTAAAGTTGCGGGCGATTCTATGAGTGGGTGGTGAAATTCTCGGGCATAGAGCGAGAGAGAATGCCTCGACGTTGGAGACGACGATGGTGGGTGGATGGGTGTGCCTCTCGTTTTAATTTTAACTTTTCTCTCTCTTTCTCTCTCTCTCTTTCCTGCACGCATAATGACGATGGATGTGACGATCAACATATATTATATACATATATAATATAATATATAGTATGTATACAAAGAAAATAGGAAGAAAAAAAGGAACAGCGTGAAAAAAATGTTTCAAGCCGAAGAAAAAATTTGTGGCAGTCGCGCGCAAATCAACAGAAACTGGAGACTCGTTTTGGCCGTTGACCCGCAAAAATCGTAACCCAATATTTTATCTCGAACCTTGAGCGACAAAAAATAGATAAATATTTATAATATTTTTTATTTCTTTTATATTCGATGATTGTGTTGTGTAACGTATGAGAATTGTGTATGGGGCATTTCATTTCAAATCAGTCGGTAGAGATTTTTCTTGAATTGCATGTCTTTAAGAATGTATAATGTTGCATTTTTATTTTTCTCGAATTTTGTACGCATATGGCTATCCGGACACCATTTTTTAACCCTCTTCCAACCCCTCCGCCAATAAAATATATTTCAAGTTAATTTGATTATCATCTGATCCTCGAGGCTAATATTGTAATATTATGCAGGAAATTTTGTCTGCGGTTAAAAAAAAAAGTTCTCCAATTTTTGTAGATTTTTTATCAACCCCTTGCTACCCTTAACCCAGTAAAATAACTTGCAGATCGATTGAATTATTATCTGATCCTCGATCGCCTTAATTTCTTAAAAATTCTTGCAGGAAATATTCCAGTGCTCGGCAAAAAAAATCTATCTATTTTTTATTGTCCAATTTTTTCGAAAAATTTACAAATTTTTACAAACATATTACAAATTTTTGTAAAAATTAGTACTTAGTGACAAAATATTTCTAATTTTTCAAAAAAGAGTACTTAAAGATAAAATATTACTAATTTTTTCCAAGAATTAGCAATTAGCGAGAAAGACCTTGCTAAATAACAAAAAAAAATTAATTTGTGGAGAAACGTTTTATTAATTTTGGAAAAAGTTGAAAAATAAAATTACTAATGCATTTTTTAATAGGTATTGGTTAAATATTTGTATTAATAATAACTTATGTGATATCGTATGACATTCGATACGATAAATACTAATGTGTCAAATATCCAAAAGGTCTAGTTATTATAAAAAATAAAACAACTTTTTTGAAAGAGTTGTTTGAGCTTATAATCATGACTCACGCAAGTACTTAAATATACTAAGTTCCTACAAATTGCTGTTTTTTTAAAAATTAATTAGTATCTTCCTTACCAATTACTATATTTAGAAAAAAACTTGGTAATATTTTTTCGCCAATTACTAATTTTTTTTTTTTTAATTAGAAACATTTTGTCGCTAAATACTAATTTTATAGAAACATTGGAAATATTTTTCGACTAATTATTAATTTTTCGAAAAAATGATCACTTCTTCCGATCACTGAAACATTCCCTCTACTTACAGAAACATTCTCAAATTATTTCGGATTTTGTTTCAACCCCCAACCCTTAACGCAGTGAAATCGTTTCCAGGTCGACATAACCATTATCTGACTGCGCTCTTTCAATTTTTATTGTCTTTCCCCAATCCAAAAAGCAAAACCTTCAAAAATTACAGATTTTTCCGCCATTGTTCTCCGATACACGAATATCGGCGGTATTTGCGGGCACATCCTGAAAACGATGATAACATACAGTTATATATATGGGGCATTCCACGTCAGATCACGCGGTCATCGGCCGGACCCCCTCGGATTTTGATGTCCAACGAATTGTGGGTTTTGTTTGGCCCAAAATATGACCTCAAATTTTTAGAAATTTTTATTTCATTATTTAGGGGTCGCTCGAGCTAAAAAATTATTAAATTGAGGGAAAAAATAAAGAGGGGCCTTTTTCAAATCAATGAAATTTTTTTCACAGAAACTGGGGCCCACAAGAGATATTTTCGTCATAGTTCGATAATGGGACAAAAATGATTACTATTTTTTTTTTAATTTTAATTTTTTAATTTCTTATTTTGATTGTTTCTTGGTGTGAGAATAAAAATAAAATATATATTTTTCTAGTGAAACTTGATTTTTTTTTATTGGTTTAAGAGGCAAACGACAACTTTTTTCGAAAATGCGTTAAACTCGACAACCTGAAATAAAATGGATAATTCAAACACTGAAAATAAATAAAATTATACCAGTTATTGCGGAAAATACATACAACAATGACTTACAATCACATGTTCATTAACGATTTGTTGTTCGCAACTCTTATGACCCAGCAATAATAAAATTTTCAGTCCATGTTGACTTTTTTTTCTGCAATAACTGGTATAATTTTATTTATTTTCGCAGTGTTTGAATCGTTCGTTTTATTTCAGGTCGTCGAGCTTTATAAATTTTCGAAAAATGTTGTCTTTTTCCTCTTAAACCAAGATAAAAAATCAAGTTTCACTAGAAATCTATATTTTTTGTTGTTATTCTCACTACAAGAAACAATCAAAATAAGAAATTATTAAAAAAAAAAAATTGAAATGAAAAAAAAAAATAGTAATTATTTTTGTCCCATTATCGAACTATGACGAAAATATCTCTTTTGGGCCCCAGTTTCCGTGAAAAAAATTTCATTGATTTGAAAAAGGCCCCTCTTAATGTTTTCCCTCAATTTAATAATTTTTTAGCTTGAGCGACCCCTAAAAAATGAAATAAAAATCTCTAAAAATTTGAGGTTATATTTTGGGCCAAACGAAGCCTCACAATTTATTGGAAATCAAAATCGGAGAGGGTCAGGCCGATGACCGAGTGATTTGACGTGGAATGCCCCATATATATATATATATATATATTTTATGGAATCGCGACTTCTCATTCGTCGTTAGAATTTTCATCGTAGCCCGGGGAATTCTGTACGTTTGTACGGGACGGAAATTGCACGTTTCGAAATTTCACCGGAGACCCGCGAATTCGTGGTCCAGAGCCCCCCCCCCCCCGCCTCGGTCCCCCTCCCGCAATCGTCGGTGGGTTCCTTGCCGCGGTCTTCATCGTATTCCCAGGCCGTTCTCTATGCTGTTAGTAACCCCCGCGGCTCTGGCACGTACCCCCGCCATCAGATATCTGGGTTACGTCTCGACGGGTCCGTTGACCGTGCCTACCTCTTCCCCCCCCCCCTCTCGCTCTCTCTCTCTCTCTGCGCCCGGTCAATTTCGTAATTGAGTTTCGATTCGAACTCCCTGCCACATGCCTGCCGGTGTTCCCAGTCCTCCGGAGCCTCCCCCTCGCCCCCGCGCCCCTCTTTCTGCCTCTGGAGCCATTACCTTCCATCATGGTTCAATATTATTGTACCTTCCAGAAATTGCCGTGCCGGTCCCCCTCCCCCCTTTTCTCTCTCTCGCGCTTTCTCATTCCAGTGATGAAAAATTCTCTTCCTTCGGGCCTGTGCACATTTATCTTGCACTCACTGATTACGATTATCAATTTATAATAAAAAAAAAAAAAAACATTTATTCGACCGATTATAACTGCAAATTGGCAAACATTGATCGTTTTCTTTTTATTTTATTTATTTGTTCTTGCACGATCCGCCGAATTCCGCTTCATTTTGGTTCCCCCATTTTGGATTCAGGAGTAATGAGATATGTATTTATAAGCGCGAAAATATCAATTTTCGTACTGATGATTTTGATTAAAATTCGTTTTTGAAAAACAGTCATGCGGTATTTGAAAAAATTGTATTTTCTCGAATTTTTTGAACAATTCAGTGGGATTATTTTATCATTCTTGTTTTTGGATTAGGGTTGATGAGGAAATTTGAAATGTATTCAAAATTGCAATTTTGGAACCCACAATTTTGATTAAAATTTATTTTAAGAGACTAGCATCGCGTTATGAAAAAAAATACTATTCCCTCGAATTTTTTAAATTTCTGAGCGGGGTTTTTTTTATTATGCCCGTTTTTGGTTAAGGTTGGATGAGAAAATTTGACAAGCGTGTAAAGTTGCATTTTTGGAACCCACAATTTTGATTAAAATTCGTTTTTCAAAAAATTTCTGATAATTTTTTTTTATTATGCTTGAATTTCGTTCAGGGTTGATGAGGAAATTTGACGAGCGTGCAAAATTGCATTTTTGGAAACCACAATTTCGATAAAAATTTATTGAAAAAAAAATAGCGCCGCGTTTAAAAAAAAAACTATTTTCTCGAATTTGCTAAATTTCTGAGTGGTATTTTTTACTATGCTTGTTTTTGGTTGACGGTTGATGAAAATATTTGACGACGTGTCAAATCGTAGTTTCCGATGAACTATTTTCAAATTTTGTGTTAGTGAAGAATTTTATTTTTCGAAACTTTTCGCCCGGGTCTTGAGTTTTTATCCAAACACGAAAAAAATGGAAAAAACGATGAAAGCGTTGAGAGGAAATTTTTTTTAAATACCAATTGACCTATGGACTCGCTGCTGGAGTGGGGATCAAACCGCGATGCATGTGTCGAAAAAGAGAAAAAGTTGCAAAAAAATTTACATCACCCTCGGGCTATCGAATTCCCATGTGTCATATCTATCGAGAGCGATGGTGTATCTGTCTACGTTCATATTTATACATATAAATATAAGTATGGGGCATTCGACTTCGAATCAGCGCAATTTTACCGACCCAAAATGTCTGGTAATTATTTTTTTCATCCAGGATTGAGAAGAAGTCACTCAGACCTTCAAAATCATATCTTCCGATCATTAAAAAAAACTACATTTGACATCATGCAATCCGTGTGAGATTTTGCAAATTTTTATTAAAAAAACTTTGTCCAAGTTATTTATTTTGAACACTTGAAGTCATCAAAAGGGTTCCTCAAGCCTAAAAATCATATTTTTAATATTACACATTAAAATTTTCATTTTATTTTCTCATATTTTTATATATAAATATACAAATTAAAAAAAATATAAATACATAAAATTTGGTCCCTATTTTAAATTATTTTCAAAAAACATACTTTAAATCATAAAATCCACATGGATTTTTTTTTAAATAAAACAGATTTAAAAAATAGTTTTTTTTAAGAATTACAGATTCAATCTCCCCTCCAAGATGGATTTTTAATAAAAATATAATAAAAGTCCTCTTTAGATGTTCAACGACGTGAAATTTAAAAAAAAATTCCAAATTGAAGGCAATGAGGGATACGGTCGGCTAACATGACGCGAAATGCCCCATATACATGTGCAAATAAGTATATAGTATTTTACATGGTTATATATAATCGATGGGAGGCGGTTGAAGTGGTTCGCGGCTGCGGCTGTCGGGAACCACAAACGCGAAAGAGCACATATATACATATATATACCTGTATATATTTACGATCCTTCGCGATCGTACCTTTTTTTTTATCGTTCTCGTATAACACCGAGGTGTCTTTTTTTCCTTACGTACAGGCATATATGCATATATGCATATTTATATGAGGCATTCCACGCCATTTCGATCAAAATCTTGCCTTGATGATTTCGATTTTCCTTTAAATTTTTTGTACAAAAAAACACATTGAAAAAAAAATTTCCAAATTTTTTCATCACGCGTTCTTTGGATTTTTATTTTCATTTTTTAAAGGCCCCCTTTGTACAATCCGAACAAATTCGAATAATCTAATACAATGTGACAAAGTTTTTGGGCTATTGTTCGAAAATAGAGAAGTTAATACTCTGTGAGTATTTTGTGAAAAACTTTGTAGAAAGTTGTGCAAATAAAACTCTTGATTGATACTCTGAGTACATTTTTTTTTTGCAATTTTTCGAATTTTACTCATAGAGTATGAAAATCTCCATTTTGGAACGAAGCCCAAAAATTTTGTTACATTTTATTAGATTATTCTGAATTTTTTCGGATTTTACAAAGTGGTCCGTTAAAAAAAAATAATAATAATAAAATTCAAAATACGCCTGACCAAAAAATTCTGAAAAAATTTGGGAAAATGTATTTCAATGTGTGTTTTTATATAAAAAATTTAGAGGAAAATCGGTATCATCGAGGCAAGATTTTGATCGAAACGGCGTGGAATGCCTCATATACCTCAGTTCGTTCTGACGAAGAGATCGACTCTTTTCATGTCGCATGCGTATTTGATAAACTGCGATATCTCGTTCGTCTGACCGCTCCGTAAGCTTTCCAATGAGCTTTGATCTCTCTGTGAGAGAAAAAAGAAATCTGCATCTCTGAATTTTCATGAAAAGAAAAAAAAAGATCCCTACGTCGTAAAATACAAGCCAGAAGAATAATTGCTTTTTTTTCAATATTCTTAAAAAAAAATGGTTTTTTATGAATATTGAAAAAAAAAATATTCCGAAAGTAGAGAATGGAGAGAAGAACATTGGCCAAAAAATTGCGGTTCTGCGCACTGATTGTTTCTTCGAATCAATACATTTGGGGGCAATTTTTTGGTCTCAATAGTGATTTTTTTGAATCTTGAAATTTTTTTGTTAATCTCCAGTGAAACAAGGTTGGGGTTGAAAAATAGGGATTCTGCAGCCGAAACGGCCCATACTCTTATTTATAGACATATTCGAGGTGTGACCTATGTGCCCATACACCTTTTTTTTTTCCTTTTCTTCGCGCATACAGAAAAGCCTCGGTGCAGAAAACTATAACGTTCCGCAAGGTGGGCAATGAAATTGCCATTCTCTTGGGCGTTCTCGAGTTTCCTATACGCGTTTCCATCTTATTTCTCTTTCCCTCTCTTTCCCTCTTTCTCCCTCTTTCTCCTTCGCCGTGGCGAATAACTAGGCCGTGAAGTCTGGTGTCTGTGCTCAACGCTCTTTTTTTCTTTCCCCCCAACTTTATCCTCTCTCCTCCGCGACAATGCGATTATAATATTTCTCTCTGGACAACGCTGAGAGCGCTAAAACCCGTTTCTCATTAATCTCCTCGTGCGAGTATATTTATCAAAAAATCAATAAATGCACATCAATTTGCAAGGACAAGTATCGGAGAGCTTATTATCAACTCGAAAAATATTTTGTGCCATTTGGCAGATATTTCAATACCTTTTTTCTTTCTTGAAACAGTAGCAGCTTGAAATAGTAGATTGTGCAATCTGGTTAGATTATATTTGAGAGTTTATTATTGATGTGAGAGCTTATTCAAGAATTTTTTGAGAATTCTTGTGCGTTCTGTAATTAGTGAGAAATTCATGAATTCGTGGGGATCGATATTCACGTCTGCGACGGATACAGACTAGGCCGCTCTTCATATATCAAAGTGGCAATATATAATATCCAATATGTTATTGAATATATAATATATTAGAATCTCATTAGAGTAGAGGAGAATTAAATTTACAAAAAATCGAATTTTGTAGAGTATTTCAAACTTTGAGATCCTTGAGCCACCTCTCAATATTTGTTCATCGACCAGATCCTTCGCGAGGATGTTTCTTATCATCGACAGAAATATATCGAAGGACTGGAGCTGGAAATAAACAAACTGAGGCCAAAGTATCGCCATTTTGTTACATAAAACTGCATTATTCTCTCTCTCTCTCTCTCTTTGCGATTGCGCCATCGGAAATATTAACATGGACCGTACTTATCGAGTTCCATTTACAACTGTATCAAAGAGAGCGAGAGAGAGAATGCGAGGTGCGGTTTGTGTGTTCTGCGCTTTTAATTTCCCCTCTCTTTCAATATATCTCTCTCTCACTTTCGACGAGCACATCGTAATTACGTAATATATTTAAAAAAAAGATCTCTTTGACGCACTCTCTCTCTCTCTCTTTGCCTTTTGACTTTTACCTCGATAATTACCTATCAGCCTACTTTTCCATCCGCTTGAGCTATTTCCCACTCGACGCTACGCTCTTCGACGCTTTACGATACCCATAATTATTGTTTTCTTTTTTTACTTTCAATTTTTTTTTTCACCACTTCGTTGTAACGTTTGCGCGGTAAATGGCGGAGATGCGTGAAATTTGCGGGAGTAGTTTACGAGCGGTAAAAAAGGAAGAAAAAAAACCGTCGAAACGACGGTTCGAGTGACGAGATACTTTGAGTTGAATTAACGTTAGTTAGCGTTTGAATTTTAGCGTCGATAGAAAGCAGCCCCGTGTTCACACTTGAATGTGGGGGAAGCGGACGCAAAATCGGCAATAGGGGTAAAATGGACACCGTTCAAAATTATTGAAAAAAAAGTAGAAATTCAAAAAATTAGAAAATGAGAGAATTATTACAATTGGCGTTGATATAGCAAAAAAAAAAACTCACTCACACAGAATCAGATCTAGATTTCATATTTTCATGACAATTTCCTACGAAGAGTTGGAATTTTTTTTCTTTCTAATTTTCATTTCCATTGCATTGAAAAAAAAACACTCCTCCTCTCATAGTATTATGACAATCCACTTTTAGTAAAATACTTGGAAAATCCGAGTGCTAGAGCAAAATAAGCGTAAAAGAAATATTAGATAATGCAACTACGATTAAATGTGAATTAAAATTAACAATTTTAAACTTTTATTCAACATTTAAATTTTGTTCAACATTTTTCCTATTTTACTTGAATTTTCGAATTTTTTTTTGTGTTTTCCATTTTGCCCCTGAGCATTATTTTTTTCCACGCGCAATCTAATCGATTGAAATGGTTTTTTTAAGATGAAAAGCAACGAGTTTACACTATGAGTGGCATTTTAGTTGCTTTATCTTTTTATGGGGTCCATTTTGCCCCCACTTTTCTGCATATATTTTGTATGGGATGTGTACGTAATGCGAACGTTGCTACGGATGGATTTAAATGCATATGCAGATGTACGAATGAGCGTGCATATTCAATGGACCGATAATAATTGCCGATAACGAGGTTCCCGTCCCTCTCTCTCTCTCTCTCTCTCTCTCTCTCTCTCTCTCTCTGACACTGGAAATTGTGAGAGCGTTCCCAATGTCGCATCCGGACTGTATACTTCCCTTTTTCACGCCTCTACATACACAAATATACATATATACATATATAGATATCTATATTAATATACATTGGAATACATTATGTGCGCCATGAAAGTTTTCACTCCTCGTTAAAGTGTCGATAAAACAGAAAATTACCGTACTTTTTTCTACTTTTAAATAGGGTCATTGTATTGTTTCTTTTTTATTTCCATCCGCTCACGCGATATTGACGATGAAGTTTGCATCGTTAAAATGCAACGGAAATAGTTTCTCTTCAAATGATTTACATTCTTTGTTAATTTTACAGAGGTACGAAACCTCTGTAAAATTAACAAAGTCTCCAAAACGAATGTAAATTATACCAGAATTAGGTGCTTTTTAGATGCTAATTTGCTGCTCAATCGGAAATTATTACGCTCTTTTCGTTTTTCCAGAAATTGAATTTGAAAAGTTCTCTTCTAGCTTGACATCGATCTTTGATTCAATTCAATATTTTATCAATTTGTAAACCTGCACTTTGCGATTTCAGTCATTTTCAAAAACTTCAAAAGTATGATTATAAAATTTGCACCATTTCAACCGGAAATCGTCACGGTTTGAGACGAGATTGAGTTGGCATTGGACAAATCCAAAATGTTTTTTTTTGGCATTTTTAAGCTCATTTGTAAGAAACTGTGATGTTGAAATTAGCATCGTTGAAATTGCAAGGTTTTTTTTTCAAAATTCACTCACCTAAGAATTTTTTTTGAGGATTTTTCGCGACTAAAACAAAAATGGCGTATTTCATCGTCTCGCAAACTTTCCTACGCTCTTGCAATTTTATTGGCGCGTTACAAGCTTCTCGGAGGGAACTTTGAAAACGTCTTTCAAGCGCTACACGCGAAAAACACTCGCACGAACGAGAGGGAGAAAAGCACCAATACTTTTGCCCATCGGTTGACTGTCTCGATGCGCGCACTCGCACGAAATCGATAAGATATCGCGCGTGGGCGAACTCGAGCTCTACATACACGCAGCTCGAGATTTTCTCGTCTGAGAAGGGCGATAGAATAGAATTCGACGGATAGACGGAACGTCGGAGAAAAAAGTAGCTTCCCGTACAGAAAAATATAGTTTTTCTTTACTAAACTGCTCTCATTTCACCAAAAATCGTTTGCTCATAAAAACCGAAGTCAAGTTATGAGCGCTTGAAATTTCGCTTTTTTGAGATTCTCGAAAATGGAGCCAAAATCGAGCAAAAATGTTTTTGACGAAAATTCATGAAAATTTCGATTTTTTGAGAAAACGAATGGTAGATTCGTGTTCAGGGGGACAAAATACATCGATATGCGGTTTGAAAAAAAATATATTAAAATTTTTTTTTTTCGCACCTTGGCCAAAATTGAATATGTTCACTAAAATGAATGTAATGTATTTTCTTGATAATCTTAAGGCTCGATTCTGCGCTCATTCTCTCTGAGATCGTTGAAGCTTCCCAATGCCGCTTTGTTCAATCGATTTCGACCATTTTTGAATTTTTGGCAGATTTTTAAAGTTCGATCATCGATTTTTGCAAATTTTTGAAGGCACACCCCTTTCCATTTTTTTCGGCGATTTTCAAACCGCTCTCATTTCTACAAAAATTGAGATATCGGAATGAACCAAATTGCATTTTCTAAGTTTAGTCACAACCTTTAAGCGCGAAAAAGAATTTTCTGAATCGGTCAAACGATAGTAAAGTTATGAGCGCTTGAAATTTCGCTATTTCGAGGTTTCCGATAAGTCGTCCTAAAATGAGCAAAAATTTTATTTTTTATTTTTATCGTTTTCAAACCTCATCTTAATGCGAAATTCATTGCCGATTGCAAATCAAGCAGAGTTTTTGTCGAAAAAAAATTATTCGCGAGAAAAAGCATGGAAAATCTAAAAAAACAGTCCTTTTTTTATGAAAATTCATCAACATTTCGAGTTTTTGGAAAAATCATTAGAAGTTTCGTATTCAGTGGAAAAAAATAAATTCATATCAGGTATGAAAAAATTAGATTGAAAATTTTTTGCAAGTTTTTGAAGGTTTTCAATTTGAGTGTTGCAAATTGAAAAGCTGATTAGTATTCATTTCTTAGAGCTATTAAATCAATATTCTCGAAAAAAAAACTTTGAAAACAAATTCTCATGTCAAGAACGGAGAAAAATGAACAGAGAAAATTCAAGTTATCGAATAAAAATTTATTCAGCTAAGTTGAGCGATCAAATTGTCCTTTTGGTGAAAATAAATGTATGGATAAAATTGGAAATTGGATTTTCTCGACGCACGTCGAGGAGGAAAATGGGATAAAGATTTTCCTGGTGAAATGAGATATGAAGAATCTTGTTTTGAAGAATTTTTCAAAAAAACAGTTTGGCCGTCTCATTTTTGTCTCAAATATTTTTTTCCTTTCTAAATCATGATCTTAGAGGACGGAAATCTCTCGGTAATATTTGTATTATATTTTCCTTATATTTTCCATTACGTTGTCTCGCGCGTCGGTGATTTCAGGGCGCCACAGCTGATGTCGCTTTTTTGTTTTTTTTTCCCAAATGCATAACCCTTCGTGGACGCGAGAGCATCTAAACTTGTTATTGTCATCCTGCATCTTGGCCTCCCGCACCCTCTGCGATCTTTTATACTGCATCAGCATTTCCGGCTCGACCAGCCGCGTTATTTTCCTACCCCTATTTTCCTTAAGCGGCTTACCCTTTCGCTGTTGAGAAAATTGCGATACCATCCCCCTGCGACCCCTTTGCCCAAGCATTATACGGTGTGCCAAGGAGAAAAAAGATCATACGAGGACATTTTTATTCGATTTTAGATTAAAATAAAAAAATGTTTAAAAAAAAATGGCAATGCGTTACAAACCCATGGAAATGAAGTATACGCCACTTTGAATAGAAAATTTCGGTCAAATACAATAAACGTATTTTTTTATTCAAAAAAAATTTTCCATTAATGGCGCATATTTTATTGTTTACAGGGGTAATAATATTGAAAAAAATATTTTATATTTTTTGGTCAACTTGAAGATGATTTTTGCCATTTTTTTTATTTTCAAACCCCTTCAGTCCAACCCAAACGTTATTTATTCATCGTTTTTACATGAAATTCGTAAAACTTTTTAGAATTATCGGGTTCTTATTCCGAAACTATGTACGATTAATACGATATTTACCATTTTTAGTGCCAGATTTCTTGTTTTGTCGCAATGAAAGTATTATTTTCATACTCGAGTATCGATTTTTGTTTTTCACTTTGTTTTCTCAAATCTCAAAATTTCAAATAATCTTTTTATTTAAAAATTATCGAGTCTCACAATACTTTGCGATTAGGCGTTTCCTAATATTATTATAAGTGGGGCATTCTATGTCAAATCGACCACTTTGAAACCTCTTTCGATTTGGCTGAAATTTTGTTTTCCCTTTCTATCCAATTAAAAACATTTTTCAGGAAAATTTCAAATTTTCTTATCCAACCCAAAAGAAAAAGCTTTTTTTTAAAATGACTATAACTTCTTCAAAAATTGACTAGTTGGGACGTTTTTTTTTAAATGTTCGTTTTTGAATGTATTTCACTCAATTTTTTTCACTCAAAAAATACTTTGATCAATTCCGGAAAAATGCCGCCCAACTTGGAGTGGCATTCTTTTTTCTTCTATTGTTTTTCCAGTCTTTAAATATTAAAAAAAAACCAGCTATTACAACTTTCAATTTTTTATTTCTTCTCAATTTTTTAAATTCCGAGGTCCTTTATAAATCCTCAAAAATTTCCAGAGTGGTACTTTGTGAAATAAGCCCAATTGAGACAATTTTTTTTTCAATCGTTGAAAAAAATAGAAGGAAAAGTCGAGCCACTCCAGGTTGGGCGGCATTTTTTCCGGAATTGATCAAAGTATTTTTTAAGTGAAAAAAAAATTAAAAATGGCTAACTTCGATAAAAAGATGATTTTTCTCGAAAAAGTGCAAAATTTCATAGATTTTAATATCTTAAATATTTTTTTGTATTTGTATTTGTACATTTAAAAACGAAAATTTTCAAAGAAAATAAACTTCGATAAAAAGATGAATTTTCTCGAAAAAGTGCAAAATTTCATAGATTTTAATATCTTAAATTTTTTTTTGTATTTGTATTTGTACATTTACAAACGAAAATGTTCAAAGAAAATACGTCCCAATTTGTCAATTTTTGAAGAAGTTATAGTCATTTAAAAAAAAAAGATTTTTCTTTGGGTTGGATAAAAAGATTTGAAAATTTCCTGAAAAATTTCAGCCAAATCGAAAGGGGTCGGGTTTGAAAGTGGTCGATTTGACATGGAATGCCCCAAATGTTAAAAAAATGATATTAATACAATAATTAATATTATTATAAATGATTATGAATGAATATTGTAAATGGATAAATTAAATAAAGGCTAGGAATCACATTTATCTTTTGATATGAAAATTTTCCGTTTTTCTAATTCGGAATTTCGTTATTTGTGTGTTTACAGATAGAGAGGATCGCGGGATACGTGCCTGAGGATTAAAAGAGTGGGGGCACGCGCCAGAGGAGTGTGAAACGAATAAATGACGTAGAAAAGCCGCGAGTAACGGAAGGGACGTAACGCTAACTCCTCGAGTCCCCCTCCCTTTCTCCCCCCTCTCTTTCGCTTCTTCTTTCTCTCTCGCACGGAAAAAGACTCGCCCCAAAAGCCCGAAGAATTCCTCTCGACCTCCCCAATTCCTCTCGCGACCTCAACTCGCCCATTTATCGCTACTCCGTCACTTCCGGTTTTCTCAGGCTCTCTAAAAACTCCCCGATTGCATTAAAAATCGGCAAATCAAAGGAGAACGAAAGGTACGAAAATAACAAGGTCTTTTTTGGAAAGCGAAAGAAAACGTGCGCGAGTGCTCGAAGCGGTTTTGGATTAAGGGAAAAATTGGCTCCGTGGAATCGTGAGCATTTTTATTTTTGTTTTGTTCTGTTTTTGTTCTTTGGGCAATCGGCAATAATATTGTAAATTTTGTGTCAACGGTGATTGTGACGAAGTTGATTCCCATGGAAAAATAATAATAGCGGTAATTATAATAATAATAATAATAATAAAACGTACAAAAGTGTTAAAATCGACGCTGGACCGAAATAACGAGAAGAAAGTGGTCAACCGTGAGAATAATAATCGAAGGAAAATCGTCGATAAAACGGGGGAAATAGCGCGACGATTTTTATGTTTTTTTGAAAAATTATAGTCCAAAAGGAGGAGCACCCGATCTGCGGGAAAAACGAGAGAGAGAGGTATAGAAAAATATTTCAAGCGTGAGAATTGATCGAGAGAATTGAAAAAAAAACCGAGAGTGAAAGATTTTTAAATTTTAAAGAATGGAAAATAATCTAGTAAAATACGAAAATTCTTCGTAAATAAAAAAAAAATGTTGATGCTGCAAATTATTTTTTGAGCCCTGAATTTTCGTTTTACCAAATTTTTTTGCCATGCTTCAGTGAACGAAAGGTTGTGTTTTTGAAAACTTGACTTGAAAAAAAAAGAGCAAAATCTAAGAAAATAAATTAAATGCGAGGACGAGTGAATTTTTTTTTTTACATTTAGAGAATTTGTCGCGTGACGAATGTTCTTTTTTTGGGGATTTAAAAAAATTTCCAATCGAAATAAAACGCTTGATGAGAGGAAACATGATGAATTAAAGAAAAATTATCGTTGACAAATCCACGATAGTTCCTCATCGTCGTCGTCGTCGTCGTCCATTTCCGAGGGAGAGCGATAAGGAAAGAAAATAATTGAAAAAAAGAAGGGGTTGAAGGTTAAAAAAATCACATACAAACCGGCTCGAGAAGACGGCAATGTTCAACATGAACAACCTACTTAACGGCAAGGATTCCCGCTGGCTTCAGCTCGAGGTTTGCAGAGAATTTCAACGCAACAAGTGCACGAGGCCCGACACGGAGTGCAAATTTGCTCATCCACCGGCCAACGTCGAGGTACAGAATGGACGGGTCACTGCCTGCTACGACAGCATCAAGGTAAGATTCCACTTTTTTTTTCTCAATTTTTTTCAACTCCATTGCAATTTTTCCCCATCGATTCTCAGCTATATTCCGAAAACGTGGGGCAAAATGGACCAGTTCTCAAAGTCGCTGCTCTTGTTCCATTTTTCAATATTTGGGGTTTCCTACTTTGAGGCAGAAATCCCCACTGTAGGGGGTGAACAAATTTTCAATGTTTCAGAATTTTTTTTCACGGACATAATTAATTATCAGAAGATTGGGTTATTGTTATTTTATTGAGTTGTCAAATCGACCAAGAGTTCTAATCGACCCCTTTGAATTTCGATGAAATTTCGTCAGAAGTTTTCGTTTTTAATAAAACGAAGTTCTACGAAAGGAAAAAAAATTCAAAAATTTTGTTTCGAAAGTTATGCAAAATTAAAAATTTTACAATACTTTCAAATCTTTCAAGTTTATTTTTTAAATATCTCGAAAACTATTGTAGTTATGAAAAATCGTTCTGAATTCGTCTCGAAGAGTATACTTGGGGCTATGGAAAAAAAAACAAATATTTCGAATAAAAATTTTGAAAAATGACGAATTTAGAGAATTTTGAATTTTCACAAATCGTGAAAATCCAAGTGCCGTATTGAGTTTTTGGTTCAATTTTTTTTATATAGTACCTTGTACTGATCTTGAAAGGTCCTGAAATTTTCAGAAAGGTGTTTTTTGTATCTTCAAAAATATGAATTTTTTAATTTTTAAAAATCGTGTAAATCAACTTTAACATCGACATCAACATTAAATTTAAAAGAAATTTTTTTTTGTTACCAAAATACTGTTACTTTTACTTTTTTTTACTGCCAAAAATTACAAAACTACATGATTGCTCAACTTTATTTAACTGAGAGATAAAAAAAAAAAACTTTTTTACCAAAATTCAAAAATTTATATTTTTGAAACAAATTCATATTTTTGTAAAAACAAAAAACACCTTTCTAAAATTTTTAGAATCTTTTAAGATCACTAGGTACTATATAAAAAAAATTAACCCAAAAATTTAATACGGAACTTGGATTTTCACGATGTTTGAAAATTCAAAATTCACCAGATTTCTTTCAATTTTTTTTTCAGATATTTTTTTTTCGTAGCCCCAAGTATACTCTTTAAGACGAATTCAGAACAATTTTTCATAACTATAATAGTTGTCGAGATATTTAAAAAATAAACTTGAAAGATTTGAAAAATTGTGAAATTTTGAATTTTGCATAACTTTTGAAATTTTTTTTATATATTTCTTTCCTTTGGTAGAACTTCGTTTTATTAAAAACAATCTTCTGAGCAAATTTCATCGAAATTGAAAGGGGTCGCTCCAACTCCTGGTCGATTTGACATGGAATGACCCATATATTGAAGTTATTGTACAGCAATTTTTACTGATAAATCTTGAAAATTGACAGGGATGTCGATATTATTTCAACGACAAAGAAAAATGTCCTCTTCATTCTTAATTATAATCTTATCTCATTAATATCTTGGTGAGGGGTTGTCTGAAATTAAAAAAATAAATAAAAATATATACACGAATGTATTATTTACAAAATGGCCACGAACTGCAATTTTTTTCATCTTTAAGGCCCTTTTTTTATTCGAGCATGTTTTAAAAATAATTATTATCAAAATTTTTGAAATTGGTCACGTACAGACTTTTAGCCACTGTGGTTGCAAATATTACTAAAGAGAAAAATTGAGAATCTGCTCACGAGTTTTCGAGTATTCGCTTGGACATTATCGAAAGAAGTCATTTTGAGAAAAACACGTTTGAGGTTTTTCTTGCTGCTCTCACTAAAGTGACTTATTAACTGGGTTGATTTTCATAATTTTAACTCAAAATTTTACCTACATATTTTTGAAAATATATGTTATGAAGTGATGCAAACAATTTTTTTTTTCAATTTTTACAGTTGCTTTCCCCTTTAAATAAAAATAGGTGTTCCCAATATTGTGAGCCAGACTCAATAATAAATATTTTTTTTAAATATCTGTACTCCAGACTTTCCTCATTTCAATGCAAATTTTGTCACAAATGAGGAAAACTAAGTTTTTTAATTTTCAAAAAAACAAAATGGACTTTAGTGATTAAAAATTATGAATATTAAGCCGGTTCTTGCCCCACATTTTCCTCATACAGCATTTTGATCAAACATATCACGTAAAATTGAAAAAAATTTTTTTTTTTAAATAATGTTTTGTGTCTCCTAAAAAGAAAAATGGCGTCCATCTCGTTCTTTCAATATGGCGTCGCGAACAATCCATTCAAAGGCGCTTAAAAAAATCCTCTGCGGATAATGTCATTAGATTTGTATGAAATAAAGTAGGGAGCATTTTTTTTCCTCCGGTAAAGTCTCGAAGACAATTTTTCGCAAGAAAATTCTGTCGGTGAGAAAAAGAGGAATTTATTTTATACGACCGATTAATGCGTCGAGATCGTTGTCGTCGATTCGACACGTCGCGTTATCTATGCGTCTTATCGGTCCCGCATGACCGTTATTTTTTTTTATTTCGATTTTTTCCCCCGTCGAAACGTTTCCGGGAATACGCACGCGAGATCGAAGAGACCAATAAATTATCAGCGCAAATCGAGGGAGGGATATCGAATGGCGAAAACGAACGAGCGTTTTTATGTGCGCGAATTTGGGAGTTCTTTTTTTTTCTCCACGATCGTCAGAGGCGATGTGGACTCGATAAGATTAATTCCCCGCATGAAAATAAGCCTCGTGCGTATTTTCGTGAAGAGAAATCGCGATTCAGCGAGATCTTGCGCGCGATATTTTCTCCCTCTCACCGATTATCGAGTATATTCCAGAGCCGCGACTGTTGGTTGTTTTTTTTCGAAAACGGTCGTGTTCACGAGAAACACGCACAGGACCTTTTTTGTAGATCATTTCACGCTCCACGATAAAGGTTCTTTGGAAAAATAACGTCAGACGTAACGTTGACGAGTTACGGTCCCGCAAACGTTGACGACGTTCGACGATCCAAAGTTGGACTTTTTCAGCGATTAAAAGGCCCAAATTCGTTATCGAGCTAGATTCACGTTTGGTTGAGAAATACTGGATAGTTTTTGGATGCTTTGCCCACAGCCCGGTCGAAACTGACTTTTGCAGAGTCGCAATTAAGCCTCTCGGCGAAGACATTAGCGTCGCTAGAAACGCCGTGAAAGACGACATTGTATTCGAGACTATTGCGACCTCATTCCTCAATCGTATTCATCCACACTAACGCACGCGTATAAAGCTAATTGTGGCACTAAAGGCGTTGTAATGTTCCCTCCGACATCGCGGGCAAACGCGACGATTCATCGCTGCGCGAAAAACGCGTCTGGGCGCGAAAACTCGCGCGAAAGCGACGACAAGTCGAACAATAATTCACTCGTCATCGTAAACGTTTGATCGTTATTTACACAGAGATAAAGGAAAAATTTATGAAATTCAAATGATATTTATCGAAGCGCGAGGAACATTTATCGTCTTTAAATTCATACGAATTGACACGAATTTATCGCAGCATTCATATTTATGAGCTGCGACGGTTGAAATTTCTCAAACACCGAAATTATCGAATTCACGAATATTTTGGCTTTTTTTAATCCGTAAAAATACTAAAAATTTAACATTTTTCAAATGCTCCTTGAAATTTGTAATTAATGGATAATTAATGCTGCATTTCTTCGGTCTCTTTCAAAAACTTTGTCGGTTAAAAAAAAATACTCAAAAAATTTTCAAGCCTCAAAATGATGTTAATATATAATTAAGTTAAAAAAAAAAGCTTTTAAAAAATGAGTAAATTGAATTTGCACAGAGATAACTAAAAAATGTTTTAGAATCAATGAAACTCGAAGAAATCGATTGAGAATAATGTTAGCCATAAATTAATGGATTTCCCGAGTAATTATGCAGTAATACGAGATTATAAGCGAAATAGGAGCAACTTTGAGTCGATGAATCGGCGATTAATTAATTAACCGTGTCCTCACGAGAGAGGAAATAAATCGATAACGATTTATCTATCTCTCTTTCTCTCTTGATTCGTCCTTTAAGGTTGTTTAGAAGCAAATCACGTTTAATGAGAAAATTCTGAAATTTGGTACGTTTCTCAATGAAGTATTTAAGAGGTCGTGTAAAAATTTCACGACGATTTGGAAGCTCGTTATCGAATAATTAGGATTAACAAATTAAAGACGAGATAAGATTTTTTTTGCCTCTCAATTTTTTAATATCCACAATATAATGAAAGCAACGGAAAGAAAACTAATTTTATTGTTAAATATTTTTTTTATTTGTTTAAAAAATTGTTTTTAACAAAACATTAATTTCTTAATAACGACTTTCCTAATCGTCGTGAAATTTTTACACGACCTCTGAAATACCTCATACAAAAACATACCAAATTTTCAGAATTTTCTCATCATTTTTTATTTTCACCCTTAAGGAGGTTGAAGTATTGATGATAGAATTCTGAAAATTTTGTATGTTCTTACATGAAGTATTCAGAAGGTCGTGTAAAAATTTCATTACGATTAAGAAGCTATGTATTGAACAATTAACATTCAAAGGTTTCATAGCTTCTAAACAACCTTAAGGATAAAATGTCCTTGACGAAAAGTTATTGGTCGAGGAGCATTTTAGCATGAGAATCGAGGTTACAGTCCTGGCTATCAAGTCGAAAAAAGCCCCTAAAAAAGAAACAAGTACAAAATTAAATTGATGCAAAACCTATTTACAAAAATAACAATATCTACCAAAAATTATTTATCAATCAAAACCTCTGAATAATCCAAAGACATGGCTTGGAGGGAAAAAAGTTCCTAAAATATTCTATCTCAAGCTATCGATTATTTTTAATTAATAATAATAACAATAATAATAATAATAATAATAATAATAATAATAATAATAATAATAATAATAATAATAATAATAATAATATAATATATAATATATAATAATAATTTCTATTTCCCATTTAATATGTTATTTCGAAAAACAAAAAATAGTCGCTTTTTTTAATCAGTCCAATATCATATAGATGGTTATTTTTAAAAATAGTTTTTTTTGGTATCAAGTCATTTTGAATTATTGATATTTTTGTAGATATACATATATTTTTTTTACATATTTTTGGTGGACTTCCAGAAAAATCGAGTTCCGAAATCTGATAATCCAAATGGCCGGAAATCGTAAAAAAACTTTATTTTTTGTTTTCACCCCTCCCAAATCATCCCCCATTACGCTACGATGCCAAGATGACGCTATAAATGCGATCTTCGAAATCCCTTTCGCCCTTGTTCTCGTAATTCACACCGGCGAATGGCAAAACTTCAATTTCCCTTCTTTGTTCTATCGCGTTATCGATTCCAATTACCTCAAAACTTTCAATTAATTCAGCTGTCAAGCGGCCCTCGGGAGTGAGGGTGGAGGGAGGGGGGGGGGTTAAAAACTCAGCCCCTCCCTTTTCTCGCGCGCTCTTTGTCGCGATTTTCTCTCGCGGGGGCCAAATGTCACGGCTCGGGCAAAGCCTTCCAGCTTGTGTGTTTTATCGGCTCTCTCTCGTTACGCTCGGTCGCCCTCGATTGGCGTTTCTTTCTATCGTTGTCGACCGTCAGGTGTCTCGCGTATTTTTTTTTATTCACCTATTTTTTCGAGGATTTTTTTACGCGCTTTTTCTCTCTCCCTCGAATTCGCTGCTATCGTGCCTCTCTCTCTCTCTCTCTCTCTCTCTCTCTCTCCCTCTCCCTAATTCTCGCTTTTATTTTTGGGTTTCTCGTTCCTTTTTTTCCAAATCGTAAACTTGCACTATCCCGCGATTCATTCTCACGGCTATTTCCGATTCGTCGAACGTTTCCCACCCCCTCGCCCCTTTCCATCCGAGCTTGGATAACGAAACGATCGTTTTTGCCTGATTTTTTTTTTCAACTCCCTCCGAGGGGATTATGCGACGATAAAAAATAAAATTAAAAAAAGGTCGACGTTTCGCGTGACGTTGACGAGAGGCAAAATTTGACAATACTTCTTTTTCCTCCCCCTTAAGCCTGCGAGATTGACCCTCGTTTGTTTTCGAAAGGATAAATGTTTTTTGTAATTCATTCATGATTGTAAAAGTTGTAAAACATTTTTTTTTCAATTTTTATCACTTCAAGAGGCGTCTCAAAGCGTTGGAGACAATTTTTTCACCCTTCAATTTGCCATTTTTTTAAGTCAGGGAAATCGACTCCCAAAAAATTGGTCCTCCGAGTCCCTCATTTTCTCAATCGACTCTTACTTCCGGTTTTTATCGTAAGAGAGAATTGACGGCGCAGGTTGCCGGAATAATTGGTACCGGGACATTATAAGGGTGAAATCTGTTGCCTCCGGAATTTACGTTAGTATCACGCGGTGTGTCGCAAATGTACGCGTTCACATTGGTTTCCTTCGTTCGTTTTCTCGACGGAGACGACGGAGACGAGACTGCGGCGGTGTGTAACACACCGTACGAGAGAAAGAGAATTGATATATAGCGCGAGAGAGTGAGAGAGAGAGGAGAGAGAGAGAGAGAGAGAAAGAGAGGAGAGAGAGAGAGAGAGACAGAGAGAGAGAGAACTCGGCTTCACGTTGGCAGACACGAAAAACATAGAGGCAGCAGCTGCCGCGTTTCTGCACCTGTCGCGTCTGTTATAGCAACGACCGAAATACGGTACTGCCTGTGATATGCGGGGTAGAAAGAGAGAAAGAGAGAGGGAGAGAGAGACTCTCGGAGAGTATCTCGCGCGACACGAGAGAAAATCGACTATGTGAACGAAAACGCCCGAGACTTTATCCAGGAAAACGAATCATCTTACTCGACACACGAGACAAACTTTTCCCCGGTCCCTTCCCTTCTTGTGCATAGGTTCTTCCATCTCTGCCTCCCTTTTTTCTATTTTTTTTCCATAATGGATTCTACATTCACATTTTGTACTTTATTGGAGTCAAGTTTCCTAAAAAAAAAAAAAAAAAAGAACCCTGCAGCGTTTTTTCGACTCTCGAATGTTTGATTCCCTTGAATCCCTTTACGGTACTTTTGTGGTTAAAAGACCTTTGAATTAGACCCGAGACCATTTTTATCATGGATGATAAGAAAAAGATGTGGCAGAGCTTGAAATTTTGAAATTCTCATGGTGAATCTTGAAACTTCGGATATTCGCGAAAAGTCGATCTCAATTCAACCGTATCGTGCGTTTCGTTAAATATTTTCTTCTTCCCCGCGGCTTCGGCAAAGAGAGAGAGAGAGAGAGAGAGAGAGAAACCGTATCGTTTCACCTTCGCGCGCAATCTGTGTCTTGAATATATTCGCGTTTCAAAGACCTTCCCCGAAGATTCAGCTTACGAAATTATTAATCAAAAGCACTAGTCTCTCTTTCTTGAGAGAGAGGGAGACTCTTTGAGGCTCACGGCGAGACTGGAATGAGGAAAGAAGAAAAAAAAAAGAACGACGAAAAATCTTGGTACACTCGAGAAGGATGATTTATGTAGGTAGAGCGAAGCAAGGAAAACGTCGACGACGATAAATAAAAAGCTTCAATGAAAATAAGGGAAGCCTCATTATCCATGCAATGCTCTTCTTTTTTTTTTATCTCAGTTCAAAAAAGTTTTCGTTCATTTACGAATAGAGTCTAAATTTGCAGTTGCAGGGGCGATTTTTGAGTAGAGATTCTGCCTACTAAAACCTCTCTCGAATAACGAGAAATCTATGAAAGTTAGAACTTCCACGAAAAAGTTTATCGTCGGATGATAATTTAGTCAGATTTAAGTTTGTGTAGTTGTGATTACCATATATTTAGTTGGGATAACTATAAAATGGTTAAAACTCTCAGAAATATAGTTAACCATGTTAACTATAATTAAAACTAACTTTATAGTTAGTTAGTTGATTATATATGCGTAGTTAACTGTCATAGTTAATCTTAAAAGTTGTGGTCAACCATTCCAAAATAGTATATACTATTCTCGTATGAATTATGTCACCTACAAACCCTTTTACATTTTATAGTAACTCTAACCAAGAAAATATCTTAACCCCAACTTCAAAGATCCAACTTTATTTAGAAAATTTTGATTACTGCGTGATTATTTGGTCAGAGTTACAATTTTATCGTTGTGATTACCTTATTTTTGATTGGGTTTACTCTAAAATGCTTCTCACACTACTATGAATGTACTTAACCAACTTATTCAAATCAACACTGATAGAAATAATGGTTAACCCTACTGTAATGGCTTATTTAATTTTAAAAAATGGTGAAAAAATGTTGACCTCAACTATAAAAGTTATGGACTCTTTATCCCACTATGAATGTAGTTAATCATGTCCGCTTATGTTTGTCGGTTGAATTGTCTGTTATGTTGTGTGTTATCGTTTACCTCGCAAGTTTCGTTGAGAGAATGATATACAACGTCCGTTACTTCCGGTCGAACGTCGTTAATATCGAGAGCTTGTAGAAGTTGAGTTTTCTCTCTGTCTGACATCCCAGACATCGAAAGAAGTATCGGGCAACAAGAGCCAGAGAGAGAGAGAGAGATAGGAAAAAGCGTTGCCGCATCGAGTCAAGCCAGACAGATGGATAGACAAGCAGGCAGACAGCGCGAGAGTATGAGCATGCGATCGTTCCCGTCGTTGCAAAAGGTATATTGCATCCTGACTACATCGCGTACCATTTACAAGCGAGCCTAGAATCTTTCCTCGCTACTTTTTTCCTCCATCATCTCATCTCGCGATTCCCTCAGTCAGACTCTCCCTTATTTCTCTCTCTCTCTCTCTCTCTCTCTCTCTCTCTCTTTAACTTTACGACTACCTTCTTCAGTTTCCCTTTTTCCGTCTTCACCGATCCGTCTCTCGGCGTCTCTCTCGCCCGTTTATCGTTGGCCAGTCTGCCTTTCTCTTTGCGTTCGAAACGTCATGAACATGCACGAGTCTCTGTTATTTGCTTTTTCCTCGTTCACGAATTTGGACGAAGCTCGGATATTGCCAAACACATCCAATCGTGCGCAGATTTCCTCTCTCAAGACAAAGGTCTAAAATGTGATTTAGATATCCGATCGCTTCGAAATAGGGAGTTTAAATTGTCAGGACCATTCTTGAAATCAGGAGATTCGACTGTAATATCTTTCAACGAGGATTTGAGTTTTTTTTTCATTGTCCCAACGTTCTCCGATATGCCAGAGGTTAGGTTGTCCGACGTTAGGTTGTACTCTGATCCAATAAACGTACATCAATCGATTACCTCTCTCTCTCTCTCGTGGCGTGTAATTTATGGCCGGGTGGCATTATGCTGGTCGCCCCATGGTTAATAGAACAGAAATATGAGGGCAACTTAGTTCCAAGCCCATCATCGTGCGCAAAGGCACTAAACAATGAATATTTGCTCAGAAGAGCCTGGTTCTTGACATAAGTACAAAACTGTTGTTCAAAGAGAAATACCTCGGAATAATTGTTTTATTTTTGGAAATCATTGGATAAATTAATATCTCTTTGTAGCATTTGGTCTCATCAGTGGTTTAGGACTTGGGATTCTCTCCAGAGGACTTTGAGGTTATTGTTGAGCTGCAATTCGCATAAAAGACGGGCTACTTAGACTTAACCTTAAATTATCTATGTACATATTATAGTTTAGAGTAATAACTCAACCTATATCTATATTATAGACCTTAACCAAGGTTAACTAGGGTTAACCAAGATTAGGGTGTACAGATATAGCTTGTAAGTTATAATATTACAAATAATAAGTTATAATGTGGACCCTAACCTCGTTGCAGGTCTATGTACATATTATGTTTTAGGTTAATAGCTCAACGTACATCTATATTATAGACCTTAACCAAGGTTAACTAGGGTTAACCAAGATTAGGGTGTACAGATATAGCTTATAGGTTACAATATTAAAAATAATAGGTTATAATATAGCCCGTAACCTCTTTGCAGGTCTACATTATTTCTTCCGAGGACAAAAGACATTGAATGAGTTCATTCTGAGTTTAGGACAAAAATTTTTGGTCAACTGGAGTGAAATTTGAAAACTTTCGTTTAATAGCGAAAACAAGTAGACAAATTCGTATGCTGGATTTTGGTTTAGCGTGGCCTAACTAAGATGAACTAAAGTTAATTAATATCTGTGTGGTCAACTAAGCCCTGAGTGGTTGACCAAGTAAAATTTTAATACATTTCTTACTTGCTTCAAACAAAATTTATTTGGAGCAGCTAAATCATTGCTCGTGGTGTGAAGGTTAGGAACTTGAACCCCATTTCCTATTCTGGAGTGTAAATCTATCTGCCTGGAAATGGAGATGGTTAGGGCCTCCTACGTTGGGTTAACATGCTGCGTTGGTGACTCGCTGCTAACCAAGTCTCCTCGTGCCCTCGAGCAAATCTCGCAGGCATGTGTGTCCTCGTACAATCTGAGATGAATTCACGTACCCTTTGGATGTTTGTACTCGTGTGTGCGTCTGTGTGTGTGTGTGTGCGTTTGTAGATGTGGAATACGCGTGTGGGCAGGAAGCCACGGGGATGGTATAGGGGTTGAAACTTGGTGCTATTCGGCTCGCGAATGGCATTCCGTGGTCAGTAACGGTATGCGTATCCATGCCCGTCATGTGTTATCGATTACCGGCTCGTCGAACCCAATACAAGCGCTGCTAACCCCTGTGAATTTGTAACAACCGACATGGTGACCGTGCATATGGCAACCAGGCATCGGTGACCCTTCCTCTCTCTCTGCCCACGTAAGCAAAACCCTCAGGAACGCGAATAGTGCCCCCCCCCCCACTCCCTTCCATATGTCTGGCAGAGCATCCCTCGTAGCTCCCTCGTAATATAAACCGTGACATCTGAGCATCGAGCACGTCGCTAGTAACTTCTGAAATTGTTGACAATGCAAATTGCTAACTCTATAATATTTCGCTCAATATTGAAGTTTTTACGAATTATCAGATTAACTATCACCTAAAAACGTACTTGAAAATTGTCAATAAAATTAGTTTTTCATCAATTTGCAGTTTTGTTTGAAATTGGGCAACATTTAAATGCAATAAATTTATTTATTTGCATAAACCGTCACTTAAAACATTTTTAAATATGAATAAAAATTAATAATTAATAATATGGATAAAAATGTCTCACAATTACATCAAAATAAATGAAAATACACTTGGAATAAATGGAATCGTATTGAACCATCCCACAAATTAAAAAAATCTATCTATGTTAACTAGGATCTACTTGAATCCACTGGATCTTTTTTCTGTCTGTATTTTTCTTCTCATCTTGAGCATTTCCGCTGATTGATGAAAAACGTTCTTATTGCTTCTGTGTTGAAAAATTGCGTTTGAGTCTTCGGACATTTATCGCTTGAAACGAGCGTAGGCTTGAAGCGAGAAGGCGCAATCTGATATCTGGTTGAGGAAAAAAAAAGAATCGTTGGTTTCTAGATATCATAAAAGCCAATAAGGTGGAATATGTACTAGCTTCATGTCACGCACGAGCAAAGATGATTTCCCTCGCGGTACTATCGAGCACACACGCACGCACACATTCACACATGGGAACGTATTACGAAGCCTGATTGATAAATCGTGATCCTCGTAAATTTCTACGTGCTCCCGATAGATGTATATACAGTATTGTGCATGCGCGAGCTAGACGTGTAGGAACAAGGGTTTCTCATGACGCGAATCAGCCTTTATACATAGCGAGCACGAAACAGGTGCGCGATTATTACAAGATCCCGAGCAATTTCGGTGTGTGCGTGCGAGTGTGTGTGTGTGTGTGTGTTTCTGTGATGCATCCGTACGATCGTTTTACGACGTAGATATAACGCTTCTTAGTCACCCGTATGATGCATTCCCCACAAATTCCGCCATTTTTTAAGCCACAATCCACTTAAAATTAATTTTGAGACGCAATTAACATTCAGCAATGGTTGCGGGAATTTTTTGTAGGTATCCAAAATGAGTCCTTAAAGGAAAAATGCTTTTTTAATATTCTGGATCAGGATATAATTTTGTCCATCTATATATAGTGAAGCGGTAGTTATTTAATTAATACTTTTACGATTCTAATGGGTATTTGATCGATCTTCCTCATTTAAGAGGTAAAATGATCCCCCCCCATGAGGTAAAACGATCCCCGAGTAATAAACGCGACAGACGCCGTGAACAACCGTACAGGATAAATTCGTCTCGACGATAGAGGAGGTGTGAGTCTGAGGCACAGAAAGTGAAGAGAATTTAGTACGAATAATAAAAAAAAATATCCTCCCTCCCTCTGACTTTTATGCATTATTTATTGAAATCTCCTCCCCCAGGAGAAATAATAATCAATGACACACACGCCTGACAAAGTCTCGTATACTCTGGGTCGTAAAAAAAAAACCAAAGAAAATTCGAGACGTAAAGTTGCCCCTCCTCATCGTTGAGACCCTCCAGGGTCGTTAAATATCGACAGTAATACGGGCTTTCGCTCTCCCACTCTATACCCCGCTGCTCATGTGCTTATATTCCAGAGCTTATGCATTTTTTTTACTCCTTCATTCTTTGTGAATCTTCGTTTCTTTTTCCACGTAAATTTTTGCTTCTCGCTATTTTTTTTCCTATCTCAACTCTGGATGTTTATATGGAGTCGTTCATATATATATACACACGACTTTTCTCTCATCGCGTACTCGGCCGACACGATTTTCGTTGAAGACATATTTTTAGATCCTCGAATGTCGGAGTTCAGACACGTGTGGTATATACGTTCGTGTGTGCGTGCGTGCGTGTGTGTTTGCCTCACTTTCTTTACACTCATATGGATTGCTCTACTCCGAGAACGTGAACGCTCAGTTCTCGCGGGTACCAGCAGAATCGTACGATGACTCTTCATCGTGTTGCTGGAGTGAAAGCTTCAAATCGAGATGATCGTTCATCCTCGATGCAGGAAATGATTATTCACTAAAAGATAGTCGATTACCTCGAACCACAAATTTTTAGATAAACAAACACAAGTTCGTAATCCCGATGAAAAACTGAACAACTTTTTGCTTTTGCAAAATTTTATCCGAGCCTTTGATTCCGAGTTACGAGCAAAAGAAGGACGGACCAATGAGCGGGCTCTGGTTACCTGTAGTGGGGGAAGCTGGCGCCAATCTCATTGGTCGTTCTTAAATCCCCTGTAACTCGCGTTCTGCGCGTCTGACAAAAATTTTCCAAACAACAAAATTGATCTATGAACAGCAGGGAGTTCGTTAGTGACTTCGAAAAAGTCTAATATCGCGATATAGTATTTTATAAATATTAAATTCATCATCAGATGACCTTTGTCACGTTTTGTGACTTGGACGTGCATTGTACGAGTGCTCTGTCGACTATTCCGCGTACAGAGTCAAATATAGCCAGGGACGGAGAATGAGGTGTACGATTACAAAGGTTTATTTTTTTCGTTCGGTGATAACTCGAGCCGCTCGCAAAAATATTTTCGTCAAAAACACATAAAAGGATAACTAAAATGTGGGACTGGCGTCAATGCTATTCTCGGATGCGTTTCACCGTTACACACACGCGTCATAGCAGTCAAACAGTACTTCCGCCATTATCGCGAGGACTGCGAGGACATTTAATATCTCTCCCTATCTCCCTCTCTCTCCCCTTCTCGGCTCTTTTCGCCCGAATGTTGAGAGAAAGAGCGACGAGAGATCGAGGAAGGGAGACCAAAAGAGCGACGATGTAACATATACAGAGATTGGCAACCGAAGAGAATCCAAGAATGAACGGTTATTGCCAGAACTCTTTACATCGGAGTTTGTCCTCGTACCGAAGACTGCCAATAACTGTTTGAATTTCTGATGAACGTCGATCCTAAATATTCCGACTGGCGCATAGAGAACCGTGCGTGGGTCTAATAATAGTCGACGGAGATGGTCGTCGTTTGTTCGTGAGCCATTATACGAGGGATAAAACCGAGAGAGAGGGACGTCTCCGTCCAAGTTCCCTCTTTCTTTCCCCAGATTTATAGACATCGAGAAATTTGTGCTCCTCTTATGGCTGTTTCGATTCGGTCGCGCGCGACAGAAATAAGAAAGGGACCATTATTCTCATACCTATACCTATATATATATATCGCTCGGCAAACATTCATTCTCGAGTCTCCCTCCACTTTTATTCTCGATTGCCTCATTTTATGAATCCTCCATCTCTCTGACTCACTGAATATCTTTCTTCGATAAATACATAAACGCGAAAGATGGAGTAACAACCGAGATAACCGAGCTGGAAACGTGACGCTCGAAAATAAGTTTCGTGACTCATGCAATATGACCATATTGGCAAAAAATTGCTGTCAATCTCACACACGGTCCAGGCTTTCGAGCAAAATCATGCTGACAGATATTGGCTGATTAATTTCGACACAAAGCGTTTTTTCCTGCACCGAAAGAAATGGATTTTCATGTCTGAAATACTTTCAGTTGTCCCTTTTTTGTTTGATCGAACTAAAATAATGTTTGATTTACTATATTTTTGGAATTTTTACAACAAATCCTCGAAAGATTAAAAAAAAAAAATTGTTATCACCGTGAATTTTTTTCCCTTGACTTTGTGGAAATAAAAAACTAACCAGTCGATATAAAATAACTCGCTGATCACGAATACGTAATCAGAAAAAATTAATTTCCAAGAGAACATCGCGAAAATCCTGAAGACGATTCACTGATGCTTTCAGAAACAGACCAAGGTCGTCAGAGGTCAAAATCATCAAAACCTCGTAGCTTTTTCTGATTATGAGTATTTTTTTTATCTGGTCCAAAGCGAAAAAAAGAAAACAAATTTTTAGATCCCCCAGATTACGGATCAGCAAAAGTCGATTTTTAAATTTACACGCGCTGATGAACGAAAAATGGTCTATTTATTTTTTCCTCGACGCTGTGGAAATGAAAAGTGCACAGGTCGATGTAAAATCACCCGCTGATCACGAATATGTAATGAGAAAAATTAAATTTTCACAAGAACATGACTGAAATCGCGAAAATAACCATTTTGAAACAGCTCAAGGTCACCAGAGGTCAAATCCCCCCAGATCAGGGATCAGCAAAGGTCGATTTGAAAATAAATACTCCCATACGACTTCATGACCTCTGTAGATAGTTCGGAGGTCAGAAAGATCCAAATTTCACGGCATTATCTTCACAATTGAGTCAAAATGTTGCCCAAATCACGCCAACTATATTTATTTGGTCAAGATTCATTATTTATCATAAAAATACAAGTCAAATTTTCCCCGATCTATCTGCGTGATCCTAGGTTTTCATCTCAAGTGCCGTATAAATTGTAGGAATCCTTTGAACCAAAATAAACCACTAAATCATTTTTCAACTGCTCTCTCAATACCTGACACCAAAAATCGTGGAGGAAAACTCTAACCTCGGGATTAATAATTCATTTTTAATCTCGATCTGAATTTTTATGCGCACACGTTCCACGTGTAGACTCGGAGGCGTTCAAAAGAGGAAGAAATATATGTTTGTAAAGTCCACCTTCGGCCTCTTCTCGCTTGGCTCCGTTGTAAACGGCTCGAGCATTAGTTTAGGTGCTCTTGGAGCTGGGTTATTGCATAATAGCCGGGATTGCGGGGTACTTCTCTACTTAAGTGCACACATATATATATATACCGGGTGTCCCATTTTAATCTTACAGTTGATTTATTTCGAAAAATATTGCTCCGATCAAAAATTGAGTGGGATGAAACTTTCAGGGTTCAAAGGGGGACGTTTAAAATTTTTTTTTGTTTTGGTCCAAAATTTAAAATGGCGGCGTTAAGATGGCCGACATGTTTTTTAAAAATGGAAACATGATTTTTTTCTTTCACCAAATTTTTTTTCAGATTAAATCTAACATCTTTTGTAGGAACATTTTTTTGATACAGCCCATAATAGAGGGTGTTCCATTTTAATCTTACAGCTGAATTATCTTGAAAAATACTGCTCCGATAAAAAATTGAGTCGAATGAAACTTTTAGGGTTCAGAAGGGGACGTTCAAAAAAATTTTTTGTTTTGGTCCAAAATTTAAAGGGGCAGTGTTAAGATGACCAAAAGGTTTTTCAAACAATGAAAACATGATTTTTTTTTCACCAAAAAATGTGTCAAGTCAAAACTAACAACTTTTGTTGGAACATTTTTTTTATTCAGTCCATAAGAGATCACGATTTTTTACTATTTTAGTATTATCCGGGATAACCATGATGGTGGAATGGTGGAATGGTGGAATCTTTGAACACCTTTAAGAAGATTTCAGAAAACACTCACGAGGAGGATTTAGAAGACCTCCTCGGCTTCGTCATTATGCTGCATAACACTAAAATAGTCAAAAATGGTGATCTTGTCTAAAATATCCGGGCTATAAAAAAAATATTCTCACAAAAGATGTTAGATTTGGTCTGAAAAATTTTTTAGTAAAAAAAAATCATGTTTCCATTTAAAAAAAACATGTCAGCCATCTTAACGGCGCTATTTTGAATTTTGGACCAAAACAAAAAAAATTTTTGAACGTCCCCCTCTGAATCCTAAAAGTTTCATCCCACTCAATTTTTCATCGGAGCAATATTTTTCAATATAATTCAGCTGTAAGATTAAAATGGGACACCCACTATTGTGGGCTGTATCAAAAAAATGTTCCTACAAAAGATGTTAGATTTAATCTGAAAAAAATTTTGGTGAAAAAAACATCATGTTTCCATTTTAAAAAAACATTCCAGCCATCTGACCGCCGCCATTTTAAATTTTGGACCAAAACAAAAAAAAATTTTAAACGTCCCCCTCTGAACCCTAAAAGTTTCATCCCACTCAATTTTTAATCAGAGCAATATTTTTCGAAATAAATCAACTGTAAGATTAAGATGGGACACCCGGTACATATATATATATATATCCACAAGGCACATACGAATCTTGGAATGGGCGAAAACTCGTTGCCATCTCTATCTCCGGTGTGGGTATGTGCGCTCGAATACAAATTTATTCTTCCTCTCTTCGTTTGTCGTCGCGCGTTGAACTAACATAAATAATGTATGGGCATGCACACCGAGAGCGAAATACGAATTTATGCGGCCTTCGGTTCTCAACGAAATAAGAGAAGCGTCTTCCTCATATCCTCGGATTCCTCCCTCGTCTGACTCGCTCTCATCAGGTGATTTTTTTCCTCCACTTTCGCGGATAAATAAATATCCCTCTCGCTTATCCTTTTTGAGTGGTTTCCACGTCTAACCTGCGCCTTAATCCTGGATCTATATTATCTCCACCTTGAGCCTTATTCGGTCCGATTAAGGAATTCCTATTCATCACAGAACCCAATTCGTGCTCTTTTTGTTGTTGTTTTATTGAATACATATTCGATTTATTCTCAGTTGTCATTTATAATAATTTTCATGACGGTTTTTTTTTTAATTGATTTTATTTTCTATTTTTATTTTATTTTTAATTTTTTAATTATATCTATTTCTTTTAAGGATGTTGAGTCCCCAATTCGCAAATGATGAGAAAATTCTGAAAATTTGGTATGTTTTTGGATGAATTATTTAAGAGGTCGTGTAAAAATTTCACGGAGATAGGAAGCTCGTTATCGAACAATTAACATTAACAAATTAAATTAAATGTAGTCTTATGGAAACTGATGTAACTTTGCGATGAGTTTATTTTTTGACCTCAACATTTTTTAATATCTACACTATATTGAAAGCAACGGAAACAAAACGAAGTTTATTGATAAATATTTTTTTATTTGTTTAAAAAATGGTTCTTGACAAAATGTGAATATTTTAATAACGAGCTTCCTAATCGTCGTGAAATTTTTACACGACCTCTTAAATACTTCATACAAAAACATACCAAATTTTCAGAATTTTCTCATTATTTTTCATTTTAAGCCTTAAGGAGGTTGAAGGAATGATGATAGAATTCTGAAAATTTAACATGTTTTTACATGAAGTATTCGGGAGGTCGTGTAAAAATTTCACGACGATTAAGAAACTATTTATTGAACAATTAACATTAAAAGATTTCATAGGGACTCAACATCCTTAACTTGAATTAAATTTAATTTTTAGAAAACAAATTTCTTTCCCTCATATTCTCAATCTATTTAATAAATCTATTTGATATATTTAATTCCCTCAATGTTCTTCTCTTTATTCAAGCAGATTTAAAAAAACAGTAATTATAAAAATTTTGGAAATCGTCCACGTAGAACCACTGTGATTAAAAATATTTAAAAAATAATGGAACTCAATTTCCAGAATTTAACTAAAATTTTTCTTACATATTTAAAAAAATGTTAACTTTAGCGAATGCAACAAATTTTTTTTTTTACTTCTAGAGTGTTTTTTTATAATAGTTATTTATTATACAATGTTTGAATGCAACTAGATTTAAAAAAATTATAAAAATTAATATTTTAGATTTTTTTGCTGAAAAAATTATTTGTTCTAACCTTGAAGTATTTTTGCTGGATACTAAATGTTTATGCATCGATCGTATCGTTAATCGTCCGTCCTTATTACGGATTTTGCTTCTCCAGGTTGAAATCTCGTCGCGTTTTAAATCTCGCAAAATCCACGATGAAAGAATAAAACTAAATGAAGTTAACGGAGTACGAGAAATCGTTAAATTTAATTATCACACGGTCCAGCTGTGGCGCTCTTGCTATACCGGTGAGGTGGATAGAGAGCGACGAGGGGCGGAGGGAGGGGCACGGGGGGAGGTTATACAGCCCCTCGGACACCTGTTTGATCTTTGCTCGCGAGAGCAATACTCTCTCCTCTATTTCTCGCGCGCGCGCGCGCGCACACACACACACACACACACACACACACACACACACACACACACACACACACACACACACACACACACACACACACACACACACACACACACACACACACACACACACACACACACACACAGACGCGCGCGCGCGCGCACACGCCCTCACATATTCTCTTGCTCTCCGTCTCTCTCGTACTTTCGTCCCTTTTTCCTCCATTCCCGATATACAACTATAATATACGCTGTAATCTTTGATTATGCCACTTTGTTCGAGCTGAACCCCGAGCACGTAACTCGATCGTGATTTTTCGCATTTTTAACAAAGTCAACATCTTTGCACACATTCTTTTCTGCTCAAATAGATCTATTATTATTATTATTATTATTATTATTATTATTATTATTATTATTATTATTATTCAAAAGATTTATTATTCTTCATGATTTTTTAAATGTACTTTTGATCAATTAATTTTTCGAAAATTATAAAATTATGATTTTACAAAGTTGTAAAACAAGTTTCAAAAAATGCGGAAATTATCGATTTTATTTTTCATTGAATTTATTAAATTTGCTTGATTTTAAGATTACTTTCAAAAATTCTTCCAGGTCTATAATTTTCATGATTTTGTAGCCACAGATCTGGGACTTGAAGATTTTGCTACCAAATTTAAAAATAGTTGAGAATGAATACGAAATATCCAGATCATTTTACTCGTCATTGCGAGTAATTACTTATTTTGTTGAATTTTTATTTAAAATAAATAAATCTGAATTCAAACATTGGCCTGTTCGGCAATAATAATAATATATAATAATAATATATTAATTAGGCCCGCATTCGAATTAATACAAAAAATTTATTTCAGTTCAAGTAATAATTTTTTTCGGTGCATTCTTCATTATTCAAAATTTAACAGAAAATGAAAATCACGATGGGAATTTCGCGAATAGAAAAAAATGATGAGGAAGCAAATTGTATTTTGCACGAATCAGAAATTATTTGATTCTTCAAAATAAAAATTAATACGCTGAGAAAAAAGAATGTTTGAATGAACAAAATCTGCAGTTAAATACGTTCAACTAGACATTTATTTGGTCTAACTAAATAATTAGTTTTTTGAACAATTCTGCGCTTCGGTTGACTAAAATATTATTCAGGCAAAAAAATGTTGAATTGTACTAACTAAATATCTACTTGAACGTATTTGACCGCAGATTTTGTTCATTCAAACAGTTTTTTTTTCTCAGTGTGAAATAGACTATTAATTAGGCCCACATTCAAATAAATAAGAAAAATTATTATGCACGGGTTAGAAATTATTTAATTCCTTAGCTTAAATAGATATTTACAAAAATGAAATTTCATTAAAATATACCCTAATAGGCTATTAATTAGGTCCACATTCAAATAAATAGGAAAAATTTATTTCAGTCGAATAAATATATTTCGTTGTGTATTCTCTATGATTCAAAATTCGAAAAACAAAATTAAGGAGACTGCTTCCTCATGATGAAATTTTCGCAAATAGCAAAAAAATATGATGCGGTTGCGCAAATTGTAATTTGAATTATTCTCTCTTCATTTGCCATTTCCGGTTTTCTCATTTCCGTTCTTGTCTTTCGCACGCGGTTTTTTCAGTTTTTTTTTTCAAATTCTCTCTCCCCTCATCCGCTTTTCCTCGTGGCCGATGGCGTCGCAGCCTCGTTTCACCCTCCAACCCCTCGAGCGCAACGCGCTGAGAGATAGTGGATTAACAATGCATTAATTACCTGGATTCTCTCGCTCATTCGTTCGTGACCATCGAGTTTGTATGTGTGTGTGCGCGTGCGCGTGTGGGAGAGAGTTTGTTCTCACTCAGTCATTCGCGAAAGAAGAAGAGCAAATTCACACGCGACGACGAGCCACCGCTGATTTTACTCCCGCGCATTGTTCGCCCTCGCAAATTCGCCCTGAATTTTCGAATTACACTCGGCAGATTACGCGGATAAAATTCAGCTGTAACGCCCACGCGCTCATTCCTGATTTTTTTTCTTCGCCCTCCTTCCTCCCTTCATTTGCATATCACGGTTCCCCCGTTTTTACGCCACATTCGCTCGTGTAAAATCGAAAAATCGGGGAATACGGACCGGATGATCGCTCCTTTGTAATTGTAATGCCATAAAAATTGAAAAAAAAAATCCCAGCGTTTCCATTGTTCTCCGATGGCGGTAAAAGGCGCTTTTTCGTCGATCCCTCGAAAATCATTTCGTTGAATCGTCTCTATTCTGCGATAAATAATTTTGGGCTTCTCGTACCTAATTGAAAAAAAATTTATTCAATAAGAAATTGATGAATTTTTTTAAATCTATTTTGTCCCTCTGGGATATTAAAAATTGAGAGGGAAAAAATGGCGCTCTGAGAGGAATTTTATTCTCGTAGCGCTTGATGAGATTTTGTATAGACGAATCAGGGTGGTTCATTTGGCCCCCTCCCTCTCTTCTGATGAATGTAGGAACGAAACTGTAGAGGGATAAATATATATATATATATATATAGGAGTGCACCACGAAAACACGAGGACCAGCGTCGTCAAGCCGGTTTTTTGTCAGCGGGAATTCTCTTTCTATTTTCTTTTCCCGCATTTTTCTCCCTCCGCTATCTCTGAGTATCCTCCTCTTCTCTCTTTTTCTTTCTCTCGTCGAGTCTGTCCTTTCCTTGCTCTTTTTTACACCGCGCATCGTTGTCACATTTTTTGTTTTATCACTCTCCATCTCCGTCCTTCGCTCCGTGGGTCCAGAATCACCCTTGAGTCAGGAACAGAGACCGAAAAAAAAACCAGAGTTCGAAAGGTAATTAGCAAATGAGCGAGAGAACTCGCGGAGGATTTCACGAGCGTGCCTGTCCACGATGGATACCCCGAGGCGAAGGACGAGGATTTTTTAATATTTTATTTTTTCAACCCTCATCCCGATGAAACTTTTTCGCCGAACAATAGTTTCTTTTTTCCGAACTCCAATTGTATTTCCCAAATTGCCATAAAATTCTCGTCAATTTTTCCTCAAAAAATGATTCATAAAAATGTATATTTTTTATATGTTTTTTTAAATTTCATATTAAAAAAAAATTTCGTACAATTTTTATTCATTTTGGAGACTTGGCTCTGCTGACTTTACAGAGGTCAAAAGTGAGCAGGATTCTAAAACCTCGGAATTCTAAAAAATTGTACACTTTCTCGATTGAAAATGATCCTTCGAAATATGAGGAGTTCTTTTTCAACCGAGCCACTTTTTTTTTCACCCTCTCCAATTTTTTTCAAAATCTGCCAGTTTGAAATATCGGTCAAAAGGAACGTCTGTGATTTTTTAAAGATTTTTTTAGGCGTCCGTTCAAGATCATCAATTTTTCATCACGAACACTGTATCTCAAAAAATATTCATCAAACAAAAAAGTACATGAGAATAAAAACTCATTTATTTTTTCCACTTTATCGAAAAAAATTAATATCATAATTTTTCTGCATTGAGAAAATTGAAATTTGGCAAAAAAATGAGCATTTTTTTTTAAACCTAATAACACACTTTCGATTTTGGTACAAATTTTACAGGATGTTTATCATTGGATAAAGAGTCTGCGAAAAAATCTTCAGAATGGCACCTGCAATGGTTACGATGAAATTTTTGTTGCAGACTCTTTACCTAAAGATAGACATCCTGTAAAATTTGTACCGAAATCGAAAGTGTGTTATTAGGTTTGAAAAAATTTTATTCTCATTCTTTGCCAAATTTCCATTTTCTCAATGCAGAAAAATTATGATTTTAATTTTTTTCGATAAAGTGGAAAAAATAAAAAAGTTTTTATTCTTGTGTTTTTTTTTGTTTGATGAATATTTTTTAAGATACAGTGTCCGTGATGAAAAATTGAAAATGCTGAACGGACACCTAAAAAAATCTAAAAAAAAATCACAGATGTTATACTTTTGACTAATGTTTCAAACTGGCAGATTTTGAAAAAAATTGGAGAGGGTGAAAAAAAAGCGGCCCGGTTGAAAAAGAACTCCTCATATGGATAATCGATTTTTTGGTCACTCGATTTATATCGTGAAAAAAATCCCAATTAAACCAAAAAATATTCAAAAATATTCAAAACTTCGTCATTCTAAAAAATCGTACAAATTTTTGATCGAAAATAACCGTTACACTTATAGATAATTCCCAATGAATCCACAGAAATAATTCAAAAGTGAAGAGAATTCAAAAATTCGAAAACTGCGTTGTCGTTTGAAAAAATCGACCTAGAAAGAGATCGCCTGCTTCGTTTTCGGATGTTTTTTTTCATTATTGTGCTTCTTTCGTTTTCAGCGCCATTTGCAAAGTCTCCGATATTTTCCGCGGTGAAAAAAGATTCTTCGGCACTTTGTGCCGAATGTCCCGTGTATGAAAAGGGGCTTCGTTAAATATAGTCGGTTGACGAAAAGAGAGCAAGGGTGGGCGAGCAACAGCCGTTTCTGTGGGCTGCTCTTTTGTTTTCCGGAACAAGAGGGAGAGAGAGAGAAAGAGAGAGAGGGAGAGAGAGAACAAGGGCGCGACGCAAGATGAGTAAAACCTGGTGACGAGATGACACGGCACTTTTCCCTTTCTCTCTCTCACACACACACACGGACAAGTTTACATCGCTGAAAATCATCGTTCCCTCGAATTGGGGGATGCTGCACTGGAGAATATTGCGGAAACTCACACTCCCAGTTTCACTCTCGCTCGCTCCTTTTTTCAACTTTTCACGCTCCGAATCTTCGTACGTACAATTTTTCTTCTCCCCTTTGCGCACTCTCGCTGCTCGATAATAATGAAAAAAAAGCTCTTCAATTATCAACGAGTCTTTCACTCATTTCCCCATCATCGATAATCGTTACAATTCTCTGAGCGACACTTTCTTTCTCTTCTGTCAAAGATGAAAGTTGTTTGCATTTTGCGAATGCAGCTTAAATCTGACATTTCTGTACACTAGTCTCAAAAAAATGCTCTGAAGAGACGCCGAGAACTTTGAAAACAATCTATGGAGGACGCGGAAACTTGAAGTGATATTTTCAAATTTCTTAAAGATTTTTTTTGCACAGAAATCTTTAAGAAGAAATGCTTTATTTTTCGAAGTATGCAGTAAACTTGAAACGCGATATTTGGGGATTTTTAATAATTTTTTTCTATCCTTGAAAATAGGGAGCCATTATCTCAATGGGTCCCCATAAACTTAAAATACAATCTATACAGGACGAGGGATCGTAAAATGGTATTTTACATTTTTTTTACATTTTTTTTGCACAAAAATCTTAAGAAAGAGATGGCTCAACTTTGAAGGTGCGCGATAAACCTTAACGACGATGTTTGGTAATTTTTGAGATTTTTTTTTCCCCTGAAACTCTTGAGAAAAGAGAGCCATACTCTTAAAGGATTCCCCTTGACTTAAAAAACAATCTATACAGGACGAGGGTTCGTAAAGTAGTATTCTTAAATTTTTTAAACAATTTTTTGCACAAAAATCGTCAGTAAAAGATTGCTTAATTTTAAAGGTGCGCGATAAACCTCAAAGACGATGTTTGGGAATTTTTGAGAATTTTTGTTTTCCTAAAATTCTTGAGAAAAGAGAGCAATACTCTCAATGGGTTCCCATAGACCTAAAAACCAATCTATACAGGACGAAGGATCGTAAAGTAATGTTTTTGAATTTGTAGAATTGTTTTTTTTTCACAAAATCTGCGGAAAAAGATGCCACAATCTCGATGCAGTCCCATAAAACTAAAAAAAAAAAATCGATCCAGGACGAGAAATCGCAGAAAAATTCTTTGAAAGTTTTAGAAAAGTTATTTTCATAAAAATGTTGAGAAAATTTTACCAAAATCTAAATGTGGTTCCATAAACCTCGAAAACAATTTCTCCAGGACGAAAAATTCCGGTCTTTAAAATGTTCAGAATAGTTATTTTCACAAATAATCCAAAATTGAAGAAAAGAAACCAAAATCTTGCCAAAAAAGATGACTCATCTTCAAGATGTATTTATGAAGGAACAGAAACCGCGGAATAACAAAATGAAGAACGTCATCGTGAGAATTCGCATGTCGTAATAATTCTCCTCGGCAATATTGGTCGTCAATGTCGGCGTCGGAATAATGAGCACGACACATTGGCACGTCTGTCGAAATAGCGAAGAGAACGTTTCGAGACTGAATGTTAATTTCTGCTCCTCTCCTGTTACTTTCGTCCCTGATCCTCTTCCCACCCCTCGTGGATACCAATTTTCATTGTACATTTTCTATGTACATTTCTATATACATACATATATATATATGGGACGTTCCAGCCCAAACCGGACAGTTTGAAAAACTTTTTTTTTTATTTCCTCAATTTGTTTATATTTTTCAGTACCCATCAAAAGACCCTTCCTGTTAAATTTTGAGATTTTTACGATTACCCGTTCAAAAGATATTAAATTAACAAAAAAACCGCTCTTTTTTTTTTGTATTTTGGTCATAACTTCTTTGATAATGATCCAAATTAAAAGTTTTTTTTTCAAAATTTTTGTTTTTTATGGACTTTTCAGAAAAAAATACAACAAAAATATTCGACCCGTTTTTGAATGAGTTTTTTGAGTGTTAAACTTTAAATCGCGTTTTTAAAAGTCAGTGTTATTTTTTATTTTATTAAAAAATGTTTGTTTCAAACATCTATCTATTCGACAATTTTTAAGACTAGTCCGATCGAGGGATTCCAATAACTACTATTTTTTTTCGATTTTTGCAAATTGAATTCTTATTTTTCATAAATTATTATGAATTCCAATTTTTGTTACTGTATAGTATTTTTTTCAATATTTAGAAGTTTTTTGACACTTTTTTATTGTTAACAGGTTCTTAAAATTAATAATTAAACATTAAGTCTGTTTATGAACGATAATAACAACAGTTTTTATTTATTGACGTATTTTTTTGAAAACCTTACACATATGATTCGTTCCTGAATTAGAATATTCCTTTGCCAATACGTTTCCGTTGCTCATTGGAATTATTGAATGAAATTTTTGTGTCCCCCTGTGATTGACTTCGCAGCACTGTATCGCAAATAAAATTTGTCTTTTGCATCTAAATAATGTTTCTCAGGTGAAAATTTGACAGCAATATTCGGTGGACTATTTAGGTTCAATGTCCAATTCTTGAACTGTCGTTATTTGCTCATAGATTAATTATTAATTTGAAAAATCTGTTAACAATGAAAAAGTGTCAAAATTAATTCAAAATGATTAAAAAAATACTATACAGTAACGAAAATTGGTATTCATAATAATTTATGAAAAAAAAAAAATTTAATTTTCAAAAATCGAAAAAAAATAGTAGTCACTGAAATCCCACGATTGGACTAGTCTTAAAAATTGTTGTATAGGTAGATGTTTGAAACAAAAAATTTAAAAAAAAAATCAAAATGACACTCACTTTTAAAAACGCGATTTAAAGTTTAAGACTCAAAAAACTCATTCAAAAACTCGTCGATAATTTTTGTTGTATTTTTTTCTGAAAAGGCCATAAAAAACAATAATTTTGAGAGAAAAAACTTTTAATTTGGACCATTATCAAAGAAGTTATGACCAAAATACAAAAAAAGAGCGGTTTTTTTTTTGTTAATTCAATATCTTTTGAACGGTCGATCAAAAAAATGGGCTCTTGATGGGTACTAAAAAATATAATAAAATTGAGGAAATAAAAAAACAAAGTTTTTCGAACTGTCCGATTTGGGATGGAACGCCCCATATATATGCATACCCAGGAGCATATGTATATGCAGATATAACAGGTAGTGCCGGAGCATAATGAGAGCATTGTTCCGGGGAAACTACGCTCTCATTGTTGCCAAACGCATCTTCTCCGCGAAGACTCCTCCGCACATACACACCCCTCTGCCATAACCCCCGCCATTTTTATCCCCCCACCCCTCCACCCTCTCAAAGGGACTCTTGGCTCCTGGAGAATCCTCCATTTTTCTTTGTGCACCGAGATCACTGGTGCGATCTTCCTCCATTTTTTTTCCTCTCCTTTCCCCTTCGCGCTCCTTCGGCGTTATCTTCACATCCTTCGCGTGTGTTAACGGCGTGATTCCGCTCGTTTAATCTTCACCGTCGCGCGTTAATGATCCTCGCTATTACCTCCATGTTTCTTAAATAAATTACCATCAAATGTTCCGTTTATTTTCTCACATTTTCAAAATTGTTTCTCCCATCGATTTTTAAACCTCGCCAATCAAAATGGCGGAATTTCGCGAACAAGATGGCGGAGTTTTCCCACAATTACGACCTTTTGATTGTCAGAATGAGTGACTTCTAATCTGCATTTTGGATGTTGGATTTTCTCGTGGTTAGAAATTGGAATTGGAAATGTTTCCAGGCCGATGATTAATTTCTATTTGGATAACGTGACTAATTGACGACGCCCGAGGCAAAAAACGGTTTTCGCACTCGTTCGTCTTTTATTTCGAATGTACTGGACGATAAAAAAAAAGGGGCGAGAGAGAAGAGAGAGAAAAGCGAGATGATGAGAGTTCTTCGTCTCACGCCGGCGTCGAGAGGAATTCGTTACGTCATCGCCTTTCATATATTAATACGGGTCAGCGTGATGCGTATGAACGTTGTACGGTGCATTCCAGACAAAATCGACGGATTTGTGATCCGTGACCATTTTTCGATTTTTCTTAAATTCAAAATTTATCGGAGCAAAGTCGATTATTAGAATTTTCAGAATCAATGAAAATTTGTCATCAATGAAAATTTATTTTTATCGTTATTATTTTTATTATCAATAATTGGATGGGGGTCATTTTATTCATTGAATAAAAAATGGCTCTTTTCTGGAAACGAAAACTTCCAATTTTGATCCCATTCAATAGTGAATTTTTAGAAATAAACATATTTTAAGAATTAAAAAATCTTTTCATCTACAAAAATGTATTTTTATCGATATCATTATTATTATCAATAGTTGTTGGATGGAGGTAATTTTATTCTTGGAATCATAAAAAAAAGCATTTTTTCTAAGCTTGGAAAGGAGCAACTTCAACAAAGTCCCTGTTTGACTGTAATTAATATTTTCCCAAAATTTAAACGTACAATTATTCCTCGAAAGGTTAGGGTCGTAAATGTGATAAAAAAAATTAGTTTTAGCAATTTTCTAGAGGAATAAATAATTAATTTCCGGAAGACTTTTTGGAAAACCATGCTTTTCGTTTAAAATTCATAGTTGCCTCAATTTTCAATATTTCTGAATTTTCCTCCCAGCATTTTAAAGAGAAAGATTGAAATTTACTGTAAGAAAATAATTCCTCATCGTAATCACGCTTTTGGAATTGAAAATTAATTAAAAATAATTGGTTCGGGGCGATTGGCGAATTTTGACTGGAATGCCCTTTGTATATTTATATATATATGGTAGGATATACGTGCCGTTTCACATCCATAGTAGTCGAGTGGGCTACACGAGACTCGAGGCCGACTAGTCGTTGAAACTTCATCTCGAATCGCGCACGTTGCGCTCGGGGACTCTGCCGAGCGATTTCGAACGAGAAATTGCGACGCTTCATCAATTTCTCCTCGATCATTAATTCACGAGAGTTTCCCTCCCCCTCTTCACTTTTATTTCACCGTAAACTCTCGTGCCGCGATTTATTATCCATATATGCGTATATAATGGCACAGAATTATCCAGAACGGATCTTAAGGAGGAACTCTGAATGGGAATGAAAAAGATCAAATCATTGCCTTTTTTTAAATTCATTTTGTTCGCTTTCTATTAATTTTTTTATTCGACGTTTGGGGTATTTTATGACATTTTACTTTTCAAAATATAAGAAACATGATCAAATAATAAATAATAGTTAATTTGAAATATAAAAAATATTCATTTTTTTACAACTATTTGCATTTCCTGGAAAATATATAATATGCTATTAATATTTTTTACATCCCATAAATCACAGCACCAATAAAATTGTGACAATGAGTTCGATAATTAGATTTTTTGAGACACCAACTTTTTAGGAGACGATCGCGAAGAATGCGAGTGCAATTTTAAGAGGTTTTCAATGTTTTTTTTTTTTTTTTTTTTTCCGTTACAAGATCAACGGCGAGAGATAAGGCGAGAGGAAAACAAGATTGCAGAGAAAGCGATCCAAAGCGACGATCTCCGGATCTCTTACGCATCTCTCGGAATTTTCCACGATTACGATCGTCGCGGAATTCGTAAAGCTCGACAATCGCAGACGCGCCCTTATCTCCGAGCTTGTATCGAAATATACGCGTGCAATAATGCTTTCCTCGAGTCAGCTTCTCCAATTTCTTTTATATTTTTTTTCTTCTCCACCTCGTTCTCGAATCTCGTACGCGAATCGCTTTCCAACTCCAACCTTCTTCGCCGATTCTTTCCCTCTCCTTTCAGCCTCAAAGTCCAAAGTAAAGTAATATTGTTGAATTGAATTTATTTTGCACAAAAATGTTGAGCAAGAAATTCCTCGACTTTCAAAATAGGCAAGAATGCAGAAGATCGATGTTGAAAAAAAAAAAATGTCTTCATAAAATTATTGATTAAAGTGTTCCCATAAACGTAAAAAATAATTTATTTTGGACGAGAAATCATGAAGCAATTCTTTAAATTTTTTAGAATAGTTATTTTCACAAAATTCTTAAGGAGAGGGAGTCATAGTCTCCGATAAACTCAAAAAACAAATTGTCCAGGACATTTTTTATCCAGAAAATTTTGAAAAAAGTTATTCTCCCAAAATTCTTGAAAAAAGTGCCACAATCTCGGCGGCGAGGCTTTAATCTCACCAGACTCAAGCCCAAAGATTCTCCACCTTTTGCTCTCTCCGAATCCTTACCTCTCTGTTTTTCTTGTTGCCTCTGACTGTGGCGGTAATACGCAGCGAGAAATTATACCGGATAGCCGAGAGATAGGGGTGTGAAACCTGGATAGGGATCTCTGATGCACGAGGGACGAGGCGAAGGGTAGAAAATGGCCAGAGCGCCGCGGTAGATAGTCCTGGAAAAAAAACGGAGCAACAAGGCACAATTCTTTCTCCAAGTATTTTACCTTCTTTACTTCTCCATCCTCCTCCATTATAAGCCCGAGATACGTCGAGCTACTATCCTGTCTCGGGTGATTTTTTTCCCTCCTCTCTCTCTCTCTCTCTCTCTCTCTCTTTCCTTATCGCCCTTTCTCTGCCACTCCGTCTTATTATCATTATCGATTCGCTCCCTCGAGGTTAGGGTATGTCTCGCGCACAATTTCCATCCCGAACCGCCGCTTATAAAAGTCGCGAGTCGAGAGAGAAGCCCCCGATTTCGTTCTCGTCGTTGTCGGCGAGCTGACGTTTTCCGCCTCGCCGGCACTTAACCCGATCTGTCACTGCGATTTTGTGCACTTTCCAACGCCGCGATGTAAAAGACCTCCGGTGCTCGAGAAACGTCTCGCGTATGAGCAATTCCTCACCAAAATGTTTGAAAATTCGAACCAAAACATGTCTGATTTTAGAACTGTTTTTCGAATGCGATTTGATTTGAAAAATGTCTAAAAAAAATGGCCAATGCTCTTCGATTAACAATTTTTTGTAATTTTTTTTGAAGAGTCAATTATCTTTATTTCTGTATAATAATTTTAAATTCTAAATGTGTACAAATTCTGAAAAATAGACCCTACGAGGTACTTGAAACAATTTAATGTACTTGGAAAATTTAGTTACAGTTTTTTTTGAAAATGTATTTTGGTGCTCTGGAACCTTCAACAATCGATCAAAATTTTCTCATATCAATAAAATAGTGTCAAACATAATTGCATACTGTTAAACATGAATTACATACATTTTTTAAATAAATCTTTTTCAATTTTTATTTTAAAAAGCACAAAAATCTTTGGGATTTCACAAATAAATAGAAACAAATTGACAAATAGAAAAAATTGAAACAAAATTTCTATCGATTTTGAGTGATGCGACAGAACAAAATAAAAAGTTTTTTAAAAAGCAACAAAAACTTCGTCCCAAAAAAATACGTAGAAATAAATTGGCTTATAAAAAAAATTACAACAAAATTTCAGAGTGTTTTTCAGTGATAAGAGGAAATCAATTTTTTTTTTAAAGCAACAAAAACTTTGGCCTTTAAAAAAAATGTATAAATAAATTCAATATCCAAGATGATAAAAAAGTTAAAAATCAAATGAGAAGCATTCAGATTCAGGCATTGACCATTTCGACAAGGAATCCCTCATACACACCTCCACAGGATCTCTGGATCAGACCTAACCTCCTTTCACAGGTCCATTCTCGCTCATAAGTAGGAAGCAATTTTTTCAAATTTTTTTAAACGCAAAGAAGTGACATTGTCTTGTTTCCATGCAGAGATTCGCGAAGAAAAAACGGAGCTTAAGAAAGCCTTGTCTACCTTGTACTTGAAAACCCCTTGCGAACACTTTCGCGTATCTTTTTCTACAGTATGCGATCTTGAATTGTGCTAGGGTCAAATGGCAGCTGTGCATACCATTCGCATAAACTCGAAGAGAGAGAAAGAGAGAGAGAGAGAGAGAGAGAGAGAGAGAGAGAGAGAGAGAGAGAGAGAGGAGTGGACGAAATTTGCAAGGGGGTTGAGGAACAATCGGCTCTCTGAATTCTCGTCTCTCGTTGGCCTGATTCGATTGAATCGATTCAGTTGGTGTGAAACGCTGCATGCTGCATATGCCATGGCAGACCTCTGTGTAAAAGTCTCCTCTGGGGAGTTTGATAGAGAGGGAGAGACCAGGAATCTTAAATGAGAGAGAGAGAGTTGGGAGAGCCCCGAGAGGGAGGGAGGGAGAGAGAGAGAGATGGAGAGGACCATGGAACCGGTCTCTCGAGTCGTCGACTCGTGACCTTCGAGTTCCGATGAGGATGCTGATGCTGCTGTGCCGAATCCCCTCGAGTTGCTATGCTATAATGCCATATACTGCAGTTACCATGCATGCGCCCACGAGAGGGGGAGTAGAGAATACTCGAGAGAGAGAGACAGAGATAGAGATTCGCAACAGCCGGTTCCCTCTCTCGGAAGCAAAAGTCACAGGGTACCTTTTATTCCTCCGCTGACTCACATTCAGTCTCTTTATTCCGTGTACACGAATTTTCAACGAAATGTCCAACGAGCAAAAGCTCCGATGCTTTTTCCTCTCTGGAGCTAAAGACAAAAAATACTCGAAGGGTTTTACCATTTGTGACCATTTTTGCTACCGTCTATTAACGATCATTGCTTTATCGCAATTTCCACTTCATAATGCGAATATTATTCTCCGGTGGCCATTTTGGGACAAGGGTGACCAAAAATGGTACCTCTAGCCTGGAGCACACTGAGTTTATATCAGCCTAACCTTCTTCGAATTTGCCCTGGCTTTTGGTACACTTAAAGTCATGGTTAACCACATTAATAGTGGTTTTGTAAATGCCAGCACTTTACAGTAACCCTAACTAACCGTACGATGACCCTAACTATACAATTTGCAACCTCAAACTCAGAAAAAGGATTCCTTTGATTACGATCTTCCCGTTTTATTTAAAAGTGAGTCTAATAAATAGCTCGAATAGGCCAATATTTTAATACAATTTTATTTATTCTGAATAAACTTATTCAAGTCAAATAAATCATTTCTCTTGGTGTCAAAGATTCTCCAATAACCATTTTTTCAGTTGAAGTTACAATTTTTATGGTTCACCATATTCTTTAGATCGTGTTTACCTCTAAAAGGTCGAGAGTTGTCGAGGATTACCATAATTCCAGCCATTATGCGATGGTTAACTTCTATGGTTGACCCAAGTGTAAACTAAATAAGGTTAACTGGAGTAAGGTACTTCAGTGTAATAACATGAAGAGTTGACATCGATAGTTGGGTCATTCCGTGTCAAATCGAACAAGAGTTGGAATCGACCCCTTTCAATTTCGATGAAATTTGGTCAGAAGTTTTCAATTCAAAATTTCATAATTTTTCAAATCTTTCAAGTTTATTTTTTAAATATCTTGGAAACTATTATGGTTACGAAAAATCGTTCTGAATTCGTCTTAAAGAGTATACTTGGGGCTATGAAAAAAAAAAATATTCCGAAATTTTTATTTTGAAAAATAATGAATTTGAGAATTTTGAATTTTCAAAAATCGTGAAAATCCAAGTTAGGCATTGAATTTTTGGTTCAATTTTTTAAAAATATAATACCTTGTACTGATCTGAAAAGAACCTGAAATTTTCAGAAAGGTATTTTTTGTTTTTTTACAAATATGAATTTTTGAATTTTTAAAAATCGTGTAAATCCACGATCAACATTAAATTCTTGGTTAAATTTTCTTTATATCATACCTTATAGACTGATCTTAAAAGATCCTTAAAATTTCAAGATCTTTTAAGATCAGTACAAGGTATTATATGAAAAAAATTGAACTAACAATTTAATGTCCAACTTGGATTTTCACGATTTTTGAAAATTCAAAATTCTCCAAGTTCATCATTTTTCAAAAAAAAATTTCGGAATATTTTTTTTTCATAGCCCTAAGTATACTCTTCAAGACGAATTCAGAACGCTTTTTCGTAACTATAATAGTTTGCAAGATGTTTAAAAAATAAACTTGAAAGATTTGAAAAATTGTGAAACTTTGAATTTTGGATAACTTTCGAAATGAAAATTTTTAATTTTTTTCCTTTGGTGGAACTTCGTCTTGTTAAAAATGAAAACTTTAGACCAAATTTCATCGAAATTGAAAGGAGTCGATGCCAACTCTTGGTCGAATGGACATGGAATGACCCAGTTACAATTCACCACCTCCAGGAGCTTAATTACTTCAGTAAGGACGATTCCCCTCACTCTCATCCACTTTTTGCCCGAGTGCTCTGCACAACTTGTCGTAAATAATACGAATATATGCGTGCAACGACTCTCTTAATTCCCAAAGCCCTTGAAATGATTACATCGTTGGCGTCTTCGCGGACTCCGAGCTCTCGTGGCCGATCTTTCGGTCGTCGCCTCTTGTTTACACCGTCGGTTTTCCACTGCCGTTACTGCCGCACTTCATTGTGTGTTACTGTGTGCGAGTGTGTGTGCTCTGTAACTCTAGAAGCCCCGCGGGGCCCTTATGAGGGAGAGAGAGAGAAGAGGACGTAATAAAGCTGGCGGAACGGAGCCGTTCTGTGGGGCTTTAAGGCAGTATACGCAGCCGGGTCGTGGCACACGCGGGCTATATTTTCCACGCGACATAAAGAACTTCCGAGGGAGAAGGAGAACGGAAAATAACGCTCGCGAGAAAGGCAATGATAAAGAGAGTGAGAAAAAACACGTTCTGCCTTTGTACAGACGCGAAGGAGAAATAAGAAAATGGAAAGGGAATCGCATTGAGCTAGATGGAGAAAGAAAAGTTACACGTAGACTCGTGTTCATGTCCGTCTCTCTCCCTCTTCCCTCTCTTCACCTCTGTGAACGTCCGAGGAAGAGTTCAGTAGGTTTCGAGGACACAGAGAGGCGAGGAATTCCCTCCTGCTCGAAGAATCCTCCTTTCATCTCGATTCTCTAAGTCCCAAACCAATTGCGAGACCAAAGAGGAGTTATTTTCAGAGATTCGTATTTGCCTGTACAACGATGCCTCCAGGCGCGTCACAAGGAACAAATGGTAATCCGTCATTGAAAAATTCGTGAAAGATTGATGGAACGTCGTGACTCGGGATGTTCGGCAGTCTGCGTGAATCCAGGTGGCTTAGAAGGGAAACAATGGGAGTGCACGTGGAAACTCGGAACACTCGAGATTGGCTATTATCACCTCTTATCAGGCGTGGACCGTGAAACAAGGGTCCAACGGATAAGGGATTATCTTCTCTTCGTGGTTTGCGCGTGTGAGAGAGCCAAAGCGCGGAAGAGTAACGGACCAATCTCTCGTCCGGATAACCCCGCGAGCGTTGCCCGGAGTCACGAGGTCACTTCTCCAATAGACCAACGCACACAGGCGCAAAGACACACGGATGGAGCGGCACACGGTCCCCCTTTTGTGTATTCCCTGTTTGCCATCATCTCCGTTGGTCGGTCCCTTCTGCTGCGACTCGTGGCCGAGTTTACCGCCGCGCTTTCACCGGACCAAGTATTTTTCCGCCGCGAGGCCATCATTTTTCCACTCCGGAACAACGAATGTCATATCTCTTTGTGTCGCCATGGGATTACCGCGCTCTGACGAATTACGAGGCTTATCCAACTGGGGAACGAGCGATTGCCAATGCGAACGTTCCCAAGCCAGTTAAGAATTAACGTTCAGCCGATGATCCCCCTTATCGTCCGGGAAGGCAGACGCGTTCTGGCAGTTTGAGAAGATATTGAGGTTGGACTTCTTGACTCCATTCGGCCAGTCATTTCTGACCGTAGGTGGTTCAACTACGGTTAACTACGCTTTAACTACTGTTAATTGTTACAGGAGTTATAGTTAGTATACCTACTTAGTATACCTACTTAGTATACCTACTTAGTATACCTACTTAGTATACCTACTTAGTATACCTACTTAGTATACCTACTTAGTATACCTACTTAGTATACCTACTTAGTATACCTACTTAGTATTAGTGAAGGGAGGAATCGGCTGCGATTCGGCCAGTGGTTCCAAATGAAATTGGACAATTTTGTGTAACGTTTCGATCCTTATTCGGATCCTCTTCAGATTTATTATTTCTAAAAATTACATTCATCTTAGTCTTATTTTGTATAACAGATTTTGATATGTTTTGATATGTTTTACATTATAAATGTATGTGATGTGTCATGACTGACCTGAATTCGTAGGGGTAATTTTTGATCTTTTTATGAATCTTGGATGATATTCATTATGAATTTATTATGTCAAGACAGGTCGTTTTTTTGCGATCTTTGATGTCTGCGAGAGAGAGGGTTTTGATATTTTAGTGCTTCGTTAATGTTCTTTGTGAGAAGGTGTGTATATGTTATTTACCTATGATTTTCGTATTTGATATTTTCCACGATTCATTTTTGATCAAAATTAACCTACTTAGTATACCTACTTAGTAGACCTACTTAGTATACTTACTTAACCAGTAGGTTAAGCAGTTATGCCTGATTTCCTGAGTCAGGGACACCACTTTAGAGTGATAATATTACTTATAAATCCTAGTCCTTGAGTTTAGAGAGTCAGCATCTGACCTAAGGCCCGTTGGATGAAGCATACTCAGATTGTTGGCTTGGACAATGCTGCAGCCAATTGTTGTGAATCATAGTTCTAAGAAACTATTCCCAAGGGTATCATTTTGGACATCTTTCCTTTGGACACCTTCACCTGTATCACCTTGAAAGCTTCAACTCGATAAAAAAAGTTAGTTAGCTATTTAATTTACCTAAATATCGCGTCTCAAGTTAAATGGGACACCCTGTGTACAAGCGAAATCCACAACGCACATAACTTAACTACACGGCGACCTAATCCTTCTCTGGACGCCGGAGACTGACGCGATATTTAACTCACTCAATCCCCCTTCCTCCCTTCGTGTCGTTTATCCGTGTCCAACCCTTGATCGCAGCGTGCGTCCACATGTTAAACTACCGCTTGTCCTCGTACATAAGCACTCACGCACGATTCAGCGTTGAGTCTACTTACCCGCAGTACGTGATCATTTCGTACGATCGTGATCGATGAAACGTACGTCACGAATCCGCTGAAAAAGCTGGACGATGGAAATGTTCTGAGCCGAGAGCGAGAGAAGGACAGGCTTGATGCGCCGTACGCTACAGAATGGCGATGAAACGGTGCTGGTTTCGATTCGTTCTCGAATCTGTGGTACGCTGATGACGGTTCACCGGAAATTGGTCCACGAGACCGAGTATCGACCAGTTTGATCGTTTAATTTCGTATAGTGGGCCAGAACAATGTGGAGCACAATTCTAAACAAAAGGAGGCCATTTTAGGGAGAGGCTGCTGCTGATGGACCAGCTCATTGCGAAAACACTCTAACCTCTGACGATAATTCTGCCGCTATTTTTTCCTTCAGCCAGACACAAATGGGTGGCGTTACAAGCCCCCATTTTCGCATACTTGTTTTTCTCAATTTTGGCTGAGGGTGCAGAGTGTGAGGAAGGACGAATACGCGTAAGAGGAGCCGCGAAGAGTTATGCCGAGAGGAAAGAAGGGAGAAGGTTTAACGCAACACGGCGAAATTCCCCACCAACTCAGACGCGACAGGGCGCGCCAGAGACGCCAAGTCTGAGGGTGCGTTATCTCTCCTTCGCTCGGACTTTTTCTCTATCCCGCTTTCTGTCTCTCTGTCGCGCTATGCAGACATCCTGACGCCGCACATTGTTTTTCCTCGAGGGGGTTCGTCGTAACTCAGGGAGTTTCGTCGGGATAGCCTCGGGCCAAACAAGTGTGTAATCCAGAGGAGCGGAATAACGTATACACGGAGACGAGGGAGAAAAGAAGAGCAAAGGTATGCTCGGGAAACACGGGAAAATTCAAAAACAGCTATGAACTTCGTTGTTTTCACGCTCTAGATCCTGTCCTGACAGACCATCAACTTTGCTGGAATGGCTTATGAAGATCGGTTTGGGTTGACAATCACCGAAATTACATATATTCTGTGAAACTAGGTCTGATACAATCAAAAGGGATCATTTTACCCATGGGGATCGTTTTGGAGACCTTTCCCTCGGTGATCAATTTCTCTTTTATGGAGGCTCATGTCGTTCAAATGAAAAAACGTTTCGGACAAAAGTTTTACATTTTTTTACGTACAAAACGGTGCTGCTATAAAAAATATAAGTTTCCAGTAAAAAAAAAAGTTTACCTTGATATGACCTTCAAAACGTTGATCCAAGAAAAAAGTGCGATAGTCACTTGATTCTTCATTTAAATCGACTGGACACGTGTCTCGGGGTTTTTGGATTTATCGCGTAAATATCGAGTTATTTCGGTGTCTCAGGTTATAAATGGGACACCCGGTATATTCGCACGGAGTTGCGGTGTCAGCTTAAGGGACACTGTTCGCGATCGGTACTATCGAAACGTTACGATGCTCAGTTTCCCACGCTACAAACACTCTCTCTTCCTCTCTGTCTCTCTCTCTCTCTTTCTCTCTCTCTCTTCCCCTCTCTCCCCTCAAACTGATGAATCCTCTCTTCTCGGTACATGTACACAGTCCTACGTACTGTTTGTGCATTAGATGCCGAAGAGCTTGAGTTCGCTCGACTAATTGACCACGCGTCGATTCTGGACCAAGCAAACAACTCGATGCTTAATTCGCGCATGATAATCGTGGAGGAAATCCGATTTTCCAATTTCACAACTTTTAACACACTTTTGAATCACAAAATGGCGGCATATCGTTCACTATTTGCATATTAAATTCAGTATTCGATGGAATCGTTCATTTTCTTAATCCATTCTTAAAAATCGAAGCCGATTTTTTCGAGCGATTATTTAGTTCAGATCACAAGATTTTTTTTTTGCCAAAGTAAAATGACGTTCTTTGGCGTTGTTTGGATCGATTGACGTGAAAAATTGGCGGATTGCAATGCATGAACACAAAAAAAAATCAAAGTTGGAAAAAAGTGTTTTTTTTAAGCAAAATTTTATCAAGACGGTCTTTGCCTATTTACCGAAATCAAGAAGGTTTGGTGAATGATATCTTAATCTGACAAATGGCGTAGTTCATGAAACGCCAATTTGAATTTCCTCCAAACTTTCCGAGTCTTGACATGGATCACATTTCTCGGATAAGGAAAGTCGAGGGATGAAAATGATTATATATCTGTCCGTATATTCTTGTCAGAAACCCGATGGTTTTCTTCATGAACTTCATGGAACGTCATGAACAAAAGTTGATGAACTAAAATATCTAATTTTTATTAAAAAAATTTTTTTACTACAGTTGTCATTTTTTTTTTAGCCAAATTCTACATTTCGCGTATTTAATCTTAATTCAAAAAGATTCTAGAATTTATTATTCGCTGTAAAGCCAATTTTCTGCCAAAACAACTCAAAGGGGAAGAAAAATTCAATTCATTCTTTTTTTAAATTATTTCTGTGATAATTACATGAAATTAATGTTACATTCGTCAGCAAGAAACTTTCCATGCCCCTGAATTGAAAATTTATTTTCTTCATCTCCAAAAAATGTTGAAGGTCGATAGAAATTTAGGTTTTTTTCTAGAACTTATTCAAAATCGAAGATCTGACATCTGTCAACGATTTTCGTTGAGAAATTGCCAACTTGCAATATCCATAAAACGATGATAATGGGAAGGGCCGAGATAAGGGCAGGGGTGATCGAAGGGCAAAGGGCAATGATAAAATAGTATCCATTGTATCTTCTCGTGACGTGCATCCACGAAAATGGCCTGGAAAGAAGATTATATATATCTATATAAACACGGATATAACGCCGGTAACCGAAACGTCGTCGTGTGGATTTTACTCGCTAAGGCTACGATGTATAATGCTGGGGATCATCCATTGGGATGTATATATGGATTTATAGAGTATATTTGGCGTGGAAGCGAAGAGAAACCGAGAGATATCGAGGGAATGGAAGAGCTTTGTTAGGCAGATGATTCCCTCGTACCAAAAGCCCTTGTTTCCCTTCTTCGTCCTTCCGACCCTCGCATCGTTCTTCGTTCTCTCGTTTCACCTTCACATATTCATCTGCAGTTACAGCTTCGACGAAATCCCCAACCCTCAACCCCCGAGAGCCTCTGAAATTCGCGCTCGCGAAACGGTCGAATAATTTGATTAGAGAACAATACGTTTTCATTAACAACCCTTTGGATTTCTGTCGTTTCTCCGCGCCTTTCAAAATCCAAACTATATTCTCCTTCATGGTCCTCGATCAGCTGACTGTTGCACGTACGCTCCTGTCTCGTATTTTCTTTTTCTTTTCAACTCCTGCTCTAATTAAACCCAGAAAAAAGGATCTGATCGATGGGTTCAATTTAAATTTTCGTTCAATTCAACATAAAAAACATTAATTGAATGTAATTACAATTTTAATTGAATGTATATTATAAATGGGTCATTCCACGCCAAATCGGCCAAGAGTTGGAATCGACCCCTTTCAATTTCGATGACATTTGATCAGAAGTTTTCGTTTTTAATGAAACAAAGTTCTACCAAAGGAAAAAAATTGAAAAATTTTTTTCCGAAAGTTATGCAAAATTCAAAATTTCACAATTTTATTTTTTAAATATCTCAAAAACTATTATAGTTACGAAAAATCGTTCTGAATTCGTCTGAAAGAGTTATACTTGGGGCTACGAAAAAAAAAAAAATTCCGAAAAAAGATTTTTAAAAATGATGAATTTGGAGAATTTTTAATTTTCAAAAATCGTGAAGATCTAAGTTCCGTATTAAATTTTTGATTCTATTCTTTTTATTATGTACCTTGTACTGATTTTGAAAGATTCTGAAATTTTCAGGATGGTTTCTTTGTTTCAAAAATATAAATTTTTGAATTTTGGTAAAAAAAAAATTTTTAACCTCTCCGTTAAGTAAAGTTGAGCAATCATGTAGTTTTGCAATATTGAGCAATAAACAATAGTAAAAGTAACAGTATTTTGATTTAAAAACATTTTTTTGACCAAAATTCAAAAAAAAAAAATTTTTTAAAACAAAAAAACACCATCCTGAAAATTTCAGGATCTTTCAAGATCCTATATAAAAAAAAAATTTAACAAAAAATTTAATGTTGATCGTTGATTACACGATTTTTAAAAATTCAAAAACTTATATTTTGAAAGAACAAAAAACAGCTTTCTGAAAATTTCAGGGTCTTCTAAGATCAGTACAAGGTATTTATAACAAAAATTGAACCAAAAATTTAATATGGAACTTGGATTTTCACGATTTTTGAAAATTCAAAATTTTCCAAATTCATTAGTTTCCAACATTTTTTTTGGAATATTTTTTTTTTCGTGGCCCCAAGTATACTCTTTAAGACGAATTCAGAATGATTTTTCGAAATTATAATAGTTTTCGAGATATTTAAAAAATAAACTTGGAAGATTTAAAAAATTGTGAAATTTTGAATTTTGCATAACTTTCGAAACAAAAATTAAAATTTTTTTCCTTTGATACAACTTCGCTTTATTAAAAACGAAAACTTCTGACCAAATTTCATCGAAATTAAGAAGGGTCGATTGCAACTCTTGGTCGATTTGACGTGGAATGACCCAAATATATGTATAAATTATTGATTAATAATAAAAATAAATTTGTTCGAAAACTTTTTTGAGCAACCAAGGTAAAAAATGAATAATTAACTTAAATAATTTATTTTAAACGTTGAAAATAATTAAAAAAAATTATTCACATTGACGAGAATCTATTCAAGTCAATTGAATCCTTTTTTTCATGATTAACTCAACTGCGTGATGCTTGGGCCAAGCTTCTGCAATTTTGAGCCAGGATTTCGTGAAATCCTGACGTTTAATAATTAAAATCAAACAATTAAAAAAATCAATTCACGTTAACGAGGATTTAGTTGAGTCAATTAAATCCTTTTTTCATGATTAACTCAACTTCGAGAGGTTCCAGGGAATCTTTTGCGATTTTACATCTGGAATTCGTAAAATTCTGACGCCAAATAATTAAAATAATTACAATAATTAAAATCAATCAATTAAAAAAATTAATTCACGTTAACGAGGACACAGTCGAGTCAATTAAATCCTTTTTTTCATTATTAACTCAACTGCTCGATGCTTGGGCCAAGCTTCTGCAATTTTGCGCCAGGATTTCGTGAAATCGATAGTTCTCAATGGCTTCAATGTGCACATTCGCTGCTCCAGCGATTGCGTAACATCGGCGGTTGTTTCCGTTATTGGGTCGTCATTGTCTCCTATACACATATACGTATGTGCATATAGAGGCCGAATCCGTTGTATTAATGCCTCATCTCTGGTATATGCGGCATCACCAATGCCGAAACTGATCGGCAATATGCGCGATTTGGTTGCCTCTGGTGTACTCCGGGAAGGTCGTCATCCCAGAAATCGCGGGAGTCCGCGTTCGATCCGCATATTATAGTGGCAACTCCGATGGGAAAATGGGTTATCGATTCAGGGAGGGGGAGTGGAAGGGAGCGGGGATGGGGTTAACACCTATTAGAAGAACCCCCGGAGAGTATTGCGATACCAGGACGGGGTGTATTTCTCATGTACGATGTCGACATTGTGATTCCCGTCTATTTCTCTCATAACTCGAATGGTTAATATTTTGCGCGCGCTGTTTCGAATATTTGGCACGTTTACAGCTCGCCGGTCATTTCTCCACCCGAAATGCATCGTTACCGCAATAAAATCGTAGAATTATGTCAGAACACATGCAACGCTGTAAAATATATCACGAGTATATTCGATACATTGATTTCGTTCCAAAAGTCTTATATATAGAGCACTATGGGGCAAAATGGCCACCCCCTAAAGAATTTTTTTTCCCAATTTGAAATCGATAAATATTATTAATAAATAGGGGAATGTGGGGCAAAGTGGACACGAGCTGGAACTGAAAATAATGTCAAGGTCATAAAATTATTACTTCGAATTCAGACCATAACTGCACGATTCTCGTAACGTTTCATACACTGTTGAACGATATCTTCAAAATAAAAAGCACAAAACACGGAAATCGTAAAATTAGAATTTTTGTTTGTTACAAAATTCAAAAAACAATAATGGGAAACGAATTTCACGACTCAAAAGTCGACGAAGATGTGAAAATATCATGATTTTTTTTACTAACAAAGTGAATTCATAGCACATTTTCCACATGGAAAAAATCGGAGCCAAAAGAATCTGAAGATCTACCTCGTTTTTTTTTACATTTCATTCGAGGATCGATTCTATTGGCTTCATTTCTTTGTTTATATTGTTAAGTTAAAATTTTATTCGGGCATAGTCGATTACAGTGTCTCTATTTTCAAGAATCGCCGAGTATAGATTTTTCTGCATCTGAGAAGGCGTGTCATTTAGCCCCCAATTTTTTTTTTTTACAAAATTCAAAAAACGAGAATGGGAAATGGATTTCACGATTCAAAAGTCGATGAATATGTGAAAATACCATGATTTTTTCACTAACAAAGTGAATTCATAGTACTACATTTTTCACGTGGAAACAATTAGAACAAAGTGAATCTGAAGAATTACCTCGTTTTTTCTTAAATTTCATTCGAGGAACGGTTTTTTTGGCTTTATTTCTTTGTTTCTATTGTTAAGTTAATATTTTATTCGGGCCTCGTCGATTACAGTGTCTCCATTTTCGAGAATCACCGAGTATAGATTTTTCTGCATCTGAGGAGGCGTGTCCATTTTGCCCCCAAATTTTTTTTTTTCAAAACCAGGGAAATTAGGATCGGGAATCAATTTTGGGACATGAAAGTAGTTGAAAGACCGCGTGCTTACCGATGAAAATCGTTAAATTCCTTAAATGTCCACTTTGCCCCATATTCTCCTAAATAATTGATTACATCATTTCAAAAATTGAAGAATCAAAAAAATTATTTTTAACCATTTAACTTATTTAAAATGTAAATTTTAAATAAATTAAATAAATAAATTTAAATAAAATTTTCAATTTTCAAAAATTATTCGTTATTTATTTATTTACATTAAATTTGTAGTTCTTTTGAATTTTAAATTATGAATTTATAAGTCATCGACGCTGGAAAAATTGTTCACCTCGTATTTTTTATTTTTATAATATTTCATTTTGTAGTTTTTATTTGAAAAATGTATTTTCAATTAATTTATTCAATGTGAAATTTAAATTTTAAATAAAATAAATCATTTAAAATTTAAATCTTGGATTGAAATGAATTAATTTTAAAAAAATTTCAAAAATACAAAATTTTTAATGTAAAAAATTGAAAATCGGAGTCCAATAATTTTTCCAGTGTCGATATTGGTTTGCCCAGATAGTTTTTTTGCCCGAATTTTTATTGGTGCTCCCAAAAATTGACGGTTGTCGACGATTTTATTGGGGCAACTTTGTTGACTTCCATATAACATGAAAAAAAAATATATATATATGGAGACCAGAGAGAAAGAGTATCACATTCGAACCGCAGGCTCTCGTTGAGGAGAAAAACAAACAACGAATGAGAAGATAAAAATTGCAGGAGAGAGACCGATAAAATCGAACAAGCCCGGGCACACGTGGATGTTCCATTTTATTTTCCATCATTCCATTGGAAACTCGCTCGTCCATAAATACCGGAGAGTCACGTCGAAGCGATCAAAAGGTACAAATGGTTACCTGTAATTGTCCATCGCCGGGTGCAAAATCCACGCGTGGGTGTTTTACAGGGGAGAAATTTACTCGTGGCGAACGATGAAACGATCATCACTGAAAAAAATACTACGATTTTACGTGTTTTGTTTCTACCGCAAATGTTCGGCCCCTTCATTATCGACGAAAAAAAGGGGATATGAATTTCCGGATTAATTCTGAAATATTGAAAAATCGTATGTCCCAAAATCGATCAAATTTCCGATAGTATTACGATTCCCAATATAAATTCAAAGTTTGACGAGATTCGAAAGCTCCGTATGTTTATAAATGAATATATATGCAAACAACGAAGAGTTTTTCCTCTTTGCTCTTCATATATATCGTTCCATTCTTTTTCACTTTGTTTCTCGAATCTCCCATTCCGCTGTTCGCATACTTTTGGCACGTTTTTGCGGCTCCTCTCTTCGTGTGTGTTTTCATTTTTTCTCCTCCCGTTCTTTTTTCAAATCGCTTTTCAATCTATCCCTTTGCTTTGTGCGAGAAAAATTCGTGGCTTGGCGAACTGACGCTGTACAGTGTATGAATTTCATTCTCCGGGCATTCTTTTTTCGACGAGGGAAAAGAAAAAAAAAAGAGTCTCGTCGAAAAAAAGGCCTCGTCGCTGAATATTCAGGAGAGAGACGCGCGAGTCAAAGAACTTTTGAAGTTGCGTGATTTTTCGTGCTTCTGAAAATGTCCGAAAGTATCACCCACAAAGGATCATCATTGAGGGTGGGAGGCTCAAAAAATAGGTGGATCCTTTAGAAAATCGATAAACCACCATGAAAATAAACTATATTCGTCATATATTCGATATGTGATTTTTATGTCATATGAAACGGTCCAAATTTTGATATCTAATATATTTTGATATATATTTAAATGTCATATACTAATATATTATACATTGCTATAATTCGATATAATATATATTTTTAAATAGATATTTAACAATAATATATTCAGCATATATTTTGTTTACAGACAGATGGATATATTCTTCATATAATTCAGATATATGAGGGATTCCACATCAAGTCGGCCACTCAATTTTTTGAAATCACCAAAAATCGCATACAAATTTTTATAAAGTAGTTTTAACTGTCAAGAATTCAGATTTTTATATTACTTATTTTAGCCGGACAAAAATACAAAAAAATGTCTTCTTCCATTTCGTAACTCGAAAATTATTCATTGTACGAAAAAAAAATACAACATGAAATTTAGGATTTTCAACGTACTTTTCACTGAAATTTTTTACGAACTCCTCCAAAAGCTCTATATGCCATTTTCAGAGCAAATAATGTTTTGATATTTTTTTTCTCAGATTTGTCTGTAGTTCTAACACTTTTTTACTTGATATATTTACAGACTATAAAAAAATTGGCTCAGTGGAGAATCCATTCCTTCCCATGCGTTTTTCATCCCAAATGAATACAGAAATTTCTCTGTGCATTAACAGGGTATTCATAGATATTATCTAAAGCCCGCATTTTTGTTTATTTTTTGTACTTTTTCAATTTTTTAAAACTTTTTACCTTTTAATTTTTTTAAATATCTTTTTGTACATTTAAATCCATTCAAATTTGAGTCAAAAGCTACTCGCGTCTCTCGATTGCAAAAAAGAATTAATTTACCCTCTTTGGATACACCGACGTTTCTATGGCCAATGAGTACTTTTTTAGTTCGATTCGGGCATGATTTTTGGGAATGAAGCAATGATCCTGCTTTGTTCCTAGAATCGTCCTCGCAGTATCAAAACGAGATTTTTTTTATTATTTTTCCCTGTCTACGATTAATAATGATAAAATATCAATATCTACACTATTTCGTTGAATCACTCCATAATGATAGATTGTATCAATAAAAATGCATTTGGAATAATGGATTCTCTACTACGCCAATTTTTGTATAGTCTGTAAATATATCAAGTAAAAAACTGTTGAAATTACAGACGAATCGAAGATGTCAATTTTGAGAAAAAAAAATGTCAAAATATTATTTGCTCCGAAAATGGCATATAACGCTTTCGGAAGAGTTTGTAAAAAATTTCAGTGAAAAGCACGTTGAAAATCGTAAATTTTATGTTGTACTTTTTTTTCATACGATGAATAATTTTCGAGCTACAAAATGGGACAAACAAATTTTTTGTATTTTTTTCCGGCTAAAAAATGTAATCGAAAAATCTGAAAAAAATCACAAATTTTCTTGATAGTTGGAACTACTTTCTAAAAATTTGTATGCGATTTTTGGTGATTTCAAAAAATGGGGTGGCTGACTTGACGTGGAATGCCTCATATATTAGACATATAACCAATATATCAAAGATACATTGATTATAAATACCATATCTAGATTTCGTGTATAAATAATCATATTTATATCTTGTTACATCCGAATTATATCATTTTATATATTTATCATATATGATCCACGTATAATTGTGGCCAAAAGTTGATGTATTACTCATATATTTGGGATAAATCATTCAAACACGGAATGAATGGATGATATATTCTAAAAAAATGGAACAATACATTTTTGATTATAAATACTTTTTCTTTCATGAGGAAAAGCTCTTTAAGCGGAAGTAACCATTTGTGGGCGATTTCATTTCGCATCGTTGAATAATTAATAACGATGCGATAATTAAGAATTCGTTAATTAATCGAGTGACTTTTAACGGTAACCGAAGCTTTTCCGAGTTTTGATGGAAAACAAAAAATTGTCGCCTCGTAAAACGCACGCGCGTTTATCGCAGAAGTTTCTCCGTGAATTCGTAGCTCAACAGCTTTTTTGGTCTCTCTCTCTCGCGGTATATCGCAGGGATACCAAACGGAAGAGGAGCGTGACGCGACTCTGACAATGTAAATAATTCAGGGCTCAATTACGTAAATTGCTCGACGGAGAGACGGAGAAAACGAGAGACGGAGACAGAGAGAGAGAGAGAGAGAGAGAGAGAGAGAGAGAGAGCGGGAAATGTGGAGAGAGGAAGAGAAAGAGAGCCAGAGGCTCGTCGTTGCAGTAGCAAAAGCGAGAGAATGATTTCCTTTCCGTCATTCTCGCTCTCTTCTCCGGCTCTCCAGAATGACGTGGCACAAGCTGCTCAGCAAGTGACACTCTTCATCTCCCTCCATCAAATTTTACATTCATATACTTTCCTTCTCTCTCTCTCTCTCCCCCATTTTCATTCCCGTTCCTTTTCTCCTCCATTTTGTTCGTCGCCTACGCCGTATATATTTTAATAACCAGTTTCACGATTTTCCTTTTTTTCCCTCCTTCCTTCCGCCCCATCTCTCGATTCTCGCGGAAGCGAAAGTGGATTTATAACTTGCCGCGTGAATCGAATTATATCGCGAAAAAATTTCAACTATGTACTCGCGCTCATCGCGCGGAAATAATATCAGCGAGAAGTTTGTGTCCACTCTCTCGTCCTATCTTTATCCTTTTCTCGATCCTTTTTTTTCATCTTCTTTCTCACCGTCACGAGAAGCGAGCCGCATCATCATTTATTCATTCGCGCTGCAGGGAATCCTGAATCATTTATGACCGTAAAAATGTACTCTTCCGATACAGAAACTCTAGTCCCATTCATCGTCGTGAATTCCACGACTTTTCTACTTCTATCATTTCCATCGCAGTCCTGAAATTCCTCTTTTCCTCCCTGAAGAGCGTCGAGTTCATCGACGCTGATCGAGTTAATAGGAAAATGGTGCGAATTAGAAATTACACGTGCAAATTCGAAATTTGCCAAATGAGATCCGAACCCCTCGAGCGAGTCCTTTGAGTTTCTTTTTTGTAAAACTAATCCAGATATTTTTCGTGATTTCTCAAAGTATTGATACATTCCTGGCAAAAATTACCGTAAAACGGGGCTACTTTTTTCGTGTTTCGGAAGTTTTTTGGTCGTAACTTTTTTTTAACGTCCAAAATTAAATTTCTTTTTGCTCGAACAGAACAATGTGTCTTTTGGCTATAAAATGTATAACAATAGCAAGCTCCACTAGATCCTCAGAATTTTATATATTTCGAGAAAAAAAGCCTAAGTAACCCCGAGTGTGGGGCTACTTTGGAGCAGGGTTGCAAGTAATGCAACCCTGCTCTTTTGTAATGCTTTTTGTAATGCATTACTTGCATTAAAAAAAGTAATGCATTAGCATTTTCATTAACCATTACATTTTTATTTATTTATTCATTTATTTATTTTCTTTTATTCTTGAAAGTGCCAAAAAATAAATAAATAAATAAATAAGAACTTACTAAAAAAAAAAATTTTTTTTTGGATAGGTAGTTAGTAAGTTTTTATTTATTTATTTATTTATTTCTTTTTTTGGCACTGTCAAGAATAAAAGAAAATAAATAAATAAATAAATAAAAATTTAATGGTTAATGGAAATAATTTTCATTAGCCATTAAAAAAGTAATGGTTAATGCATTACTTTTTCATTAAAAATTTTGCAACCCTGCTTTGGAGAGGCATTGAAATGCAACTTATGTCAAAGATCCACATCGTAAATGCAGCTTTGACATCATTTTGATGAAAAACAATAATATTTTATACATTGTACATGAAATTAAATGAAAAAACAACGATTTTTGACAACGAATTCGTCATTTTTATTGAAGAAATATTTTACATAAAAATACCAAATACTTAGGCTCGAATTTTGAGTTCTTAAGATCAAACTTGAGATCAAACTTTCTATTGAACTCAAATTTGAATTTTACTTCGAACTTGAGTTAAAATTTAAGATGAATCGTAAGTTTGAACTTGAGTATCATTATAAGTTCATACTTATGTTCAAACTTTAATGCGAACTTCAAATCGATCTTAAGTTCAAACTTAAATTTGGTTTGAGGTTTGATCTTGAGATCCATCTTGAGCATGAACTCAAGTTCGATCAAACTTCTTTCATCGCCTTCCTCAACCGTGTTATTTTAAACTAATTGTGAAAATATATTAAGTACGATCAAACTTAACTTTAAGCTCAAGATAGATCTCAAGTTCGAACTTCAAACCAAATTTAAATTTGAACTTAAGATCGATCTGAAGTTCGCACTAAAGTTTGAACTTGAGTATGAACTTGTAATGGCACTTTAGTTCAATTTACGATTCATCCTAAATTGGAACTTGAGTTCGATCTTAAGTTCCAACTTGAGTTCCATGGAAAGTTCGATCTAAGGATGGGACTTGTGACTTGAAATTCGGGCCTTACAGATGTAACGGAGGTTCGAGTCGTTCTTCTCGCCCTTCTTTATTCCCTTCATGCCAATGGCATCATCGATTGTTCGGACATCTTGGCTCGTTACACATATCTCCGTACCTGGTCTATGAATTACTTTTTTTCCTCTTCTATCCACTCCCCACACCCACTCCCGCCCCACAAAGTCACGAGGGTTCACTGCGCACACGTTTTGACCGTATTTTGCTGCTCGTCCAAAGTAGCCTCAAAAACCAACAAGGTAATCCCCAAAGTCAAAGTAGCCCCGTTTTCCGGTAGTTATTATCCTTCTATTCACCGAGACTAGCCTTTCGTCGAGAGAAAGTGAGAGAACGAAACAGATCGCTGAATCGATCGACTTATAATTCGATAATGGAGAATCGAGTTTCCAATCGTCGCGGCAATTTACGTGAATTTTTACATGCCGCTCGGGGTAATACCGAGAAAGCAATTTGATCGGGATTGGGGAGGGAGGAGAGGGCAATGTATACAGGGAAAACAGTGTAGCATCGATATAATAAAGAGGGGGGGGGGGGGGGGGAGACGTATAAATTTTGTCTTGCGCCAGCGTCTCTCTCGATTATATTCTCGGAGTCTCTCCGCGGGATGCCGGTATCAGCCAGGACATGATATATACATAAATATAGGGAACGTGGGGGAAAATGGACCCTGGAGGCAGAATGATCCAAAATCATCAGAAAAATTGAAAATCTGAAAAATTGGAAAACGAAGGAATCATCATTATTGGCGTTGATACACCTAAATTGACTCAACTACGTAAAATCAGGTCTAAATTTGATATTTTCATGACAATTTGATACGAAGAATTGGAAAAATGTTCAAAAAAATTGTCATTCGCTCATTGAATTAAAAAATAAACCAACCCAACTCTAACAGAATTATTTCAACCCCCTTTTACTAAAATACCTGGAAAATCCGAATCATACTGAATTTGCATCGTTACGAAAATAAGTTTCCTAACATCTTTAGAGATATCCACGCGTTAATTGTGCAATTAGCATTCCAAGTCATTGATAAAGACCCCAAAACATATTTCAACAATTTTTCACTCTGAATACTTTTTAGGAAGAATGAATTTTATTAAAAGGCTACTTCCGTTGCATCTGAACGATGCAAACTTTAACATCATAAATCCAAGGGCGAAGACAAAATGAGGAACTGGCGGCAAAAGGGCTACCTCCACAATGGTAAAAAAATATATTAAAAATATTAAATATTATTATTAAAAAATGATAAAAAAAATATTCAATATGCCTCGTTTCCTTGATTTTTCGAAATCTTTAGGGTCCATTTTGCCCCCCTTGCCCTATTATATCGTATATATAGATAAAGATGGGGAGAGAGTCGGGACTCTCACGCGACGAACGAGTCAATGGAGCGCTTGATTGAATTTCCTCTGCTCTGCGCAAATAAGTCGGTCGTTGAATTAATATCGATCGATTTCGTTCCTCCCCTCCTTACAAATGGCGAAAATCGAGAGATAGCCGAAGTATATATAGCATCATGGAGAGCGAGAGAGGAGGGCGAAAGTCCGAACAAAACTGCCGGATGAGAACGATGATCCTCCGATGGAAATGTATATATCTATATATCTATGTCTGCGAAATCGCGAACAGAGGATTGTCGATGTACGCTGACGATCCTCTCTAGCTGCTAGTTATCGGCTGAAACTCTTCTCACATCTCCCTCCCTTCTGCCAAATGTTTTTCCCCTTGCGCGTCCCTCGTCCCTTCGCATTCTGCATCATCCGGATTGGAGCAAATCGATTGGAAAGAATTAAAAAAAAAAAAAAAAAAAACAAGAAAAACTATCAGCCACTCCGATGAGCCGACGAAATCGGAAAATCGGCTGCCTTGTCAGGGACGATGTCTCGCCGTAAGGATAAACTTGGAAATCAGCTGATGACCGATGGGAATCCCTTGTGGGCGCAATTTCCTAAATCCAGAATGTCATCGAGTCTGTTGGGATTTTTCCACTCATTCTCTCCGGAATTTCATTCTGGATCGAGTCTCTGAGATAAAGAATCGGGAAAATTTCCCATGAAAAAGCTAACACGAGAATAAAATACAAGGTAAATGTCCCAATTATTGAACAGGTCCTAATTATTGAACACTATCTTATATTTTTATTATTTATAAAAATTTCATTACATATATGGAACTATCGAAATGTTACCTTACTTGTGCAAAAAAAGCTTTAATTAATAGAGAAAAAAAATTATTTAATCAGCAACGGTGACCCGATTTCAGGTCTCGTGGTAACTGCTTACCATTTTTGCTAAGACGCGCCGCTTCACGCATAAGGGCATAAAAAATTCAAAAACTGTCGCATCTCAAAAAGTAAAGGCGTTTCAGGTTCCTCAGAAAATTGCTTACAAATAACAATTTACATTTTCTTTTTAATTTATCATTTGTTAAAACATACGGTGTTCGATCATTGGCACATAGAAAATGCAGTGTGTCCCAATTATTGAACACTCGAATTCTCCAAGATGGCGTCATTAAACCCATCGAAACATCGAGACAGTTTAACGCGTGACAGATCATGTGAATCGGATTTATTCAAACAAAAACTGTAAGTTCCTGAATAACCTTACCTTTATTCTTTAAATAATAACTCTAAGATCGTCAAATATATTTTTTATTTGTATTTTCGTGCAATAAACATAAAAAGAATCGTTAAAAGAGAATATAACCTAGATGTAACCTAAAAATACGGATGTAATGTTCAATATTTTTTGCTCTCCGATATTTCAGTCGAAAAACAAGAAAGCTGCGACAAAATCAAACAAAAACAGAACATAAAAACGAGGAAGCTGAAAATAAAAATAAAATAAAGTTCGAGTTGAAAAGCAAAATTAAACCAAATGCGAATGAACCAAAAACCTGTCAAAAGAGACTAAATATATATTTTTGTATTTTTACATGATTAACAAAAGATTATTCGAGTGTTTGATTTTGCTTTTATTTCGTAATATTGTACCCAAAATAATATTTTCAGAACTGAAAAAGAATTCTCGAGAGTGTTCGATAACTGGGACATGCCTGTTCAATATTAGGGACACAGGCACTTCCAGTGTTCAATAATTGGGACATTTGCATGCTTCACATTGTTGTTCTTTTTATAAATTTGAAATCATTTATAAATCATTTAAAGGGTGATTTTTCGAAAGTAAAAATATCAAAATATCATTTGAACATGAAAGCGATGGTTTTTTTCTTGATTTTATATTTTTTTCTCACCGAATTCAATCCCTAGATCCTTAGCTGTTCAATAATTGGGACATTTATCTTATGCGGTTTATAGATGATGCAAACATTGTCAATCCAGATAGCGAAATGTTTCCAGTCGTAAAACTCCAAAAATTCACAAAAAAAACACGCGCTTCGTCCTTTTTCTTCGGATATTCGGGGAGAAAATGTGCTTCTCCGTTCGCATATCGTCGGGAAAACGAGCAATGAAAATCTGAGGAAAATCCCTGCGTCGGTATGGGACCTACTTTACGATTTTTCGTCTGTTTTACTCCGGTGAGCCTCCCCCGCAGAGGGGTGGTTAAATCCGGTGAAAATCTCTTCAGCGATGAGGTTTTTTCATCCTCTCCTTTTTTTTTCGTTGCCAGCTTAATGCTACCCGCGGCAGGATCCAAGAGAGAGAGAGATTGAGAGAGAGAGAGAGAGAGAGAAAGGGAGGGGTGCAGCCAGGAGACGAAAAGGGGTGTTCAGTAGAAATGCCCCCAGAGATAAGTAGATATCCAAGCGGTAATTGCATGCTCTCGCGAGCTCATCCTTCCCTTTCATCCACACCCTTTTCCCATCTGTCCTCTTCACTCCCCCTCCCTCTGCTTGCCCCCCTCTCTATTCCACTGATATGGCCACCCTTATTCTCTCCATCTTCCCTCCTCCTCCTCCAACCCTTCTGCTTCGGAATGCCAAGGAAATCCACAATTTCTCGCCCCCTCTCCGACGATCTCTTCTAGCTTCTAAATTTGTACAACAATTTCCCGATCCCGAAGCAAGCTTTTCATTTATACGGTACACACATGCACGGACGATTTTCTCTCGTATCATCGTCGATTTCTCATTCTCCTCCGTCTCTTTATCGTCTCTACCAATTTCGTGCTCCCACCCATTATTCCATGCACTCCGCGCGTCCTCGTTGTAACGTGGACTCTGTGTGGGTTAGCCCTGTAATGTACGTGCAGCTATTCTCCTGCACCAACCCTCGGATGAGGAACGAATGTGGGGAACGGAGAAGAAGCGCGAGAGAGAAAGGGAGGGCGATAGCAGTTGGAATCCAGCCGCGGGCGTTGGAATACGGCTCTCGCTAATTCGTGCTAATCTAATTTGGCCGAAGCTTCCTCTCTGGTCGAGCAGTGACGGGTTGAAACTACTCGCGAAACCCGCCAAGAGCATCCCCTCCAATCTCTGAAACCTTGGCTCATTCTTCTTTCTCTCTATATTTTTATTTCCCGACCCGCAGAGTAGAGAAAAGAATTTATGAGGTTTAAGTAATGCATATTCACGGTTTTGAAAAATCTGCAGATCATACGCGAGACAGTGCACCCAGAAAAAATATCTAGTCGTAGGTACTGTAATCGTTTGTTTGATTATTTTTTAGTTACTTCAAAGAAAATTTTCTTTCCATCCAATTTTGGGCGATATTTATACTTCCACTATATTTATTTATTTGAATTCCCTGACATCGAGAAACAGGCGTTGAAGAAAAATTCCATTCGTTGTTACTGAATACCTATTCACCCGTAATCTCATCCGATCGTATCTGCAGATTTGTCAGTACCCCAAAAATCCGCCAGGTGGCTACCTCTCGCACAAGCGAACCTGCCTCTCGACGCCTATATCCTTTCCAAGCTCGTCCATGTTCGATATCCTTATTTTTCAGTATCGATATCTAATACATTGAACATTGCGGCAAAACGCAAGATGGTCGAATCCCCGAAAAGTATTCCCATAAAAAAGGGTCTTTGTCTTTTTCCTTCTGTTAAAGAAAAGACGAAGCTCTACGAAATTGTAGACTTCATATGTGTAGCTATACATTCAAAGATTGAAATGTTTAAAAATATATATGGTGTAAATATTGAAAAAAAAATTATTTCATTTAAATACATATTTGTTCAGTTTGAAATAATATTTATTAATATTAAATAAAAATTTATTAGATCGCAATATATTTTCCTAGTAGGTCATTCAAAAAAAAAAAAAAAAATTCGTTGACATGAATAGAGTTGTATTGGGGCGGCCTACAACTAAAAAAATTTATTTGGCTTGACTAGGATTTAGTTAAATGTACTAGGTTTTTTTTCTGGATGTGGAGATCGGCGTGTTGGAGGATTTTTCAATAGTACATTATGATACGAGTACGATAAAACTTTTTCTGACGAGTGTGAGTTTGCAGCATGAGCCGAAGGCGAATGCTGCAATCCCACGAGCCAGAAAAAGTTTTTCGTACGAGTGTCATACAAAATTTTACTGCACGAGGGTGTAAAAGTACACTTAGTGTACGTGAAATGGGTCTTCTACGTACAGAGTGCAATAAAAGTTTGTTTTTTAGTCTATAATTTATTTTCCGGTATTTTTTTTTTCATTGTGATTGGAGCTGAGACAGAAATTGAGATATGCCGGACAATTATGCAATTCAAGAAATTTGAAAAAGGTTGGAAAATATTTTGAAAACCGATGACTCAGTTCTGTTGATCCAAATGAAATTTTTAAATATTTATAATGCGATAAATTGAACAATGGCGCAAAATTCGCGTTTGAAAATCGTGAGAAATGGACGTCGATTTTTTCAAACTGTTCCACAAATCAGGGGCGGGGTCGAAGAGTCGACTAACCAATATTTCGAACGGCCGAAGTCCCGAATTTTACGATTACGAGCGTTAGAATAACGAAGCGCCGAAATCCCGATCGCCAGAAAAGAGAAAGTCGAGAGAGCCGCCCCATGCGTAAGAGAGAGAGGAGGTGCATCTCTCTCTCTCTTACGCATGGGGCGGCTCTCTCGGCTGTCGCTTTTCTGGCGTTCGGGATTTCGGCGCTTCGTTATTCGAACGCTCGTAATCGTGAAATTCGGGATTTCGGCCGTTCGAAATATTGGTTAGTCGACTCTTCGACCCCGCCCCACAAATCATTGTAAATGCTTCCTGACTTCAATCTCGAAATATTATCCCTGGATACTTTTTTTAAAATTCCGAGAGAGAAACTGTGACCCTGAGACCGAAAAGGATATTTCCATTTTTATTGACTCGATCGATTAGCGCTTGATTTTTCGATAATGTAAAAAAGATAAATAAAAGAAACCTCCAATCCCAGATTGTCAATTTTTTATTTATTTAAAAATGTTGTAATTACAAATTTTCTTGATTACAAATTTTTTTCGTTACAAATTAATTACAAACGTCGTACATGATATTACAAAATAAAAAAAAATGAAAATACTGCAAGTTAATTCTCACATTCCCAGCTCATGTGTATTTTATCACTCTCATTATCGTCTACGGCGCTATTTTCCATCCCACTCCTCGCGGCGATAAATCCAGCCAAACTCGAGTATAATCCTGATCTCCGTCTCTCGCGGGGATCCCTTTTGTTCCCCCTTGCAAGCCCGTATTGTAATACATATATACATTTATACAGGAATGTGGGGTAAAATGGCCATCATAAGAAGATAACGAAATGATTTTGCGGAATTTAATTCCAATCGTCGCTGCGATTATTCGATACTCTAATATTTAACATTTCATTATTTAATATTTAATATGTCATTTTTAACATATTTTAATATTTTCCAACTCTTGATAGGCACTTTTTTATGAAAATGTCATTATCCAGATTCAGAATTAGCGTGGGAAGTTTCTTTTTAAATATTCACTCTCATAATAACAATAATTCCCGCATTTTCTAGATCTTTCTATTTTCAATGCTTTTCAATGATTCCGGAGCATTCGCGTTTTGCCCCAAGCTGCCCATTTTGCCTCACATTCCTTTATATATATAACTTAGCGAAGTGCTGGATGTCGAGAATGTAGAAGAGAACAGCGAAAGGGAGAAAGATAGAAAGACAAAGAGAGAGAGAGAGGGAAAGCGTAATCCATTTTGTCTGGGAAAATGCAGTGTAATTGCAAATCGTAATAGTGAGTTTGTAGGTGTACGTTAAGGTAGCCCGAGAGTCGCGCCATTAGCGCTGTATCACTCGATGTGCCTCATCCTCTTTCTCCCGCAATTCCCTTCGTTCTATCGTCCAAAATGCCCTCCTCAGCCCGGGCAACATTTTCCTCCTGCTTCGCGTTTCCTTCGCGTTTTCCAGCGCGTCGGAAGGTGAAAACGGCAACGCCAGCGAAATAAAAAGCCCGTTGCCGTTTGCTCGGTACGATGGAACTTTCTCGCTGCTTGAGAAACAAAAATATCCATCGTGAGATCACGAGAATCGCACAGCAACTGCGAAATATCCTTGGCGCCGCTTTTCTCCCTTCGCTTCTTTCCCTCTCACCGACCCTCGTGGAGCCTCTCCCTGAGAATTAAGAAATACTGAAAGTGAGACGGACGAGAGGAAACGAGGAATCGAGAAACTTCATTCTTTTCAAATTTTCTTTGCGACGATGAGCATTTTGTCGAGCTACATTAAAAAAAAAAAAAAAAAAAAAAAAAAAAAAAAAAAAAAATTCACCATCCATTTTTTTTACAACATATTTATTAATATTTTCATAATAAACTACGAAATTTTCGAGAAGAAAAAGTAAAAATGTCTTTATAAATCCTACCTCAGAAAGAACGAAAAAAAATCGCAAAATGGCGGCTGTCTGAACAAAAAAAAGGCGTTTTCGACTCTTTTTTTCGTAGTTTTCATTTTTTTTACGATAGTAAAAGAAATAATTTTTTGACAAAAGTTGTAGGGACGATAGAGAGTTATACATTAAAGATTGGTAAAAAATTTGACGTAAATCGGTTGACTAGAACTTGAGATATTATGTCAACCGTGTTGAGAAAAGTAATCTTGAGCAAAACGCGCTTAAGGTTGTTTAGAAGCTATGAAACCTTTGAAGGTTAATTGTTCAATAAATAGCTTCTCAATCGTAGTGAATTTTTACACGACCTCCTGAATACTTCATGCAAGAACATACCAAATTTTCAGACTTATATCATCATTACTTCAACCTCCTCAAGGGTTCAAATAAAAAATGAGATAATTCTGAAAATTTGGTATGTTTTTGTATGAGGTATTTAAGAGGTCGTGTAAAAATTTCACGACGATTAGGAAGCTCGTTATTAAGAAATTAACGTTTTGGAAAAACAATTTTTTAAACAAATAAAAAAAAATATTTATCAATAAACGTCGTTTTCTTTCCGTTACTTCCAATATATTGTGGATATTAAAAAATTGAGAGGTCAAAACAAAAAAACTTATCGCAAAGTTACATCAGTTTCCATAAGACTTCATTTAATTTTTTTCAATTTGTTAATCTTAATTATTCGATAACGAGCTTCCAAATCGTCGTGAAATTTTTACACGACCTCTTAAATACTTCATTGAAAAATATACCAAATTTTCAGAATTTTCTCATTAAACGTGATTTGCTTCTAAACAACCTTAAGGACGCTTTGCCTTTACCCTCCCAGGCAAAAATTTTATCTGATTGAAATTTCCGTACTTCGTGATACAATAAAAATTCGAAAAGATTCAACAACATTTGGCATGTCATAAACAACAACAATAATAAATAATAACATTGCCCAAAAGTTATTGATAAATTGTTTAAACGAATAATTATTCAACCATTTTTCGCTAAGTTCTTTTCTTTCTTAAACAAGCGAATCCGTCAATTTTTCTGAACGCATAGGAATTTTTTCAAAATTTTCTCTCTATTTTGAAATTCTATAAAAAACATTCCAACATACAAACAAAAAATGACTAATTTTGTATGTTTCTGCACACAGGTTTATCGTCATCATTGAAAAGTTTCAAAGACACTGGGCCAAAAAATATATAAATACAGCCATTCTAAAAATTCCAAAAAAGAGAGAAAATTCTGAAAAAATTCATATGCGTTCAGAAAAATTAACGCATTTGATTTGTTTAATAAAATTACGGAAATTTCAATCAGATAACATTTTTGGCTGGGACGGTAGAGGCACTAAAATAGCTATAACGCCGTAAATTATTGAAATTAAAAAATTTCCTTTCGAGGCTATATTCTTAAAGGTCCAAACTTTAAAAAATTTAGAAACAATAGATTCTTTCAAAATTCTAGACCAGAATGGTTGCGTAAATTCTTTTTTTCCTCAACAGGGCGGAGGGCAAAGATCCCTGGAGGATTCACATTGCCAATGTTTGCTCTCTCCGGCACTCGTTATTATTTCCGTTCGATTGATGCTCCGCCCGAGGACAATATATACGTATATATATGTACTCCTAAAAACGTGTGTGTCCGGTTTTGTATATAGAGCTTAATGAAATTGACATTGAGTGTCGGAGGGTACACACGACGATTCCCTGTCCAGCGCGGTCCTCTTCCCATCCGCGGCTTGGTACCGCTGGAAAGGTAATGATATATATGTATGTGTAAGTGAGATTGGTCATCGAGACCGTTATAATGAAGCAGAAATAGCGTTGCCCATGGGCAAACATCAACGCGCGGGGGTTTTGCTGGAATAGGCAACTAACGATTAACGCTCGTATCGCACAATAAACGCTCGCCAACTGCGACGAGGCGTGCTTGGGGGCAAATAGCTTATCCCCGGGGCCATAACAACGTAAAACGCGCGACGAATGACGAGATAGAGAGATAACATACGCGAAATAATAGAGAGATACGAGAGGTTGATCGCGGCTCCCGTTCGAACCGCGCGTCCCTTCCCTTCCCTTCCCTTCCCTTCCCTTCCCTTCCCTTCCCTTCCCTTCCCTTCCCTTCCCTTCCCGATACACCGCACGTATTATGCGTATGAACATTTATGTACTGTACCGTACTGTGTACCGCCAGGTACGGATGGGAATGCGCGCCGGATAAAAGCTCCGGCGTCGAATCTATTCGGGAGTTTTAATGATATTGCAATTTCGTTTAACGGAGCATCAATTTGTTAACCGCAGAATCGATGAACCCCGCAATTCGCGGCACATTTTACGGTTCGATAAAACAACCCGCGAAAGATTCCGTGTTTTTGGGGGTGTGAGGGTTGAGGTGCCAAAAGTATATTGATCGATGTATTAAAAATATATCGACCAATAATTTTAGGCCATGTATGAATTATTTATCCATGATATAAATATAATTGAAATTTATCAAGATACGCAAGTGGTAGATACATGAAATCAATGTATCTTTTCGTTGCCACAAGTACACTCTTCCAGGCGGATTCAGAACGATTTTTCCCTAACACAATTGTTTCCGAGATATTTAAAAAGTGAACTTGAAAGATTTGAAAAATTGTAAAATTTTGAATTTTTGATAACTTTCGAAAAAAATTGAAATTTTTTTTCTTTTGGTAGAACTTCGTTTTGTTAGAAACGAAAATTTCTGACCAAATTTCATCGAAATTGAAAGGGGTCCATAACAACTTTTGGTCGATTTGACATGGAATGACCCATATATCAAATAAATGACACTCTACTCTTGTAGGGGTAGAGTAGATTGTGTAGGGTGATTAGAAACAAAACAAAGTTTATTAGAAAAATCTGAAAGATACCCCAGAAAAATCTTTTTCGCCGATAGTCTTGGCTTCTTATGAATGTTCAATGGACCCGAGAATTTTAAAAATAAAAATTGAGCAAAATTTTACATCCATCGATAGTGGTGAACAATTATCGAAACTTAATAAAATGATAATTCAAATTCTTCACAAATATAATACATTTAATTAATAAATTGAAGTAATAAATCAATAACTCGTGAATTTGGTACAGATTATGTTAATAATGTCCCCCTAGACCAATAAATAGTCGACAGAGTCTTTGTTTGCTAAAAAGAGCTGGCTGAGGTCAAGCAAACATTTTACCGTTACGAAAGTTCAAAATATCAGCAGCGGAAAGGGATTCGGCGTGTACGTAAAAAACGTCATCGTATATTTTATCCACGATGAAAATTCGAATTCGAGACACGGAGAATCGAGATTTAGCGTCCAACGGAAATCGTCCACCGTGGCAGCTGATCAAATATAAATATCACGAGAAGGGACACGCGGGGATGTGGATATTGCCGAACTGGGATTTCGTGCGAGAGGCTTTCGTGTAACAACTCGAAGAAGCGTATGAAAACGAGGATCCAGAGACAAAGAGAGAGGGGTTTTTAATGTATTTGCCCTGGCTACTCGTTGGCCCAAAGTGACACCGCATTGTCGCGGTGTCGGTCCTTATCTCCTTCTTCTCCTTCTTCCTCTTCTTCTTCTGCCACGTACATTCTCATGTCTCGCCAAACTGTGACGTTATTTTCCCTCCGTACGGATTCACTGATCCCTCCCTTGATCCTACTCTCGAGGGACGGTGGATCAGGGGATTTATCATGGGAGTGTATCGCCCACTGCTATGCCACAAACAAATATCACATATATTTATCTCGCATCAGGCTATTTGCAGTAAAAAACAAAGACGGAAATAAAAAACGTCACATTACCGATGGGGCCGAATAAATCCGGACGTTTAGCACTGAATAAACGCAACTATGAGTCCTCCATCAAGTTGACTTCCCCAACAAAAATTTAGGCACAGGGTTCTGACATTTGTTTCATAATATTCTGACCCATTGTCCTTTTTTTCTGTTTCAGGTGAGTCCTCGTAGTCTTAGCTGCATCGCTGGCAATTCCGCCCTCGCTATTTCTCGACAACAGGTACGTCTTCGTGCTCTCAAAGTTCATCGGGGGTGGATAACATTTTTGGTACCTCTAAGCCTGGATCGTGGATACCGAAGAACCAGTATTACGCCTGTACCGGCGTTGCCATTGGGCAAAAGCCCTTTCCAAACGACTGTTGGGTTAAAGATGATGACGGTAGCGCGTCTGTATGGCTCACCAGGGGGTGAAACCAGGGGGTGAAACTAGGGGGTGAAACCAGGGGGTGGGATATCGTCAGGACGTACGTGACGTGGCCTCGAGCTGAAATGGCAGACGGAGTCGGAGATGGGATGTTGTCCAGATCGAAGTGAGACTCGCGGCGAGAAAAAGGGGTTCCGGATGGTTGAAGATGGTGGATCCAGCAGGGGGATGGTCGCGCGTTTCGGGGAACCGTTGGAGGAGCAATAAGGAATTATTGCGGTAGCATCGACAAACGGCGACTACGTGGCCGCACTACCTAACATTCTCCTACCGCTTCTTCCTCGTTTTCTCGTGCCACTTCTTTCTCTTCTTCAGCTCACAGGAATTCCACCCTTCTTCTTTCCCTCTGTCTCTCGTTTCTTCTCTTTCGACGATCCAACGAAAATGCTGCCTGCAGTTTTCTCCCCGCATCGTCTCTCGTCCCGACTTTGTATCTCTCATTCCGCTACTCGTCAATATGCAATGTCCGGACTTTGTCATTCGCAAAAGTCACTCTCTGGCTTCCTCTCGACTGCCTCTTCCAACGTGCAGTCGGAAGATACTTTTGTCCTGTACAAACTGGAAACGTCGATTCACCGGACGCGTCAACGTGTCCCTTATTCTTCGGTCTCTTGTGCCATATATGGGGCATTCCACGCCAAATCGACCACTTTAGAACCCGACCCTTTTCGATTTGGCTGAAACTTTTTTTTATATTTTTTTACCCTATCGAAAACATTTTTCAGAATTTTTTCAAATTTTTACACCCAGCCGATAAAAAGTTATAAATTTGTCAAAAAAATTGGCTCTTTATTGTTCAAATAGCTATAACTTTTTTAAAATTTGACGTATTGAGACGATTTTTTTTTCAAAATTTTTGTTTTTTAATGTACTTAAAAAAAAAAAATACAAAAAAATTATAAAAACCCATCTTCATCGTTTTTTTTTTAGATTTTCGGAAAAAATCGCAAATTTCTCGATGATTACCGTTTTTGATTTTTTTTTCTTTTTATTATATCAAAGTTTGACATTTTCTGCAAATCGTCAAATTTTTTCAGAGTGGTGTTTTTTCGATTTCTATTTTTTTTTCCAATTGAAAAAAAAAAAAACTTTCTTTCAACCAGCCTTATTTCTCGGAACACCATTCTGCAAATTTTTGAGGGTGTTCAGAGGACTTCAAAACTTGAAAAAAAAAAAAATTGAAAATGGTAATCATCGAGAAATTTTCGATTTTTTCCCAAAATTAAAAAAAAAAAAAGATGAAGATGCGTTTCAATAATTTCTTTGTATTTTTTTCGAAAACAATATTCAAAAACAGTTTTCGAAAAAAAATATTAAAAAATTATTGAAACCCATCTTCATCGTTTTTTATTAGATTTTTGGAAAAAATTGAAAATTTCTCGATGATTACCATTTTTGGCTTTTTTTTCTTTCTATTGTATCAAACTTTGACATTTTCCGCAAATCCTCAAATTTATTCAGAGTGGTGATTTTTTTATTTTTTTATTTTTTTCCATTTAAAAAAAAAAATTCAACTAGCCTTATTTCCGATGACACCATTCTGCAAATTTTTGAGGGTGTTCAGAGAACTTCCGAACATGAAAAAAAAGAAATAAAAACAAAAATTTCTCGATGATTACCATTTTCAATTTTTTTTTTTTCAAGTTTGGAAGTCCTCTGAACACCCTCAAAAATTAGCAGAATGGTGTTATGAGAAATAAGGCTAGTTGAAAGAAAGTTTTTTTTTCAATTGAAAAAAAAAATAGAAATCGAAAAAACACCACTCTGAAAAAATTCGAGGATTTGTAGAAAATGTCAAAGTTTGATATAATAAAAAGAAAAAAAAAAGAAAAAATGGTAATCATCGAGAAATTTTCGATTTTTTCCGAAAATCTGAAGAAAAAAAAACGATGAAGATGGGTTTTTATAATTTTTTTGTATTTTTTTTTTCAAAAAGTACATTAAAAAACAAAAATTTTGAAAAAAAAATCGTCCTGACACGTCAAATATTGAAAAAGTTATAGCTATTTGAAAAATGAAAAGTTAATTTTTTTGAAAAATTTATAACTTTTTATCGGCTGGGTGTAAAAATATGAAAAAATTCTGAAAAATGTTTTCAATAGGGTAAAAAGAAATAAAAAAGTTTCAGCCAAATCGAAAAGGGGCGGGTTCTAAAGTGGTCGATTTGGCGTGGAATGCCCCATATATATGAAAATGATCACACAGAAGGAACGATCAAGTATACTCATTTTCGCTGGGTGGCCACTCGGTTTCGTCTCTGGTTGGGCCAAGAAGCGCGTCTGATGTCTAATAGCTCTTTCCGGCCACGTACGAGCTTCGCCTTGCGGTTTCGCGATTGGAAAGTTTCTGCCCGTACGTGGGAACGTCGAAGACAGGAGCAAGGGAGAGAGAGAGAGAGAGAGAAAACTGTGAAAGAACTTGGCGGAGTTTCGACGACACTTCGTACAATTTGTCGCGGCGAAACTTCAATCTTCCCTCGTTGAAGTCTCGTTCCCGCGAGTCTCCAATTCGGGAGGATGAAAGGCCCGCTTTTTTTCTCCTTCATCGTTATTGCAGAGCGATTTATGTGTTCATGTCCGACGAGGAAACTTGCGAAGTTTGTATATATGCCGTATGGTGAGGAGAAAGATGTTGACGATGGTGAAAAAGAAGGGAGAAAAAGTAGCAAGTTGACACGGGAGTTTCGGGTACGGAAGGAAAAGGAGCTGCGAAGGCCGTAAAGCTACCGAGTGTGCTTTGTAGAAACAAGAAGTAGAAGAAGAAGCGAGTTCGTGCGAGGAAGCAGAAGCAGGGTTAGTGTCGGGCTGGATGGAGCTAGAATTTTACGTTCAAGGCGCAAAAGAGGCGCGACGGTTCGGCCTCTCGTGCAATTTCGTCACGTACGCGTCATAAGTCCTCGTAGAGCGCCTTTAAGTAAGAAGTAACGCCTCTTCTGCTCGGTACTCGAGGGCTCTGTGCAGTCGAGTTTTTCAAGTATCCCAGAAACAGAGAGGCAGAGGGAGCCTTCCCCAGAAACATTGCGAAGAGACGTTTCACGGTCTACCGCTGGTATTTTCCTCTTCCAGACTCTTTTCTCGTCTCCCACATCGTTGTCATCCCCTCAGCCGCATCCCTGGGCGTATTCCACGTTATCGCGGTTAACCTTTTGGGTCTCTGTCCACTGTTGACGAACCTCGTCAGGGTGCGAGACGCACGATTGCACAGGGTCATCATCGGGAACTCCTCTGGAAATATCCCGAAATTCCAAGTTGGGTAGCGCGCGGTGAAGGTCTTCGACGCCGGAGTCAACTGTACGAGGTGTTTGGAAGAGCGGTCAGCTTACACCGGAGTTAACCCCGACGGAGTTGTTGGCAAAGGAGTCAGGGTTACCTCTGTTGGGAGGTTGGTTAGGGGCTGCTGCTGCGAAAATTACCCCAATGGCAATCTTCTTGTTGGTCGGACTACGTGAATGAGAGAGAGGGAAGGTGAAAATGGTGGTGTGCTTGTGCGGTGGTCAGGCGTCCTCGGCATAACAAATCCACGGGGTATTCCGGTCATGTAGCCTCCGGTCGGTCCATTTCTATACTCTTGCCTTCGTGGCAACCGCTTCTCGTTCTCCTTTTCCTCGTTGGCAGTTCGTCGCCATACCGCTGGCACGACCAACGACCAAAAGCGACCCTGCTTGTATAAATACTATATACGTTCCTCCCTCCCTCCTCGGGTCTCCTCGCCCGAAAGATTCGGGAACAACTCGACACCCCTCCTCACGCCCGGTGGTATTAATTGGCTTACGAGGCGACACTCATTAGCACTTTGAGCAAGAGTGACCCACCATCCGCCTCGTTCATTTCCCTGCTATCGTCAACGTTTCAAAGCACGCTCATGAAAACCCACACCTTGAAACCTCCCAGTATTCTTCCCGATACAACTCAGCTCCAAATTAAGGGCTTACACACAAACCTAGAATTTTCAAAAATTCGTTTTTGTTTGAATTTCACCATTATTGAAGGAATTGAAAAAATGTCACTATTTCGAAAAAGGGAGCTGATTCAAGAATACCCTTCGCTGATAATTGAACCAACACAATTTTTCCGAATTGCGAGAAAGAGAAAAGCTTGGAGATCCCGCGGTCCGATCATGGACGAGATTTTTTCAATGGGATGATGTGCATGAGGAGGTAACGCGAGATGAAGTGCACGGTTACGTGAAGCTTAATGGGTATGAGGAGCACAAAAGATAGCGGAGATGAATCATCGCGTGCGGTTTTACAGTACATGGAGAGCCGTGTTGAGGAGAGCCGAGTCATTTCTCTTCATCTTTTCGCTCGCTCATCTCTCCGATGCTCGAGCAACGAGAGGTAGATGCTCTTTTTTTTTGCTAAAGAGAAGACGAAGGTTTCACAGATGCGAAAGACTTTGTAATACCTGTCGGACCATAATACACCGTGTACATGATAAACCTACACTCGGGCGTATGAAAATCCAGCCGATCCATTTCGTTACATAAATATATACATACATATATATACTTCAGACGCATTGTCCGATACAGAGTTCATTTTTATATCCTATGTGGTACACGAAGCGATGTTTATCCTCGTATACGACTAGATTGATCGGCTTCAAGGTTGGAAAGTTGATACGCGAGACAGCCAGTCTCAGTTGGCTTATCAATAGAGACTTGAAGCTCCCCGAGTTTCACGTCCGAGAGAATCGTGGAGATCGGACGAAGGAGCCCCGGCGGTAACGTTTCGACATCGATATCGATAAGCTGATCAATCACACAGCTTTAGACAGTATCGAATATCTGTACGTCGAAGGTCCTCTTTCCTATCTCTCTCTCCCGGTTCACGAGATACCTTTTCACAGGGATCCTTGAAAAACCCGAGAAGACAATTCACCACAGGGACAACAACATCCCTCGGATCCGTAGGTTTATCACGGTTGTAACGCGAACTGGCGGATTAACTTTGAAAAATCTCTGATGAAATAGCTCGTACTCGTGTGAATTGATACGGCCAACGATCCGTCATTGCGATAGGTCGGATCGTCCAACGCAGTCCTTCCAAGAAACGGCATTCATTTCCATCGCTGGACCGTCCATTTTGTCTTCAGCGTTGCATCGATAATTCTGCATGAGTTTGAATCGCAAAGCTCCGGGCACTTCGCTTTTGGGCTTGTATCGTGCTCTGGGATAATTCTACACGAGAGTGTTTGACGACCGATGTTCTGCTGGCGTACAAACTGCACGTTTCCCATGCGATGTTCATTCGGTATGAACCGACCAACGAGCCCTCGAGCGATGTTTAGCATTAACGACAGTGGCGTTGGTCGTATTCGCGGGTGTGTCGAACCTACGAGTATCGAAACGCAAACCCCTCTTTGTACACAGATGCATCAACGTAGGATCCCGATTATCCGTAGGGAATGAAGGTGGACACTGTGCGAAATACCGCTGCGTGTACATGCGTATCCGGTATAGTCCAGGTACACATCGATTCAGCGCGGTCTAGCTCGAAGGCAGCAGTGCGTGGAGGTTACGAAACACCCGAAGGGATCTCGGTATGTTACATATATATATAAATGTAGGATCCTGGTCCGATGCTCTCACCGAGCAAGAGTCTCCCTCGCACCGGGGGGGAGTAAATCCAACTGCATCAGTATCGCGAGCATATAGATCTCGATCCTCTCAGCAGTTTCCCCTCCTCGGATTCGCATACTCGCGGTTGCCCACTCTTGCCTCCCCATCACCCCATAATCCTCGTGTCTCTCTTGGTTTCTCCCACCGCACTGTCCACAGACCATATCCCATTCGCCTCTATATACCCTTCGCCATCTCGAATACACACCCTGAACTCTCGGTAGATCCAATTTGATCGGAGGACCGCAGCATCTCCTTCTGCCCTATCTCCGATGTCTCCCTCCCTCGGATCCGTCCACTGTTCCATCCGATCGTTTCGTCCATCTCTCCAACCAACTCTCTCTCTCTCTTTCACGAATCTCCAGGACCACACTGCTGGACAATGCAAACCGCACATGGCAATTCGATCATTTGATATTCTCCATCTTCTCAGCACGTCTATTCTCATTCACCCCGCTTGACCCAACCGGCGTTTCTCCATCTCGATCCATCCCTCTTTGGTCCTCTGGATGCCCCCGCTCCCTTTGGCTTCAGCTATTTATTCGCACGGCACATCATTCGGTTGGTTAAGTGAACCCCGCTATCTTGTTACGTCGAGTTTTGGGAGCTTTTGCTTATTCGTGGCACGTTTTCAACTTGACTCTACTCCCGTACGCATATGAGACAACGGGGGAGGCATTCTTCAGTGTCTCGCTTCATCTGAGAAACTTGGCGTCGTGAACAATGTTCCTCGATAAGGTATTGTTCGGGCACGTCCACACCCAGTTTGTACACGGCCCATTCCTCCTCCTCCTCTCTCGCGCTCTCTCTCTCTCATACTCTCACTCTGTTATTGTACACACATTACCCCAGCGTGTGACCACAAGACTCCACTTTCTCCCTGGTTCATGCCGAGCTACCTCGTTGCTAACGCCTCCGTACTCGCCCTGAGACCAGCGACGGTGACCATTTTCATCGGCTTTTGTGGTGACACATATGCAGATTACACGTACATCCCTCCGCCACCGTGAGCCATCCTATTTCCGTAGACACAGAGTCCCGTTTCGCCACAGTCACTTTGCTATCTCTCTTACCATAGCGGTTCCCCTGGCTCGTGTCCGTAACATTAGCTCCCGCGTTGTTCCAGTTCACCTCTCGCTCATTCCACCACGATCCTTGTATTCTCCAACCCGTATAGCCTTCGGTATACCATCGTCCCGACATAACCAGCTCCAGGTATAACACAAACGCCCACCATCGCTGGCTCTGGCTTCTCCTATCGTTCCGCTATTTGTCCAAATTACATTTATTATACCGGCGAACAATGGCAAATTATAACGCCACGCGGTACTTATGCTTTACGAGCGTCCTGGGTGTCCGCTTCGGGACTTGATATACCCGCTGGATGTACATTATGTACAACGCAGTTGGGAAGTATGTATCTGTGTGGTATATAAATATATCCGTCGCCGCAGATGTGCTTTGTACGTGGCTTGATCCACCGAGAGGATTAGAGGAGTATTTGAGTGAAGCAGAGATAGGGATGAGAAGGGGTATGGACCAAAGATGGACCAAGATGCAGGCAGATGTTTCTCCAAGTCCAAAACACTTTCCGCCATTGTCAGGAGAGAATCTGTAAACCCAAGATTGCGAGAATGGAAGTAGCACAGTGAGCCTGAGCGAAGACTGAAAGTTATGACTGTTGAAATGGCGGTGGAGCGATCGACGGGGGTGTGCCAAAGTTTGGAATTTCCATTTCGTTCGATATCCCAGCCATTTCCCGCCATTGCGATATCGCGGGGTTTCCGTCTATGCTGCTGCTTCTGCTTCTACTATTACCACCGCGACTATTATCACAACCAGCAATCAGGGTTTGCAAAAGCAGTAGCGTGAGAAAATCATTTCTAGCGCGGGAGTTCATTCGATCGTCACTCTCGCGGAAACTTGGATATTATGATCCGGTAAACGCCTCGCGGGGCTCTGCGCCCTCGGTCATGTTAAGCAATTTGTCGTCGTTGTTCATGTACACAGGTGGCATTTAGACGAACACAAGAAACACCATAGTGGAGAGATTGAAACGTCGAGCTATAGACCTTCGTTTCGGAGTTTCGCAGGGACGACTATAACGGTATCGTGCGATACTCGCGGCAGTTTGTGGTGGTAATAATCCCCCGGGACACGTACATGGGGATGCGAATTCGTATCTGTGTGTGTGTGCATTTAGAATCCGTTGTGCGCCAAGGATGAGTAAGTCGAACGCATCCAAAGTGTTGAACACTGCGATAGAACGCAGTAGCGATCTGCCTCTGACACTCGTCGCCAATCCTCCGTCCTATAGATCGTACATCTCTGTTCCACTTGAACCATTCCCCTATTGCCTCGTGTTTCCCGTCCTCTTTCTCATCCACCATCGACTACAGTCGATTCTCAACTGCCGAGGAAGCGAGAAGAGTCTCGTGGTTCATGACACAAAATCCCCTCGTTTCCCCCGTCGGAGATTCATTCGGGGGTGGAGGTTTGTCTGACTCTTCGAAAGTCGCAGCAACAGCGGGGAAAACCTTCTCGACCTGTAAGCGATGGGTATTTCACCTGACACGAGCATATGTTCCGCGCGCAAAGGTAGAAGAGAGAGCGTGTCACCGTGAAGCAGAGTTTTGGGGATGAATCGAAAATGCCTTCGACGTCGCGTTGTACCTAAGTCTCTCTGGTCCCACCCCTTGTCGATAAATAGCGCCGAATGTTGCAGGGTGCTGAAGAAACGACGAGGGTCAAGGTAATCTCATTGAGTCATTTTCATAAAAAATATATCAGAAATTTGATCTATTTCTCTAGCATTCACTAAATCGGGAAGGCGGGTGAGGGACCTCGAATAAGCCAATCTCTGAACATTGTTGCCATGATAGGTTTGTGTACCAACAGAGTAAAGTTGCAAAGTTGTAAAATTGTAAAGCCCAGAATCGAGCTTTAGCGATGACTCGCGAGAGGTCGTTGATTCCAGAGACGCGAGATGAATATCGGGTTTATGCGTCGAGACGATAAAATGGGGACACAGCGAAGAGGGGTTGTGAACAACGAATCGGGGTGGTTGTGAATGAGATTACAGAATCTACGATAAGGGTGGTTCTCATCTCGAGCGATGATGGGACGAGGAGGAAGAATGGTACAGTGAAATCTCGTTAGATGCGCGTTTTGGGACAACCGCTTGACACTGTTGCTGCTGCCCAAGCAAATAAGAAAGTGGGGACTGGTTTTGGGCCTTGATATACAGAATAGTATCATTGGCAAATACCTAATCCATGAGGATTAAAGTCTCGAACGATTTCAATTGCAATTAACCAATAGTTATTGAGCTGAGTTTGCGCAATTGAAAATTAACTCCAAAAAGTGAGTTTAGGGAAATTAGGGCCCTAGCCAAAGTTGCTTGTCCTCAGAGAGACATCATTATTTTTGCGGAGTTAGGGGAGTCTCTACGGTATCTGTACTCCAATATTCAGGGATTTGAATCGTCGACGCCAGCGCGAATATTGAACGTGGAAGACTGGCGTTAGGGCCTTGGACAAGAGAAACATTGAGGGCCGAAAGCCCTCAATTTCGTCTACCCCGAGAGATTGACGGTGCGGGGGGTGGAGGTAAAAGTGGGTTAAATATTCAGGGTGTTTGCCCACGTGTGTTCCCTCGGTCCACGTGGAGCGCCCGAGCTGACTTCATCGGTCTAATTGCGGTAATGCTCACAGCCCAAGGCACTTTTGCTCCCTCTCCAACTTCGCTCCTCTGTATGTCGCACTTTCCTGCTTCCCCTCCGTGTACAGACACACACGGACAAATGCATATCCGCGCCTCGCTTGAGCCCCTTTCTTCCTCGTTGCTCCACGGAAACACTCCCTTCGGTCTCGCTGATCCCTCAACCCTCCGACCCTTTTCTCAGCTGCTTTTCTCAAGCCTCCCTCTCCTCGTCTCTGTCTAGCCCGTGTCGTGTAACTTCTCAACTACGCCAAAGCGTGTAATCATGCGGTTTACGGGTATGAGTACTCGGTTTTGGAGACTCCTTAATGCGTGTATGTGTGTTTGTTTACAAGTGACTGGAGCGTTGCTCGACAGAAGGGTAATCGAATATTTTGAGGATTATTTTTCAAGATTTTTTTAGATTCAAGTATTTTTATTTTGTACGCTGGTGGTCAAGTCAACCATTTTACAACCCTCTACTATTAAACCCTCCCTCAGTTAATGAAATCCATTTCAGGTGAATTTGATTATTATCGGATCCATGAGACTGACGATTTTGTAATAACATACAGCAAATGTTTCTTATAAAAAAAGGTTTTCCAATTTTTGAGGATTTTTTTCCAACCTCCTACGATCCTCAATTTAACGATTATTTTTTTCAATCAAGGAGGGGTCGGATGGAACCTCGAAATTCTCTTAACACTTTCTTTCATTCCATTCAATCGTCTGCGACAAAGATGTATCGGAAGAAAACGAGAGGAGGAAAACTCTCGAACGTTTGTCAAGAATCATTTTCCTCTCTGTTCGCCCCGAAGCCCCACAAAATAGCGTGCCCAGCGCCGTGTTTTACGCGAAAATAACCGTTTTCTGCGGAAAAGCCACTCGGCCTTGTATTCTCTTGCTTATCGGGAAAATCCGATCGTTCGGACCGATAGCGCTCAATATCATCCCCCTGGCGTTGTCGCCCGCTCTTCAATAAGGGGGATGACAATTTTGAGGCTCTTTCTATATTCCCATTCTCTCGCCTCTTGGACTCCTTTCTCTATATATACACTCCAGGCCAAAAGTTTAGGTACACCCCACGAAATTTCGAGCTGCACTAAAAGTTCGATAACTTAGTGAAAAAAAAAGATAATCGAATTTCCAAAGCGGCATTTTAAAAAGGACATATCAGGCTTCATTTTGCTTATTTAGAAAAAAAGTTATTTAGAAAAGAAGTAAAGTTTTTACAACTTTTTTCTTTGCTGTTTTTAATCGGGGGCACAGCTTCTAAGAATTTTTTTCGTCTATTTTTTTTGAATATTCTTGAAACGGTAATCAATAGCTTCAATTTCATTTTTTTGCAAATTTCGTGCGATATTTTGAGGAGGTTATGATTGTTTCTATCTAAAAACGACCATTTTCAAAAAAGGCAGCGCAACTAAAAAACTTTGAGGTTTCAATAAAATTGTCAAGAGGAAAAAAAGTTGCGTACAATCATTCTGAATCGACTAGAATTTTTTCAAAATTTTCCTTTGACATTTTTTTTTCACTGTTTTGGGTCGAGCCTCTAATAATACAAGTGGCTCAAACTCGTAGATTATTGAGTTTGGGCTCAATTATCATGCGAGAAAATCTTCTTATTTGAACATTTTGAGCCTTTTATAATGTTTTTAAAATTTTGTTGCCACATTTTTTTGGTCGAAATTCGAAAAATTGTTTTAAAAAAAGAGAAAGCAAAACAAACGGTCGCTTTTTTGACGAGAAATTCGTTTAAGTAAAGTAAGCCATTAATATAAATTCGTTTTTTTTTATCGTTTTTTTTTTTTTACAATTTTTCAAATTTCGACCAAAAAAAATGTGGCAAAGAAATTTTGAAAACATTATAAACGGCTCAAAATGTTCAAATAATCTACGAGTTTGAGCCACTTAAATTATTAGAGGCTCGAAAAAAAAAAAAATTTCAAGGGAAAATTTTGAAAAATTTCTAGTCGATTCAGAATGATCGTCCGCAACTTTTTTTCCTTTTGACAATTTTATTTGAACGTCATAGTTTTTTAGTTGCGCTGCTTTTTTTGAAAATGGTCGTTTTTAGGTAGAAACAATCATAACTCCCTCAACAAAAGTCGCACGAGATTTGCTAAAAAATGAAATTGAAGCTATTGATTACCGTTTCAAGAATATTAAAAAAAAATTGACGAAGAAAATTCTTAGAAGATGTACAACCGATTAAAAGCAGCAAAAAAAAAGTCAAAAAACGGCCATTTTCAAATCGGTGCACCGGGCTAAAAAAAAATCGCAAAAAATTTTCTAAAAAAGCAAAATAAAGCCTGACATGTCCTTTTTAAAATGCTGCTTTGGAAATTCGATTATCTTTTTTTTCCACTAAGATATTGAACTTTTAGTGCGGCTCGGAATTTCGTGGGGAGTACCCAAACTTTTGGCCTGGAGTGTATACACTTTTTTTTTCTATCTCTCTTCGATCGTCCACTTTTCTCTCGTCTCGCCTCCATTACGAATCACGGATTCTTTCACCAGACCGATTTTCCACCCAACTTTTATCTCGAGACGTCGCTGCGGTCTTTGCACTTTTCCTCCGTCCACCTCAATTTTCCAAAAAGTCGAAGAAGAGAGGATCGATAAATTCTTGAAAAGTAGAATCTTCATGACAAAGTTTTCCCTTGATTAGTAGAAAATGTTCGAATCTAATTAATCCTTTAATTAGCCGTAAAAAAGGGGGAAAATTCGGGTTTTCCCAGAGAGCTTTTCGCAATAATGGAGATTGGTGCCTCGACAGAGGCGGATGTTATTTCAGCGGATATCGAGAGTTTTGCGGTACGATACCGCAGCTTTTTTTCATTCGCCCCGAGGAAAAATGGACATTTTCCCTCGGGACGTTGTTTCCATGTGTTTTATTCAGTTCTATTTTCTCGTGTAACTTCGTCACACGAATGGCGCATGAAAATATAAAACTTTTCGCACACGAATTTGCATCCATCGATCTCCATGCTGAAACGGGGATGGTTTTTGAGAAAAAAAGAAAAAAAATACGTGTCCCATTACAGGTTTTTCCACGGATATCAGCGCGAATCCGGACGCGAGAAATATTTTCCACGTCGTTCCTTTTTTTTTTTAAAGGGGTTGTCGAGCACTTTTAACGAGAGGGTGGTGAGAATTTCGTTCTCCATCCATCGAGGGTGACTTTTTTCATTCCTCGACACGCGCGTCCTTCGGAATCGGAAATTTTCTTCGTCAGAATGCCACATTTTTTGATTTTCCTCTCTCTCGAATGAAAATGAAATTTCACCCCTTCATTTTCATCCCCTTCTCCACTTGATCAAATGTGCGGGGTAATCCGTGTAAGAGAATCCACGATGCAGGATTTTGTGAAAGAATCGATCGATCCTGTGCTTAATTTCACCGGAATTCTTCGTCGCTTTTCCCTCGGTCGAGATTCTCGACGCTGCTTTCGCTTTTCCCCGTCTCGTTCGCTCGCGCCGATCGTCACTTGTCGTACAAATTGTATTTGCTACAGTCTAGATTGCGCGCGACACAGAATCCGCGCCTTGTTGTTTAACGAGGGCGCTGGATTAACGCCGTAGAAAATTTCCCTTCTCTCTTTCGGTCCTCGATGAGCGAGACGACGAGCTTGCAATTTGCCTCGCCTCAATCGTTCCACGCTACGCTCACCCTCGGCGATAAATCAACGTCCTTTCTTCTCGCTTCTCGACTCGCGTACGTGAATCCTCTCTCTTGCCTATTGAGGATTGTTTTTTTTTTCTTCATAAACTTCGCCCGGAAATAGGGACTTGTAGAAAAAAAAACACTCTCGATATTGGACTTGAAAGCAAAATCACTCTCGAAATTGGATTTAAAAAAATTGTGAAAACTTTTCTATTACACGTTATTTAGTAAAATTTTTTATACATTCTTGAATTCTTCTCGCCGAGCGAATGAGTTTCGAGATTTTTTCATGAAAGAATTTTTATAAATGCATGAAAATAATAACAAAAAAATCATGCAAATTAGGCATTTGCACATATTTTTACCGTCGTTCATCAACCCTCCTTTATGAGGATTTGCTTGACCATCTTTTTTGACATGTATGTTCATTGTCATGGCTTCCTCATAAAGGAAGCTTCAAGAACGACGGAAACAAATGAGGAAGCTATGTGCAAATTCTAATTCGCATGATTTTTTTTAGCAATTCCGTTCAATTACATTATTAATTGTTTTTGTCGTCCAGTGTATTGGTGCTAGAGAAGTGAACTCGAAAGCTGCTAAATTAGGAAACTTAGTGTTGACAAGTATTTTTCGAAAATTTCAAAAAAAAATTCAAAAATTTCAAAAAAAATTCCAAAAAAACGAACATCTCGAGCGTTTTTCACCAAATTCAACCCTAATCATTCTTGTCGCCTAGTGCATTTTTACAAAAAAAATTTAGCTTGATACTTCTAAAAATGCGAACGTTGGAGCGTCAACAAAATTTTATGAACATTTCACACAATCCGAACCTCTCACGCGAGTTTCATGAAATTCAGCATTATTTTTCATTGTCACTGAATGTATCGTCACAAAAAAAATTCAGCTCGATAGATGCAAAATTGCAAAAGTTAGAGAACTTACAGATTTCTTGTGAAAAATTAAAATGTTTTTTGAGCCGAACTTCTTGAGCGATTTTTCCCAAATTCAATCCCAACCGCCCTTATTATGAAGTGTATCTGCACGTAAAATTTCAGGGTGGCAACTGCAAAATTGCGAAAGTTAGATGACTAATAAACATTTTACAAAAAATACAAAATCTAGCCAAATAGACAATTATTTTGCAATATCAAAAAAATTTCACTTAGAACAGGGACATACGTAATCTTTCGCGGAAACAAAGCTTCCTTTATGAGGAAGCAAAAATGAGCATACTTTTCAGAGAGGAATAATCATTTGAACAATAAAGTGTGATTTAGCGATTTTCAAAATGTTGACATGGATAAAACGAACCTTTCCGAATTTGGCGGGATGTTTAAGTAGAAGAAAGGCGTCCAAAATCATCTTGTCAAAGGAAAAACGATTTTTCAATATGAAGGATCAAGATACAATTTTTTCCGTTAATATGTAATGAATCTGTACTTCTTTTATTAGAAGCTTTACGATTCTAAAAAGTATTCAAACTTTGGATTGTAAGTTTTTAATCTTTTTTTGAATTCCTACAAGGAAAGCATCTTGTATCCACGTATGGACGAAATTATTCTCCTCATTTGAGGTAAAATGATCCCCCCGTGGGGTAAAATGATCCCCGAGAACTTAGCACTGGATTGAATTCATTCGGCCTATTTTTATTTCATATTATTATTTAAAAAAAAAAAACAAATTTAGATTTAAACACTGCAAAAGTCTCATATGAATCTCCAGCAAAGTAAAATTAATTGGGGTAAAATGATCCAGAGGTCATTTTGGACACCTTTCCCCTCCTCACTTCTAAATTATTTTTTTCTCACAAAATATTTCAAAAATCACGGGAATCGGTGATTTTTTTGTACTTCCAGATATTTTCAAGTACCGATGGAAAAAAATGTTCACAAAACGGCTTGACTCGATCGAATTTGCCGGTCAAACGTGGCACTGACATGGAACGAGCCCATATGTGTGCATAGCAGGATACAAAAAGGAGATTTCCGATAACCGCGAACATCATTGCAAAGCCTTGCCCCGCGGCACACTTGAAATACGCTTTTTGTGTACTTTGCGCGTTCGTTTCCTCCTCTCGATTTTTTCCTCCTTTCCATCCCTTCTTCCTTCTCCCCCCTCTTCTGTCCCTTTCATTCTTCGACTTTAGCAAGTGTATAAACACAAAAGTTATACATACCGTGAGCGATGCTTCAGCTCGTTTAAGCATTTCTGCTCGATGCTCATTTCAGCTGGAAGAGTTTCACTTGAAATTCTCGAGAGTTATCGCATACACGCGGGCACATCGAGTATAAAAGAGAGAAAGAGAGAGAGAGAGGAAAGAAGGGAGGAAACGATATTGAGATCCGCGAGAGAGTTGAGAAGGAAAGACAAAACGTAATTGTGAGGTATAAAAGGGAAAAGAGGGTTGGAAGGGGGATGAAAGTAACAGCGTAATTTTGCCAGCGACGGGTAAGAAATGAAGTTCCGAGCCCCGAAATAAACGACAGTTTATATATTTATTCATATATATTTCACGAAGATACGGGCCGATAAAAGATAAGAATATATTTGATATCTATATGTGTGTGTGTATACATCTGATCGTGAGTCACGTGTTGTACGCACGATTGACTGTGTATAATGCTTAAGGGTAGTTTCTACAATCCGACGGCGTCCTATCACCGCCATTTTCTATTAAATTAATTGGACACCCAGGGGCCATTTTATTATCGTCGTGGATTACGGATCATGATAAATATGCTCGTTAAATAATTTACGACGCCGAAAAGTCTGCGAGATCTAGGGGAAGTCTCTAAATCGTAATATATACACGGGATATATCGTCCCTTTTCCTCGTTCTCGTGATTCTTCGTCGTTCCGCATCTTATCACAAACTTCTACCATCGCAGTCGCACATATTACTTCCTATGACTCCTTCTGATATTAAGGGGTTGAACCCTCCCCTGAGCGCCTGAAAAACGTATTTTTCCGATTTTTATTCAGCAATTCTTAATTCTATATTTCTACAGAAATTTAGTACTTCCAAAAGCAACATCTGAAGGGCATTCGCTAATTTTTTTGTCCAAAATTCATAATAAGGGCAAAGTTGCAGACAATTTCCCAAAAACCCAAAAAATACTACCCTCCAGTTTTTTTGTTTACTGAGAAAACAGAAAAAAACGAGACGAATTAGTTAATTAGTATTCAAATCTAAAATCTTCATTTTAACAAAAAAATTGGCAATTTTAATTCGTCAAATCGACGCTATAAACAAAGGAAAAAAAGATTTAGGTTTAATGATGATCATTTTTATTTTTGGAGTCTCATATTAGATCTCGAGACGCCTTTTGATATTAAGGGGTACTCGGTTAAGTGGCTGCATAACCGTATTTTCCAATTTTTTTCAGCAATTTTTAATTCTCTATTTCTACAGAAATTTGGCATTTCCGAAAGCAACATTAGCATTCGCTAATTTTGCTGTCCAAAAATTCATCATAATGGCGAGGTTGTAGTCAATTTCCCAAAAGCCGTTTTTAAAAACTGCCCTTCCGTTTTTTTGTACTTTTTTTGTACAATTCTTAATTCTATATTTTTACAGAATTTTGTTATTTCTAAAAGCAACATCCGAAGAGCATTCGCTCATTTTTGTAATCTAAAAATTCATAATAATGGCGGCTTTGCAGCCATTCCTCGGAAGCATTTTTCAAAAACTGCCCTTCATTTCTTTTGCACTAAGAAAATTGAAAAAAAAAATGGCAATTTTAATTCATCAAAACGACGCTATAAATAGAGGAAAACAATATTCGGGTTAAGTAATAATAATTTTCATTTTTGGAATCTCATTAAATCTTGCTACTCCTTTTCATATGGGGGGGGGGGGGGGGGGTTGTACTCAGTTAAGTGGCTGAAAAATTGTATTTTCCCAATTTTTTTTCAGCAAGTTTCAATCCTATATTGCTACAGAATTTTTGTATTTCCAAAAGCAACATCCGAAGAGGATTTGCTAATTTTCTTGTCTAAAAAGTCATAATTATGACGGATTTGCAGCCGATTTCCCCGAAGCGTTTCTCAAAAACTGCCCTTCATTTCCTAACATGAGAAAAAATGAAACATATTTAGTTGCTCGATTATCAAAGTTAGAATTTTTATTTTAGCAAAGTAATTTGCAATTTCAAACCATCAAATTGACTTTACAAATGGGGTCAAAAGAAATGTAGGTTTAATGACAATAATTCTCATTTTTCGTCTCTCCTTCCACCCCCAGCGAAGAAAAGGAATCTCCACGATTTCCACGAGTCGGATCGATGTGGCTTTTTTTCCGAATGTCAGGATCGATTATAATCGAGTACAATAAGGTACACGAGTCAGCGAACCCCTCCGTTTCTCCCCATTTCTGGGGAGTGTTTTATCAATTTCGGCCTCTCCCTAAATCGCTGGGAGTCGCGCGGTCTTTACGATTATATCCGTAACTGTGTCTGTGTGTGTAATAACGCTTCAGGCCACGATCTTACAGTTCGAGTTCTTCGTGACAAGAGGCGATCTCGAGACAGTGACGGAGAGCGCGTCCCCCAACCACGTTTTAGAGCTCGGAAACCTCGAACTTGTTTCCTCCATCTGCGTCCAGGAGAACGCAGATAGGGGGGATAAAAATGGCGGTCGTCAGATAAACGAAGTTGGGGATGAAGTGGAAAAGAAGCTCGCGGGGAAGAGAAAAGAAAAAAGAAGAAAAAAAATCGCTAAAGAGTACAGTCTCGCGTGCGCGAGAAACCGCGATAAAAATTCACCCTTACCGCCGCCAGAATCACCCCCTCCGACCGCACCTTCGGTTCTCCCGCCCCGGCGTGAACGCAAAATGAGGGTAACTCGATTTTATTTACCATTCACCTTTCATCCAACCCTCCGAGGAGCTCGTAAAAACGGACTCCCGTAGATCGCGGTATTTATATATAACCAAACAACCGCATTATGTACGCCGATTATATACGATACTTATTAGAGTCGACAGCATTACCAGTCGGTCGAACATGGTCGTTAAATTTTTTTAGTGCTATTTTTTTTTTATAAATTCAGTTTATAGTTCCTTCTTCCCATATTTACCCCCTGGATCTCGACGCCTTTGAGATAATTCACGAGATAAAGAGGCAGGATCGAAGGGGGTGGTTTTCGTGATCAAATGAAATTTCACCCGAAAACGTTCCCGCACACTGAGAAAAAAGTTCAGTTAAATCAACTAGATCCATTTATTAGTTGATAAAAATTTAGTTGATTCAATATTAATTTGTTTGAAATAATGAAACTATAATTAATTCAACAAATGGATTTGGTTAACCATAAGATATGAGGTGAACAAAATTATTGGATCAATTTACAGATACAATTTAGTCCAAATTACACATTACTGAGTTGCCGTAAAAAAATATTTTGTTTATTTCTAGTTTATATTAACTAGATAAATGTAGCTGTAACAAGCGAAAATTTCGAATTTTCGATCAAACAATTTGTTTGGTACAAACATTTTTTATATTGCCAAATCAAATAAGTATATGCATTCAAAACAATCCATAATATTGTGTCTATGGCGAAATGTTTTTTTGAACCAGCATATAATTATGAGAAATGAAAAGAATCATTTGGTTGTCCATATTTCACAACAAAGAAACGATTTTGTTGTACGAAATTTAATTTTGTTGAAATACAAAATTATTCATTTGAATACTATGAACAATAATTTGATCACTGGGAAAAAAGTTCAGTTGAATCAACTTGATCCATTTAGTTGATAAGTATTTAGTTGATTCGATATTAATTTGTTTGAAATAATAAAACTATAATTAAATCAACAAATGGATTTGGTTAACCATAAGATACGAGGTGAACGAAATTATTTGGTCAATTTACGGGTACAATTTAGTCCAACTTATTTATTTATTTATTTGTTTAGCCCATTTATTTAGTCCATATCATTATTTTTTCGACACACCGTACCATTCATATACCACAAAAGTTGAGAAATTTCGTAAGCAGTCCGCAGCTCAGGAGGTTGCGTGTTAGGTCGTCAAGTAGGATAGGTAGGTATGGTCGAAGGTTCGAATCCCCGTCGGAGAGAGCGTAAAATTAGATCGGACGATTCGCGCAAATACTATTTTTTTTATATCACTCACTTTGAGGCTGGTAAAATATGCATTATGAATTATTTTTCAAATACTACATATTTTTTATACTATGTTTAGCCATAATTAATTTCAGGATTAAAAATTTAATTGCACCAACTAAATATATTATTTGTTCGACAAAATATTGGTTCATTGAAACAATCGGATAATTGCGTGAACCAAATATTTAATCCATTTATCACATTATTTATGTAATAGCGCCAAAAATTTAATTGCGCCAACTAAATATATTATTTGTTCGACAAAATATTGGTTCATTGAAACAATTGGATAATTGCGTGAACCAAATATTTAATCCACCCATCACATTATTTATATAGTTGAAATAAATAATGGGTTGTATCAACTATTTATTTTGATACATAGAATATACATATATGGAATCAACTGATAATTAGTCAGCTCAATCGTTTATTTTTCTGTGTGGATTACATTTTTATTCGTAGTAACAAATTTTTATTCGATTGAACTGAAACTTTGCCCATTCAAGCAACGATTTAACTGAAAGTTCCACTGTATATTTTGTTTAATTACCAAAATGATCGAGTTGAACGTCCGGAAACAAATATTTGGTTGAGTGAAACAAATTTTTGCAATTTCAACAAAAATTTTTTTTCTGTGCATTATTTATTTATTTATTATTTCGAAGTCACGGAGATCGTTTGGGGAAGAAGGCTCACCGGGAGAGGTTAGAAACGCCGATCGAATCGATTCGTGGGTGACGTACCGGAAGTTATGCGATTAAATCGCGATTCCGTGAATCCGTTCGTGCGGCTCTCTCGATCCTTTTCTCTCGCTCTTCTCTCCATCTTCTCTCATCCATTCTCTTATACGGGATCTCCACTCTGAAAAGCACCCTCTCTCCCGTGTGGGGAAGTATTCTCTCCGTCCGTTGAATTCGCTCAACGTACCGCAGCCCCTCCATCTTTCCCTTTTTTTATATTTATATTCCTCCTCCTTCGCGATTTCTTCGTCGTCTTCCTCTCGGTCTCCTTTTCGCGATCCTTTCCACCCCGAGAATTTCGCCTCCTCCATCGTCGTACCATTCTTCTCCTCGGCCACCCCTCTCGAAAAAGGCGCACCCGCGCCTTAACACGGGCCGTTACGCGCCAGGAATACGAAAGCAACCCTCCGGAGCAACCCTCCCTATCTCCATAATTTTTCTCACTCTCTTTTCCTCCTCTCCTTCTTCCAACCCCAATCTCTCTCTCTCTCTCTCTCTCTCTCTCTCTCTCTCTCTCTCTCTCTCTCTCTCTCTTGCTCCTTCCATTCTCATCTTATCCATCTATTTTTCTCCTCAATATTCTCCCGCCGGCTTTTGCCAACGTACATGACAGCGAGGTCACATATCCGCACGTGCAAAAATCCTCCCTTTTCCCCTTCCTTTTTCTCCTTCTTTCTTATTCCCGTTGCTTGTTCACAACGCTCTCACGACCCTCATCAATTCGAGATTCCAAATATAATATCCCACCCCCTCGTTCATCCGGATGAAAGCTTCTTCTCTATTTTACGATAAATACGAGGATATCCTCGAGGAGGTTATCCTCGAGATACCGCGTCGATGGAAAGAAATTGAAATGGTCCGAAGCGTCGATGAGAGTGTGCGAAAGAGAAGATTTTGTTAGTCCCGCGGAATTTCGTGCCAAAGAAAGGTTCCCCAGAGCCAATTGTCCTTTCGGTGACCGAAGGAAGGATTCGGCGCGGGAAAAAGCCAAAAGAATAGGACCAACATCGCGAGAGCGTATGCTCGTTTCTCGGAGAGAAGGTGGAGAGAGAGACTGCAGGGAATGAAGAAAAAAAGGACTACGAAAGATGGCAAAAAGAGAGAGAGTGAGACCGAGAAGAGAGAAATGAGAATGTGATCGGCCGAGAGATTCGACGGTACGGCCGAACGAACCTCTCGTGCGAGTCGACTAAATCTGCAAGCAGGTTTTCTCCGAGGTGTGTTTCTACGCTGGTTGAGCACGACGCTCCGAGAGAGTCTAAAAACGACCACGACGAGAACTGGTCTTTCCACGAAGTATGTGGGCACGAACATTGTAAAAGGTACAACGCGAACAATCCTTGCCCGTCCTCTTTGGTTTCCGTTTCACGTGGTAAATTGGTCCCCCGATACCGAACATCCGGTGGTAAACGTACGAGCTAAAAGAAAGGTCCAATATTTGAAAAACGATTGTGAAAAGTTGGAGTTATTTTTCAGGGTTTACGAAAAGGCGGGGCAAAATGACCTTCCGAAATTATTAAAAACATTGAAAATTGAAAAAATAAGGGAATCGTTATTATTATGACGAGCCAGGGTTGCGAAATTTTTAATGAAAAACTAATGCATTAACCATTACGCTTTTGACGGCTAATGGTTAATGGATATTATTTTCATTAACCATTGAAATTTAATGGTCAATGGAATATATTTTCATTAACCATTAAAATTATTTCCATTAACCATTAAATGTTTATGGTTAATGAAAATATAATTGCATTAAAAAAAATAATGCATTATTTGCAACCCTGCCCATTACAATATAGTGTGTAATAGAAAAAATTTCCATTACCCATTGCAATGTAATGTGTAATGGACAAAACTTTGATTGCAATTTTGGGAATGAAAAAATATAGATGAATAAATCATTGCAATTTTGCATTACATTTTATTGACTTGAAACTTAGATTTTCAGGTACCTTAAATTCTAAAAAGCATGTATATTATAATTATAAAAAGCATCTATATTATTATTGCAATTTAATGTGTAATGGACAAAACTCTGATTGCAATTTCGGGAATGAAAAAATATAGACGAATAAATCATTGCGATTTTGCATTACATTTTTTATTGACTTAGGACTTAGATTTTCACCTTAAATTCTAAAAAGCATCTATATTATAATTCTCAAAATCTAAGTCCTAAGTCAATAAAATGTGATGCAAAATTGCAATAATTTATTCATCTATATTTTTCCATTCCAAAAATTTCAATCAAAGTTTTGTCCATTACACATTACATTGCAATGGGCAATGGAAATTGTTTCGATTACACACTACTTTGTAATGGGCAGGGTTGCAAATAATGCATTACTTTTTTTAATGCAATTGCATTTTCATTAACCATTAACCATTGAATTTTAATGGTTAATAAAAATAATTCCCATTAACCATTAAATTTAAATGGTTAATGGTTAATGAAAATGCAAATGCACTAAAAAAAAGTAATGCATTATTTGCAACCCTGTGATAAGTCTATAAATATTCCAAAATTGACTCCTCATCTTAAATCAGAAGTAGTTAATGGCATTTTCATGACGATTGTCTGACAATTATATTTCAATTAGAAACTTCTGAGACCGGTTCCATCGAACGACGCTTCATTCCTGAGTTTTTCCGCAACGCGCACGATCGCAAGAAATATAGATGAAGATTCTGCGACCGTAAATTCAACGACATTGCCCGTGGAGAGGGACTTGTGTGCTCTTTTGCGCAAATACGACGGACGTCTGTTGAAAAATCTCCGCTACACACAGACACGTTTCCAAACACATATATCGATATAGATAACGGAAGAATCTTCGTAGTTGAATGCGAGAAACGAGAAAAGAGAAGGATTGGAATCGAGAGGGTTGGGGATAGGCGCATGAGAGAAGCCGCGATGCCAGGACCGATTGATTTACGTTGCTCGTTACGCGGTCCACCGCTCCGCGAAGGAAGAAAAATAAATTGATAGAGCAAGATAGGGAGCGAGAGAGAGAGAGAGAGAGATTGTTGGATCGAGTCACCGATGCCACGAGGAACGGCCAAGAAAAAGGGAATCAAGGGACACCGAGTAAAAGAGAGACAGAGAGCATCTCAAGGACCTCAAGAAGAGCGAGAGGTGAGAGTCTGAGAGAAATCTGGAGACTAAGAAAAAGGTCCTGATGAGAAATGTAGAGTAAAGAAACTCGATGAGAATCTACGCACCAAAATGACCAAATCGAACCACCTGAAAAATTCAATCGTTGCGCGAAATTTGAACTTCGTTCTCAGCGATTTTTCATTCCGGATTGCGTTGGGATGAACAATTTGCCACTATATCAAAATTGTGGATAAATGTGGCGCATCGGATGCGCTCATTTTTCTTCCGTCGTCAAGCTTCTTGATCACCGAGTCCTTAGCCTTTCCCTTCGCGCCACACCCCTTGGTCTGGTCCCTTTCTGTCTCTCTCACCCTTGCTCTTTCCATCCCTTCCATTTTTTCTTTCTACCCTTCTCATCGTCCCCGGAGCCACTGGCATCTCGCGCCAGTTACTCCTTTCCCCGCAATTTCTCTTCGCGCAGCAACAGACCAGTCATATTCTTCACCCCGGCCTACTTTTTCATCCCTTAGTTATCGTAGCTCTATATATATATATATATGGGGCATTCCATCCCAAATCGGATGGTTTGAAAAACTTTCTTTTTTTATTTCCTCAATTTTTTTATATTTTTGAGTAACTTCTTTAATAATGGTCCAAATTGAAAGTTTTTTTTTCAACATATTGTTTTTCTATGGCCTTTTCAGAAAAAAATACAATAAAGATATTCGACTTATTTTTGAATGATTTTTTCGAGTTTTAAGCGTTAAACCGCGTTTTTAAAAGTGAATGTCATTTTTGATTTTTTTTTTAAACTTTTTTGTTTCAAACATCTATCTATTCAACAATTTTTAAGACTAGTCCGATCGTGGGATCTCAATAACTACTATTTTTTTCGATTTTTGAAAAATAAATTTTTTCAAAAAATAAATTATTATGAATACCAATTTGTGTTACGGTATAGTATTTTTTCAATATTTGGAACTTATTTTAACCCAATTTTTATTACTGTATAGTATTTTTTTTAATATTTAGAATTTATTTTGACACTTTTTTTATTGTTAACGGGTTCTTAAAATTAATAATTAATCGTCAAGTCTGTTTATGAACAATAATAACAACAGTTCTTATTTATTCACGTCTTTTTTTGAAAACCTTACATATACGATTATTTCCTGAATTAGAATATTCCTTTGCCAATACGTTTCCGTTGCTCATTGGAATAATTGAATGAAATTTTTGTGTCCCCCTGTGATTGACTTCGCAATATTTCATCGCAAATAAAATCTTTTTTTTTTGCTTTTGAATAAGGTTTCTCGTGTGAAAATTTGACAGCAATATTCGGTAGACTATTTAGGTTCAATGCCCACTCATACAATTCTTGAACTGTTGTTATTTGTTCATCGATTAATTATTAATTTTTAAAATCTGTTAATAATGAAAAAGTGTCCAAATTAATTCAAAATGATTAAAAAAATACTATACAGTAACAAAAATTGGCATTCATAATAATTTATAAGAAAAAAAAAATTAATTTTAAAAAATTAATTCATTCATTTTTAAAAACGCGATTTAACGTTTAAAACTACAAAAACTCATTCAAAAACAGGTAGAATATTTTTGTTGTTTTTTTTTTCTGAAAAGGCCATAAAAAACAAATTTTGAAAAAAAATCTTTTAATTTGGACCATTATCAAAGAAGTTATGACCAAAGAACCAAAAAAAGAGCGGTTTTTTTGTTAATTTAATATCTTTCGAACGGGTAATCAAAAAAATCTCAAAATTTAACAGGAAGGGTCTTTTGATGGGTACTCAAAAATATAAAAAAATTAAGGAAATAAAAAAAAAAGTTTTTCAAACTGTCCGATTTGGGATGGAATCCCCAAATATATATATATATATATATATGTAATCCGTTGGTTGTACACGTGGATTCAAGAACTTGCCCTTGAGGTTCGATTCGCGCGAGAGGGGAGCAGCTTGGAGTTTCTTCGGCACTTAGTGCGGCCAATAGGGAACACTCAAATTTATCGAGGCGTGTTCACGATCCTCGAAGACTCGCCTCGCCTCGGATGGAGTGCCAGCAAGGGTGTATCTGACACACAGAGGGTGGCATTTGTGTTTTTCGTTGAATGACAGTACCTTAACCCGATGACTTAACCTTACCTTAACCTGAATGACAGACACGAGAATCAACCAAAATCCCCAAGACTTTTATCTCGATCATTGCTTTTAGGGGTAAAGTATCTTCTTGATAATCTTTCCCCATCAACATAATGAAAGGGGGATGCAAGTTTGACTGGGGAAGCGTGTGAGTGAGGGAGGACGATTTTAACGAAGAAAATGAGGTCAAATTCTCGATCCCTGAACAGGGCTGTTCACCCTCTGGAGGATCTACGTTCCAATACAGAAATTTCATAAAAGAGCGCGGGGGAGGCGTACTACCCCCTTCTTTCAACCCCTATCCTTCAACATAGGGGATGAGCTTCTTCCTTTCCACAATGTGTCTCATTGGCTTTCCCACGATGAGAACAAACGCTGACAATCTCCCCGACCATTCCTCTCGCGTTTTCAGGGTTCTTCGCTCGTGTAAACAACCTCCTCGTTTCCTTTTCGCGACCAACCCCTTGCTATGAAACGCTGGCTCCACTTGTATGGGGATGGTACTCTAATGTCGCAGATAGCCAAATGTTCCGGGCGAATTCAGCTTCGTGAGGCGCATAAACGGGCGTCTCTTATCGTTTTGACGGCATCCAACTCTTGATGAGAGAAATAACGACGTATATTCTTCTCCCTCGCGACAATTCTCACTTTGGCGTTTCTCGCTCCGGCGTTTAAACGCCCTTGGAGGAATTAAATTTAAGCTTTTACTTCACGATATATATATATTCCGCCAGAACCTCGAAATAATGATTGGAATGTTGTGTGCTTGTGTAGCCTCAATGCAGGGTTTTTTTTAATGGAGATTCCCGAGTATGGACTCCAATAAAAGAATTTATTATAATGAGAAAAAACAAGGAAAGGCAAAGAAAATGTTTTTGATGAAAGTTCATGAAAATTTTTATTTTTTGAGAAACAATTGTTAAATTCGTGTTCAGGGGGAAAAAATACATCAATATAAGGTTTAAAAAAAATTAACTAATTTTTTTTTTGCATTACGGCCAAAATTGAGTCTGTCCAATAAAATGACTGTAATTTATTTTATAGATAGAATTTCAGTTTGATTCTCACTCATTCTTTTTGGGATCGTTGAAGCTTCAAAATGACGATTTGTTCATCCGATTCCGATCATTTTTCGATTTTTGGCAGATTTTTAAAGTTCGATCATCGATTTTTCCAAATTTGTTAAGGCTTTAATTCTAAAACTCCGACAAACTTGGACCGAAAAAAATTCCCCAACATTTTCCGACTACATTTCATGGGCAATTCATCGCGGATTTCAAATCACGCAGAATCGTTGTCGAACGAAAATTCATTCATGAGAAAAAACAGAAAAAACGTTCTTGGTCTCAGTAACAAAACCACAGAATTTTGCAGACAATTACAGACAAAAAGCGGTAAGTTTCCGCCCGTGAAGAAAGATTCTCTCAGAGATCCTTTCGATGTGGCAAAACCAACCGTATCGATTTTGTGCAACCGTTTACTTCCATTTCAGCCATCAACGAATTCGCGGAGGATTTTGAAATGATCGTATCAGCTCTGTGTCTGCAGATCAATTTATTTCGCCCAAAATATTTTGTCAGAAAAAACAATGTCAGCGTATGAACGATACATTTTGAATTTCGTCCATCGATAAGCGGATTTCGAATTCGGGCCAGCGATCCGCGATACACGAGCGAGAATAATGAAATTTCAACGCTTCCGTTGACGCAGGCAAACGTATCAAAGCGAATTGCCGATCTGGTTGTCGCGCACGATAAACCCTCCGTAGTAAAATTTTCAGTCGCTCATCCCCGTTGAAAGAGGGGAGTTGAGAAAAATAGAGATAGAGTTGGCAAAACGAGTGTCGGCGTGACGCGAGAGGTATAAAATATCCTTAATTTGGTATTCGTGACACGATCCCAGACCCAACTGACTCATCCAGCAGGCGGAATACAAAATTTCCGTATTCAGATCCTCAGCGACAGAAATTGACTTTATTGAAGTTTATTGATCGTCAATATTGTCTGTACATGTGTGTGTCCCTGCTCAAACGAGGGGGGTTGAAAAACGCATGAATCGCCATATTAGTCGCCACCCTAACTTCGTCCTCTTTTCTGACCCTATTTCGAGTTTCCTCACACTGAAAATTTGTTTTCGTTGAAAATGCAAAAATTTGTTTCACTCAACCAAATATTTGTCTCCGGACGTTCAACTCGATCATTTTGGTAATTCAACAAAATATACAGTGGAAGTTTCAGTTAAATCGTTGCTTGAATGGGCAAAGTTTCAGTTCAATCGAATAAAAATTGGTTACTTCGAATAAAAATGTAATCCACACAGAGAAATAAACGATTGAGCTGACTAATTATCAGTTGATTCCATATATGTATATTCTATGTATCAAAATAAATAGTTGATACAACCCATTATTTATTTCAAGTATATAAATAATGTGATGGGTGGATTAAATATTTGGTTCACGCACTTATCCGATTGATTTCAATAAACGAATATTTTGTCGAGCAAATAATATATTTAGTTGGCGCAATTAAATTTTTGGCGCTATTATATAAATAATGTGATAAATGGATTAAATATTTGGTTCACGCAATTGTCCGATTATTTCAATGAACCAATATTTTGTCGAACGAATAATATATTTAGTTGGTGCAATTAAATTTTCAATCCTGAAATTAATTATGGCTAAACATAGTATAAAAAATATGTAGTGTTTGAAAAATAATTCAAAATGCATATTTTACCAACCTCAAAATGAGCGACATAAAAAAAATAATATTTGCGCGAATCGTCCGATCTAATTTAACGCTCTCTCCGACGGGGATTCGAACCTGCGACCCTACCTACCTATCCTACTTGACGACCTAACACGCTACCTACCGAGCTACGGACTGCTTACGAACTTTCTCAACTTTTGTGTTATATGAATGGTACGGTGTGTTGAAAAAATAATGATATGGACTTGATAAATGGGCTAAACAAATAAATAAATAAATAAATTGGACTAAATTGTACCCGTAAATTGACCAAATAATTTCGTTCACCTCGTATCTTATGGTTAACCAAATTCATTTGTTGATTTAATTATAGCTTCATTATTTCAAACAAATTAATATCGAATCAACAAAATTTTCATCAACTAAATGGATCAAGTTGATTCAACTGAACTTTTTTCTCAGTGATCAAATTATTGTTCATAGTATACAAATGAATAATTTTGTATTTCAACAAAATTAAATTTCGTACAACAAAATCGTTTCTTCGTTGTGAAATATGGACAACCAAATGATTTTTTTCATTTCTCATCATTATATGCTGGTTCAAAAAAACATTTCGCGATAGACACAATATTATGGATTGTTTTGAATACATATACTTATATGATTTGGCAATATAAAAAATGTTTGTACCAAACAAATTGTTTGATCGAAAATACGAAATTTTCGCTTGTTACAGCTACATTTATCTAGTTAATATAAACTAGAAATCAACAAAATATTTCTTTACGGCAACTCAGTAATGTGTAAATTGGACTAAATTGTATCTGTAAATTGACCAAATAATTTTGTTCACCTCATATCTCATGGTTAACCAAATCCATTTGTTGAATTAATTATAGTTTCATTATTGCAAACAAATTAATATTGAATCAACTAAATTTTTATCAACTAAATGGATCTAGTTGATTTAACTGAACATTTTTCTCAATGCATGAGCATGCTTTTTCTTTTCATTGACTAAACACGATTCATCTCGTCCTTTGGTTATCAAGGGTGTAAATTCTGCGAAAAGAATTGCCCGGAAAGATTAGACTCGCGGGACAATTTTCGAATCAACTTTGTGCGGTTTGGCCAGATTGGCAGCGAAAAGTTTTGCGGTGCGGAATTCGCGACGTAATAGCCACCCGGTATATCGCTGATCCTTTTGGCAGACGAGAGAGGGAGGGAATGAACCGGCAGCAGGAGCAGCACAAAGAAAACTGTCGAGCTCAGGACTTCAGGGACCTGCGGCGGTAGCGCTAGTCAGTGGTGATCCGCCTCGGCCCTTGGTCGGCTCGCAATCCTCGGTCGTTTTAGGCACTCTCTTTTTATTTCTCCTAACCTTCCTTCCCTCGTCCACTCCATCACCTTTCCTCCCGCTCGACCAGGACTGGTTCCAGTTCTCACAGGCTCCTTCCAGCCATCCTCGCGGCTTCCTTCATCATCCTCTACCTTCCACCTCTTCATGATCCTTCTGGTTCTTCTTTCATCCGAAGTGGCTGCTCTTTCTCAACTTCCTTCACCACGGATTCTTCCTCGAATCCACCGAATCCGCTGTTGTCCCTCCAACGTTTTTCCCCAATGTGAATTGACATTTTTCCAATTTTTCTCCTCGAAAGACGCGGGCTAAAGCGGGGGAACAAAATGGATAACCTCCCTCGGACTGTATCTCACTTGAGCCAGCACGTGTGACGGAGTCAGCGGTGGAAATATGATTGAGGAAGAAGACGAATGAAGCTCTGACTCCCCTTTCACGGTTATTTGCCGAGGTTCGCAGGAAAGAGGAAAAAATGAACGATTTATCGTCGGCCTGTGAATTATCGTCATTGTCCTTTCTATATATTTCAACGCTCCGTGAACCGCAAGACCGATAACTTCGTCCAACTCCCGACAATCTTCTTAACCCACACGCGAATGACCCGTCTTTCGATACCCGAAATTCTTCTCGTATTGGCGCTTTATATCCGGGAACAATTTTGGCTTCGGCTCTTCGTGGCATTATCGCAACACTTTCGGATCGTTTACGCTTTTATCCCCAAACATCTATATATGAGGTATTCCATACCGAGCCGACCAATCCGCGGACTGGACCATTTATGATTTTGTTGAAAACTTTCTATTTTTTTGTACGTACTAAAAGCAGTCGCTCAGAATTTTTTTTAGATCCTTGTCTTAACCCAACTAACCGCAATAAATTGTTCGAAATTTGACACATTTTTTTTCACATGCTCATATCTTTTTAAAAACCGGAGATATCAAAATAAAACGAAAGATCATTTTTTTCCGTCTTGAGTCGCAGTTTTATAAACAAAATACAAAAAAAAATATCGATATGTATTTTCATACGTTTTGTGAAGTTTTAAATACAAAACTTTTTTTTTTCAACGTGGAGCCTTTTTATTTTTTTTAAAAAATTCACCACTTTTTAAGAGACATTTTTACAGATACTAAAAAATTGGTAGTTTGTGCTTCTCATAACTTGTATTTTTTTCTATTTTACCGCGTGCGAACTAAGGAATCGTGTTTCCTCCTTGAATTAAAAAATAGAAAAAAAATACAAGTTATGAATATCACAAACTGCTAATTTTTTGATATCTGTAAAAATGTCTTTTAAAACGTGGTGAATTTTTTCAAACAAATAAAAAGGGTCCAAGTTGAAAAAAAAATATTTTGCGTTTAAAACTTCACAAAATATTCTTTTTTTTCAACTTGGACCCTTTTTATTTTTTTGACAAAATTCACCACTTCTTAAAACATATTTATACAAATACCAAAAAAATGGTTGTTTGTGATATTCATTACTAGTATTACAAAAATAGAAAGAAATACAAGTTATGAATATTACAAACTGTCAATTTTGTAGTATCTGTAAAAATATCTTTTAAAAAGTGGTGAACTTTTTCAAACAAATAAAAAGGGTACAAGTTGAAAAAAAGAAAATTTTGTGTTTAAAACTTCAAAAAACGTATGAAAATAAATATCCATATTTTTTTGTATTTTTTTAATAAAACTGCAACTCAAGACGGAAAAAAATGATCTTTTGTTTTATTTTGACATCTCCCTTTTTTAAAAAGTTATGAGTATTTGAAAAAAAATGTGTCAAATTTCGAACAATTTATTGTGGTTAGTTGGGTCAAGACAAAAATCTAAAAAAATTCTGAGAGACTGCTTTCAGTACGTACAAAAAAATAGAAATTTTTCAACGAAATCATAAATGGTCGGGTACACGGATTGGTCGGCTTGATATGGAATACCTCATATATATATATATATATATATATATATATATATATATATATATATATATATATATATATATGAACATCAGTCGTATAGCGTTTATCCGTCGAGTGAAATCTCAATCAATAATCCGGCTCCTCCGAGAGTTTTCCCCGATATCTTTATTACAAGCCGTCAACGTGAGAGTTTCTTTTTAAACTTGTGACGCAAAAGTTGCGAATCGCTTCGATTCACCCGGTACGACGACACGACGGATGTTTGGCATGGAAGAAACGAGGAAAAAAACGATGAAACAGGAAAGAAACGAAGGAGAAGCTTCTGCTGGTGGAAGCGTATCGCCCAAAAGGGCGATTTCACATACGCGAAAACGACGATCGAGAGAGAAGAGGATGGGAGAAGCAGTCAAAGTGAGGAGCATCAAATGGCGAAGGAAAGGAGAAAGAAAGTGCGACTAGGAGGAAGAGAGAGAGAGAGGAGTTTTCTCGCCCCAAGTGGTACCACGAGTTTCGCGAGGCTGGAGAGAGGAGTTGAAGGACAAAAAAAAGGCACAAGTGTGCAGGAATAAAAAAAAAAAAGAAAAATCGAGCCTGGAATTGCCGGAGGGATGTAGCGAGAGTGAGAATGCGTTCTTCGGGGCTCGATTTGTCCCTCTCACACCCCCGAAGGTTTTCCATCGGTCGAGAATATTGCCTCGAATATTGCGACCCCTCCCGGACATTCGGCAACACGAGGCCTCGCGCGATATGGCTGATGCGATCGTTGGTAGCTCGTCTCGCGTGTGGTTCTCGTCGTTTCCGTTTTTTTTTTTAAGGTCACGCGTTGTCGCCGATACGCAGTATTCATGCATGAAGGGCATAAAGGGCAGAAAAATACGAAAATATAAATACGTTGGGATGATCGGCTGGATGCGCGAGAAAAGAGAAAAGGAGAACGATGGAGAGATCTTACGGTGATCTCGTCCATTGGGAGATCCTCTACTTGTAGAGAGACACATACACAAGTACGTGGAAGAGTTACCAGGATTTCTCAGCACCTACTTTGGATGTGTGCGCAGGGTTTAAGGGGGAAGCCATCCGGCGTGTGGCGCGTTCGTCTCTCAGCGGGGCCCTTCGTCGAAAAATATTTGGGCACGGCCGTTAAACCAAATGGCCGGTAACGGCCCCGCGAGAGAAGCTCGTAACCGAGACGGGCTTGTGCCCTACGATTCGTGTGTGAGTTTTCGACCATGATGCGGATTCTATGGTGCGCGTGTAACCATCGACGCGAGGATACCCTCCAACCGGGTTAAGAGGGAGGAGGAGGAGGAGGAGATAAAGGTCGGGGGGTTAGACATTTTGGTCTCGCACTCTCTCTCCTGCGGACGAAAAAAAAAGGAAACACCGCACGATGAATATCTCCGCTGCAAACTCGCTGAATCCAGCGAACATGCTCGTTAGTTTCCACCCTGGAACAAGCATTGCCCGATCCCGCTGATTGTTCTTCTGCCTCTACCGAGCCGAAAATTAACGATACTGCCAACCCGGAAGGCTGAAGCCAAAATAGATTAAAGTGGCTTTTCCCGCTAACCCCAACCCGTGGAACTTCAATTTAATTTTCTATAAATCTAATACCTGAACCTCCTGGCTGCATTTGTCACTGAAGAATGTATTGCTTGTTTTACTAGAATTAAAAGCTGGAATGATGGTTTGGGGAGAGACGAATTATCTTAATTTGATAGAAGTAGATTTTTCTTTTCAGTGAAATACACTAGTGGAAAAAATTAAAGAATCAAAGAATGTTCCCAAATTTTTAGTGGTTTTTAACATTGCTGTATTTCAGTGAAAAATGGTCGTATCGAGGTCTTGAAAAAAGCATTTTGAAGCTTGAAGTTTCTAGTTTTCAGATCTTTTAGCAAAAAAATTTTCAAAGCTACGGGTTTCGCGCAATTATGAGAAATACCAAGAAAAAAAAATGGGCAAATTTGCATCGCTTTTGTTTTGGCTGTAATTTTTGGGAAAAAATTCTTCCAGCTAAAACATTACAAGGACCGGATAGCTTGTTTATTTAGCTTCAATTTGCTTTTTTGAGACCTCGCTGCGACCATTTTTTGCTGAGATATCGAGCTTTTACGAAAAAAGACACTTTTCTGTTTGACCGTTGATATCTCAGGAACCAATGATCGCACAGAAATCAGAAGGGGCGTTTCACAAATTTGAATCAATGCTCTACAAGGATTGTCGATGGTTTTTTGAGAAAAAAAATTTTTTCCATCCTTGCCATGAATTTGAAAAAACAGGAGAAAAAGGGCTATTTATGGTTTTTTAGAAAAACAACGGCCAAATTAAAAATATTGGCAAAACGACTATTGTTGAGCGTGACTATTATAGCTCAATATACCCACAAAATCCCTGTAAAGTTTCAGTTTGATCTATCGAACGGTTTTTTTGTTTCAAGCAATCAAATTTTTGAAAAAAATTAAAGGATCATGTTTCTGCCTCTAAACGTCATAATCATTTTTAAAGTAGAAAACCATTTTTTTTTGCTTTTTTCGCATTTTTATCGCAAACAGCGTTTAAATGTACAGAAAAAAAAATTTCGAAGAATTTTCGAATTTTTTTTTTAAATTAATTTTGTCGATTTTGTTGTCTTACATAAATTTAAACGCTGTTTGCGATAAAAATGAGGGAAATGCTCGAAAAAAATTTCTTTTTTTTATTTTCATAATGATTTTGAAGTGTTAAGGGGCAATAAACATGATCCTTTAATTTTTTTCAAAAATTTGATTGCTTGAAACAAAAAAACCGTTCGATGGATCAAATTGAAACTTTACAGGGATTTTGTGGGTAAATGAGCTGTAGAACATCTCAACGCTCAACATTGGTCGTTTTGTCAATATTTTTAATTTGGCCGTTGATTTTCTAAAAAACCCTAGATAGCCCTTTTTCTCCTGTTTTTTTCAAATTCATGGTTGGGACGTTAATTTGATTTACCATGAATCATCATCCTGAGGTTTCACTCATTTTCATTCCCATTTTGGGGCCCATAATCTCGCTCAATCCACCTGTTCAAATCAAACCAAACCCCCTTGCGCGAGTAATCTGCAGCGCTAGTCCTACATAACTAGGTCAAGCTTGAGCATTTGACATTGAAGAAAGCAAAAGATAACCCCAATTTCTTCCTCTACCCATCAATGACTCCAATCTGCAATTCGTGTATCAACATTGGCTTCCAAAAATTTGATATCCAAATTCTGCCCTTATTCTTTTCCCTCAAGATCAGACTCTTGACCACAATCGAAGAAGCTAAACATAACCTCAATTTTTTTCCACCCATCAATGACTCCAGTCCACAATTCCCGAATCGTCAACGTCCCTCAGGGGACATCCAAGTCCAGAGGCCCAGAATGAACGAATCGTTGACAAAACCATCAAAGGATTTCGGTGCATCGCTCTCCTACGTTCCCCAACGACAATTCGCTTTTCCGCGCGATGCACGCGGAACAAGGAGCCGGGGAGTGGCGATTTGAGACGAGGGTTGCACAGAGAGTGTACATGGGAGAATTCGAAGGGAGGGCTTCTCCCTGTGTGTTCGATGTTGGCGATAGAGCGCACAGTCAGCGAACGTACAGTCTCTCCTATGAGAGGAAACAAGGGAGGGTGAACGGAGGGAAAGAGAGTGGAGAGAGAGACGGAGTATCATCTATATGGGGTTGCCACTACAAACGGCCCGGGCTCGGCACGGGGACAGCTAATTATTTAGACGCGCTTGGACGCCACCCCATCGATCACTCCCCGCATCGGCCTCCTTTCTCCCCGTAATACTGGCTTCACCCTCTCGCAATCGCGCGTCAGTCGGTACTCGAATCCTCGACGTGTGCATGTGCACGATGTGCACAGGGCCATCTCGGCCCTGTATAAGCCCTAATAGCGTGGCCATCCCGTATAATACACACACACACACACGCACGCCCACACATTTATATGCATGTATGTATCTGACGCGTAGGTACGCGCCTATATTACATAGTTGGAGTCATGTATGGATCGTGCCATGACCTGGCTTCCTCTTGGAATATATCTATGTACACAGTCGATGGCAGTTTGAGAAGGGGCTAGGCAAGCTTTCAAGCTTTCAGGCTAAATGATCAAATTAGTCTCCCGCTCATCCTCCCACATCGAATGGGGATTCATTGTCCGATCGCTGGACTCCGGCGTCACTATTTTCTCCAGCATAGAAAGAGGATGGAAAAGAAACGAAGAAAAAAAATCATAGGAATGAAAAACAAGCGTTTCTGCGATATTTATCCAGTCGTTACTCTCGAGAGTCGTGAACTATATCGCGTTCTGTATATTCTCCAGTCGTTTCACGCAACATAAAACATTTTATTTCTCCGCTTATAAAAGGCGTTTGCGTATTATGTTACACGGTAAACTGTGTATAAGGAGCGACGTGGAGAACACGTATGCAAAAGTGTTTGTTGCCCAAGGGGTGACGCTTGGGGAAGGTAAGAAGCGTATAAACCCTGGGATATCGTTGATCGCCCAAGACGGAACTGCTCACTCTCTCTGTCTCTTTCCCTCTCGCTGGTTTACAAAGCGTATATAGCTTGGACCGCTTCGTTCCTCAAGACGAGTTCCTCTTGGTATACATAGTAGAGCTTGAAGGCGGAGCTTAGATATAAGCTGAGGATATTGTCGGTGAATGTAACGACCTTTTGTGTGGATGTGCATTTGCGAAATGCAGCGATGTTTGACGAGAAAGAGGACGCGCGGTGCTCAGGATTGTGTATGGAGCGTGTAACCGAAGTCTCCTCCTGCGTGAAATTAAAAATCGACAATCTTCAACGTCGCAATCTTCATTACAGATTTTACGCGATTCCGCGTCGAATCTGTGAGACGTTTTCGACCGAGTCAAAAAACGAGGTACTATTTCGAATTAATCCGATGAGAGCTTTCATTGAATGTCAGATCGCTCCCGATCGCCGTTTGATTTAGCAAGATTCGCAGACAAACATCTGGCGCAGAATTTGATTGGAAGTAATTTAAAAACCACGGCTTTCGGAGGTTGAATGAGGGTTAATATTGAGACCTCGTTTCACCCTCGAGATTCTAATCGCAATGAAAACCCTTCAAAACCCTACCCCACACTTTTTTCCTCCATCGACTCAATCGAGTACAAAAAACACCCTAAATTCGTGCTAAACGGAGACCAAGTTTCACTCTCGCTGTCAGATATTATATTCCGTACTTTTTTTTTGAGGGGGATGGTTCTATGAAAAACCAAAACGCGTTATCTCTTTTTGTTAACATTCACCACTTGAAATCACACGTGGGCAAAAGCCCTCGCTTAACGCCCTTCCCGTACGTGATGCTTCAACTCGAGAGGAGATTAGTCCTCGAATATTATAGTCGAGGGGGATGATAGCCCCAAGGCACGAGTCTTGCCCTACCCGAATACCCTTCTCTCTCTCTCTCTCTTTATCCCCGATCCTTCATGAAACCCTGTACTTACATGTATGATTATGATGGCAAGGTAAATACGTCGTGCGGCTGATGCTTATATCGCGTTACCAAAATCACGAAAGGCGCATCTTCGATCCTCGGAAACGTTGAACCGCGTCTCACTGATCCCGAGTCACGCGATAACGTCGCAAATATGAGTCTCCCTTCGTCCTCGCCATCGTGCGGTTTTCAGCCACGACGATGGCTCGGCAAAACTATACACGCTAACTTCGTCTGGCGTCGCTGACTTCCTTGTAAACCGTTTATTTCCTGTCTCTCGGCGTCTCCGCAGTTTCGTCAACGTTTTCCGACTCACTCGCTCATCCAGCTTGTCTCATTCCACGGATGTTTGCTCCCGGTACACAGAAACACGCTTTTGTGTAAACCTAGAGGAGAAGGATCTCATCGGAATTACCATAAAATTCTGATTCCGTTGAAATCACTTCCATCGAATTTTGAGGCTCGGATCGGCTTGAAATAGCGATTATCAGCAAACAATGGACAAGCTGCGGGGGGGGGGGGGGGAGTATCGTCTCAATGCTAATGGGACCTTCTTCGCGATCATTGCGAACTTTTAGCACATCGATTTACCGCTGTCGTTTCAGCAAACATTAGAGTGTCGTCGCGAAATTCGTTCGAGGAAAACGCGCTGCCGATAAACAAGCGTAAACATTGTGCAATGAACGTCCTTTTGAATTAGCAACTCTGCCTTTCGGAGAGAAAGCGACGATGATTCTCGGGTTCCTGGATGCAGATAGGAGGACTCTCATCAAGTCAGATGATGACGTTTCTCGGTGAATCGAGGCGGAATATTGAGACTGACCCATTTTGAGAGTTCCGTCAAAGTCTATTCATCCGATGAATTTGATTCCAGCGATGGGTTCGTTGGAAGTTTGAGGCTAAAAATATACAACAACAGGAATCCCTTCAACAGGAGGCAAAGGGTTAACTCGGTTTTCGAAGCGTATGCTGATGTGTCTGACGAAAGAGAAAATATGTGGCAGCATCGGAGAAAAGCCGAACTGGTGGATTGCGAGCTTGAAGTCTGCCCGGCTCTGGCGTAGGATAGGCTAACGACTTTCTGATGAGGCAATGTGGCCTCGCAACTTCATCGTAATAGACCTCCGCGTACCTCAGCGTCGTCCCTTGTCGACCTCGCACACTAACCGTGTATATACTTGTGTTTATCGTTTGTGCCCATATATGCTAAACCACGTAACTGCCATCAGCTACTTTGCCGGGTCCATGAAGCAGAACCGGAAAGTACATACGCAGAGAGTCCAGTACCATCAATCGCTCAATCTTGCTGCTCTTCCTTCGCCGACTATTCACGATGTGTCTTCGTTCCATACTTTCCCATGACGAGACATCTTGGGTGTTGCGCATAGCAAATGTGAGGTTTATGAATTTCAACGCTTGGGTCGATGAATTGACGCTGATAAAATTAAAAGCATCCCGAAAGACGTCACCCGCGTATGCAAAACATTTTAGAGACTGTTTCCAAATGATCGCGTTCATCTGTGAATTTTTTGAGGGTTTTTCTGCGAAAAAGCGAGCTTTTATCATTTTTCGCCTAAACCTCTTGAATTACATTCAGTCGGTCAAATACTAATTTTTCCAATGAGGATACGCGGAAAATAATCTTCATAATCGATCTTTCAAGCAAATGAGTGAAGTAAATAATTACAATAAAATTAGTGGCCACGATTCAATCATTTAAGGGAGGAAGTCTCTGTAAGGAATGAAAAAATTATTAACGTTTGAGAATTTTTTTTACACGCATAACTAATTATCAAAGGATCAGGTTATTGTTATTTTATCAAGTATACATATATTCAAATTATTTCATAGTATTTTTTTATTGTAAAATCGTACAAAATTAACAAATATAGGTAATCTTAACCATAAGGAAAATTCATCTCCATAATAAATATTTAAGCGAAAGGTTATCTAAAAATTGAAAAAGGTTCATTCCATGTTAAATCGACCAAGAGTTGGAATCGACCCCTTTCAATTTCGATGAAATTCAATCAGAAGTTTTAGTTTGTAATAAAAGAAAGTTCTACCAAAGGAAAAAAACTAAAATTTTTTTTTCGAAAGTTATGCAAAATTTCACAAATTTTCAAACCTTTCAAGTTTATTTTTTCAAATATCTTGGAAACTATTATAGTTACGAAAAATCGTGCTGAATTCGTCTGAAAGAGTATACTTTGGGCTATGAAAAAAAAAGAATTGAAAAATGATGAATTTGGAGAATTTTGAATTTTCAAAAATCATGAAAATCCAAGTTCAACATTAAATTTTTGATTCAATTTTTTTAATACAATACTTTGTACTGATTTTAAAAGACCCTGAAATTTTCAGAAAGGTGTTTTTTGTTTCAAAAATATAAATTTTTGAATTTTGGTAAAAAAAAAATTTTTTTACCAACTGTTACCTTTCCTTACTTACTGTTCAAGTAATACTGTTACTTTTACTTTTTTTTACTGCTCGAAATTACAAAACTACATGATTGCTCAACTTAACTTAACTGAGAGGTAAAAAAACAATTTTTTTTTTACCAAAATACAAAAATTTGTATTTTTGAAACAAAAAAATGGCGACGAATTGATTTTTTTTCATTTTGAAGAGCTTTTTTATTCAAGAAGGTTTTAAAAATAGTGTTTATCAAAATTTTTGTCAATCGCGTACAGACTCAACCACTGCGATTACAAATATAGAAACGACAAAAATTAAAAATCGGCTCATAAAGTTTCGAGTTTCTTCCCGGGACTGCTGTTTAAATCGTGACATCAGCGACACGAGATCCCGCGTGAAGACAATGAGAAAAAGGCGTGAAGCTTACGGAAAACAAAGTGTAGGAAACGACTCGAGAGACCGGAGGCTTTGGAGGAGCGGGAGGGTATTTCACAGTGAAACTCTCTGCGGAGTGTGAAGAGGAAAAAGATCTCGTCGAGTGCGTCAGAGGGAGGGAAATACGGATGATTCTCAAGGCGCGTTGTGGAGGAATGAAAGGCGACGGATGGTTTATGGAAAATGAGAAAGGGCGGAATGCGAGACCTCCATGGATGACGGTTGAGATAGTCTCGACCAGAGAGAAAGAGCAAGAGACAGAGAGAGAGATAGAGGCGTGCATCATGATGTACACGGCCAACAGTCATGGATCATGCATGTAGGCGTATTACCGTGCATCATATATGCACATTATGCTGCTCGTTGGACTTCTCTCATCCGCTCGTATCCTCATATTCTCGCGCGCGACCCCTTCCCTCCGCCTCCCCCCCCCCTTCCACCGTGAATTATGAAACAACGTGCTTAATGACGCGCCGGCGAATTCAGCCTGCCGTAAATTTCTCTGAGCCTTTCCCCGTCGCCCCTCTGTCCCTTCGCGCCCCAATCCATGTTGAAGCAACGTGCGGTGTTTGTGATGGTGGCCGCATGCATATGAGAAGAGGGAAACGGACGTCAGGCGAATGGGGAATGGTTGAGAGGAAATGGGGGACAAGAGGTGAAGTTTTAAACCCTCCTATAGTCTCCCATGGCATGCTCGCCCGTCATTGTCATTCCCTCCTGCTCCTCATCTTCCTCCTCGTTCACCGCCTCCCCCGTTGCGAGAGCCTCATCTTCCTCGGAAACTCAACGTTCCCGCTTCCATCTTGGCCTCTCCATGAGTTTTATTACGCTCACGAGCCCGTATATTCCGCCATACGCGTTGATATTATTATGCAAGCTTGATACAGCTAAAGGGAGAGCATAATTTCTTCGTGTACACTTCACATCCTCACTTGCGTTCATCATCCCAGGCCCATTCCCAGTCGCTGGTCTTCCACCTCGATGACACGGTGCCTGGTCCCGACTACCGTCCAAAACCACCCGTAACTACCCCAAACTATGGCTAGTTTGCAATGACCTCAAGATGGCACGACGGACTCATCAGGGTGATCCTTCGGCCTAGTGTCAAGGAGGCGAGATTCTTTGGCTATTATCAACCAGGACCATGATAAACATCCGGATGACACAGTTGACAAGAGGCATTTAGCCCAAAGTGCGCTTCTTCACGCTCTGCCACGTTTTTTCCCTGAGAATGATGGAAGGCGCCTGTTAGAATGTTCCTCGGGCGTCTCTCTGTTGAAGCATCGGTGGCTCCTCTGTCGTTAGTTCGCGCTCGTTAACTTCACGAGTGTCAGCCGCAAAACTAACCCCGTTGTCGTTCCACGACCAATTAAATATACCTGCGGGAAAATCTCCAGAGCCCATTGCTCATAGCCACGAGTGGTGCACTCTCACTTTCCACGCATGCCCCATAGTTTCGGCGCGAGGTTTTGGCGGATTTTCCTCACCGCTTTCACACTCGAGTGTCCGTGAACAGGGAGAATATCCATCTCCCTCTCTGCTACTGCTGCTACGGTTACTACTATGGCCCCTTAACTTTCACTGGCCCCCGGGGGTGCCTTTTCGCTACAGTAGCATCACCCCCGGTACATCCCCCGATCCCGCTGGTTTCTGAAATTAGAAAACTTTTTATGTACGCCAATTTTTAACCAGCCGGCGCACTCTTCAGTGGTAATTACTTTTTAAGCTTCTCCGTCTCGCTCCCTCGAGAAAAACCCTCCAGCTCGATGTTATGGCTCTCCATACGCTGTCTCTCTCTCTCTCCCAGGAACATCCTGATTCCTTGTTTCACAGGACAACCCCAAAATAATTTTGCAACGATGATCCACGTCATTGTGTTGTTTCTTCGGCTTTGGTAATTATTAAGAGAACTAGAATTTGTGTTATTTATGCACAAATAACAAAATGGTGGACTTGTTTTAAAGTGGTATTCTATTGACTATTCTTTTTGTTTTTGGATCCTCATACTTTCCAAAATGTTTTAAAAAATTGATTTTTCAAAATGATTGAGTCCTCATTATTACAAATGACTTTTTGACACGCTTTCAATGACAATTGCGATTACTCTTCAGGATGCTGATCAGCAATTTTCTCATTGCTGTTGCTTTTCTATTTGATCACGGATATTTTTTATTTCGCGCTGCAAAAACAGACATTTGTTACTTTCACTACCTTCCTCTCTGTCTCACGAACTCTCTGTCTATTATTGGATCGAGATCGCGTGGAAGTTAGTGAAAGATCGCTAATGGCGGTAATAGAGCCTGACGAACCGTGAGCACGAAACTTCCGTGTCGTTTTACTATGTTGGCCGAGCCTAAGAACCGCCATTAGATGGTTCGCAATGAGTAAAATCACCGGTTACCCCTTTTGCTATCATCGGCGCAGACCGGAAAAAAATATGAACGGTCGAGTTGTGCCATGACGATGAGGTTAGTAGAGCGCGTTCCGCATCGTGAAATCCGACCTTCCGCCACACTCTGTAATTTTGAAAATATGACGATTTCTATTTACGTAAAGTCAAATTCAATTGTCTATCCACGAAATTCGTTTGTGCTAATGATCTTTTTTTCTGGTTTTCTGTTACAGGTGAGTTTCGAAACGTTTTCCTCAAGGATATACTTTGTTCTCGTCCGTTGATTCATCATATCGTGAGAAAAAACAAAAATTTAATATTACTTTCTATCAATAATAACCGCCAAATGTCGAAATTACCAAAATTACCAAAATATGCTGAAAACGATCTTTTGATAATTTTAATATAATTTTTATCCAAATTTTGGTGAATCGTAGTAATCATTTGAGCAAAACATATCTACTTAGTTTAAATAATTTTGTTTAATAAAATTTGATTCAATTATCAGCTTATTAGGCTATTTATTATACCCATATTTAAAGATCGAAAAAAATTACTCGAACCAAATAGATCACTTCTCTGAGTGTCATTAAATGAAAATTACCTAAAAATGGTCAAAACTATCTTTTGATCGTTTTAATATAATTTCTATTATGATTTTTTGTCATCTATTGAGAGAAACGATTTACGCAGTTTAAACAATTTAAAAAAAAATTTATTCAAATAGCTCAATCAACTATTTACTAAGTGGACATTCAAATAAATCGAAAAAAATTACTCGAACCAAATAAATCACTTCTCCGAGTGTAATCATCTGAAAATTATCAAAAAATGGTCAAAACTATCTTTTGATAATTTTAATACAATTTTTATTAAGATTTTATGTATTCTATTGAGAGAAACGATTTACTCAGTTTAAATAATTTAAAAAAAATGTTTATTCAAATAGCTTCATTGACTATTTATTAAGTGGACATTCAAATAAATCGAAAAAAACTATTCGAACCAAATAAATCACTTCACTGAGTGTCATCATATCAAAATTACCCAAAAATGGTCAAAACTATTTTTTGATAATTTTAATACAACTTTTATGAAGATTTTTTGTAATCTTTTGAGAGAAACCATTTTCTTGTTTTCAATAATTCTATTTGAAAAAAAAAATAGGATTTTATTCAAATAAATCTCTTCTTTGTCATATTAAAGTTACCAAAAAATGGTTAAAACTATCTTTTATCAATTTCAATAAAATTTCGATTAAAATTTTGGTAAAATTCGATAATCTTTTGAGAAACCATCTACTCTGTTTGGATTTTTAAAAAAATTTATTACACTGAGAAAAAAGTTCAGTTAAAACCACTAAATCCATTTAGTTGAAAAATTTTAATTGATTCAATATTAATTTGTTCGAAATAATGAAATTATAATTAATTCAACAAATGGATTTGATTAACCATAAAATGTGAGGTGAACGAAATTTTTTGGTCAATTTTTGGGTACCAATTTACACGTTACCGAGTTGCTGTACAGAAATATTTCGTTGATTTCTAGTATATTTTAACTAAATTAATTTAGCTGTAATAAAAAAACAATTCGTATTTTCAATCACACAATTTATTTGGTACAAAGATATTCATTTTATTGAACTGAAACTTTGCCCATTCGAGTACTAAAATGATCTCGTTGAACGTCCGGAAATAAATATTTGGTTCAGTCAAACAAATTTTTGCATTTTCAACAAAAAAATTTTCTCATTGATATAAAAACAAAAATTTACAAAATTCTTAAGTCGATATTCAAATAAATCGCAAAAATTTGATTTAAAAAAAAAAAAACCTCATACATGTGATTCTCAAAGACCTCGACAATCTTGTTCATCGCAAGACGACGCCGAACCATTTCGAATCAGCGTAAAATCAGATTGATTTTTTTTTTAACTCTCGCTCGTTCAACACGACTGCTATCTGTGTGCCATTATCGTACCCTTCTCGGGCATTTATACTTTACGATTTCTGTATTATTTCGCGAGCCCGCGCGTTAACGACCGTCGGAAAGGATTCAAAGAGGAGGCTAAAGTACAGCGAGGACAATTTGCACCGCGTTGAACGTGTATATCAGCTGGGTTTACAAAGAGCATGCAGGAATAAGGCGAGGCACCATCAACCGGTGTGTGTATCTATAAGCGTGTAAAAGGGACTTTTCCTCTGTGGCACAAGACAGAGAGAGAAAGAGAGAAGGAGGAGTATAACCCAGGATATGATACGGCCTGGAGGGTAATATGCTCTCGGTCCGATTACGCGAGAGTGCTATCCTACTCCCGCCACTCTTATCACGGACATTATCATGGCAAATATATATACAGAGGGCGTTGATAACGCCACCCCGTTGAGCAAACATTCGAGAAAGTGTTTCCGTCTCTTCCTCAACCTCTTTGTTCGCTCCCTCTCTCTCTCTCTCTCTCTCTCTCTCTCTCTCTCTCTCTCTCTCTCTCTCTCTCTCTCTCTCTCTCTCTCTCTTCTTCGCTCACATCCATTAACTCTACGTTTTTGTTCCTCGCCAACGTCTACAGCGATATTCCTTCGTTCGCATGCCGAAATTAATTCAGCAATGTCGTTAAAACCACGGACATACCTATATTTTCCTCTGGATTCTCACAAAACGTTTCCTCGTCCGTCGAGAACTCGGACAAAATGAAAAGAGGTACGTCTGTATTAACTTCGTTATACCTCTGTGGGGATTCAACTTGAAAGAGAAATGTTTGGAGAGCATCAAACACTCGGGCGAAAACGTTCCGGAGCTTCGCTCTGAGTCGATTTCGTCGTTTCTCTTCGGCTTACCTGAACCGTAACGCTCGCTGTCTCTTGCAGTTTTGGGTTTTGTTCGTGTCTTCCGTCAGGTTGGATCCGAAAGCCGAGGTGGATTCCCGTCGCTATTCCTCGAGGCTGAAGCACGGAGCCAACAAAAAAAGGTCATTCGAATCGCGTCGACGTTGACGACGTTCGGATGTAGTCTTGTATCGCTGATTCTCGCGAAAAAAGAGGCTGAATTTTAGGCTTTTGGAGTCTAAAATTTACGGGTGACCCCAAAAGTCGATGGAGTATATTGTGGAACATCTGGGTATTTTTTTGTCATTTTTGGATCCACGGATTTATGATAAACCACTGATTATTGAACTCGAAGGCTTGCGGACGTGACTACGTTTGATGGAAATTTTTAAAAAAAAATCTTCGAGTACACTGAGAGAAAAAATTACTGAATTTGAGAACATGAATTTATTTATTAAATGAAAGTATTAATTCGATTATTAATTTGTTGAACCAAGATATTCACTCTTCATTAAAAAAAATATTTTCACGAATCTATTACTCTATTATATTAAACTCTTATTTAACAGTAACTATTAAATGCATGATAGATTTGATTAAATTTGTATTAATTGGATTAATTACATTGATCGCATCATAAACATGAGATTGAATCTAAAAAACGAATTCAACACAAAATTATTTGTTTCGAAAAAATTATTTTCTTGCAATAGAGTCGTTATTATTTTACTTCAAAAAATATTTTTATTTAAATAGATTTGATTGAATTTGTGCTCATTAGATTAATTACATTTATCGCATCATAAACATTGGATTATTTGAATCTAAAATGATGATTATTTGAATAAAAAAAACCACTTCAATACGAAATTATTTTTTTTGAAGAAAATTATTTATGGCATCATAAACATGAGATTATTTGGATCTAAAAAATGACTTCAATACGAAATTATTTCTTTGCAACAAATTCATCATTATTTTACTTCTAAAAATATTTCTGTCGTATTTTCAATATTTATTGGATATAAAATTGATTATGATTATTTGAAAAGAAGCTGTAGTAAAATAAATAACACATTATTTTATTCCAACGGAATATTTTTTTGGAGTGATTAAATTTTTATTTCCTTCAAGCAAAGAACTATCATGTCTATAGCATACTTTAATAGTATACATAAGTTGTTAAAAATTAAAAAACTGGTTTTTGAAATGTTTTCTTATATTCGAATCTTCATAACTCCTAACTTTTTTCAAGTGCTTAATAGTAGTCGATAGCGTAATAGGTAGCGTGTTAGGTAGTTAGGTAGGATAGGTATGACGGTAGGTAGGGTCGAGGGTTCGAATCTTGGTTGGACAGAAAAATTAGATCGGAGAATTGGCGCAGATTTGTGTTTTTTTTTCTATTTATCTCTTTTTGGGGTCACTAAACTATGCGTATTAAATTATTTGGCAAGGGCTATATACTTTTTATAAAATGTTTGGCAACAATTAATAAACACGCATTTGAACGAATCAATCATTTTTCCTGTTGATTGGACTAATTAATTTGTTGATTCAACAATTTTTTTTTCGCAGTGCTTCCTGTATTAAAAGACACGCATGTTTTGAATGATAAAATGTGTTCTCGATTCAAACAACATATTACATATAATTAATAACGTATTGTTAGATTCAAGTAAATTCGTTTATTGAAACAGAGATTTATGGAATTGACTGAAAAAAATGAACCAAGTAAATATATAAGGGAACCAATCTTATATGTTTTGGCAAAGAATGAAAAAAAATGATTTTTTTGCTTTCAGAAGATTATTTCATTGGTTCTAGTAATTTTTTCTCTTTGTGTATCCTTCTGATATCCTTCCTCAATGAAATTCTTGAGACAATCTGAGACCCCAAAATCATGCCGATGCGCTGAAGAATCCTTCGTACACAAATCCACGCGCGGACATTTCGCTTTTCCCTTCACAAAAGCCGCTTCTTCGGGCGAGTCTCCTTTGAATCCTTTGAGTCCTTGCGCTCAATGTTCGTCATCGTTGCGTCATTAAGGTCCACACGAGAGCCATGAAAGGAGTCGAACGGAACGTTCCACAATCAAGTGGAAATGATCTCTCGAATTTCAATCCTTCGCAGAGTTTTCGTGTCTTACAAATTCCCCATAAATGGCAGTTCCAAGAGAAATAATTTTTCACCAGGAAAATCGAGGTCCTGTGAAGAATAGGGCCCGTGTGAAATCGTTGAGAAATAAGGGCTCCTCTGAGCTTGTAGGGCAAAAAATCGTAACTCCGGGTGATGTAAGACGATTTTCAACGATCCTCAATCGGGGGTCCTTCCTCGAGGACCCTCGAAGACCCGAGGCAATGTCTGGCGAATCGAGTCGATGAAAAGTTTCCCAGTAACGTTTCGAGAGAAAGAAACTTCTTTTTTTTTTTCTCGCGAATCGTGGTTTGCAATTTTTTTTGCCCCGAGAAATCCTTTTCTCGTTTCACCGCTATCGGACTTCCTGCAGCGTCGTCGATGATTCTTTTTTTTCCCTCTCGTTCCTTCGCGCCCGATCCATACTTTATCCTCGGAACTCGAGTTCCGTCTTGTTCGTGTCGATCGATCGAATTTGAAGGTCTTTCCGCGAGGATCAGTGACGAATTCTACATATCGAATGAAAATGGAAATTCCCGTTGATCCGATACGCATTATCGACGAACGAATGACCGCGCCTTGAGCGAAGAAAAGTGGGGAAAAAGGCACTTTTCGAAGGTCGAATGGATCAGGCGAGAATTTGTCGGACGATAATTTGTACAGATGTGTGCGCGACCGAGCGTGAGATTAATCGAAATAATTAGTTGCAAAAAAATAGAGAAGCGTGACAAAACAGCCGTTGAAGGACGTGACAATGGAACAGGAAAACTCCGGTGATTTCCGAATGTCGATTGGAAGGGGAAATTGAGGAAAAACGCGTGACACAGGGCTGGAGAAAAATAGGGGGCAAAATGGACACTATTGTGCGGACTAATAAAAACCAACAAACGGAAACCAGTGAGACAAGATAAATTTTGTGAATATGAAAAATTTAATGAAAAATTAGAGACAAAAGACTTGTTTTCGAAATTCAAACTCTTGTCTATGAAAATTTTTATTCAACTTGAATTGATCAATTTGTACACTGTAAAAAATGTTATTAAATTTAATATACAAAAGTAAATGAAATTTCAATAACAAGGATACGAAATCGAAATTAATGTACATGGTATTGGAAAATTAACAATTTCATCTTAAATTTAATATTTTTATATTAAAAATAAAAGAGTGAACATTGAAAATTAATATCCCTATATATGAAAATGGTTGAAAATGTATATGAAATTTAATATAATGCATAAAAACTTCATATTTTTTTATTAAATTTAATACAAACATTTTTTACAGAGTATATACTGTAATTTTTCCAAGTGGATTTGCCCTCTCAATTCGTGATCAGACCGAAACCAAGAGAAAGTCAAGAAAAAAAAATTATGCAAGCCGAGACATTGTTTCAACTTCTTACAAAACAGAAACACAAGAAGAATATAATTTTTTGGAATTAGATCTGCTCAGATCTCTCAAGTTTCAGGATAAAATTAATTTTGCCTCACAGAGAAAAAATATTTATTAGATTTAAATTTTTGTTTCCCTCTTATTCAAATAAGGCCCTGATAAATATTCTGTTAAGCCAATATTTAAATTAAATTCTATTTATCCTAAAATATTTATTCAATTATTACTATTACTATTATTGCCTAATTATTTGATTGATTATTTGAAGATTTTGAAGATGATTTGATTTAAATAAAATTTTATTTATTTTAAATAAATCAATAAATTCAAACCGTTGAAGTTGTCTTGATGAAATTTTACATATGTATTTATCGTTCCTTTGCGTATGTATCTACATTAATAAAAAATTATTTTAAATATTTTCATGTTGCTTTTTATTTTTTTACAAGATGGTCCGCCGAAATCGGCGTCCACGATATCTCGATAACTAATTGACCGATCGAGCTCAAATTTTACACACATCTTCGGTAGCCTCTTTCTGAAGACTAATAGCAGAATTAGTACTTAAAAAAATTTTGTTACAAAATGGCGGCCTGTTAAGCTTTGATTAACGATGTTTCATACATTTTCGGGTACTCGACGAGTTATAAAATATGGGCAAAATTATTTTTAGACGCAATTTTGCTACCAGTCCTCGGAAAGAGGCTACCGAAGAGGTATGTGCTAAATTTGAGCTCGATCGCTCAATTAGTTATCGAGATATCGTGGGTGCCGATTTCGGCGGACCATGTTGTAAACAAATAAAAAACCACATGAAAATATTTAAAATATATTTTTTTGAATGTAAATACATTCTCAAAGAAACAATAAATACATATGTAAAATTCCATCAAGACAACCTCAACGGTTTAAAAGTTATTCCAACCCAAAAATGACGTGAAAAATCTCGCTCTAGACCAGACTTTTACTCCCTTAATAAATTAACTTTGCCTCTCGCGCAGAAAAAAGATTTATTTAATGCAAATAAATGTTTAACTAAAATGTATTAAATTTTTTAAATTAAATAAATCATTTGTCTCGGTACAGTGGTTCATTTTGACCCGCATTCCCTTACAAACGAGGCAGGGAGGGAGAGCGAGAGACAGAGAGAATGGCGTCGTTGGAAGCGAAGTTTTTCGCGCCCGAAGGAATGCAAAAGCAAACCCGAAACGTATCAACCGACGAGCCCGTTTAATCAGTAGCCATCGCGATTCGCGCGTCGTTATTCTCCCTCCCTCCATCCTCATTTTTTTCATCCCCCTCGCGTTTTCCCCGTTTTTCCGTGCATATACTTCTGGCTTTTTCCGGCTCTCGTATCATCCGATCCCTTTGTATCTGCATTTTTCTCCCGGTCGTCTGCACTTCCTTTTTTCGTAGACGAGAAATGGAAAAAGAAACGAGAAAAAAAATGCGGCGGTCTGGATGATGGGCGCGTTCGTCGAGGCATCGATATCGAGAGATTCGGTCGAACGAAGCCCATTAAGATGCAAACCTTTGCTTTATGCTCCCTTAAATTCCTTTTTTCTTTTACTCTGCTTTCAATCTCTCTCTGTTAATATCAATCGTTGGCCACAAATAAGCTCATTACGACGCTCTCGCGATATTTCCTCGCGGTAATATTACATCCAACGGTAACGTCGGTAATTCCAAACGAGGCGACTCATTATCCTGAAAGATCTCTGAGTCTCTTTTTTTGCGCTGGAAAATAAATTCGTAGAAGAAAATTTACGAGAAAAAGGGAAAAACGTGACAAACCGCGTTTTATCGCTCTTCATGAATATATTTATGCATTGAATTTGTATATATGTATTTATATATACATGTAAGGGCCGAAGGGTTGTCACGGAATGAGGGCAAACCTGTAGGGCGCGGGAAAAATGTTGATAGGAAGGAAAAAATGTGATAGGAAAGTTCGACGGGAATGAGAAGAGAGACGAAAGAAAAAGGTGGAGGGTCTCAATGTCTCGATTTGCTTCGGGCGCACGTTTCACGCGACCCTTGGAAAACTTTTGCATCATCCCTTTTTTTGGTCCCTCTCGTCTCGTCCCTCCTCGCGAAGCCCTCCTTCGTTTCAGCCCTCCCAACAGCCGAGGGGTTCTTTGTTCTCTTTTCCCTTCTGATTAAGGATCACGGCTGCGAGAAATTAGAGCGCCGGAAGAGGCTAATTTTGTTCATTTTTTTTTTCTCGACTCCAATGAGACGGACATTCATTTCATATTCCATATTAAAATTATTAAATACATTTTTTTTACCTAGAAACTTTCTGTATATTGTTAACATTACCAAAAATTAAAAAAGATTCATTACATCAATGCTGAGAAAAAAATTGTAAAAAACACAATTCTTTACAGTGTTTATTGTTTAAATTCGCCCCGTAAGGATTGACAGATCCTTAGGGAAGGATATCTTATAATTTTAAAAATCTTATTTAACGTTGCACTTCCAATGAGACGATTTTTCAAAATGATCAATTATACAAATTTTTTTATGGAATTTTATTTATCTTGATCATTCTTCATTTCATATTACAATTTTGAAAAAAACCTTTTTTTAATTATAAAAATTATCTGTATTCTGTAACATTCTAAAAAAAAATTCAATATACATTTTATCATTACTAAAAAAAGATCCCAAAAATTTACTTAAAATAAATAGATATTAGTATTATGTAAAAATTTATTTATTTAATTTGAAACATCTATTCAGTGAGCGGCGAAATCGATATTTTCGTCAATTTAATTACCGCTAATTACTCTGGTGTTAGAAAATTTTATAATTATTACAATAAATATTACTCATTATTAAGGAACTCAGTAATATATATTAATAATTAGTAATTTATATATCTAAATTATTCATTATTCAAATAATTGGTAATTGAAATAGTTCAATTACTAATTACTTGAATAATTGATATAATTGATATAATAATGATATAATAATTGATATAATTAATGATAAGTATTTTAACGAATACGATTACTAATTTTTCTAATAATGAATCATTCAAAGAATACACATATTCAATATCCAAATAATTCGTAGTATTGGTCTTTAAATTACTGATTATCGAAATACCTAAAAAAGTAATGGATGATAATATTAATTTTGTAAATAACGATTAACTAAGAATCTAAAATTCTTTTTGCCGATGATGACTGCATTTATTGTTCAAATTCATCCCTTAAGGGTTGACAGACCCTGAAGGGAGGAAATATCGTAATTTCGAAATTCGCATTTAACGTTGCATCTCTAATGAAACCATTTTTCAGAATGATCAATTGTTAAAAAAAATGTCAATTTTTTTTTACTATTCATATACACGAGAATTATAGAGATACTTTATTCCCAGGATTATGCCAATACGTCCGTGCAGAGACGGAGAAGAGAGAGAGAGAGAGAGAGAGAGAGAGAGAGAGAGAGAGAGAGAGAGAGAGAGAGAGAGAGGGAGGGAGGGAGAGAGAGAGAGAGAAAGAGAATAGCATGGAAAAAGTCTATATGGATGTTAATGAAAGAGCGAGAGAGTGAGAGCGAAAGAAGACCGAAATAACGAACGGGCGAGCCATCGAGAAATGGTTATAAGTCAAACGGAATGGCGGGCTTTTACGAGTCTCGAGAGGAGATAAAGTCGAGGGGGCTCCGCGTGTGCAACGCGGTCCATCGCACCCACACCCGTTTCATGGTCGTGGCCTGTTCGAATATGTCGAGCGAGAAAGCGGAGGGAGCGACAGAGACGGAGAAAAAGAAGGCATATGGTACATTCCAGTACAGTTACACCGGTTTCCGACCCTTAAGCCCTTAAGCTCTTGAGCTCTACGATCTTGAAACTCGTCGCAGTAATTATTCTTACAAAAAATTAAAAAAAAACACATTTTTTCTGATTTTTTGCTAGCCGAGGAAACGTTTCACCCAGAGTTGCCGAAATTATAATGTAAAAATAATGCATTATTTATTTTAGAAATAATGAAAATTCTATGATAGAAACATTAAGCATTATTTTTGTAATGAAAAATGTGAAACCCAACGATTATGCATTAAATTAATAATGAATAATGCAAAAAACGTAACACCATTCATCAAACCAATAATGGATAATGCTAAACGCTGCCATTGTCCATTATTACAGTAATGGGGTAATTCAAAGTAGAAAAAAATTTCATTACTATAGTAATGAATGGTACAAAACCGAATAATAATGCATTAGTTTGAGTAATGCATTACATTGAGCAATGCATTACACTGAGCAATCGATACTTTTAGTAATGCATTACATTGAGCAATTCATTACTTTGAGTAACACGTTACATCGAGCAGTGCATTACTTCAAATAACGCATTACATCTATAAATAATGTATTACTTTGAATAATGGTTTAAAGGAATACAAATAATTTCTGTATGTAGAGAGCAATGTCAATGAAATCTTCCTTTTCGTATTATTTTTTATAATCATAATGCGTAGCAATGATACATCTCAGACTGAATGTGTTATTCCCTCAAATTTGTTACAGGGAAATTCGTTTGTTTAGATTCCTAATTTTTTACTTCGAAAATATAATTCGGTACTTTGTTTTGTTTTTTTTTACTTGTTAGATTAGATTTGAACCTACAGCATGAACCGGTTTCATCAATCCATATTTTCCACTTTCGTAAATAAAAGGAATTTTTGATCGCATCGTCATATTGAACTACGAATGCATAAAATATTTTTATTCCCAATAATGCATTATTCAAAATATTCAGTATTATAGTAATGAAAAATTAACGCTACTTTGCAATACCTATTGCTTTAATAATGGATAATGGAACATTTTTGCATTATTCATTATTTCCGTAACGAGTAATGTAACTCTTCCCACATTATCCATTACTTCAGCAACGGATAATGTAATGCTCATTAATTACGTAATGCATAATGTTTCATTTTTTCATTTTCCAGTACTAATGTAATGCTCAATGGTCTGACATTTGCATTATTAACTGAAAAAATAATGCGATATTTTTTTTATCACATTATTCATCGAATGAATAATGTATAATGGAAGTTAAGTCCCATTATTAAGTGAACAAATAATCATTAATGAAATCGATAATGCATTATTGAAATAATACATTTTTTACAACTCTGGTTGCACCAAGATCGAAAAGTTCTGAAATCATTATTAAAATAATCGAAAAAAATTAACAAAAATCTGCTAAAAACTACGAGATTTTTTTAAATTAAAGGAGAACTCCTGATTATTATTATTTTTTTTTTTCAGGCTCCCAATTTAGTTTCTCAGTAACATGGATGCTATTTTTTAATTCATTTTTGTACATTTTCAATTTTTTAATTCAATTTTTTAATGCAAATTTATTTTTGGAAATTATATAAAAAATTGCATCGCACATTTTTGTCCTCAGGGAAAAAATTATAAGCGAATTTGAAAGCAATTTTCTAAATTACAAATTTGAGGAGATTAAAAATCGTTCGAATTGACCTGAAACGTCCCATATACATGTTAAATAAGGTAGACAAGCTCGCCCACGAGGCCGTTAAAGGATGTTCAGCCTCGATTTTTCGTCGTTCCTTCACATCAAAATCTTCCTCGATCCACGAAGTGAGTCTCTCGCGAGCGAATTAAAAGTTTCGTCTCGGTCATTTTACCGGTGTAACCTTTTTTGCGAGTATTACATCAAATTACAGGGCTTCCCACGATGAAAAAAAAAAATCAATTGCACGGAACTTTGAACGTGACATTTGAAAAGACATAAATTTAAAAAAAAACTCATCCGTCTTCCCGACATTAAATTTCGACACGAAACGAAAAATATCTCGTGAAATAATAAACAATTGAGATAAAAAATTTTTTTTTTTTTTTTAATATTGCGTAAATCCAATTTACACGAAAGCGATAAATATTTCCCATTGAGAAAATTTTCCGTCGCTTCGTGAATTACGAAAAATTACGAAATAATGAGATATCGATTTTCGTTGTTATTATTATTATCAAACGTTATTTCGGTGTTCTTGGATCGTCGGGAAAGGGGAAAAGATAGCGGCGTATATGAGCACCAGCTGGGAGGAAGAGAAAAATCTTTGTACATTTTCCATTCCTGTATCGCGATATAAAAAGCCCGAGAAAAAGAATGGGAGAGAGAAAGGAAGAAATAGATATGGTTCTGGAATACGACAGCACGAAAAATTTCATTTCTTCGAGCTCGGATGAAATAGAGAAAGAGAGAGAGAGAGGGAGAGGCAAGACGAGTGTGGATATCACGTTTTGTCAGGCTCGTGTGCGAGTCTGAGATATCGGAGTACACTACTTCCGGTATTTTATCCAGTCCACCGTGACTTTTTCACATAAACCTATCTGTATGATACAATATAAACTAGAGGGAGAATAAGAGGGCATGGAATATCGCAATAGGCAGATTGTAGACTCACGTAAGATATTAAAATCGTCGTGGAAGGATTTTTTTGTACAGTCTCCGAAGAAAGTATCTCAGAGAGAAATAAAATTGCTATTTGGTGAAGATTTGGTGGTGAAATTTTATTGGGTAGCGATCTTTTTCCGGTAGAGATGTTGGACAAATTTGTGATTTCGTGAAGATAATAAAGGCGAGTATTGTTACGTCAAGAATATGGGACATTCCATGCCAAATCGAGCACTTTTGGACCCGACCCCTTTCGATTTGACTGAAATTTTGTTTTCCTTTTCTAACCCATTAAAAACATTTTTCAGAAAATTTTCAAATTTGTTTACCCAACCTAAAAGAAAAGGCCTTTTTTTTTAAATGGCTGTAACGCCTTCAAAAATTGACTAATTGGGACGGATTTTTTTTTTCAAAATTTTCTTTTTTTAATCTACTGTCAAAAAAAAATTACAAAAAAATTTTTTAATATATTATAATCTATGACACTTTTTCACTTTTTCGAGAAAAATCATCTTTTTCTCGAAGTTCGCCATTTTATTCACTCAAAAAAGACTTTAAATCGATTCCGGAAAAAATGCCGCCCAATATGGAGTGCGCCGACATTTCCTTGTATTTTTTTTTTGTCGATTGAAAAAAGAAATTTCTCAGTTGGGCTTATTTCACAAACCACCACTCTGGAAATTTTTGAGGATTTATTAAGGAGGTTCTATCGTCATAATCATAATAGTATATACAAAGTAACGGCAAAATCATCAGAAACAGTTTTTCCAATATAATTTTTGAAACTTTGCGTGAATCTTCTTGAACTTGGAGAAAATGATGATTTTTCTCGAAAAAATAAAAAATTTCATAGATTTAAATATTTTAAAAAAATGTTGTATTTTTTTCGGAAAATACGTTCAAAAACGAAAATTTTGAAGAAAAAATCGTCCCAATTAGTCCATTTTTTAAGGAGTCATAACCATTAAAAAAAAAGCCTTTTCTTTTGGGTTGGGTAAAAAAAAATTGAAAATTTCCTGAAAAATGTGTTTAATAGGGTAGAAAAGGGAAACAAAATTTGAGCCAAATCGAAAGGAGTCTTCTTTAAAAGTGGTCGTTTTAACATGGAATGACCCATATATTCCCTAGTAGAGATATTGTGGAGTCAAATTTTTATTTGGTGAAGATGTTGTGGTAAAATTTTATTGCGGTAGAGATGTATTTCCGGTAGAGATGGTGTACAGTGAAGTTACGATTTTGTGAAAATAATATAGCAGAGTATTGATTATTACATTAAGACCATTTTTCCGGTAGAGATGTTATGCAGTGAAGTTGTTATTCGGTAAAGATTTGATGGTAGAAATTTTTGGCTTTGAAGGTGTATTTCAGGTAGAGATGTTGCTCAGTAAAGTTATAACTTTGTGACGACAATGTATGCGATTATTATTGTGTTAAGAATATTTCTGGTAGAGGTGTTGAGCAAGTAGACTTGTTATTTGACGGTGGTTTCACGGTAGAATTTTTTATTTCGATAGGATTGTGTTTCTGGTAAAGATGTTGTAACGTAGTGCTGTAAATGTATCTGAGCTCGCGTGGCGAACCTTGTTAAAAAAAAAAATAAAAACAAATACATATACATTTATATTAGAGGCAAACTGTAGAGACTAGAACGTCATATCTATTGCTGGATATTCCAGAACGATATTTCCAATCAGGGGTATTAAAGCGCCTCGCTTGGCCAGTTCCAAGCGAACATTGGGTTGGTTTTCTCGTGCTCGCTTTCTCCATCCATCCGTTCTCTTTCTGTACGTATTTTACCTGACCTATTCATTGCTGCAGTACATAAAGGCTCGTATCGGATGAATGTATCGTTCTCGCGCGATATTCATTACCAAATATTTGAGTTTCAAATCGAAAATATACGTGCAACATTCATAGACATTGATTCGTGGATACATTCGATTTTAATGTTTTTTTTTCTCTTTTTTTTTCATTCGTCGGATGTACATTTATCGATACGAGAAAATTACGATGTGGTATCTCGTTCTCTCTGTGACCGATGAGCGAAAACGATAACGATTTTCATACATACCTCGATTAAGAAAATTCAGAATTCATAAAAATTCGAAATTGAAAAGATTCTTTGGAAAGCCGAATAATTTGACTTTCATGTCTGTAAAAAAATCTTTATTTTGTTTACATACTCGCAAAATTGTAATTGATTATTAAAAAATCGAACGATTTATTAATTTTGATTAAATACAATTTTAATTCAGTTTTCATAAATTGATGAGTAAAATCATCATAAATTAAATAAATTCTTATATATTTTTATAAATTGCAATGTAATAAATTTAATTTCATTGAAAATTGAAATTAAGGGGGGAAACCCATATAAACGGTCGAAAATGACGAGGAATTTCGGGATTTTTTTCTGAAGCAACTACTTCACCAATCGTTTTCAACTTTGGAGGCTATTTTATTAGACATTCAAAGAATCGAAAAACATTTTTTTTTATAAAAAATAATTACTTATCAGCTGACTGCAATCAATTGTTGTTGAACGAATTTTGTAGTTTTTTTGTTTTTTATCTGAAACAAAAAATTCAAAAAACATTACATTCTTTATGAAAGTACGCTGTCGATAAATCAAGAAAAAGTTGAAAAGTTGAATATTGTAAAAATGGCGGCGCTCAGAAAAATTTTCAGCGAACATTTTTATGCAAAAAATATTTGGTTGAAGTGAATCATATGAATAGTTTTTTTTTCGCTGCCGTGAATTTCAAAAATGTAGTTTCGAGTAAATCGCGTTTAAAAGTTAATCAAAGTCTCTGGTACCTTAAAAAAATGATTTTCAAGTCCTCGAATGTACAATAAAATAGCCTCCAAAGTTGAAAACGATTGGTCCTGTAGTTGCGTTGAAAAAAAATCCCGAAATTCCTCGTCATCTTCGATCATTTATATGGGTTCCCCCCCTTAAATCCAGATACTTCGACTCACAATTTTTTTTACGAAGTTCACAAATTCGCAAAAATTAAATTGCTTTTTAAAAAATCAAACTATTTATTAATCTTGATTAAACATAATTTTAATTTAATTTAAATAAATTCATAAATCAAAATTATCATAAATGAAATAAATTTTTATAAATTTAAATGTCGATTTATTAATTTCTATGAAATAAAATTTTAATTTAATTTTGTCGAATTTCGTCGGCAAGATTGAGAGAGAAGGAGAAGAAAAAGTTTGCCAAAAATATGAGAACCAAAACGTAGATTGAGAATCCCGGTCTTGTTGACCGAAGGCGCGAGGGATGAGAACGAGAATTTTTCTTTCTCGTTGTTTTCCCCCCACAATATTTCGTCAAGAGAGATTTTCCACGTCGCACGTCTCGCCAAAAGTCGAGTCTACCTACTTGGAGATTCGTTCCAGCGATCCTCGCGCCTCGCTCTATCTGACTTCTCTCATTTTGCACCTCGTCGTAACGAAAACGTGGGCCAAGAAACTTTTCGGAATAGTAGTAGACAAAGCTCCACAACCATCCCCGGCCCCTCTCTGTCTTCATCCCTCGAAACTAACCGACGAAAAAGAGAGGGATGAAAGCGTCTTTATCCAGAAGAGCACGATCATCGTAGTCACCACTTGGTGCTAATTCCCATGAAAACTTTTCGCGACTGGAATTTCGATGTTTCTCCTTTTTTCCCCTCTCTCTTGCTAATCTTCAGAGTCTCTCTGCCTCGAGCTCAAAAACCTACCCTTATATTTAAGAATCAGAAAACGGTCCAATTCAATGATCCATAAAATTCACCAAAAACAAGCTTTTTGAGCTTTTACCGGAAAATTCGACTCGAACTCGCGTGTTTTCATCTTAATCTCGAAAGGAAAATTGTAAATTTTCACCGTTAATTTCCCAAGCGAATATACAGACTCGTATCTGCACTATATATGCGCTTTAAAATACTGGATTGTTGTTTCCTTCGTCTCCGTTGGAAAAGCGCGTAATAAGATTTTCCCGCACGCGTTTTCGCTCTCTCATTTGTTCACCAAGCTCGCGGGGGGTGGTGGCAGGGAGGTGGGGGGGGGGGGTCGGTGATAGAAGCGCGATCGAAACCGAAGGAACTTCCGGGACTGCGGAATGGAGGAGCAAAGAGAGAATTGAGACCGAGGAGAAAGGCAAAAAAAGTGGCACACAGAGCTCGAGACGTTGGCTATAAATTTTCGATTCGATTCTTTTCTCTCTTTCTTTTTTCTTCGACGCTCGCCTTTCTCGAAGTCTCGCAGGAATATTTGTTCGAGGAGCCATTTTTTCTACCTCTCGCGCGTTTGTCGCTTTTCCACGGCGTTGTCTGTTTTTCTTCACTTCTTTTTTTTTTTTATCGTTCTTTAAATCACGTATAAATCGAATAATCGCGGGAGATTCGAAGATAAGAAAAAAATACAAAATTTTGAAAGTCTCTCATTAAAGCAATTGTAGGTTTAAATTTTGAGAAGGGACAAAATCGTAATTTTCATAATTATATAAATATTATTTTTGTATTTTCAAATAACTATAATAATTTTCGAGTGTATTTACGGCGAGATTTTTTTCCAGCTTCTTTTTTATTGGAAAACAACGTTTGTTTCTGACAGAAGTCTACTTGAAACGACTTGAACCAGTCGGGCGTAAAGTTCGATGTGAACGAGAATATACGAGAGACAATTTTTTTTTTTAAGTCGACACATGAATATGAAGTTTTCCACACAGTGATCGACATTTTGTTACCATCTGTGGAAAAAAACAGACACGATGCAACATCGTGGATTTTCCGTTCTATTTTTCCGCCTCGCTGTTTCCAGTTTTTCCTTATTTTATATATTTTCATAAATTCTGCTTGAAAAATAATTTTTTTAAATCCAGTATGAAAGAAAAAAATGTCGAAGAGTGATAGTAAAGAGGATTTTAAAAAACGTTCTCGCTGATGAGCAGCTCTGGTGAAAGCAAAATATTGTCATGTACTATATTGTAGTGCCTAATGCCTTTATTATGATTCTTCGAGTTTTATGAATGTCGCCCGAGCTTTTTTTCGCTTCTTTGTCTCTTCCGCAGCGTCTTATCGGTCTTTCGGGTCCCGAGAATCATTTGCGAGATAACACGGTTAACCTACGTGTATGCATTTAGGAAAAACCTCCCCCGATGCAAAGCGACGACCGGGAGAATGACGCTGATGTACCCCGTTGTTGTTATTTTCGCTTATCGCTGGCCTTGCACATCGTAAAGTAGCATCTCTCATATACAGACCGTATTTTCTCTGATACGGGGAGAATTTTCATTCTTCCGGCAAAGATACAGTGAAATTTGTCTCGAGGGACTTTCAATGAGGGCTGGAAAAAAATGTAAGAATTCTCGAGAATTGTTTGTGGGGAAACTTGCACAATTTTTTTAATCAATTTGTGCTCGCTTCAAAGAAGGTGTTTTCATGTTTTTTCCATATTTTTTTTATTCAAAAATATTCACAAGTGATACAATCGATTTCCAGGGAGTAGAGGCCACTAAAAAAAGGATCTCATTGAGAGCTGGAGGGAAATATTTTTTTGCGCGAAAACTTACAAAGTTTTCCAAATAAATTCGTGCGCACTCCAAAGAGGGTGTTTTCGGATATCTTTCACATTTTTTTCATTCAAAAGCATCCACATGTAAGGAAGGTACAATCGTTTTTCCAGAGAGTGAAGGGCACTAAAAAAGGGTCTCATTGAGAGCTGGAGGAAAATAAAAAAAAATTCGGGAATTTTTTGTGCGGAAACTAGCAAAGTTTTTTGAATAAATTTCTTTGCATCCCAAAAAGGATGTTTTCGGGTACCTTTCATAATTTATTCATTTTAAAATATTCCCAAGTGTGGAAGATACCATCGTTTTTCCAAAGAGTCTAAAAGGGACACTAAAAATAAAATAAATAAAATCAATTTCAGACTCAATATCAGTTTTAATATTTCATTATCCCAGTTAGTTATAGTTGTAAATAAATGAGGGTTGAATATTTTAATTAAATCGGAATCATTTGAATCAACTTTTAACTCGAGTCACATTAAAATAACGAACGAGATGAACGTAGAGAGAGGGATGAAGGCTCCAGCTGCCCGGAAGTGCGTACAGTTGCTCAGAATATCCAGAATCTCGCCAGGATCATCGCTAAATTATGTAAATTTACATGTCGGAGGAAACTCAACGTTACAAGAGGACAGGGCAAACTCTCTCGCTGACACTGCGTAGAGCCGATGTCTGCGCGGTAAATTGTCATCGACACTGTTAACTTCTCTCTTCTGCATCTATAACCTTGGCGTTGATCGCTCTGCTTCGCAACATCCTGGGCGTTACCCTTCGACCCTTGAGTTTATCGTCCGGCACATGCTGCGACGACGGGACCCGGAGATTCTACGAGTAGCGTCCAACGGGATAACAAAGTGGGAGTGAGTCGATTCTCCGGTGATTCCGGCAAATGGCATACACAAGCAGCTCGTAGACGCAGGACCTTCGTGTCCTTATTACACCGTCACATTTTAGGCTTCGTACGGGACGCGCTGACGGTTATTGAGGCTTCAATGGGACCAAATGTCCGAGCAATTCCAGACAAAGGTGTTTATTGGATGCTCCTGGTGAGATAATCAAGGGGTTGTTTGGCTATTTCTTGTTGGGAAATCGTAATTGTAAATTTTTTAAAAAATTTGGTATTTCCAAACGTAACAATTTGGCAAATACCAGATTTTTGAATGCTGAAAAAGCTCTACAAAATTTAGGAAAATGATGGAATGCTTTTTGAATTGCTTACACACTGAGAGATAAAATTACTAGAACCAATGAAATAAAGTTTTGAAGGCAAAAAATCATTTTTTTTCATTATTTGCCAAAACATATTAGATTGGTTCCCTTATATATTCACTTGGTTCATTTTTTTCAGTCAATTCCATAAATTTCCGTTTCAATAAACGAATTTACTTGAATCTTACAGTATGTTATCAATTATATGTAATATGTTGTTTGAATCAAGAAGACATTTTATCATTGAAAACATGCATGTCTTTTGATACAGGAAGCACTGAGAAAAAAAATTTGTTGAATCAACAAATTAATTAGTCCAATCAACAGAAAAAATGGTTGATTCAATCAAATGCGTGTTTATTAATTGTAGCTAAACAGTTTATAAAAAATATATAGCCCTTGCCAAATAATTTAATATGCATAGTCTGGTGACCCCAAAAAAAGATAAATAGAAAAAAAGATAAATCTGCGCCAATTCTCCGATCTAGTTTCTCTGTCCGGCCGAGATTCGAACCCTCGACCCTACCTACCATCATACTTATCCTACCTAACTACCTAACACGCCACCTATTACGCTATCGACCACTACTATGCACTTGAAATAAGTTAGGAGTTATGAAGATTCGAATATAAGAAAACATTTTAAAAAACAGTTTTTTAAGTTTTAACAATTTATGTATACTATTAAAGTATACTATAGAAATGATAGTTCCTTGCTTGAAGGAAACAAAAATTTCATCATTCCAAACAAATATTTTATTGGATTAAAATACTGTGTTATTTATTTTACTACAGCTTCTTTTAAAACAATCACAATAAATTTTATATCTAATAAATATAGGAAATACTACAGAAATATTTTTAGAAGTAAAATAATTATGAATTTATTGCAAAGAAATAATTTTGTTCGAAAAAAATAATTTCGTATTAAAGTTATTTTTTAGATCCAAATAATCTCATGTTTATGATGCCATGAATAATTTTCTTCAAAAAAAAAAAAATTTCGTATTGAAGTCGTTTTTTAGATTCAAATAATCATCATTTTAGATTCAAATAATCTAATATTTGTGATGCGACCAATGTAATTAATCCAATGAATACAAATTTAATCAAATCTATCATGCATTTAATTGTTACTATTAAATAAGAGTTAAATATAATGGAGTAATAAAAATATTTTCTTAATATAATTTTTAATATTTATTCGTGAAAATATTTTTTTAAATGAAGAGTGATTTTCTTGGTTCAACAAATGAATAATCGAATTAATACTTTCATTTAATAAATAAATTCATGTTCTCAAATTCAGTAATTTTTTCTCTCAGTGCAGATTTTTCAAACCTTTTTTTAAAAATATTTATGACTAATCTTTGTGCTTGCAGAAATAAAAATAATTCTAAAATATTGTAATTTTTATCGCAATGATGGACATTGCTGGATCGAAAGTTTTGAAGAATTTGTGAAGTTCAGTCGTGTACGTTCCTCGATTCTCTTTCAAGGGTTGACCCTAAAATTTCCGGTTGAAAAGGCAAAGTCTTTTCATTCTTGGTTGCCAAAACATTCGCAACTTTTTGCGCACCGTATCGACATTTCTCTCCTCGCAAAGCAAACTGCGAGGGCGAGAATTTGTGCAGAGTATCCCCTAAATAGCGGCTCGGGGTGGGATTTCGGTGGATATATTCCGCGCGCGTATTTGGAACGAAGACGAGGGTCAAGAGCGAATTTAGAATGGCACGAAGGGTACACACTAAAACTGAGTGACATCGAAACTACGGGCTTTTGGTTGCTTCGAAGAGCTTGGAAAATTCTTCAAGAGCCAAGTCTACCGTGATCCAGGTTTTAACTACGAGGGGGAGGCTTGGCTCGTAAAATGCAAACGGGACTAGTGAAATTGTTGGCGAATATTCGCGATAGTGTCGGTCGACTTCTTCGTTCAACGTCAACTTTTGTTGGCAAAATAAGACCCAAAGTACGTACAGACTTAGCTAATTACAAATATATAAAAAAAATTAAAAATAAACTAGATTTACAAGTTGTCCAGTATTCGCTGGGTCAAGTTCGAAAAGAGACTCACTAAAGTCACTGTAACTCAATCATTTTTCAAAATTGTAACCTAAAATTGTACCCACACGTTTTAAAAATATATACTAAAAAAAAATCCAGAAAGAAATTTTACAGTAGCTTCCCCCTTAAAAAATTACCATTGTTTATCATAATTTGAGCTTTTTCGAGCTTTAATTCCAACTTGAAAACAGGTTGGATCCTTCTAAAAGCAAATTTTGGGAGTGTGCGAATAGCATTCGAATCGAATTAAATAGTGATATTTGATTCGAAACTCGAATTCTTCGAATCATTCGATACATTCGAATAATTATTTTTTGCTCTTAAACTGATCGATTTCGATGAAGAAGTTATGTTGTTCTATCATATATTTAACTTATACATAATATTTTTTTGATAGCTCATTACTGAAGTAATGAAAATCTTAATAAAACAACTTTTAAAAGAAAGTTTCATTACCAAGCTTTTAATGAAATGTAAATTTTAAACTATTTTTTTTAGATATTATGAAAATGCACCGTTAGAAAAATTAACAAATAAATTCAATACGCTGTTTATTATTTAAGTGCGTAATTGAGTTTTTCAAAAGTTATACTCTTTTTATTTATCTGCAATATATTTCTCCCAAATTTTGATTTTTTTTTAACAACAATTAAAAAAAAGTCAATCGTTATCTTTAGTTTCTCTTTCTCAGTTTCAGCAATTATTTAATGGTAAATACGAAATGATTTTCTATCGTTACGAGCGATGACTGTTTTTCTTTCGCCTTCTGAAATCTGGCTTCATTTTCAGCTACCAGAATTAATTTATTCAATCATTTCGACAATGCAAATATTTATTTAGGTTTTCATCATAAACAGCCATTGCAATAACATCGTCTTTTATTTTTTACTAGGATGTGCGAATAATTCGTGAATTCGAATATTCGCGCCAGCAAATTTAATTTTCTCGCAAGGTGAAAAAAATTCAAAAAATTCTCAATCGCATCCCCTAATTTCAAAAGTAACGACGCGACCGCTCGATAACGAAAATTAATAACAATAATGATGATAATATGTAAATAATTAAATAAAAATAATTGATAAAATAATTCCTTGATAGCGATAATAAAAATCCTCCTTAATAAATTATTAAAATAATTAAAATAAATTATTAAATAATGATGGACAGTACAATTGGCAAACTTCGATGCTGACATGTCCCTGCAAGACGTGGTAACGGAAAAATATCGAAATTCAGGATGCACAAGGAGAACTCAAAGGAAGAAACGCGCTCGTAGGTTCAGAGAAATTTCAACAAACCCTTGTAGCAACCCCCGATTGTCCGCCCGCTTCTGCCTCTCCGCAACGCAAAACCTCGCACTTCAAAGTGCAAAACTTCCCGGTGGTGTTTCTCCTGCAGCGTTACAGCGAGGTAAAGCATCTCGACGCCTGAGAATCGTGGAGAGAGAGAGAGCTTTCTCGCAGTGCTTTTCCCCAGAGTCTCTCGAGCCTCATTTTCTCGCAGCAGAAGCATCATTACCGTCCCAGCGGAAATCGAGGCTCGATGCAAGTGGCCTTTACATTTCCCAAGAATTACTATAGATTCTCCCGAAGCTTCGATATCGCGTTCACATCGAGAGAGGTAAGAGAGAGAGAGAGAGTCAGGTTACACAATAAGGGAAGAGGGGGAAAAAGGTATTTGGGAACAAATACAATTTGAATGAATCAGCAGTAAAGCCGAAATGGCCGCCAAACGATTCCGAGTTATCCGGCGACCCTCTCCCTCTTCTGCTCGATTTTGTTCGTTGCATGACCCGGCCAAGAAACTAGCTTTTGGAGTACGTTCCCCAGAGGAGGATCACCCTTCCACCTTCTCCGGACAATCGCCATATTTTTTTCCTCCATTCTCGTTCCTCTTCGTTCACCGACGCGATCCGCCATCTTGTTTTTTCACGTATTTTCTTTTTATGGCTTTTTTTGGGCCAACGTCTAGCCCTTTTCTTTCGTTGCCATTTTTTCCTCCCTTTCTGCTTCTCCCTTCGAGCGAGACTGCAATTGCGAGTGCATTTGTGCAGTTTACGTGTATGTTTATTTTCACGTATCCAAAGCTCTACGTGCAACAGCAGGCACAATTCGCGATACCAATTCCCCAGAAACTGCGACTCGCCACTCGCAAAAGCTCTCTCTCTCTCTCTCTCTCTCTCTCTCTCTCTCTCTCTCTCTCTCTCTCTCTCTCTCTCTCTCTCTCTCTCTCTCTTTCCTCTCTCTCTCTCTCCTCTCTCCCTTTTTCGCTCTCTCTCTCTTTCCTTTTGTCGTCTCAGTCGTCGCCATAGATAAATAACGTCTCTGCGGTTTGCTGGTCTACAAGTTCTACCGTAATTTTACCCGACTGTTACGCCGTATAAACCGGTTTTCTCCTTCCTCCCCTCCCGAGATTTCGTACTTTCGATAAATAGAACATACTTATAAATAGACGTATCTCGCTGGCTGAATGTACACATTTATCCGTATTTATATTGCCGTGTTGCTCGTGAGGAAAATCGGGAAATATGAGTATGCGAGATACCAGCTCTCATCTCTCTTTTCCCCTCGTCTTTTCCCGGTGTTAAAGCACCCCCAACTCGTGTATACGTGTATATATATATATTACAACCCTTCTGAGAACTCGCGCAGTCGTGAAACCAGCGCCTCCCGATAACACGTTTCCCGGGGCATTAATCACAGCAGAGGGAAAAAAAAATGCCAGCGAGAGAAAAAAAAAGCGGTTTGATATGCACATTAGATCGAAGCACAAAAAATTTCATTGCTTCGATCGGTTTCTTTTTTATTTTATTTGATTTTTTTTATTAATGTATGTAAAAAGCACATTCTCAAGTGTTATTTTATGCGGTGATGACGTAGAAAGTCCATTTGTGAAGATTTTTTAGTTTCCTCATTTTTCCAATAATTATTTCTTATATTTTAGACGATTTCACGTGTGTAAAAATTCTAAAAATGGAACACCGCGATTTTTAAAGTGCCGATGTTTTCTGGAAATATTTCTTATTCATTGTAAACACGATTTTGAATGTTTAAAATTTTACTAAAATTCCAAAACTGTAGCAACACGCTCTCAAGTGTCCCATCTTTCCTGATACTGTTCTTGATATTCTAAAAACAGGATTGTGAGTCAGAAAAAATTTCCTATAAGTCTGAAATAAAAGCAACAAGTTTTTAAATCACCTGCCTTTTTTGATAGTATTCACAATGTTCGAAAATCTCGATTTTAAGTGTCTAAAAAAGAATCAAAATTCTAAAAGTGCAGCAACGGGCTTTCAAGTTTTCATTTCCCTAGAAATATTCCTAATATTCTATAAACACGATTTCGAATGTCCAAAATGTTACTAAGATTCTAAAACTAGAGCAACATGCTGTCAAGTTTCTCACTTTTTCTGATACAATTTCTAATATTCTAAAAACAGTCTCATGCGCGCGAGAAAATTTCCTAAAATTTCACAAATGAAGCAATACACTTATAAGTATCCCAACTTCCCCGATATTATTCCAAATATTCTAAAAAAACTCAATATCGAGTGTCTAAAAAATTATAAAAATTCTAAAACTAGAGGAACACGCTCTCAAGTGTCTCATCTTCCGTAACAACATTCCTGATATCCCCAAAACAGATTTACGTTCGAGAAAACATTTCCTAAAATTCTAAAAACGAAACAACAAAACTTTCGATTGTCCCTTCTCATCCCTGATGTTATTCCCAATATTCTAAAAACTCGATTTCAAGTGTCTAAAAAATTGGTAAAATTCTAAAACTGGAGTAACATGCTCTCAAGTATCCCATCTTCCCTGAAATAATTCCTAATATTCCCAAAACAGGTTTAGATTCGAGAAAAAACTCTCTAAAATTCTAAAAACGAAGCAACATACTTCTAAATGTCCCATCTAATCCCTGATGTTATTTCAAATATTCTAAAAACTCGATTTCGCGTGTCTAAAAAATTATTAAAATTCTAAAACTGGAGCAACACGCTTTCAAGTGTCCCATCTTCCGTGAAATAATTTCTAATATTCCCAAAACAGGTTTACGTTCGAGAAAAAATTCCCTAAAATTCCGAAAACGAAGCAACATACTTTCAAGTATCCCATCTCATCCTTGATGTTCTTCCAAATATACTAAAAACTCGATTTCGAGTGTCCAAAAAATTATTAAAAATCTAAAACTGGAGCAACACGCTCTCAAGTGTCCCATCTTTCCTAACATCATTCCTAATATCTCTAAAACAGATTTACATTCGAGAAAAAAATTCCCTGAAATTCTCAAAACGAAGCAACGTACTTCCAAGTGTCCCATCTCATCCCTGATGTTATTCCCAATATTCTAAAACCTCGATTTCAAGTGTTTAAAAAATTGGTAAAATTCTAAAAAAGGAGCAACATGCTTTCAAGTGTCCCATCTTCCCTGAAATCATTCCTAACATTCCCAAAACAGGTTTAGATTCGAGAAAAAATGTCCTAAAATTCTAAAAACGAAGCAACATACTTCCAAGTGTTCCATCTCATTCCTGATATTATTCCAAATATTCTAAAAACCCGATTTCGCGTGTCTAAAAAATTATTAAAATTCTAAAACTGGAGCAACACGCTCTCAAGTGCCCCATCTTCCGTGAAATCATTCCTAATATTCCTAAAAAAGGTTTACGTTCGAGAAAAAATTCCCTAAAATCCCAAAAACGAAGCAACATACTTTTAAGTATCCCATCTAATCCCTGATGTTGTTCCGAATATACTAAAAACTCGATGTTGAGTGTCTGAAAAATTATTAAAAATCTAAAACCGGAGCAACACGTTCTCAAGTGTCCCATCTTCCCTAACATCATTCCTAATATCTCTAAAACAGATTTACATTCGAGAAAAAATTCCCTGAAATTCTAAAAACGAAGCAACGTACTTCCGAGTGTCTCATCTCATCCCTGATATTGTTTCAAGTATTCTAGAAACACGATTTCGAGCCTGTTTCTTGTTTGAAAGACGGAGAGACACGCCTTTCGATATTTTCGGGTATTCTGCCACTCCTGATGCGGGAGTATTTTTTTTTTCGGGGCTTACAATGTACGAAACGATCGATAATGACGTTTCATGCCGTGCATACACAACGTTCAATTCACGCAATGTGTTTTCACGCTTTTGCATACGGCTATCGTATTGTAGACAGTTTATCCCCCGTATATGTACTATATATATATATGTAATGTACACATAACATTGTAGTTTCGTATGTATACGCACGTATGTATATGCGCTATAACATTCGAGGTACATTCGATGTGCAAACTCGCGCTTTGCCTCATTCCATCCCCTTTCCGTTCATCAAGAGCCTGACCCTCGACCACCGGAGAATTCCCCAAACGGGTTGGGACCCCCCGTTATGTTCGCTCTCTGCCCAACGCCGTATCACCGCAATTCGTATATTCTCCTCTCTCTTCCTCCCAAATTCTCTCTCTCCCTCTTTCTCTCTTCCCTTTCTCTCCCTGCACAATATAAAGTGTGCAGCAGATTTTATACCTTTTTCAGCATTGAATGACTCGTCGAACCGCCTCGAGTCCTCCCACGCAAAAAAAAAACATTAAAAAAAAAAAATGTTTCGCCGCCGAGAGAGCGAAAGAGATGGACCACCGTGATTATGAAACACGATCTAAAAATTGTGCACGAAAAAGCGGATATTATTCTGGTCGACTCATCTACTTTTATTGTGAATTTTCCATCGTCGATTCGCGATTGCAGTTTGCCATTTTTTACATAAATACGTCCGAGAGAGTCGTATTTTTCCGATGTCGAATGGAAAGCGGACGGTCCAAACACATTTTATCCGATATTTAAGTATCGAGTTTCGCATGTGATGAAAAAAATCGTGGCTAAGGATTTCTAAACAAAAAAAATTGTTCATCCTAATGGTACCGGTATAAATTTATTCGGGCGTTTTTTGTTTTCTCTGAGGATTGAACAAACCGTTTCGTAAACGATGAGAGAAATTGAAAAATTGTTTTTATGATTATAAATTGAGGGAGAGCGGAAGAAATATCGAAGAAACGATAGAATTTTCATAATTATAATGCTGCAATGAGAATGAACGAATGGTAAAATGGTAAAAATGAGAAATTCATATTCACATTGTGGAGAAGTCTGTTGATGTCAAAATGGGAGAAAGAAAATTGTCAGGAACGAGGAAAAAAAATAATATGGCGGATAGAAAGCCTCCGGAGTAATTATCGATGTATGAATGGCAAATGGAAGATATTGAACAATACGCGCTGATCAAGCCCCCCTCTCATTCATCCCCTCTCCGCCATCTGCCTTCCTTTCTCTCTCTCTCTCTCTTCTATTCAACTGTTTGCTAACATACATCATGCACGGTCTCTCACCTGCAGGTCTGCATTGCAGCACGAAACAATCCGCAGTAGTCATATACGCCATTTTGCTTTACGAGCCTCTCCGGTTACACTTTTTATTTTCCACGCCGAGTAACGTATCTCGCGGGCATTCTCTCTCTCTCTCTTCCTCCCTTCTAAACATGAGCCGTGATGCAAACGAAAACACTGATTCATATTCCCCCTTAATTAAAATCATCAAGGGTGTACATTGGACTGATTCAAAAAAATCGATTATTTTTTGTTTTTCGAAGCAACATAATTAAATACTTTCGGGGAGGTGAAAAAAGATGCCTGTCAAAAGCAGAGGTCTTAATATAAATATTTAGATATGTCTCATCGCAAATTTCTATTTTCCATTTAAATGACACAGGAACAAAAATTCAAACTTTGAAATTTTATATCTCGGCTTCAAGTCAATGTTCCAAAATGAACGATACATACTCTTGTAGAGAATTGAACGCTCTACAAAAAAGATCTCCTATGATTTTTCGATAAACTCACTCCTTCAAAAGTTATGCAAGGTTAAAGTTAAATTTAGAGTAAATTTCACTTTTTTTTAGTTTCCGGCAAAATGTTTAAACTTATTAGTAAATATCGTAAAATCTTTCTTCGAACAAATAATAAATAACGTAAATAAATAATAAATAATAAATAACGTTCATCCATATTCACAGTCTAATATACATATATATTAGACCGTGAATAACTTTTGAAGGAGTGAGTTCATCGAAAAATCATAAGAGACCTTTTTTGTAGAGCATTCAATTCCCTACAAGAATACGTATTGTTCGATACGGTACATTGACTTGAAGCCGAGGTATAAAATTTCAAAGTATGAAATTTTTTTTCCGGTGTTATTTAAATGGGAAATGGAAATTTGCGATGTGACATATCCAAATATTTATATTAAGAGGTCTACTTTTAACAGGCATCTTTTTTCACCTCCTCGAAAGTATTCAATATGGTATTTCGAAAAACAAAAAATAGTGGCTATTTTTGAATCAGTCTAGTGTACATCAAGAAAAGGTAAAGTGACTTAACCCGGTTGATTCAGTGTTGAATTTTTAAAATCGTTCTTACTATTATTCGAGAAATACTCGCCAAGAACGAGTCGTGTCTTTCATTCTTAAGAGGGAATAATCGGAATGCTAAAAAGAAGGGATTTATTGTGATTTTTTTCTTTCAGTTCTGATAAAACGAATCATTTAAAATCTTTGTTGATTCTCTCGAGTACTTCGGAATGAAGATTTTTTTTTAATGGGGAAAAGCCAAGATGACACCCTCAAGGTGAAAATGCTTTTTAGATACGAAGAATCAAGATATAATTTATTCCATTAACGAGTAATGAAAATATTTAGCTACTCAACTATTTACCTATTTAACGAATACTTTTACGATTCTAAAAAATATTTAACCTTGAATTTTGATATTTTCAATGTTTCTTCAACTTCTACAAAAAAATAATTTTGTTTGCAAGTACGGACAAAACAATCCTTCCCTATCTGAGGTAAAATGATCCCCATGAATCTAGTTCTGAATTGAAATGATTCAACATATTTTTATTTAATTTTATAAGAAAAAATAACCTCAAAGTTGAACATTACAGAAACCACATATGAATCTGCAACAAAATTAAATTTATTGGGGTAAAATGATCCGGGGATCATTTTGTAAATAATAATATAATGTAAATGTAAATATCAATGTATTAAAAAAAAATTAGCCCCCGACAAACTCTGTACATCCAAAAATGTTCTGCATTGTATTTAAACCATATTTAATTCTTTGTGTCTCAATTCTTTAATTTTATTAATTAGAAAAAATGAATCTATATGTAAAAAAAACTTTCTTGAAAAATTATTTGTTATTAAAGGGTTTTTTTCCACACGGATTATTGATCGGACGGATAAAAATGTTTTTTCAACAAAAAAATGGCTTTTCTCTCGTTATAAATACGTTTTGAATTTTCGGCGGGTAATTCGAGTGCCATGATGGGATTCGTCCGAATCCGAGTAGAAAAGCGGAAAAGGGAGACAGAGAGACGTGAAACGAAGAGAAGAACGTCGGGTTGTAGCTGTGTCATCGGGCGTACGCGTGCCGCAGCGATGCATCACCGAATGACGTGAATCGTGGCGTAACGCGTTCACTCGCCTGGTCGCAAATCACGCGGCTCACATTGCCTATATATATCTCTCGATCCCGACACCGACGTGCCTCGCGTAGTTCGAATATTTTCTCTCTCTCTCTCTCCCTCTCTCTCTCTCGCGCGCGATCTTTGTCGTTTATTCGCGCCCAAACGATGGATTTGACTCTCCGTCCTATCAAACGCGAAAGAAAAAGACAACATTGTATCGGAAATTTGCGGTAAAAATTTCCAAACGAATGAGAGTCGAATTGACCTCGAATCAATATCGAGAATTTGATTAATTCGTGATTTGCAAATCACGGATTAAACTCTCAACGAATATAATTACCATCGATTATACGAATTAAAATGAAAATAGGTCGTTTTCTTTCGATGAATTCGTAAGAAATGCAAAATAATTCTAAAATAACGAACAAAAAGTATTCTGGAAAGCTTTCTGGAAAGCCAAACCGACGGTTGTTTATTTATGGGAGAATTTTTTTTTTTTTTTAGGAAGAGGGTTAATCGATGCAGAAATTGTTCGATAATGATCGGTGACGTAATAAAAATATCACCATTTAGAGGAAAAACTATTTTTTTTCTTCATGTACTTTGGTTCTTCTTTGGACCAGATTTTTTTTTTTTTAATTCACAATTTGGCATTAATTTTGATTTTCATCTCTTTTTTTTTGTAAAAAATCGTATAATTATTATCTTAAAGTTATCATAGAATATTTTTCTCTTGAATGATTTTTTTTCGACGATAACTCTGCGAGAGTTGCAATCAGCTATGAATTTCCCTTCGATATAACGTTGAAAAACGATAAAAATAAGAATGTTTTTTTTTTTGCTAATTTTTGAGCAACTTTGCAGAAACTGACTGTACTTAAAATAGACTGTACTTAGAAAATGTTGTTTGTTTCATCCCGATAACTATTTTTTTTTTTGTAGAAATGACAGCGATTTGAAAATCGCCGAAAAAAATGGAAAGGGGTCGATCGTTGGTCTTTAAAAATCTGCAAAAAATTGAAACATGATCGGATTTGGATGAACATAGCGGTATTCTGAAGCTTTAATGATCAGGAAAAGAATGAGCGCATGTAGATGCCAAAAATTCATTTGGAAAAAAAAAACTTAGCCGTTTTACTGAAGTGACTCAAATTCGGCCAAATTGCGAAAAAAAAATTTGTTTCATTTTTTTTTAAAGTCTTATGTCGATGTACTTTTTCTCACTGGACACGAATTTGCCAATAATTTCCGCCAAAGCTCAAAATTCTTATGAATTTTCATTTTTTTCTAAATATTTTGTCCAGATTTTTCTTGCTTTTTCTCACGAATAAATTTTTTTTCGACATAAACTCTGCGTGGTTTGCAATTAATGGTGAATTTCCAATTAAACAATGGTTTGAAAACAAACGTCTGCTTCGTGTCCGCTACTAAAAGGAGTTAACATTTTTTTTTTAAGTGTTGACTACTAAGAGAAATTTAATTTTTTTAAAAGTGTGAGTTTGTTTTTAGAAAAAATCGGCCATCGAATAATGAATAAATAAAAATAAAATAAATATAAAACCTCGCAACAAAACCAATGTGCATCAATGAACCAATTTTTGCCATAAGAATGAAAATCGATGAATCGCGAGTCGATCGATGAATCGTTTGGCGATTATCGTTGGCGCGATAAAAGCATCCTTGATTGATGGATGTTTTTTTTTTTTTTTTTTTTGGGATATCGTCCGTAATAAAATTGGAGAAAATTTCCGTGTCACGAGTTTCATCGATTGGAAATGAAGAGAGAGAAAACAGAGAGGTTCGGGTTGAACGATCGCGTTTTCACCGTTTCCATTATTATCGTCACACATTTTTCTCTCGCTCCACTTGCCACGAGTGTGGAACAAACGTCATGCCGTACGAATCTACGTACGACACACGAGGCGAGTCGAAAAAAAAGGAACGAAATCATACGTACGGGAGAAAATGTTGAAAAAAAAGGAATCGTCGGTCCCGTTTCGTGACACACGATTCGAAGGGTAATCGGCGTGACCGAGTTTTCTATCGCTAATCGATCTAACTCTAACTCTCTCTCTCTCTCTCTCTCTCTCTCTCTCTCTCTCTCTCCTCCCGCCTCTCTCTCTCTCTCTCTCTCTCTCTCTCTCTCTCTCTCTCTCTCTCCTCCCGCCTCTCTCTCTCTCTCTCTCTCTCTCTCCTCCCGCCTCTCTCTCTCCCTCTCTCTTGTTCCTCCCTCACTCGTTATTCTTCAACTTCTTTCCTTCTTCATGTTTCTCCGTTGTGAAACAGCGAGTCGTAAAAACGAAGCTGGCACTCCCTGCCGCAAAATATCGCGGTACTTTCCGCCACGTGAGCACACAAACACGCGTGTTTCATTCTCATACAAATGCAAAAGACAAATACGCGGATCCGCGTATGTACGACTCGGACATTATTGGATGGAGCCCGAAAAAAAAACGAGTCGCGGAAGTAATGCCAGACTCGTGTAACACGCGATTTTTCCCCCCTCCCCGCGCACCGAGTTTGTTGAGCCCTTGAGGGATTATATCGCCTCGTAAAAGTTGAAAAATCACTTTTTTCAGAAATATCTTTCACCATGTTGAACTTTGCACCGTTAAAATGCAATGCGAATTCACGCCCCTCAAAGTTTCGTTTTTAAAGTGAAAAATGATTGAAACGATTTTTGGGCTCTCTTTCAACGATCTGGGGTACAAAATACACAAAAAAAAAAATGTAAACAACACGGAAATCGAAGGATAAAATTGATTTTCATTGCGTTTCAACGAGGAAAACTTTAAAAGCATTGTTATATGTTTGATAAATTTTCCATTCCATTTTCAAAATGGTTGGAAAATTTTAAGATCCACTTTTGAAAGTGAAAATGCGTTTTTTCTCGAAGCTCCGTTTTCTAAGCTACCGTATCGATCTTTCTAAAATTCCTGGAGCTTTTTCTAGATGGGAACATCCAGTATTTGACCTGAATGTTTTTATTTTTCGATTATAAGTTTGATTTTAATTTAAAGAGCTTTCCAAAAAGCGCTTTCAGTGACTCTGCTGTAACTCCGATAAAATTAAATATTTGGACACGCCAAAACTACTGAGTGCTTTTAAGATATCACTTTTTTAAATGCCCAACTTTCATAGAAATATCTAATAACAATACTGTACAAAAAATTGACTTCAAAGATTTAAACAAGATTTTCCCCTTTCGGGTACAAAAACAAATGCGGGGATATCCATTAAACATCGATAATCGATAAGCTGATTGATAATTGATAAGCTGAAGGTAATCCTGATAGAGTCTTCAATAGAAATAACCAGCTGTATTCCAATCTTTTTGCGATCGGTCATCAATTTAATCTGTACCAAATTTTAATTACAACCCATACCGAGTTGATTTATCTAGTTGAAATAAATTAAAATAGATAAAATTCCCTTTAAACATCATCCTCGTGGACTATTCATCAGTCCCATCTACAAACAAATCTAAAAAAATGAATTTCAATCAGGATTTTTTTTCCGGATGCGCGACAAATCCTGTCCGGAACTTCCCCATCGAGCCAAGCTGTACTTCATCAGAGTACGTTTAATTGGCTCGTTTCCCATAAAGATCCGGCGACTGGGAATCCCTTTCATTCGTCTCGGCGTAATCCGGAGTCCTTTGACTCCTTTGAATTCCACGAGATGGCAAAATAAGAGACAGACGTAAAGGAAAAGGTGTCGCTTGTCCCATTGGCGCGTTGTACACGGGAAAAGTTCGTGGATCGGGGAAAGCATGGGTTACTTACAAACTGGAGTCGTGAAAGAGGGAATAAAAAGGAGGAAAGCGTGGAGGATACAAGGCTGACGACGACGAAAACGACGAGGAGCCGGTGAGAAAAGTACACGCTTAGGTGTACTCCCGACAGTCCACATAAAGCGGAAATGCGTCGGCAGGACACGAAGCGGGAACGTTAAAAGTTTACTGGCTCGAGGGGATGCGCCCGTGATGTGTTTTCCAGTGACGATATATAACCAAGCATAGAGAAAGAGAGAGAGAGAAGCGGAGAAAGTGAAAAGAGATGGAGTCGGAGACTCTTCTCGTTGGTGGCCTCCACCCCTCCACCGTTGACGGATGACGGTGGCGAGAGTGCGGCTTCAACCCCTGTCACACGTCCAAACCTCCCCGGGCTATATTCCGACGCGGTTGCCGAGATACTCCTCCAGCAAACTATATATATCGGGCATTCCATCCCAAATCGGACAGTTTGAAAAACTTTTTTTTTTTTTCATTTCCTCAATTTTTCTATATTTTTGAGTACCCATCAAAGGACCCTTCCTGTTGAATTTTGAGATTTTTTTTATTACCCGTTCAAAAGATATTAAATTAACAAAAACACCGTTTTGTTTGTGTTTTAGTCATAACTTCTTTAATAATGGTCCAAATTAAACGTTTTTTTTCAAAATTTTTGTTTTTTTATGGTTTTTTCAGAAAACAGTACAACAAAAATATTCGACGTGTTTTTGAATTATTTTTTTGAGTTTTAAACGTTAAATCGCGTTTTCAAAAGTGAATTTCATTTTTGATTTTTTAAAATTTTTTTTTTGTTTCAAACATCTATCTATTTAACAATTTGAGAGACCAGTCCGACCGTGGGATCTCAATAACTACTATTTTTTTCGATTTTTGAAAATTAAAAATTTTTTTTTTTAAATAAATTATTACGAATACCAATTTTTGTTACTGTATAGTATTTTTTGCAATATTGAGAATTTATTTTGACCCAGTTTTTGTTACTGTATAGTATTTTTTTCAATATTTAGAATTTATTTTGACACTTTTTTTAATTGTTAACAGGTTCTTGAAATTAACAATTAATCGTTAAGTCTGTTTATGAACAATAATAACAACAGTTTTTATTTATTCACTCATTTTTTTGAAAACCTTACATATACGATTATTTTCTGTATTAGAATATTCCTTTGCCAATACGTATTGGAATAAATGAATGAAATTTTTGTGTCACCTTGTGATTGACTCCGCAGTATTTTATCGCAAATAAAACATTTCTTTTGCATCTGAATAATGTTTCTCATGTGAAAATTTGACAGCAATATTCGGTAGACTATTTAGGTTCAATACCCACTCGTACAATTCTTGAACTGTTGTTATTTGCTCATCGATTAATTATTAATTTTAAAAATGTGTTAACAATGAAAAAGTGTCCAAATTAATTCAAAATGATTAAAAAAATACTATACACTAACAAAAATTGGTATAAATAATAATTTATTAAAAGAAAAAAAATTAATTTTCAAAAATCGAAAAAAACTAGTAGTTATTGAAATCCCACGATCGGACTAGTCTTAAAAATGGTTGAATAGATAGATGTTTGAAACAAAAAATTAAAAAAAAAAATCAAAAATGCCATTCACTTTTAAAAACGCTATTTAACGTTTAAAACTCAAAAAACTCATTCAAAAATACGTCGAATATTTTTTTTGTATTTTTTTCTGAAAAGGCCATAAAAAAACAAAAATTTAGAAAAAAAACTTTCAATTTGGACCATTATCAATGGCTTTATGACCAAAATACCAAAAAAGAGCAGTGCTTTTGTTAATTTAATATCTTTTGAACGAGTAATAAAAAAATCTCAAAATTTAACAGGAAGGGTCTTTTGATGGGTTCTCAAAAATATAAAAAAATTGAGGAAATAAAAAAAAAGTTTTTCAAACTGTCCTATTTGGGATGGAATGCCCCATATACATACCCTTCTTTTTTCCCCATATATGCTCGCATATATCATGTGTGCATACTCGGCGCATTACTCGGAGCATGAGTTAGTCCTGCACTTTCTTTTCGTCACTGAAACGTTGAATAGAGGGAGAGAACATCCCTAAAAAATTCGAGCTCCGGTGAAACTCGCGCCGGACCTACCCCGAGACTATATGTATCATGCAACGCGAGCCTGAGGCCAAAGAAAGAAACGAAAAAAAGAAGAAGGCACTCGAGCAAAGAGACCACACAAATTCTGGGGTAGAATCTGAGCTAGATGAATTTTTTCAAATAACATTTCACATTCATGAACGAACCATTTTTTGATGCCTCTGGGCTGCGAATATCATTTTGGAAATCCAAGTTCTCTTCCCTGCTGAATTAATTTTTCGGGGCTCAGGAAGTGGAATAGCGCGGAAGTGAATGTCACCCGATGTGGTAACCAAATTTCTTCGTGGTAGATTGATGGAAAAGATGCGAATTCTGTCGGTTTTGATTTATATTCATGAGATCATTGAATTTACGAATTTAAACGAGTGATCTCGTTTGGATGACCCAACTTTCCCACAAGAAAATATCCCATCGGTGGGCGAGAGATGGGAAAGACGAATTCTCTAGGTTTTGACCTTGAATCACAAGTTATCAGCAAAATAATTGAATTATTGAATTGTTTAACAGATGAATTCATTTCAACGATACAGTTTTCTGATAACAAAATTAAGTGGAAATTAAGTCACTAAAATAGTTATAAATTATTGGAATTTAAACATTTCCTTTCGACGATATATTTTTAAAGATGAGGCATTCCACGTCAAATCGGCCACCCCATTTTTTGAAATCACCAAAAATCGCTTTTTATAAAGTAGTTCCAACTGTCAAGAACATTCGGGATTTTTTTAAGTTTTTTATATTACATATTTTCGCCGGACAAAAATACAAAAAATTTTCTTTTCCATTTCGTAACTTGAAAATTATTCATCGTACGGAAAAAAAGTACAACGTGAAATTTAGGATTTTCAACGTACTTTTCACTGAAATTTTTTACGAACTCTTCCAAAAGCTCTATATGCCATTTTCGGAGCAAATAATGTTTTGATATTTTTTTCTCAGAATTGACATCTGCGATTTGTCTGTGGTTCAAACCGTTTTTTACTTGATATATTTACAGGCTATACAAAAATTGCCTCAGTGGAGAATCCATTCCTTCCCATCCGTTTTTCATCCCAAATGAATACACAAATTTCTCTGTGCATTAACAGGGTTGAGACTATCTACAGATATTGTCTAAAGCCCGCATTTTTATTTAATTTTTGTACTTTTCCAAATTTGTTTAACTTTTTATTTTTTTAAATATCTTTTAGTACATTTTAATAAACTTTATCAATGGACCCATGGACACCGGTAAAGTCTATGATACTGATTTATTCCTGGAATCATCTTCGCAGTATCAAAACAAGATTATTTTATTATTTTCCCCTCTCTACGATTAATAATGATAAAATATCAATATCTAAGCTATTTCGTTAAATGACTCTATAATGATGCAAATATATGAAGTAAAAAACTGTTAGAACTACAGACCAATCGAAGATGTCAATTTTGAGAAAAAAAATATCAAAACACTATTTGCTCCGAAAATGGCGTATAGAGCTTTCGGAGGAGTTTGTAAAAAATTTCTGTGAAAAGCACGTCGAAAATCCTAAATTTTATGTTTTACTTTTTTTTCGTGCGATAAATAATTTTCGAGTTACAAAATGGGACAAACAAATTTTTTGCATTTTTTTCCAGCTATAAAATGTAATTTCAAAATCTTGAAAAAAATCCCAAATTTTTTTGACAGTTAGAACTGCTTTCTAAAAATTTGTATGCGATTTTTGGCGATTTCGAAAAATGGGGTGGCTGACTTGACGTGGAATCAAAATTCTAGACTAGAATACCTCTTCAATCAATTAACCATCAGATGCTAACACTTTTGTGCATAAAAAAATCCACAAAATCGCTTACCGTAGATCAACGGAGCCTTTTTATTTCACCTCCCAACCGGAACTAGTCCGTCGTATTGTTCACTTTTGAATAAGCTGCAACAGCGCGTATTCCATTGCGTTGATATACGGATATGAGGATCCGGTGAAGCAACGAGCTTGTCATGTTGAACATATCATGCTGCTGCTGCGACGCTCGGAGCGTCGGGTCGAAAACGTAAACGCGTATGATTAATGTCCCGGGCAACGCGTGGAAGGGAGTCGGTCCTGCACGAGGATGCCATATTACCAACTTTGTCGAGGTCAGCCTTCTGTCACGCTTGTTACGAGGGATAAATATTTTTTCCGTGTGAGCCACCCCCGCAAGCCTCTCAAAAATACTTTTTACCTTCAACAAACCCAGCAATTGCCGCGGCAAGTCGAAGGTTTGAGAGGGGGAAATATGTCGCTCTTTGGTTGAGCGGGAAAATGGGTTTCAGATTTTTTTCGTTGAGCGAAGAAAAGGGCTTTCAAGCGCGTGGCTGAAACGGGCTTGGCGTATGGTCACACACAACTGCATTATGTGTGACGCAAAGTGTCCGTACGTGTGATCACACACACACACACACACACACACACACACACACACACACACACACACACGTTTGTGTGCTTTGACGTTAAAATGGCATTGAGAAGGGGAATAAAGTATGAGGGAAGAAAAAAAAAGAGCGACGTAAGAACAAAGAGTACTTTGTTCTCGCTCCGTGAAGACCTCGCTCTTCGTGGTGCGTTTTACCCCCTCGTATATAACGCTTTGGCTTTTTTCTCTCGTCTTTTTTTCCTCTCTGGCCACACCGATATGTGCCGCGTCTCTTCCCTCCACCTCTCTCTCTCTCTCTCTCTCTCTCTCTCTCTCTCTCTCTCTCTCTCTCTCTCTCTCTCTCTATTCATCTCGTGTGTGCCCAAAAGGCTCTTTCACACATTCTTAAAGTTGGTAATCGAACTGGGGAACGTTGAGCCACTTTCAAAGTTGAGTACGAAAAGGTAGAGACGAAGAGAAACGTTCGGGCCGCGTTTCCGCGTTTTATCCATCATTGACCGCCGTCAAATGGAATATCGCCTTTAATATGGTGATTCTTCGACCTCTCGACTGCAAACCCTTAACGGGACTTAATTGAGACCCTTGTTTAACTCTAGTAGGGTGATTTTTCGCGAAACATCATCCCTCTGTGCTCGGACCAACGTTATATTCTCGTTGTTTCCCGTGCGCCATTTTCTCCTCGGCGCCTCCGCTGCTTCTCGTTGTTCGGTATTTGCGTACCAGCCTCGTAATTCGGTTCTCGCGGACGAGCGCGCCAAAACAGCGCGGTCGACCCTTCGGGTAATTGGCGTCACGCCGCGGGTGTTCCATCGTTCCATGACGCTGCCACTGCTGCTGCCGCAGCTACAACGCTCCAAAATATATATATATATATATAGTGCCATGAAGAGAGGGAAAGGTTGAAAGAGTATTAGTAACCGCAGCGATGGAAGTAGCAGTCGGTATAGGTTCTACAGTAACAGCCAGAAATGCGTTTCAGGCCACGAACGAGCCTCATCGAGCCACCGGTTATTCCCGCGCCTCGATGAAAACATCATCGAATTTTGAGGGGGAAAACTGGTGCAAAAATTTTGAAAAAGGAATTTTTTTTCTGGATTCCTCTAGAGTATACATTTTCAAAAATTTGTCAGGAAAATTGTGACTTAAAATTCTGAAAAGTGGCCGAGTTAGGGGAGCGTGGGGCTAGTTGTAACAGGGGTAAGTTGTAACACTCAATTTTGACCGGGAATTTAAAACATTTTGATTTAATTTTTTTGCTGAATGTGCTTCTTATAACTCGCAGCATAACGTAAACACCGCTAATACCCCGCGAGACATCAAAATAAGAGGATATGCGCACGAGCTCTATTTCGGCCAGGTTTCGTAAAAAAAATAGTTACGAAAATTTGAGTTTTGACTATTAAAATTAAATTAATTGTTTAATGTTTTTTCCTCGTTACATCGTAAATTTAATCATTTGCTTTTTTAAAATGTATTCTAAAGTCTGTAGTTTTTGAGATATTTCATTAAACAGACATAATGAGCCCATGGGTCAAGTTGTAACATGTTAGAACTTGCCCTATGCGCGGGTATTTTTTTTTATGCTCTCTACATGTATTTGTATAAATAATATTATTACAACTTGTAGTATAGTGATTACATAGTATTACAAATTATTTGCGGCTTTTTGTGCATTCTTTTACTCTTCTTTACTCCAATATTGCCCAGAAAAATATGCCAAGTTATTATATTGTATTTTTTTTAGCATGAGAGACTAGCAAAGATTATAATCATCACAATGATGATGAATACAAGACTGTGAACCAATGAAAACGTGTTCTTTCTTATTATCATTGTCAGTCTTTTCATTGTTACAACTCGCCCCGAGCCTGTTACAACTATCCCCAGACGTGGGATGAGTTGTAACAGCTCCCATTTTTTCAAAAAATGTCTGGTGTAAAAGATGGGTAAAGATTAAAAATTATTTTTCAATTGGAATTAGTGCTCAGATATATACTTTACAAACCCTCTTACTCACAATCTTAAAAGCATACATATTTTAGGTGTTACAGGCCTTTTTCCAAAAACTGTTACAACTAGCCCCACGCTCCCCTATAGTCAATTTAGTGAGAACAGGTAGTGCGTACAATTGAACGAATATGTAATTTGAAAGCGTTTTTCTCAAAATGATTTTTTTTTTTGACATTGCTCCAGTGAATGCTCCAAAACTGATGAGCTTATTTCCAATTTTATTTATTTTTAATATATTTGTAACTGCAGTTGCTGAGTTTATACGTATTTAATTACCAAAATTTTGATAATTACTATTGTGTAAAACTGCTTGAATAAAAAAAGGCCTCAAAATGAAAAAAAAAAAAATTTAACGAAAATTCAAAACATTATTTTGAAGGTCGTTGAGTAAAAAAATACGATGGTGAAGTTTGCGTTGTAATGCAACGGCAATTGTTTATTCATTAATGAAATTAATTCTTTCTAATAAATTTTTGAAGTGAAAAATTGTTGAAATGTATTTTCAGGTCCTTATTGAGGTTTTGAAATTATAAATACACAACTTAAACGTAAAACTCGCTGAAAATCCATTGAAAAAACTTATTTTCGGTGCGTTGCAACGATGCAAACTTCAACATGGTTAAAAAATATGAATGAATGTCTGTTTTCAAAATTTTATTTTATTTTTATTTCGTTTTTTTTACCAACATATTTTTTATGGGATTTTTTTTCCGCTCCATAACTTCACAAAAAATAATCCAACCCGATCTTTCTTTTTTCAAAAATAATAATTTCACGGTGTTTTTTATTCGAGCATGCAATTTTCGAACAAAAAAAAATATGAAAAAAATGTGCAATAAAAAATTGTTTGAGCGGCTGATAAAGAAAACTATCCATCAGACGTCAAAGAAAACAATTATCAATATTTAAACAAGTAGAAAGTGTAAAAAATATGAAAAATTGATTAAGCAATCGTGCAGGGTCACATTCATGGTACGACTTTGTAAAAGAGTGGAACTTAATTTTTTTTTCTTCACTGAGAAAAAAAAATCGTTGAATGTGCAAAATCGTTAGTTGAATACGTTCAACTAAATATTTAGTTGTACAATTCAACATTTTTTTGCCTGAATAATATTTTGGTCAACCGAAGCGCAGAATTATTCAAGAAACTAGTTATTTAGTTAGACCAAATAAATATTTAGTTGCACGTATTCAACTAACGATTTTGCACATTCAACGATTTTTTTTCTCATTGTTTAAATTTTCAAAAGTATAGAGAATAAAAATCGATTTTTTTTAAATCCCCCCAAATTTTTGTAAACCGAATCCTCCAAATCCCGAAACAATTCATTACCGATTAAAAATCGAACGCCAATCGATTCGGTCTATTTCCATTATCCGAAAAAGAGTCATTGACTATTTATTTCGAGCTATCGAAGAAGACCTGTTCCGATAAAAAAAAAATCCCTCAATCGCAAGAAAAAAAAGGTTGACTTTCGACTGTACACGGAGAAATTGCGGAGTTTCGTGTATATCCCGTTAACGAAGGAATAACTCGGTCCGGGGCATTCGAGCTGCGATAAGAGACTCAATTATCGAGCTATCAGAGTGCGCTAGGTACCACGTTCCGTTTGCATTTCCAATTATTTGCCCGGGGGAAGGAGGAGGAAACGGTCTGCCAATACCACCCGCGTATATTCCCGATAACCGCAACCTCTGCCCCTTCCTCTCCTCCCCTCTCCCCCTCCGCTCCTTCTCTTCTTCGCTATTCCTCTCTGCAGGTATCCGCTTCTCACCTTGTTCATTCAGTCGTTGCTCACTCAGCGTGGAGGAGCGCCGTTGGCGATCGAAATTTTGGGCCCGGCTTTGTCCGCTCGTTTCGACTGATCATGCTTCCCCCAGCCCAATGCACTCCTCCTTTTTGAGCCCTCTCCTTTCTCTCTGTGTACACCGCACGTTTCACCTGATAGTAACCTCCACGAAACGGAGAGGCAAGCGATGCCAGCAGTTTACCGCACGCTATAAGAGAGAGAGAGAGAGAGAGAGAGAGAGAGAGAGAGAGAGAGTCGAGCCATTAATTAGCCGCAGAAGCCGGAGCGCAGTCTCTCGGTCGCTTCCTCCATCTATTTTCCCCTCTCCACCCCCCACTCTTCCTCTTTTGCCAGTTCATGTGTGTGTGTGTGCACCCGATGCTACGCGATGCTCATTCACTCACAGCGCTCCTCGGGACTTCACCGCGAACGAGCGCCACGATAAGGCACATCGCGCGCGCGTGGTGCATCGAGGAGTGCACCACCGATATGCTTCACGCTACTCTGATCAGCCCAACGCCGAACCATCGAGCATGAACGCTATGCGAGACTCAAACTGTACCGTGCACACGAGCGTCGAAGAGCACGAAGAGGAGGCGTTTGTTCATGCTCATCCGCAACATAAATGACGACGTTGGCACGAGGCATTTCTACTGAAACGCAAAGATGCCCCTCGAAGTGGATAAAAGCACGAACAAGCCCTGCCGATTGTTCAGCGACGCGTTTGTAGTCAATAAGTCGGAATCACCTCTCTCAAATGTGGTTTTTTTTTAAAAGTCTTATGAAACTTGTACATTTGGGAAAATTAGTCGAAATAATTGTACACTGAGAAAAAAGTTCAGTTAAAACAACTAAATCCATCTAGTTGAAAGAAATTTGGTTGATTCGATATTAATTTGTTTGAAATAATGAAACTATAATTAATTCAACAAATGGATTTGGTTAACCATAAGATATGAGGGGAACGAAATTATTTGGTCAATTTCCAGATACAGTTCAGTCCAATTTACACGTCACTGAGTTGCTGTACAGAAATATTTTGTTGATTTCTAGTATATTTTAAATAAATGAATTTAGCAGTAACGAAAAACAATTCGTATTTCCAATCACACAATTTATCTGGTACAAAGTTATTTATTTGATTGAATTAAAACTTTGCTCATTCAAGCAACGATTTAACCGATTTAACTTAAACTTCCACTGTATCTTTGTTGAATCACCAAAATGATGTCGTTGAACGTCCGGAAACAAATATTTGGTTGAGTCAAACAATTTTTTGCATTTTCAACAAATTTTTTTTCTCAGTGTAACAAAGTTGGAGTTTTATAGTTTTAATAGTTTTAATAGTTTTTTTCTAAAAAACTATTAATTTTTGTGACATTTTTGAGTCCTATTTGGATGTAATATCTAATTTTTTTATGGAGGATTTTTTTCAAAAAACTCTGGATTTGAGGAATAGAGAAGGCTCTTTTCTTGTAGAAAAAACTTGCAAATTGGACACTTGCACATTTACACATTTTGCTTCCTCACCTTAATCACATAGCTTCCTTTATCACAAAGTATGGCAATCAAATTTGGTTTCCGGATAAAGGAAGCTTTGTCAACTATCGAAAAACATGAGTAATCAACGTGCAAATTTGCCTAATTCTTTTAAATTTACTTCTTGCTAAATTTGAATTTTGCCAAATTCAATAGCGAACAACCTTGATCATTTTAGAATGTGTACTAAATTTCAGTACAATACCTCGCAAATAGCCGAAGTTGGAGTACGATATTTAAAAAAAACAACAAAAATTGGTAAAATTTTAATCATTCGATCGATTTTCGCTAAATTTAATAACGAACATCCTTGATAGCTACATTAGCTCTGTGCAAAGTTTCAGTCCAATATCTTAAAAATTACACAAATCAGAGCGTTTACGCTATTTTTAAAAAAATTAAAAATTTCATAAAATTTTAATCCCTCGATGGATTTTTGCCAAATTTAATAGCAAACAACGTCGATAGCTATATTAGCTCTGTGCAAAGTTTCAGTACAATATCTTAAAAATTGCACAAGTTAGAGCGTTTTCGCTATTTTTCAAAAAATTCAAAATTTCATAAAATTTTAATCCCTCGCTGGATTTTCGCCCAATTCAATACCAAACAACCTTAATAGCTATCATAATTCTGTACAAAGTGTGAGTGCAATATCTGAAAAAATTCTGAAGTGAGAGCATTTCCGCCATTCTTGCAAAAACGAAAAAAGTCGATAAAATCTGAACACTCGTTAGCATTAAAACAAAGTTTTTTCATAATGAAGAGATGAATTTCGGAAAAAAAAATTTTTTTCACGAAAACAAAGCTTCCTTTATGAAGAAGCAAAAATGGAGGATGACTTTGAATACCCGCAATTTGTTTTAGTTTGATATTTTGGGCATTCTTTTTATCTATCGTGGGATAAACTGATATTCTAACGAAATTTATTTGGTTTTTTTCATTTTTGGTGATCCCACCTCGAATGGCGCGGCTCAGAGCAAAAGATCTTCTTTCTGAGAGATCTTCTGACCTTCCAAAAGGTTGTCCTACTCTGACATTTTCAAAAAATCGACTGTTTCGTTGCTCAGATTTATTGTTCACAATTTCAAAAATTATTTAAACATTTCTTCAAGTAAAAATTCCTATTTCTTTCCGCAGTAACAGCAATTTGAAGACGAATTCGTCACACGGGAAGTGTTTTTCTTTTGTTGTTATTAAAAATTAAATTCTTCAAACTATTCGATAAGTTTTCTGCAGATCTACTGAACCGATTTCCATAAAATTTATACTGCAGATACTTTGCTATAGATTTTTTTTTATCAGAGACCGCGTTTATTTTTCATTAATTATTTAAACTTCAAACTCTACTCAAAATCAGAGCTTTTTTTTTAACAGCTGTAATTTCTACAAAAAAAAAATCAAAATTTTTATCCTATGCTGCAGCTTAGATATTCTCATCTTTGATTAATACAATTTATTGTTGAAAAATAATTTCGAAAATTAACTTCACTAACAAGAGGTTTTACAACGCGATCCTAATGAGCAGCTGATATTTTTGCTATTTTTTAGTCAGTGAAATTTATGTTTTCCTCATTTTATCCGCAAATTACATTATTTTTGTAAAAAAGTTACTTTATGCGTGTAATAGTCGCGAGAGAATTTTGTTTGTCTTTAATCCGTATTTTTCCGGTCTTCGAGGCGATGTAATCCCCCAATACTTTATACACGGTCATAATATTTAAAGAAATTTAATTTCCATAAGTACTGCTCGCTGATGCACGGTAGTCGTCGAGAAAAGGCCACATAAGTTACAAGTCATTTTGCTCTCTTCTCCCGGGTGTTTTATACTCGCCACGATCTCTTTTTCGGCCTCGAGGAGAAAGAAAAAAGCTGCTAAGGCACCGAATTCCCAAGCGTCCAGCCGGGAATATGGCTCCACCGACGGTGGCGTTTTCATACGACCCCCGGTTACCGCACGATAGTCCGTGTCTCTCGTATTATAATATTGAAATTTTTCACCGTCGACCCCGAATTCACCGAGTTCCTTGCCTCGTGTACACGATGTATTTGCATTTTAATGAAGCGCACGGTGTGTGCCGACAAGAGAAGCGTGTACAAGCCGAGATGGTGGAAATAACGAATACCTTTATGCCCAGGTACATCCATATATTACATATATACATCCTCATACATATATAGGCCATTCCGTACAAAATGGAGCGATTTTTGTCTCGGGCAATTTCTCAAAAAAATTAATTTCCGTAGTCAAGAAAAAATGAATAAATTTTTATTTTATTTTATTACATATATATACATCCTCCAACATGTATAGGTCATTCCGTACAAAATGGAGCGATTTTTGTCTCGGGCAATTTCTCAAAAAAAAATTAATTTCCGTGGTCAAGGAAAAATGAATAAATTTTCATGTTATTTCTCAAAAACATTAATCTCCGTAGTCGAGAAAAAATGAATAAATTTTATCGAAGATGAAAGCCACTGTTAAGGGGTAAAAAAATTGTGAATGTTTGAGATTTTTTTTAAATTTCATTACTTTATTTTTTTATTTAATATTAAATATTTATTACTATTACTATTATTCAATTTATTTAGTATCAATTTTTATTGAAAAATTTAAAAAATTAACAGAGGAATAAATTCTATTTTTAAAAAAATCCTTTCGATTTTCTTATCGATATCTTGATAGAGGCCTATTTGAAAATTGAAAAAAATATATATCAAGATTTATACGAAGAACGTAACCGTATTTTTCTTTGATTAATTACAAAATGGCAATAAACTGAATTTTTTTTCATCTCTATGCTCTTTTTTTAAATTCAAGCAGGCTATTAAAAATAGTAAATGTCAACATTATTTTAATCGGCTACGTGAAGCCTCAGTCACTGCCATTGTACATATAAAAATAAAACAAATTTGAAAATAGCTTTATGAATTTTTGAGTACTAGCTGAGACAAGATCCAAACAAGTAATTTTGAGGAAAACGCGTTTAAAGTTTCCGTCTTCCTAATCGTATGGGTCACCTTCTTACTAAAATGACTCTAACTTGGTCGATTTTCATAAATTCAACTCAAAGTTTTACATACATGTTTTTGAAAATATATTCTTTAATTAAATATAAAAAACCAATTATTTTTTAATTTTTACACAGTACCATTCGTCTCTAATTGTAAAAATAAAAACTTTGAAATATTTGAATATGAAAAAGAAAATTCAGACGTGTGCGAAAAAAAATTATTTCTCATGCTGATTCATTTAAACCTATCTGCATCTTTTTCTCGATAGCAGTCGTGCATTAAAAAAATGGAAATAGGTCAGAAAATCATTCTATTCAATGTGAATAACCTCGTATATTCAACGAGGCAGCAAAAGTTTCCGCTCGTTGCTCTTCTCTCTCTCTCTCTCTCTCTCTCTCTCTCTCTCTCTCTCTCTCTCTCTCTCTCTCCATATCGTATGTCCGACGGTCAGAGCGAAGTATGAAAAGAACAAGACGAAGAAAGAATTAAGCGGGAAGTAAAAAAAAAAAAAATCTCCGACTTCTCACGACCCGCGTATATTTATCGTCGAGGGTTCGTATCCTCTTTCGCTCCTGCTGTCGATTTATTTAGCAAACTTTCGACCACCAATGCGCTGTTTATTTCTCACAATACGCTCGTTAACCGCCAGAAAGAAAGAAAAAAAAGAAAAAGAACCCTACAGTGAACTTTGGCGGTTAATTAACATTCCGGATGCTCTTCGAGCGATATCAAATCCACGCCGGCGCATTTTACATGAAAATTAGGCTCATAGACGACTCAAAAGAAGTCCGATGAAAAATCAATAGGGGCTCAAAAAAAAATCGATAATTTTGCGAGTTAAATTCTGGCAAAAACTACCGAAAACTCGTAAAAAATCTCTTGGTGCGGATTCTTTTGAATTTTTGTTTTTATTAGCACTTTCGCGTCAAAGGGAGATGTGAAAAAATGGGAGGGAGTGAGGTGAAATGTAAAAAAAAAAAACTTGGACGGGAAGGCACGACTGCGGTTGCAACATGTATAGAAATTTCCGATTGGCCCATCGATATAAAACTGTTCTGGTGGGTTGGGCGATCGCTCTGTGAAAAATCTCCATAAATATATACATACAGAATTCTCCATACGTCCAGACTTTTTCTCCATTTTTGGCTTCCCCCGTCGAAGGGAGTCACCGCGGCGATTTGCGCGTTTGTACAACCCTTTATGCATTCACCGGGTTCGATGTATATCCGCGTGTGTACACATACCGATATGAAACAGCCTGCGAGAGGAAATGCCGATGTGGAGGCGAAACAAAATTGAAAAAGGAGTTAAAAAAAAAAAAAAAATGGAGACGCCAACTACAATGGAGTCATCGACGCGTCACGCGGCCGATTACCAGTCACAATTTACGCCCGAACGCTCCCATTATTACACTATTTGTCAACTTGCGCGCACCTCTCTCGCGTACGAAAACAATCAGGATCGACCGTGAAATCGTGACGCGGTTTCACCCTCCGCACACATTTTTTTTCCCCACCCGATTGCACCTTTTTGCGCTCCATATCTCCGATACAAACACACCAGACTTCCGCCATTTTCGCGAACGATTGTTGTTCCGCATTCGGCTATTTTAGCCCGAAATTCGTTATTTCAGATTCTTCTCAATTCCTCCAGAATTTTCCGCCCCGTTTTCCTTCTGGATTTATGTGTTTAGGCAGGAATTTATTGATCTCCATTTATTGCGATTGTAGCAAAAGTAACCACTGAATATCTGGCATTCGATCAAGGAATTTTAGTATCAAACATTTTTTATATTTATCTGGCGTTTGATTCAAACGTCTCTGCATTAAAATACAAAGCTGCGTTATAGATTACTGATTTGATTTTCGCGGTGTCATTCGTGAAAGCATAGCGTTGTTAGTAAATGGCTCTCCAAATGGGGAAACGCAAAATACGTCACCAATCGCTCCTCCCATAAATCTGTTGCGATTGTCTGTCCTCATAATTATCCGCTTTCGCATTTTCGTGTATTATAACTCTATGTTTGGCTCGAAATGTATACGATAGAATTTGCAATTATCCGTAGTTATATGTATAGAGGAAAGAGAGAGAAAGAGAGGTAGAGAGATTGTACGAGGGAGAAATTTCGGAGGATTCGGACTGGCGCGTTTAATCGGCGTCCCACCTCGCGGATCGTGGCAACGCAAATTCCCATTCTCCCATTGTGCGCCGAATGCCACTCTTTTGTAATTACCTACCTATGTTAATTACGCGGCTTCAATTCCCGTTCTGCCGTCACTGCTGAAACCTATCCTCCCGCCGCTCTCCCTCCCCCCCCCCTCTCCCTCTCTAATTTTCCATTGCCCAAAACTCGAGCTTCTACTCAGTCGTACTTCAGCAATTTTGTTATCTCTGTCCCGCTTCTCGTTCCGCGTTCCCATTCACTCTGTCCCTCTGTAAACATCGGGGCTTGATGTGTGTAACAATCTCACCCGAATACGCCAAACTCCAGCTTTAACGCTGCGTGTGCTGGAAATGGGGATGGTTTACAAGGGCGGCAAGCCGCGAGAGCTTCCATGCTTTTCCATCTCCCAGCCACCCCTTTTCGCCCCCGGTCGCCCCTTTAAATAATGTTTCTACTTCGGTGGCCCTTCGAACAATCGCCGTACCATACTGATTTTGTGGACGCTCCAACCCCCAATTCCCCTCCGCCCCTTTGGCTTTCGTAATTACCAGACTGTGCGAACGTAAAATCGAAATCAAGCGATACATGCACTTTCTCGCGAAACTAAAATATACGCGGACAAGTATGGTGATAATCGGGACTGGTAACCCACCCTGAAGAAGTCACGCCAAGTCGATAATTTTGTACCGAGAGGTATTGTGGTCAACCACATCATAATGCTACGAGTAATGGGAACTCGGACATCATATTTTATAGTAATCAGGTCTGAACAAATTTGGTGAACACGAGTGTGATAATTATAAATTGAACCGAAAAGGTGATTAATCGTTTGGGTTGAGGTTATGATTTTTATAATTGCGGTTAGCTTTTTTTAGTGAGGTATTGAGGTTATGAGTTTTGTAATTGTGGTTACAATGAATTGTAACCTTAACTAACCACCTCAAAATACTATACTGCTACTATATAGTAAGTTTACTACTTTAAACCTAACTAACTGAGCTAAGAAATAGGATTTATTTGATTCAAACTAATTTGATAGGATATTAGGCTGATATTTGAATAAAACCTTATGCAACTTCAATAAATGTATCTAAATTCAATAAGTTCTTTTCGGTTAACCTCAAACTAGCTTCAATAAAGTGAATACATACAGCACGAACAATACCCTAATAATGAATCTCATTTTCATTACAAATAATGATTTATCCTACCGTACATTTTACCATAAATTATACTAATTATTTTTTACTTCATTTTCATTAATCATCTTTCTAACTCCAAAGCCAGCGATTTTTTCCAAATTAAGAGCGTTGTAATTCTTCCAAGTTCCCAATCATTTCTGAATCTTCGATGAAAATCCTGAATTTTTTTCCATCTCAATTTCCGCTGTGAACTAAACCCGAGCGTGGGACTAATTTTTCATTAATCATACGATCATTAGTATCGTTCAATTTCCTCATCAACGTTATTAGAAAAATTCACACTTGGATACCGGTAAATGTTCTCCGATGACGTTACAAGACTCAACAGCGTCGTTGCCGAGTGTCGGCGGATACAATCATCGTTCATACAAATCAACATTATCTCTATTTATTTTTCCAATGGTCTATCGGAGCTGTATGATTATTTCGCCGGGAGGAAAATTGCGCGTTCCTAGGCGACTCATGGGAGTACGTCATCGACTACATTAGACTTTTATTACATGCCTTCCTTCTTCTCCATGTACAACAAGCTATCCAAGCGTGGCGCACAATGTGCAACATATACGTATACTTATGTAATTGTCTCATCTACGCAACGACCATGAGATCGTATAACGAGCACATAGCATTAAGGGGGGCAAAGGCGGACGAGGGAAGGCTCGAGCGAAATGGCGTATAAGTTATTTTATCGTCGGTAACAAACCAATACAATGAGAATCCCAAACATGCTTATTGCCTCTACCCTCGGAGGGTCCCCCCGCCGCCCTTTGTTCGCCACTTCCATTTTATGCGGAGGCGCCATCTATACCTCGACACTCCCGGCGTGTTTCGTCGTATTATTTGCCCAAACCCAAACTGAAAGAGCGGAGAGGGAGCGCTCGGCGCCGCGGCAACGAAAAGCTTCGCCCACGGATTCACGGTTCAGCGAGCGAGTGTACCTTAAGCCGGGGCGTAGTACGATCAGGCTGCGGGGTGGAGGACGAAGAGGAGGTGGGAAATTGTCGTTGCAGTTTATATAGTTTCTCGTCTCGTCGTTTTGCGATTCGCGCGGGATCGCGCGCGACACGCTGGCAAACTCCGAGAGAAAGCTTCGCGTTTTCGTATATATATATGTATATACGATATATATATATATGTGTGAGCTTTTCGTGGTCCATGGTAAGAAGAGAGAAGATTGCCGCCGAGATGACTTTGGTAATCCACCGGATATAGCAACGATGCTCGGGGCTACGGCAAACTCGAGCACGTCTCTCTTCACTCTCTCTTTAGCCTTCCCGTCTTGGTTGGGCGTGTAAAATACCGTACACAGAGCATTACCGCTGTAATAACCGCGTGTCTGTACATATTTCTCACTTTTCCTCGCGCTTACCGAGAAACTTTTGGTTCCCCGCTGACGCGGAACTAACCGGGAATCATAGTTTGGTTACGATGAGTCGCTTCGAGAATCACTCGCATTCGGAACAATTGAATTTGAATTGCGCCGGTGTAAGGAAAATGTTGAGTTAACCAAATGCGAATTTAAATTTGATTGATTTTGGCCGTCGAAAAATAATAGTTTCTTTCCAATTTTTTTAAAATCTGTTCCGTAGCGAACGGAATATTTAAAATGTTATTTTAGTCATAGGATTTTCTGGCTATATGAGCGTATTTTCCAGTTTCACCGTTATAACATCTGCTCTATTATATTCTCAAGAAAAAATTCCCCAGCGGTTTTTCCCGGCAGCGAAATCACAATATTTTAATCCTTCCTTTGAGATCCATAAAGGATTCGCATTTTCAAAATATTCATTATCGTTAAACTCTATGCTATATTGCCATATTCTGTCTTCGTCGTTTTTATAAGCGATATTGCTATATTTGTGTCTTCGTCGTTTATAAGCTATATTGAATATTTTCCCTCGCCTCATTTTTCGAGACATCGAGCGAGTCCTGTTAAAACTTTTATTGCACTCTTTGACCCTTTTTTCTCGCTCGCGCTCCGCGGTCAGTTTCATCGGTCCCTCGCTACCAATGCACGTGAGGAAATATAATTATGATTTTCCCAAAGGAGAGAAAATCGAACCGTCTTGGAAATGCCCCCCACCTTACATTTTCTTTCGTCCAATCACATGTTGTATTATTTTTCCACCCTTCAATTTGTGTTAACCAATCAAATGTATTTATAAAAATTGGCGACACACCCACGAGCTCACGGAGCCCTCATCGAACAGAAATGAATTTTCACAAGCAGATACGTTTTTGATCTCCTTCCGAGAACATCAATTGGAAGCAGAAGCTCTCCCAAAACGAGACTTCAACTTAATCGTCAAATCACACCTTATTAACCAACTCTTTTTTGTAATAATTTAAGTTTATGTTAATTAAAGATTTAAATGTGATTTGTTTGATTATTTTAAACTAACGAACCTCATCCCATTAATTTGCGGTGTGGTAATGCGTGATAATAACAAAAAAGCCGCGGTGTCAAAAGATAAGGACATTTAAATTTTGGTATCAGGATTTACGACCCTGATTGACACGCATAAATAAGTCGTGTCGCACCGCAGCCGCGCATACATTTTTTGGTCCTTCGAGCCGGATACTCGTAATCCGCGAAAGTACAGTGAAGTGCTACACAATTGAACTTTGATAGACTGATTCACGTGTGCGTGGTGCATTATTGGACTTTACAAATTAAGTGCCAGTGAATCAGTGTAGACGGGAAAATCACACACCCTCTACAAACCAATCGTCAACGCCAAGGAGAGTTTCCATTTGAAGGACGGGAAGACCAACACACCCTCATCAAGTGGAATTTCATCGTGCTCCGAGGCTGATACATCAAAAGGTAAGCTCGTTAAGAGTCGCTTATTGTCAATCAATTCCTTCCTTATCGTGACTCCCAGTTCGCTTTCACGTCGCTCAAAATGTCGAACGAACAACTTATCGCGAAAAACCGCGACCAACTCGTACGGAAACGCGGTGCGATAAAATCAAAAATTACCAATTTCAAGAATCTTTTGGTAGAACTCGAAAAATCGCGAGATTTGCACAAGCTCAGAGCTCATTTGGAGCGTCTAGAGATTACATTCAGCAAATTAGATGAATATACCGAAGAACTTCAAGAAATCGAGCCTGATATAGATCACTACGCGGAGCAAGAGACGATGGAAGAGGCATATACAAATTTGCGAGCAAAGGCCTATAAATTACAAGATACGGCATCTGAGAGCGCGGCATCTGCACAATCTGCAAGTGATAACGGATCATCGACGCATCAAATCGCCCCCTCTCAATCAACTTTGACTCGATTGCCAGAGCAAGCCCTTCCCAAATTCAGTGGGAAATACGAGGAATGGCTCAGTTTTCAAGATGATTTTCAATCGACGATAGGAAAACGACCAGGCCTCAGCGATACACAAAAATTAAAATATTTGCGATCTTGTTTGAGCGGAGAACCCGAGCGCCTCGTCAGGCAATTTGAGACAACAGACGAGGGATATAAAAGCGCGTGGACTCTCTTGAAGAAAATGTTCGAAGATAAAGGTAGAATTCGTGAGCGACACGTTGTCGAGATCTTTAATATACCAGCTATGCAGAAAGAATCGGCTCACGAGCTCAGTGAATTAATTAATTCGGTGGAATTGCACTGCGCTGCCTTAAAATCATTATCAGAAGACACATTCAGCACAATGATACTGTGCATTGTCTTATCAAAAATCGATAAAACAACCAAAAAACACTGGAAGATGTCTTTGAAGGACGATCAGCTCCCGGATTACAACGAGTTAATCACCTTTCTCAGACGGATGGTCATTTCGTCAGACGAGTCATCTATCATCTTCAAGGACGACCATGCCAACGGGCATAATAAAAATCGCAACGGCCATAACGGCAAGGCGACAAAATCGAGTCGATGCTTCGTAACCACCGCGAACAATAACTGTCCCATGTGCAATAATAATCAGCACAATCTGTTTCAATGCCGCGAATTCAAGGGACTCTCACCGAAGGAGAGGTTTCAGGTAGCTTCCCGAGCATCACTGTGCTTAAATTGTCTGCATCCAGGCCACGGTATTAAACAATGTACGTCAACATTTACGTGCAAAACCTGCCACAAGAGGCATCACTCATGGTTACATTTCGGAGAATCGTCAGCATCAACATCCACCGATAACGCGATTTCACCCGCGAAAAATTCACAAGCATGACTATTAAATCCGCGAGTCGCGTCTGAGAGCTCCGAATTCATTAGTCTCGTGGCTACAATGCCGTCCAAAGATTTATTGATAACGGCAAAAATTAACGTCTACGACGGTTCCGGAAAACTCGTGCCGTGTAGAGCTTTGCTCGATACATGCTCTAATACAAATTTTATGAGCGAATTGTTTGCCTCGCGACTCGATTTACAAAAAACGCAACTCTCGGTTCCAATCGGCGCTATGAACAAAATTCAGACAATAACAAACAATTTGGTCAGCGCGAGAATAAGATCGCGACTTTATAATTTCGAACGGACTCTCAATTTTTTAACGATCGACGACATCGCAGGATTAGTGCCCGACGAACGACTTTCGCGTCATTCATTTTCATTGCCACGCAATGCACCACTCGCCGATCCCGATTTCGATCGACCAGCCGCGGTCGACATGCTTATCGGTTCGGGAACCACGCTCGCCACTCTGTGTGTGGGGCAAATAAACCTCTCTCAACCTGACGGTCCGGATCTATACATGCAAAAAACGCGATTAGGATGGATTATCGGAGGGGCAATTCCTACAGATGGCTTGTCGCCTTACAACCGACAATGCCACATTTCCACCATGGAGGGCATCATGAAGCGTTTTTGGGAGATAGAAGAGATAAATGCAGTGCGCCATAATTCTCCAGAGGAAAATAGCTGCGAGGAACATTTTAAAAGGACCGTGAGGCGTGACGACAGTGGTTGCTACATCGTCGCGCTCCCGTTCAACAATAAAAAGGAACTTCTCGGTGAATCTCGATCGATGGCCATAAAACGCCTCATCGGCATCGAGAAAAAACTTCTAAGAGACCCTGATCTCAAGACACAGTACGAAGCTGTGCTTGAAGAATATCTCACTCTCGGTCACATGTCCAAAATTGAAAATAAATCGGCATCGGGGGGAGGTTTTTATCTCCCGCACCATGCAGTGATAAAAAATAGCAGTCTCACCACCAAGGTGAGAGTAGTCTTCGACGGTTCGGCGAAGTCCAGCACTGGGATATCTCTGAACGACGCTCTCATGATAGGACCCACCATCCAGGATGACATCTTTTCACTCTTGCTGCGATTCCGCAATCATCGATACGTTCTCACAGGAGATATCGAGAAGATGTATCGACAGTTTAAAGTCCGCGAGGAAGACCGGAAGTATCAAAGAATTCTCTGGCGTGATAACACCGGCTCAATAAATACATACGAGTTGAACACCGTGACCTTCGGATTGGCTCCAGCGCCTTTTTTAGCAACGAGGTGCCTACAACAATTAGCGGACGACGAGCTCGTCAATCATCCAATGGCCGCTCGGATTATTAAGCGCGATATTTACGTCGACGATCTTTTGACTGGAGCAGCAACATTTGACGACGCTATGAAGCTCCGAGATGACATCAATCTACTGCTAAAAAAGGGGGGTTTAAACCTCAGACAATGGGCATCAAACGATCCCGATCTCCTTAAGGGCCTCCCATCTGGCAGCATCAATCTGCAACTGCAAGCTCAAGACGATCATACGATCAAGACACTCGGCGTGCATTGGAATTCTGAACAGGATGCTATCATCTATACGATCCATCCCATTGCACGAGATGATCGTGTCACCAAGAGATCAATTTTATCGCACATTGCAAGAATTTTCGATCCTCTCGGACTTCTTGGACCAGTCGTGACGTACGCGAAATTGATTATGCAACAGCTTTGGAGAGAAGGAATCGATTGGGACGAATCTATTCCAGCTGAAATACACACGGATTGGACAAAGTATGCCTCTCAGCTAGACCTTCTCAACAATTTGGAATTTCCCAGGGAAATTATACCGCACGATGGCCGAAATATACAGCTCCACGGTTTCTGTGACGCGAGCGAAAGGGCGTATGGGGCCTGCATTTACGTCAGAGCAATAAATAGCAGCGGCAGGGTGTCTACTACCCTTTTATGCGCAAAATCTCGGGTGGCGCCGCTAAAAGGGGAAAATAAAGCCAATCCATTGCTCAAGGGAGAGGGAAAGGAAATTATTCCAACGATGACGATCCCGAAACTCGAACTTTGTGGAGCCGCTCTTCTCGCCAAGTTATATTCAACTGTTCATTTAGCATTGGACATGAAAATCGAAAAAACTTATTTTTGGTGTGACAATACGGCAGTTCTTAACTGGATTCAAACACCTCCTTATCAATTGTTGACATTCATGGCTAATCGTGTGACTATCATTCAAGAAAAAACGCACGCGGGTGATTGGCGTCACGTTCGTTCATTTGATAATCCGGCTGATCTCATCTCGCGAGGTCAGCTTCCATCGGCGTATATTTCCGATCCAAAATGGAAAAAGGGCCCTGTATGGCTCACACATGAAGAACATACGTGGCCTCAATTAGAAATTCCCAAAATGGTCCAGGTACCAGGATTACGAAAGGTTAAATGTCTCGCCACGCCCATTCAAAGCGACATTCTCGCGAGATATTCATCAATAGTAAAATTACGACGATTCATTGCTTACGCTCTTCGTTTCAAATTTCCAAAGGATGCGAGGGGTCAACTCTCCAGCGACGAATTGAATAGAGCAAACGAAACTATTGTCAAGATCGTGCAAACAATTGGCTTTCCAAATGAGATGAGGGATTTACAGGAAGAGGGGATGGTCAATCCAAAGAGCAAGCTCATCTCATTATCTCCATTTCTAGATCGCAGCGGCATCATTCGAGTAGGCGGTCGACTCACGAACTCCAAGTTCTCATTTTCGGAGAAACATCCAATAATTCTACCGCGATCACATCACGTCACGAGCTTACTCATACGATATGAGCACATCCGTAATTATCACACCGGTGTGCAAAGTACGCTCTACTCTCTCCGAAAAAATTATTGGATAATCGATGGGAGAAACTATATCCGCAAGATAATCCGCGAGTGTGTCGTCTGTGCCAAGGCAAATCCACCGTCCGCTAACTACGTAATGGGTAATCTACCGAGAGTTCGAGTCACCGAGGCGCGACCATTTTTGAACGTCGGAGTAGATTATTGCGGACCATTTCTCATAAAGGAGAAAAAACACCGAAATCGAGGAAGCGTCAAAGTATACGTGGCAGTTTTCATCTGTCTCGTCGTCAAGGCCGTGCATTTTGAGCTAGTCAGCGATATGACCACCGAAGCATTCCTCGCGGCGCTAAAAAGATTTATTGCACGGAGAGGAAAATGCAGCAGCATCCACTCCGACAATGGGACAAATTTCGTCGGCGCTAACAACGAGCTTAAAGAATTGCTCATACATCTACAATCCGAGGAGCAAAAGGACAAAATATTACACTTCTGCGCTGATAGCGGGATTGAATGGCATTTTATACCCCCTCAATCGCCGAATTTTGGCGGAATTTGGGAGGCCGCGGTAAAATCGTTTAAACATCATTTGAGACGCGTGATTGGTGAACAATTACTCACTTTTGAACAATTTAATACTTTCATTATTGAAATCGAAGCGATCCTCAATTCTCGTCCCTTAACCCCTGTATCGTCAGATCCAAACGATCCTCTCGTTCTCACTCCTGGTCATTACCTGATTGGCAATTCTTTAACGAGCATACCCGAGGTAGACTTTCGCAACACACCATCAAATCGGTTGTCATTGTGGCAACATATCCAAAAAATGAAACGTGATTTCTGGGCAAGATGGCACAAAGAATATTTAAATGAATTAAATATTCGCCATAAATGGTCTCGAGGATCCCACGAATTAAGAGAGGGTTCTCTTGTACTCATCAAGGAGGACAACCTACCACCACTTCGATGGCTCATGGGCAGAGTTGTCGAGACACGACCCGGGGCCGATGGTATCATCAGAGTGGCGCGAGTAAAAACAGCGAGAGGCTTTCTCGACCGAAACATCCGCAAGCTTGCTCCATTGCCATTGCAAATCGAGGGCAACAACGATAGCGCTCCATCCATACAATCAAATAAATGATCAAAATAGGATATAATGTTACATGTTATATATATATATATGCTTATTCACTTTTTGAATTTCTTGATCGGTACTCTCTCAAGGGGGGAGTATGTTCCGTAGCGAACGGAATATTTAAAATGTTATTTTAGTCATAGGATTTTCTGGCTATATGAGCGTATTTTCCAGTTTCACCGTTATAACATCTGCTCTATTATATTCTCAAGAAAAAATTCCCCAGCGGTTTTTCCCGGCAGCGAAATCACAATATTTTAATCCTTCCTTTGAGATCCATAAAGGATTCGCATTTTCAAAATATTCATTATCGTTAAACTCTATGCTATATTGCCATATTCTGTCTTCGTCGTTTTTATAAGCGATATTGCTATATTTGTGTCTTCGTCGTTTATAAGCTATATTGAATATTTTCCCTCGCCTCATTTTTCGAGACATCGAGCGAGTCCTGTTAAAACTTTTATTGCACTCTTTGACCCTTTTTTCTCGCTCGCGCTCCGCGGTCAGTTTCATCGGTCCCTCGCTACCAATGCACGTGAGGAAATATAATTATGATTTTCCCAAAGGAGAGAAAATCGAACCGTCTTGGAAATGCCCCCCACCTTACATTTTCTTTCGTCCAATCACATGTTGTATTATTTTTCCACCCTTCAATTTGTGTTAACCAATCAAATGTATTTATAAAAATTGGCGACACACCCACGAGCTCACGGAGCCCTCATCGAACAGAAATGAATTTTCACAAGCAGATACGTTTTTGATCTCCTTCCGAGAACATCAATTGGAAGCAGAAGCTCTCCCAAAACGAGACTTCAACTTAATCGTCAAATCACACCTTATTAACCAACTCTTTTTTGTAATAATTTAAGTTTATGTTAATTAAAGATTTAAATGTGATTTGTTTGATTATTTTAAACTAACGAACCTCATCCCATTAATTTGCGGTGTGGTAATGCGTGATAATAACAAAAAAGCCGCGGTGTCAAAAGATAAGGACATTTAAATTTTGGTATCAGGATTTACGACCCTGATTGACACGCATAAATAAGTCGTGTCGCACCGCAGCCGCGCATACAAAATCGTATTTATATATTTCAACGGAATTTTGGAACCTCAAAAATGTAATATCCGAAGAACACCTCCAATTTTTTAAATGAAAAAGTATACTATTGTAAGGAAGTTACAGCTGAATGAAGTTACAGATTACACGAATAATGTGGTTAACTTTTAACTGGCTTAACTCGACTAATTTGATCCGATCGCCTTGAAATTTACAGGAAACATTGATAAGATTATGAACTGTCTAGAGAGTGTTCAAGAAAGAGTGGTTTGAAATTCACGAATAGATTTAATCTGTTAATTGATAAATCATTAATTAGTACGGGAGTTACAGCTGATGAATCTCCACACAAAAAAGGTGGTTAACTCTTAACTGGCTTAACTCGACTAACTTTGATCCGATCACCTTGAAATTTGCAGAAAACATTGATGAGATGATGGACTGTCTAAAAAGTGTACGAAAAAGAGTGATTAGAAATTCACGAGTCATCTCTTAATTAATCGGCGTTGGGAAGAGCGAAGGAATTCGCGGGGAGCAAGTTGTGAGATACAAGAACGTGTGTACGAGCAGTAAACGTGGAATCCACCGGTTCCTTTAATTACAACGATCCCCTTTCTGTCCCATTAATAAGCGGCCTAAACAAACTGCCGTCATATAAATAGTTGGATTTTCCTTGTGTCTCCACTCTTTCTCACTCTCTTCCTCTTAAGAGGTTATGGTGGAGGCCCCTCTCTCTGGACCTCCACCATTTCATCCTCTCGCTCGTTCTCTTTCGCCATGCGCGTCCACCCAGCAACGGAAACCATCAGCGTTCTCCAGGAGGGGCAGGAAGAGCCCTGGAAGCCTTTAACCCAAGTTACACCCGGCGTCATCTATAGCGGTATAAATCTGCCTTATACTCACACCTCAATGTAGATCGACCCCTTATTCCAGACCAAGAGAGTCCTATAATTAAATTTGCCCCCGTGCGAGTTGCACACACACATTCTCGGCACTTCTCCAGTTCTCTCTCTCCCTCTCTCTTCTACGTTCATTTAATCGGACACCGGCGTTAACGTAATTAAAAGCACATCTCTTTTGGAATTCATCCCCTTGAAATCCGGTGCCTGATCCTCGGCTCTTTCACATGCTTAATTCCTCTCTCCTCTCGCTCTGCCTCCCTTTTTTGTCAGGCTAATTATGGCCCTCGCCGCCGAGCCTGATTTTCCTAAGACCGTATTCAACCCTGCACAAATTGAAAAAGTTGCGCGGTCCTGTATGTTTGGTTAACTTTTTGTTTTTTTTCTCTCACTCCCGTTGCCGCGGGATTATAATTAGCCAGAAAGCTTCAATGAGACATTGTCACCCACCAAAAACCGTGTCTCAAGGTATTTCCCTAATTTGTGGTTAGCTAGTTCGTTAGCCTTTTGTTATGAGAAATTTGGAGGGGTTGAAGAATTTGGAATATGTTGAATCCAGTCATGATCCATGACATGATATTTTGGATGATACCTTCAATTGGAACGGGGCTATTTTGACCCTGATGTTCAAAGGGTCACGTGGCCTCTATCTACTTCGTACTTTGAACGTGGTAAATCGGTGCAGTCTTGAATCCATCATAAAATGCCAACTGTTCTCCATTCCGAAGCTGCCAGAGCAGTCAGTTTCTTGCAGTAGTCAGGACAAACCCTTTTCTCTGACACCCGAGACTCATCTTATCCACGTCTACCGCCGCGCCGTTCACCGGTCGACCTCTGTGCAAGCTTTTTCTCCACCCATTCTCTTTGCTATAGGTACCTCCTCCTTCTTCCTCTATCTCTCTCCCTCTCTCTCTCTCTTTCTCCATTTCTCGAGGGAGACTCGTCGTGCAATTCCAGAAGTGTCGAGGCAGCACTTCCACCCAGACTCTATTAAATATTGAGAAACGCTACCCTGGCCTCTTATTCCTTGCTCTCCGAGTCGGAGTTAACCTCCTGCAAGAGGGCACAATTCTCCAGCACATTTTCCCGCTCCTGTATGGGGTATATCGCGGAAGTAACCCCGAATCTCATGATATATTCAGAGGAGACACTCGACTCAATCGCAGTGTCCAAAACAGTAGAAGATTATTGAAAAACAAGAAGTACGCCCTGGTATTTGCTGTTTTCGACTCCAGTGATTTTCCTGGCATGATTTTAGACCCTTCGCTACGAAATTCATTGAAGTTATATTTTTTTGTTTATGAAAGAAACAGGGCTCTGACTGTATCTAAACGTTTCCTTCAATTGTAAATGTAAACAATCAAAATCTTTAGAGTTCTCATCCAGATTAAACTGGGATTACAAATTTGATTTTAGAAAGACTGAATTGGCTTGACTCTCCCTCAAGCACTACCTTCATCAGAGTAACCTCAGTATCGCTTCTAGCAATGTTATTTGTAGATTTTTGTGACCGCGAGAGTTCAGATGAGCTAAGATTTGAAAGAAGACGCCGAAGATTGGTGAATTCGAAGTTGGCGGACCAGATTGAGCGCGCGGAGATAAGGGATGATGCTGGCGAACGCCAAAGGGAGAAAGGAACGAGAGGAGAATCTGCTCTAAGGAGTAAGGACCAACGTACGTGGGAAAGAGTGAGGGAATAGGTAAAAGAGGATCGTAGTGAGGAGAGAACGACCGAGGAAGGGAGGATGAAGAGGAGTCTCGCCGGCGAGAGACACTCTCGTGAGATTGAGCCCGAATTCAATAGGGGATGAATAAAATATAAGCCAGTGCCACGGCATGCTCGGGTCTGTGCCTCTCGCGATCCAACGGTGGGATAGTAGAAAGTCAGGACGCGGAAAGGGATGGCAAAAGGAGGGAAGGCGGGAGAGGATGACTCGTCGATGGTGAGGCCGGTAAGGTTAAGGGTGTCCCTCCCCCGTTCGTCTCTCGTAGTGTGGTAGATAAATAAAAAATTGAATTCGACGCCGGATCGAAGCGGCTGGTGCTGCTTTTGCCTTACCATACAGAGGGCATTTATAGTAGGGACGGGGAATCTGCCGAACAAGACCGATACAAAGTTGAAAATGTCTCTACAATCGCGGATCTTTGTATATCCTCCCAGTCTCTAAATTTTTAATCCTTCATCCATCTTTTTCTTCAACTTTCGATTTAAGCCCCAACTTTGGGACAAAAATTATTTACCCGAATACCAGTTTACGTTATCAAAGTTTCATGAGCTTTTTGTGTCTCTTATCTTCCCCTCTTCCCTGCAGACCGTACATTTCATTAAAGAATTGAAAGATCCTGCGACTGGAGAGAGATCGGGGGGTTGAGATAGCGAAGAGGACGCTGATGGACTCTCGAAAGAGAGGTAGGAGCGAGAAAAAGAAGAAAGGAGAAAAACGCTCGCGCCAGACGAGACGCGGAGGAATTGAAGAAGGGAGGGTTGAAGGTTGATCGTTCCTCGTACTGGTTTATGCTGCGAAGCTCTTTGGTACGAACTCTTCGCTCGAGTGAAAATGTAGAAGGAACTCGCGAAGAAGGCGCGACGGCACGATCGATGCCCCCTCCTCCCGGGTTTAACGGTGAGGAAGACCTCTTTCTCCTCGCTCCTCGTTGCGTTAATTGTCGGGTGCGATCGCGCGGGTGCGCATAGCAAAGCGTCAGAAATAATTGGACGAACGGACGAGAAGGAGAATCCTAGCGGAGAACTTGTTTTCCGATCGAAGCGATTCTCTCTTTTTGCATCTCCAAGCGATTTCAAGCCAAATGGAAACAAAACCGTAGTTATAGAGAACTTTTACCTTTCGGTGCTTTGAGCTTTTCAATTGAATGGTTAGTCGTAAAAACCGAAAAACCACCAGACAGACGCCACATTTCTTGGCTTCCTTTTTGGTATATTCATTCTGGAGTCCAGTGAGACTGCAAAATTAATGTCCCCGAAATGGGCATATTTCATGTTTGGCCATTTCGGGTACGATATACAGGGTGTTGAGTAACCAGATAACCTGACTAGGTTCACCGTGTAGAGCGCGCAAAGACGAAAAATTTGCTTTTTTTGAAATTGTTATACAACAAAAATTGGCTTAGTTATTAATGTATTAAGCTGACCAATGACGGCTAGAATCTAGGAGCAATGCTACTGGTGAGCCGCATGGTGGGGGTAACGGTGGGCGTGGCGTAAAAACCCCCACCAGTGGAATTTTTCCTAGATTCTAGCCGTCATTCTTCAACTTTACAAACATTGATAACTCAGCCAATTTTTATCGTACAACATTTTAAAAATAAGCGAATTCTTTGTCTTGATGCGCTCTATACGGCGAACCTAGTCAGGTTATGCAATTGCTCAACATCCTGTATACATGTTTTTGACCGGGGACGTTAGTCTTCTTGCTCTCTACGGTCCTCCGTAGTAACGAACTGCGCCAGACCGAGGTGGGACCACTCGCTTATCGATGAAATATTGATAACTACACACTGTTCCATCTCCCTCTCTCTTTGGTGCTCTTCCCTCACTATCACTGGCTTAGGTATCATACACTATTATATATATAATGCGGTAGCAAACACAAAATATCCCGGGCCGCCAGCAATATTTCGCGTTCATAGCGTCTCGCTAAGCCACAACTAACCGCCTTGTTAGGAAGTTACTCCCAACCCACTAAACCGACTACCCTTGCTTTCCTCTCCCTCTCTCTCTCTCGATCTTCAGCTTTCCTGCATTTTCCTCAATTTCTCGATCTCTTTTACCATTCCCCTTCGCGTTTCCACGAGCTTCAGCCCCGATCTCTCGCTCTTTCCAGTTAGGATATCTCTCGTCTTCTCTCCCAAGTATGTTCCTCAACTGGCTGATTCTCTCTTCCTGCTTCCCGTTCTTCCTCATCTCCGTCTCTATCGCACGTTTAACCCCCTCGGATCCTCCGTGGAACGCCCTCAAGATACTAAATCATAACTTGAGAATTTCGCGTGCAGCACGAGACACCTTTAAGACCTTTAACGCAAACTTGCCAGGTTTCACATGATATAGTACACATCTATATACTGTATACCCTTGCATTATGTTATAATACGTACGTAATACTACGTCTGCGTATAAACTCTTAAGCTCTGTCTATGTTAACCGTGAAGTTAAGGGTCGGTGGATAGTTAACCTGTATATGTAGTGTGTGCACCCCTTGCGCGATTGTTTTACAACCGCGCGATGTCTCACCCACTTTCCTATCTTGGAATGAGAATTTTCACCGTAATACGAGATTAGCGCCGAGATGAAGAGCGAGACTCTGGAGAAAATTCCTCGACTGAATTTTGATAAACACTTAGCGATTCCTCCGAGGCAGAGGGAGTTATACCTTTGCAAACTCTAAAATTAATAAGAACTTTGTTGCCTCAGAAGTAATGACATTTTTCGAATTGTTTGCGAACTGCAGATATTAATTAATTACTCGTGGAATAAAATATATTTTAATTGGGAATTACAAAAACTATTTATAAGTTTATGAACCAAATGAAATAAAATTGAAATATTCAATTTTTTTAATTAAATTGGAAATTATAAATGTAATATGCACTTTTATGAATGGGATCACACATTAGAAATGTAATTTATTTTTTTTTTTCTTATTTCATCCATTACCAGATCTAGAAAGCTTTTTAGCAACATTCCTAACGAATCATGCTTTAAATCGTCAAAAACCATTTTGGGGGTGTATATTCTCAAATCGCGCTTCCTTTTTTCTCATACATTTTTTCTTATCAGAAATCATTCTTAAAACCGTATAATATGGCTACTGAATTTGTTCGTCAAATAATTGGTACTTCCACCCCTACAATTAGTGAATCAGAAAACAATTAAAACGACAGACCTCAATCGGATTTGCGAGATATTTGAGACATAAAGGTTTTATCAGATTAAGGGGGTGTTCTTGTGTAGAAAGCCAAAATTTAGGGATTTTTCAACATGCTATGAAAAAAAAACTAAACATGTTTTTGCATTCATTCTTCCACCACATATTTATTCATTCTTAAATATTCTACAAAAAAATTGGCGAAAAAAAATCCAATATCTTGACAGATACCGGCCGATTAATTGGGTCGGAAAAAAAACGTCGGTTATTTCCACCTCACTAATTACCGCTGTAACTCCGTTAATATTTGAAATTTCTAAATTTCCTATGGAGGGTACATTCTTGAGACATCAAACACTGAAAATATGCAGAAAAAATCGATTTTTTCAAAATTCTACACAAGAACACCCCCTTAATTCAAAAGTACAAATAACAATAATTGAGTATTTTCCATTATTAGTCAGGAACCTACCTTACCGACAAAATTCTATTATAAGAAAATTTCATTTTGAAATTAATGAATTTTTTCTTTTTTCTTGTTTCAGGTAAGCACCACGAGATTCTTCCATAGCCTCTTGCATGCCCGAGTGACCATTCCACGGGGAAACTACCGCGTGAGTACTGAGACGAAATACGAAACAACCCTCCAAATTTATGTCTCTATACATATATATATATAAATACTCGGGTATAGTGAAAGATGAAAAGCTCACTATGGATAATTTACGTACGACGATAAACCGCCGCTGCGCGTAACATAACCCAACATGGAGGGTAGCTTTTCCGAAGGACGAAACGTTCCATCGGGACTCCACCATCCCCTCCGTCTTTCCTGCTGCCCTAACCCTTGGAGCACCATATCCAAGCCATGTACAGCAGTGGCATCATCACGGGCGATATAGTTTCGGCATAAAACTCTCGTAAAACGATCGACGACCCCGTCCTCGTAGCTGATCGTTGTTGCTACCCCGAAGCTCGATTCTCCCGCTGAGCGCTGCTTTCGTTTGGCGCGTCCTCCGCATCACTCTCTGCAAATTCTTCGCCGGTAATATCCATTCGCGCAATCTCCCCGTCCGGAGATCCTCCACGTGCAGGATCGAAGGGTTTCACAGGGTCAGTCCCAGGTAATAGTTCCAGAGAGAAAAGAGTTCCCCATTGGAATCTAGGCAGAAGTAAAAAAAAAAAACCACCCCTCGATCCAACCGAGTTTGTATTATGACCGGACAGTGAAATTCGATAGTCGAGCGAACGCAAATTCTGGCTCCCGCGTCTATCTCGAGAGCACATTCAACTCCCGTGTCTTGCTGTCTATTTTCCATTGCCCTTTGTATTTCGCAGAGCGCGCACGTTTCTCTGTCTCTGTTTGCGCGAACAAAAGAACCGTCTGCGTTGCGGCAAACGGATCGCGTTGTGTCGCTCGAAAACGAGGCAAACTCGCGATCATTCACGTGTCCTCACGGAGGAGCCTCCGGTCGAAGACCCAAGATCTGAAAACCAATCCTGTTGCCACAGCAATGGCCTAACGGCGCATTGATATGTCTCTGAGTTAGCGTGTGTTCCGGTCGTACCCTTTAAAACTGATATGCTGGCCAAAGTTTCATTTTACTACTTTTTGGAGAGGGAGATGTTCGAAATTTGATTCTTACCTTCTTTGACATTAGACTGATTCAAAAAAAGCGACTATTTTTTTCTGTTTTTCGAAATAACATATGAAATACTTTCGGGCTGGTAAAAAAAAATGCCTGTTGAAAGCAGAGCTCTCAATACAAATATTTAGAAATGTCTCATCGCAAATTTATATTTCCCATTTGAATAACACGGGGAAAAAATTTCAAACTTTGAAATTTTATATCCCGGCTTCAAGTCAATGTATCAAAATGAACGACACATATTCTTGTAGAGAATTGAACGCTCTACAAAAAAGATCTCCTATGATTTTTCGATAAACTCAATTCTTCAAAAGTTATTCAAAGTTAAAGGTAAATTTAGAGTAAAAATTTCACTTTTTTTTTAGTTTCCGGCAGAATGACGCAACTTGTTACTAAATATCGTGAAATCTTTCTTGAAACAAAAGTTCAAATTGCATTAACATAAATTACCTAATTTTTAAAGAAATGACCAAGTTCATCCATATTCACAGTCTAATATATATATATACATATATACATACACATAAACATATTAGACCGTGAATAACTTTTGAAGGAGTGAGATTATCGAAAAATCATAAGAAATCTTATTTGTAGAGCGTTCAATTCCCTACGAGAATACATATCGTTCGATTCGGCACATTGACTTGAAGTCGGGATATGAAATTTCAAAATTTGAAAAAAAAATTTCCTGTTTTATTTAAATGGGAAATAGAAATTTGCGATGAGACATATCTAAATATTTATATTAAGAGCTCTGCTTTTAACAGGCATCTTTTTCATCTTCCCGAAAGTATTTAATATGTTGTTTTGAAAAACAAAAAATAAATGACAGAAGCTCATTGAAGTTTTGCTGAGGGTAGATTGGAGCAATAATTAAGGGCTAGTATGGATTTTGAAGGTTAAAAAGGCATGTTTTTAATACAATTTATGTATAATTTTTAAAAATATAATTTACAATGAATTATTTTATTCACCATCTTAAGCATTTAAAAGAGCCACATTTAAACAATATTTTATAAAATTTGCATTGAAAAATTTGGAAATTTCCACCTGGTTTCCGAAGACTCTTCAAAAAAGTGTCTTCATAGTAATCAAGATAATTCATCATAATCTTATCTGAAATTGAAAAACCAAATTTTATTTGTCAGTGGATAAGTATTGCTCGTGATTGAACGAAGAATTTCCATGGAAATTGAAATTTCAATTTTTGGCAGAATTGTTTTTAAAACAGTACAAGTTTTGGCACAATTTACACTACTCCTTGTAAAATTTGTTGTAATCGAAAAAGAAACCTTCGATCAAAACTAATAATTTCTATTTTAAAGTGTGCAAAATTTCAATGAACTTCGTGCATTAGTTTTTGAAAAATCGTGTCCACCGACTTCAAAAATTGTGTTTTTAGCAAAATGCTAGCTCTCTCCCAGACTTTTACTCCGACTGACTTGAAACTTTGGCAAAGTTTTCTAAGTATATTAAATACTATTACTATTAAATAAAAAAAATAGAAAAATTGATTTTTCGAAATTTTCAAACCCAACAATTAATTGCAATATTAATCAGCAAATAATATCGACAAAAGCGATCGTCTCAAGAAGTATAAAATTGCGATTTGTTTTTTTTTTACTTTGCACAATGCATTTTTCAAATTCGAAAATAATGATAATCAATGTCCTGATATTTTTCAACATCAACCATCTTAATTATAGAATCATCTTGATTCCCATATTATCTCGTGTTTTAACTCATGACAATTTGATGAACAGGGGCTTGTACAACATTTCGGGTTTCTCAACGTTTAAACTAATTTCCTGTTTGCTCGCCATTACCAGCGTTGGGACAATGTCATTGTTCCGAGTCAAGCTTTTCCTCGTCTCTGTAGTGTCCGGTTATATTTTTCTTCCTCCTCTCACGTGAAAGCGGGAAGAAAAAGCCTAGTGACAAAGCTTCCACCGGCGTGCCGAATAAAGCCCTTCGAACTATATCCACGTTTGCGGCGAGCATAAGTTCCTCTTCCTCCTTCGCCGCTTTCTTTTCTCTTCCTTCCACTCTTTGTTTCCAAACTTGGTCTCTCCCTCTGCACGTCGTCGTCGTCGACGACGATCCACTTCGTTTCCAAGTTACGTTTGGGGCCACTCATTTCCTTTTCCTTCTCGGTTGAAAACCAGCGTTGTGCAAAGGACGCTCGGACTCTTGCGGCGAAGAGAGGGTAGTTTGGTTTCAGCGTGGAAGGAAACTTTTCTCCCTCGTTTCTTTCCTCTCCTCTGGTTTTTTTTCTTCTCCACCATCCTCCTTCGTCTCGTACGAGGGTAGTTTTGGTCCGCGAAGCGAGAAGAGCACGTTCTCAGCGTAAAACCTCCCCGCGGAAAAACGTGCCCGGTCCGTACTCCCGGATCCTGTCTGGTAACTATCTCATCTGCGAAATTACGCCCGCCTCTTTTCTTTCTTCATAGACACACACACATATATATGTATGGGGCATTCCATCCCAAATCGGACAGTTTGAAAAACTTTTTTCTTATTTCCTCAATTTTTTTATATTTTTGAGTACCCATCAAAAGACCCTTCCTGTTAAATTTTGAGATTTTTTTAATTACCCGTTCAAAAGATATTAAATTAACAAAAAAAACCGCTCTTTTTTTGGTATTTTGGTCATAACTTCTTTAATAATGGTCCAAATTAAAAGTTTTTTTTTTCAAAATTTTTGTTTTTTTATGGCCTTTTCAGAAAAAAATACAACAAAATATTCCACGTGTTTTTGAATGAGTTTTTTGAGTTTTAAACGTTAAATCGCGTTTTTAAAAGTGAATGTCATTTTTGATTTTTTTTTTTTTATTTTTCGTTTCAAACATCTATCTATTCAATAATTTTTAAGACTAGTTTAATCGTGGGATCTCAATGAGTACTATTTTTTTTCGATTTTTGAAAATTAAAAAAAAAAAATTTCCATAAATTATTATGAATACCAATTTTTGTTACTGTATAGTATTTTTTAAATCATTTTGAATTAATTTGGACACTTTTTCATTGTTAACAGATTTTTTAAATTAATAATTAATCGATGAGCAAATCGATTAATTATGTTCAAGAATTTTACGAGTGAGCATTGAACCTAAATAGTCTACCGAATATTGCTGTCAAATTTTCACATGAGAAACATTATTCAGATGCATAAGAAAGATTTTATTTTCGATAAAATACTGCGAAGTCAATCACAGGGGGACACAAAAATTTCATTCAATTATTCCAATGAGCAATGGAAATGTATTGGCAAAGGAATATTCTAATTCAGAAAATAATCGTATCTGTAAGGTTTTCAAAAAAATACGTGAATAAATAAAAACTGATGTTATTATTGTTCATAAACAGACTTGACGATTAATTATTAATTTTAAGAACGTGTTAACAATAAAAAAAGTGTCAAAATAAATTCTAAATATTGAAAAAAATACTATACAGTATCAAAAATTGGTATTTATAATAATTTATTTAAAAAATTTTTTTTTCAATTTTCAAAAATCGAAAATAAACAGTCATTGAGATCCCACGATCGGACTAGTCTTAAAAATTGTTGAATAGATAGATGTTTGGAACAAAAAAATAAATAAAAAATGACATCCACTTTGAAAAATGCGATTTTACGTTTAAAACTCAAAAAACTCATTCAAAAACACGTCGAATATTTTTGTTGTCTTTTTTTCTGAAAAGGCCATAAAAAACAAAAAATGTTGAAAAAAAAACTTTTAATTTGGACCATTATTAAAGAAGTTATGACCAAAATACCAGAAAAAGAGCGATTTTTTTGTTAATTTAATATCTTTTGAACGGGTAATCAAAAAAATCTCGAAATTTAACAGGAAGGGTCTTTTGATGGGTACTCAAAAAAATAAAAAAATTGGGGAAATAAAAAAAAAAGTGTTTCAAACTGTCCGATTTGGGATGGAATGCCCCGTATATAAAACGTGGCAGAGGAGCTTTTACGCTGGGCACGGACATTCTTTCTTGAAAATAATTCAAAGAAGCTCCGTTTTTCCGTGATCATGGCGAAAAAATTCTTCATATATTCCGTCGGGTCGTAATCTTTTCTTTTCCTCGTGAAATTTCGTACCGGCGCGAGGGAACCTCGAGGTATGCCAATGAATCAGTGAAAATGGCTCATTCCCAGCGAGAAAATAGCTGAGAGAGGCGAAGGGGTGGTGAGAATAGCGAGGGATGAGAGAGAGAGAGAGAGAGAGAGAGAGAGAGAGAGAGAGAGAGAGAGAGCGGAGAAAACCCTTCGCCCGATGAAGGAAATGTCAAGGCTTGGACAGCAAAGATTCGAGGGAAGGGGAGGATGTATACGAGCATCGTGTGTCGAAGAATGGAATGAGAATTGGAAGAAGAATGCGTGTGAGAGAGAGCGAGAGAGAGAGAGAGAGGATAATCGAAAAGGATGCGCTGTGACGGGGGGGATGAAACCGTCGGTTGTTTGAGAGGAAAGGGAGGAAGAGTGCGGCATAGGCTTCATGTTGGCTGGCTCGGCTGGGCTGTTGGATTCAATTACTTGGAGAACAATACCGCTTCGCCGTCATTGTTTGCTCAACCGCTCGGTTGAGTTTTCCTGGTTTGGGACGACCTCCCATCCCATTTACCTCGGTTGGACTGCCTCCACTTTCTCGTTCAACGTCATCCCTCTCCCCGCGGTGTTCCCCCCGCGTGTCCCTCTACGACTGGCACGATATTTTGTTTGTCACTGTAATACCAATGTCTCTTTCAATCTCCAACCGGCTAGATCGTGATTTCTCTCTTTCTGTCCTCCGCGTTTGTGTGTCCCGGACCACCGCTCCATTTTCTACGTGTCTATCCGCAGCCCCCGTAATCCCTGACAGAAATCATCCCCTTTCTCCCCGTCCATTGCGCGTCAAATATACGTAGACGTGTCCGTGGACATGGATACAGATGGCGCTGCATACATATCCATCGTGAAACCTACCGATAGTTTCCAAACGTGTTCCGGGACCCTTTTGTGAAGGGCTATGCCTTTTGCAGAGTGACGCGCGCTCGAAATCTCTGGTGCATCCTCACTTGCGGGAATTATGATCGATATTCGATCGCCAAGATCGACGACGATGTCGCGTCCGACCCTCATGAATACCCGGAAAGTTGCGAAAATTCAATTTCATTTTGCGCGATAGAATTTTTTGCCTTTTTCCTCGAACAAGCTGCTCAATGGTGACTCCACTGAGACTGAATCTGCGGTCCTTCGAGCGCTGGACGCTTTCGATCTCGCTCGATTGTCGGATTTTGCACACACGATGGTCCGCAAAAACAATGCACCTGCGGACATGAAACACCTGTTTCCGGCTCGGCGAGTCCACAGGCGGAAAGAGGGATCTGACCAATGTTTTTTTGAGCAGCATCGCGGACGATCCGTCGGATGGTTGTCCGTGATTCTTGTACCTCGATGATTATCGATGAAATCTTTCAGAATCAATGCACAAATATTCGGTTTTTTGGAGATATTTTATTCTGAATTTTAACTTTGAATTTTCACCTTCATATTTTTGAAAATATAGGGGAATGTGGGGCAAAGTGGACATTTAAGGAATTTAACGATTTTCGACGGTCAGCACACGGTCATTTAATTACTTTTATGTCCTGAAATTGACTTCTGAACCTAATTTCTCTAATTTTGAAAAAAAAAAGATTGGGGGCAAAATGGTCACGCCTCCTCAAACGCAGAAAAATCTGTACTTGGTGATTCTCGAAAATAGAGACACTGTAATCGACTATGCCCGAATAAAATATTAACTTAACAATATAAACAGAGAAATAAAGCCAATAGAACCGTTCCTCGAATGAAATTACAAAAAAGAACGTGGTATTTCTTCAGATCCACTTTGCTCCAATTTTTTCCATGTGGAAAATATACTATGAATTCACTTTGTTAGTGTATAAATCATCGTATTTTCATATATTCATCGACTTTTGAGACGTGAAATTCATTTCCCATTCTTGTTTTTTGAATTTTGTAAAAAAACAAAATTTGGGGGCAAAATGGACACGCCTTCTCAGATGCAGAAAAATCTATACTCGGTGATTCTCGAAAATAGAGACAGTGTAATCGACTATGCCCGAATAAGATATTAACTTAACAATATAAACAGAGAAATAAACCCAATAGAATCGTTCCTCGAATGAAATTTTTTTAAAAACAAGATAAATCCTCAGATTCACTTTGCTCCAATTTTTGCCATGTGGAAAATGTACTATGAATTCACTTTGCTAGTGAACAAATCATTTTCACATATTCATCGACTTTTGAGTCGTGAAATTCCCATTCCCATTATTGTTTTTTAAATTTGTGAATTTTTTTTTTTATTCTACGATTTCCGTGTTTTGTGCTTGCGTTACGGGAATCGTGCAGATGTAGTCTGAATTCGAAGTAATAATTTTATGACCTTGACATTATTTTCAGTTTCAGCTCGTGTCCACTTTGCTCCCAGTGTCCACTTTGCTCCATATTTCCCTATAATGCAAAAAAAAATTCGAATTTGTACAGTAGCTTTTCTCCTTGAAGCTCTTTCGCAAGGTTATCTATTTTAACAGGCACGAGTTTCCATGCTACAGATTAGCCATTTTTCCTCATTTTCACCGAGTTTTTTTTTCTACCTCTTTGCATTATTACATTACACTCGTTTTTTTGACCTCTCTCTTCTCGTTCACCCTCCTCATCCTATTTTCGGAAGCTTCACTTTGTTCCACCTGCAACGGCGCGTTTTTTCCTTCGTATGAATATTTAATCGTTCAACTTTTCCGCAAGCTCTGCTCGCGGAGAGAGTGAGAGAGAGAGAGAGAGAAGATTTCACCTCGCACTTTTTGCAGTTGCCCACGGGAGAGCCACACCAATTCGGTATTTCGTCTCAACTTTCAGAGCGCCACAAAGGAACTTCGAGGACCGAGGGTGGAAGGAAGTTGGGTAGTTAGTTGGCGATATAACTGGTTTGGTCGGGGCAGAAGAAGAGAGATCGGTATATAAATTAAAGCAGTGGCTGCAGGATAGGCAGAAACTGGCTATTAATAATGAAGCTTCGGGAAATTGGGAAAGACCAAGAGAAGTCTCCATTGAGATACAAAAATGACGCGAAGCACCATCCGAACAGGTTTCAAATTTTCGGTAACTCCTTTCCCAAGCATTTACTCTCTCCAAATACCAATTATAATTTTCCCATCCTATTATTCATGCCAATTTGCTCCTTTGATTTTGTACTTCGATAATAAGCTGGGCTCGAAAAAGGAGCGTTCTGATTGAAAATTAAATCCGTGCGGGTGATCATTTTATAGTGAAAAATTCGTGAAAATGACGAGCCATAAATTAACGGAGGAGCTTGAACAGCGGCGAAGGATAAAACGGTGACAAGAAAACGTAGTCTGGCGATTCTCGTTCTCTGTGGACGCAGACAAGGGCTCACCGGAATAATAATGAATAATTCCGTGGTTAAAGAGAGAGAGAAGAGTAAAAGGGACGATGAGGACGGGGTATGGCTCAGACCAAAGTACTTTTCCATGGCAATGATATCCGTTAAAGCCCGCTTCACTTAACGGACGAGTCCGTGGACGATTCTCCCGAAAGAGGAGAAAAATAAAATGGGAAGAGTAGTAGAAAGAGCAAAAGCGAGAGCGAGAGAGGTGAGCGAAGGAAATGCGAGACAACGAGGGACGAGGCAAAGTAGAAAAAACCCGTGGGTGGTCCGAGACTGTCCGTCGAGGTTCAGAGCCGCATCCTCTTCAACTTGCTTTATTTATCTCCGGGTGTACCTTTTTTTTACCTCATCTGCTCTGTCGTCTCTGTCAACCTTCGCTATTCTCTCTCTCTCTCTCTCTCTCTCTCTCTCTCTCAGAAAATTACCTGCGGTAAAGAGGCCCAGGTACGAGGGGCGTATGTGGAGGCTCAAAGAGGACGCGAAGCCAAAAAGTCTCCCGTGTAAACAGGACTCTTATTGCCGTACACGAAATAATGCCCCAGCGCATGAGTCACACGTATAAAGACGTCAATGATGCTCGTGCCCCAAAAAGGGTCTATCGAGAGGGGTCGTCTGTGCCGCGGTAGTCAGGCCCACCTTTTTTTTGGCCCAGCCACGTGCCAGACGCACGATGATGGAGAAAGGATCTTTATCCTTCTCAAATGATCCGTTAAATCGGATGAACGCGTCTCTCCGAGGGTAAACATGAGAAAAAAATCGTGAACGTCGAACTTCCGGTATTTGAGGGTGAGAGACACGTGAAACGATTTAGGGCCCGACCCGAACGTATCCACGACCAAAACAGGATAGGCTGAGTGAAAGGAACGCATTTTGAGGTTAATTCGCGTAGGGTTAGCAAAAGACACCTTCCAGAATATAACGACGGTCGAAGGGAGCTTGATTTTCCTCTTTCTTCGAAGTTCCTTCGGCCGCGGTGAGAAAATCTTTGGCGCTAAGTGCGAGGACCACTCGCGGCAGTTCCTAAACGTACGGCAGAGCCGAATATCCGGGCTACGTGATATATCAGAATGTAGGAAGTGTACGCTTGATCCCTGGTAAAGCGGCGAGGTGCCAAGGGTCGAAGGGATCGAGGATGAACGCGGTTTGTTCGACCAACCTTGAGCCGCAGGAGCAGAAAGGATAGTCGAGTGAGAGAGAGAGAGAGAGAGAAGACAATGCACCAGATACGAACTAATTGGTCGATTCTCAAGTGTCTTCGCTGAACCGAGAAGATTAACTGCTTCTACAGGTCTTCAAGCATCCTCACCAATCCCCATATTTCATGGCTCCTCTTTGGCCTTTAAATTCGTCGCAGATTTTATTCTTTCGCTCAGGAAAAAAGCCACTGTGATTGGTGGAAAAATTGTCAAGGCTTAAGAATTTTTTTTTTTACAAAAATGATTGATCATTCAGGTGTAGTGATCCACTGTGACAACCGAAATTTCGACGTTTTTTCAATCATTTTTTCCAAATAACAAAATAAAATGCGATCGTTTTGAAATTTTTACATGTTGTTATTCGTATCTTGAAGAGTACCAAAAAATTTTTTTTTACTTAATTTTACATGAATTTGTTTATGATTTTGTACGTCAAAGTGGAGTCCCCGAAAAAAGGTGACTTGTTTCGGGGACTTTCGAAATCGATTTTTTTAAAAATAAATTGTTTAAAAAAATTCATTTATTATTAAAAAATTAAATGTTTCAAAGGTCATAGACTGAGCTATGTATGTCTAAAATGACGGGTAAAATTTTTAGCCAAATCGGTTGAATTGTTTTTAGTCAGTGCTTCACCGAAGTTTCGAAAACGCGTTTAAAGTTTTGACAACAGATTATGTATAAAAAAAATTATAGTTACATTAATCAGCTATGCCTGGTGCATAGAGCAATCCTTCCATTTCCTGAAAGTTGTCTCAAAGATCTCTTCATTTTTTCGAGAGATTTATAGTTTCTGGTGATTGCCAAACCGTAGTAATTAGTCTTTTTTAATATTAACTTGTTAGTTAATTGGTCTCTTCTTTTGGCTATAACTTTGAAAATATTTTAAATTTCTTCTGAAACTTTTACAGTATATTCTTAAGATGTTTATCTTGCGAAAAATGTAAAAAAAATCGATTTTTGAACCTGTCACAGTGGGCTACTATACCTTAAAGGATCGGGTCATGATTTTTTTATTCAGTATATATTGAACTTATTTCATAGAATATATTTTTTTTTAACAACAAAGAAAAATTTCCTCCCCAGTGTCCCTTTAATATCTTGATGAAGGGATCGTTTGCAAAATGGCGATGAATTGATTTTTTAATTTTATTTTTGAGGCTCTTTCTTTATTCTTGCAGATTTTAGGAATAGTAAATTTTTTAATTTTTGAAATCTGCTACGAACAAACTTAGCTACTACGATTACAACTATCAAGAGAAAAAAAATTGAAAATCGGCTCATAATTTTTTTTAGTATTCGTTGGAAAAGGGTTGAAAACAGTAATTTAGAAAAAAAAAACGCGTTTGAAATTTTCGTTCCTGCTCTCCTAAGCTTAACCTGCTCTCATTAAAGTGACTGTAAGACAATTAAACAACTTGGACCATTTTTAGAACTTTAGAACTTGAATTTTTAGAATTTCATAACTTTCGGAATTTTTAATTTTTTTTTAAGGTAAAATTTTTTTTAATTCGGACTCAAACGTCTGTAAAAATATATGCTGTAAAAAAATTGAAAAAAAAAAAATTATTTTGTATAATAGTTCATCCTTACAATCCTTACCCCCATCCGACTCTTTCATACGAAAATAATCAGTCTCCAAGCTTTCCGAATCAGAGAAATTCAAGCTCTAACAAACTACAAGCATTTCCCTCTATTTTCCCGAGGCCCTTGACCATTGAGTAAAAAAACGTGCTGGCATTAGCAGACACGTTGGTGGCGAGGTTTTTTTTATAGGCGCCTCGATTGAATGTTCGAGTCGTCGTAAACCCGCGAATCTACGACCGCGCAGTGAAACCGTCAACGACAGACATCTTCTACGCGATGGAACGCGTGGAATATATATATATATATATATATTTTCTTTGAAAAATCCTCAGAGGTCATCAAGATCGGGCTTAGACTCAATCTCAGGAGAATACGACGAATCTCGCGAGATTTGCGAGCAAAGATTGATCCTGCGGACTTCATTTGATCGGATTAGAAGTAAACGAGGGAAGGAAGTTGATCGTATTTTGAGGAAAGACAGAGGTTGGAGCTTTGCTCGATTTTACATGAGCCCTTTCCGGTACGTTTTGGCGTCACGGTTGACTGAAGGTCGCGCTGGCTAAAGCGGCAATGTGTGGGGTTGAAGAAGGAGCAAAGGGTTGAGGAAAACTGAGAGAAGGAGTCGCGCGAAGGTGGGATAAGAGAGACGATGGAGAAGGAGGGAGGTTACTCACGCCGGTATAATTTTAAGCTTGCATTCTGCGGTATCTCACAAGGGGTTGTAATTCAGCGTGCCGTTTCCTCAGACCCTTTTGGCTTCTCCAACTCCACCGAGGAGCCCGAAGCCGCGTGGCATAAAGGATGAAATGAAGCTGGAATACCACGCCCTCTCGCGTTCATACCGCACAACTCTGTACTTCCATCGTCGACCACCAGCAGCAGCACCTCTCCGTCGTTGTTTCTCGGTGCTATCTTCCTTTCTCTCTCTCCTCTCTTTTTCTCTTTCAGTGGTTTTGCAGGGTTGCGGTACCTTCAACCTTCGGTACCGCAACTTCTAACGCCCGTCAAGCTTTTCCACCCTTCTCATCTCGCAACAGCTCACACAGCAAAGTAATCTCTCTCTTTCTTGGCCTTTCTCTCTCTCTCTCTCTTTCTCTTGGCCTTTCTCTTTATCTTCCGGGAGTCGCTACTCTTCTCTGAACCTTCCAGCAGTTCCTTATCTCACCCTCTCACGTTTCTCCCTCCCAATTTGAAACAACCCTTGTCACTCTTCAGTCCGTTTTTTTTTCACATCGCTGCAACATCCGCATTATTGTGAGTGACTCTCGGACCAACCAGCGAAGAATTTTAAAAGTTTATTGTCCAATCAATTATCGGAATTAGCGTGTAGTTGTTAAGGGGTGACATCATTGGAATAGACCAAAAGAGCGTTCCTTTTTTGACATTTTTTTAAAAATCGAAGAAAAGGTAATCGGATAATAGAATTCGAGGAAGTTATGGAGCATATATTTAGCCATTGAACAAAAAATTTTCATCGATGAATATTTAAAAATGGCGACACTAGAGTCATTCCCGTGAAGCATATTGAAATTTGAAAAGTTGACAAAGTTTGAGAATTTTTTTTACAGACATGATTAATTATTCAAGGATTGGGTAATTGTTATTTTATTAAGTGTATATTCAATTTAGTTCATAGCAATTTTTATTGAAAAATCTTACAAATTCCCAGAGATATAGATATTATTTTAACGACAAAAATAGCTTCATTGTCTCATTAATATCTTGGTGAAAGGTTACCTAAAAATTATAAAAGAAAACCATTACGCTTGGCAATTTTTTTTCTTTTATTATTTACAAAATTGCGATGAATTGAAATTGTCTTAATTTAGTAAGTTCATTTTTATTCAGGGCAAGTTTTAAAAATAGTGATTATCAAAATTTCTAAAAATATACATATATTTTAAATAAATAAATTTTTTTCATAAAATTTCATGTTATTCCAATTTAATTTCAATTTTCTTTTACTTTAAATAAATTTTTGTACATTTTCCAATGGCTTTCTCACTCAATATTGAGATCGTGTGAGCCAAAGGAGAGACGAAACTGAGGGATGAACCGTGTTAAAATAGAACATCGATGTAACATAATCTATTATTGAAACGAATCGATGTAAACGTATTTCTTCAAAAAAATTTATATATCGAAACAGCGATTATGTCTCTTTTGCCATACGTGAAGGGTAAAACGATTCTTATTCGCAACCGCTGGAGACACTTTTCGTGGTAGGTAATATTTTTCCACGCGATATTTTTTTTCTTTTTCTCGCGTAGAATCGATGCGAGGCTGTGTCACGACATCACCGTGATGTTTCTTCGCTGACGACCGCGCTTGGCACCTGTAACGTTCAACGTCAATCTCGATTCAATTTCGATAACTCGACGGCGCATCGATATCAGTTATCGATTTTCGCGATACGATTCGCCAACATCGGTTTGTGGAAAAAATTCATTCTGTACGTTTCACGACGCCAACAAATTCGCGATTCGATTTTTTACCCGCCAAAATACATTCGTGAATCATTGCTCCATTACTTTGACAATATTTATTCGACAAAGATTGTTTTCTGCCCTTGGAATTCCTTGAACCTACAATCCTTGCTTTTCTAATATTTTCTAAAACAAAATGATCGTTTTGGCACTCAAAAAAAAAAGCAAAAATAACAATAAGGCGGAAAAAATTATTTATCGAGAACGAGAGATGAGAAATGGGAGAAGAGACGAAATAATAAATGAGCCAAAGTACAATGAAGTATACGCGTGTAAGACAAAAGAAAGACTGAAGAAGTTTGGGCCATTGGCCAGGAGAGGCTATTAGATGACAATGGCTTCCGGTTGGGGCAAAACTTTGTCGAACTTATGAAACTGGGATTGGATTGGAGCGCACTTGGCTTTGAGAGATGCCCACGTTCGGCGTATCTAGCGAACGTGACGGGGATGTACACACACACATAAGGGCGCACAAGGGGCCGGATAAAAGAACAACGTGAAGTCTCCGAAATGCGGCGGCGAAACACGCTTCTGGGATATACGAGAAACATATTAGGCTATGAGGCACGTTCTCGCGAATAGCCGCAGGAACTTTTCTTCTTCTTCGCTCTCTCTTTTCGCCTGCCTTTTGCTTCTTCCGGTCTCGCAGAATCGTAGTGAAAACAAATATAACGGCAGCATTAAGCCCCGGGTACCATTTGTACCGGGACCAGGAGCGGTGCCTGACTTTCCATCCTCGTTTCGGCTCTCACGGCGAAAGCGAACAGCCAAGATTGAGTCATCAAAAGTTCTGCCGGTCAACTTTGCCCGCGTTGTCGAGAATTGGTACCGGACTTTGGCGATTCACGTCCAGTTCCTCATTTTTCTTGGCTACCTCTGTCCCCACATGGTAGATGATTCTCGGAAGGATAACCAGGGAGTTGAATTAGGCACACTTATGATATTTGTGCTCGGCAAAGACAGGGCTCGAGGTGGAGGGAACGAGTTATCCAAATCCAATTGTTTTCCAAATGTAATTGTTTGTTCTTGACTTCCCATTTGATGCAATCACAGCTATTACTGAGATCTCGAAGGCCGTAAAAGGAGAGCTACGTAGGATTTTTTTTAAAGGTGGCGCAATGTGTTTTTCCATTCACGATTTCATTAAGACAGGGAAGATGTATGCTATGGCTGATCGTGTATCCGAAATTGCTTTACGACTCGCCAATCTGTAAAAGATGATGGACACTATCGTACCAGATCATTCAGACTTCGGTCTATTCCGCAGAATAATTGTTTTTTCTATCCAAACTACAGACATCGATTTTCCCTGTCTCAATCGAATGGCGAATAGAAAACGCCATGGAGGCACTTCTAAAAAAAATCGTACGTACCTCTCCTTCCACGCCGTTCAATATTATAGTTGGAACTACTATTTCGTCGAATGGGAAGTCGAAAAAAAAAATTACGTTTAATTTGTAGACAGCCCAGTGTGGGCGTCTGCGTTGGTCCGTTCGCTGGTCAACGTTACATAAGTCATCAAGCGGGGTGTATGTGTACCTTTGGATATAATCATACTTCGTGGGGGTTCCTATGACGTTTCCCCGTGTAGTCGCATTGTGGCTCGATCGTTGATGAGTTGGGTGGCGGGTCGAGCTCCATCGAAATCGTACTCTGTGGTACAGCGTTATATCATTCACCGCATCGAAACGTGATCGGATCTCATCCCCAAAATACGGAAGATCGTACGGCATGTAGGCGATGTGAGTTGGAGGTCCGTTGACGACCCCGTCGGTCAATCCTAGCGCCGTGGCAGCGGCGAAACCTCGATCGGAGATTAGATTGAATCTCTCCAGAACTCCAGCGGGATTCCATGTTATTGTGTATATGAGGTATTCCATACCAAGCCGACCAATCCGTGGACCCGACCATTTATGATTTTGTTGAAAATTTTCTATTTTCTCGTACGTACTAAAAGCAGTCTCTCAGCATTTTTTCAGATTTTTGTCTCAACCCAACTAACTACAATAAATGGTTCCAAATTTGACACATTTTTTTTCAAATGCTCATAACTTTTTAAAAACCGGAGATATCAAAATAAAACAGAAGATCATTTTTTTCCGTCTTGAGTTGCAGTTTTATAAAAAAATACAAAAAAAAATATCGACTTTTATTTTCATATGATTTTTTAAGTTTTAAACACAAAAATTTTTTTTTTCAATTTGGACCCTTTTTATTTTTTTGAAAAATTTCACCACTCTTTAAAAGACATTTTTACAGATACTAAAAAATTGGCAGTTTGTGCTTCTCATAACTTGTATTTTTTTTCTATTTTTTATCGCGTGTGAACTAAGGAATCGTGTTTCCTCCTTGAATTAAAAAATAGAAAAAAAAATACAAGTTATGAATATCACAAGCTGCCAATTTTTTAGTATCTGTAAAAATGTCTTTTAAAACGTGGTAAATTTTTTCAAAAAAATAAAAAGGGTCCAAGTTGAAAAAAATAATATTTTGCGTTTAAAACTTCACAAAATATTTTTTTTTCAACTTGGACCCTTTTTATTTTTTTGAAAAAATTCACCACTTTTTAAAAAACATTTTTACAGATACTAAAAAATTGACAGCTTGTGATATTCAAAACTTGTATTTTTTTTCTATTTTTTAAATAAAACTGCAGCTCAAGACGGAAAAAAATGATCTTTTGTATTATTTCGATATCTCCGGTTTTAAGAAAGTTATGAGCATTTGAAAAAAATTGTGTCAAATTTTGAACAATTTATTGTGGTTAATTGGGTTGAGACAAAAATCTAAAAAAATTCTGAGAGACTGTTTTTAGTACGTACAAAAAAATAGAAAATTTTCAACAAACTCATAAATGGTCGGGTCCACGGATCAGTCGGCTTAATATGGAATACCTCATATGTATATATATATAGATATCTGTAGGTGGACGATTGTGAGGAAGGGACCACCGATCTGACCACGTAAAACGTACGGTATAGGTGGTCCATTAGGATGAAACTTGATGACGGATTCACTCGGGTCAACGGCACTGAAATATTCAGTCTTTAAGGGGGATTATAAGAGTTTTGAGCCTCAAAAAATAAGAGTATTTTATTATTAGTTGTCCAAAATTTGTATCCAGCGTTATTTTTCCTTAGCCTAAGAAATAATTGAAATGATTACAAATAATTTAAATAATCTATCATAAATAATGATTCTTCAAATAAGGATACGATCAAAAAATATAAAAAAAAAAGAACCCGCTTATTCGACATGCACGACTAGATATAATCCCTTAATTCGAAAACATAGTTTTGAATCTACGTAAAAATTGCTTTTCCAAAAAAAAATGTATGCTGTGCACGAGTCGATGCTGGCAAACAAAAAGAAATGAGATTGCTGCTATTCCGAAGGAAGATATGACTACGTGGAGATCGAGGAGGGTGTGTGTGTGTGTATGTGTGTGAATCCCCTGCTGAAACAACCCCAGTTCCGCTTTATGAAATACATTCCTCAAATTGTTTCGCCCACCCCGACGGGAATGTTCCGCACGTTTTTGCCTTTTTTTTCCTTCTTATTCAACTGGTGTTTCTTACGGTCTCTCCGACGTCCCCGCTTTTATTTCGTTTCTGAAAATGTTCAATTCGTTCTGTATGACTCACGGAATCTGTCCTCGCGTTCCTTTATTTTATCCAAGTTCCTCCCTCGCTGCTTGGACCGGCGCATTGCATTCGATTGCTATGTTTCTGTATATTACATATATAAAGTATATAAATGTTGTGTGGTGGATTATATATATATAGATGTGTGCTGTAATAAGGAATCGAAGCAGCAAACGGGCCAGCTGCGCTCGGTCGGGCACAAATCCCCACAGCCAAACAATATTCAACTAAGTTTTGTCCCCCCGTTTTCTCTGTCTAGCCCGAAATGCCGAGGTTCCACGCTCGATCTATTACGAGGGTGGGTTTTCGTCCGCGAAATGCTCCGGGAGGCATCTTAAATTTTCCCGAATAATATAAGACGAGTAACTTGCTATTCATCTTCGAAAAAAACGACACTGAGCCGTCTACACGGATTTCGACAATGAACCAAACTTGCGATATTCACTAAACTAGCTTCCTCCTTCTCTAAACTCCCTCTACGAACCCTCGATGAATAATAATCGAGCACAAAAAAAGTATTTCAGAGTCTAAATAGAGTCTCCTTAAATTTCCGGAAATCCAGTGACTGCACGGAAAAAAACGACTTAGCTGCTTCAACCAACCAGCTTAGTGCTCTGAGCGCCAGAAGAGAAATTAGTTGGATCAAGTAGATAGTTGGTTGGGTCAACTATAACCAACCTCATTTATTAGTTATCACAACTAAGTCGATTAGTTGTGCTAACTAAAAAATTGGTTTGGTTAGTTGACTCAAACAACTACCTAGTTGATCCAACTAATTTCTCTTCTGGCGCTCAGAGCACTAAGCTGGTTGGTTGAACCAACTAAGTCGTTTTTTCCGTGTGTCGCGTGTTAAACACGACGATAAAGGGCTGGCTTACATCGATCAATCCAGTTTCATCCCTCTTGGATCTTTCGAACGTGTGAAAATATCGTGGTTCGTATAGTTTTCAAAATGTACTCAGTGCCTCCCGGAGGAGATGGTCCGCCATTTCTGGCCTCTCGAGAAGCCTCGAAGAAAAATAAAACGTCTTGTACGTTGGTGAAGTATTTGGAAAGAGTACGAGGAGCTCGACGGCTCGCGCTAACGGACCCTAAAACGAGATCCCGAACTTTCGTTATATACACTACCCACCCCCCGAGGAATTTATTATTCCGCGCAGCATGGGAAGATTTTGTGCAACCCTCGTCCACTTTAACGCAATTACTCAACGAGCGGACTCGAAGATAGAAAGAGGGCGCAAAGAACCGAGTGGTAAGAGAAAAACCGGAGCCTGGAGGGTTAAAATGAAGAAAATCGTGGAAACGAGGAGAAGGAGGAGGATTTTTCGTAGGATTCGTCGGCTCCGCTGCTCCCACGTCTCGATCCGTGAATCCCTTTTATTGCCGAGGTCAGCAAAGACCGAAGAATAGTCCGTGAATCCTCTCTCTCCGAGGCAACCCACCGCTTCATTCTCATTCCTTGGAGGTACATCGAAGTCTCTCTCCGACCAAAGAAGCTGAATCATATATACATATATACAGAGATACAAGCCTACATGAACGAAAACTGCAAACCTTCAATCTCCAGTCGCCGCGATAGAGAGAGAGGGTGCTCCGGTCCGCAGATCGAAAGTTTGAATTCAAATTTCACGAGCAACGAGAAAATTGGTGTACGGAGATAACAAAGAGCCAAAGAGGGGGATGGCATTCGAACGCGGTGTAGCGTGGAAAAGTTTTGTGAGGGAAAAAGAAAGAAGCAGCCTTCTGAGACACGTTTGCAGAAAGATGTACGCCAAAAAAGGTAACCCTAGTCCGGACAGAAGAGGATGAGGACGAGGAAGAAGGGGTGAAAAAAGAATGGCGCAAAAAGTGAACGACTCACTCCTCCCCGATCCACGATACGTTCTTTTTCTTTTTCTCTCCTCACGGAATTCAGACGCTCCATCGTCCTCTCCAGTTCCGCTGGAGAAGTCCAACGACGGTCAAGCTCGAACGAGCCAGTCCTATTCATCGAGGAAGAAAATTCAAATTCAAACATCAGCTAAAGAAAAGGAGTCCAGTTGGTTGTCTATGCACGAAGTGGGAAAGGAAGACAGGATCTCATCAGCTTGGGACAAATGGCCGTCAACTGACTCGGGGAGGAGGAAACGAGGCTATATCCAACCCTCTGGCACAGAACACGGTCCTCTTCGTTCACCTCTCGGTACCTTTAAAAAATCCGTCAATTTGGGATGAGGGACGGTACGTGAAGAAGAAGAAGAAGCCATGGTGGCTCGAAAGTCGGGGTAGGCCGAGGTTGTCTGCATTGCGCCGTCACGTCTCACGAGACTTCGGCAGTCCGCTCCAAGATGGTTCATTAGTTGTCGCAATGCAGGACCTTTTCCCCCTGCGGCCCTCGTCCTCTTGGTGCCGCAGGGAATTCGCAGGGAGTCGCGGCCAAGCATCGGTCTCCTCTGGATGATGCTTTCGCATGGTTCCTTCCACCTTTTCTCTCTCTCTCTCTCTCTCTCTCTGGCTGCTTCCATCCATCCTGAGGGAAGGCATCTCTCTTCATCCATAGTCGAGGTCTCTGCTGCCACATCAGCCACCGTACCACCACATTTTATATCACTGCCACGTCGATGTCTGGGTCTCGGATGACGCGAGCCAGAGGGAACGTTTGCCCGGACCCATCCCTGCGCCTCCACCTTGTCTTCTCGCTCATCCGCGTCTCATCCTCTTCCGCAAAAAAGTAGAAATACCCAGAGAGGAACGGGTAGTTTCTCATCCCCATTGAGTCCTTTTTCTGCCAAACTGTCTGACGATTATATACGAAGAGTCTCAGGCCCATCCCACGCTGAAATGAGCTGTGGCCTCACCCGGGCTCTCTCCGCACTCTCTTTCTCTCGGTAGTTTTCTCTCTTTTGCGAAGGAAGAAAGGAGGAACCAGCGAGAGAGTCGGGGTTGAGAATCCCCGAGACCCCGGGAATAGCAATGAAGGATATTTTATCCAGTCAAGCGTGGCTTCCCTGAAATCCCTGTTTAGGATGCAACAAACCCTTCGCCCGCGACTCCGTATACGATGACTCCTCTTGTAGGTACCCACCCCCAACGACCCGGGCTCTATTTTCCTCAACCTTCGCGTTTTCCGCGTTCATCCTTCGCGTTTGTCTGTCTGTCCTGCATCTTCTCTCTTACTCTCACTCGTTATCAGGAATTTTCCGCTTTTCTCAGTGCCACCATACTTTATCCAGTCTCTCTCTCTCTCTCTCTCTCTCTCTCTCTCTCTCTCTCTCTCTCTCTCTCTTTATTTCTGTCTTTCTCTGGACCACATTTTCCCGGCGAGTATTCTATTTATACATCCGGCTGGTGAGGATGTTTCACGTAGACGTTCTGCGCCGGAAGGCACAGTCGCCGAGTCATAGGATTTACAAAGACCCAGTTTAGAGTCTCAGTCTTATTCTCTCATTCTGCAATCCTTCTCTTTCTGCTCTCATTCCTCGAACGCGGTACCACATTTTTGGAGTTTGTCTCTTGTCTCGATCCAACAGGCTCTGTAATAAATGGACCGCAAAGTTATACAATTCAAATATTTTAATAGTTTGGATAAATTTTTTTTACATAAATAAAATTTCAAATGTCCCCCTAATAGAGGATATTTAGGCCCACATTCGAATAAGGTGGAAAAATTCATTTGGACCAGATAATTCCGTTTTCTGGGGGTAAATGAATAAAAAAATTTGAACTAGTCAATTAGGTCAGTATTTTAATAAAATCCTGTATAAGGGAGTATGAGGCAAAGTGGACATTTAAGGAATTTAAGGATTTTCATCGGCAAGCACACGGTCTTTTAACTACTTTCATGTCCCAAAATTGATTCCCGATCCTAATATCCCTGATTTTGAAAAAAAAAATCGGGGCAAAATAGACACGCCTTTCAGACGCAGAAAAATCTATACTTGGTGATTCTCGAAAATAGAGACACTGTAATCGACTATACCCGAATAAAATATTAACTTAACAATATAAACAAAGAAATAAAGCCAATAGAATCGTTCCTCGAATGAAATTAAAAAAAAAAGAGGTAAATCTTCAGATTCACTTTGCTCGAATTTTTTCCATGTGGAAAATGTACCATGAATTCACTTTGCAAGTGAACAAATCATGATATAATCATGACATCGACTTTTCAGTCGTGAAATTCATTTCCCATTATTGTTTTTTGAATCTTGTAAAAAAAAAAATTCCAAATTTTACGATTTCCGTGTTTTTTGCTTTTTATTTTGAATATATTGTTCAACAGTGTATGAAACGTTACGGGAATCGTGCCGATATAGTCTGAATTCGAAGTAATAATTTTATGAGCTTGACATTATTTTCAGTTTCAGCTCGTGTCCACTTTGCCCCACATTCCCCTATTTTCAATTAATTTATTTAAGTTAAATAAATTATTTATCCGGGGTTAGCAAACATTGGTAAAAAATGTTCTTTACTTCAATTGAATTTCAAAGACTCCCTATCCGAAAAATTGACGAGGAACACGAAAAACATCCTCGTTTTACGATTTTTTTCAAGATTCATTGGCGAAATCCTTTCACGTGTAAAAAGGAGAAAGAGCGCGACCCATCTTTCTTTTTTCTCACCCCAGGCGCCAATTTGGGTCCCCCAAAGCGATTTATGAGACACAAAGATGGTAGAAAGATTTTTCGGTGGTACAGAGACCAAAACCAGCATCAGAATCGCTGTCAGAGCTTTTGGTACGAACGAAAGAGGGACGCGCTAACCCTTGGCTCCCAAACTCCTTTTCTTCATCTTTTCCGAGACAACTGTTGTCTCTTCCTCTCTCTTTCCCGTGCTTCGCGTGTTCCCGGGCCTCTATCCTTCCACCGGTGCGATAATTTAATCCAGAAGTTACTGAATTAAAAGTTTCTTGCTGAGCAGCGGTGGATCCACGAAGCTGGATCTCGCGTGCGCGTGGAAGAACCTGGTCGCATTTCTCAGACCTTCTCCGATCTCGCTCGCTCTTTCTGCAACGTCGAGCAACGAGATCCCACAGTGTTTACCCCAGCGTTTCATCCCTCCTGTTTCGGCTGATTCGCACGAGCGTCGTCTCGTAATTTTCCAAGGGAAGCACGGAGATTTTTCTCATTGCACTGGAATTTCTCTGTCTCTCTCCGCTTCTAGCGGAGCTTTGGCAATTTTCTCCTCGCCGTTTTCATCTCTCGCTGCATTTTTCCACCCCCTCCGCCTCCCAACTTCGACTTAATTAATAAATTTGTCTCCTCGCTATCCTCGGCACAAATATTAGAATTGCTAATTTTCGTAAACACGGCTCGCTCTTCGCGCCACTTTCTTCCTATCGTTTTCTCGCCTCCCTTTTACCCCCCCCCCTCCTCCCCCAGAAACTCCACTCTCATCAGCGGGCATCTTTTCATTTAGTCCGAGTGAACGGGCAAAAGTCGTGGATTCTCAGCGAGGAATCCCTCCACAGTTCAGTTTTGTTTCTCATACTTTTGCCACAATTAATTTTCGCCAAGGCAGCACTACTTTCCTCCCTCACTCTCTTTCACTTTTTTTCTCGCCCCAAAAGACGGGGCGAAAAAAGGAGTCTCTGATATCTGCCAAGATTGTCTTCCATTTCGCAAAAAAAAAAAGTGCTAGAGAGAGGGACTGCGAGATACATCGAAGGTAGATAAAAATCACAAGCTGGAGATGGAAAGATTCCAAGTTTTCGAGCGAAAACTCACCGTCCGAATTCTAATTTCTCGGCGAAAAGTTTTATCCCGATGGCTCGTTTGGAAAACGCGGCATCAACATTTATACCGGATTGGGGAGGAAGCCCCCAATCTTGGGCGAGAAGTACACGTCGAAAAGACTCCTCCTGCAGTCATTTATATATCTGTAGATATCCTATCGGACATTCTCGACTCCAAAGAGAACGCGCTGCTAGGATCGCTCCTTCCTTTTTGCACAGTTTTCTATCTTGCTCTCCTCTCCTCTCCTCTCTCTCTCTCTCGATCTCTTGGAACGTTTCGTTAATTACTACTTGTGCCACGGCTCCAGGGTTAATTAATGTCTCTTGGATTTCGCGGTGACTCATCTCTCGGCGAATCGAACCGAGTAATCAACGCTCCGGTAGAGAGCTTCGCTTCCTCTCTATATCTTCAACCTCCATCTCTCTCTCTCTCTTGGTTCACTATCCCGAAACGGTACATAGCCTGATGGTTGTTCCACTAGACTCGAGTCGCTCCTTGACTCTATCCGTTTTACCTTCGCCTGTGCATATATATCTTTCGAGCTTAATCAAATCAGATATTCATTTCAATCAAAACACACTTCTCCATTTCTCTCTCCCTCTCTCTCTCTCTCTCTCTCTCTCTCTCTCTCTCTCTCTCTCTCTCTCTATCTTTCGCTCTCTTGAAGCTCTCGCGACAACTTCCGTCCCGACGTCTGTGGACTCTTAACCTGTTGAGGAAATAAATTACTCGATGAATTGGAGTTACTTTCTGTTTGTGCGCGAAGTAATCCGGCAGAATTGTAACTTTCATCATCCTGACTCGAGGCAATCAGCGAGGATTTAAAGCTACTGGAATAAGAGAAGCTTTTAATGAAAATAGAAGAAGCGTTCTGATTTAAAATTTGCACATGATTTTCCGTTCTCTTTCACTGGGTATTTGTCGTGAGTGAGTGAGTATAGGCATCAATTTTCACCTTCTCACGAGGAAAGTTTCGGGCTGGTTTGGAAAAATTTTGATTAAAATTTTCATTAAAAAATCGTGTAATTTAAGAATTTACACGTCGCCAACCATCGCTTCTCATCATTCGCTAAGCTCGGCTTTATGAGAAAGTGAAAAATTAATGAACTCACTTGCTTGCGAAAAAGTCTGGGCGAAAGATTGAAAATAATTGCTGAGCTCTGCGCGGGTCTGTAATTTTCATGAATTTTTTTTCCGTGTGGATCTTTTTTTTTTTTTTAATATCCATTTGAAACATTCTCAAAATGTGGGAAATCTTTAAAATACTTGTCAAAATTTGAAGCTTGCACAAAAATATTCCGGCTAAATTACTATTTATAAGATCGTATCCCAATGAAAATGGATGAGGTTGATTGTCGAAAAATCTCTCTTTCAATAATGAGCTTTGGAAAAAATGCTAAAATTATTGTAAGATCGGTATCAGATCGTGTTCGATGATTAGTAATCGCGCCATTTGCATCCCTCGATCCTTCTGTCACGAGGGAGGATAAATGGTCCTCGCGAATTCTGGACCATCTTCCGGTGTTGTCTCTCAATCTAACTAAGATCGGAAACATGCGAAGAGGGTGATTAATGAGTCCTCTCTCATCCACGAGCCTCTAATCAAACGTTAGTTTCTGATTGGCGAGTATACGAAATGATCCCCCTCATCATCGTTATATCTAACATCTATCCCTATATACTATATATAAGACTTTTCTCGTCGAGACGTTGCGCAAACAGCGAAGCGTTAATTTTCAACTGCGAATATCACGGCTCCCTCTATAATTTATCGAAAATTCGTACATTGATAAAAATTATATATTATATATTTACTCGTACATTTTGCATTTTACTGAGTATCATTCAGACGTAACCTTTGAAAATAACGAATTTATGCCAAAAAATATAATTAGAGTTTAAAAACAAAAATTTAAAAAAATCCCTTTTTTGCTCCTAACGTTTCTAAAACAAATTTACCTTTTTTTAAGGGATTCTAGGATTTTTTTTGCTCGAAAACGCTATTTTAAGAAATTCTTTAGAAGCTGCCGATATAAATATTGATAATTACTCTTTTAGGGCTTAATCAATATACTTCTAAAGTACAGAAATTTTTTTAAAAATTTATTTTAAACTACTCGTCTACTTTAGAAGGCCAAAAAAAGCGAATCTCTAAGATTTTTTTTTCCTCAGCTCCTTTATCAGATATGGCTATAAAACTATTTATACAACATTGTTTCATCCTTCGAAAGTCCAAAAGAATATTTTTATTTTTTATTTTGTTTCTTTGAATAATTTATAGGAGGCGCCAAAGTCGAGTCTTCAAAAATGTTTCGTCCCATGGCCGACAGTTAATCTCAGAATTGGCAAGTCTGAAACAAAAAAATAAAAAGGCATTTTAAAGAGAAAGGTTTCTTACACAACAATTTACCACTGTTAATAAAAAATCGATTGAAAAAAAATGGCGGATGTTGGAAATAAATTGTGAAAATTTAATGGTTCATTTTCATGTCAAATATACGCCATTTTATTTTTTTAATCGATTTTTCATTAACTGTAGTAAATTGTTGTGTAAGAAAACCTTGCTCTTTAAAATGTTTTTTTATTTTTTTGTATTACACTTGCCAATCCTGAGATTAACTGTCGGCCATGGGAAAAGACATTTTCGACTATAAATTGTTCAAAGAATCAAAATAAAGAATAATCTTTTTTTTGTACTTTTGAAGGATGAAACAATGTAATAAAGACAGTTTTATCACCACATCTGATAAAGGAGCTGAGAAAAAAAATCTTAAATTTTTTTTTTTGCGTTCCAAAGTTGGCTAGTACCTTGAAAAAATCCAATATTTGGATTCGATGCAACTGTGGCTCTCCTTCGAACTAGGATTTTCAATATTTAAGCAGGAATAACAAAATGGCAGACTTTTCTGAAAAAAATTGTATTTTTTCCACTGATTTTTTAAACAAAAAAATCGCAAAAATGAAAATTCTAGCTCAGTTAGTTAGTAAAAAACATTTTTTTTTGAAAAAACGCGTTTAAAATAAAAAGTAAAAGTTCAAAAGCCCAAAAAATTGAATTTAGACTGCTCGGATCACTATAAAATTTTATCAAAATATTTCTGGGCAAATTTACTTTAAAAAAAGTCAATAAATTGATTTTTCGAAATGATCAAACTCTCGTGATCCCTTGAGCAATTTTTCTTCGCGCTTTTGATGAGTGTCGTGGTAAAAATTGTACAAGATGACGTCTAAAAACGACTTTGTATAGGCGAATATATAGATAGAACCGCAAAGGGAGGGGGAGAAAAGCCCCGATTTATTTACGATCGAGCGATAAAGCGTTACTCCCGCATAAACCGCGTTCCCTCTCGCTGTTCCCGATGTATCGTAGCATTTCAATCTCTCGCCGTTATACACGCTGTGACGCGTGTATATAAAACACTCGCGTGGACGCGAAGTCTCTCCGCGTCGAAGACGATAAAGAACACTCATCCGATATCCCTTTATCACTATCGCACACATACCCCGTATGTCGCTTCACACACATATACATATATATATATATATATATATATATATATATATATATATATATATGAGGCTATACACGTGGAAACGAGTTTCGCGTCGTCGTGCGGTCGCGGAAACTCGAGGGGATGTGACACCGTACTTGGAACTCGTTCAAACCCTGATGGAAGACTCGAGAGACCGACAAGCGAGAAGAAAGAAAATCACTAGCTGCTGGTGAACAAAAAAACTGTGCTGGAAGCGAAAAAAGATATACACTTGGGACTCTCAATCGTAAAAATGAAAAACATGATCACGTTTTCAATGAAGCTTGCGATAAAAATTTCATAAATTCGATCTTCGTAACAATTCGTTTAAATAATAGGAAAAAAAAGTATTAAAGTTCGGAAAAGTCGCAAATATTTATATATACACGGAAAAAAATGATCAGTGAGAACTGCTGAGATTCCCATTAATTTTTACAGTTTTTCCCATCAACAGCGCCTCCTGGAAGGGCAAACAGTGAAATTTGCATATTTCTTTGATACAATATACAGATGTCACATATGACATGGTACATGCCCATCGGACGAATTTTTACAGTGTGGAACAGTAAAATGTACACTACACCGAAAAAAAGGCTTAGTAATATCAACTACCCAGCTGCGATCACGGAAAATTCGTTTGAATCAATCGTCACATATTTTATTTGATTACCCCGTTGTTGAAATAATAAAACTGGCGTCGTTGTTTCGAATGTGTACTGCATTCACCGCAATTACAACATTGGATCAAAATGATTCCAAACGATATTGATTCAACAACTTGTTTTCTCATTCAATCGAATATTTAGTCATTTACTGGAAGTAAATAAAATTGTTTCAACTCTATGTTTCGTCTCGTCAACAAAATCTAGTTTTAATTTGAGCTATTCATCCAGTTAAAAAGAATAGTAAATGCTTTCACGTCGATCAAATTGTTTGATAAATTTGACTAAATATTTCAATGCGGCTACAACACATTTAGTCGATAGTACTCATAGTAACTGCCACGATCTCGGCGCTTCGCCCGAGATCCGCCAGGTGGAGACAAACGGCGCGCGCTCTCGCGCCAGCGAGACAGCCACTGAGCACCGATAAGTACCAGTGTATTACCAGCGTCGGAGTCCTCAATTAACTTTAAATTGATGGAACATTATCCGCGCTCTGTGGTCGCGCAGTTCTATGGACTGAAGACTACATATTTGAATGAGACCACCATTGCATTTTGGTGGCGCTCATGCTCTTTATGGGCGCAAGGATAAATAAGTTAAATTTTCACTTAACAGTTTAATCTCACGATTAATTAGTTAGGTGAAAGCCCACGTAGCTTAAACAAATAATGCATATCATCAAATGATTTGTTAATTCAATTGAAGTTTTCTAGCTTTTATATTGAATGAATTTTTTTCCGGTGAACAACAGCAGAATTGCATAGATAATATCAACTGTTCATTCAACTAAACAATTTGGTTATGCAATCGCATATTGAGTGCAGTTTACCAAATATAGAATCAAAACAATGTATTTTTCAATTGAACGGATTCTCTACTCTGTTGGGTCAAGGATATATGTATTTATGGGAATGCAATTTGTGTTTCCATTTTGATACATGTTTTGAGTTAACTGAATTACACATTTCGTTCGCCACCCGTAACCGCCGGATTTAGTTAATTCAAGCCAATTTTTTTTCACTTTACCAAACCTTTTTCTCGGTGTACGTGAAACGTTATATTTCTGTTGTATCCGGTGAACTTTTTACACATTTCACATTGTAAAAATTATCCAGGGCCCGTGAAAAAATTACAGTGTACGTTGTAAAAATTGAAACGATCGTAGTATATTTTGCGGTACGTTTTTTATTTTTCACTGAAAATACTGCAATTTCTAAAATAAATTATAGTGTAGTGAAACGTTTCGATATTTGAATAAATTCTAATTCTAATTCCAATTTATTCAAATATTGCAATAAACCGTTACTTATCCTCGCTCAGGCTCATAGCCACGAGGGCTTGTACTTGACTGATTAATCGTGAGATCAATTAATGAAGCCAATTTAGTTTAACCTCGCACCCATAAAGAGCACGAGCGTCACCGAAATGCAATGGTGATCTGTTAAGAAAATATAGTCTTCGGTCCATCGGACTGCTCGACCACAGAACGCGGGTGATGTTCCAACAATTGTGTGTCAATTGAGGACGCCGATGTTTGTAATATATCGGACCTTATAGGTGCTCGGTGGCTCTCTCGCTGGCGCGAGAGAGCGCGCCGTCCGACGCTATCTAGCGGATCTCGGGCGAAATGCCGAGATCGTGGCACACCGCAGGTCGTCCCGTTACAATGCCACACTGTAAAAATTGAAATTGACGTTGCATATTTTGCGGCGCGCATCTGATTTTTCACTGGGAACACTGCAATTTCTAATTATGTGCTTTGAACATTCTACAGAGACCATTGTAAATGTTACAGTTCAAACACAGTGGATTTCGTCGTTTCTGCTTGTTATTTCTACTTTGTCATTTTTTTGCGGTGAACATTGCATTTTTTACAGTGCAAATCAGCATTGATAATGGTTTCAAAAGTAGAAACTACATTAAATCCATTAACTTATAATGGATTCCCAGTAAAACGCCTGCATTACAGTTCTGAACCGTATATTCTGCATTGAATTCAGTAATTTTTTAAATATTACACATGAATTGTCACTGATCATTTTTTTCCGTGTAACCATTTCAGTTGTGGAAAATAAATTTCTTATCCCATCTCCGGGAACGATAAACGAATGTCAGGTTCCCATTAAAAACATCACAAATTAAATATTTCTACTAACTGTGTTTATAAAAATATATCTATAAATCATAGATGGCAAAAAAGAAGTATCGATGCCTCCCCCAAGGACACCTTGAATTTTTCATGCCCTTCCCGATATTAGAGCACCCCTGCGCACGAGCTCACGACCCTTCGTTCACGGCCATTACACGAATTCTCGGTAATCCCGTGCGACTACCCCGTACGCGGCTTCCGGTATGTCTCACAGGGCTCGTTACAATCGGATACGAAAGTGTATGCGGCGTCGAGTCGCGAAGTAGGGAGTAACAAAAAAAATAGCGCGGGGGATAATTTTGCGGGACATGTGCACGAGGGTCGCGAAAAGTGGAAGTTGAAAAGGAAAGCACGCTGCGAGGAAAAAAGCGAAACGACGGGAGAAAAAAGGTTTCACTTTGTCGCATACGTGGAAACGACACGTGCTCAGCTGGGCGTGCGTATTCGAGAAGGGCTCGCTTCGCAGAACGCAAATAAAAAAATAACCAGCCCTCTGTGCCTTGACTCACTGACGTCACGCACTGGTCATGAGTCACGCGTTACACACAATTCTCCAATTAGCGAACGAGCAAGAATCAGATACGTGGTGCCCACGTACGTGCTCTTTGAGCATAAGCCGGTTGTAATACGCGCTAATTAAATATGCAGTACCTGGATTAGCCTAAACCCTCGCAACCGGGATCAACAGAATCCTATTCCTTACGCGATGCTGAACAACTTTTCCCTCTTACAAAATTTTCCTATATGCAGGCATCTTTGCGTTACGAGCATTTGAAGATCAACCAATGAAAGCTCATCGAACCCCCACTCCGATTCTCTCCATCTCTCTGATTCGTTGTCACTTCGACAACTCGTAACTCGGGACCAGATTGTCGGACGAAAATTTTACAAGAATCAAAAGTTGTTTAATTCAACCTCGGGAATACGATCCTACATTTATTGATTACAAAATCAGCCCGTCGCGTCTATCCCTTCGTCTGTAATAACGCGTTTGTGGGACAATGTATAAGGTACGCGTGTTGTGTTATCTGTTAAAAAGAAAGTAGAGACGTCAGGCTAAATACATAGCTTTATCCACCCCAAGACTGCGCGACCCTCGGTGACCAAAGGACGAGGGTTGCTGAATGCGTTCGTTGAAGGATCGCATGCGTGCATTCGTGCATATTCGTCGATGCATAACAAAGCTCTCGGATTCTCAGTAATGCGTTGCATAATTGAATATGATACCTGGAAAAATGCGGTTAGTCATACCAATAATCATGCGACTATTATCTCACCCTACACATTTCTTGCACAATCATTATCATCCCACCCTAATAGTTTCATACGATACCAATGAGGAAACGTGTTTTTACAGAGAGATAACTTTTTCATGTCATCCTTAGAAGTTCGTATTTAATTCTGTGTTGGAGGATGATTTATTGATACCGATCTATGGTGAATTTTCCATGAATCCTCGACCCATTAGAATATTAAGTATCAATATTGATTTTACAGCTTTTACAACTTTTCATCCCCTTTTTGCCCATCAACGAAACAAACTATGACGTCAACTCTTTTTGCTACCTTCCAGAGAAATTTTAGGGCTCGCTGATCGCAGGATGAAAGGGTTATGGTTTTTAATTTATTTAATGCTTCGTAATGCTTCGGTTCGTTGCCGCAGGGTTTTATGATTTATGTGTAGGTGACCAAGGGCTGTCAAAAATTTTGGCATATGGTGGGGCAGGAATGAAGGGGAGGAAAATTCGCAATTTCGTAACGGTCAGCTCGATCGCTATGAATCCAAAGTTCAATATTACCCATAAAATCCGTAGAAAAACGAGGAAAAGGGCGTAAACGCACATACATAAAATGTTTGACCGGAGAGCTTGAAATTTAATTTGGGGAAAAAATGTTGTCCTCAGGAAATAAATCTTTTAGCTCATCAACAAAAATCTAAAAACATCAAGGACGATGTACAAAATATAATCAGTGAGCAATTTTTAAGGGATCAGGGTTGAAAATTTTGGAAACGCATCTCAACTCTATATGATTATAAATTCTAAAATTGCTAAAATAAATTTTAACCAGAAATCATGAGGATCATTAAATTCAGGGCTGGAGACCATTTTTTTTTTTAGGATTTATTGTTTCCATGATTCTTATCAAAGTGTATCAAAGCTCTTGACTAAACGGCTCTACTTTGTATCTACATAATACGCTATAAACTGTAAATTTCGTTTTGGGTCAGGAAGAGAAATAGAACAGACGAGAATGAGAGAGATCAAGGCAAGAGAGAAGATGCGAGGGAGAGTGTGAGTAAAGAAACTCTCGCTTTCGTCACTATTGCAGACTCGTACCTCGGCTTAATCCGGCTTTTAAACGTCGCGAGAGCCCACGAAGGATCTCCCGGTGCGGATAAGACGGAGATGACGAGGAAGAGTCTTTGCCCTCCTTGCGATAAGATGATTTCAGAGAGTCTCGGATAAAACCTCTTTCCATCGCACTTTCCTTCGCCATTACCGGTCCTACGGAATATACGTATGTATATGGAGCATTTCGTGATTTGTTTGAAATCCCATTCTCACTGTATCTACGATGTGAAAATCAAAGATCATGTTGAAGCCATTTTGACGCTCATCTTTCGTCAAACTTCGAAAAATAAATTTTTTTATGGAGTTTAAAACATTTTCCGCTCCATTTTGGTAGCAGAAAAGCTAAAGACTTACCTTAGAATTATAAAATTGATTTTTCGGAAAACAAAGAAAGAGGCCCAAGGCTAAAATTACCTTAGAAATTTAAAAACAAAATCAATTCGTTGCCATTTTTAAATAACAAAAAACAAATGACTGCGCATAACCAAATCTACATTTCTAAAGATATTGATATATGTTTTTTAATTTTCAATCAACCTCTCATAAAAAAATCCATGAGACAATGGAGAGAAAAATTTTGTTGTCGTTAAAATAATATCGATATTTCCGTTAATTCTTAAGATTTTCAAATAAAAATTACTATGAAATAAGTTGAATACTCAACAAAATAACAATAACCTGATTCTTGAATAATCAGTATGAAAAAAATTCTCATAGACAATTTTTTCACCCCTCAGAGTGGCTTTCCCTCGCAAAGAATAATATTTGAAGTAAGGAGGTAATTCTTTTCATGCAAAAATTTATCGTTACAACGGAATTACAGTGAATTCGGTGTTGTCCATTTTTGTCTCCATCAAGAAGGAACTCATTGATCCAGATCTCGCCACAATTCGCACCAGTTTCTCTCAGCCCGTAAAAAAAAAAAGTTTTTCAACAATCTCAGTACTGGTTTGACTCGATTATACCTCGAGGAGTGTCTCAAAAGCAGCCTCAAGTGTCTTCTCCATCAGCCTATATAATTATCGTAAATTTCGTGATTGAATGAACGAGCAGAGGTAAATCGAGCGTCGCGTTTAAAATACGAGAAACCCCCTGAAGCCTAAACTTTCGAAACCTCAGCTCATCGTGCCGCCATTTAACATTACATACACACACACACACTTTTATATATATGCATGTATATATCCAGAAGATTCTGGGATCCAGAACTCCTTGGGTGTTCGAACTCCGAAGGCTATAAACTTTCGAGCCGATATTATCGCGAGATCCTCGCATCACGAAGTCTCTGTTAAACTTGAGAAAAAAGAGAGTATTAAAAAAAAGAAAAATTCAGTCTCTGGCCGCTGCAAGGATCTCCGAGGAAATTGGACCGGAGACTGAACATTTTCTGGTCTCGATCGGTCGTTGCAAAATTGATGGGCAAGTGGAGTCTGGATTTCGTTAAAAGCGCACGGAAAAAAATGATCAGTGAGAAGTGCTGAGATTCCCATTAATTTTTACAGTTTTCCCCATCAACAGCGCCTCCTGGAAGGGCAAACAGTGAAATTTGCATATTTCTTTGATACAATACACAGATGTCACATATGACATGGTACGTGCCCATCAGACGAATTTTTACAGTGTGGAACAGTAAAATGTACACTACGTGAAACGTTATATTTCTGTTGTATCCGGTGAACTTTTTACACATTTCACATTGTAAAAATTATCCAGGGCCCGTGAAAAAATTACAGTGTACATTGTAAAAATTGAAAAGAACGTAGTATATTTTGCGGTACGTTTTTTATTTTTCACTGAAAATACTGCAATTTCTAAAATATATTACAGCGCAGTGACACGTTTCGATATTTGAATAAATTCCAATTTATTCAAATATTGCAATAAACCGTTATTTATCCTCGCTCAGGCTCATAACTACGAGGGCTTGTACTTGACTAATTAATCGTGAGATCAATTAATGAAGCGAATTCAGTTTAACCTCCCACCCATAAAGAGCACGAGCGTCACCAAAATGCAATGGTGATCTGTTAATAAAATGTAGTCTTCAGTCCATAGGACTGCTCGACCATAGAACGCGGGTGATGTTCCAACAATTGTGTGTCAATTGAGGACGCTGATGTCGGTAATACATCGGACCTTACAGGTGCTCGGTGGCTCTCTCGCTGGCGCGAGAGCGCGCGCCGTCCGACGCCATCTAGCGGATCTCGGGCGAAATGCAGAGATCGTGGCACGGTGCAGGTCGTCCCATTACAGTGTCACACTGTAAAAATTGGAATTGACGTTGCATATTTTGCGGCGCGCATCTGATTTTTCACTGGGAACACTGCAATTTCTAATCATGTGCTTTGAACATTCTACAGAGACCATTGCAAATTTTACAGTTCAAACACAGTGGATTTCGTCGTTTCTGCTTGTTATTTCTACTTTGTCATTTTTTTGGGGTGAACACTGCATTTTTTACAGTGTAAATCAGCATTTATAATGGTTTGAAAAGTAGAAACTACATTAAATCCATTAATTTATAATGGATTCCCAGTAAAACGCCCGAATTACAATTCTGAACCGTATATTCTGCATTGAATTCAGCAATTTTTTAAATATTACACATGAATTGTCACTGATCATTTTTTTCCGTGCGAGGCCCTCGCGAATGTTGGCTGCGATTAAAATGCGACGTTTCACGAGAAAATATTTTTCAAAGTTACAAGAGGTGTAAGAACGTTGTAAAAGTCCTCGAAAGTGGAAGAAAGGCTTGTCGGAGGTGGAGGACCAAGAATCGTCGAGGAGAAAAGCCAGGAACAAAAGGGAGCCTTGCGGGAAGGTGGAGGGTGGAAAAAAGCGGAGTGTGTCGTGCGCGAACGAAAAACATATCTCGCAAGAGTGTGGAGTAAACTTTTGTGCCCGTGCAGGTATAACTTTCGATCCGAAAAGTGGTAGCAGGTTGGCGTTTCGTTGGGTGATATAGTGCCCTCTTCTTGTATGGAAGGGATAAAAAGGGAAGGGAGGCTGGAGGACCACGACAGGATTCTCGAACGGCGAAGTGCCTCCGAGGGCGGTCGGATGCATTTTTCATGTCTCACACGCGAAAGATATAGTGCAGTATGGAAAAAGAGAGGGAGAGGAAGCCAGGGAGCTTTGGATGAAAAGACGTGCGCGAGGTCGTATCGCGTATCGCTCTTTTCTCATACATACATATATATATATCTCATCGTTAATCGAATGATCCAAAGTCGAAAGGGCGTATCGATCCTGGAAGGACCAATATCGACGCCCTTTATCACTTGAGACACGAATACACGAATCCACGTGTGTATCGCTCGTATATAAACGATGGCCGCTATCTGCGCCGTTACAGAGGCTTTCTCTCTGCTTATACGATTTATATACAGCGAATTCCTGACAAAACCGCTCAAAAATTCAATTTTAATCTCTTACGATGTCTGAATTGATTTTTTTTATAAGCTGAAATTTTTAAAAATTTTATGGCGTAAAAAATTGTAGCTCCGAATGAGGGGAAGGAAATCATATTTTCTCTATTTTTTTATTTTTATTATGATAAATTATTTTATTAAAAATTTTGAGGTTATAAAAGAACTTTATTTGAGCAATTTTTTATAAAATTTGAATTGAAAAACTTGAAAAAATCAGCTGATGTAATATGGTTTTCCCCAAAAAACAATGAAAATAAAATTTTAAAATACTTATAAAATAATAAAAATTCTCATGGTGGTCAGAAAAATTCAAGACAGCTTTATCTGAAATTGAAAAATGAAATTTTATCTGTTAGCGGATAAATATAGCTCGCAATTGAACAAAGGATTTGGATAAACCTTTAAATTTGAATTTTTTGTAGAGTTTAATTAGTTGTAATCGAAAAAAAATCTTCCTTAAATCACTGGTCAATCCTGATTTGAAGAAATCATCAAAATTTCAATACACTGAGAATTTTTTTTTGTTGAAGATGCAAAAATTTGTTAGACTCAACCAAATATTTGTTCCCGGACGTTCAACGAAATCATTTTGTCGATTCAACAAAGACACAGTGGAAGTTTTAGTTAAATCGGTTAAATCATTGCTTGAATGGGCAAAGTTTCAGTTCAATCAAATAAATATCTTTGTACCAAATAAATTGTGTGATAGAAAATCCGAATTGTTCTTTTGTTACAGCTAAATTTATTTAGTTAAAATATATCAGAAATTAACAAAATATTTCTGTACAGCAACTCAGTAACGTGTAAATTGGACTAAACTGTATCTGGAAATTGACCAAATAATTTCGTTCACCGCATTTCTTATGGTTAACCAAATCCATTTGTTGAATTAATTATAGTTTCATTATTTCAAACAAATTAATATTGAATCAACTAAATAAATTTAGTTGTTCTAACTGAACTTTTTTTTCAGGTCGGTGCATTAGTTTTTCAGAAATCGTGTCCACTGACTACAAAAATAATGTCTTTAGAAAAAAGCCCAATCAGAGGAATTCCCAAAAGCTCTCTTTCCTAGACTCCGATTGACTTGGAACTTTGGGGAAATATTCCAGACTTATTCTACTGTTAGATAAAAAATTGAAAAAAATGATTTTTTGAAATTTTCATCATCACGTAACCCCTCAAAAAATCCGAAAAAATTGAGGGTATTCAGAGTCGGTGTTAAAATTTTTTGTTTTCAATTGAGAATTTGAACTCTGATTTTTTTATTATTTATGAAGGAAATTTTTATTAAGTCTGTAAATGTTTTAGCAGTAGCAAACATGTGAAAACATTATTGAAAAAGGGGAAAAAACGAAGGATTTTAAATTGAGTATCAAGCAGATTTGGCTAGGAATACCTCGTATATAAAATGGAGGACAGAATTGGGCGGTTGGAAAGTGCATTGGCTCACGTTTATACGACGATCAAGACTCTTTTCTCCACTCCAGAGAAGGCAAAGCAGAAAGAGAGTTTCTCACAGTTATATCTTCGTGTGACACGGACGAAAGGGACTTACCATCGATGGACGTAATTCCTTTTTCGCCGCGTATATATCAGTAAATGGTATAAAAGCTAAACGAGAGCCAAGTTTCCGAGACCGCGATTGATCGTCTTCGAACGATATATATATATATATCTCTTCGATATATAGAACAAGGATATAAGGAGGCTTTGAGGCTGATGCCTCTCGCGGAATTTATTATTTCACTCCGAACGAAACGAAACTCGGTCTGCCTCGTTTCTCCCGATACTTCCACGTTTCAGGATTGTCCCACGGAAGTTTCGGCCAGAGAGTATGTTATAAATTTGTAAAAGCTCGGTGAGCCACATCCGGAGAGTTAAAAGAAGAAAAATGGTGCCTCTGACGGAGATCCTGATGAAATTATCGCCTGTTTACGCTCTGGAGGAAAATCCAGAATGTCTCGAGAGTCTCTCGAAGCGGTTTTTTGCCATCCGAAGCGGAAATATATCGCGACGATTTTTGACGAAAAGGAAGAAAGAGAGGATTTTAAATAACGAAGCGCGGCGACGAGATTTTCGGGTTTATCTCCGGCGATTCCCGAGACAAGAAAAATCCTTCTCGGTTGTCTCGATGATCGTTGAAATATCCTTGCGGCTCTCTCACGGTTTTTCTGCTTCTCGAGGCATCAGCACATCGCTGTATCCTCGCTGCAAAAAGCTCCGCTGCGAAAGAATGAGCGAGAGAGCGAAGAAAGCATCAGCTACTTGAGATTTCAGGCTCGTCTGATACGCTTTCTTGGCTAGAGGTGGGTTAACTTCTCTCTGCCGTGTTCGCGTTTTTTTAACGTCCAATCTTTTTTCTTCCTCTCAACTTTTGCCCCTTTTTATTCGACCCGAGAATCTTCGACGCTTCTCTCGCTCTTTGCCTCTCGTTGCTTTATTTTTCGAAACTCGGCTGAAATTTTCATCGATAAAGCCAACAGAGTTTGACCACGACTTGAGGGGGAAAGCCAATGTAAGAAGTGAAAACATTGTCAATGTTTGAGAATTTTTTCACAGACGTAACTAATTATTAATGGATTGGGATATTGTTATTTTATTGAGTGTATATTCAACTTATCTCATAGCATATTTGGAAATTCTAAAAAATAACAGAAATATCGATATTATTTTAACGACAAAAAAATATCGATATCCTTAATTAATGTAAATTTCGTTTTGCGTAACTATTTTTTTTTATTATTTACAAAATGGCGTCGAATTGAATTTTTTTCATTTCTAAGACCCTTTTTTATTCGAGGTTTAACAAATAGTATAATTATTAAAAAATTTTAAGTCGGTTATGTACAGACTTGCTACACTGCGATTATAAAAATTGGAAGAAAAAAAATTGAAAATCATTAGAGTTTTTGTTCTTAATCCCACTAAAGTGATTACCGTAAAACGGGGCTACTTTGACTTTGGGGGTTACTTTGTTGATTGTTGGGGCTACTTTGGACGAGCAACAAAATACGGTAAAAACGTGTTCGCAGTGAACCCTCGTGACCTTGTGGGGTGGGAGGGGGTGTGGGGAATGGGTAGAAGAGGAAAAAAGTTATTCATACACCAGGTACACAGATATGTTTACCAAACCAAGATGTCCGAACAATCGATGATGCCATTCGCATGAAGGGAATAAAGAAGGACAAGAAGAACGATTCTAACCTCTGATACATCTGTAAGGCCCGAATTTCAAGTCACAAGTCTTACCCTAAGATCGAACTTTCCATGGAACTCAAGTTGGAACTTAAGATCGAACTTAAGTTCCAAATTAGGATGAATCGTAAGTTGAACTAAAGTGTCATTATAAGTTCATACTCAAGTTCAAACTTTAGTGCGAATTTCAGATCGATCTTAAGTTCAAATTCAAATTTAGTTTGAAGTTCGAACTTAAGGTCCATCTTGAGCTTAAACTTAAGTTTGATCGTACTTAATTAATTTCACGACTAATTTAAAATAACACGGTTGAGGGAGGCGATGAACGAAGTTTGATCGAACTTGAGTTCATGCTCAAGATGGATCTCAAGATCAAACCTCAAACCAAATTTAAGTTTGAACTTTAGATCGATTTGAAGTTCGCATTAAAGTTTGAACATAAGTATGAACTTTTAATGATACTCAAGTTCAAACTTAAGATTCATCTTAAATTTGAACTTAAGTTCAATCTAAAATTCAAATTTGAGTTCAATAGAAAGTTTGATCTCAAGTTTGATCTTAAGAACTTGAAATTCGGGCTTAAGTATTTGGTATTTTCATGTAAAATATTTCTTCAATAAAAATGACGAATTCATTGTCAAAAATCGTTGTTTTTCATTTAATTTCATGTATAATGTATAAAATATTATTGTTTTTTATCAAAATGATGTCAATGCTGCATTTACGATGTGGATCTTTGACATAAGTTGCATTTCAATGCCTCTCCAAAGTAGCCCCACACTCGGGGATACTTTGGCTTTTTTTTCTAAGTATGTAAAATATGTGAGGGTCTAGTGGAGCTTGCTATTGTTATACATTTTATAGCCAAAGGATACATTGTTCTGTTCGAGCAAAAAAAAATTAATTCTCGACGTTAAAAAAAAGTTACGACCAAAAAATTTCCGAAACACGAACAAGGTAGCCCCGTTTTACGGTAACCCAGTTAATTTTTAGAATTCCATCTCAAAATTTTACCTAGATGTTATTAAAAACATATACTTGAAAAAATAAATTGAAAATAAATTAAAAATAAATTTCAATTTAAATTTATACTCAGAAAATCCCCATTTTTAAATCTCTCACAATTAATCAAATTTGTTAATCTGACATAGAAGGCAATTGTACAAAAATTAAGAAAACCTCTGGTTTTTATTTTTGTTAAAAATTAGGTACCCTGATAAAGAACTCCAAGAACACTTTACAATTCACGATTTTTTTTCTTAACAAAAATCAATATTCCCATAAAAAAAAAAATTGCTTCCTCATCTCGAAATCTGTCGGAAAACGCCCTAAAAATTTCAAAAAGATTCGTTTTACCATAGCGGAGGAAAAAAATGACAAAGACTAGAATTTTTGTTTTTCACTATTCTAATTCAAATGCTTTCCCTGAAGAGAAAGGGGAAAAATAACGACTCGACTAAAGAGCCTACCGGAGGAGACGTTGTTCAATTTACCCACCAAATATGTACACGGCGAGTAAAAGCGCGGGAAAACACGAAAATAAAAGCTGCGGTAGTGAGCATCCGGATAAAAGGAGTAATTAATTACGCAATTATCCAGTCCCTCTGTGCAGTTAAAAAAAAACCGTATTTTTCGCTCCGATGCGGATTCCGCGAGAGGAAATTCGTGAAACGAGAAGGAGCGAGAGGGATGAGAAAAGAGAGGGAGAGAGAGAGATAATTATACATGTATAAGAAAGATAGAGGAGTGGAATAAAAGTGTGTACTCGCGTTTCTCGCTGCGCTCCAAGTGGGAAAACCCTCCGGGCATTTTCCATCGGTATACAGACATCTATGTATATATATTTACCGCAAAAGCTCTCTCCTCCCGCCTCTCTGGAAACTCATCTCGCTTTTTTTCGTTCGTTTTGTTGCACGACCGAGTTTCACGTTGCGTTTTTTTTTCTTCCTCCCTCCTCTCCGCATCATCTCTCCGATTTTCTCCATTCACGGAAATCGACAGTCTGATTTGGAGCTCATTTTCGTCGAGTTTGCTCCCTCTCCAATATCGCCAAAGGGACCTTCCCGTCATCCATTTAATTACCAGCAATCTCGACAGTTGACTTCTCTCTCTCTCTCCCCATGGAGTGCTTTCCAGTGAAATGCGGATAATCATCGACACGAATGAAAATATTGAACTAAAATATCAAGGGGTTTTCCAGAGGGAAACCTCAGAGCCTTGGAAAGAGGGTGCGGATGATATTTCAAGTTTGAATCATCAAGAACCATCGCCAACAATTTTTGGAACAGTTCGACCATCAAAATGATTTTCCTCACCGTCTGGAAAGTCTACTTTTGCTGGAAAATCTGACAAAAAATTAACCCCGTCGTTTCCCGATCCAATCTTCATTCTAAAAAATCAGGGCTCCGGCATTTGGGAGGAAAAAAGGATTTCCAAGGAGGTCCTTAATTTTTGGAAGCAATTTGAAGTACAAGGAAAAGAGGGGGGTGGATCGCGGAGGTGTCGATGAGCAACGTTAAGAGGGAAATAAATTATTGGAGAAAAGGGGTTAACTCTGAGAGGGATTAAGAGAGAACGGAGATTTTCGAAGGCACGTTTCGGGTTTTCTGTGATTACGTCCTAATTCGGGCGAGAGAATACACAAACTCGCGGGATGCGTGTAACCCCTTTTCCCTCGATTTTCGCGGACTTGTTCGCTCATACATAAGGGCGGGAAAGAAAATCACCGAAGCTTTTGCGATCCCCGGCACGTAATTTCCCCCTGAACGAATTTTTTTCTCGTAAATGTGTACGTTCTGTTTGTTTATATCTCTATATATATATATATATTTGGGGGTGAAACGAAATGGTCCGACACGGTAAAATCCGGACGTGGAAAAGAGGAAAACCCTTGGGACTTCGAGAAGCTCTTATCGTTTTCCTTCCATTCGAAGATTTTCTCTATTCTCCTTCCTAGCCGCCAAAATCCTGATTTTTCTCAGCGGGAAATTCCCTCGGCAATTTCCACCGTCCGATGATAGCCTCGCTTCCGGTTTCCATCCCCGACTAATGAGCAAACGGAAACGCGCCGTCAATCGAGACGAAGAAGCAAGTAAAATTCATTTTTAAATCTTTTCCGCGGCTTTTCCGAGCTTAGAATCAACCTAACTGAACTCAAAGTCAGAATTACCTAAAAATTGTTTTTCCAATAATTCAAAAAATGTAATTATAGAATGTTCAGAACTATAAAAATGCATGTTTAAAGAATAATTCGATAATAATCTCAATTGCCTCAAAAGCATCTGAAAATCAAATGCTGCAGCTTCGATTCTTTTCTGATCCCTCAAATCTTCGCCAGAAGCGCCGAATTTTAATGCCTTTCGCGTGAACGATTCGTAATCGTTTTGTCGCAATTTCGAATGGCCTTTTTTCCCGGGGAATCGTCGTTCCCATCCCGGAGGAAGGAGGAAAGAGTGAGAATAAGAGAAAAAAGATTGCGGGAGACGATTGAAGAGCTTGGAAGAGTTTCACCTCATGCCTGTATCTCTGTATAATGCGGCATGCCGTGTGGCACTTTCTGACGTGAATTCTGCCAGCTTCTGGCCGGCAACGCGAGTCTAACGTGCCATGAATCTTTCATGCCTTCGTTTCTATACTCTATAGCGCTCTCTCTCTATATATACATATGGGGCATTCCATCCCAAATCGGACAGTTGGAAAAACTTTTTTTTTTATTTCCTCAATTTTTTTATATTTTTGAGTACCCATCAAAAGACCCTTGCTGTTAAATTTTCAGATTTTTTTGATTACCCGTTCAAAAGATATTAAATTAACCAAAAAAAACCGCACTTTTTTGGTAACTTCTTTAATAATGGTCCAAAGTGAAAGTTTTTTTTTCAAATTTTTTATTTTTTTATGGCCTTTTCAGGAAAAAATACAACAAAAATATTCGACGTGTTTTTGAATTAGTTTTTTGATTTTTAAACGTTAAATCGCGTTTTTAAAAGTGAATGTCATTTTTTTTTTTTTTAATTTTTTGTTTCACACATCTATCTATTCAACAATTTTTAAGACTAGTCCGATCATGGGATCTCAATAACTACTATTTTTTTTCGATGTTTGAAAATTAAATTTTTTTTTTTTAAATAAATTATTATGAATACCAATTTTGGTTACCGTATAGTATTTTTTTCAATATTTAGAATTTATTTTGACACTTTCTTATTGTTAACAGGTTCTTAAAATCAATAATTAATCGTTAAGTCTGTTTATGAACAATAATAACAACAGTTTTTATTTATTCACGTATTTTTTAAAAATCCTTACATATGCGATTATTTCCTGAATTAGAATATTCCTTTGCCAATACGTTTCCGTTGCTCATTGGAATAATTGAATGAAATTTTTGTGTCCCCCTGTGATTGACTTCGCAGTATTTTATCGCAAATAAAATCTTTCTTTTACATCTGAATAATGTTTCTAATGTGAAAATTTGAAAGCAATATTCGGCAGACTATTTAGGTTCAATGCCCACTTGTACAATTCTTGAACTGTTGTTATTTGCTCATCGATTAATTATTAATTTTAAAAATCTGTCAACAATGAAAAAGTGTCCAAATTAATTCAAAATGATTAAAAAAATACTATACACTAACAAAAATTGGTATAAATAATAATTTATAAAAAAAAAATAATAATTTTCAAAAATCGAAAAAAATAGTAGTTATTGAGATCCCACGATCGGACTAGTCTTAAAAATTGTTGAATAGATAGATGTTTGAAAAAAAAATTAAAAAAAAAACAAAATGACATTCACTTTTAAAAACGCGATTTAACGTTTAAAACTCAAAAAACTCATTCAAAAACACGTCGAATATTTTTGTTGTATTTTTTTCTGAAAAGGCCATAAAAAAACAAAAATTTTGAAAGAAAATTTTTTAATTTGGACCATTATTAAAGAGGTTATGACCAAAATACCAAAAAACAGCGGTTCTTTTGTTAATTTAATATCTTTTCAACGGGTAATCAAAAAAATCTCAAAATTTAACAGGAAGGGTCTTTTGATGGGTACTCAAAAATATAAAAAAAATTGAGGAAATAAAAAAAAAAGTTTTTCAAACTGTCCGATTTGAGATGGAATGCCCCATATATATATACACATATATATACAGGACGCAATATCTTGGTTCTATTTCGTGAAATTCCCAAACGTACAAGCGAGATGTGCTGTCTAAGCGCGCACAAGAGCACCATTGGAGAGCGTTGAGCGCATATGTGGCGCGTCAGCGGAATCGCGATGGCGCGTCGACGAGAAAACGCGATCTTGGAAAATCATTCTCTATTCCTCGTACATTCTCATAGGTATATCCAAAGTAACTACCAAATAGTTGAACCCTTTTTCTCCATTCGTCGCTTTTTCCGCACGATTTCACTTCGATATAAAATATGCTATGACAAATTAGAGGGTTTTACCTTTTTAGAATTCTAAAAGGAACCCTTAAGACAGGGCCATTCATTTTGGGACAAATGCCATCGACTTGAAATTTGGCACGACTACGGAATTTGTCCGCATCTAATCCAGTTTAAATAAATTCTGAAATATTTTTATTTTTATAAAAAAATAGAGTCTAAAATATCGGTTCCTAATTTTAATGTTACCTATTCTAAAACTACTTTTTTAGAATTGTAAATCACCCTCTTTTGATGCTGACTTAAATTAGGCAAATGAATTGCTCCTATCTTATAGCAAAATTTTTTAAAATAATTTAAACTTATATAGACAGTTGTTTATAAATTACAGGAAAAATGGATGACGTTTTCTGCTTTTCAAATATTTTTTAAAGATTGCCGAATGAAAAATATATTTTTGGCTTACAGATATTTGAAGTATATTTTAAATATTATAAATATTAAATATCTGTAAGCCATCATTATTTTCAAGAGGAATTCTTTGGTCCATTGATAATTGAAAATTCCTGGCCGAAATATCGATCAGGATAATCGAAATGCCCCGAATTTAGAAAGAAGCTAATTTTAAGGTCGATAAGCTTTCGATGAAAGAGAAGCGTTCGTTTTTTTCTTTTTTTTAAATATCAAAGATAACAAAGCGGTCTGGAGAGCGGAAGGTTGAAGGGATGATTCGTTCCTCTATGAGGGGCAATTTTTCGGAGATCGCTTTTTCAAGGGCCGTTCACGCTCGATCTGACTTTCACTATTATCGTCGTTCCGCGTGGTCCGTATTCTCTTCGCGTTTCGCGTTTTTATGTGTATATATATATATATATATTCCTAACTGCTTTATAACCCGGTGAGACGAATGAGAAAATAAAGCAGCGTCTCTTTTCAAAAGATGAACGAAGATGAGAATGGCAAAAGGACGAGTAAAAAAGAAAAGGCTGAAATTGAAGGAAAGATAATGAGGTGAGCAAAATTGTGGGAAAATGTTCATCAACCAGCGTCGAATATATATTTTAAATTGCGTCGTTTCACATGAATTCTCGATTAATTAATATTAATATTACTATTAAGAAATCCTGTCTTCCGATCCAATTAATATTATATTTAAGTAATCCGTGCCTCAAATATCTCACAATTTTTTTTTTATTTAACAGATTATTAACCTTCTTCTCCAAACTGCATTTTCATTGCTGCATATTCACGTTAACAATTTTTTTCTGCATCAAAAAAATGCGCTGGAAGTCCGAATTAAATCTCAGTCACACTATTTCCTCATTCAAATCGTGTACAAATTTTTCATAACCTCAAAACTCCGCCGAATCGACCTCAAGAACTACCTCGAACGACAGGACTAAATATAGCGTCCGTAAAATTTACGACGACAAAGATAAAGGGCTCAAAAGTTGGTCCTCGAAGGATTGTACGATTCATCCCCAATTCCGCCATTAAACGACCTCTAATCCCCGGCCATGAAACTCAAAATTTGATCGAAAGTTCTCTCGACTAAAATTATTGATTCCAGTTTTTTTACGACCCTTCCAGCGGTCTGTTCAATCTCACTTCGGGAAAATCGTTAAATGTGTGACCGGAAATTGGGAAGCAACTTTCCAGAAGACACTTTTAGCCAGCTTCAGTCTCGGATTAATCAAAACTTTGCAGATCAAGAAAATTCGTGTTATTTTTCACTCGGTGGCTTTTCATTGATCCGATAAAACGGGAAAATTGTCTCTCGCGGTCAAAGGATAAGAATTCCGGAGATGGTGACGTGAAATTGTGTCTCGTCCTCGTTCGTTTGAGTCACGTTTGCTCGAATCGTGACTCGGCAAATGCATTAGGTATACATTTGTATTCAAGGGCTTTTCCTGAGTATATCCAGCTCAAAGGGTCTATTCGCAATATATATATATATATATATATATATATATATATATATATATATATATATATATATAATATATGTATAGAGTATAGACAATGGGTGGGTTACAAAGCTGCCTCGAGCCTGATCGCAACAATCCCCGGCGATCCCTTTACGGTTGCACGTTTCGCACCATCATGCACGAGCGATGGTGGCGAACGAGAAGCTTCACCCTCGTTGCCCAAGGACGAAGATCCTTCCTGTATCCTTTTCTCCGGAATGAGAAGGATTCGCGCGTGTGTGTGCGAGTTCGATCGTTCTGCGGCCTCGCCGACAGTTAAAGCCCTTCGATAATGGGAGTCGATATTCTCAGAGCCAAAAATATACAGAGAGGGATCAGGACCTTCCACAGATTCGGGGAAAACGTTTAAATCTTAATTTCGCAATTTTCATCAAATTTTTAAACAGGAACGTTGAAAACGGTAACCAGTCGTCAAGGCAAACCTAATAAAAACCCTGCAAATTGAAATTTGCACATTGCTTACTCATATTTATCCATAGTTCACATAGCTTCCTTTAACACACAGTATGGCGATTAAATTTGGCTTCCTCATAAAGGAAGCTTTGTTAACTATTGAAAAATATTAGTAATCAATGTACAAATTCGATCGATTTTCACCAAATTTGATAGCGAATAACATTGATAACTATACTGGCTCTTCACAAAATTTCATTGCAATATCTAAAGAATTTCAAAAGTTATAGCGTTTACGCTATTTTTCAAAAAATTAAAAATTTCATAAAATTTTAATCCCTCGATGGATTTTTGCCAAATTTAACAGCGATCAACCTTGATAGCTATACTAATATTGTACAAAGTTTGAGCTCAATATCTTGAAAATTGCAGAAGTTAGAGCGTTTACGCCATTCATGCAGACACGAAAAAAGTCGATAAAATCTGAACACCCGTTAGAATTAAAACAATTTTTTTTTTCAAAGAAAAGAGCAATTCGTGCTCGACAAGTGTGCCAAATTTTAGCTTAATATCTCGAAGCGTTTTCGAGTTATTAATTATTTACATCTGAAACTCAGAATACACACACACACACACACATTCTCAATGTTTTAGGACATGTTGACCATATTGGCATAAAAATCGCGAAAAAAAATTTTTTCACGAAAACAAAGCTTCCTTTATGAGGAAGCAAAATGGAAAATTTCGGCAAACAAAAAGGATAAAAGTAAAAAAAGGCGACAAATGTGATTTTATTTGAGTTCCGCCAGCGAAAAGTACATTTAAAAATTAAAAAATACAGAAACCAAAATTCATACCTACCTTTCATTCCAGTGGACCGATTTTCAAAATTCAAACGTGATTTCGAAGAGGACACATTGAACTAATTAAAAAAAAATTATCGTTACTGATGAACGGAATTCTAAGGGCCTTAGGACGAAATTGACCCCAATCGTTTAATCTTCGATTAAAATTGAACTTCAGGCTTGTATTTCTGTTTCTCAGAGTGCCAAATTTTTCAAAATCTCAAAAAGAGTGACCCAAAGTATCTCAACGTTAAAAACTGTCCGATAAAAGGACGAAATTGATAATACGATTGATAAACAATGGAGATAACTTCGTTTGCGAGTGAAAGAGACTGAGCTTCGAATAATGCGCTAACGATTTAATTCCATTGATTTACGAGGGATCGAGTTATGAGTTTTTTCACCCCCTTTTTTATAACTCAGCTGGAAAAAAGAGAAATATTTTCTTCGTCCCAGAATCTCCGAGGAGCGTCAAATGAAAGATGGAGAATGTGGGGGAGGACAAGAGAACGAGGTGGAATCGATGAGGCACGAAAACTTCAAAGAATATACATCCAGAATACAAAATTATAAGTCGCGGGAGAGAGTGGCCTGAGGTATGGAAAAACAGAGAGCGAGACAGAGAGAGAAAAAGAGGGAAAGAGGCTCTTTGCTCTTGGCTGAAGTACGAGATCGAGGTTTCGCCAGAATTTTCTTTTTTTCTCATGCCATCTCTATCGCACAAAAAAGGTCGCGAGAGAGAGAGAGAGAGCGAGAGAGAGAGAGAGAAAGAGAGAGAGAGAGATAAAGGGTCGCAAACGTCGCGGGGCAGCTTTCAAAGTTAATAAATTCACCGAGTCTCCCTTCCTCTCTCACTCGTTTTTTTCCCTCTCTCCTCTTCTTTTTTCCCCCTCCTCTTTCACTGCTCATCCGCCGAGAGTTCACTTTTTCCCTGTCCATCGTTTCGCAAGCCCTCCCCCCCCCCTCCCCCTCTCCGTTCCTTCGGTATCTCCACGCAGACCTCCCGACTATATATAACGCACTTTATTCCTTTTTTTATCTCCTTCTTCGTGCTCTTTTCCTCCCCCTCCCTCCGTCTTCCCCCTTATTTTTCTCTTTATATCGCAACACAGCGAGAGGAAGAGATTGAAACTTAGTTTTAGCAAGCAAACGATAGCTAACCGGATTTAATAATATCCTATACCAATAATAAATCAGGTTTATATTTAGTGGCTCTCGCCGCGCGCCCTCCTTGCCCGGATTTTGTCTCGCAGTAGCGATGGCTGCGAACCACCCTCTTCGCACGATATATAATTCTAAAAAAATGATAAAAAGAGATGAACAATGATCCTTTCATACGTAATTGCATCGGGACACGTTTTGTTGCCGATATTTTGTGATCCGAAGCATCGCGGAGGCCTTTTGCCTCGAGCTTCGATTGTCAAAAACATCATTGATGGATTTTCGAATGGAAACACGTTGAATAAAACGACCGGATTGTAAAATGATTCGCTATTATCTGGAATTATAATTGAAACGTAGGAGGAAAATTGATTGGAAATGTCCATCACGAAGGGTCGTTGGAAATATGATTTTTTTTCATTTCCTCACGAGTCTTGTTCAGTCACTAATGTTAAAAAATAATTTTTTTATGTTTCATTAATTAATAATTTTTATTCACTTTTTTAAAATTATAATTTTTAATTAAGCAACAAGGTGCGTTTTATATTGTTCGTTTTAAGGAAAATAATACGTTTTTAAAATAAATTATCAATATTTTTAAATAATTTTCAATTCATTCATTATTCGAACAAATTTTTTTGTTCAAGCAACGATTTCAAATAAACTAACAAGAAGCATATCTCGAATAATTTGTTATAAACAAAATAATACCATTTTTAAATCATTTTAATTTTCCATAAACGAGATAATAGGTTTTTTAAATATTTTTCTGTATCATAGAATTTCTAATTTTCAATTAGTTAATAATCTTCATTAAAATTAAAATTAAAAATACGACGAAAATAACGCTATTAATATTTTAAAAAAAAAACCACGAAAGTATTCGCTGAGAATTTCCGTTAAAAAATCATCGTCGATGACTTTCAAAAAAATTGTTGATAAAAACATCCAATCGACAAAAACTCATCCTTATTGGTAATTAAAAAAACGTATGGGATCGACAATTCAAAATTTCCAATCTCAGAGTGAATTGAATGAAATTTCGCTTGTAAAAGTAAATGGGAAAGCCTGGTCACCCCAATTAGTAATTAAAAAAAAGGGCTTCGAATACACTCGTCCTTTTTCAGTCGCAATTTTTCATGGCAATTTTTTTTTTACTCGAGTCGATGTATAAAATGAAAAATTAATTCCTCATTGTTTGCCGATCGATTGTTCCCCATGCCCCAACGCTAAGACACACCTCTGCGTCGATCGTTGCCCCCCCTTTGGCCCCCGCTCTCTTGTATATTTCATAAAATGTACGAGCGATCGATTACACACACACACACACTCAGTGCTTTGCACGATTGGCTCGTAAAAAAAATGTACGGGGTAAAATTATACCGTACGTACATTGTAAGTACCGCATTGACGATTTATAACGCTATCCAAGGAAACCCCAACGTCGAGCAGAGAGCAAGCATCGAAACCGATATTTCTCTCGCTCGCCGCGCCACCAGAATTTCTGTACGCCACGAGGGAAATCTCCCTGCGGCTGAGAATGTGTTGCGGGATGTATTTTCTTTTTTTTTCCGACGTCCAAGATTTTTCTACTGCGCAAAGTGGAATAAGGGGCGTTCGTGCTCGGACAGCCGATCACAAACGATCCGCGATAACTTTATCGTCGCGGGCAAGCTTCAATCTGTATTCCAAGATTAATGCTGAAATACGAGAGAGAATTGTACATTTTTTTAATTTTTTTTCTCAATCTTGGAATTTTTGGGTCATCAATATTTTGAGTTCAACGCCGAAAAGTTTAGTGACGAATGATTTTCAGCTTAATTGTAGATGGGAGAATTTTTATATCGCGACAAATCCGTCGATTTATGTTTGATAAATTTGTTTGACACATTTAATATTTTTGTAACGCCGGAGAAGTCGAAAATCGCAGAAAATCGATGATAAGGAGGCTTCAAGAAATTTTTTCAAAAATTTTACTTTTTCGTCACGACATAAAATTTATTCAAAAGCAATAGAATTTTATTCAAATCCTGATCTAATGGGCCATAATTAAATTAACCAGATATATTTATTCAAATCAAACCTTTCTTTTCCTGCTGTAACAAACTTTATTCGTTTATTCCGGAAACGAAATTTTTTCACTTAAAGCTCGCCATAGATTCGTGGAAATGTACGAAGTTATTTTACCGATAACGTTTCGAATTTTTTGTTCATTTTACAAAAAAAAAACCAATTTTCTAATAAGTTCTCGTGAGACGAAGAATGTAATTGAACATGACTTAAGGTTAAGGATAAAAGACACCATTTTTAAGAATTATTATATTATTATTGACAATACAATTTTTATCACAATTAAAAGAACTATTTAACCCAGTATTTCATATTTAGCGCTTTGCAATTAAAAAAAAAGTCCAAAAATATGATATTTCGCAGGTCTTCTCTCGCTCAAGATTGCAAGCTCATATGGACTCTGCTTTAACAGACTCCTCGAAAACTGCAGCGAAACAAAAAATAAGTAAAATCAAAAATAAGTAAAATTAAAAAACTTGAATAATTAATAATTAATTCTTTTCAATCATTATAAAGTTTGAATCTTCATGAGAACGAAAAAGACAATAGACGTTCCTCTCAAGATGTACTATGAATTAATTTTCAAGAACTTGAGACCACTTTTCTTTCAATTCTATCAATTTATTAATTTGTTAATTCTATTAATTGCTACTACTAAAAATCGCAGGAAAGGTGATAAAGAAAATGTTAAGTATCCTTACGGCGAGGTCGACATAAAGGACCACCGATTTCTCTTGGTGGACAAGGACGTTGAATAATGCTACCGAATAATGCTAACGAAAAATGCGTTACGTCCACTCAGGAATTTCATGATGTTTTTTTTTATTTGATATTATTTCGTAAAAAAGAAAACAAGAAAAAGAAACAAGAAGACAATATCTACGGATTTACAGATCCACGGATTTCACGAGCTCGACAGAGTGATCTTCACGGAAAACGACTGTTTGATTTTCCCGAGCGTCCATTTCTATTTATACGCGGGAAAACTCTTTGGAATCAATGTAAACCGGTTATTTTAATCCTGCCGATGAATTAAAAGCTCGATTGTTGCATTTGCAATCGATACGCGGAAAAATCCATGCAATCGTTCATCAACAAAATGTCTTCACAATTATGTAAAAAATATGTCAGGATGTCAGGAAATATTTTTCAAAGAATTTTGACACCTCCAAAATTTCAGAAAATTATTAAATTCGTTTGTCGGAAAAAATAACATTTTCGCCCGTAATTCTGGAATTCATAATTTTTTTGCCACGTGATGCAAAATATATTTTGCAAGATGTACGAATTTTCAAATTGAGCGGTGAAAATATATATTTTTCACATTATTGTGACTTGCATGATTTTTTTTTTGTGATAGAAGAACTGCGTAGATTTTTTTTTTCAATATCTGCTGAGACAAGCGTAATAGCCTCAGGGAATGGAAAAAAAATTGCAGCTTCGCTGCGATAATTGTGGTGTTTTTCTTTCGCACAGATTGCGTAAAAGTTCGCTGCTTAATTAATTTCGACGGAATTTTGAGGACCGAAATGATAAATAAAATTATTTGATAATAAATTTGAATATATATTTATTATATATTATTAATATATTTATTTAATAAATTTAAATATAATATAGAATAAATATAGTATAGAATTTACAAATGCAACTTGTTTCTCCCGTCAATTATCAACGAATAAATAACCAAGGTCTTTTTTCATTACTAATAATCCTTTCGCAAACCGGTTATTTTTAAATCGTGCAAAATGCTCATCTCATTTGACATTAATCAATAAACTATACAATAGACTCTGTGCAAAAAAAATGTACGCAATTATATGGTCGATCAAAAACGCAAAAACCCGATCGAATGATAAAATAGCCTATTAGAAATTTAAAAAATCCAAATCACCGCCATATTGTAAATAATCAAAGGAAAAAAGATGGCTACGCATAACAACAGCTACATTCGTATAAATAATGACGTATATTTATTTTTAATTTTCAAATAACCATTTCTCAAAATTCAAATGGGAAAATGAATCGGAAATTTTCATTTGTCGTTAAAATCATATTTATATCTCTGTTAATTTTCTAGATTTTCCGATAAAAATTGCTATTAAATAACTTTAATGTATCCTTGTAAAATATCAATATCCCGATGTTTTAATAATCAGTCAATATACAAAAAAAATTCTCAAACATTGACAATTTTTCAACGCAAACAAACTCAACAATCATCGCGTGAATAAATGAAATAAAAATAAATAAATGTAAATATAAATCGCTCGAGTAAAAGCAAATCCCACGCGAATGGATCATTTCCACGTGAACGGGTCGATTGAAATACCTCTCAAATTCTAAAAAAATTATATTCCCTGGATATTTGAATGATTGAAAAAAAAAATTGTTGAATTTTTTTTTTCGTCGATACTCAGTGATTTTACATTCGCGCTAATGCACAGTACACGATACACCAATGAGCTTACCGGAAGTGTAAATAATGCAAAAACTCGTTCGCGGTTAATGGAGAGCCCAGCTGCGCAATTTTTTTTATTTTTCACGCCAAGCAAACTCACGGCAGACGCATCAGAGGGGTTTCCCGTATATTCTGACACATATATACATATATTTATATGTGATGCGGGGGTGAAGGAAGTAGTTTGCAATGTCGAGCTGCGAATTAGCTTGAATTTACAGGCAGACGAGCGCAACTTGCCCGCGGTACAAACATATGCGGAATTTACTATATATATATATATATAAACAAGAGCCACTCTTCGAGTGGTAACAGCAAAACATCTGTGAAATTCGCATGCACCCTTTTTTCCACCCCATCGCTCTATATCCCTCTCTCTCTAAAACAGAAAAAACGTTCCAGGCGATGAAAAACACTCAACGCACCCCGTCATCATTATTGCACATTGCAGTTTTTATTTTACCTCAATGTCCGAATTCGGCCGTCAAAGTAAAGCCCAAATCATCGTCCAAAGTGCTATTTGGAGGTTTAATTTAAAAAATGGAATAATCTTCACAATTTTCATGTTCTCTCTCTGAAATTTTACTCACACGTTCATCGATTCTTCAAAGATATATGGGGCGTTCCATCCCGAATCGGACAGTTTGAATTTTTTTTTTATTTCCTCTATTTTTTCATATTTTTTTAGTACCCATCAAAAAGTCCTTGCTGGTAATTTTTGAGATTTTTTCGATTACCCGTTTAAAACATATTAAATTAACAAAAAAACCGCTCTTTTTCGGTATTTTGGTCATAAGTTCTTTAATAATGGTCCAAATTAAAAGTTTTTTTTTTATTATTTTTTTTTTTTAATGGCCTTTTCAGAAAAAAATACAACAAAAATATTCGACTTGTTTTTAAATGAGTTTTTTGAGTTTTAAACTTTTAATCGCGTTTTGAAAAGTAAGTGTATATTTTGATTTTTTTTTAATTTTTTCTTTTACACATCTATCTAGTCAACAACTTTGACTAGTCCGATCGTGGGATTTCCATAACTACAATTTTTTCTCGATTTTTGAAAACAACAATTTTTTTTATTTAAAAAGTTTTTATAAAAAAGTGTCAAAATAAATTCTAAATAATGAAAAAAATACTATACAGTAACGAAAATTGATATTCATAATAATTGATAGAAAAAAAATTCTTTTTTTCAAAAATCGGAAAAAAAATAGTAGTTATGCAAATCCCACGATCGGACTGGTCTCAAAAGTTCTTGAATAGATAGATGTTTGAAACAAAAATTTTTTTAAAATCAAAATATACACTTACTTTTAAAAACGTGTTTTAAAGTTTAAAACTCAAAAAACTCACTCAAAAACACGTCGAATATTTTTGTTGTATTTTTTTCTGAAGACGTCATAAAAAAACAAAAATTTTCAAACACAAACCTTTTAATTTGGACCATTATTAAAGAAGTTGTGAACAAAATACCGAAAAACGTACGGTTTTTTTGTCTTTTAAACGAGTAATCAAAAAAATCTCAAAATTTAGGGTCTTTTGATGGGTAATAAAACATAAAAAAAAATTGAGAACATCAAAAAAAAGTTTTTCAAACTGTCCGATTTGAGATGGAATGCCCCACATACAGATTTTTTGTTTTTAAATATGCTTTTTGTACGTTTGATGGGACGAAAATTCAAAATTCAACTTCAGAAAAACTATTATCTTCACAACTTTATTAGCATTAATTAAATTATTTTATATATTAATAAATTATTATTATTACTCCAATTTCTTCTCCAGAAGTCTGCGAGCGATTATTGAAATCCCATTGAAATGAAATTCTGAATTCTGCCTCAAACTTGAAAAATGAAAAAAAAATCGTCACGCTTGGCATAAACATTGTTGTTTAAATCTCTTATACCTCGTCAGTGGAAAAAAAAAGAGTGCACGATGCATGAAACCGATCATCGCTTCAATCGTGGATCGGACGATCGATTAATATCTCGTCCTTCTCTCGCTATTTCGTGATCCAATGGGGCGAACTTTCGCCCCCCGCGGGGACATGTGCACACATTTCCATTCGGCTAGATAAACATTTACGTCGGCTGCAGCACGATTTCGACGGCGAAATTCTCTTGCTCTCTATCCCGCTCTCTATCGTTTTATCCCTCTGTCTCTCGCGCTTTTTTGCATGCGCAAAAACGAGAGAACACAACCAGCTGGATCGAAATATATCCATTCAGTCCCCTCGTCATCGTTACACAGACTCTCTCGTGCATAATAAACTATAAACCGAATTCTCGCATATATTTGGATGTTTATGCATACCTACAGTGAAACGATTGAATTGCTTTTGAAATATATCGCGAACAGATTCAAAGTAAATGTATATATATAATGTTTGTGGATGTTTCCCTCTCTCTCACAACGACGTGACACATGATTTGTAATATTTACTTTGAAATAAACCGATGTTTATAACCCTTAATCCTTTTCGGTGTACCACGTAATCTTCCGTGAGTTTACCGATCGGTGTAATAAAGTCTTGGATGAAAAATAAATTTCCGTCGTTCATTCTGAGAGTTAATGTTGCATTGACGGAGGAAATTGAAGATTGCTATCGAAATATGGAAAAATATGGTAACGAAATATAAATGTAAAAATGGTAAATCGTTAGACGCAGGATAAATTTACATGAAGATGGACAGTAAGTTACATTTGTAACGAAATAGATTTTAATCACGAATTACATGTCAGAAATGTAATAATCCAAGATATAAGGTAAATGTCCCAATTATTAAACAACTGCGAATCTGGGGATTAAATTCGGTGAGAAAAATATATAAAATCAAGACAAAAACCATCAACGCTTTCATGTTCAAATTATACTTTGATATTTTTACTTTCGAAAAATCACCCTTTGAATTATTTTTAAATGATTTCAAATGAAAAAAAGAATAACAATGTGAAGCATGCAAATGTCCCAATATTTGAACACTGGAAGTGCCTGTGTCCCTAATATTGAACAGCCATGTCCCAGTTATCGAACACTCGAGAATTCTTTTTCCGTTCTGAAAATATTATTTTGGGTACAATATTAAGAAACAAAAACAAAATCAAACACTTGAATAATCTTTTATTGATCATGTAAAAATACAAAAATTATATTGAGTCTCTTTTGATAGATTTTTGGTTAATTCGCATTTGGTTTATTTTTGCTTTTCAACTCGAACTTTATGTTATTTTTCTTTTCAGCTTCCTCGTTTTTACGTTCTGTTTTTGTTTGATTTTGTCGCAGCATTCTTGTTTTTCGACTGAAATATCGGAGAGCAAAAAAATATTGAACATTACATTCGTATTTTTAGGTTACATTCAGGTTATATTCTCTTTTTACTTTTCTTTTTATGTTTATTGCACGAAAATACAAATAAAAAAAATATTTGACGATCTTAGAGTTATTATTAAAAGAGTAAAGGTAAGTTTATTCGGGAACTTACAATTTTTGTTGGAATAAATCCGATTCACACGATCCGTCACGCGTTAACTGTCTCGATGTTTTGATGGGTTTGATGACGCCATCTTGGAGAATTCGAGTGTGCAATAATTGGGACACACTGCATTTTCTATGTCCCAATGATCGAACACCCTATTTTCAAACAAATAATTAATTTGAAAAAAAATTTTTATTGTTTTTTGTAAGAAATTTACTGAGGAACCTGAAACGCCTTTACTTTTTGAGATGCGATAATTTTTGAATTTTTTATACCCTTACGCGTAAAGCGGATTAGCAAAAACGATAAGCAAGATAACAATATAAGATAGTGTTCAATAATTGGGACCTGTTCAATCCTGGAAAAAGCTGCTTGGATCTTTATTGCAATTAAATGTCACGCAAAATTCAATTTTAATCGTAAATCCTCAATCTTTCCACATTTTTCATCCAAAGGATGCCGTGTGATGCTTTTTAAGAAACAATTTATTATCAATGCACAACGGTTACCAAAAAATGTTCCCTAAAATTTAGCAGTCATTTCACAACTGTAAATCGCCCTAAACCTTTTAATAATCTCGAAATTTTGAGATTCCGAAAAATAAATGAAAAAAAGATGCCTGGGGCAAAGATCAAGCCAGAGGCTTCGTCTCCGTCAACCCTCTTTCGTTTTTCTCCCTCCTCCGCATCTCTATCTTACACTTTTGCGAAAATACACGTTTCACGCGTGTATTGTCGTGCGTTGAGGGTGGTTTTCTCAAGCTCGGTGTTTTGCACCGGAGAAAAAAAAATAGAGGCGGTTCGCGAAAAGCGGGAGGGCGTGAGCGAACATTTATTCGCCGTATATACTTCGGCTGGTTATTTGATTGCAAGAGCGAAAAGCAATGTGAGGTCGAGCGTGAGAGCGGGCGCGAGAGTTCATTACATTATAGGGGTGGTTGGGGAGAGGTCCAAGCAGTTCGACGATAAGAGTCGCCGCGGCCGCACATTTAAGTGGTTCCACTGAGCGGTACCTTCTCTTTTCTTTCTTCTTTTTCCTCCATTTCTCTCGCTCCTTTCACTCTGGTTTTTCGATAGATATATATGGGAAAGGGGAGAACAAAATGGCCACTATAAGATGATAACGTAGCCAAGTCGTAGCTCAAGAAGTGTTTGCCGGATCGAAAGAAAAAAATCTTAAAAAAAGGGCAAAAAGAGAAAAAAAGGAAAAAATAGCGTGGTAACAGCGAAAATATTTTATTCGAACAATTCGGCTCGCCAAAAAAATATTCAAAAAATTGGGAAGACTTCCGAGAGATGATCCAAACGTGCAAAAAATCAGCAGCAAAATTCCGATGGGATCAGGTTCGAAGAATTACCGATTTAGGAATAGAATGCTTCGTACAAATGATGCTCGGAATATAAATTTTAAATATAAATATAAAAAAAGAGGGAAGGAGTAAAAATGCATATAGATATATATTTGTGTTATATATAAAGGGGAATGGGCTCACGTAGGACCGCGAGGCTTTTGGCTCAAGAATCTTTCGTCGGAGGTTGCATTCGCAAAAGGGATGCTCCTTTCCTTCTCCTCTTCCTCCATTCGTTTTCCTCTCGGCGCTCCGAAACCCTTTCCTGACTTCATCAGTAATATCCGAAGCTCTCGGCTCTTTTCCCAAATTATCTTTACACAAAAAAAAAACCAGAAAAAGAGGGAAAAGAAAAAAATCCAGATCTGGGAGGATACCGCCATCTCATCTTGTCTCGTCGTTGCATAGAAATCTTTCAGGTTCCCTCGTTCTCTGCCCTCGTTACGTCTTTTCCATCCTCTGGCTTTTCCGGTTGCGTCGCCATTCATTTCAACCGAATTAAATAACCGAAAAAGAATTTGTACAAAAATGTACAGATTCGTGAAACAGCACAAATATTTCATTGGACAATTTTCATTCAACGTTTTAAAAGGTCGTAAATATTTGACGATAGATAAAAATGCAATTTGGGGTTGTAAATAATCGATTCAATTTATCTTTCATTCGAAGCCATTTTATTCTTCATACATATGCAGGAAAATGCGTTAATGATGAATTTATCGTCGTATTTTTCAACACCTGGAGAATTTCCACCCCTCGTTACGATTGCTCATCCCCTAAACTCAGCCTGACCGCAAGAATAAGTTTCCATCAGCGTGGGCGTTGCAAAATGCCACGAGAATATCTACACGATCATGCATACATTATTATCCAGCCCAAAACCCTCCCTCCTTCTTCATATATATTACAACCCCGTATTGCGGTAACGCCAACACAGTTTCCGGTTAACCGGATGGTCTGCATCATGAACCCTTATATATAAGGGTTGTACATATCCTCTCGTCGAGTTTGTCCCGAAAGGACCATCGTGGGTGGGATCTGGGGGGGAATGGTGACCGCAAGAGTCACCCCCTTAGTTATATGATTATTGCTTTAATACAACCCCCGACCCACGCTCTTCCTCAACGACCCCCTCCGCCTCGGGAAAATATTATACAGCGAGCTTTCTCGATGCTTTTGTCATCGCTCTCCGTGCACTCTGTACATACGCGTAAATATATAATACACAAGCTTTATATAACAGAATTGCGAAATGCACATGTTCGCCCTGAAGCCCTTTTCCACGAAGGAGTTTACCCTCGTCCATAGTCAGACGTCGGCCCATTCATTCTCGAGTGCACGTTCTCCACTTCGTCCTCGTGAACTGTTTGCTCTAACTCCCTCGTCCCTTTTACCAACCCCCAACCCACCCCCTTCGCCTTCTTCCTTGTTCTCCTTGGGATTTCTCTCTCCTCGCCCTTTGAACCCTTTCCCCATCGCCGCCGCCCCCACCCCCTTCCTCACTCTTCTCTCGGTGTGCCTCTCAATTTATCTCCTCCCCCTCTCCCTCCCTGAATCCCTCCTTGCGAGACTCCTGGGTTGAGTCGAACTTTGCGACTCTATTTCGCTCTCTCGTAATCGCGAAATTTTCCTCCCCCTTTTTCGTCTTTTTTTCTCTCCTTCTCTTTTTCGGGACTCCCTTCGTCGAATCGCAGAGGGAGAGCAGGGTTTTGTTCGAGATTAATACGTGATACTTTATTGGAGCATGTATCACAATGTGCCATTGTACTCGAAGCTCTCCGAGGGGTTTCGCAGTGTATAAGAAGAGAGTGTATCGGTAACATGAACTACCCTGATTCAAGGTAGTCTTTGGAGTAAGGTCGAGTCAATGAAAATTTAAATAATTTTTTCGTACACGTTTTTGAGGGGAAATTAGTGTAACCGGGAGTAGATATGAATGAAGGATTATCTATTTATTGTAGATTAAGGGGGGAAACTTATGTAGATGGTCGAAGATGACGAGGAATTTCGGGATTTTTTTCCAACGCAACTACTGGACCAATCGTTTTAAACTTTGGAGGCTATTTTATTGTACATTCGAAGACTTGAAAAACATTGTTTTAATTTTTATTTTTCTTTGCCCGAAACTTTAACCGCGATTTACTCGAAACTAAATTTTCGCAATTTGTGGCAGCGATAAAAAAAAACTATTCATCCCATTCATTTCAACCAAATATTTTTAGACACATAATTGCAAACCCTCGTCGATAAACCTCTATTTAAAAAAAAATTAATTTAACAATCATTTTTTGCATAAAAATGTTCGGTAAAAATTCGATATTTTTTCTCTGAGTGCCGCCATTCTTACAATATTCAACTTTTGAAACTTTTTCTTAGTTTATCGACAGCGTACTTTCATATAGAAATTAACGGTTTCTGATTTTTTCGTTTCGGATGAAAAACAAAAAAACTACAATTGCCGCAATTCGACATCATGGGAAAAATTCGTTCGGGAACGATTGGTTGCAGGCTGCTGATGAATACTTATTTTCGATAAAAAAAAATGTTTTTCAAGTCTTCGAATGTACAATAAAATAGCCGCCAAAGTTGAAAACGACTGGTCCGGTAGTTGCGTTGGAAAAAAATCCCGAATTTCCTCATCATCTTCGGCCATTTATATCGGTTTCCCCCCCTTAAAATATATAACAACTAATCAACAACGAAATAGCTCAGTTTATGCCAATAAATTCACGCGCGGACATATTTTTAGTTAGTTGCTCTTATTTTTAAACGATAAATATTATTATAATTTGTTTATTCACAAAATATCTATCGATGTTTGAAAAAAGGTTAAAAGACATATTTTCTCTGTTTTTTAATATAATAAATAAATCATTTTATTTAAAAGTCTAACCATATAAAAGAGCAATATTTAAACATTATTTTATAAACTTTTTATCGAAAATTATGAAAAATTCAGCCAATGGTCTCCGATGACCTCAAAAAAAAATGTCCTCGTGCTGGTCAGGATAACTTATGACAGCTGAATCTAAAATTGAAAAACCAAATTTCATCTGTTAGTAGATAAGTATAGCTCGTGATTGGCGAAAAAAATTTGAAAAAAAGCTAGCTCTCCCCTAGACTTTTATTTCGATTGACTTGAAACTTTGAGAAAATATTCTAGACATATTCTCCTATTGGAATAAGAAATTTAAAAAATGGATTTCTCCAAATTTAAACAAAAATTGCCAGTTTCACTAAAACCGCATAAAAATAAATCATGGATTTATTAATGTTAATTGACTTATTTCTCTACCAAATATATTTTTTTTATTATACATCTTTGTTCTCTATTCTATAAGAACTCTTAGATCCTGAGCAACTTATTTCACATAATTTTTAGCTTCAAAAAATGTAATTTTTTTTTATTTCTCTTCTCAATTGACTAGACCGCTCCTGAAGGACCATCTTAATCGCTCTGTAACTTACGCAAAAATTAATATTTTTAAGCTCAATTGTAGTAAAATCGAAACGCCAGAAACTGCCCGACAAGCCTATCATCCGATATTAAAAATAATTTGTCGGAAAGTTTCCATTTTCGCGAAGAAAAAAAAATATCGGGTAAATAAATGAGAATTTTTTATCTGCCCGGACTGTATTCCCAGTTTCCTCTCTATATACGAGATGAGAAAATTTCCAATGGAACAGTCCCGAGCCAAAGCTAATGGCAAAATGTCTACCATTTGCCTAGACATATATATCCAACTATACATATATACATGCATGTATATGAGTAAGGAGGCAGACGAAAACTCCTTTCTCGTTCAGCGGTGCATTAACCGCACCCGGCGTACAGCCGCAGTCTTGGAAAGACTCGAATCTTACGATTTTCCTATTTCTCCATCTCCCTCTCTCTCTCCCTCTCTCTTTCCGTTCCTCCTCCTCTCTTTGATTTATAATAACCGGTGGAACTTTACGTCGAATCAGAATTTAATTAAACGAAAGCGCGATGTGATATTCCACGATATTTAAACTTTCCCCAACGTTTTCCCCAAAACGTTGGCGAAAGTTCTTCCTTCCCTGAAAAATAGGGCCTTGGAATATCATTCGAGGGACCGTGGATAACACGCGATACTGTTTCAACGTGTATCAGTTCGCGAAATACGAGTCAAAGGGGGTGGAAAGAATGAGAGAGCTTCCACTTGCGCCACTTGCGCGTTTTCACACCCTCTAAACTTCTCTCTTTATTTTCCGCGCCCTCCTTCACTCCACATCTCCCTCTTCCTCTCTCTCTCTCTCTCTCTCTCTCTCTCTCTCTCTCTCTCTCTCTCTCTCTCTCTCTCTCTCTCTCTGCGGTTTCGCGTGAGATCGGAAAACGTTAAGAGAGAAGAAAAAAAAAGTTACTTCTGGCTCTGAACGACGCCCTCTCTGTAACGTCTGCGGAAAATCGCCGACAATTTATTTCACCCCTTCGTTTTTCGCTGCGTTCTGCAAACGGAAAATGTACGACAGCGTAGCAAGACAGGCATTTCTCTCTCTCTTTCGCATCGCGAAGCTCGTCGTGGCTAAAGAAAAGCCACGAGAAAGGTGGAAAGTGCAGAGCGCACCGCGTGGAAATTAGTTGGAAACTTTGGTGAGTTTTCGCGAAGGGGCCATACAAGCTTCTTCTGCTTTTACCTTCGGCCCCGTTACGTGGGTTTTGCATGAAGGTATACATATATATATATATATAAATGTGGGAAAGATGTAGGTGGAAAACGTATTTCGGTATAGCAACAGAGGTTCCAACTCGGGAAAATTGCCTTCCGGCTCGCTCTTTTGCTCGTGGTACTCCTGAAATAATTCGTTCCCCGTTGAACCAAACCCGCACACATTTCCCTCCCTCTTTCCCTCTGCCGCACTTTCCACCACAGCGAATTGCCCCTATGTATATTGCGCACATTGTTTGGCGGTACACACGCGTATGAATTGCCGTTGGAAAATGTTACGTAAATACGGAGGAAAGCACGCGGAAAATGTTATTACGGTACTTCTTGTTTTTCACGGTGGAATTGTAATAAGGGAGGTGAAAAAAGGAAATTGCTAATTTCGGACAACTGAATCACGCATGCGCGATTAATGTCGCGTAATTGATTTTTTTTATATTTTAATTGACATTTTTTTAAAATTGTAATAATGATATATTTTTACCAAAAATTTGGTATTACAAAAAGGAACATCCAGAGAATGGGAGATAATTCTTTTTTCGTAAATATTTATAGTCATAACAAAGTTACAGCTGATTTCCCGGAAGGACTTATCGGAAAAGACTTTCCCGGCGTGCAGCGCCATTTAAAACCGGATAATGGGATGAAAACCAACGAAATTGTGTTAGTCTGATACTTAACCCTGTGGAAGAATATAATAACGAGTAAAATAGATATTGAGGGCTGAAAAAGTGAAGAAATTAAGGGGATGAGTCGAAGAAACCGTATCTCAGTGAAATTCTTTTTTTTTTTGGAAAATTGTGATGATGAATTTCTACAAAAATTTGTTATTACAAAAAACAAACATTTGAATAATGGGAGGCAATTAACATTTTTTTTAAACCGAACCTGTTGGGCGATGTTTCCCAAATTCAATCCCAACCGTTCCTATTATAAAGTATATCTGTACATAAAATTTCAGTGATAACTGCAAAATTACGAAAGTTAGACGACCCACAAACATTTTACAAAAAATTTAAAGTCCCGCCAAATTGACAATTATTTTGCAATTTAAACAAAATTTGCACTGAGTATAGGGACACTTGTACACGACATTTCAAGTCGATCGCCCAAACCATTCTCAAGATATATTCATTTTAAGGAAAGCACAAAGCGTACACACACACACATACATACATACATACATACATACATACACACATACATACGTCCGGACATTTTTTCTAAATGTGTTTTTTGGACGTTTTGAGACATTTTGAACATACTGACATGAAAATCTCGAAAAAAAAAATTTCATGAAAACAAAGCTTCCTTTATGAGGAAGCCAAAACCGATGAAAATAACTCAAGGGGTTGGATTAACCTCGAGGGGATGAATCTCGCCTTCTCGAGCGACTTTACAGCGAAACTTTATCGCATTATTCTGAAGAAAAAGTGAAACGTCTTCGTCATCATTGAGAACTGCAGGGGGGTGAAAATTTTGATGGTCATGCAACGACGCACTTTGGATATATATATATATATATATAGACGATTCAGCTGACTCGAGGAAAATACAGCGGAAAAAGGGAGAAAGCGTGAGCGAGAGGGTGGAAGGTAAAGGGGAAAAAAGTGACTTGACGCTTGGTATAGTCCGACGTGGTAGATGGAGGATTAAAATAATTAGCACAACGAGGTGACGGAGTGTATAATTCGCGGGTGTAACCAACACGTGGATATACGTGAAATATGGGGGATGATTTAAGCTAGGGGATGTCGAGAGGCTCGCGTGTCTCGTTTTCTCGAGTCTCTCGACGATTCTCTCGAGAAGGCGACGAGAAAATACGAAGAAAATTCATCCTTGCAGTGGAAAAGAGAACAGACGTGTATATTTTTGCAGGACGGGGTGCAGGAGGGGGTGAGAGGGAGCGACGAAGGGGTGGAAGTGGGAAAAGGGCTCCAATTTCAAAACCTCGCGAGTTGGAGGACCGAAGAGGACGTTGGAAAGTTAACCGCGCGTATCCAACGCCATTACATATAAATTATACATATATACGCCAAATATATATACATATTTTAGCCTACAACCCCCTTGAAGTCCCTTCTCGCGTTACTAATTTATTATCGAGTCGCGTCGCGTTTCACGTTTTTTTTTTTTCATCCCCCGATTGACTAAAACACACACGCATCTCTGATACGCGACCTCTTCACACCGAAACCGAGAATTCTCTCAATTTTCCAAAATATTCCAAACCGACCCTCAAAACGTGACACCCCCTTTTTTGGTTTTTTGTTCTGTCTCGATTTTCAGGGCAATCGAATGAAAATTGAAAAACGACGCTCTGTTGAAAAGGCTTGAGACTGCTCTCGAATCAGTGACGATTTAAGTTCAAAAATTGTTTTTTCGTTGAAAAAAAGGCTTCTGGTAACAAAAATCAAATCATGGGGAGGAGAAGCGTGAATTGGACGCCCATACCCTTTTCTTCTTGGTTTCCATATAAAGATTTTTTAAGGGTGTTTTGAGAGATACTTCGACATTGCAAAATAATATTTTTATTAAAAAATACCAAAACTGCGTAATTGTTTATCCGTGTATGATTTAAAGTGCTTTTGTTTTCTCTTGCTGAACCGATTGTTATTTTTTTTTCTTTTTCTGTTGCAGGTACGCATACACCGAGCTGAATTATAACCTCGCAAATCGCAATAAGGTCGTATAAACTAAAATTAATTTAAACAACAACAAAAAATTATCTAAATTTGTCGACCCAGGAAAATCGTTCTGTTCTCTCTCCGAGGAACGACGTTGGGATATTAACCGATACCCAGGTAGGAATTCACGATGAAAAAAGGGCTCGCCAAGCCCTGAAACAAGGCTCACATTTTTTAATTCAGGCTGAGCACCAGCCTGATTTTAAGCTTAGGAAAACCTCCGAATGATAACGCGGTTTCAGGCTCTTGCACACAGGCTTGACCAAAGGCTGGTAAAAAGGCCTGTACTAAGCTTGAAACGAGCCTCAATAAAGCCTTTACGAGCATTTATGACCCGTGCAGAATTATTTATTTTTTCCATATATTTATCAGTTATTACGATGAAAATCAATTCCATATTCTCAATTAATAGTTTCTAAGGGTCAAGTAACGAAAAAAAAAATTGAAGAAAAAATTTTTTTTGCCCCCAGTGGGGTTTAAACCCGCGACCCTCGTTTTACGCATATCCTCAAATTCAACATGAATTAAATTTATTAAAAAATTGATTATTTGAAAGTTCATGGATTGTTCCGACTGATTTAGTTTTCTTGCATATTCGCGGACCCTAGAATACGTACGAGACCAGACTGGGATTTGAAACCTACCTACCTATCGAGCCTAACTAACGACCAAAGACTGGGACGCCATCCACTACACCACCGACTACTTTTGATATACTGATGTAAATATCATATTTTTAGAACCCAGGCCGAGAAATAAATACGTACCAAAATAGTATTGAGAATTTATTTTCATTACCCGAAGGCCATTTTTCGGTTCGACTTGTCTTTTAACTTAATTTTAAAAAATCAAATATTGAATCAGATGAATAATAATAACAATAATAATAATAATAATAAATATTATTAATATATTTGTTATAATAATAATATTAAATAATAATGAATATTATTACTTAATTTGTATTGTTATTATTACCATTTATGTATTTGTATTATTTATAACATATTTTTAATTTATGTATATGCATGTGTATGTATATCATATTAAAAATATGTACTAAATTTTAATTTGATTATTTTATTCTTTGAAAGATACCATTCAGATATTATTCAGATACACAATTTCAAAATATTCTCGCACTTATTGCTACATTTTTTTTTCATAAAAATACAGAAAAAATATTACTTTAAATTCAGCTAAAAGGCTGACGATGGAAACAAGCTTGTGCGAGCCTTGTTTCACCGAGCCTGAGTGAGACAGACCTGGGCCAGGTTGCATTGCATCGATCGTTTAGAGCAGCCTGGAACGAAGACTGGCTGCTTAGCCTAAACTCAGGGTTATTTCAAGCTTTATTCAGCCGGTGAATTTAAAGGCTAATTATTTTATTTTATCACAACCTGAAACAAGCCTGCATCCAGCCTTGATTTTTTAGCCTTAAAATGCACCCGCTGAATAGAGCCTGAAATACCTAACCCTGAGTTTAGGCTAAGCAGCCAGTCTTGGTTTCAGGCTGCTCTAAACGGTGCAATGAAACCTGGCCCAAGTCTGTCTCGCTCAGGCTCGGTGAAACAAGGCTCGCACAAGCTTGTTTCCATCATCAGCCTTTTGATTTCCTACCTGGGTAGTCCGATCCTAATGCTTATTGCCTCGTGACTCTTCAACCCCTAATAGAAACTGCAATGAGACTTTGTTCCAGTGTTTTCTAATAATAGTTTTTGCGAGAGAAAGATAGACAGAAGGAGAGAGGAAGAGAGAGGTTGACCTCGTCGAAGCTTTAGCGAGGGATTTTCACGCGAAAGACGCGAGCCCATCAGCCAATAACACAACGGCGAAACTTAATTAACCGTCTTGTCATTCTAGCGGAGTGAAATGACTAAAAACCTTGCCGGTACATGGGAATTGCTAAAAACAGCGAATGAGAGACAAGGAGAAAGTTCCCGCAGGACTATAAATCATTTCGACTTCACGTTCTTCAACCCCTTCGCCCCTCCATTCCTCTGTTGTATCGCGCGGTGACGTAAAAAAGTCTAAAGTGGTTTCCGTGCATTGCCGTCGTAATTTCGACGTCAACGACAGCGAGAAAGACGCGAAAATTCCCGAGAATAGCTCTCCAATGCATCGTCCAAAGAAAATTAATTCGCAGTTCCTCTTTTTGCCATTCCAATTCCACAAAATTGGACCTCGAACGCTGTCAACGGTCCTGGATTGATTTTTGGAACTTCAAAAATTTTCCTCTCCCCTCGAGTGACACTTCAACCGCCGCAAGACGAGAATTTGGGGGTCTCAAAAATAGAGAGCTGTTTGCTCGCTATACTTTCGCATCCCTTGCGAAAACCACTCCCTCAAAGTCCCCGGAGGTTTAATAACAACGAGGAAAGAGGGTTTTCCCGTCGTAACATTGTTTGTAGGGCGTTTCGGGGGAGGAAAAAGGGTCGAGGAACGATGACGCGAAAATTTCCGGGGGTTGATACAAGGGGAGTCGAAAATGGCAGCTCTTTGACTTTTTACCGCAAAGTGGATGTCGAAAATTCGTGTGAATTTGAAGCGATCTTTCCAGGCTGAAAAAAATGTGAGAATAGCCATTTTTCGACCTTGAAGCCAATTTTTGACATTGAGGCTTTTGAAGGGCATCAAAATTTTTGAATGAAAACACAATTGATCCGATGATCCCAAACGAAAGGGCCCAACTATCCAGTCCAAATTCGCACCATCCCCTACAAGTTTCCTGTATCGGCTGGAGGAAAGGGGGAGGAAACAGAGCAGCGAGAGAATGCGGAATATAAGATTACAATATAGCAAAGAGAGGGCGGATAAGAGGAAGGCAGAACGCGTGTTATGTGTCTGACATTTAAATATCGTGGACTCATGGGAAGCAGGAAGGAGAGTCACAACTGAGCCGACGAGGCATTACCATCAATTGCGATTCCGGATAAGAAAAATACGAAGAGCCGAGAGAAGGAGCGGAACGATTCCCTTTCTTTCTTCCTTATTCGTGATTCAATCTCATCGAAAGTGCGTTTCCGCCATCGAACAAGCAAAAAAAGAAACTAACTTCATTTCCAACATCGATTCATTCGATGTCGTGAAACCATGACGTTTGTGGTTTATTAATAATTTTTTGCCAATTCTCTTCGGATTTTCAATCACTTTTATTGCTGCTTCAACATTTGCACATTGAGGAATTATTGGAAGAGACTTAAACAAACGCTATTGTTGGAAACTTTTTAAGAGGGTGTTAGTATAGATATTAATATTATTCTATATATATCTTATATTACATCATATTATATATTCATTCATTATATAATTAATATAATATTCATAATGATAATGATAAATATTATATTAATTTATTTAATTTATGATGAATTATAAGTTTATTTATGATAGTACATAATGACCCTCAAGATTTGGGCATCTGCATTTTTCGATTTTGACATGACTTAACTTTTCAACTATGGCGCAGAGAAAAAAACCTATCAACAATTTTTGTCTTTCATTCCATTCTCCGATGGCTGATTTATTATTTAAAAAAAAAACGATAAAAATGAAAAAAATTTCAAGTGCTCATAACTTTGCATATTATCGTTGACCGATTCAAATATTTCCTGACAAATTTGCGAAACCGATAGTCAAACTTAAAAAATCTTCCAAAAATCAGCCATTTTACTCAGCCATTTTACTGAAGCGATTCAATTTTGGCCAAAGTGCGAAAAAAAAATTGATTAATTTTTTAAAGCCTTATCTCGATGTATTTTTTCTCACTGAACACGAATTTACCAATAATTTCCACAAAAACTAAAAATTTTGCTGAATTTTCATAAAACACATTTTTTCCAGATTTTCCTCGCTTTTTCTCATGTATAATTTTTTTTTCAACGAAAACTCTCAATATTCATACTAGATATCTCTAAATATATTCCTATTAAATATTTTATTTATCATAGGCTTAATAAATTTAAAAAATTAAAAAATGTATATACTTTTTACAAAAATGGTGGTCAAAAGTAAATTTTCAAAAAGGAGGCAGTCGCCTTTCATTATCGATTTTTTTATGAAGGATAAATAACAAAATGGCGGACTTTTTTCAAAAAAGGCACAGAAAAAAAAGTCAGATTCCTCGGATCTTCATGAAATTTTAACAAAATGCTTTACGATGAACCCAAATAAAAAAAATAGTTTTTTCGAAATAATCAAACTATTCGTACCCCTAAAAGTTGATTAGGGGAATCAATTTCAGGCGAAACTTGGATTAGTATTGAAAATGACGTCATTGTCGTCAAAGGGACGCCGAAGGTTTGGAAAATATCGATCACGACTTTTGATAGTCCCCTTGGCGAACCCTCTCTTCGTTTTATCTCTTTCTTTCTCTCTCTCTGTCTTCCTCCCTCTTGGCATCGTGAGAGTTGCCACGTCTAAAAAGCCACCGACCCGCGAATTATAGTATCGCAAAGCCTCGTTGGAAAAGCAAAGGAGAGAATACCACGCTATAAAGTAACACGCGACTGGTACGGTACCAACTGCCATTGATAATACTCGAGGGAAACGAAGACTATCGGTGCTCGGTTGGTAAGTCAACTATGAGCAAACTTTTGGCCGCCCTCCCTCCCTTCCCCCTCAGAAATTGGTTTTGTTCGTCGAAGGGGAAGGGCGAACAAAGAGGGGTGCAACTGCATACAAGTGAATTTACCCCAATCACTGTTACTCGACGATACAGATGGATCTTGCATCGGGAATGAGCTTTTTTTTCATTCGACAGTGAGGAATCACGAAGCCAACAAAGTTTTCAGCTGATAAAATCATTTTTCAACTATAATAAAAAACGAAAAAAAATTAACATTCCTCATGTTTGACGTTGTCATCGATCCCCAAATTCTTTCCTGTCTTCAAAATGGCCCCTAAACCTAAAATTAACTCCTGCAAAAAAAAATTCTTCTAATCTAAAATTTCTAAAATTATTTCTAAATTCGTTGTAAAGAAATTATTCTTAAAACATATGTAAAATTCCTTCTGTGCACTTGAGAAAAGAATGCAATCTTCAACGATTTTGTTGACCTCTAAAACAAGACTTCTTCAGTTCCAGAACTTCTAAAATTATTTCTAAATTCCTTGTAAAAAAAATTATTCCTAAAACATTCATGAAATTGCTTCTGGCATTTGAGAAAAAAAATGCAATCTTCAAAAATTTGTTTGACCTCTAAAACAAAACCTGCTCTTCTGATCAAGAACTTCTAAAATTATTTCTAAATTCCTTGTAAATAAATTGTTCCTAAAATATTTCTGAAACTGCTTCTGGCATTTGGGGAAAAAAATCTTTAAAAGAAAACAAGTAAAAAAAAAAAAAATATCCACTGTCACGTGAATGTTCGAGGCGCCGATATAAAGATTTGAAACAAAGTAGCAAATATTTCAAATTGTATCACCTAATAAAAGAGCGCGGTATTCTCATTGTCGGAAAGTATCGCGAAGCTTTACATTTTCATGAAAAATTTTTGCCCGAAGATACGGATATCGAACGATAAAACGGTGAAACTTTTCTCGTTTCATGAATTATTACAGAAGTGTGTGTGTGTGTGTGGTTTTCTGTGTGCGAGTTTTGCGAAAACTCGCGAAACGATCGAGATTCCGGCACAATCGCGTCCCGATTTTATACACACAAATGCGCGAACATTTCTCGCGGCGCCCTTAAGGGTGCAATTCACGTTGGGTCTCTGTGTTGAATCGCACAAACGCGCGCCCTTTTTGTCGCAATGACACGCGATGTTGTACGTAAACTGGAAAATTCGCGTACGTGTTTGCGACCGAAGATACACACGCTTATTTGACTGTAGACCCTTTATCCCATAACCGGCGGTTGTTTGAACGATTTATACGATCGACAGCGGCCATATATCTCGAAAACTTTTGCCCCTGTATATCTCCCGAACTATAAACGCGTATAAACATATATATTATGTATAGATATACAAATATACGCAAGGAAATTCGTCGAAAGGACTCGGATACTCGCGAATGTACTCGCGAGAATTCTCCCTCGCCTTAAGGGGTTGCGCCACCCTGAGATTTTCAAAAAAACCAATTTTTCGTTGCCCAGATTTATTATTCGTACTTTTGGGAATAATTTAAACAATTCCCTGTTTCGAAATTCCCATTTTTCCCGGAATTATGGCAATTTGAAAAAAGAGGGATAAAGAGGAAAAGAAAGCTTTTTCGCTTTTCTCGAACCGATTCTGACAAAATTTATGATTCTTTGTCATTTTATCTTTGGTTTGGCGTAAAATATTTTTTATTTATTGCGGCGTTAGCTTTTTTTTAAATTCCAGTTTTACTAAAATTCAGATGTTTTTTTAAAAGCTGTTATTTTGAAAAACAGAATTGTTAATTTTGTAATTTTACAAATTTAACAATTCTGTTATTAATTACTTGATTAATTACTTGATAATAAATTAATAATTAATAAATTATAAATTACAAGTTCACAATCTAAACTATAAATTGTAAGAAAAACGTAAGTGGTCCAAAAGTCCTTATAAATGGTCCTCTATCTCGAAATTTAGAATGTTGTCCTCAACGATCATAGTTTCTCTGGTTTATATTCTCAATCTCTTCAGTTTTTCATTACATATCATTGTAACTTTATCCACAATATCGCGAAGTGTCTTCGCGAGGAACGAGATAGAGGAATAAAAATAGGGGAGGGAATAAAAAAGGCGAAACTCGACACCCTCAAACTTGGTCTAACGAGATCCTTCAAATTTTCACCACATAGTTTGGTAGTTTTCGTTTTTAATAAAACGAAGATCTACCAAAGGGAAAAAATTGAAAAAATTTTCTTTCAAAAGTTATTCAAAATTCTAAATTTCACATTTTTTCAAATCTTTCAAGTTTATTTTTCAAATATCTCGAAAACTATTATAGTTACGGAAAATCGTTCTGCATTCGTTTTGAAGAGTATACTTGAGGCTACGAAAAAAAATATATTCCGAAATTTTTTTTTGAAAAATGATGAATTTGGAGAATTTTGAATTTTCAAAGATCGGGCAATTCCACGATCAACATTACATTTTTGGTTGAATTGAAACAAAATCACACCACCCTGTAAATTTCAGGATCTTTTAAGATCAGTACAAGGCATTATATAAAAAAAATGTAACTAAAAATTTAATTTAATGCACGATTTTTTAAAATTCAAAAATTTATAGGTATTTTTGAAAGAAAAAAAACGCCTCTGTGAAAATTTCAGGATTTTTTAAGATCAGTACAAGGTATTATATAAAAAAAAATTGAACCAAAAATAAAATATGGAACTTGGATTTTCACGATTTTTGAAAATTCAAAATTCTCCAAATTCATCATTTAAAAAAAAAAAATTCGGAATATTTTTTTTTGTAGCCCCAAGTATACTCTTCAAAACGAATTCAGAATAATTTTTCGTAACTATAATAGTTTTCGAGATATTTGAAAAATAAACTTGAAAGATTTAAAAAACTGTGAAATTTTAAATTTTGAATAACTTATGAAAAAAATTTTTTTAATTTTTTTCCTTCGGTAGAACTCTGTTTTATTGAAAACGAAAACTTCTGACCAAATTTCATCGAAATTGAGAGGGGTCGATTCCAATTCTTGGTCGATTTGACATGGAATGACCCATATATATATATTTATTTTTGACGACACCTCGAGTCTGTTATTTCAACTTTTTCTTACAACTTTCTCTACGTTTCGTCCCTCAAAATACTCTTCCGTCACCACTCATGCGCAATATCAAACTTCATTTTACGTCGGTATAATATATTCCCATATATTTGAAAAAAAAAAATTCGTTACGCTCTCTTGTTCTTTTTACAAGGGTAAAAAAAAATCCCAAAGTTTATCGTCGTACCGAGCACCGAGTCCCCTTTTTTCCGAGCACTTAAACCATAACTTTTGGCCCTGATATGGGGCTCTTTGCCATTCCCTCTGTCCCTCTCGTGCCATTTTTGTTCCTTTTGCTTCCTCGTGTAATATTCCTTGTCGGAGGATAACGGCGAAAGACCGTCATGACGACGACGACGACGACAGAGCGGAGGGATGAAAACCCAGAGGTGGGTTAAGGGGACGAAAGTATAATGTCGGTTTCAGGGAAAAGCAGACGCGCGTGTGGGGAGGAAAAATGGCAGAGATTTTTCTCTATCGGAAAAATATAATACGAGAGAGAGAGAGGAGAGAGAGAGAGAGAGAGAGAGAGAGAGAGAGAGAGAGAGAGAGAGAGAGAGAGAGAGAGAGAGAGAGAGAGAGAACAACCGGCTGTTCCTACATTGGCAACTTTTCTTTCGAAAGTTCTGGGAAAGAAACTCCGCTATTCCACTCGAGGAAGATAACATCGATGATGAAATGGTAATATTAGAAATTGATAACCTCTTTCCCTTCCAACGAGAAACGTCACGAAATTCTTAAGCAAAGATTTGAATTCAAGCGCAAATTAAAATGATCGATTAACATTATTTTTATGTAAATTTTACCTGAAAATTTCCATATTCAGTATGACAAATTAATGTTCAATCGAATGATCATAATGTTGAGTATGAATGAAAATTGGTTTAATTGATAAACATTCATTTGGGAGCTTGAAATCGACTGCAACAGATTTATATCAGTGATAATCGGATTTTAATCAAAGTAAGCATTTAATCAGTGTGGAATTCGCTTAATTTGGATTTGCTTCATTTTAGCCGATTAAATTTAATAATTTTCGTTCATAACGAGTGGAATCGTTTCAACGAAGTAGGAATTAATGAGCTCGCGAATCAGGGCAATGATGAATCGGAAATTATCACGCGCGTATCACTCGTATGACCATCGAATTTTCATGTACTTTTCATTTAAAAAATTGCTTCTTTTTTTTTTGTTTTTTCGTACTGAGCGTGATCTGGATAGGATCTGGATTCAAGACTAAACACATCACCCTTAAATTTGAATCGTTTCAACTTATTCAGATCATAAAATCATATTGGCCGTACTTTTCCAGTCAACTTTGCCTGATTTGTGGTCTGAGGAAGTAAATTTCTCTTTTTCCCCCTTTTTCGTCCCAGACATGATCTGGATAAGATCTTGACTCAATATTGAACATATTGCTCTTAAATTTGGATCGTTCTAACTATTCGGATCATAAAATTATATTGGATGTTTCTTTTCTAATCAACTTTGGCTGATTTGTAATCCGAGGAAGCAAATTTCTTTTTTGTCCTCTTTTCTGTCTCTGACGCGATCTGGATAAGATCTTGACTGGTGTATATGGGGCATTCCATCCCAAATCGGACAGTTTGAAAAACTTTTTTTTTTATTTCCTCAGTTTTTTTAATATTTTTGAGTACCCATCAAAAGACCCTTCCTGTTAAATTTTGAAATTTGTTTGATTACCCGTTCAAAAGATATTAAATTAATGAAAACACCGCTCTTTTTTTGGTATATTGGTCATAACTTCTTTAATAATGGTGCAAATCAAAAGTTTTTTTTTCAAAATTTTTCTTTTTTATGGCCTTTTAAGGCCGTGTTCTAGTGTAGAAAGCCAAAATTTAGGAATTTTTCAACATGCTATGAAAAAAAAACTAAACATGTTTTTGCATTCATTTCTTCACCACATATTCATTCATTCTTCAATATTCTACAAAAAAATTGGCGAAAAAAAAATCCAATATCTTGACAGATATCGGCTGATGAAGTGGGGGTGGGAAAAAAACGTCTGTTATTTCCACCTCACTAATTACCGCTATAACTCCGTTAATATTTGGAATTTCTAAATTTCCTTTGGAGGGTACAATCTTGAGAAATCAAACACTGAAAATATGCAAAAAAAATCGATTTTTCAAAATTCTACACTAGAACACGGCCTTAAGAAAAAAATACAACAAAAATATTCGACGTGTTTTTGAATGAGTTTTTTGAGTTTTAAACGATAAAACGCGTTTTCAAAAGTGAATGTCATTTTTTATTTGTTTTTAATTTTTTTGTTTCAAACATCTGTCTATTCAACAATTTTTAAGACTAGTCCGATCGTGGGATCTCAGTGACTACTATTTTTTTCGATTTTTAAAAATTAAATTTTTTTTTTTATAAATTATTATGAATACCAATTTTTGTTACTGTATAGTATTTTTTTTTCAATATTTAGAATTTATTTTGACGCTTTTTTGTTGTTAGCAAGTTCTTAAAATTAATAATTAATCGTTAAGTCGGTTTGTGAACAATAACAACAGTCTGTTTATAAATAATAACAACAGTTTTTATTTATTCACGCATTTTTTTGAAAACCTTACATATATGATTATTTCCTGTATTGGAATATTCTTTTGCCAATACGTTTCCGTTGCTCATTGGAATAATTGATTGAAATCTTTGTGTCCCCCTGTGATTGACTTCGCAGTATTTTATCGCAAATAAAATCTTTCTTATGCATGTGAATAATGTTTCTCATGTGAAAATTTGACAGCAATATTCGGTAGACTATTTAGGTTCAATGGCCACTCGTACAATTCTTGAACTGTTGTTATTTGGTCATCGATTAATTATTAATTTTAAAAATCTGTTAACAATGAAAAAGTGTCCAAATTAAGTCAAAATGATTTAAAAAATACTATACACTAACCAAAATTGGTACTCATAATGATTTATTTAAAAAAAAAAAATTAATTTTCAAAAATCGAAAAAAAATAGTAGTTATTGAGATCCTACGATCGGACTAGTCTTAAAAATGGTTGAATAGACAGATGTTTAAAACAAAAAATTTAAAAAAAAATCAAAGATGACATTCCCTTTTAAAAAGGCGTATTTCACGTTTAAAACACAAAAAACTCATTCAAAAACACGTCAAATATTTTTGTTGTATTCTTTTCTGAAATGGCCACAAAAAAACAAAAATTTTGAAGAAAAAAAACCTTCAATTTGGACCATTATTAAAGAAGTTATGACCAAAATACCAAAAAAGAGCGGTTTTTTTGTTAATTTAATATCTTTTGAACGAGTAATCAAAAAAATCTCAAAATTTAACAGGAAGGGTCTTTTGATGGGTACTCAAAAATATACAAAAATTGAGGAAATAAAAAAAAAGTTTTTCAAACTGTCCGATTTGGGATGGAATGCCCCATCTATTTTCCAATCAACTTTACCTAATATTTAATCTGAGGGGCCGATTTTTATTTTCTTCTTTTTTGTTCGTCACGATCTGAATAGGATCTTGGCTCAATGTTAAACAGATCTCTGTTAAATTTGTATCGTTCCAACTTGTTCAGATCATACATCAGATCATTTTTTTTTAAATCGACGTTGATCCTTGATCCAAGGGAGAGAACACATTTTCGTTGAATCAGTGAATAACCTCTGCGCGCCCTTCAGATTCCAAAAGTCTTGAAAACCACTTACTCCAGCATGACGGACGCCATTTTGTTTTTCAGAAGATGCTTGGATATAAGTATCAATATACTTCTCTGTGGGTTTATAAATATCTACGTGTACAATGGTCGTGTTTGCATATAGCATCGTAGACGTGGGAGCGTCGCGACGGCGCCGTCCTGGCTGCACCCCCATTCCCACGAGCGTTCGCGCGTCACACAGAAGTCGATCAGCTGTTCCTCACCCGGCTTCCAGGAAATATAACCCTCTATACTCGGTACCTCGGGGGTGGTTAATATCTGGACAACGTCCAACCAGGTTATCCGCTTCACTCTGTGAATTCCCTTCGACCTCTGCCACCACTTCCTTTTTCGCTATCTGCAATCACCCCTTTCGGTATATTCATTTTCCAACCCTCACTCCCCTCCTCCCCGTCCCTCTTTTTCGCCCTTTCTCGCCGCGAAGCCTTTCGTGCGAAATTCACCGAGTGTCGTTTCGAGCTGCAGAACAAAAAAGCTCTTCGTGCTGCTCCAAAGTAGCGAGAAAAAAGTTTCAACGATAAAATAGCTTCAACTTTTCAGCATGGCTCCCATTTTCCGTTAGTCTCCGGACATATCGAGAGGGTTGGATTTTTTTCTTGCTTTTTTTTTGTTTTTATAGAGAAACGTCAAATTCGAGATTGCCGAAAGATAAGCTCACCCCGATCGACGAGAGTCCCATAATATATTTTTGGATGATTTTATGTCGGATGCAAAGAATATATATACCGAGAAAGGAATTTGGCTTCTCTGCGAAATATCGCGTTTGCACGAGATCCAATAAATACGACGCTTTTTCGTCGTACGAAAAATATCGGTTATCCGTTGAAAAATTGAGCACTTTTAAAGCTCGTCGTAACCTCGAATACAAAAGACGATCGAGCACGCAAACTTTTGACCACTTTAAACGGATGCCTCGAGGATTGTTGACCATTTTTTTTATCCCCTTCCAGATTTTGGAATTCATAAAAAGAAATCGCGACTAATTTGGAATCGAATCAAACTATTTTTCTATTAATTTTTTGAAATTAAATTGACAATTTGTTCGAATAATTATTTATTGCAATCAGTATCTTGCATTATTTTTCTACAAAGATGAACTTCCCTACCGTTTGAAACTCTACCAAATATCAAAAATAAAAGAAAAGCATACTTTCTCTACTTTTTTTTATATAATAAATTATTTTATTCAAAAGTTCATGCATGTAAAAGAGCAACATTTAAACAATACTTTATGCAATTTTCATTCAAAAAATTAAATATTTGACAACATTTTGGAATTTAATAAAACATTTTTTCATTCAATTTCGATAGAATGAAAAAACCAATTTGTTCGAATAATTTTTTATTGCAATTTCGCATTATTTTTCTTCAAGGATGAAGCGACATATCAGCATCCCTCCAACAAATAAACTCTTCCGTTTGAAACTCTACCAAATATCAAAAATAAAAAACCATATTTTCTTTATTTTTTTTTATTCAATGAATTATTTTATTCAAAATTTTAAGCATTCAAAACAACAACATTTAAACAATACATTATGAAATATTCATTAAAAAAATTAAGAAAATTTGCGAATATTTTGGGTTTGAATGAAACAATTTTTAATTTTATTTTATTGGAATTAAATAACCAATTTGTTCGAATAATTTTTCATTGCAATTTTGCATTATTTTTCTTCAAGAATGAAGCGACATATCAGCATCCCTCTAACAAATAAACTCTTCCGTTGGAAACTCTACCGATATCAAAAATAAAAAATATTTTCTTTATTTTTTTTTAATCAATTAATTATTTTATTCAAAATTTCAAGCAAATGAAAGAGCAGCATTTAAACAATATTTTATAGAATTTGGATTCAAAAATTTGGAAAGTTCGGCCAAAATTCAGCAAAAATCATTTAGTTTGAAAGTTAAAAAAATTCAAAAATTTCCGGTAGAGATGTTCCATAACCCATAAATATGTAAATATGACGGATAATCGATGTTTTTTTTTTTCTCATGGAATATTGCGCAATAGACTCGGTCCACTTCATCCCTCCGATTCTCACTGTTTCTCAGCTTGCATACCTTCTTGATTCTCGGAGCTCAAGAAATTTTCAATCAAACGCCCGGAATGCCCTATCCTACTTCGTTCCCTTTCTCGGCTGGGTTGCCCCAACCCCCTGGGGCCGATCTTCGTATCTACATCGAATGCCGAGACCGCAAATAATGCGCGAACGTCTCGGGCCTGCTTCGACTTCGAATCTTCATGAGAAAGCTTGGGCGTGGGCGTCGAGGAGGCGCAGACTATGGTGGCGTCTCAGAATTCTCTTTATAAACGTTCCACATGCCGCAACATATATATGTATATGTATGGAGAATGGAGAATGAAAATCGTCCTCTCGGTGAATGTTCCTCGCGAGCATGACAATCGAATCTCGAAGATAGTTGCGCGAAATAGCGGAGAAACGCCGCGGGAGAGAGAAAATTGTTTATCGCGTTCTCGTTGTCCAAAATAGCGCTAAAAATCGTCGGACAGAACCTCGAAGAATTCTCCTTTTTTTCCTCAAACGGCTTTTCGATGAATCGATTATGGTAACTCGATGGGAATTCGTTAATCCTATGATATCTTAATTACTGACCTTGCGAGAGAATTTTGAAAACCTCGAAAAATCGATCTAGATTCTCATCTCAAGTAATCTGTCATGAGATAAATGAATTATAATATAAAATAAAAATCAAATTAATATTAAATTAAGACTACATTGAAATTAAATATAAATCAAATAAAAATAAAATATAAATGACACAATAGACACAAATTCCTGAAAATTATTTTTAGGCTTCCATGCCTAAAATGTCAGAAATCAACCCTCATGTATTTTACAGCCATTCATCTACATAACGAAAATGCTGTCGACTTAAAATTTAGCACACTTTTAGAATTAATTTGCTTGCCTCTATTCCAGATAAAATTATTTCAGAAATATTATTTTTCTACAATAAAATAGGCTCCAAAATGGGGTGTCAAAATTTAAATAGGTCAAGTGAGGTATCATATCAAAGGGCTTTGTTTGCACATTCCAAAACTATTTTTTTTATTAATTTTAAATCTCACCGTTTTTTAATTCTGACTCAAAATTTAAGAAGATACCCCCGCTCTCTTATTCTCCGAAGTTTACTGGTTGTAGAATCTAAAATCATTCAATCTAGACAATTGTTTGTACATTACTGAAAAAATATAACAAAGTTCCGGAAATTTTTAGTTTTTGGTTTCATTTTCAATATTGTGCGAAACGCTCGGACCGTGCGATTCAGGAAAGGCCTTGAATTTTTATTTAGTATAAATTTGAGGTCACAAATCCACGTGAAAACGTGTTTAAGTAGAATTCTCGTTTGTAAATTTGTTCTCAGAGTGCATAAAAACATAATGCGAGTAGCTAACTCGCAGCGCAATTGTACTCGTCATTTCGAGGGCGTTATTTGCCGAGAAACATATAAAAATCTCCTACGTTTATATTTTTTGTTCGCAGTTCGTGTTTTCGTGCTCTCTTGTTCGGGGCCTCGTAAAGCCAAATAATTTGTTTCCATGGGTGCACGAGGCAAAAACATCTCGTTAAAGTAACGAATTTTTTTTTTTTTTTTTTAATAGCACCACTCACAGTCTCATTCAGCCACACTTGTTTTTTTTTCATCTTCCGTGGAAAAAAGCTGAAGCTCATGCATTTGGACTTTGTTCATTTGCGGGTGCATGAATTATTCAAAAGCGTCGTTGCAGACGCGGTAAAACTTTTCTCGCTCTCTCGCTCTTAATTTTGTAGTTTTTTTTCTGCTTCCCCCACACTCTTCGTTGCAATTATAGAGATATATATTTTTTTTCCATGCTCGATAAATATGCGACCTCATATTCTCGAGCTTGTAATCATCGTAAAGACGTTATTTTCGTTTTTCCAATTATTGAATTGTTTATAATTATCTTTTGGAAATTTGCTTCCATCAGTTAGTTTCTTATTTTAAGGGTTAAATCATGATTTTTGACAATTGAATTTTTTGAGTTACACTACTTGGGACTTTTTTTTTTAATTGACTTCAAAGTTGCGTAGACTATTCAAAAATGACATTCAAAAGCTTTTTCTGAAGGAACAAGCTTGTAAATAATTTTCATAGCTTTTTTTCGAGACACGTTTTTTCAAAATTATATTCTTCAAATTGGCTGGCTCCATTTTCATCCGATTGATTTGAAATTTCAACTGCAGCTTCTCAGATAGATTATCTATGGAAATATACACGATTTTTGCGATTGATAAATAATTGCATCTGCAATAAACAATTAAACGTCGATTCTTTACCAGGAAAAGAAGATGAAAATCGAAATTGATGCTAGTTTGTAAATTGTCAAATAAAAATTAGAATCTTGGGTGATTAAAAAAAAAACTAAAGTAGATTTAAAACAAAAATTTGATGTTCAAGTCAAATAATTACATTAAAATATATTTTATTTAGATACGGGACTAATAAATAGTCTATTTAACAATAAATAATCTATGTTTGACTTCATTTCAAATTTCATTTATTTCAAATAAATTCATTTTAACTAAATAAGTCATTACTATCATTGTACTTTTGTCATTGAGAGGGCCAAACAATCGATTTGGCAGTGATAAAAGCTAACGAAAATTACTCCCGCGTGACACTCTCGTCTTGAAACGCGGGCTAGAGAAATTCTGTCCGATGTATCCTGCACGTAAAAATATATACGAGTCATTCCATGTCAAATCGACCACTTTTGAATCCGACCCCTTTCGATTTAGCTGATATGTTTTTTCTTTTTCTATCCCATTAAAAACATTTTTCAGAAAATTTTCAAATTTTTTTACCCAACCGAAAAAAAACTTTTTTTTTTAAATAGCTATAACTTCTTGAAACATTGACTGATTGGGACGTTTTTTTCTTCAAAATTTTCGTCTTTAAATTACTTTCCGAAGAAAAATACAAAAAACGTTTAAGATATCAAAATCTATGAAATTTTTCACTTTCTCCAGAAAAATCCAATTTTTTTTGTCACTCAAAAAATATTTTGATCAATCCCGGAAAAAATGCCGCTCAACACGGGGTGGGCCGACATTGCCTTCTATTTTTTTTCACTTTTTTGAAAAAAAATCAAAGCTTTTTCGAAGATTACCACTTCAAATTTTTTTTTATAAATCACCAAAAATTTCCAAAGTGGTATTTTGGGTAATAAGCCCAGAAGGGAATTTTTTTTCATCCGATAACAAAAAATAGAAGCTATTTGAAATTTTTTTTTTTTTTATTGGGTAAATTGGAAAATTTCCTGAAAAACGTTTTTAATGGGGTAGAAAAGGAACACAAAATTTCAGCCAAATCGAAAGGGATCGAGTTTAAAAGTGGTTTATTTGACATGGAATGCCCCATGTACATACATAAAAGAGTGGAAGAAAAAAGGTGAGTTGGAATACGGGAACGCGATTTAATACGAATCGTTGCCGTGGATCTCGACAGTCGAGCGAACTAAAAAAGGAAAAAGGAAAATCGTTGTAAAAAAGTAAATTCACTATTTGGCACAGTTTGGATGGCGTCCACCGTACCGATTTTTCGATGTATATATATATATAAAGTTGGGAGAGAGATTTGGCGAGAGCGACGTTTGGAATCATGATCGGCATTGCAGCGGCTTTTCCCATTGCTCTGTGTGTGCGCTGGAGAAGGGACGGAGAGAGATAGAAGGGTTGGAAAAATCGTCGAGGGAAAAACGTGTCGGAAAGTTCGGGGCTTCGATTTTCCTCCCCCTCTCGACTCTTTTTAACAACGAACGCCGACAAAGAGAACGTGTGAGAAGTGCAAGACCAGAGAAAAAGAGAGAAAGGGAGAGGAAAGGGAAGAGAGAGATTAGAGGGAGAGAAGAACGTCTCCAAATCCAATCTCCAAAGCTACTTTGTATTCCCGAGCGCCGATCGGCCATTCTCGCCTCACCTCGTCGACTCGACATTCATTTAACTTTCGCCCTGTCTTATTTCACGTCACTCTCACGCCCCTCTGGCGAATATACCCGAGCATTAAGAATCGTTAAGCTCCCTCTCTTCGACGCCCTCTCCCTCTCTCTCCTTCTCTTATATACTGAATCTCATATTCTTCGTGTACGTGAAATATATATATATATTTATACACGGGTATTATGTAGACGATAGTATCTGTCGTAGTTTATCTCTCTGTCTTTTCCTCCGCCGGTTCCTCCCTCGCAAACCTTTTTTCTCAACCCTCTTTCTCTCGATCTCACGATAATTTCCACTTTTTCCGTTTTGCACTCGAGCCTCCCCCTCAAAGCCCCAGGGCCGAGGTCCAGAATCTCTCGATTACTTCGAGAATTCTTCATCTCAATCGTCAGTATTTCATACTCCAATAGAGACCTTTAATATTGCAATTGTTCCAGTAAGTTTCCAATTTGTTGCATTCTCTTCTTTCCAAAAGAAATCAATCGTATTGCAGCCTAAATTTAATTAAAAAACAAAACCCTGCGAATTGGACATTTGCACTTTCAAATTTGTGATCAAATTTGGCTTCCCCGTGAAGGAAGCTTTGTTAACTATCGAAAAACATGAGTAATCAATGTAAAAATTTTCCAAATTCTTTCAAATTTACTTCTTGTCAAATTTAATTTTTGCCAAATTCAATAGCGAACAATCTTGATCACTATTTTGAATGTGTACAAAATTTTAGTACAATATCTCGCAGATAGGCGATGTTAAAGTACGCTATTTAAAAAAAAAACCAAAATTTGATAAAATTTTAATCATTCGATCGATTTTCGCCAAATTTAATAACCTTGATGGCTATACTAGTTCCTTACAAAGTTTCACTGCAATATCTTGAAAATTGTGCAAGTTAAAGCGTTTACGCCATTGTTACAAAAACAAAAAAAAGTTGATAAAATCTGAACACCCGTTAGAATCAAAACAAAAAATTTTCATAATGAAGGGCAATTTGTGCTCGACAAGCTTGCCAAATTTCAGCTCGATATCTCGAAGCGTTCTTGAGTTATTAGTTATTTACATGAGAAACATTTTTTCTAAATATGAATTCTCGATGTTTTGGGACATTTTGAACACATTGGCTTAAAAATCTCGAAAAAAAAAATTCAAAAAAACAAAGCTTCCTTTATGAGGAAGCAAAAATGGTGAATATTACACAAGAAGGATTTCGCTCAATTCGAGCTTTAAACAAATCCAATTTTTGGGAATTTTTTTTAAAGAAATTTGGAAAGCTTTTTGGATAATTATTTTTGCCCTCCCGCAAATACACATTCTCGAGTTTGTAATTTTTTCCATTAAAAAATATTCATATCAATGGGGGTTAAAATGGTCACAGAAAAATCTCTGGGATGTCTCACCCCTTCACTCACAGAGCCATCACCTTTCTAGGGGTGAAAAAAATCTTTGAAAAAATATTATCGATAATCCGGACGATTGGAGGGAAGTTTGGAGCGGTTTTTTGGATTTGGGTTTGGCGGAATGCGTTTGGAACGACGGGAAATACGACGAGAGTGTCGGGCGCGTAAGGGATGAAGACGGAGAGTGGGGGGGAGGACTCGCGGAATGACACGGTGCTTGGATCGCTTGAGCGAGACTTTGAACAGCTTGACGGCGATACTTTGCCATTGTAGTCAGGCCGTTCGAAGCTTTAATGCGCGCACAAACTCACGGTCACACATTTAAGTCGAATGGAAAAGGCGCACAAACCGATGCCACATTCGTGTGTGGCACCGGTGTGTGTCCGATGTTATCTGTGGTTGCCATGGGGATGCTATTGATTGGCCGACGCGCCGACAGACGTCACGGGAGTCGCGGCGCCACTCCGACTATTGCTCGCCGCTCCAACAACCCCCCTTTGGTCGACGCTGCTTCTGCCCCTTCAACAACCAACCCTCATTCTCCATCTCTCTCTTTCTCTCTTGCTTTTCAACCCCTCCCCACAGAATCCTACGTATTCCACATGGAAGCGAGCAACACATTCTCGTTTTTCTTCCATTCTTTCACTCGCTCTTCTTCCACGAAAACTCGCGGCAACTTTGGCCCTTTCGCGAGACTTGGAAGGGTTTTCTGGGACCATCTCCAATTTCCCTAAGAACCCTCTCCCTCGATCATTAAGCGAAAAAATATCCTCAGAAAAAAATGAAACCATTTTTTTCATTTGGCGTTGAAATTCCACCCCAGAGTTCTCTCTGAACAAAAATTGCGAATAATTTTTTTTCTCGAAAATATATTTTCCGGGCAATGTACGAAAGATTCTGAATCTTTGGTGAGCTTTTTTTATCCCGATTTTAAGGGTGTCTCTTTCGTGGGTCTCTCATTAATGTCTCTCGCGCTTCGAGCAAAGATTATAACCGAGGAAGTGAAGTGATGCGAAAAAAAATCGAGTCGAAAGGTCGAGGGAGAGAGAGAAGAGATGAGAAAAAGTGGGCAAGGTTTTCCGCTTTTCTCTCTCGTAACGAGGGCAAAAATCCTTGGGGTGTATCGAGGGGTTGATAATGCAGCGGCGAGCCCACGTGTTTGTAACGACGATGAGAAACACGAGAAAAGAAACGAGGCTAATAATTGTGAGAGGCTCGCGAACGACAGCGGTGTCCATTGTGAAAATCTATATTGGGGGGAAAAAAAGAAAAAAAAGCGATACGATGATCGAAGAACTCGCGGCGTCTCGATTTCCCAATATTTCTCGGATATTGCTCGGAGATCTCAGATTCATTTCTTCTTTTTCTCACAATCGTTCTAGGATCTTGCGACAAATCGTGTCCTTAAAATATAATGATCCTCCGAGATTCGTTACATCGTATTCTCGACAAATAAAAATCCCGCGATCGCGTAAATCATTTTCACGCAGAATCGCAATTTTCTTTCTTAATCGTGTTTTTTCACCCTCATAATTTTTTTCCCGAAAACGATGAAATTGCAATAAAATAAACAACGGAAAGAAATGATAATATCAAAATGATCCGATAAAAATAACTATGAAAATAACAAAAAATAAAGATAATGATCAAAATAAAAAATTGCAACAACATAATAATGAAAATTTAAAAAGTATCAATAATATTTATAGCTGGGAAATTGGCAAAATTGATTAATTGAAATTCAATATTAATCAATATTAATATCTAAATGTTATCTTTTTTATTATGAAAATTTTCATCGAAAAAAAATTTGTTTATAGGGAAACGGGAGGCAAAATGGATGCCATGAAAAATTATAAAATACACGTTAAAAATAATAATTATTATCATTATAATTATATTTTATTATCATTAATATACCTAATTAAACTGACCCACAAAATCAGGTATAGATTTCATGTTTTCATGACAACTTCCTATGAGAAGTTAGAGAAAAATTTCAAAAATTGTCATTCTTATCGCATCAGAAAAAAAACACCCCAAAATACTCTAATAGTATTATAGTGACCCACTTTTACTTAAGTACTTGGATAATCCAAGGTCCCGAGCAAAATGTCCACCTCCACAATCGTAAAAAAAATATTAGACGATTAATAAAATTTAAATTAATTAATTAATTAATTAAATGTAATTGCAAACATGCGCCAAGCAGCTTGGTCCAAATATTTCAGATATTAATATGACGTAAGAAGCTGAGGAAATAATTTTTTCATCAGTTTTCCTCGTTTACTTGAAAAAAAAAAAATAAGGTTGGTGTCCATTTTGCCTGCCTCCTCTTCTATTACTCGTGTGCTCGAAACATTCTTAAAAGAAGTGAGTTGAAGTTGAAAGGGAGGATGAATGAGGTAGGAAAAAAGTATACCGTGAAACGAAAATCCTCTTCGGCTGAATCGAAGAGCTGGATTTATGTATACATATATATATATAAGGCATTCCACGGTATTTCGATCAAAATATCGCTTTGATGATTTCGATTTTCCCCTCAATTTTTTATATAAAAAAACACATTGAAATACATTTTTCCAAATTATTTCAGAATTTTTTGGTCACGCGTTCTTCAGATTTTTTTTTTGAAAAAAGGGACCTTTCTGTAAAATCTGAAAAAATTCAGAATAATCTAATAAAATATAACAAAATTTTTGGGCTTTGTTCTAAAATGGAGATTTTAATACTCTATGAGTCAATTTTTTTTATTTTTTTATTTTTTTAATTTGACTCATAGAGTATTGAAATCATCTCCGTTATGGGACAAAGCCCAAAAATTTAGTTATATTTTATTAGATTTTTCTGAATTTTTTCAGATTTTCCAAAGAGGTCCCTTTAAAAAAAAATAATAATAATAAATCCAAAAAACGCGTGAATGAAAAATTCTGAAAAAATTTGAGCATTTTTCTTTCAATGTCCTTATTTATATAAAAAATTTAGAGGAAAATTGAAATCAGCGATGTAAGATTTTGACCGAAATACCGTGGAATGCCTCATATCCAAATAATGATATACCAATGCGGGGAAGCTCGCAAACATCTCTTTCAGATTACACTACATAAACTTTTCTTCCCACATACGCGCATCCATATATATATTTATATCTGTATCTGTATTCTCTTTTCAATGTACCGTGCACTTCCGCGGATGATATCATTTCTCGGTTGCTCCGAAACGTTATTTCTCTGTTCATTCGTACGAGCACGAAGCGTTGTGCATTTTGTATACAAGAATACATATTCGTACACGACAGGTATTGTACATTGTTACTCTGAGCCCGTATCGAGATAAAAATGTATGCAAGAGAGAGAAATCAAGAAAGAGAGGACAAAAGATCGTCGATGAAAAGAGAAAAAAATGACAAATAAATCCTTCCGCAATCTCCCGTCGTTTCTATCGACAAGATTTTCGTCGGAAATGATCTTGGGGCTCTCTTTTTCTCATTGGACAAGGGCCAAAACGAGAAATGCTTCCTTTGGCCCTTGATTTCTCGCTAAAATGTGCAGGACCATTAATTCCCCTTTTTCTCTTTTCCCTGTTCAAAACATTTCTCCATATTTCCTATTTTTTAAAAATGTTCTCGTGTAAAAAACTCAAGGAATGCCAAAGTATATCCAAAATTCTTTTAAATATTCGTTTTATCGGCCCAGCAATAAAAATTGTGGCAACTACCCTTTTCTCAGTTTAGTAGTTTGGTTTTGCCCTCGAATTTCAATAATTTTCAATTCTTATAATTTTTCTTCGATGATGATAATTTTATTCGACGAGATAATCGCCTTATTCAATTATACGGAACATGAGAACCTGATATCTCGCGGTATCGAGGACACCCTTAATGTTTGCCCACATAATCGATCTCGAGTGTCTCATTGGCTCTCCTTAATTGTCCAACTGACGCGGGTATGTCTCCCGTGTTATCAGGGAGAAAGGGACGTTAATTTCGAGGGTAGGATTCGCAAAGGGCCAAACCCAGCCGAAATTCTGTGCCGGGTTTGCGTAGATAGAATGATTAGATTAGGCGATCGATAATCGTGTCCTTCGACGTGTTCAGCGATCACGCGAACTGGATTAAGCAGGATAATCGCATTACTGAACTAATCACATGACCAGAAGTTAAAACGCGTTTTGAAATTCTCACCGCACAACATTTACAAAAAAAAATCAGACGATTTTTCACTATTTCCCTGACCGATGAAATAAAATTCTCTCATCATTGGAGACGAAAATTTCAAATTTGGCAAATTTCGACAAATTGAGTATAATTTCCCTCAGGATCCGATAAACGTAATTTTATTGCAAATCTATTCTTTCTTCTTTCTCACCTCGGCTATTCTTCATTTTCCATCGAGATCTTCTTTGAATCCCTTTGTAATGCTTCATATCGATGAAATTCCACCGCCAATGGGAAATAAAAAATGTTCAAAACTCCCCCTCCCTTCCCGCGCGTCTCCGGGAACAAAGGAAACGCGATAAAGGCGAATATTCGGCGGATAAAAAAAAATTTTCGCCGAAAGAATATCCCAGTACTCTTCGTCTTCATTTCGTGTATACATTGGCGTATATATTTTGGCAGCTTTACTGCGTAATATCGAATCCAATAAGTGAAATGGCGGCAGTGAAATAGAACAAGCGAGGGGTCGATGTGAAATAATAATAATGATGAAGGAAAAAAATAGAAAAAAGAAAGACAAGAAAACGCGAAAGAAGAAGGAGAAAGAAGTACGTAACGACTCCCATGGGAGCGGCCCAATCAGGTGGCTTTAAGCTCGAGCTCGGACTAAAATGTTCAACCATCCGTGTATACACATATCTATATAACGATATCTCTCCGTACTATTTCTCGAGCGGGCGATGATACTTCTCAATCCTGTATAGTGAACAAAAAGTGGGTCAAAATGGTCCACCAAAATGTGTCAATGATCCTGATATCAATTGTCAATTCTGTAACTTATTAAAAGAATAATTTCGATCCTACCACCTGATATGATAGCATTTTTTTAAAATTGTAATCATTAATTTTTTGGTGCCAAAATCTAACATAATAACAGAGTTACAGCTAATATTAATAATAATGAAAAAAAACAAACTTCGTTGGTATATTAATTTAGAGGATTGATCAATGGAATTCGAAAAATATCAATTTGTAACAAAATGGCGACTGTCCAAAGTAAGAGTTTCAATTTTAGCAAAAAAAAATTCCAAACCCAACTCAAATTTACAATGAGAGAAAAAATTACTGAATTTGAGAACATAAATTTATTTATTAAATGAAAGTATTAATTCGATTATTCATTTGTTGAACCAAGAAAATCACTCTTCATTAAAAAAAATATTTTCACGAATCTATTACTCCATTATATTAAACTCTTATTTAACAGTAACAATTAAATGCACGATAGATTTGATTGAATTTGTGTTCATTGGATTAATTACATTGATCGTATCATAAACATGAGATTATTTTAATCTAAAAAACGAATTCAATACAAAATTATTTTTTTCGAAAAAATTATTTTCTTGCAATAAAGTCATTATTATTTTACTTCAAGAAATATTTTTATTTAAATAGATTTGATTGATTTTGTATTCATAAGATTAATTACATTTATCGCATCATAAACATTAGATTATTTGAATCTAAAATGATGATTATTTAAATCTAAAAAACGACTTCAATACTAAATTATTTTTTTCGAACACAATTATTTCTTTGCCATAAATTCATCATTATTTTACTTCTAAAAATATTTCTGTAGTATTTTCAATATTTATTGGATATAAAATTGATTGTGATTATTTGAAAAGAAGCTGTAGTAAAATAAATAACACATTATTTTATTCCAATAGAATATTTGTTTGGAATGATGAAATTTTTATTTCCTTCAAGCAAAGAACTATTATTTCTATAGTATACTTTAATAGTATACGTAAGTTGTTAAAAATTAAAAAACTAGTTTTTTAAATGTTTTCTTATGTTCGAATCTTCATAACTCCTAACTTTTTTCAAGTGCATAGTAGTAGTCGATAGCGTAATAGGTAGCGTGTTAGGTAGTTAGGTAGGATAGCTACGATGGTAGGTAAGGTCGAGGGTTCGAATCTCGGTCGGACAGAGAAATTAGATCGGAGAATTGGCGCAGATTTGTCTTTTTTTTCTATTTATCTCTTTTTGGGGTCACTAAACTATGCATATTAGATTATTTGGCAAGGGCTATATATTTTTTATAAAATGTTTAGCAACAATTAATAAACACGCATTTGATTGAATCAATCATTTTTCCTGTTGATTGGACTAATTTGTTGATTCAACAAATTTTTTTCTCAGTTCTTCCTGTATTAAAAGACGTGCATGTTTTGAATGGTAAAATGTGTTCTTGATTCAAACAACATATTACATATAATTGATAACATATTGTTAGATTCAAGTAAATTCGTTTATTGAAACAGAAATTTATGGAATTGACTGAAAAAAATGAACCAAGTAAATATATAAGGGAACCAATGTAATATGTTTTGGCAAATAATAAAAAAAAATTATTTTTTGCCTTCAAAACTTTATTTCATTGGTTCTAGTAATTTTTTCTCTCAGTGTACTTTCGGATTTATTTTTTTTCCTGTCCCATTTTGCCCCGAGTATGTCATTTTCCCCCGATTTTCCAAAATCCGGAGCACACAATATCTCGGACTCTTGGGCTCAACCGACTAAAAATAACTTTCGAGAGCCGCGAATCCCGGAGTCGTTTTTCTTTCGCCCTGCACACAGAGATACGTTTTTTTTTTTATCTCGTAATGTCTATATACATTGAATACACACGGTGTAAAGCAATTTCAATCCTCATACTTTGGGCCACGGGAGTTACCATGAGCTGTCCCGCAAATGGTAATGAGAGCGAATGAAAATGATCCAAACAGCGCCCTCTCTGTTTAGCTCGGAGAGACAATTCGTTGGTTTATCTTTTTGTCGGCGCGAGAGAAGGAATTTGTAAGCGGGCTAGCTCGTGGGAAAAGCTCGCGAAAAAAGTAGCACGAAGGACGTTGATGAGTTTGCCGGCTTCGGGGAACGAAGATATAAAGAACCTTAATCCACCTGATAAAGTATTTAGCCGATAGAGGGAGGCGTTAGCGGTTTTCGTGGGATGGTCGTTTTGATGTTGGGAGTTGGAGGCAGAGAGAGAGAGAGAGAGAGGATCGGAGGGTGGGGTAGATCGGGTTAGGGGTTGAAGAGGAAACACGAGGTGAGCTTCGAATGGCATCGAGGGGTCGGAGAAGTTTCAGTTTCCGGGTGATCTGTGGCTCCCTTGCCGTGAGAATCGATGCCGCCGACGCCGCCGCGGCCGGCCAATAACCATACATCGCTCGGCTATCACTCCCCTGGGATATGTATGCATATGTATGTATATACAACCCCAATGTACAGAAATATAGGCGTGTATGAAACGTATGTATACATTGAGAAAGGCTCCCGTCTAGTCGGCGCCCTCGTGCCTTTACCAGTCTCTCTCTCTCTCTCTCTCTCTCTCTCTCTCTCTCTCTCTCTCTCTCATTCCCTCTCTTTCCCTCTCTCCAACCTCCTTAACCACATTTCCCTCTTTGCCTTATTACGTCTAGCCCTGTTAAGCTCGAATGGGGCACATGTATTCGCAGAGGAGTCCTATTTCCCGTGCGTTACTAATGGCGAGAAACGTCAGTTTCGGGTTACTGATAAATCATACGAGCCTAAGCCACTCGTACGTAGACCAGAAATTGATAGAATTAAAAAAATATATCACTCGGAGCGTTGGATCTCGAGTTAATAATGGAATAAGCGTTATTGGCTTGAGAAGAACTGTTCTTGTTTCCGATTGGCTGCAGTAAGACGGTTCTTGTCTCTGATTGGCTGCCGTAAGACGGTTCTCGTCTCCGATTGGCTACCGTAATACGGTACTCGCTTTTGATTGGCCGCAGTCAAACGGTACAGGCTTTCGATTGGCTGCGGCAAGAAAATTGTAATAAAGAACCATGGGAGTCGGATTTTTCGTCTATCTTTTCATTCCATGTTTTTCTTGACTCCTCTCGCACCATTTTCTTCGTATCTTTAAGAATTGACTGTCGATCCCTATCTATCCTGAGTCATCTGGTACAAAAATTGTAACCCATTCGGCGGACTATTTCGGGGGCCGAAAATTCGGAATAATAATAAGATGACAAGGAGCAACAAACGGGTTTGTCTATTCAGCATGATAAACGCTGACAAAAATAAAGAGAGAGAGAGAGAACTGTGAGCGTGGGTGCGTGCGTGGCGGAATCACGCAAGAATGAATTCAACCCTCGCCGATCGTAAGCCACCCCTGTCTTTACAGTCTCTTTTCGCCATCGCCAAACCCGTGTAATCGTTTCGGCGCATTTCACGTTGAATTTTACAACAAAATATTATTACATTCAACGCCGAATTTATTTCAGAACTTGGGGGGAGGAGTGGAGGAGTTGAAACGGTGATTTATATGCGCAACATAAATGTCTTCGTATATACGTGTAAAACGTGAACCGGCAACATCGATCCCGAATAAATGAGCGCGCTTTAATTCGAGTTCTCGACGCGACACACTGGTGCGAATAAACGTGGTTCACGGAATGAGCGAGAGGGGATGAAAAAGAGAGACGCCAATCGACAAAGTGAGACAGAACAATCGCTCGGAGGGGGTTGAACGGTTGAAAATGTGGAGGGGAATAGGCAAAGGTCATCCCCGCGGGGCCAGAAACGAACGGAATGGTCCGTATGGCAGCAACCACCACCGACAGTATTTATGGTAATGAACTGAGTTAGTTTCAACCCCCTCCCACCCCCTTCTCTTTGCCATCCTCTCGTTTCTCTCTTTACTCTTTTTTTCATTCAGATTTCTCGCAGTCTCTCAGTGTACTCCACAAATTTATCATCCCTCTTCCTCTTCAGTTTCATCCCTTGTTTCTCGCAATATGGGGCATTCCATGCAAAATCGCTTCTCACGTCAATATTATTCAATATTCAATCTCACAGTCTCTCAGTGCACTCTTCAAATTTATCATCTCTGTTCCTCTTCAGTTTCATCCCTTGTTTCTCGCAATATGGGGCATTCTATGCAAAATCGCTTCTCACATCAATATTATTCAATATTCTATCTCGCAGTCTCTCAGTGCACTCCGCAAATTTATCATCTCTGTTCCTCTTCAGTTTCATCCCTTGTTTCTCGCCCTATGGGGCATTTCATGCAAAATCGCTTCCCATGTAAATATTATTCAATTAAATGTCTAGAATTTCGAAGTAGGAAAGAATTACATCGAGAAATCATAACACGACCGAGATAACGACGAAAGAGAGATGAAGTTGGAAAAAATGAAGATTTTTTTCTGCAAGAACTTTAAGAATTTCCCATCCGTATGCATAATGTGAAAATTGCAATTTTCTCGATTTCTTTTTTTCTTTCATTTCGGTCATTATCATTATTATTGTTATTATTATACTCTTGGTTTTGTAAGCTCCGTTTTTTCCGTTATTTCTCGTCGAAAGCAAGTGGAAAAAGCCTTTTTTCTCCCTCAGGAGTATTCTTAGAGCGTATTCTCATCACGGCCATTATTGCGAAATGAGAAAAGCCTCTTTTGGCCCCGCAGTCTTTCTCCCGCATCGACGAACCTTCGTGTTCTTTCTCTTACTATCTTCTTCCTCGGTCGTCGTATCGTCGTTAACATTTTGGAGCTAAAGGTCTCCGTCTTGCTCCCTCTATTTTCCTCATCTTTGCCCTCTCTCTCCATCTTCTTCACAGTCTCTCGCTGTCTCCCTCGTTCTCTTTACATTCTCGATAACGAGAGAGGACACTTAGGAGCACCGTCTGACAATTTGCTACGGGAAACAGAGGAAGAAGGTCGCCGCAGCAAAGACCACGAGATTGCTCGTTGAAGACGCTACACATACATACATATACATATATATATATAAAGTCTCGACGCTTATTAGTAAGAGTTTTGTTAAATCCCAGATCTCTCAGGCCACTCTTTCATTCCCTTGTTATTTCTCCATTCCGCTGTGCGGTTGGCATGAAAAAAAATGATAAAAAGTAAAGGCAACTGAAAAAAAAGATCTCGCTACTCGTATTTGCCTGGAAAATTAATTTAACTCCCAAATTGAGCGATTAACGGATTTAATCGTTTCAAGGACAATTAAAAAATTGATTTTCAGGCTGTAAGTTGTGAAAAAATGTTCCATCTTTACATTGAAACAGTATTATTATTATTATTAGTATTTAATAATAATATCATTGTAATTATAAAATTTTAAATGACAATTTGCACTCCTCAAATAAAACGAAGCCGAAGAACAAACTTTTTTCCCAAGATATTTCAAACTTACTCTTGAAGAGTTTGCACACTCCGTAACTTGATGTACATGACTAATCGTGCAAAGAACGAGTATAAAAATGGACGACCGTGATACGTGAGTTCCGCAGAGGTGTCTTTTATTTTATTTTTCCTCCGGCAAACGTTCTCCCTTGAAACGGTTGTCACTCCGTGCATTCTACTTGCAACCTGTTGCTTTCTGTCTCTCCCCCCACCCCACTTGATCTCACTGCCTCCTCTTCCTCCTCCTCGGTCTCTCTCTCTCTCTCTCTCTCTCTCTCTCTCTCTTTCTCTCTCTTTTCACTCCCTTGCTTCTCCTCCCGGAAGCTGAAGCAGAGGAGAAGCAATGTACCGGTCGTAAGAGCGCGCAACCCCACGTCTCTCTCATCTAGGCCAGGCGCCATCCTTGTCGCATCTTGAGGAGACCATCTATGCGGCAAACATCTCGCATGAGACCCCCTCATGTACCCTCTTTTAACTCCCTAAACCCTTCCTCCCGTGTCATTCATTTTCTCTGAGTTCTTCTCCTTCTGCTGCTCTTTTTTCCTTCAACCCTACATTTTTTACTCTCCTCCTCCTACTCCTCCTCTTCTCTTTCCTTCTCGTCTGCTCTCCACTGAGAAAAAAAATTACTAGAACCAATGAAACAAAGTTCTGAAGGCAAAAAATCATTTTTTTCCGTCAATTCCATAAATTTCTGTTTCAATAAACGAATTTACTTGAATCTAACAATATGTTATCAATTATAGGGAATATGTTGTTTGAATCAAGAACATATTTTATCGTTCAAAACATGCATGTCTTGCGTGCAAGACATGCAAAACATGCAAATGCGTGTTTATTAATTGTTGCTAAACATTTTATAAAAAATATATAGCCCTTGCCAAATAATTTAATATGCATAGTTTACATTGAGAAAAAAAATGGTTGAATATGCAAAATCGTTTAGTTGAATACGTGCAACTAAATATTTAGTTGTACAATCAAAATTTTTGTTGCCTGAACAATATTTTGGTCAACCGAAGCTCGGAATTATTCAAGAAACTAATTATTTAGTTAGACCAAATAAATATTTACAACTAACGGTTTTGCATATTCAACCATTTTTTTTCTCAGTGTAGTGACCCCAAAAAGCGATAAATAGCAAAAACACAAATCTGCGCCAATTCTCCGATCTAATTTCTCTGTCCGATCGAGATTCGAACACTCGACCCTCTACCTACCATCATACCTATCCTACCTAACTACCTAACACGCTACCTATTACGCTATCGACTATCGCTATGCACTTGAAAAATGTTAAGAGTTATAAAGATTCGAATATAAGAAAACATTTAAAAAAGCAGTTTTTTAAATTTTTAACAACTTGCGTATACTATTAAAGTATACTATAGAAATGATAGTTCTTTGCTTGAAGGAAATAAAAATTTCATCATTCCAAACAAATATTCTATTGGGATAACATAATGTGTTATTTATTTTACTACAGCTTCTTTTCAAATAATCACAATCAATTTTATATCTAATAAATATTGAAAATACTACAGAAATATTTTTAGAAGTAAAATAATGATGAATTTGTTGCAAAGAAATAATTTTGTGCGAAAAAAATAATTTAATATTGATGTCGTTTTTCAGATTCAAATAATCTCATGTTTATGATGTAATAAATCTAATTATCCAATGAATGCGAATTTATTAAAATCTATTTAAATAAAGATATTTTTAGAAGTAAAATAATTATGAATTTATTGCAAAGAAATAATTTTGTTCGAAAAAAATAATTTCGTATTGAAGTCATTTTTTAGATCCAAATAATCTAATGTTTATGATGCGATAAATGTAATTAATCTAATGAATACAAATTCAATCAAATCTATTTAAATAAAAATATTTTTTGAAGTAAAATAATGACTTTGTTGCAAGTAAATAATTTTTTCGAAAAAAATAATTTTGTATCGAATTCGTTTTTTAGATTCAAATAATCTCATGTTTATGATGCAATCAATGTAATTAATCCAATGAATACAAATTTAACCAAATCTATCATGCATTTAATTGTTACTATTAAATAAGAGTTTAATATAATGGAGTAATAGATTCGTGAAAATATTTTTTTTAATGAAGAGTGATTTTCTTGGTTCAACAAATAAATAATCGAATTAATACTTTCATTTAATTAATAAATTCGTGTTCTCAAATTCAGTAATTTTTTCTCTCAGTGTCTTTATCCATAAATCCCATATTCTTTCTTTCAATATTATTCATTTTCTTCGAGATCTCTTTTTATTCTTAACCATTCTATCCTCCTCCTTCTTCTCCTTCTTTTGCCTTCTTTCAATACTGTCTCTCATGATTATATTGTATTCTTCTCCTTCTGCTCTTTTCCTCCTTTCATACTCCATTCCTTACTCCCCTCTTCCTTTTCTGCTCTCCTTATCCTTTTTTCCATGTTTTCTTTTTCTTCAAATTCCGCTCCTCCCTCCGTTCTTATCGTTTTACCTTCCTACTTTTTGCTCTCCCTTTATCCTAACTTCCATGATAATGTTATACTCCTCTTTCCGTTCTTTTTCCCTATCTCTCATTCGATTACTGATCAACTCCTCCTGCTTCTATTCCATTCGCTCCTCCTTCTCCAGTCCTTGTCGATCTTCATTTATCTGTAAGCACACGTGACCGATCCATTTTTTTTTCAAGCTGTCAATCCAAAGTCAAACTTTGCATCGCTCGTCAAAGAGTCTCCCGCATAACTGAAGTAAATCGAGCGCACGTGTTGTAACATACGTTTTTGTTTTTGCATCATATTTGAATCGGTACGATGAAAGAATATTTTGCAACGGAAAGCCGTAATTGATCGTGCGATCATTGAATCGGGTGATTCCAGGAGGGGAGATCGTTGCAGCAGAGAGGAGGAGAGTACTTTGTTTTTATTTGTCGGCATTCGCTGCAACGAGAAAAGTGCGATGAGGCGGTCTTCGGCTGAAACACGATCAAACGTCACTTATGCGCGTTTAATCGAGTGAATTCGAGGCCTTTTGGTTTCTTTTTGGCAATCGCTAAACGACCAACTCCCGAACGACGTTTATTCGTCACGAGCACTCCTTTGGTGTCATTTAATCGGTTTTTTTTCGAATTATTAGTCTCTCCATCCATGCTTCTTGGGTCCTCGTGTGCGTTTGCGTGTGTTTAGCGAGGGCAAACGAGGGAGAGCAGTGGAGGGAGGCGCCGCGCTTGCATTGCACTTCAAAGTGCACTTCGTCCTCGAGTGGCTCGTTTTGGCTCGCTCTTTTTTTCTTCTTCGCTCGCTCCTCATCCTCGTTGCTCCCACTTGGAACCCGCAAATTCCCCGATGGGATTTTTCATCGTTAATTTTTTCAACGATTAAATATGCCTCCTCCCAATCCTCCATTCTTGCCTTCGCACCACGCGACTCTGAAAACTAGCTCCTCGCGTCTGTGGGCCAGAAAAAAGAGGAAATTAGCGAGCACCTGTACCGGAAGTTCATTGTTTGAGCCCTCGTGAACATTTTTTCGATCACCTCCGTCCTCTCTCCCTCTCCCCGCGGTTGGCCCGTAATCATCAGAACTTCCGGGACTGATGCGCGCAAAAATGAGCGAAAAAACGATCCCTCCTCGCGTTTCTGCTCGCGGTTGCGAATCGGCGCGAGCGAGGATTTGGAAAATCCTTATCCCGGTCGACAGATGTCCGAGCACCTGCCGAAACCAACGATCAAACGCTGCTGATCTCCTTCAGTTTTTTTAAATAAATTTTTTCATTTTTTTAATGACATGAAGTTAGGGATTTTTTTTAGCCTCAAACGACGGAGCGCGAATTTTGCGAAAGAATCAAGCAGCTGCAATTTAAGGAGGAAAAATTCGAGAATGCTCGTAGTGTCTCGCTGTGGTAACGCGGAATTACGTTGATGTCGAGCGGCGTTTGCAATAAATGCCAACGAGAGATTAATTCCGCGTCTCCACTGCGAGGATTTCCTTCCTTAATTGTATTTTAATTACCGCTTGAGCTTTCCTCCTCTACTATTTCTCTCTCTCTCTCTCTCTCTCTCCATTTCTCTCGTTCTCTGCGCTATGTTTGCGCTCATCAGAGCAGGCACTTTACTCGAATAAACATCGTTGAAACCGTCTCGCGTACTGCTGAAAGTACGACAGCCCCAAAATCACAATCACCGATTTCACGACTCTAACTCACACTTGCAATTGTCGCGCTTTATCTGGAATCCAAAACAAAAGCTTTCCTCCGTGATTGTGGCACGTTCAGTCAAGTCTGATTTCACTGAGAAACTTTGAAATTTATTTTTTAAAGAAATTCATGAAAATTTTCATTTTTTTGTGAACGAATTTCTTTGCTAACGCGAAAGCTAATATAATCGTCTAGTAACTGTAGATTTTCACCCAAAAAATATATGCAGTGTTTTCCAAGCGTCAATTTGAAAAATGCTAAATTTCTATACAGATATAAAATTACGAATTAAAAAAAAAATCCTAAACGAGGGGTGAAAAAATTGCCAATGTTTGTGAATTTTTTTTTCATAGACAAAACTACTTATTAAAGGATCGGATTATTGTGATTTTATCAAGTATATCATCAACTTATTTCATAGTAATTTTTGTCAGAAGATTTTCGTAATTAACATAAATAGGGGAATGTGGGGCAAAGTGGACACGCGAAAAATTTCAAATTTGGGGGCAAAAAAGTGGACGCGAGCTGAAACTGAAAATAATGTCAAGGTCATAAAATTATTACTTCGAATTCAGACTATATCTGCACAATTCCCGTAACGTTTCATATACTGTTGAACAATATATTCAAAATAAAAAGCACAAAACACGGAAATCGTAGAATAAAAAAAAAAAATTTCACAAATTTAAAAAACTAATGGAAAATGAATTTCACGACTCAAAAGTCGATGAATATGTGAAAATGATTTATTCACTAGCAAAGTGAATTCATAGTACATTTTCCACATGGCAAAAATTGGAGCAAAGTGACTCTGAAGATTTACCTCGTTTTTTTTTTAATTTCATTCGAGGAATGATTATACTGGGTTTATTTCTCTGTTTATATTGTTAAGTTCATATTTTATTCGGGCATAGTCGATTACACTGTCTCTATTTTCAAGAATCACCAAGTATAGATTTTTCTGCATCTGAGAAGGCGTGTCCATTTTGCCCCCAAATTTTGTTTTTTACAAAATTCAAAAAACAAGAATGGGAAATGAATTTCACGACTCAAAAGTCGATGAATAAATGAAAATACCATGATTTATTCACTAACAAAGTGAATTCATAGTATATTTTCTCCGGGGAAAAAATTGGAGCAAAGTGGATCTGAAGAATTGCCACGTTTTTTTTTAAATTTCATTCGAGGAACGGTTCTATTGGCTTTATTTCTTTGTTTATATTGTTAAGTTCATATTTTATTCGGGCATAGTCGATTACAGTGTCTCTATTTTCGAGAATCACTAAGTATAGATTTTTCTGCACCTGAGGAGACGTGACCATTTTGCCCCCAAATTTTTTTTCAAAATCACAGTCATTAGGTTCGGGAATCAATTTTGGGACATAAAAGTAGTTAAAAGACCGTATGCTTACCGACGAAAATCGTTAAATTCCTTAAATGTCCACTTTGCCCCACATTCCCCTATATAGATATTATCTTAACAAGAACAAAAATTGACTCTCCATTCTCATATCAATATCTTAGTGAAGGGTTATCTGAAAATAAATTTAATTAAAAAAAAAAAATTTCTTCGATTATTTACAAATTGGCGATGAATTCTTATCCAAAAACATATACTTAAAAAAAATTCAACAATTTTTTTTTAGTTTTTCTCTTCGATTATAAACATCCATAATTCATTCTTCCAGTCTTACATAAAAACATACATAAAATTATCTTACATAAAATTATCGAACCTCCAAACATAAAATCAACTGAGGACATTTTTCATCTAACAATTTGATGGAAGGGCCATCGGGTTTCTCACGTCATCGACGAGCTTGTCTGGAAGCCTGGAGTACGTCGTTGACGAGCGAGACTTCAACGGGGCATATTTAATTTTTTTTCACCCACGCCCGTGGACTCTTTGATATAGTGAAACTCTCAATGTTCGTCATTGAGCTTTGCCCTTGTGCCCTCAGTGAGATTCCATACAGCGAGGAAATATTAGAGCATAGACTGGAAAAAGAACGCACGTTTGCTTCGGCATCAGCGTTTTTTCTCTTCCTCGTTTTTTTTTCTCTCTCTCCACCTTTGATGTGTTATTCGAGAGACTTCTAGGCTGTTGGACAACGGTGTCAGGCGACTCAGAGTCAAAGCTGCAAAAAGCGAGCGTGAAAAAGGGATTAAAGGGAAGAACTCCAATGGGAGAGCAGGTATTTCGTTCAGCATTTTGTTTTTTTATTTTTTCCTCAAAATCCCCTCCATTTTTTTTGTACCACAAGATGAAGAAAAAGAGAAAGAGAGAGAGAGAGAGAGAGAGAGAGAGAGAGAGAGAGAGAGAGAGAGAAAATCCTTCAGCATCTTTGACTTCTTCGTTCTCTCGACTTTTCGCATGATTCCATCTAGATTTTCTTTTTCTTTTTTTTTTTTGATTCGGTTCCTCTGATATTCTCCGTAACTTGAAAAGACCTTTGGAAAAATTCGCCCTGGCAGGGTTCTCCTTCGCAGCCGTTATTCCGCGGCTTCTTCTTTGAGACGAGGAATCCACGTGAAACGTCCAAACGACTTTCTTTCCTCTCCCCTTTTTTCCCATCGATATATCTATATCCCCGTGACTTTTCAAAGAATTACCTGCTCCTTTGACGCCTCTCTCCTAATTCGCCAAATTGTTATTCTTTGAGAAATTCCAACGCCGTGAAGCTGCACCTTCACTCTTCCAAGAGCGAAGAGGAGCAAAATAGAGGCAGAGGGTGATCTTATTTTCCCATCGTTTTTCCGAGTCTCTGACGCCTCGTCGCTCCGGTTTCCTACCTTTTCCTTCTGGTATATTCCATCGGTATCGCGAAGGTTTCTCACCTCATCGTCGCCCAGGAACCCCATATCCCTTTGACGAACTTCCAATTCCGTTTACCCCTAACGCCGGGCACCAAAGTAAGAGGAAAAACTACCTTCGGGAATGCGACGTAACCAGTCGTTGAACAGGAAAAAAAAACAGGAGATCGTTTGCCAATTTTATCATCGGGCGCACGAACGAGACCCACGAAGAGGTCAAGAAAAGGAGGATGAAGAAGAAAAAGAGAAATTGCTGGTAACGAGCCTTCGTGAATCTCGAAGGAGAGTGGAAGAGGTGAGCGGGAATGAGCAGAGAGGAATAAAGTGGGGAAGATTGAGAATTGAGCTTACGGAGGTGCCCTATTAATTCGTTTAATTGTGCTGACGAATCGAAACGCTCAAGGACTCGAATCTTCCTCGTACCCTCCACTTTCCCAACCCCTTTATACCTTAACCCCACTTCATGAACGTTGCCGGTTGAGTCACGTGCAAATTATCGCGAATTTTCAGACTCGTAAGGACACCGGAATGAGAGAGACTCGTGCCAAGATTGGCAGTTGTTCGTCCTTTCCACGCTGAGCTTGTCGGGGGTGCGATGGTGAGCTTGAGGGGGTGATTTCGAGGCAAGTTGCGATAAAGCGAGAGGCAATGAAAGACGGTGGGGGACGGGGAGAGGAAGCTAGCTAAAGTGAGAGATATAAGAGAGAAAAAGATAAAGACGAGTGGGAACGAGGGTGGAGTTTCGCGGACCTGAGGCAGCACAACCCTTAACTCGAGAGCACCGAGGCTCTGCTTTATAGATATATACAAGTTGGGTAGACAGCTAGGGTACTTCAGCATCTGCAGCGCACACAATCATCCAGTTTTCTCCGTGATTCGAAAGAGGTCTTCATTAAACGATAACTCGCTTCTCTCCAAATAATTCCCATCAGTTTTTCCCTACAACTCGTCAAGGCAACCCCTAAATTCTTACCTTCCCCTCGATCATTCCTTCTCCTCAATCTCCTCTCCCAACAATTTCACACAGAAATTTTTCCAACTGCCTGGAAAATCGTTTCATCCGATCCGGCTTTTCATTCCTCATTCTCTCCCTCGGAAATCCCTATCGTTGCTTTTTTATGGGTACACAAGGCCCAAAAGTTGATCGGTCGAACAGACGGGTTGATTCTCTTTGCAAACAGCTGACGCTGACGTCTTCGTGACAACGATCACGACGAGTCCCTCTCGTAAAACAAAAAAGAAGATTGAGAAGCCATCTAATCAAGTCGAGAAAAGTTTTACCCGATTTTCAAGAAGAAAAACACATTCGTCGCCATTCCGTTGGAGCCATGAAGTTCTCTTCTTCTTCTTTTATCGCCTCTGCCAAGCCAAGAGTCCACCTTGCTTTTCTTCGTTAATTCTCACACTTTCTCCTACTTTCTGTTGCCATATCGTCCGTCCCTCAGACTGGAGGGAATTCTGTTTCAGCGTGAGAGGAAACTCCGATAGAAGAGACTCTGTACACGGTTGGACTGGCCACGATTGAACGCAGCCTTCCCAGCAGTTTTCGAATTAACTCCTCTTCCGCGTCTTGGCACAGAGCCCCATCGTCGTCGGAAAGTCGTGAGACCAAAAGCACGAGAGGAAGGGAGTGAACTACAGACGGAGAGAGAGAGAGAGAGAGAAAGCTGATGGCAAATGCTTGGGTGACGTGGGTAGTAATAGTTGAAGTGGAATCGTGCTTCGTGCAAAATCAGCCAAGAGTAAAAGCCTGAGAGAAGGGGGAGGGCCCACACGAATCGACGATGCTGGGTTTTCTTCGTCTCATATACGATGTATAAGCCATCATCGGAAAGTACGAATGTCCCAAGGAGTTGGCAGAGTGGATGGCGCTCGCTCTATCAGATATTCCCCTGTATGCGCTGATTCTTCAGATTCGACGTTGAATTGTTTGGGAGAGAAAAGATCCTTTATTCCGCAGGGTTTTGTATCGCGACTACTCGGAGAATTGATATAATTTCCCTGGTATTTCTCTCTCTCTCTCGCTGTCTCTGGGGGAAAATTGATGCTCGTGACAGTGACGATGTCGACGATAAAATTCGTCAAGTGCGCCCAGTTTACATATGAAAGAAGTGGAAACAGCGGATCGGCAGCGATGAGAGCCAATGACTAGTTTGCCGGTAATTGCGACGACAACTTTTAAATAGGATGGTTATGGAGAGAGAAAGGGTGGAGGATTGGCCGAGTTGAAACTGATTGCGGTTTTAAATCGGGATCATAATCGTATCAATGCTGACTGTGAAGTTTGACTAGGTTCTTTAACAAGCTTATTTCACGGGTTTCATTGTGCCTCCCTTCATTCTTTGATCTTCGATTCAACCAAATGTTATCAAGAAGTTTATGGAGGTTTATCTGAGAGATAGTTGAGGTTTGATCATTATGAGAAATCGGGTTTTTTTATATTTTGCCAAAGTACGTGTAACCAAAAATATTTTGTTAAAATTTTATGAAGATTCGAGCAGTTTAACTATATTTTTTCGTGACTTTTACTCCAACTTTAGACGCGTTTTACTCAGAACAATGTTTTAGGGTTCGTTCTTGATCAAACTTAAACCACACACAGGTTTCATTTTTACTATTTTTTTGTTGCAAAAACTAATGAAAAAATATAACGTTTTCTGAAAAAGTTCGCCATTTTGTTATTCATGAATAAGTTGGGCCCAATTCTAAAGCTCTCAGATTTTTTTAGTCCTGATAATTCTGCATTAAAAAACGCGATAACCAAAGTCACCTGCCCACTTTTTAAGGAATTACATTTGTCAGCCATTTTTATGTATAAAATAGATTTTAAAAAATTTTGATATGTATTTTAGGAGTATATTTATCAAATCCTAAAAGAATAATATCAATATTTATATCAGAAACCTTAAAAAAAAATCCTAAAAATAGCAATTTCTTTTTGAGCGTCCAAAATCTTATAATCCCTTCATCATATGCAGCGGTCATTTAGTCCGCCATTTTGTCATTTATCCATGAGTATTGAAATCTAGTCCTGACTGAAGCCAAATCTTGAGATCTCAGATTTTTTGCTTTCCCATGATCCTTCATAAAAAGAAGTCAATAACGAAAATCACCTACCTACTTTTTGAGGTTCCACTCTTCTCTGCCAATTTTGTGTGTAACAAAGGTTTAAAATAAATTTCAAACAATGTACGTATTTAAAGTACATTTGTCAAGCTCCAAAAGAATAACAATATAATTTACGCTAGCAACCCTTCAAAAAAATTCCTAAAAGTAACCTTCTTTTTGAACGTCCAAACTCTTTAAGCGATTCAGGACAGCTTAGCTCAGCTCAACCCTCAATTCCATCTTCTCAGAATCTACGAAAACACGAGGAGGAAGATAAAAACGATGTAACCAAATTGTTTACACAAAGGCTTGTCCAAATAATTCCCTTCTTGTGTCCACTGATGCCGATGCTCGGCGAGATTAGATCGAAGAAACTGGATTACCAGATCTCAGAGCCTCGCCAAAAAAAAAGACAATCGACTTGGATCAGCGTTGAGAAACGCACGAGTAACTCTTCACTGGGAATAAAGGACGCGTTTCCCGAATTACCGCGAGTCTCTTTGACGAAGAATGCAAAATTGAGGGTTGACAAGAGACACGCGTGGAAACTAAAGTAGCGGGAGTGACAGTCTGTTCAAGTAGGCTGATATACAAGGGAATTCGTTGACGCGAATATACCTTCTTCCTCGGTGGCGCACGGAAAGCAACGTTGCTCTGGGAGTTTCGTCTTATATCCTAGCGAATAGTCTGGTATAATTTATGCCCCTTGAACTTTCTAATTGTAAAGACACGCCGAGAGTAGCGTGATTTATCGAAACTGATGGCTGAAATAATGAGGCTACCGGTATACGTACATAAATATATACGTGCGCATGCAGCGACAAAGGGTTGAAGTTAAAATGGCAGAGATATGGAGAGAGAAGCTCAACGATATCCTCGTACAAAACGTACTTTGTTTCCAGGCGAGGGGGTAAGTTGAATTATAACTGCGTCATCGTTTGGAATTCCTCGGAGGGTTATATATTTGCAGAAATGCCGGAGATTGTGTCTTCGTGTTGAAGAAGGGAAAACCTTGACCGGGTGTGCGCCAAGAAAATTTATTCGAGGTCTTACGATCGCGTCACGAATTCTCCTTCTCTATCTTGGCTCTCTTCTTGTTGTCGGAGTGAATATCCGGCATGACGAACGATACGAAGTCGGGGGGTTGTTGCGTTCATCGTGACGGCGAGACGTCGAGGACAAGGGGTGGAAAATTCCGGATGGATGCTCTCTCCCTTTCTACCCTCTATTTTTAACATTTCATCGTGATTCCCATCGACCCGAAAAGAAGAACGAAAAGGTCTAATCTCGCTTCACCGGAAGTTGGTCTCGTGGACACCCCAAAAGCGAGGGAGGGAGAGAGAGAGAAAATGAGCGAAAGCTCCGTCAACCTAAATCCCGCAGAGGGCATCGCGGCCTCGCGCATTTTATTCGCTCGTCGTGGCTTTTCTCCCATCGGCATTTTCCGCGTTACCATCATCGCTGATCCTATTATCGGACCGTCGAAGCCCCTCCGAGGCAAATGTCGCGTGACTTTCGGAAGGCCAAGACTTCCACCCCTCTCGTTCCCGCGCTTGTTCTCCCAACCCTCGATTCCTCTCCCTCTCCCTTTCCCATCATCATCATCATCATCATCATCTCTTCCTTTCCTTGTAAATCCGTTCGACCTGTGACTTTGTGTTTGTATACAGACAGACGATAACTCTGAGCCTCTCACGTTTCATTCTCGCGCGGGGGGTGACAAAAGAAAACCGCCATCATCCGCTTCACTGGGTTTCCCGTCGAGGGAGAGAGGTTTGCCTCCTTTTTTCCACGAGGCGTTCAAAACTCGACACATTGAACAGGCATTTTTCGACTTCTCGATCCCAATCGCAATCTTCGTAAAAATCAACCCCCAGAGCAAAGCTCATGAACGCCGAAAGTGACTTTCAAAGAGTCTGTGAAATGAGTATAAATGATTCGTTCGGGGATTTGGGCCGAAGAAGAAGAAGAAGAAAAAGTGAGGTCATGCATCGTTTTGGGTAAGCGATTTCACCGAGTAACCGTCGAAAGTACAGAAGTAAAGGGAAATTAAGGCAAATTGTGGGCCCGCTTGGCGCCATACGACCCGCCATACAACCCGCCATTCCCTACCGAGCGCTTTTGGGGTCGTTGGGAGGAAAATCGATATGCAAATCTACGCGCAAATCCTAGTAATCTTGCGCGCCCCCGTACCGACTTATACCATCGGGGGTTGTTCGCGCCAGAGAGAGAGAGAGAGAAAGAGAGGCAAATGGTGCCTATATATACGTATACAAGGGAGGTTATGTATGTAGCATGTGGAAGGGTGGCTTGGCGTGCGCTACCCTCATTCCCCTTGACGAAACATCACGTGCCTGGCATAGCCAGGGAAAGCCAGAGGTGGAGGCATCGTTGCCGTATTACGCTCTATGTATCTGGTACATAGGTATTGTGTACATAAGGGTTGTGTGTACAGTATTGCTGGTGAAGCGGGGTGTATTCGGAGGAGGTTGCAATCGTGTGAGGAGTCGGAAAGGAGACTCCGCTTTTGGCGGCGCAACGATGCTACAAACTCGGTTGGGGGATCCGAACGACGTCGACTGGGTCATAAAGTGGGGTTAGCCTGGATCTGAAGGATCGTGTTCGTTGGCCACCTTTGAGTATATATAGCGTCTACCTCGTCAGATCTTCCATTTTCACCCTCTCTCTCGCTCCGTCTCTCGGTCTCTTGTTCGCCAAACGTAGTTTAAATCCAAATATGAATGGACACCTTAACAAATTTTCCAAGGACATCCTCCTAAGAAGACATGATAAAAATTCAAAAAAATGCTCCTTTTTGGGCGACTTTTTGGAAATCTCACAGACACGATATTTCAAGCCCTCGTAACTTCTAACTATCGGTTGACCGATTCAGAAATTTCTTTATCGTACGTAAACTTGATTAATGCCCTTTGGTTCATTTCGATAACTAAATTTTCGTAGAAATGAGAGCAGTTTTAAAACCGCTGAACAAAAAAGGGAAAGGCAAACGGATTCAATTTTCAAAATGGCGGACTTTTTTTGAAAAATTAATCATTCCAACATTGTTTTTCGCAAAAAAAAAAATGTCCAAGATTTATAGAAAGAATGACTGAAAAACATGATTTTGAAAAAAACACGCTTAAAAACACAAACAGAATTTATTTAGAACGCTCATATTTTAATAAAATTTTAACAAAACATTTTCCATAAATGAGGAGTTCTTTTTCAACCGAGCCACTTTTTTTTTCACCCTCTCCAATTTTTTTCAAAATCTGCCAGTTTGAAATATTAGTCAAAAGGAACGTCTGTGATTTTTTAAAGATTTTTTTAGGCGTCCGATCAAGATTTTCAATTTTTCATTACGATCACGGTATCTCAAAAAATATTCATCAAACAAAAAAAAACATAAGAATAAAATCTTTTTTATTTTTTCCACTTTATCGAAAAAAATTAAAATCATAATTTTTCTGCATTGAGAAAATCAAAATTTGGCAAAAAAATGAGAATAATATTTTTTTAAACCTAATAACACACTTTTGATTTCGGTACAAATTTTACAGGATGTCTATAATTGCGTAAAGAGTCTGTGAAAACAATTTCAGAATGGCACCTGCAATGGTTACGATGAAAAAAAATAAAAACCCGGCGAAATCTCTTAATCGCACATAGATTTCGCAGAGATTCTATTTTTGCTCATCATAACCATTGCAGGTGCCATTCTGAATTTTTTTTCGCAGACTCTTCACTCAACGACAGACATCCTGTAAAATTTGTACCAAAATCGAAAGTGTGTTTTTAGGTTTAAAAAAATTTTATTCTCGTTTTTTTTGCCAAATTTCCATTTTCTCAATGCAGAAAAATTATGATTTTCATTTTTCTCGATAAAGTGGAAAAAATAAAAAAGTTTTTATTCTTATGTTTTTTTTTGTTTGATGAATATTTTTTGAGATACAGTGTTCGTAATGAAAAATTGAAAATCCTGAACGGACGCCTAAAAATTTTTTTTTTTAATCTCAGACGTTCCTTTTGACTAATATTTTAAACTTAGTGTGTTTTTAGGTTTAAAAAAATTTTATTCTCGTTTTTTTTGCCAAATTTCCATTTTCTCGATGCAGAAAAATTATGATTTTCATTTTTTTCGATAAAGTGGAAAAAATAAAAAAGTTTTTATTCTTATGTTTTTTTTTGTTTGATGAATATTTTTTTAGATACAGTGTTCGTAATGAAAAATTGAAAATCCTGAACGGACGCCTAAAAAAATTTGAAAAAAATCTCAGACGTTCCTGTTGACTAATATTTCAAACTGGCAGATTTTGAAAAAAATTGGAGAGGGTGGAAAAAAAAGTGGGCCGGTTGAAAAAGAACTCCTCAAATATATTTTCGAAAAGTATCAAAAAAATTCGGTTTTTCGAAATGATCAAACTCCCATCATCCCCTAAACAACACCCCCTCCTCATTCTGATCTTCTTTCTCCGAGGCTCACTCGACACTTTAATCGGGATGAATAATTGAATGAACCCGGAGACGATTTTTTCGTCAATGAGTTTGCAAAGATCGCGAGGGGAAAAAAAACTTCCGGAAAGATCTTGTTGACACCGCAACACAATGAGAGAGCTTGTGTAGCTGTGAGAGTGAGGGAAAATTAGCGATGAGTCTAAATCCCGATTATCCTGTTGCTCGTTGTCGAACGCCGATGTTTCAGAGGGTTGAGAGGAGTCAAAGCTCGAAGAAACGATAATTGAGAGTGGCCCCTGCTGTAGGTTCGTATAACACCCCTCGCGAAGGGACGCGAAGGGATGCGAAGGGAGAGAAGAGAGGATCCCGAGACAAAACAAGGTGAAAGTAAAGTTTTTTTTCCCCCCGACATTATTATCGACGGCTTCGCCTCCCCTATGGGAAGGACCAAAAGCCCTATCGCGATGGCTTTTCGCCCTCACCCTTTTTTTTGTTCCTCTGCCTTCCTTATTCCTCCTCATTCTCTCTGGATATACAAAACGAGTGTGAGAACACGGAATATCGTTTTTTCGCCTCAGTCCTTTGTTTTTATTACTCTCTCCTCTCCGTGCATTCAATAAATGAGAACAAAAGCGCTGGACCAGGAAGCGGATGACCAGGAAGGAGTGAGCAGAGGACAAAAATAATGATCATTGGATACATCGACATCCAGACCTTGGTGTCCATAAAGACAGATATATCATCCTGTGAAGTCCTGAATATCGGCAACCGTGTGTACCTTTGCATTCGTGGATCGAAATCCGGTAACGACGTTGGCTTCTACGGTCCATTCGGAATCGTTGGAAGTGCCGAGGTATTAGTTACCATGTGGACAGGGAGGAGAAGCAAACGAGGGAGAAAACAGTGATGAACGAGAGCCACAGAGAATCCCCGAGTCCACATGAACTTTGTAACAACGCTCGTTAAGGTACACACAAATAGTTATATCATCGCCGAAAACGCTGATTATACGAAGTCGATGCGCAATCCACAGAATTTATACTCTTCTGACTTGGGGGCAACAAATTCTGCGATCTCGTGAACAGGAGAGATGCCTCAAACAGTTCAATTGTGCCTTCTCCAATGGCAAAACAATGATAACAACGATGATGATAATCTGCCGAGTTCAAAGACCGTTTAATGAGCCTCCATGAATACAAGTACTCGGGGTCCAATGAATTCCGGAAAGGTAGTCGCCATTTCGGACTCAGTATCCTTGTGAAGGACTTCCCCGATCGAAGGAAGCTCCTTCATCGTTTCCTTTGTAAAGGCATCAACATCGATGCGGTGCTGGGGGTGTTCATGCCACCATTGTTGTTACAACAGTGGCTCCGCCAGTGGGTCAAAACTTTGGCTCTCGGCGACGCGTCTGTTTAAGGAGATTTGCCGGGGCGTGGACGAGAGGAAGACCCATTAAAGTCTACCAAGTAACTCTCGAACGTGCTTAATTAGGCGATATTCGAGTACTCGAGGGTCGTCCGAACGTCGCGAAATCGGATGGGATACAAGGAGGAAGATGGTGGTGGTGGTGATGGTGGTGGTTGCAGAAAGGGAGGCGCAACGCGTTTCGTGAACATCAGTTTCAGACGCCCGAGTCCTGAAAGTAACTCAAGCCAAAATGGCGATAGGGTCTGTACCCGGTGAATGCTCCCTTCTCCGTCTCTGTTCTCTGCGAAGGGTAGTTTGCCCTCGCCCAAAATCCGCTATTACGAGAAGCCACTGGATTTCCGCGAGAATATACAGATACAGGGGAGGCTGGTTAGCGGTTTCAGCGGGTGCAACGAGCAGCAGCTTTCTCGATGCTTTTGGGCGTATCTACGCTTTATAACTCCTCTCCAACGTCTTACAGGAGTAAACGGGGTAAGATGAGACGGGAAATCTTGCTATTACGATGCTTCACCAACGAGCCAGACGAAAATTTTCGCGAAGTTGTTCACAAGTTACCCCAAGAAGTTACCTCTAAAGGTTCAACTTCCAAATCAGTTGTTGAGGAGTCATCGATACTCCAAAATTCATCTCAGATGAAGGGGATGCTTTTCAGGGCGGAAAAAACGTCCCTTTTGGTGGGAAATTTAGAAAAAATATTTAAACCAGCAGGCGATAGTCCTTTGGATGCGGATTATAAAGTTCTTGTGAATGGTACGTCTTGAAAATTTGAGTGTGAGCTGCGATTTGCAAGATTTGAGTCAATTTTGAGGGTGGCCCATTCAGCCTCCCCTGCCCCAGCACATTATAATCGTAGGACAGCAGTTTACGCTGGTATACCGTTAGAACCTTCCTCGAAGCGTCTTACCTGAACTAATATTGTTAGGGTCTAATTAGTACCGCAGCCTGGTGTCCTTCGCTCTCCTCTCAAGCTGCTGCTTCCTCGTTCCGTTCTTATCCCTACTCCACGCTATCCTTTCATCGAAGAACCTCCTCACGCAGCTTTGTCGACTTGCTGTAATCTCGCTAGTCTCTCTCTGCCTCGGTTGCCTCCATCTCCTAACCTCAAGCACCCTCAAGTACTCATTTCACGTCTCCAGTTGCAACGACCATAAAACCCTCAAGATTGATGCGTACTTCATTCAAAGGTGACAAACAGACAAACATCCAATCGCAACATCGAACAATTCATTATTATAAATTATCCATGTAACAGATTTTGAACGAATAATTAAGGGACTTGAGGGTACAGGGTAAGGAAAGATTATTTTTGGGTTTTTTTTTAAACAAAATAAAATACAATCATTTTAATTTTTTATATGTGATCATTGACATCTTTAACTGTACAAACAAAAATTGAGGTTATCATGCTTACTAGGGTCAAAGTGGGCACCTCAAAAAAGGCTAAGCTCATTTCTTCGATATAAAAATAAAAATAATCTTTTTTGCTTATCATGAGAGTGTCTATTTTTGAATCGACTGATTCGTTCACCAGCTATAGTTGAAATCGAGTTTTGCTCGTGAATGTAATACATTCACGCGAAAGCTGGAATCAGGGTTGATATTTCGGGTTTTTTTTTTTGGGCCTGAATCGGTAAACCGGAAATGACGATATGACGAGAAAGAGTTGGGAGAGGGGAAAAAAAAGATACGAACGAATATGCACCGAGGGAACGCGACGAGGATACATAAAACATCGTTGTGCGTTATACCGTGTAGCGATTAATTCGATTCTCAATTTATGGAGGTCAGTGGTTCCAGCGAGTGCCCATCTCTCTCGTAATCGATGCTGCGTTTATTGCCAATCGGCTCGTTGATTACACTCTCGCTCGTTCCACCGTCTTTCTCTCTTTCCCTCCTCTTTCTCTCCCTCGTATTTTCACAATATTGACTCATCCCGTGGTTGTTGAAAATCTAACTTGAACCAGGGTTTGCGTGATGTCTACAACGAAGTTGAACAGGATACACGCCAGGATAAATATTGTACGATCCCCAATTACGTTCCGAACTTGAGATTTCCAGCCTCTATCACGAAGCGACATAACCCAGTTTTTATGATCCCAAAATCCCAAAATTTGACAGTATTTGAAAAAAATAATCGTGCAAATATAAAATTTGCTTTTTGCTTACCTAAATATGATAAAAACATCATATTTATGTATTTAGAAAAGCTCCTCCGTAAAGGAATAGCTTTTCTGATTTCAGTTTATTCATAGAGAAAACTTTAGGCATAAATTCGAGCCATCAGAATATTTGTTTTGTTTTTAACAAAATTTATATAAAATCTTACCCTCTGCGCAACTTTCTTGCATAAACATATACTTTATTAATAATATATTTGATTATTATAATTTTATAATGATAAATTATCGTAATCTTATAATAATATAATATGCAATTTTTTACCTTGTATCTTTACAAAAAATGTTATTAGATATTTTTAAATTTTCTGAAGCTAGAGCGATAATAACGGAATTTGTGAAAAAATTCTATAAAATTTCAAATTAAATTGTACAGAAAAAGGCGTTATCGAATAAAAAATATAATGTAACTTCACCAATATCATTTTACGTATTCAGAGATATTTTAATTACCATTACTTATTATGAAAGTTTCTGACAATTTTTTCGATCATATTCGTTTCTCTACTTCGCTATTGCTGCCCCTACCGACAATCAACCGTTCATACACGGGTGTATTGCTGGCTCACTCAGTCTCGGGCGCGCGCGCTCTCCCTCTCTTTTTAGGATCTTTTCAGATCAGTGCAAGGTATTATATACGAAAAAAAATTACCAAAAATTTAATGTTGATCATGGATTTACATAATTTTTAAAAATTAAAAAATTCATATTTTTGAAAAACCAGAAAACACCTTTCTGAAAATTTCAGGATCTTTTAAATCAGTACAAGGTATCACATAAAAAAAATTGAACCAAAAATTTAATACTGAACTTGGATTTTCACGATTTTTGAAAATTCAAAATTCTCCAAATTCATCATATTTAAAAAAAAAATTCGGAATACATTTTTTTTCCTAGCCCTTTTTTACTCTTAAAGACGAATTCAGAACGATTTCTCGTAACTGTAATATTTTTCGAGATATTGCAAAAATAAACTTGAAAGATTTTAAATAGTGTGAAATTTTGAATTTGGCATAACTTTCGAAAAAAAAAAATTTTATTTCTTTCCTTTGGTAGAACTTTGTTTTATTAAAAACGAAAACTTCTGACCAAATTTAATCGAAATAGAGAGGGGCCGATTCCAATTCTTGGTCGATTGGACATAGAACGACTCATATATATAATATATATAATATATATAACAATATTTAAATAATATATCAATAAAATTAATTACATTTATATTTTATTTATAATAATAATAAAATTTTATTCTTAAATAAATAAAAGGAATATTCTTTTATAAATATTATTTCCAGACATTTTGAAATATTTTTGAAACACTGGCATAAAAGAAAAAAAAATCTTCAGAATAAAAATCCTTTTTTTCAAGGAACCAAAATAAACAATGCACGTAATCTAATTGTATCAACGAGAGATGAGCGTTCGAATTGCAATTTTAATTTTTTTTTATGTATTTATTTTCAGGGACGATGTAACAGGGAAAAGCCACCGTGCAAATACTTCCATCCGCCACAGCATCTGAAGGACCAGCTTCTGATAAACGGACGTAATCACTTAGCCCTGAAGAATGCTCTGATCCAGCAAATGGGTCTGACCCCTGGTCAACCGCTTGTACCTGGTCAGGTGCCTACAGTGGTACGTCATTTTTTTAAATACATGAATACCATTTTTTTTTAATTATAAATAAATTTATATTTATATATATATATGAACATGTATATAATAAGTATATAAACAAATATTTTTAAGTACACAGTACATATATACATATATATGTGTGTGAAAAATATTAACACTGCACCACGTTATGCTCATATTAATATTTGTTTTTTCATAAATATATATATATATATATATATATATATATATATATATATTCACACGTATACAACAGTATACCCTCTTATAAATGATTCATTAAATCATTATGATGTATACATTTTTTTTTTCGTACATATAATCCTAATTTTTTTTTCATCGCCCCATCATTTGCTACAATACACAATTCATCACAATTAGATGTGTGTAATTTACACCTCGTAATTTTTCGTTCACTGGAAAAATCCTGCAAATAGGCATGAGATGATCATTCAAAAAAAATTCAAAATTTGGTAAAAAATTTTTTTTAATCATTTTTCCGGTGGGCGAAAATTTGTGGGCAAGAAAAAAAAACATCAACGCCCCCGGAATATAAATTAGCACGCCGCATGTTTTTTTTTTGGTCAGTGTTGCCCCCCCCCCCCTGACCCTTATCGCTGTCCTTTGGTACATTTAATCAAATCGGTGTTTATTTTCCCTATAATATTGTTTTTTATTTTCATTAGGATTCGGAATTAATACATATGTGTGTATATATGTGTATTTTAATTTTTTTTTCTATATATATATATGTCTGTATATATATGTATATGTTTGTATATATAAATACATATATATATATTTATATTATATTTGCATCCGTAGAGAAATTTTTCGGCGCATGATAAAAGCGTGAACGCGTGCTCGAGCTCTTACGCTTGGAATTATCGTAATTGCGATATAAATTGATGCAATAATTGTTTTTTTTTAATTTATTCTTGTGGAACAATTTTTACAATTTTTTAGATAATTTTTTAAAAACAAAAATTAAATCTATTACTGTTATTATCACTATTTGAGACAATGTTGACATTTCAACAAACTGAAAATACCACTGGAATAAAAAATCATTTTGGAAAAAAATGATTAAATAAATTTTTTTCTTTCGTCGACGAAATTTTGAACATTCCCAACAATTTTCCTGATCAAAAAACCTTGATGCATATTAAAAATGTATAACGAAAAATTTTAAACAATGATTAAGATTTGGTAAAAATAAAAAAAATTTAGAAAAACTTACAAAAATTGTTTATGAAAATTGTTTATGAAAATTTCATCGTCGAAAAGAGTGTAGGAGCTCGAAAATCACGCGTTCTCGCATCGTCTTGGCATCGTATATAAACTTTTTATTATTTATTGTTTTTCTCACAATGCCCGGATTTGTGTTATTTCTTATATTTAGATTTTTTTATAGTTTGAAGAAAAAAAAAGAAACAAAACCAAATTGAAAGCATCGCCCATCCTCTATAATCGCGCGTGTGCGTAATGTAGAATATATCGCGAGAAGTAAAATAAAGGAGATGAATAAATAAATGAATTGACATAGAGAAATGAGAAAAGAGTTTTAAAAAAAATGATTTATTTATTATCACTGTTACTACACGTATGACCGCCTGTCTGTCCCCTATGTTTGCCGCTGTGGCGCCTGTGGTTGTGGTTGATTGTTGGTGTGTTCTCCGATCGCTACAATACATTGGCGAACAGGAGTCCCAACCTCCTCCGCCATCGCACCATCACCTTCAACAGCAACTCCAGCAGCAACTTCTCGCTACCCACGCCTTTATGGTAACTCCTGGTTTTGGTTCGGCTTTCACTAATTTTTTTTTTCTGTTTTTTTTTTCGTACCTAGTCCACGATAGATTTCACAAACGACCCATCAGAGTCCGGAGAATGTGAACAAAAAATTGAATTTTGAAAAATTAACCAAAATAATTACCTTGAATATCTCGAGCTGTGAAATATATCGTTCGACTGAATATAGATTTATCGAATATCAAACGAGGGACAATAATATTCACTTTCCATTGTTTTGCCAAAATTATTTTTTTTTTTTTCAAACAAATTTAAAATTAATATTCAAAAATTATCAAAAATTTCTCAGGATATAATTGTCCTTTGTGTACTTAGCCAGCGGAATATGCACGAATGATAAATAAAAACATGGGAAAACATTAAAAAATTGAAGTCATCAAATTTGTGGTTGAAAATATTTATACTTTTTTTTTTAATAATTAAAATTCATTGATTTATTTTAATGTGGAATTTATTGTGCTGTGATTTGAATAATCGAATCAAATCAATTTGGGATGATTTTTTTTTTATCGTTCGTGTTATTCGTGAGGTTATAATTTTAGCTAGTCGGCGCACTCGAGCGAGAGCTTTTTTATTAAATATTATCTTATCGATTATATCGACGCACCAGTGGTCTAGAAGTAGTTACGAGATAGTTGAAAAAAAAAGAGAGAAATCGATATTTATCGCACAATAGAATTTTTTCGTCATGCATGAGATATACAAATATATATAAATATATGATATATATAGTAGACGATACACATATTTAATGAGACACGTAAACAGACACGCTCGCTCGGATCAACAAAAGGTTTCGAAATACCAGAATTTTGCGATTATCTGTGAAAATTTGCGGGGAAAGAATTGAAGAAAAACAGAAATGTTTTCAATGTTCAAAGTGCGAGCTTTTTTTTACCGCGACGCACACCGCGAGAAATGACTTGTTTTTTCAAAATATTGGCCTGATGGACTATTTATTAGGCTGATATTCAAATTGATGGGAAAAATTTATTCGAATCGAATGAAAAAAATTTCTGGGTGCTCAAATGCAAAATTCGCCCGCTGTGCTTTTTCGACACGTGTGTTGCAAAAATCGCTTCCACTGGAATATTCTCGCTCTTGCTGGAAAAAATTGAAAAAAAAAAAGTAAACCAACAAAAACAACAAAATCTCACACAAACGCTTACTATTTATGTACACATATACGAACACTCGAGTGAGCATGCGAACGTATGATTTTCCATCGATTATCGAGCACGATCGTACATACGGTAATTTCCCTATAATGCGAATTTCCATTCTCACGAATTTACGAATTTTTTGGGTCCTGATATGTATTTGTTTTTTTATAGGAAGAGACAAAAGGGATGCGCGATCGTGCTCCATCGAAAAAATCGGCAAAGCTACATTTTCCAATTTCGAGGAAGAAAAATCATCTCAAAAGTCGTCGATTTTTAACCAAATTCTAGAATCAAACTCAATTTAAATATCGCCGAAAATTAATTCGTCGAAGTATTTTTATTTGTTTAAAAAATTGGGGAAATAAGCTTTACCGATTTGCTATACGCGATGAAATCGGCGAGTTTGCATCTCTCCCGATTAAAACTCTATCGATGATCGTCTCCACCGGAATTCAGGTCTACGAAAAAGTTTCTGGAAAATTGTATTTGTTTTAAATACGAGGAAAGTAATAAAATAAACAATTTGCCAATCACAATTCAACGTCATAAAAGAGAATAAATTTTTTCTAATATTCTAAATAATTAATCTCACAATTTTCCTCAATATTAATTGATAATATTAATATTCTTAATATCAGTGTTCGGAAAAAAAATCTATCTATTTTTATTACCCAATTTTTTCGAAAAATTAATAATTAGCTGAAAATATTACTAATTTTTTCAACAAATTAGTAATTAGAGGGAACATACTACTAATTTTTCTAAAAATTGGCAATTAGTGACGAAATATTACTAATTTTTTCCAAGAATTAGTAATTAGAGTGAAAGATATTGCTAAATAACAAAAAAAAATCAATAATTTGTGGAGAAATGTTCTATTAATTTTGGAAAAAGTAACAAAATAAAAAAAATAATAATGCATTTTTTGATAAATACTGATTAAATATTCATATTAATAATAATTTATGTGACATTCGATGCAATAAATACTAATGTGTGAAATATTCAAAAGATCTAATTATTATAAAATTAAAATAACTTTTTTAATAGAGTCGTTTGAACTATAACACACAAGTACGTAAATATTCACAATACTTATCTACAAATTTTGTTTTTTTTTATTAATTAGCAATATCTTTTTTACCAATTACTATATTTATTTACTATATTTAGAAAAAAACTTGGTAATATTTTTTCGGTAAATACTAATTTAAAAAAAAAAAAAGGAATATTTTGTCACTAATTACTAATATTTTAGAAAAATTACTAATATTTTTCCGCTAATTTCAAATTTTCATTAAAAATTACTACTATTTTTTTACTAACTATTAATTTTTCGAAAAAATGATTAGTATAATGAAAAAATCGATGCAAATCGAAGAAAAAATCGATACTGCCGATCACTGCTCAACATTCTTAATATTATTTCATCAATTAATAATTCCTTCAGAGACGTTCCTCGATCGAGCGGCAATCCCGACAGACGTGAAGGCCTGCCAAAATCATCGACTATTGACACCGGTCAACGGGCAAAAAAAAGACGCTTACACGTGCGAATGAACAATGAATGTTAGAAGAAAAAAAAATAAAAAAATCCCAAAAAGAATGAAAAAAATCGGAAAACAACTCGAACCTCGATAAAAAATAGAAGAGGAAAATCAATCAAGCGAGAATCTTGATTAATTTTCTTTCTCCCAAAATTTCATTGAAAAAAAAAAAATTCATAAACCCCAGAGAAAATTACTAACCAGGAAAAAACTCGGATTAACTCCGGGTAAACTTTCCCCTCTTTCTCTCTCTCTCTCTCTCTCTCTCTCACTCTCTCTCTCCGTCTGTCTTTTTCTTTCTCCTTTTTTCTTTCGTTCTCTCTTCTTTCCAATCTTAATTTTCACAGGCGACCAATCCGTATCTGACGGGAATGCCACAAGTGAGCAACACGTACACGCCGTATTTCACACAGAGCCCGATAATGCCGGCGATAATGGGCCCAGCGGACCCAACGGGAGTCGGTAGTCCGTTGGGGGTCGTCCAACAGAGCGTCGCGATGCCGCAGAAGATGCCGCGTACCGATCGTCTCGAGGTATGTCTACCGCCAAACTACATTCAGCACGGTGGCCAACACGGCGCCGGGGCCCAATGCCCGATGACAGGCCCGAGTCAGGCTGTTTATCATCATCAGGTCCCGGCAGTTCCTCCCAATCAGGTCTCGCCCGTATCCACAATACAATCGGTCAATCAGTCTCCCTCGCCAACCTCGATCACGACCTCCGTATGCACGCCCCTCCACAATCCCCATCCCCATCATCATCCGATCCACAATCTCGTCTACGTTCACGCGTATTATTAGGCCGCGAGCGAGGGTGTTATATTTGAGAAAAGAAAAATGATTTGATGAAAAAAAAAAATCACGATCGAACGAAAGATCAATCTGCGACGACGTTGCGAATGAAAAAGAGAACAAAAGGAAGGACACAGTAACGAGATATGAAAATGAAGGAGGAAAACGTAGGGACTTTATGATAAACAAGATTCAGAGGAAAAACGTATAATTATAATAATGATAATGATAATAGTAATGATGATGAGTAAGGAGGCATTTTGAGCAACGAAGAGGAAAAAAAATGCGATGATTCAGAGCGATTTTACGAGAAAATGACGAGAGATTGAAATATGACCTTGGTGGAAAATCGCCGGAGGATGGAAAAACGAAATTTTCCCAAACTATTTTCCCCCCGATTTTTATGAGTTTTTTTTTTAAATTCTTTTTTCGCCGAATTAGAATTGAAAAAGAGTTCTCGGACGTTGTCGAGGATCGCGGGATCAACTTGGTATTGAATTGGAGATGAATCATATTTTTTTAATTTTTTTAAATTAATTGTCAAAATTGGGGGAGGTGAAAATTACTACCTTTTGGATTCTTCGACAATGGTAACGATTTTTGTTGGTTTACGCTGATTATTCGTGATCGAATGATTGAGAATTTGTGTCTCGAAGGGGGATGATTTTGTCAGTCGAATTGGAGCGTCCATTTTCGGTTATGGACGAGAGGGGAGAAAGCGAAGGAAAAAGTGAAATCGTCGAGGAGAGTTGAAAGTTTACGCTGATATTGTTAGTCGAAATTTGCGACGAAAACGAGAAAAGATAATTCTGGGTAAATGCTCTCGAATGTGAAAAAAATATTCTGAAGAAAAATGAAAAAAATAGTACATAAATAACTATATTTAAAAAATTGAAAAAAAATGAAAAAAAAACGCGTCAGCCCGTTTCAGCCCGCGGGTTAACGTGATTGTTTTTTTCTCTCTTTTTCTTTTCACCTTTCTCTTCGTCTGACGAAATTTTCCCATAGAAAACGGGGATGAAAATTTACATGTAGGTGTGTGCGTGTATATTAAATTTATATACGACCGCGTATAACGAATATTAACGTGTATTTATGGAAGGAAACAAAAAAGAAAAAAAATCACAAAAAAAACACAAAAAAAAGAAAAAATATATTCGTGCACGATATATCGTCGATTAGTTTTGTAAAAGTCAAGGGAGAGAGACACGTTGATGGAAGGAGAATTAAGATATAATGACGAGAGTGTAGGATAAGAGAGTTGAAAAAAAAAAAATTTTAAAGAAGAAAATCGTGCGACTTGAGAACGAATGATGATTGAAATAATCGTGTTTACGGGGATGATGGAAAATTTCAGAGATTCGTTGATGATGATCTCGCTCGAAAATAAAAAATTGAAAAAAATAAATTTTTTATTTTAAAATCAATCGGAAAATTGTAGGAAAAATTCTTTGATTTTTCCTTCCTTCGAGCGTGGACCTCCGACTCGATGAAAACGAGCACGAACGAGATTTCATTGTTTTTCTAATTTTCTATTTATTTTTCGTGATTTTTTTTCAACCACGTGATCGAGAGAACAAAATAGATTTACAGAGATATTTCCGAGGTGGGAAGGAAAAATAGGCGTGTAACGATTATTATTAAACGAAGTACAAGTGTAATAATTTCTCGTGCTGAGAATTTCTAAGGAAAGAAAGAAAAAAAAGGAGAGAATGAAAATTGAGAGGGAAATTCGGCGGATTGAAACAGGTTTGAGGGTTAGTCCGCAGATATTTTTCAGCCTCGAGCGAACACATCCGAGACTTGTTTCCCCGCGCGTAAATACATTCATAGGTATTTAATGATAATAATATAAACGAGATTAATAATAATATTAATGATTAATAATAATTATAATATTGATAATTAATATTGATAAATAACGATAATAATAATAATAGTAATAATAGTAATAATAATAATGATAAATAATAACGATGATAAAATAGTATCGATTTTCCTATGTAGTGATATAACGATAAATAATGAAAAAGGCCAGTTGAATTTTGACTATGAAAATCGACAGTGAGGTTTAAGAGAAAGAGAGAAAAAATCTGATAGAAATCGATCTGAGAATCCATGAATCATTTCCGGGACGTGAAAATTCGTCGGGAATTTTGGAAAAATTGGAAAAAAAGCGCCTCGCGTTGAGTGAAAGATTTCGCTAATTAAAATTCCAGCTACGCGCAAAAAAGGGTGACAAAGAATGTTTGGCGCTCTCGCATTTTTTTTACAATTGTAACGAAAAACAAATTCCATCGCATTTTCTCCTTCCTGGAATTTCGTTTCATTTTTTTTTTTTCATAATTACGACTTTCCAAGAGTATAAAAATAATCGTCGAAATTTTTTTGACCGTAATTTGGATGAATTAATTTGGAAAAAGAGGAAAAAAATTGCACTCTGCAAAATTAAGGCCCAAAATTATTTTGCGTTGAATATTATAATTCGGGGATGAAATTTTGAGGGGAAATCCCGTTGAAGAGGCTGTGTGAGTGCATATGAGAGATTGTAAGAGGATGAAGAAAAAAAACGGGGAATCTCTCAAACGACTTTTTGTGCGATCAACGAAACTTTTTCTCCCACCCCCTTAAATTTCCTCGCCCGAGCACCACGCACCTTTTCAATCCTCTGATCATCCCCCACTCCCTTCGCCTCGTGTCACGAATCCACACACTCGATTCCCTCTTGCGAGTCTGACTCGTCGAGATAACGCGATAAAAAAATATAAAAAAGAGCCAAAGTAACGCGAGAGAAAAACTTCCCCATAAAGAGGAGAAAAAAAACAATGTTTCCGTACAGCTCGAGGATTTAAAAAAGAAAAAAATGCCGAAGACCTCCAACGAAATGATAACGAACAATATTGAAATGAAGTGAGAATTGAAAAGGAAAAAAAAACAAAAATTCTAATTTAAAAAAAGAAATCGACAAGAGGTATTAAAAAAATAGGATTGATTGTATCGCGAGGATATTTCCATTCGAGAAGATGGAAAAAGTATAGAAAATAAAACAGAAGTGAAGTGTAAAAAAAAGAGTAAAACAGATATTAAAAATAGACTGGATCGATTTTAACGAAAGGCAAAAAGTATCGTAGCAAAAAAAAATTCAAAATGATCAAAAAATATTTAGGGATAAAACGGAGTAAATTAAAAAAACTACTAATTTTTTTAACGGAAAAAAACGATAAAAATTACATTGAATTCGTCGTGAATTATCCGAATTACATTGAATTATCCGAAAGATTGAAATTATAAATTTCAAAATTTCGAAACCAAAAATTTATTTTTTTCGTATAAATGCATCGCCAAGGCGAGACTCGTTACTTATTTATTTTTACCCTCTATCTCTATCTCTCTCTATCTCCAAAATTCTCTAGCATATCATTATTATTATCCTTATGATCATTATTATTATTGAGATTATTATTATCATTATTATTGAAATTATTATCATCATACTATTTACCAATGAAATTCTCACATACATGAATCGCACGTTTTATTATACGAAAACAAAAAATAAAAGTAAAGTAAATAAAAGAATAAATAAAAATTATAACGTCTATATATATGTATTTATAAATATATATATATAGATAATACATAATGTGTGTACAAATATGTACGTATGCAGGTTCATATAGTATATTTAATTGACGTAATTGTGACATCGTGAAATTTCTCGATTCCGGATATTATAAAATTGCATACGCACATAAGGACATATGTCATATGTATATAGTAGGTAGGTTAACAAATTGATTGATTGTATTTTGTATCGATATCCAAGACCGGGTGAGCAAAAGATTCGAGAGAATTTTTTCAACGTGGAAGGAAGACGATTGAGAGTAAACAAATACAAAAAATGATAATTATCATTAATTTCCTTTTTTTCAATCAATCACGCTGAAACATCGAAATTTTATACGGGAAAAATTGTTGACATGCTGAATTTTTAGCATTTTTTTGTTTCAACTTCGCGGGGAACGAATTTACTGATATATATTTTTTGCATTTCTTTCGTAAATTGCGCGTTATTTTTTCAAAGTCTTTTTCGCGATTTCTCGATAATCACGATGACGTGAGGAAAATTTTGCACTTTGGCGAGAAAAAAAAATCTTCCCTATCGTGGAGAAAAAACATTTTTCGAAATTTGCTTCCGGATTCCACGAATAAGTGTCTATGATATATTAATATATATATTATATTGATATATACATATTGGTATCATTGATCCGCGATTTTCCTTAAATTCCGAGAATAAAATCCCATTTTGAGAAAATGTGGAAATATTCTCACCCTCTGATTTCCCAATAATTTTTCCTATCGCGAAAATAATGATAAATTGAAAAAAAAAAATTTTTTTTCTTGAATTCGGAAAATGGAGTTTATTCGAGATTGCGAAAATGAAAGAAGCGAGGATAATGAAAGAGGATAAATAAAATTTAAAAAATAAAAAAGCGAAGGAATAGTACACACGTGAACCAAAAAATGAAGATTTAAAAAAAAACCGACAACAAAAAAAAATAATAAAAATGAACGAACGACGAGAGGAAAGAAAGAAAGAAAAAAAAAAGAAAAAGTATACACAATGTGATATTGTTAGTTGGATATTACTTACGTATATTAATTAACCACGTATTTGCAGATATTAATGTAAGGGAAGGAATCTGAGATATATTTGAGAGCGATCGATTGTTTTCGACTAATCACGAATTGATTTTACCGATATTAATAATTATATACTATTGAGTAAAAAATAATAACGAATAACGAATGATTAATAACGAAATAATCATAATAATACACTACTTGTGATGATGTAAAGCGATGACTTGCGGTAAGTCCGGGTCACGCGAAAAAAAATGAAAAAAAAACTTTTGATGATGGAACTCGAATAAAAACAAATATAATTCAAACTAAAAAGAAAAAAAACGAAACCTTCATAGTGTTTATTGCGTGTATCTGGTAAATATTTTTTTTTTTTTCTAATTTCTTTCAAATTAATTTTTAATTAATTTTACGTCAGATAATTTTTTTGGCACGTAGGATCTCGAGACTGCCATTGAATTTTTACGGAGTCTCTCACGCATTTTTTTTTCCCTGGTCCATCAAAAATTATTTATTTTTCCATTCTCTCTGTTTCTTTTCGTTCGTTGGTATCTCTCTGCAATTACCCAAATTTCGTTGGGAATTAAAAAAAAAAAAAAAGATTTCTCGAAACTCAATCGAAGTTCGCGAAAATTGCTTTTTTGAGAAAAATCTTATTTTGCCTGTGATCATTTTTTTTTTGTATTCTCGAAATAATTGCGCTTCGATTTATTTATTTATTTTTATTCATTTTTTGTAAAATGTCGACGCGTAAATAATAGACGATGGATCGCTCTGGTGACTCTGTTCGATGATTATTTTATAATTAAAATGATTTTTTTTTGCACCGCTGCTTTCGTAAGAAGAAAAAAATGGCGTCGTGTCGAAAGATAGCTTGTCGTTTGCACCCTAAAAAAATTAGGCAATTTTTTTTTTTTTGCGAACTGGTGAGAGAAAGTTAAACAGGGTCACCGATCATCCCCGTAGTTGCGTATATTTTATTACATGGGTGTCGAACTTTCGTATTAAGTTTTAGATGTCGAAACGCAAAAGCTTTCCCGCCAAATCAACCCCCAAAACGCTCCTACCCCCCCTTCCACCGCCCCCGAGAAAAACCCAACACTCGCTGTCCAAAATTTCACAAACTATATCCGGCCTCGTAACAAAAACCAGCGATAAAGCTACACACTCGCTCGAACGATTTTTCCATAGATATGTGTTCTGAAAAAAATATTTTCAAATGCTTGCTGCCTGTGATTTCCAAAGAAAAAAAAAACATTAGATTTTGAAAAATCTATAGTCTCATCAAACGCGTCTTGATTGGCCGAATTTACAAATGAAATGGTTTCGGGAACAAAAATGCCGAATTATTTCAAAAAGAAGTAACTACTTTTCAAAAAATCAAAAATATTTTGTCAAATTATCGAATGAGCACATTTTTGTATTCAAAATATGTGAAAAGATGCCTTCAATTTTTCTTCCAATGAATCCGTCACTTCTCTCGCAATTTTCCCGCAAAAAACTTCTCCATTTTCAAAAATTCGTCATCGAAGAAAATTAATTGTTGGCCAATGAGGATTCGGATCTGAGAATTAAAAAAAAAAACGACAAATTCAACGCGCAGAAAGAGTATTGCAGTAGTGTTATGCAACGTAGACGTAACGTGATTTTTTTTTAATTAAAAAAAAATGTATTTTAGCATATTTAAAAATTGCAACGTCAAAATTTATTTGATTAATTTCAAATTAATTATTTCCAGAACGTTTTCTGTCTCGTCGTGACATTATTGCGACACTCGAAAATTATTCTCGTAATTTCGTTTCGATATCGTATAACACTCTCGTAGCGCCAATTATTATTATTATTGTTATTATTATCATTATTGTTATTATTATTAAATTACGTTAATTTGCTAGTGAGCGGTACGTCGATGCGAATGATATTTCAAAATTTTCTGGACAATTTTATTGCCTTTTGATCTCAGTGCCAAGTTGATCCAAATTTTGGTCGATTCAGAAAAATTGGATTCAAAAATAATTTCTCCAAAGTACGAAATTTTTTTTTCTCATCGCATTCGCAAAAACGTACGGTTATTTTTATTTTCGCACTTGAACTAACTTTGTTGACGGCTCCACGAGTCTTGCTCTCCTTTTTTTTTCAAAATCGACGAGCAGTTTTATAATTTTTTTTTTTCGCTCTTTTTGCGCTCTCGTTTCTCTCTCACGTCCCTCCCACCTCTCTGTCTACATAATCGGTATCCGACTAATGCAAATAATCGTTTAAACACGGTATTACTGGACATTTTATTTTGCAGCTAGGAGGAGGGGCTTGTATACGCAAAAAAAAATCGCATGCGAATTTACATATATATATATATATATAGTATATATTTTTTTCCATAACGATACCTATATATATATATAATTTTTTTTCTTTAAATCTATGAATGCATACGATATATGGGTGTGTATTTAATATGAATATTAATCGATTTTTTTTCCACATTTTACACAAATCGCAGTAAACTCTCGCAAACAAAAAAAAAATACGAAAACTCAAAAACACAATTTTTACAAGCATCGAGACTTTGGGATACCCCATCGATCTCAAAGCTCACACAACAATTTTCATTTTTTTTTCTCAATGTTTTTCCTCAATTTCTCTTCCTCATTTTATTGATTTTCTTTTTTATTTTGTTCACTCTCATTTTTTTCAGCATAATTATTCCACACATATCGATAGAATTCTTCGTGTTTCTCCGGTCTCGTTGCGCGTTGAAAAATGTGCCCAAAACGACGAACGGACTCAAAATTGAAAGAAAAAAAAACTAAAAATTTAGAGAAAATAAGATTTCTAAAAATTTGACGAAATTTCTCGAGTCTTTTCGTACGTGGGACTGAGGATGAAGGAAAGAACGAAAAAAGAACCAAAAAAAAAACTAGCATCTGGTAATGTTTGTTGTGCGTAGAAATTTTTGATTGACCGTTGAATTAATTTTATCGGAATGTGATATTACTGTGATACGATGTGTGACGGCCGCGAAAAAAAAAATGGCCAACAAAAACGACTAGACACTGTAGAAAAAAATAATTAAAAAACAACGACCGGCAGGGAAAGATCGAAAAAAAAATTTCACACTCTCTCTCGGACACGTAGTGAAAGAATTTGAAAAAAAAAATGCAAACCCGTAGAACACGAGATAAACACGTTTGGGAACACGACAAAAAGAAATGCACCCTCTTTTATCGAACAGCACGAGGCACAAATTTCAAATACGATTTTTGTTTGACACGCACATCGCCAAACCCTTCAAACACACTCGAGTAGATTAAACCTCAAAAAAAGGGAAAATTTGGAAAAAAAAGCTTTCGACGAAATTTATGAATAACGAGGGATGATAAACGGTCATTGAACACCCGGAAAATTAAGGCACGCGCGCACACACAAACACGCACACAGACACGCGCGATGTCAACGAAGACTCGTGTCGAAAAACCTCGCATGACGCATAATAAATGTACGCTGTCTCTCTCTCTCTCTTTCTCTCTCTCTCTCTCTGTGCTATATTTATATAAATAACGACACACTTTACACGCAGTCACAAAACTATAAGCATTGTTTCATAATCTTGCAACGTTCCAAATGAAATAATCATTAAAAATGATTTTTTGAGCAATAAAATCATCGACGATGACTTTGACATTGAAATCAACCAAAATAAACTTGATCAAGTATGTAAGATTAAAAAATTCCTTAAATAGTATTTTTCTTTGAGCATAATGTTAGGTCATTTAAAATCATTGAATTGGACCAGAGTTGGGCAAAGTACTTGAAAGTACTTCAAGCATCAAGTATAAAGTACCGTAAGTACTTGAAGTATCAAGTACCGGTGGTACTTGAAGTACAAAGTACTTGTTACTTGCAAGTACTCGTCAAGACGAGTACTTTGTATACAAGTACCGAGTACTTTTCAAGTTTTCGGGTACGTCTCGTAAATTCTGGAACTTGGGTCATTCCATGTCAAATCGACCAAGAGTTGGAATCGACCACTTTCAATTTCGATGAAATTTAGTCAGAAGTTTTGTTCTATCATAAAACTAAGTTCTATCAAGGAAAAAAATTAATTTTTTTTTCAACAGTTATGCAAAATTCAAAATATAACCATTTTTCAAAATTTTTTCTAAATATCTTGAAAACTATGATAGATAAGAAAAATCGTTTGTTTCGTCTTGAAGAGTATACTTGGGGCTACGAAAAAAAAAATATTCCGACAAAAGTTTTTGAAAAATGATGAATTTGGAGAATTTTGAATTTTTTAAAATCGTGAAAATCCACAATTAACATCGAATTTTTTGTTCAATTCTTTTAATATAATACCTTGTACTGATTGGAAAAGATCCTGAAATTTTCAGTGAGGTGTTTTTTTTTTCTTTTAAAAATATGCATTTTTTTTAAGTCGAGCAATCAGGTAATTTTGTAATTTTAAACAGTCAAAATTACATGATTGATCAACTTGACTTAACTTAGAGGTAAAAGAAAAAGTTTTACCAAAATTCCAAAATTCATATTTTTGAAACAAAAAAGAATACATTTCTGAAAATTTCAGGATCTTTTAATATCAGTACAAGGTGTTGTATAAAAAAAATAAAATAAAAAACTTAATGTTGATCGTGGATTTCCACGATTTTGAAAAATTCAAAATTCTCCAAATTCATCATTTTTCAAAACTTTGTTTCGGAATTTTTTTTTCTTAGCTCCAAGTATACTCTTTAAGACGAACCCAGAACGATTTTTTCGTAACTATAATAGTTTTAGAAATATTTCAAAAATAATCTCGAAAAAATGGTGAAATTTTGAATTTTCAAAAAAAAAATTAATCTTTTTCCTTTGCTAGAACTTTGTTTTATGACAAAAGAAACATTCTGACCAAATTTCATCGAAATTGAAAGGGGTCGATTCCAAATATTGATCGATTTGACATGGAATGACCCATATTCAGAGGCTTTGCACATGCAACCATCAGCAAGACACATTCAAAAGTACTTGATACTTGTACTTGAAAAAAGTATTTCAAGTACAGGAAGTACGTGAAATTTTCAAGTACAGTACTTCAAGTACAGGAAGTAGTTGAAAAATTTAAGTACAAACTTGGAGTACTTTTTAAGTACTTTGTACTTGCAAGTACTGTACTTGAAGTACCTGCAAGTACCGATTACTTTCAATTACTGCCCAGCTCTGAATTAAGCAATCATTTCGAGCAATAAATTCATTGATTATTTTTAAAAAGTCATTGACACGCAAATTATTATTTAAAATTTGAATAAAAAAAAGCAGAAAGTGTCAAAAACGTATAATTTATAAAATCATTTCAATTATTTTTAAAGCATCATTAACTGGAAATTATTATTTGAAAATGGATTTAAAAAAAAACAGAAAGTTTCTAAAAAGTACAATTTATGAAATCATTCAAATCATTTTAAAAAATCAATAATTCAAAATAAATTCACCGATCAACGATGACGAAACCTCAAGAATGATTTTCCAAAATGATTATTTCTCTCAAATGTTGCGATCATACTCGAGCATATCCCCTCGTACAATCAGTAAAAAAAATTACACCCTCGTCCCTCTTGATAATCTCCTGCTCTTTCTCTTCTCGTTCCCGTCATCGAATAAAAAAGCACTGATAACGCTCGATAAGGGTAGAAATATATACACCCTTGATAATAATAATAATAAAAAAGCATCTGCCACTCTAGAATCGTTCATTCCCGAAAATTGTCTCGTAAAAGAGAAATTATCGGCCTTTAGAGGTAAAAAAGAAAAAATAGAAAAAACTAGATGACAAATATCGCGTGTACGCGTCCATCAGCTGCTCTCTGATAGTCTTTATCAAATTTATCCGCTTAAATGTGTGTGCGTGTGTGCGTATCGCGTTCTCGTCGATTGATATAAAATATATCGCTTGCATAAATCACGAATATTAATGGTCTCGCGTGCTTAATAAACGAAGAAATAATTTTTTATTATTTTTGCTGGTGTTGTCACGCGTGTGTCTCAAATGCACCCCCTCCCTTAAAACAGTGTCTCGCATTTGAGGATTTTTTTTTTTCATGAAAAAGCTGAATTTCATCGTCGTGAATTAGGCTTGAATGTCCGGCTCAAAATAGCGAGCTTTCCACGTAAAAAAAAGCACCTTGAAAAGAGCTATCGCTTTTCTAGCTAGAAGGTTGCAGGGTGATGGCGGCGTAAACCCTTAAGGAAATTCCTCCTCGAGGAAATCTGTACAAAATCTCGGAAGTATTACCGATTGCAACAATTTTTGGTCACTAGAAAACAGCAGAAATGATTTTGCAACTCTTGGACACGATTTTCGGTGTCTTAAGGGGTGGAAAAAAAATTGTACACCCCCTCAAAATCACTTGTATCATTATTGATTATATACCCACTATGTGAGCTTGTTTTTGTGGCACTAACAGCTAAAATCGTAACTCAACATTCACACGACTAATAACATAATATTATAGTGTGTATATATACTTATATATATGGGGTATTCTCTGTAAATTCAACCAACTGACGCCTCCGATTTGATTCATTATTTTTTGTACCACTGCACTGAAGACAATGAGGTCTTCTGATTTTTTAAAGATTTTTTTCGTATCCTTATTTTGAAAAAAAAATTGTACAAACAAAAATGTACGAATAAAATTTTTTTTCCAGTGAGGGTTGATGAAAAAAGTCTGAGAAAAATTGTCAATGCTCATTAGCCTCAGTATGATAAAAAAAAACGTCATGAACCAAAATCCGGAAAGTGATATGGTTAGACATTGGTTGAATTCACGTGGAATCCCTCATATATTTTTCCCCATCGTATGGAAAAGTGGGGCAAAATGAACCAGCGAAATTATTGAAGTCTCATATAATCAAAAACTAACGAATTTCAATGATAAATTACGAGTTTCAATTATTTCTGAGACAAATATCTAAATTGGGGCAAAATGGTCACCTTCTTTATTGTAGAGCAAAATTGAAAAAAATTCATTTCAATCAAATCACGGCTTAGAAAAAGTAATTCGTTCGCTTATAAAAAAGAAATACAAATTCCAAAAATCAGAAAAATTTATTGTCAAAAATTTGTCTCAAATTATTTTTGTCCCTGTTTATCAGCCAGTCATATCCGCGATATTCCATTTTACCCCACATTCCCAAAAACTCGTAGAAATAGCTGTTAAAGAGCAAATAACTAGCAAAAATTTAGAAAATGGAAAAATCGAGACGTGGATGAGCCCGAAAAAATCGTCACAAATTTTGTTTTAACGATTTTTTTTTTTACCCAATGATGATCATCCAAAGCCAAAGGTCGATTATTTCCTGCCCTCTGCCCGTAACTATCACTCCTTTCATGCGATCATTCACTGACTCACTCATCAACACTGTCAATCTTAATGTCTCGATATTATAACCTCGAAATTAAAAAAAAAAAACATACAAATCTTCACTGGAGATCATTCTATCAATCATGATCGTCGTAAAATTAAAAAAAAGAAACAACGATCCGACGTAACATTCCCCGCCCCTTGTCCAGATGAAATTTAAATTATTAAATTATTTCACAATGAGATGTGCTAGTTTATTCTATTAGAATCTCTGTCTCTGTCTCTGTCTCTTTTTCGTCTATCTGTCGCGTCACTAGCCTATTTTTCCAGAGCCCCGAACGCAAAACCTCACTACATTTTATCCTCGTTTTTGTCACATCGATATATATTTATAACGTATGATATATCATCTACTATATATCATATACCATATATCCTATATGATATATCCTATACAATATATCATATAGCCTATATGATATATCATATACAATATATCATATCCTATGTGATATATCGTATACAATATATCACATGGCCTATATGATATACCATATAGGATATATCATATATGATGCAGAATAAATCATATATTATAGATATATATTCATATATTTAAAAAAAGTACCCTCTCATGTAAAAAAAAACCCTTGCCCTCCATAGATAGAGTGCTATGCCATGCGTGTTCGCTCTTGCTGTAGGTATGTCGCGAGTTTCAACGCGGGGCGTGCAAACGCGGCGAGACGGAGTGCCGGTTTGCGCACCCCCTCGAGACGGTGCAGGCGAACGAGGACGGTTCTGTGACGGTCTGCATGGACGCTGTCAAGGGCCGATGCAATCGGGACCCCTGCCGCTATTTCCACCCCCCTCTGCACCTTCAAGCCCACATTAAGGCCGCACAATCTCGGGCTAGCATTGCGGTAATGCATTCTCTATCTGTCTGTCTCTTCTTCTTCTTCTTGCTCTTCTTCCCACTTCTTTGTCCTCTTTTACTTTTTCATCTTCTTCCACTTCGTTTTTTGCTCATCCTTCTTCTTTATCCCCATCTTTTTCTTGACTTCTTTAATCCTTCGTTCCTGCTTCGATTGGTCCGCCATTTTTTTCTCGCTCTCTCCATCGATCTCGCCTATGTTAGTATGATTTTTGCGTTTGGTCGTTGATCTCTTATTTCGAGGGATTAATCTCACCGTTAATTGCGATGGTTTTTAGGAAAGTGGATTTTGGTCGGAATTATTGTTTTTTTTGGGGGGAATTCAAAAATGTGACCGAGCTTTTTTGAGAAAGGATTTTTGTTTATTTATTTATGAGTATTCGAGGTATATAATTTTTCGAATTCAAATAATAACTGACACCGAGCTGGAGTTAAGAAATTATTCATTTTAAAAAAATAGAAATATATATTGTGGGATGCAAATGGGTGGAGTTGAAAAAAGCTCTGCTCGTACTTTTTTTGAATTGAAAATGGTTTTTAATTTTTCGAATTCAAAAAATTACTGAGAACAAACTTGAATTATAAAATTATTAATTTAAAAAGAAATCGATATTTTGGTTTTGGTGGATTTGAAAAAAGCTCTTTTCTATTTAAATTGCTCATCTCAAAAAATAATTAAATCGTTAAAAAATGAACTTAAGATCCATTCTTACAATTTTTGAGACTTTTTTATATCTCTATTTGTTGAGAAAATTAAATTTTTGGAAAATTGATATTTTGACAGCTGTCAAAAATCATGGTCTAAACTTTCACGTCTTTTTTCACATTTTCTTTTCGTCCTTTCGGTGGACCAATTTTTTTCTTCCGCTGATTCCCATTCATCTTTTTTTTCATCCACTCTCACTTTCTCTTACCCTCTCTCTCTCTTTCTCTCTTCTATAAACATTTCCTATAGTCTGCTGGGTATATACGCGTCGAAGAAGCTTCGGTCGCTGCGTCGCCTTTCGCCAATCCGTAAACTACACATTATATCGCTATTCTCGCACGAGTCAGCCTCTTATCCGGCCTTACACACAAAAAAAGAACCAAAAAATGAATTTAAAAATTCAAAAAAAAAAACGAGGCAACATGCGTGAATTTCACACTTTGCTTGGGTGAACCATTATTATTATTTTTTTTTCTACATTTATTTATTGTGTACGCTGTGCAAATTGGCCAAATGTCGCGCAGTGGTCATGCTCATGGTAAAAAAAAATATTACCGAGACGTGAGAAACAATATTTAAAAAAGAAAAATTGCCCAACAAAAAAGGACTCTAATGAAAATTCGAAGATTTCTCACCTCTCGGTTTCCCAGTTTGTCGCTTTTGTGTTCGTCCAATCTATCTGTCCCTCGTTTTATATACATATATATGCATATATGTATATATATGTACACATATATATAGCAAAAAAAAATGACCGTAGTTTGTAGCTCAAAGTAGTGAATTTTTTAAAACCCGCAGAGATCTCTCGTTTTTTATCATTCACCGACACCACTGTTTCTATTTTCTCTCTTTTTCTAGCAGCCTATCGCAGCTATCCAGGTGCAAATATACATATATATATTTATATATAAATAAATATATATATCTATAAGTATATATATATATATAATATAGTTGCCAAAAATACACCAAAATCACCCGAATTATATAGATCGTAAAATTTATTATCATTTTCATTGTCGTTGTTGTTGTTGTTTTTTTTTTTTTTTTAACCACGAAAGTAAAATATCCGAAAGCTTTCACGTCCTGTTTAGAAAGACGCGAAGGGAGTTCATTAATTTTCATTCATTCGAAATTTCGAATATTTTTTTTTCGAAAAATCCAAAAAAATTAAAATATTCAATACAAGTTGAAAAATATATTTTTCCAGTAGAGTCTGTAGCATCCCTTCGCGTAGTTGACGAAAGCGGAGGATATATTTTGAAAAAAAAAAAAAAAAAAAAAAAATGTATATAAAACCGTAGTGAATTTATACCTTTCATGAATGATACAACGAAAACACACAACCCTGCTGACAAGCTGTGCTGCACGAACCCCCGGCTATCAACCTGCCCCCGCTGCTGTTTGCTGCCCTACACAAAAAAAAAAATAATTAGAAAAAAAGAATTACGCCTACACTCGCTCTCGATGCGCGAAATCAGAAGATTAAAAAAAAAACGAAAAGGAAAGACGGAAAACGTAATCAAAAATCGTTGGATCGAGGCGGAAAAAACCGAAGCTTTTCCTCTGGGATATTCGAAAAAAAATGGCGATTTCTCCCGCGCAAATCGTTCCATCTCTCTTTATCTCTCTCTCTCTTTCTCTGTCTCTTCTATCTCTCTCTTTCTCCGTCTCAGCGTTGGAAATTGTTTTTTTTTTCTCAATTCGCTTTCCACGTCATTCGCATCATGGTTTCCTCGACTTTCCACAAGAGCTGCGTCGCTTCATCTCGAGAGAGAAAATCCGTAAGAAAAAAGAAATCTCCGTTAAACAAGAATCGCGTTCCCATCGAAGTGTCGAAAATTTTCCAGAATCTCCAAAATCTGTTGAAAAGTGTAAATATCCCGAAAAAAAAATCAACAATTAGCTCGAATCCGCAGAAATTAAAGATAATTTTCCTCGTCAGATTTTTCCGATCTTCCGTGCTCTTTCGATTCCATTCCATTCTCTGCGATTATTCGCTGCGGTCTTCGGAGATTCTCGATCCCAGCGATGGAACGAAAATTGAAACGATGGAATAAAACGTCTGGGTTTTTTGGGGAAAAAAAAAAATTCGAAAAAAAACTCGAGAGTGAACGGAATAAAGGAAGAAAAGAGAACCGAGAAATTTTCAGCAAACTTCGGCACGGAAGACGACTCAACAAACGGGACTGAGAGCCGTGAGAAGAAATCACGCACGGATTCCGGCAGACCAGCTTGTTGGCAGGGAAGTCTCATTCTCTACAAAATGGTTTACAATCGCCGAAGGGTGCAAGAAATTTTGCACAAGAGGCATTAATTTTCAAATAAAACACAAACACACACAGACACAATTTTCACACCCAAAAAGAAAAATCAAAATTACGATGTAATAATTTTTCATCAAAGTAACTTACAATACCGGCGAAAAGTTTCCGGACGAGACTTCAAAAAAGGTTTGGAACGTTTTTTTATGCCATTTCGCCGGAAGTCAACGTAAACTAATTTAACAAACGGCATTTCAAAGGAGAAGAATTCGGCTTGATTTCCTGTTTTTTAAATTATTTTTACAATTTGTTTTTAAATTTGGACTCTATTTTGAAAATAACTGTTTTTCGCCTTTTTCCCCTCTTTTCAGGTGCACCCATCTTCCAGAGGAAATTTTTTTTTACATTTTTACGATTGAATTCATAAAGGAAAAGGTTTGAGCGTCAATTACCTTTTTTTTTTTTAACTTTGAGTGATTTTTTTTCCAAAGTTATTCTGTTTTTTGTGAAAAAAGAGGAAATTTGAAAAATCCCGTGTAACACGAAAACAAAGAGAATTCATGAAAAACTTCAAAATAGGAAAAAGTTGTATCTGTTTTCGTTGAGTTGAGAGGAATTTTTTCAGATGTTTTTTTTTCTCATGTTGAGGTTGGAAAAAAAATGTGGGTAAAAAATTTGAAAAAAAATTCCAATGTGATGAAAATGGTAAAATAAAGTATTTTCCCCTCTTGAAATGTTATCAATAATCCCATAGTTTTCGAGTTATGGTAATTGAATGACCCGACCCAGAAAATGAGAAAAACAAAATCGGAAAAAAAATCTGAAGAATTCCTCTGAACTCAACAAAAACAGACGCAACTTTTTGTTATTCTGAAGTTTTTCATGAACTTTCTTTGTTTTCGTGTTATACGGAATTTTTCGAATTTCCACAAAAAACGGAATAACTTTGGAAAAAAAAATCGTTCAAAGTTTTTAAACAAAATTTCCCCTTCATGAATCCCATTGTAAAAATGTATGAAAAAAATTCCTTTAGAAGATGCACCTGAAGAGAGGGGAAAAACAGTCGTTTTCAAAATAGAGTCTAAATCTAAAAACAAATTGTAAAAATAATTTAAAAATCGGGCAATGAAGCCGAATTCTTCCCCTTTAAAATGCTGTTTGTTAAATTAGTTTACGTTGACTTCCGGCGAAATGGCATAAAAAACGTTCCAGAACTTTTTTAAAGTTTTGCAGGAAAACTTTTCACCGGTAGCGTATATTCTTTTTTTCTTACGAGTATAAAATGTGAGGGTCGGAGGGATATCAGAGCCCAGATCAAAAATGCACTCTTTGGTATTGCAACACCATTAAATGAATGTTTTATCAGGTTTGAACCGATGAAAATCCCCGAACGAGAAAATTCACGAAAAATTCACAATTTTCTTTCGCAGCAACACGAAAACACGCTTTGAAAAAAAAAATGAAAATCCACACTCAATCATTCATCAATACGGCAAAAAATTTTTTCTTTCTTTCACGCACCATTTCAATGAAAAAAAGGAAAAACCAACACTTTTCTCGAGAGAGAGGCAAACAAGAAAATACGGCACACACGCACACAACGGGAACAAATATTGAAAAAAAAGAACACATAAAAATTACCGGAAGTGAGTGGAGAACGAAGGGAAGAAAAAAAATGAAATTGTTTTGATAAATTTTTTCTGAGCGTGAATATGTATTGCCGAATTAATTCAAGGACCATAGGATGTGCGATGCTCTCTTTCTTTTTGGCATTTCTCTTTTTTGAAAATTGATTTTACAGGAAAAGTCTGGCGATGGCGGATTCCCGACACTTTTACGTGGTACGTCGATTTTTTCTGAAATTTTTCGCGCCAAAAAGAAAGATTTACGGAGCATCGAGCGCGCCGTACGAGAGCAACGTGGGAGGCCGAATCGTGAAAATATTGCGCAAAAAATAACATCCATCCGTAATAGTCTCACGAAACTTTCAGATCGGAGCCAAAAGAGAAAAGAGCAGCTTGCAGTGGACGATGATTGTTGCCGAAATTATTCTCAACAGCCGAATTTTATGTTTCTTTTTCGTTCGCCGTACAATTATGCTTTTCACAATTTTCTCGCCACTTTTTCTTCACCGATACTCATCTTTTTGTGCCTCTTATAATTTTCCCATTTTTTAGCTCGGGCGATCATCATTGTTTTTTTCGGCGTTCACAATCGTGGAAAATCGAGAACAGAAATTCAGCCGAATTTTCCACGATTCGTGTACGGTCAATCGATAATCATCGAATTGTCGAGGAAAAAAGAAAAATTTAACGTGAACGATTTTTATCAAGCAGCTGAGCCGTTTGCAAAAAAAAAGATTTCTTTTTAGATGCCGAATAAAATGATTTGATCGTTATTGTGTTTTATCGCTATGTATTGCGTATATATACGAATATTTATATATATATATATACACATGACTCTCAATACACTTTACAATGTGATTTAATGTCTCTCATATTTTTTTAATCATTATTATTATTATTGTTATTATTATCGTTATTATTGTTATTATATCGACTATACTTGCCGACTGTCTGCCTAGCCTCAACTTGTCTTATTTTCTTTTTTTGATTTTTATCTTGCCCTCTCGCTGACGATGCTTCATGCTTGCTGATACCAAATACAATCTCCGTTGCCGCTTCGCTATCCGCCAAATTAACGCCTGCCGAACCAAAAAAAAAACGCCCCGAAATGATCGCGCGCCAAACAAAAATAAATAAATAAATTGCGAATGACGTCGAAACGCAAAAAAAAAATGGGGAAAAACATCTCTATCTGGCTGCCATGATCTTCACCGATGACGGACGGAATTCTCACGGAAACGAATGGAAAAAAAAAACAATTGCGAATTTGAAAAAATATATATTAAAAAAAAAAAATGATAAAAAAAAATGGACGAGCAGCAGACGATGCCCACGAACGTGGGTCCGGGAATGGCGGCTATGGCTGGTGGAATGTCGGGACATTTGCCGACAACGGCCGTTACCGGAGGACTCCAGAATCCGAGTATGGCGAGTATCGAGCTCGGAAAGAAGCGGATGCGCGACACCAATGACGATCTGCTAATGGTACCCACCGGCTTATGCATGATGTACACCTTCCTTTTCATAGCTGGACTCGCATTCTCCGCGAATGGTCTCAGAGATTGGAAATTTTCATTTTTTCTCGAAATTTGACTTTTTTTCATCATCTTTGTAATTTCAATTTTTTTTTCTTGAAAATATGATGATTTTTTTTTTAATTTAAATTGATTGATTGATATGATGATTAAAAAAAAAAATTCATAACTCCTCAACAATGGCTCGGAAACAAAATCCTACTAACATTTTTTGTCCCCCATTCAAGTCTCTGATGGCCAATTTGTTCTAAAAAAAAATCACACAAAAAAGGTTAATAGGTTTGTTTTTTGTTGAGGGTCATATTGAATTTTTTCTGATCTCTAAAATGTTTTTTTACTTCAACGATTTTTTGAATATTTTTTACTCAAAAAATTCTCTCAATTTTTGTTTCGATGAATCACATCGGAGACCATTCGCCACGTGTCCAGAGTAGTCGTATCTTTAAGTTAGCGATATATCATACAATTACATGAGATTGTAAATACACTGCCGAGCGCTCGCCTTAGAGCTCCTCGCCTCGAGAGAACGAAAAACTAAAAAAAAAAAAAAACGACAAAACATTTTCACCCGGTCTCAAAATACCACAGAGAAATTCGTGACAAACGGCTAAACTCAAAACTCGAAAAATCGCGGGCTTGGCTTCGGTATTATAGCTTCGCCTACCTGTCGTTTAATTTTGAATCTTTTTTTTTCTACTCTTGAAATATACTCTCCATATTTGGCTTTTCTACATACAGAAAATTTCGCTTCAGCTCCGCGAATCAAATTTTCTTTTTTTCTTCATTTTTTTATGCTTACTCTCTGTCGTACTTTGCAATGTTGTTCGTCCCGGAGCTTACAAAAGTCTCGTAATTGTATTTATAGATCGCCTCACGCAAGTCCATGACTCGGCACAATTATTTAAAAAATCAAAAAAATCAAAAATCAAAACTTTAGAAAAGTTCCAAATGGTAATTGAGCCGAGTTACAGCAAATCCAAAATGGGACGTGCGTGAAACCCCGTGGCAATCCCTTTAGCGAAAAATCAATTGAAAAAAAAAATAATCCCAGTCAAAAGTTGCAATTTCATCGAAAAAAATTCAAAAAGAAATTCACCGCCGAATTTCGCGCGCGGATGAAAGTGCAACGGAGAAAAACCATCCCAATGTCCAGTTTCAATTTCCGAAAATCGTGATAGTTTTTTTTTTCAAACGAAAAAAAAAATTTTTGATCCAATCTCCGGAATTTGGGATGTGTGTAATTTTTCGAGCTTGCGCCGATGATGCATGTTGTGCTTTCGCGATCCCGAGGTGATGGTTCGACATCGACGTCGCCAAATCTCGACGCTCTGAGCGATCACGAGATTTAGAAAAAAAAAATTAAAAGAAATGGGAGAAAAGAAATGATTTTAAAAAAAAACGTTGCGACAAAAAATCGGCAATATTCGCTCGACGCAATGATCGATAACGATACTTTTTTTCTTTCGTGCAATATAATTCCAATTCAAAATTTATCTCTGATTCTGAATTTTTTTCTAATCTCATATATCTCTCTATTATGCAAAAAAACGTCGTTAAAATCCCGTCGAATTCGCCGATGAGAATCTTTAGATCGCTTCGATACATTCATCATTGTACTACAAAAAAAAGAAAACACTCGCTCTGCATTGAATTTTTTTTTCCAAATATTAAGAATTTTTTTTTCGTGCGATCTCGCCTATGAATTTCCCTTACGCTTGCTCGATATATAATGATATATATTTATATGTAATAAAAATAAACTCCGAGAGAACAGAGGATACGTGAAATATTTCAAAAAAATTCCAGAAAATGATAAATAAATAAATTTAAATAAAAAGAATTAAGACCCGACGCGTGACTTTTCGGCTTTCAAGCTTTCGCATCGCGTTCGCAAGCTTACGACTAAATTTTTCTTTCGTTTCGATAAATATAGGATTTTGTTTCGCTTTTCACGTCTTTAGCGATGCAAAAAAAAATGATTCGTAATCATCGTTCGCAATTGCTTGTTCATTCAATTTTTTTTCGTTCTGTCCTCTGTCTTGTCTCTGTTAAAAGGAAAAAAAATCCATTTTTTTAATATCGATTTTTTTTCAAAAATTCTGACCAGTTTTGTATCGTCCATTTTATTCTGTTTTTTTCACTCTTCTCTGCTTCGTCGAACGATCTCACTGCGGATCGTTTAAAAAAAAATCATTTTCTTCAATTTTCTTTTCTTCCCATGTAATCGTGTCATTTATCACGATATTTTCCATTAGACTGAAAAAAAACATTAAAACCAACATGTACACTTGTTTTTCGTTAATTAGTGCAAAAAAAAAATTCTGAGATCGAATTATTTATCGCTTATTTATCATTTTATTTACCGAGCGAGTTTCGTATGTCGAGCTGCTAGAAATATAAATAAAGAAAGAAAAAAAAATCGCAAAAAATCGGAGCTTTGCCCAGGAATTTTTCTCTCGGCGAGGAACAAACCGAGATGAAAAAAAATTACTGGTGTATTATTATTATTTTTTTTCTGATCGCTTACATTGATTTCCACGTGTTAGAGAGTCACGTTTTACAGTGATCCAACCAATGGGTTAACCTCGTCGTGTGGGGACGTCGCTGCAAGCTGCGTCATCGGCACAACTTATACTAACAAATCCAGCCCTGAGAGTCCTTTGTCGCACCTTTCAATTCCGAAAAGAGATGAAAAAAGCCAGAAAAAAAATACCAAAACAACAACAAAAAGAGCAAAATCAAAGTATAATGAAAAACCAAGAAAAAAACAGCCTTGTCCTCGAAATTGGTTGAAACCTATCCTGTCTCTGTTGCAGATGGACACGAAGTCATTCGGGTCGTTCTACTACGAGAACTTTGTAAGTGCCGCCCATGAACACACACAAAAAACCACCCACAAGAATCCATCAATATTTATTTTAAAGAATAAAGTCCGAAATCGCTTTTTCCCCACGTAAATGACTCCGAACTTGATCCGCCATAGCCTAATCCACTTTTATGACTTCCCCCATTCTTGATCCAAGCTGAATTCCTTTGAAGAAACGAGGCAAAAAAAAGAACTATAAAACTGGAAGTCAGAGTTGTCGGCCAATGATTCCCAAAACAAATAGAAAGAAAAAAAGCCTAACGCTGTACTCGGTGTGATCCATATTCATTTTTTACACTGAGAGAGGGACGTTGAAGGATTAGCTAAATCTGAGTTGGTTGAAAATGTGAGTAATGAAGTTGAGCCTTTTGATATTTATAGTCAGATCTTGAGATTGAGCCAAGTTTAGTGGTCATTAAGTCTCAGGACAGTGTGGAAGGTGACTACTAATTTAGTCGATCTTATCATCTTTGTTGTTGAAGTAACCACACTTTTAGCAGGAGTTACTGTTAAATTTAGGGTTACCTCAAACTATTATAAGGGCCCATCAGAATTGGCCAAGTAGTTGGCTAATTCGTCCAACCAATTCACCCAACTCCCGATCAAGTTTCATCATGCAGCGTCTCTCTCGCACTGTACTTCACCACTAATGAATTTAACAACAAAAATATCGCAGTGACCAATCAGAGTACATCGTTAACCATAATCTCTTTGTTCTGTTTCTCGAAAATTTGATTACAGGCATTCCCGGGAATGGTACCTTACAAGCGTCCGGCGGGCGACAAATCGGGTATGCCTGTTTACCAGCCAACCGGTGCAACGACCTATCAGCAGTTGATGCAGCTTCAGCAGCCGTTCGTGCCTGTGTCATGTGAGTACGCTGGAACACCACCCCTTCCCCAAACCTCTAACCAGTCGGTAGGAAGCTCGCAGAGCTCGTTGCAGGCCCAAACTGCGTCATCGATAGCCGAAGCGAACGGCCACGGTATCCTCGTTGATCCGAACAATCCGCCACCGCCGCCACCGGGCGGCGGAGGTAACGAAGTTGGCGGTAACAAACAGGCGGTAGCTGTAGCTGCGGCTGCGGCAGCGGCAGCGGCAGCCGCAGTTGCCAATCGCGATAACGAGAATGCACAGAACTCTCCCGATTTGAATCACACTGGTTCGTCCCAAGTTGGTCAATTGTCGGGTCTCCAAGTACCATCGTCGATGAGCTCAATGACGTCAATGTCGGGACTCGGTACAATGCAAAATGTCGCCGGTTTAACGTCAATGGCGAATATGACATCGATGCCATCGATGGCGGGTGTCAACACAATGGCGAATCACTATACAATGGCGAGTATGAACAATCTCAATGTCTTGAATTCCCTCGGTATGGGTTCAAGTTTCTCGATGGATCCTGCGACTTTGGCCAAGGAAGTTGCCCAGAAGAATTACGCGAAAGCGATGAAATTGAGTCAGGTCGCGGCGGCTCAGCCTTACGGCATGAATCCCCTGAGTGCGTTGAATTACACGGGTGTAGCCCTGAACAAACAGGCCCTTGCGATGAATCAGCAAGCTGCCGCGGCGGCTGCCGGTATCGCTAATAATCAGGTCCAGAGACAGATGATGCAGAATCTTGGTGGCATGCAGGGTTCCCTCGCGACGCAATTGCCCGCTGGTTTGCTTCATTATCAAAGACCACCAACTGCCGCACCCTTGAATCCTTATTCACTCATAAGACAACATCCTCATCATCAGATGTTACCCTCGCATTACATGCAAACCGCTGGTCTTACCGGCATACCAGCTGGCGCGGCTGTTCATCATCAGGCCAATCCGTATATGCAAAATCCTTACGCCATGCTACCGGGTATCGCCGGTATGCCAGGTGTTCACGGTGTACCCGGTGGTGTAACCGGTGTACAGCAATTACAGACCGCGAATCCCGTCACTATTGCCGCACAACCCCAAGTGACGATGCAACCCAATACCGGGGTCATGATGCCGCCTTACAAGAAAATGAAAACTACGTAAATCGTTATTGAAGTATTTTTTGGAAATGATTCGCGAGACGCGTTTCGAGAGGTTTTAGGAATAGTGCATTTACAACTCTACCGGTTACGACTTCAACGTCGAACGAATATGTCAGAATACGAGTCTAGCGTTGAATCTCTATCATTTTATGATTTCGAGTGATATCTCTGCCAAATATGAGAAGACTGTTCCTGGGAAACAAAACTTCAGAAATAACTCTACCGAATAATAAGCCCAATGCATGATAGTCTGAATCTTTCAGGAAAAGACTCAGCGGAATGACATCTCGACCGGAAAATATTACTCCGACATATTTCGCAGAGACTTGTTATTCGCCTTGAAGTAGAGTATCCCAGCATGTTTTTTTCATCTGGGATTCAGGCTTGTTGTTCGGTAGAGTTGTTTCCGAGTGCGTTTTTTCCGGAAGAGATGTGTCTTTATATTTGGCACAGATATTGATCGGCGGAGTTATAAAATTGTAGACACGCACAGACTGTAATTTGGCAAAGTTTTTTGTCGGGAAAGTTTTATCCGGTAGAGATGTGAATGTGCCATGGACGAGCTTTCTTCCGAACGACAAGATTCGTCATTCAACCCCAATGATCACGATTTCGATTGATTTTTTTGTATCTTTTTGTGCTACAGTGTCACTTGATGATTCTAAGACTTAATGTTATCGAAATTTTGCCAAAATTCAACTCCTTGAGCACTAAAATACTAATTTTTACCTTGATGACTGTAGCAATCAAAAATTTTTGACAAATATAATTTTTTAATACACTATTTGTTAAAATTAAATGTTCGTTGTTTTAAAAAACCAGAAATTGAGGGGTTGATTTTATTTTGGTTAGCGATTAAAGTCTGTCGGAAGGAAGAGAGGCAAAGGAAAGGGAAAATAAATAAAAAGAAAAAAACAAAATAAAGTTCCATGAATATATAGTTTCATTTTCTAGTCAGACATTGTCGGTGAACAGTGCCTTAATGACTCGATCCCACTGAATCGTTTTCTCCTCGAGAAGATCGAAAAAAAAAGAAAATTCTGAATCTTCAAGTTCGATTTTTCGCGCATTCTTTTCCCGGTTTATCGACGTTTTCTCGGACTCGTAAATTAGCATACACGCGTATATATATACAGACATATATATATGTATACATGAACATATGTGTACGTCTATATATTCTTGAAAAAAAAATCGTGTTTTGTGAAACTGACCTATAACAATTGTATCGACTCGTGGTTGTCAATCGATGTTCCGGTAATTCGTAAACTATAAACGTGACCCCGGCCGCACTATGTTCAATAATATACATATATTATCTACGTTTTAATCGATAGTGACGCGAATTAAATTTTTATTTTTTTAGTTACAAATTTTAGTTTATCAAGCTTTTATCTCATGTAATTTGTTGCATCCGCTGTCACAAATCGCGGCCTGTCGTTGTACGTGAACGCGCAATTTTTAACAAAAATTTTCGTTACAATTGTTTTTTTATTTTTCGTGGTTTTTTTGTTATGTCTTACATTCAATTACGTTGGACTATTATAGATAGAAACGGGATCGACGTGAACACGTCGATTGAAATGTGTTTCCTAAGGCACAACTTGCCCCAAGAGCGTGAGAGGCTCGATAAAAAAAATTATTACACACATATATACATATATATTTACATAGGGTAGATCAACACGCTTTTTTTCCGAGCGTTATTTTTTATTATTAATTAACGTCGCACATTATTACTATTGCGCATAATTTTTACTACATGATTATTCGTTGAACGTTCTATTTTTTAACATTATCGTATTATATCTAAATAACTACATGAATATGTATATAAATATATACATAATTTTACAACATACAATTTTACTATATTATTATTAAAGATTAAAAAAAAAACACAAGGCCTTTGGACTGAATGTGAGATTCAAAAATACGGGAGAGTTCTTTGCCGACGATGCAAGATCGTTCAAACGTTAAAGAAAAAAAAAAGAAAAACGTTGAAGATCATCGTCGCGAAATCGCGCTAGCGTGCATTTAAACGTTAAACAAAAAGAAAGAGTATGAGAGAAAAAAAAGTTCGCAAAAAGTACGAACACAATCGACGGACGAATAAGAGAAGAAAATTTTCATCGACTGGTATAAACGATTCTGTAATATATAAGGAAAGTAAGAATAACAAAAGAAAAATGTCCCTCCACGAGATTCACGCCTGGAACGTTGATACAATCGCCGGCTTAAGTTTCGTGACTTTGTAATTTGTCGCTGCGCGTAGAATCACGAAAAACAAAATGCCACAACGACTTTCGCGACAACGGAAGAACGAAAACAAAAGAAAAACAACAAACAATAAACAACAAACAACAGCACAGTACACAAACACCAATAATCGATGTAATGTATTTTCATTATTTTATATATCCTTCCGTCGAGAATTGAGAGGCAGAGAGAGAGAAAAAAACTACTCGAAGAAACGATTAAGAGTGCACGAGAGGTTCATTGAATGACGAGTGAGGGACGAAACGTTGAAAGAAAGAATAAAGTGCCAGAGTGGATGATCGATAATAGAGATTAATTTTTTTTTTAATATTAGATTAGCAAAAAGTTGAATGAAGGAAAAAAGTAACGTAAAGAAGAATAATTGAAAATCAATGTCGTCTTATATATCCTCCGATGCGGGTGTTATACATTTATATTTTAGTGCATAAAAGTAAAAAAAAAAAAAAGATACTTGTGAAGTGAGAAATGACGAAACACTTGCCAGTGATTTGAACACATTATGAATTGAATGAAACCACAAAAATAACTATATATATTCGCAAACGGTACACCTGATACGAGATCAAACGGATTTCGCCAGAACTTGAATAAACTACGGCGTAGGTTTTACGTAGAATGACGAAGAAGAGAAAATAAAAACATTTTTTTAGCGAGCATTGTACGATGGTAGACTATGTAGGAATTAGGTGTACGACGGTCGAGTTATATATATGAATATTTATGTATCGTATATACATGCATATGCACATATATAACGAGAGGAATAATGGCGTAGGTGCGGCCTCGAACGAGTTAATTATCGTTGATGTCAGCAATGGGCCTCGTTGAATTACGTAAACAAGTGCAGGTGAAGAGTCATGAGAATTTCATCTGCAAACGAAGTATATCGCATTGAAAAAAATCTCTAAATGTTTGTGCTTCCAACTACGAATGAAAATATACGTCAATGCATATTATATATATTTATCACGTATACGACAATTTCGAAAATTCAGAACTTATAAACACGCGCTCGGATTCCCAGTGGCAAACTAAACAAAATTGTTCTCTTGCAAAATTTTCCTCACGGGCGCGTATCTCGAGTTACAGTTGTAAAAAGAATCAGCGAGGTCACGTGGTCGCTCTTGCCGCGCACGGAGAACCTCGCGCACGGAGAACCTCGCGCACGGGGAACCTCGCGCACGAGGAACTTCGCGCACGGGGAACCTCGCGCATAGAGAACCTCGCGCACGAGTATCGCAGCGATCGACTGTTTTTCAACGGTTTATAACGCAAGATCCAAGCGCCTTACAAAATTTTTCCAAAGGTAAGAGTTGTTCAGTTTTTCATCGGGAATACGAAAGTGCATTAATGAGTTCCGAAATTTTGAAATTTCACTGTGTATCGTACGGTATATAAACGCGAATAGCCAAAGAAAAGCCCGTGACATCGCCGTTGCCTACGTCCTTGATCCTTCGGCGCCCTCTGGATCCTCCGCGTGAGATTAAAAATGGCCTCCTCCGGGCACAATTAAACGTAAAACGCGCACATACGCACAAAGAGTACAGTATATGGCGGATTTAAAATGAAAAACGAATGACTTGAAAAATACTACAATCGATTCTTGTATCTCTTAGTTGCGCACGGTCCGGTTTTTCCTTGGGCTTCGTAAGTCTGCGAGCTCAACCGGAAGTCTTCCAGTTGTAGAGAAACAAAAAGAAATGCCGCGTCAATCGACGAACCCACTTTTTTCGCGGAGTTTCTTGTTTTTTCGTCTAATGTGATGATGCGGGTATCGATAACACGGAGCATGAAATCCGTTTAATGAAAAACGGAAAACCATTTTTTTCGATCTCGCGGGGGAAGGGCCGACCATTGTGATAGTTGTATAGTACATTATTCTGTATTACCATATAGTGCCCTAAGCACACGAGAACAAAGAATTACCCGCACATAAACGCAAAGACACGCGCACACACACACACAAACAAAAGAATAATTTTATCGATGAATAATATATATTTAAAAAAATTCATTAAAGAAAACAATGTGTAGTTTTATTAGAAAAAAAAAGACGAGACAAAGTGCAAAAAAAGGGCCTATTGACAATTTCTTAATGAGGTCGATTTATTGCGAGGAATTGAACAAATCGTTCCTCACCGATGACGATATATTCGGCTTCTAGTTGGTGTTTTTTTTTTAAATTAATTTCACAATAACACCATTTTTTTCTATTTTGCCGAAAAATTAATTATATTGAACAAAAAATAACGCAATTATGCCCACCTTGCGAACCGGTATTCTAGGGTTGTCTCTTGTCATTTGAATATCATCAAATTGGAGATTTGAATACGAAAAAAAAAAGTTGAACATCAACGAGAGGGTGGCTGTTTCGGACTCACGCTCAAAACCTGCGAATTTTCATTAAAATAATAAAAATCCACGACATAATAACTTCTCAATGTTTTCAAGCTTCAATTCTAACCTAAATTGTACATTTTTTTAATTACCCTTGACATTTTCATTTACTGCCACTTTACGTAGTTAACATTTTTTATATAAATCTTGCATCAATTAATTTTACAATGTATTTACAACAAATGGCATTTATGTAAGACAAAAAAAAATGAGCATCGAGGTCATGAGCGTCGAGTAAAAATGACGGAACAGCGAAAGTGCCTTCCGCTGCACTAAAAAAAAAATTAAAAAATAAATAAAAATAAACGAAATAAAAATAAATACTTGAATTCACGCATAAACACGAACACCACGGGTCACATAGAGAGGGTAAAAAAACGAAAATGGCGTAAGATGGAGAACGGAGAGGAGATGAGAAGGAATTAGAGAAGAAGGGAAAAAAGTACACTAATTATTATATACCTAAATAATATAATATTATATTTATATTATATACGAATATATATATATTTAAACAAACAAAAATCTATATATATATATACACACTGCGCAATATTATTGTTGCATATAAGTTGCGTGCAACGAAAAAATAAAAAAAAAGGAAAAAAACAACATACTTTATTAAAATTATCTATCGATATATAGAGGAGAGAGAGAGAGGAGAGGAAGGAAGAGGGTGGAAGGAGGAAAAATAATGAAGTATATGATATTAAATATATATCCTCGATATATCAAGGAGATATATGTGCATATATTATGAGACGGGAACGAGCGTAAAAAATATCATTTTACGATGTAAAACCACATACTTACACTTATACATATGTATGGATATATTAATATATTCACGTATATTGATATATTTATATATATATAGGTAGTATTTATTATTGTCTCTAATTCTTCATTGTACATTGTTGGATAAACACTTACACACACATCCACGGCATATGTATAGTACCTACATATATAGTATATATTAATATATATACTATATATTTGAATACGCTATTTACGTGTTTACCGCGAGAATGCAGATGCAAAAAAAACAATCATCGTGAATTGAGGGGAAACAAAGCCCCGATCATCCCTTATCGAATGAAAAAAAAAAATATTCTGCTCGCGATGGGGTGGGTTTTTTTGCGCGTGCACGCTCGCGGGGGATTCTACTATTTTTTTTTCTTCTTTTGTCAGGAGTCAGCCAGTATTTGTAATAATAATGCTTGAGAAATGCATGAATATTTGTTTTATTAATGCTTCTTCTTATTTCATCTCTATCTTTATCGAACGTCGAGAAAAAAAAAGAACGATTCAAAAAACCACCCCTTCGAGATCCTGATCCCGAGTCGGCTATATTCCTCGTAATAATATACTGTTTTTTTTAAATATATATATATAATTGTGTAATCGATATTGCGCGTTCATTGCTCATAGCCTCTTTACGTACACTTATTTATTTATCTATATATATATATATATATTTATTTATTATATATATATAATATATGAATATGTCGCCTATCTGCTTCCTGCTTCCCGAAAATTTCGAGATACTCCTTTTTTTTCGAAATGTACTGCGAAGAAAAAACGAAAATTGGTGCTTGCAGCGCTGAAGATGGAGAACTCACGCTACGTTTAATCTTTAATTTTTTTTTTATTCCAGCAATGTAAATTCCAAAATTATTCTCCAAGCGCCTCGATTCCTCAATTCCTTTTATGAATTTATATATATTTTTTTCGATAATTCTCCGCAAAACGAGAATTACAGGATATTAAAAAAATATGTATATAGATTGATAAAAATTGAAAAAAAAAAATCCAGGATATCAAAAATTTAATGATTATTATTGGTTTTATCGTTTCAACGTTTTCGATGAGAATTCTCGAGTAGAAAAATTTATATAAATCGTGAAAATCACGTAGATGTTTTATAGCCGCTTTCGATATGAGAAGAAAAAACAAATCACCGGCGAAGCGAATAAAATTGCTCTCTCGCATATCATATTCACGCATATATGCGCTTCTCTCTTTCGCGTGGAAGAGAAAAACTGAGAGTGAAATTTTTAGAAGACTCCTCGTCGCACTTTTTTTTTTGCCCTCTGTAACGCCTCTCACGTATTAATATCTATGTGCATAGCGAGGGAAATATTTCAGGATTCATTTTCATTTATCAAACGATTAACTTTTTTTCCATTAAAACAAGAAGCAAAAATTTGTACGAAAATTTTTAATTCGTCTTGGAATATCAATTGAAAATAGAGAAAAAATATCAATCTCTTTTCCCGTAAAAAAAGCATTTTTTTTATGTTAAATCTATCCTCTGTAGCATTAATTTTTCCATCTCTCTGAAAATAATTTTCATTTTCACGTCGGAAAATGTCCCGAAATATTTCCTATTTTCATTATTTTTTAAAAATCTCTATCTGTGACTTTGACCTTCAAAAAAAAAATCCTCGTAACGCTTTCGGTGCTTTATTTGGCGAAAATCATTGCGTCATTATAATGTGAAATTTGACGCGAGAAAAAAAAAGCAATCGCCCAAAACGTCGTGTTTTCGAGGACGATAATGACGACGATGAGAGGAGTAAAAATTTCATGAGGAAAATCCATGAAAAGTGATTCATCGGTGAGCGGCAAAAGTGAAAGAAAAATTAAACAAGAGAGGCCAAAAAAAGCCTGAAAAAAGGAATAATTTCTCTGTTCTCGATAAATCCAAGCATCGACAAAAAAAAATGAAAAATTGTTCCCACTTCCCATCAGCTTTAGCCGTAATTCGTATCTCTCGCTGGTAGAAAATAATGCACGAGTCACGCGCAAAACGTGCATCGCATTATTTACTTAAAATAATAATAATAATAATAATAATAATAATAATAATAATAATAATAATAATAATAATAATAATAATGAAGAATCATCGATTGAAAAAAAATGGTTTGGTGATTGAAAGAAAGAAAAACGCTTTGAGCCAAGGTGCATAATTGTATATTCGTTATTTGCACTTTTAGTTGTCTTTTTTTTCAAGCTGAAAAAAAAAGTATCTCTTCGTAGGCACCGCTAAAAGGAGCGTTACAAGGACGTACGAAAAAAAAAATGGCGGGAAAATTTGAATTCCTCCATTGTTGATGATTTTTTTTTACTTCTCGCCAATCGAGATTTTAATTTTAGTTCTTTCGTCGCCGAATTATGACGCTCTACTCTCGCATATATTAGCAATTAAGTTGTTGCAGCTTTTGCCGCATCCAGGCTTTTTTAAAGGGGTTACAACGGAGATGCTGATGTTGATATTGGACGAAAGGATTTGCGAATTCTACTGTGGAATCTCTGTTATCTATCTATCTATCACAAGCTCTAGCCTAGAATCGCCGTGACGATATTGCGATTCTAAAAGCTTTTTCATCGCAGTCTCGTCCTTTCGACTCGGTCCTTTAAATAGAGTCCGAAAAGATTTGGGAAAAAATATTCGCACGTTCTTGAAAGTCGACTGTAGCGCTGAAAAAGGTAGATCTGGATTGAAAGATTTTTATTTACATTGGAATTTTTTTTTTTCACTGTTATTTAGCTCTAAAAAGTCTTAAAGCTCTAAATAGTGATTATATAAAATTGTCATTAGGAAATAAATAAATAGATAAATAATAAAATAATAAATTTTATACAATAGATAAAAATAATAAGATTAAGGGGGAAAATTGCAAAAATAAAAAATTGTTATAAACTCTTTTGTTTCTTCATTGAGTAAAAATGTTTGGAATCCAGATCCATCTTATTTCGCGTTAATTTGCCTTCAAAACGTGCCGGAACAATTTTTTCAAATCTCAGTACTTTATTCATTTGACTAGCTAAAAGAAAGAAAAAAACAATTCTCAAAATTCATTCGTCTCTACGATCTTAACATTCCACTCACTTGACTGAGCCATATCGGTAAGATTTTTACGCTTCGAAGCATGACAAAAAAACTGGGTATCGTGAGAAAAAAAAGTTTGGTGTGCCATCGCATATTTCGTGATAAAAATGTTTTTCTTACATTAGCGAGTGTTTTAATTTTCGAAATTTCTTGTGTTTCTCGTTGGCAATTTTCTTCTTCATCTTCAGCTTCGTTGATTAATTTTTTTTACGAAATTTCGATGTTTAATTTTTTTATTTAAGAGAATGAATATTTTTTGTGCCTAGCTTTTAATTTAAATAATAATCATAATGTTAATAATATTTTCGCAGGGCAAATGCAACACGCCGATGCATCCAACGCTATATCTACAATCGATTTACCATTTGCAAAACAAAAAAAAAATTCCCTGGTGATGAATTTTTGCATTTTTTTTGTCCCAAGCATGTCTTTTTTTTCGCACAGCAAAAATCGAATTAATTTGTCATTTATTTTCTAGCCGATTTTCGCGAGCTCGCGAAGCATCGTTTAGCGAGGCCCACGCTCTGATTTAATCATTTGTCCTTAAAAAATAATATTTGTGCATTTTTTTTCCAAATTTTGTAATTTTTTTTCTCGCAAATTGCATGTGATTCACGTTAGTTCATGATCTTTCTTCGAACTTTCTGTTTCATGCTTGCCCCCTCGCCTGGACTCGCCGCACGTCTTGCCAATCGAATGAACACTTTTCCGAAACGCCAATGCTTTCATCCCGACTTCCACTGGTCCATCCGTCCCATGATGAAAAAAAAAAATCCTCAAACCCAATGGATGTGTAAAAAATCCCAAAAAAATCATCGAAAAATCCATCGTCGAATTTTTCGCGTGGGAAACGAAAAAAAAAAAATTTCCTCGCATCCTGATTCAATTTTGAAAAAAAAAAATCAAAAAAATTTCACGCAAATCCACGTAACTGTCCTCACGAATCGCGAAATCTCGCTCGTTTTCACGTCGACGTAATTTTTGCCTCGCTATTAATATAAAAATTAATATTTGAAAAAAATATATATATGCGTAAAAAACAAAAATCCATCCCAAATTTGATCGCTGGCGATTGAACGGATGTGATACCGTGTTTTTTTTTTTTTTGGTGTTGGGCCTGCCATCTGTTACGACGATACACGCGCCTGGATCTACTGTGGTGGCCTCAAAATCTTTGCGCCATTTTTATTTTTGAAATTTTTTTTTTCTTTAATATACATATATTTATATTTATGATATACATATGTGTAACGCACGCCAACGAAATCCCTCCGCGACTTTCCTGAATTGCTCTGGATTTTCGACAAACATTACTGAAACGCGACGCAAAAAAAAATTTTTTTTTGTAATTGCTGGTCGATTATTGTTGGTAAACTTGTGCATTGATTCCTTCTCTGGCTAAATACGTTTGGAACGATTTTTTTTTTTTTTTTATATTCACTGGATTGGCCTTTGTATGTAATCGTCGGATTCACACCTCGTTTATCGTCCTTTGACAATCACAAATACAATGTTATACAATCGTCTTATTTATATACACATATATATACATATATATTAATATATCAATATATATATATATATATATATTTATATATGAATATTTTGAAATGCTGGCTTGGTATGCGTGTGTGCACTGCGGCCGCATTATCGCCATGCCCGCAAATTGCCCTTGAACAATCGATCCAAAATCAACAACATCAACAACAACGCACAAAAACAACAAAAAAAATCAAATCCGAAAATGAAAAAAACAATTTCAAAATTTTAAAAACCCACATCCAAAAAATCACCACTTTTGTCAAAATAATTATTGTCGTATCGCAAAAAACAATTCTTTCTCGACAATTTCTATTTTCTATCGCGATCCTCGATGTACGCTGATGAAAATAATTTTTGTTTTCCCTCCCCCGAGAACGCTTCGACAAATATTCGACCTGTGACAACTTTCACATACATACATATATATATCTTTGATTTGAAAACAAAAAAAATATATATTTATTTTGAATAAAAAAATATATATATAAAAATCTACACGCCTGCCGCAATCGCTGCCACGTTTCGAATTGTACCTGGGGGTGCTCCGAGGGGACGTTCAACGTGCCTACTTTCATTTGGTGCGTTCTGTACTGAATTCGGTATTTCGGATGGTAAAAAAAAAATAAAAAAAATAAAAAAATAAACAAAACGACAAAAAAAAATATCCGAAATAAAAACCGTACGAACACTGCCTCGTTTGCTGCATGTGGATCGCCTTAGCAGCCTTAGCCACTGTCGGGGCCCAAGTGGTCCCCCCAAACGCTCACTGTGTCGTCTACACAGACAGCTGCGGACAGGTAGACTCATTATTGTAACCAGTTTTTTACCCGAGTCTGAATCACGAGCGATGAATCTTCGTGAAAAGCCGATCGAAAATTCGCGAAACAACCCCCATTTTCAACGCCCCCAAAATCGCGGCGTCCCCTCCGAGGACTCGAGTCTTGTTGAATTTTTTTTTTTTTGCACGATCATAAAGTCGCATCTCGCTGAAAAAAATCATACGGTCCATGCTGGATCCGAAGTGCATCTGTGAATTTTTTGAACACCCTCGAGCAACCGGAAGTCACGGTAATTAATTGGTGAACCGCGCGGACGAAGATTCAGGCGCCTCGCAATTCAGGCTCGATACTTTTAATGCCGCTAACCTTCAAGAATAAAAAGGACACGGATGAGACATTTTTGTCGCTAAAGAACAATCAATTGACGTTCAAAATTCATGTATGATGGTTTTGGAATTTTTTTACTTTGAAAATTTTTATTTTTCGTGACAGCGACTGAAGAAGACAAAAATGTTTATCCTTGCCCTCGTTAAACTTGGCTAACACGTAGCTTTTGGGGGCGTCTCCCTCACAACTGCTCACCGCAACTATAACAATGAAATAACCACTGCCTTATCTGGTGTTTGTCTATTTATCATTATTACAGTTTATTATAATCGTTATTACTATTATTATTATCGTTATTATCGCTCAGCTGTGTAAGACTGATTATTTATCACAATCGTGTCTAAATTCCTCCATTGACTTGAATTGTTTGTTTATAATTTTTTTTTAATTACAAACATACATTGGAACGTAATCGGGAGCACGCTTTTTGCGAAAGTTTTGGGCATTTAAAAAAAAACGTAATTTTTCGCCTTTTCGACGAATCTTCAATTTTTTTTCATTTTTGGCACAAAAAAACTTTTTTTTCATCCCCCGACATATCTCGATATTGGCGCAACGCATTCGCTTACGTAGAAAACAAAAAAAAACAGCTTTTTTACGCATAAATTCGATTTTACGTTTTTTCCTAATTTTTCTCATTTTCAAAAATTACTTCCGGAGATTTTCGAGTCTGAACTTTCGCATATTTTTGTTTTTACCCCTCTCGCACAAAATCACACTTTTTGCTCGATTTACGAACAAGCTTTTTGCTCCACGCATACGTGAAAAAAAATAAAATATTTGAAAAAAAAAATTTTTTAATACAGACATCGCCAAAAAAAAATCTTGTTCGAACGTGGCTGTCACTCGTTATGGTTGCGGAGATCGCAGTTTATATTGAAGTGATTTAGATGAAAAAAATGGAGAATATGAAAAAAAGAACGAAATAGCGTTGGACATTATTTGCAGTAGAATATATATACATATATATATCTATTTAATTTTGAGAGCTTTTAAAATTGCCCCTCATCTATATATTATCGTATATACACAAAAAATCCTGCTAACGCTCCGCTGCCTCTTGGTTTGTTGCGTGGAAAACTACCCCTCCATCCCCAGCCACCCTCCTTCCGCCCCTTACCATCGCAAAAACAAAAAACATCCCCTAAAAAAAAAACAAAAAAAATCCCAATTTTTTTTCTTTTTCGTAGCTAAATCTATATATCAATATATATTATATCTATATATACCAGTAGTGAGTGAATGTGTGTGTTTCAGTCGAATTCACGCACACGAAAAGATCGGCGGTAGTTAGCGCTTGGCGATAATCGAAAGCTTGGGTGATCAGTCGAATGACATTATTTTCTCGAATTTTCGTTTCCTCGGGCTTGAAAAAAAAAAACATTAAAAAAATCACGCTGCTTTTTCTCTGACGATTGAAATAAAACAAAATGATCGACGTTTCTTGCATCTCTCACTGTGATAAATTTTGCTCCAAGGGATGAAAGACTGTGGGGGTAGAAATTCAGGATTTTCCCAAAAAAATTTATTCAGCAAAATATAAAATAAAATTCAATTTCAATAAATGAGTCTTTGCTGTATATTTCAAAATTAATCCGGTTACTTTTTTTTTTTTTACGTCACAAAAGTAAACTTTGGACTTTCAGACCCAAAATCAACCCCTTTTCATTGATTTAAGTCACATTCTTCGCCTCCACAGTTTTCCTACCAAAAAAAAAACAAAAAATAATGACAGAATTCGCGTTTTTTTCCTCACGAAGCTTTTTCTATTTTTGAGCGCGATTGATTGGAAAGAAAAGAAAAAAAAAATTAGCACGTCCACATCACCCAAGCACACCGAAAGAGCCCCCTTCTCCCCGGGCCATTATACTTGCATGACCAGATTCTGTGTTATCGTAGCGAATTATTATATATCTTTACGCAATTGCAACAAATTTCGCAAATATAACAACAACAACAACAACACCTACTTCACGATGTAATCCAGCCTTAAAAATTGAAAAAAACTACCCTTATTCAGACGAGAATATCCGTCATGTTTGCGACTCACGTGTATCGATATATCGATTTTTGAACATTTTTTTTTTCACGACGTGAATCATTCTCTACATATTTGCACGCTTATATGGTGAGCCTATGGTATTTTTTTCGCGTTACACAAACACAAACACATCTCGATATTAATTCTTCTTCAATTATCCATCATATTGTTTTCAACTCACTTATTTGCCCTTTATCGCAATGAATAACTCATAATTGGCAATATTATCTGTCTCGTAGAATTTTTTTGATACGCTACGTAATATCGCTAACACAAATATCTGGAATTTCGATGTTTTACAAAGATTTTTCATACTTTCCTCTTTTCTTCCACTCGCTGCTGCGTCTAATTTTCTCGAATTTTCCCTCTTTCATGCGCACAAATCAATGTATCTTGAAATTATCTTTTCCTCTTTCTCAATCTTTGCAGAAAGACAATCTAATTTTGAATAATTTGCCGCAACGATTTCGAGCTTTCATCTTTTTTTTCTTCATCGTTCTTTGAAAAAAAAAACCACCCTTAATTATTCTTTACTCTTCTTTCGCCGCTTCAAGAGTAATTATATTTACATATGTTTGATCGTTGCTATATCGGAAACAAAAGAGACAACAACACAAAAAAGATGCATGGATATTCGTGCGTGACGTTTATTATTAATAATCGCATTTGTAATAATTATTAGAGACACATCCATACACACGAACATATATATATATGGGGCATTCCACGCCAAATAGACCACTTTAGAACTCGACCCTTTTCGATTTGGCTAAAACTTTTTTATTTTTTTTTTACTCTATGGAAAACATTTTTCAGAATTTTTTCAAATTTTTACACCCAGCCGATAAAAAGTTATAAATTGTTCAAAAAAATTTGCTTTTCATTTTGCAAATAGCTATAACTTTTTCAAAATTTGACGTATCAGGACGATTTTTTTTTCTAAATTTTTGTTTTTTAATTTACTTTTTGAAAAAAAATACAAAAAAATTATAAAAACCCATCTTCATTGTTTTTTTTTCAGATTTTCGGAAAAAATCGAAAATTTCCCGATGATTACCATTTTTGATTTTTTTTCTTTTTATTATATCAAACTTTGACATTTTCTGCAAATCCTCGAATTTTTTCAGAGTGGTGTTTTTTCGATTTCTATTTTTTTTTCCAATTTAAAAAAAAACTTTCTTTCAACTAGCCTTATTTCTTATAACACCATTCTGCAAATTTTTGAGGGTGTTCAGAGGACTTCCAAACTTGAAAAAAAAAATAAAAAACAAAAATTGAAAATGGTAATCGTCGAGAAATTTTCGATTTTTTCCAAAAATCTAAAAAAAACGATGAAGATGTGTTTCAATAATTTTTTTATATTTTTTTTCGAAAACTGTTTTTGAATGTTGTTTTCGAAAAAAATATAAAAAAATTATCTTGGAAAAGATCTGTGTTCTGAGAAATCAGGCTAGTTGAAAAGAAGTTTTTTTTTCAATTGGAAAAAAAAAAATAGAAATCGAAAAAACACCACTCTGAAAAAATTTGACAATTTGCAGAAAATGTCAAAGTTTGATATAATAAAAAAAAAAAAAATCAAAAATGGTAATCATCGAGAAATTTTCGATTTTTTCCGAAAATCTAAAAAAAAACGATGAAGATGGGTTTTTATAATTTTTTTGTATTTTTTTCAAAAAGTACATTAAAAAACAAAAATTTTGAAAAAAAAATCGTCCCGACACGTCAAATTTTGAAAAAGTTATAGCTATTTGAAAAATAAAAAGCTAATTTAAAAAAAAAATTTATAACTTTTTATCGGCTGGGTGTAAAAATTTGAAAAAATTCTGAAAAATGTTTTTGATAGGGTAAAAAAAGACAAAAAAGTTTCAGCCAAATCGAAAAGGGTCGGGTTCTAAAGTGGTCGATTTGGCGTGGAATGCCCCATATGTATATCTAAAATTTCAAATATATATATATATATATATATATATATATATATATATATATATATATATATATATATATATATATATATTTTGCTCGTACGATACACACATTTATATTAAATTAATTAATTATATAAATATTGAAATTTTATTGTCGCGCGTCTCGATCGACCCCGAAGAGCCCTTGGCGAAAGCCTTGGTCTTTTTTTTTTGCCTTTTTTTCCACCCTTCTTTTTGGCTCTTTCGATTAAGAAAAACGAAACGTTGATTAACAGTGCGAGGTAAACACGAAAAAAAAAACGAAAAAAACGAAAGACAAACTTTTGATTAATAGTCAACGAGCTGAAATGGCCCGCTGAGAAGAGGGCTTTGCGCGACTGATTCGCAAATTAATTCCGCTCTCAACGTCTCCATCGCTGTCCAAGTGCGAAATGTAAATGCTATTTTTTTTTTTTGTTTTTTTGTTTGCTCTGTACAATCGAAATTGAGCGTAGTCCAGCTAATTCACTCTGTTAACCAGCGGGATATCAGGGCAATGTCGTTTAAACGCGAAATTCATTAACTTTGCATCGTGACGCGAAAAAAAGTAAAGAATAAAAAGTCAATTCCCATCGCTTGGATCGACGAGAATGAAGCGTGGGTCGTTTGAGGTCAAAACGATCGAATTCTCGGTCAATTATTTTCCATCCACTATTTCATAGGGAAAAATTTGCATCTGAAATTCGATGGATTAATTTGAGTGAAAAAAAATGTGGGGAATTTTTGAAAAATTGTAAAATCATTTGATTTTTTCAAAATTCAATTCATCGTCAAAAGGAAAATTACAAATAAAAATTGAGTCGATTTGATCTGAAACAGCCCACAAACAGGTCAAAAATACTTGACAAATTTGCGAATCAATGTTTAAAAAATAAAATAAAATGCCCTTTTAGTAATCGACACCCCTAAAACTGGTATTTGAGCGTGGAATAAAAAATAATTGTAAAGAATCTCGTCGGAGATTTGCGAGAGCGAATCTGCGGATCACGAAAGAAGATAAGAGAGAAAAAAAACATTCCAAATAATTCCTCCTTGTTTGTGTCTTTTTGATTTTTCTTTGATTTCAAAAATCTCGTCGATTCCTTTTGGGAAAAAATTGAAAAAACTAAATTTCTCTCTTCGTGGTCCAATTTCCCATCCTTTCGTTCCCAATCCACGATAATAATTACACCGAGGCAAGATTAGCTTGCGATTTAATTTTCTCACACGATATACGAGCGCAAGGGTTCCCATATTGAGATTTAAAAAAAAAAATTAAAAAACGTTCTACTGCAAATTTAAGTATAACGATAAATAACGAAGGATGAACGAGCGCTCGATTTTTTTCGATGCGAATTTGTTGATGCGAAAATTGAATAAAAAGGGGAATCGATTGATCAATTAGTCAATTAATCGATGGCTCGTTCATCCATTAGACATTTAATTACCCTTAACATTTACGTTATATATGCGGTCCAATTTATTCATAGAGCATGCCAAATGTACCGTGAATATGGTCTAACAAAAAGTTGAGAGTTTGAAAAAAAACATTTAAAGATTGTGTGCGTGTGTGTGTGTATATTCGTGCGTTTGCCCGTACGTTTGTGTGGGAGAAAATGCCACAGTCTCGTTTGTTAAGATTTCTTATTTTTTCCTCCCCCTCCCTTATTTTTTTTCTCATTATTTTTAACAATTGAAAAAAAAATGCAATCTCAAGGACACTCAGTATACAGATACCGGCATGTATTTAATTTCAGTTACTGGACACCCTCCCGGTGTGCCAAGATTTTAATCGACAACTGTGCAACCGTCCCGCCTGCAAATTCATCCATCTCCATGACGGTAAGAGAAAAAAAAACAAAAAAAAATCCTCCGACTCTTTTTCCGTCATCTTTCACGCTAAAATACAGCACAGACATTGCTCCAAATTTATTCATTTTTAAATTATTTTTTGAGTGAAAAAAACTCAAATTCATCTTCGATTTTTGTTACAAAAAAAAATATATTAAAAAAAAAATTTTAGAGTAAGCATTTTTTTTCTTCTATTGTTCCAATGATTTTTTTTATCGTGCATTTAAGAATCCTGTGCCAAAAGAACTCAATTTAGAAGAGACTTTTGGATCAATAAAAAATAAATAAATAATGAACGATACAAAAATCCTAGAATAAAAGCAAAATTGTTTTTCTTATATTTTTTAAAATGTTGTTTCCTGTTTTTATCGTGCATTCAAGATAAGAGCTCAAGTTACCTTTGACTTTTGGATAAATAAAAAATAAATCAATGATTCATTTAGAAAAAAGAATTTTTAGAACAGCAAATTTTCATTGCTTTTCTATTAGGTTCTGTGATTTTTCCTGCTTTTTTTTTAAACGCCTAATTAAAAAAATCAATGCAAGCATTTGACTGGCATTTTCGAATAAATAAAAAAATATGTAAATAATCTCCATTCTTTGACGAGAAAATTTTTTAAAAATAAATTCTGAATTCGATAAAAACCTCTTTTCTGTTTTTCTTATATTTATTTATTTTTCATTTTTTTTCTGCTTTCTTTTGAATAATTAATTTACGAATTGATGTAAAAATTCGACTGGGGTGTTTTCAAATAAATAAAAAATATGTAAATAATCTCCATTTTTTGACGAGAGAATTTTTTTTAAATAAATTTTGAATTCGATAAAAACCACTTTTCTATTGTTCTTATATTTATTTATTTTTAAATTTTTTCTGCTTACTTTTGAATCATTAATTTACGAATTGATGTAAAAATTCGACTGGGGTGTTTTCGAATAAATAAAAAATATGTAAATAATCCCCATATTTTGACGAGAAAATGTTTTTAAAATAAATTTTGAATTAGATAAAAACTACTTTTCTGTTTTTCTTATATTTATTTATTTTTCAATTTTTTTTTGCATTCTTTTGAATCATTAATTAACGAATTAATGTAAAAATTCGACTGGGGTGTTTTCGAAAAAATAAAAAATATGTAAATAATCCCCATATTTTGACGAGAAAATGTTTTAAAAATAAATTTTGAATTCGATAAAAACTACTTTTCTGTTTTTCTTATATTTATTTATTTATCAATTTTTTCTGCATTCTTTCGAATCATTAATTTACGAATTGATGTAAAAATTCGACTGGGGTGTTTTCAAATGAATGAAAAATATGTAAAGAATCTCCATTCTTTGACGAAATTTTTTTTTTTTAAATAAATTTTTAATTCGATAAAAACCTCTTTTCTGTTTTTCTTATATTTATTTATTTTTCAATTTTTTTTGCATTCTTTTGAATCATTAATTTACGAATTGATATAAAAATTCGAATGGGCTATTTTCAAATAAATGAAAAATATGTAAATATTCGTGGACATTTTTTTCCAATGATAAAAAAATATGAATAAAAAATATATCTTGTTTCAGGAAGCGTGGAGGTGGTGGAGAATCGCGTGACCGTGTGCAGGGATGCGGTAAAAGGCGCCTGCATGCGGCCCCAGTGTAAATATTATCACATACCGGTGGCCTTGCCCCCGGCACCCCTGATGGCAATCGGGGCTCCCTCGAGTCCGTAAAACACATCGTGGGACTCTTCGTTCGCTGCTCTAAAAAAAAAAAGAAAAAAAAGCGCGATCTCATTCGCGATGTAACGAATCGTTTCGCTCTTTATTTCTCTCGCTCGGCCCACGAAGAGAGGGGGAGAAAAAAATTGAAAAAAAAAAAAAAAAAAACGAGTGAAAATAAAATCGAGAACGTCCTCTGTGTACCGGAAATCGGAAAACTGCCTGAGGCCTGTCCACCGACGGCACTTGAGCGTCTTCTTCTTCCTCTTCTTCCGCCAGTGTAACCGCAAGACGAAGAAGAAATCACTCTCAAGAGTTCTTTCTTGCGCGAAAAAAAAAACAGTAAATAACAAATGAAAAAATGAAATGCGCTTCTCTTCGCTCTCGCGAGTCCTCGAGACCATCGCTGTAAACGAAAGAGATTACTCCGTTACAGAGTGGCCGATAAAAATTCGCCCTCGGAATAAAAATGGTGCTGTTTGTTGAACGAAAATCCACATTTTGTGATTTTTCGTTATATTTTTCATCCCCTATTATTATTATTATTATTATCATTTTTATTTTTATTATTAGAAACGTTTTTAAATAATTATTTGGAGATCGTTGAATTTTGACGGTGAATGGATAATCCGAAAATTGTACATTTTTGTGAAAAGAAAAAAAAACAAAATACGATTCGCTGTAATTTTTAGCAAATCTCAAGAATATGCATTTTTTTGACAGTCTTCCGAAGATTTAACTCTCAGCGAAAATATTTTTCGGATGCTCTTCTCTCTCTTCTTGTTTCTCTGATTCCAAAATAAAATTCAAGTTTTGCAAAAATTTCCCAAGATCATAAAAAATCGTCAAAGAAATTCCAAAAACAAAACACAAATTTGTAATATGAATTCCGCTTACTTTTTTTCGTTCTGGAATATTGATCCACGCAATCTGAACGCCAATTACGAATAAACGATTCAGAGAGAGAGAGAGAGATTGGCGATGCGATTTTTTTTTACGGACAAATAAATAAAACACTCGGCCTGAAATCGTTGGAAACCTCCGTTAATTATTCAACGATCTCGAGTTTGTCTCTCGAAGAAGAAAAAAAACAAACTCTCTGAACTTCTGAAGCCCGCAGATTGATGCGATTATACATACTTTTGGTCGATTTTCCATTTTTCCGTTTTCCCGTTATTCTCATCTTTCTCGTCAAGTTGCGACGTTTGAATGTAAATTATACAAATGCATTATTAATCGTACTATCTGGGGCCAGTATTTCCAGTGAGTCTATTTTTTTTAAATTTGGTTTCCAAAAATTACTGAAGCAAAGTGACTGGCTCTCTATTATTATCATTATTATAATTAAAATGATGACATTAATATTATTGATATTGTCTGTGAGAAAAAAAGTAAATGTGTCGTTTTTGTTCAGTCTTGAATAGTTAATTGTTAACAATTTTCCCAATCCCCGATTATTATTCTCTATTTTGTCTCTTTTTGTTTTCCTCGCGTTTTATCGACGGTGATATTAATTACGTATTTACGTGTTTTTAAGCGTTTTTTGATCTCCCACCCTACTCGTAGTTCAATCCGTACGATATAAAAATATTTATTACACTCACGACGAGATATTGTAAGAGAGGAGAACTAAAAAAAAAAAATCTCTCGTCGATGCGTTTCTTGTTTTTATCGAAATTTTCTTTTATCAATTCCGTGCGTGAATCTCACTCGCGGGGCGAAGGGGAAACGTGAGAAGGAACATAGCGATTTTAGTTCCGATAAATACGATATAAATATATATGGGTCAAAACGCCAATTATGGACGTCGGATGCGGCCTTACCTCCTCAGATCTTTTCGCATTTTTTTTTAGCTGAAAGTCCTCATTGAAAGACACATTCCCAAATTTTTTCAGATTTTTTCCCCTCTAACTTTCGCAGTTATTATATGGGGTATTCCGTCTAGTTTTACCATTTTCGTTTTATTCATTATGACTTGCCATCTTCCACCACAATAAAAAAAATTTCAAAAAATAGGTTTCTTGCGTAAAAAAGTCTCGGTTTTTCAAAAAAATATTGTTTTTTGTTTATGCACTTGGAAAGCTCTTAAAATTGAGCTTAAAGCCTAAAAAGCTGTTTTTTGGCCGTTGCCCAAATTTTGAAATTTTTTTCAATATTTTTTTCGAAAAGCTGAGACAATTTCCGAGATAGGTTCTCCATAAACATACGAGAAATGAATGAATGAACAAAAATTGATTTTATTCATTTTTTTGCCATCTTCCGTTACGATACATTTTTTTTTTTAAATACTTTTTTTGAGTAAAAAAAATCTCAGCTTTCCAAAAAAAATATTGCTTTTCCGATAATGCATGTGAAAAGCTCTCAAGATCGAGTTTTAAATCTAAAAAGCAGTTTTTTTGCCATGGCCCATATTTTGAAATTTTTTTCCATGCTTTTTTCGAAAAGCTGAGAAAATTTTACATAACATATGTCATTTTCAAGGTGGGTTCTGAATAAACACACGAGAAATGAATTAATAAACACTTTTTAATTAATTTTCTCGTATGTTTCTCGTATGTTTATTTAAAACTGACCGCGTAAATGGCATATGTTATGTAAAATTGTCTCAGCTTTTCGAAAAAAATATTGAAAAATTTTTCAAAATTTGGGCAACGGCCGAAAAATAGCTTTTTAGACTTTAAGCTCAATTTTAAGAGCTTCCCAAGTGCATAAACAAAAAAACAATGTTTTTTTTTAAAAGCCGGGACTTTTTCACGCAAAAGACCTATTTTTTGAAATTTTTTTTATTGTGGTAGAAGACGGCAAGTCATAATGAATAAAACGAAAATGGCAAAACTAGACGGAATACCCCATGTAATAACAGCGAAAGTTAGAGGGGAAAAAATCTGAAAAAATTTGGGAATGTGTTTTTCAATAAGGACTTTCAGCTAAAAAAAATGCGAAAAGATCTGAAGGAGTGAGGCCGGATCCGACGTCCATAATTGGCGTTTTGACCCATATACATTATATATATTAATAAATATATATGAAAAATTATTCGTAAGCGTAGCAGCGTGAAAATGAAAAATGTCGCCGCTGCGCGTGTGAACGAAAAAAAAAATCGTATATTTCTATTTGATAAGTAGGCTAGCTAGGGCCAACGTGGCCGACACGAGACTAAAACGAATGAGCGAAGAAAAAAAAAGTCGATGAAAAAATAAAATAAGCGATAACGGCGAGAAGAACGAAGATTACAATTTTTATACTCATAAAAAAAAGAAAACGAAAACATTGTGAATCACGATTATGATATTGTTTGTAATATTATGTAATGTAAATGCGTTTTTACACACACGAACAGACAGACAGACATGCACACGAACAATAATGAATATTATGTACGAAACAAAAAAAATCTGTAAGAAATGCGAGAGAGGAAACGTCGAGAGTGAAGATAGAAAAAAAAATGTGTGTGTGTGTGTGAACCAAACGAGACCAGAAACGTCGTATTAAAATGCCTAAAAATTCATTTTATTATCATTATAAACATTGACATTGTTGTGAGAAAAATTGGGAAAAAGAGTGGCAATTATTTTCGAGAGGAATTCTAAATTTCAATGAGAATGATTCAGAAAAACTAATAATTTTATACGACGAATGAGGAACCGGTGATAAATATTTAAAAAAAAAACAAAACGAAAATTCTGCATAAATTTGCCATAAAAAATAGGAAATACATCGACGATCTGATATTCGAATTTAAAATTCAATGAGGAATGAGTATTTGCAAGTTTAGCGAGATCGACGACGATGGAAAGATAAAAGACAGATTTATAACCGTCCAAGAAAGACTGGAGCGTCTTCCTGGAGAATATACATAGACTAATCGGGCACTAAAGGGCGAAAAAATTTTTTTTTTGTAATTTTCAGAGAAAGAGAGAGTGAAAGAGAGCGAAAAAACGAAAAAAATGGACTTTTGAGCTAGTCAGTTCCTCTCGAGCGCAACACGAGTAATTTTTTCCTTTTTTCTTTTATTTCTTTCGTTGTTTTTCTATCGATCGGTTGGAAACAAAAGGAAAAAGAAATTCAATCGCCACTTCAATAATCAGAATAGTTAATAATAAACGATCCATAGACGTAAAAAATTTATCTAACGAGATAGATATATAGATAGATAAACGAGGATTAACGCGTGAAGCGAGTGAATGTTCCTGTACAGCATTTAAGAATCAAATCTCTTATCGAAGAGGCGAAAAAAAATGAGCGATAATAGCGAAAGGAGAGTTTAAAAAGTAGCAAAAATAGACACACATACATACACATTCAGGTGGCAATTTTGACCTTGATTTTTTTTATTTCGCGCTGCATCTTCAAAATATATTTTTTTTGGCAAACAAAATCCTCGCGAAGGGTTTGAACCGAGCAGAAAGTATTCAGAGGTCGCTCCGAATGTTCAAAATATTTATTTAAAAAAATGAGAGGGGCAGAAAAACGTAGTAAACAATCTTTTTTTTTTTCAATGTCGATTTTCACGCTCCGAATGACCTCCGAATATTCTTCGTCCTGCTCAGATCCTTCGTAAGGATTTTTTTATCATATAAAGATATAATTTTGTAGCTGGGACTCGAGATAAAAAAAAAGAGATCAAAATATCGACACACAAACACACCCACAAAAACGAACGAACAAAATTTTGATATTAAATGAAAGATAAGGATTGAGAAATGAGGAAATGACACGTGTGACTAGCCCGAAAGTTCAACTTTGTAAATTGCCCGTGTACATAAGTTAGAATTAACAATGGAGAAATGAGTGAAGAGAGAAAAGAAAAAAGGAAGAAACATGAGAATCGTAAAGGATAGTAAAGCAGAGAACTCTTAGAATAAAAATAATCGAGTCTAAAAAAAAAAGCATTATTTTCACGGAACCTTGAACGTTCGGTGACGCATATTATAGATTCAATCTTCATTTAAACTCGCGTTCGATTATTGTCTTGCATTTTTACGGATTTACGACGAGAAAAAGATAACAAAACGAACAAACGAAAAAATTCGCCAATGCGAAAAGAAGTATAGCGATTTTTCGAATGTGCAAACGTGCACTTGGCTGTGCAGCTGTGGTTTTGAGGGTGGAAAAAAAAATAAGAAAAACAAAAAAAACGTAAAAGTGAGAAAAGTAGAAGAACAAAAAACGTACCCTAGAATTTTATTCAAATATTCACGTCGATTCGACGAGGATTTCAATGTCTTTATTTTTATTTTCTCAATTATACATAGATTGTACCTAGAAAACCGCGAGCGCTCGTCGTATTCGCGCCGAAAAAAAAGGGACGAGATACGAATGACGAGGGAAAAAATAAAATAAAATAGAAGAGCGCGAAAAAGTGTAAAACGATGAAGGAGAAAAAAATTGATGGTAGACGGAAAAAAGGATATACGGACGAGTTCCTCCGTGCCCTAGCGTGTACATAGAAATTTATTATACATATATATATATATAAATATAAATAGGAACAAAAAAAACACTTATATATATTATATATACATATAAATGTAGGTCTACATTTAACTTGTCCGATTAGGCCAACCGACGGATAACGAATTTTTTTTTTCATTCGTGTGTAGTGTAATTTTTAGAATTGACATCCCTCGGAAAATCGAGACGTCAAAGTGATGTCGTTGATTCATCTGTCATTCGATTTTTTTGGTTTTCGTCACTCGCGAATTATCGGAGAATCGGATATAAAAAAAAAAATATATATATATACACGTACGAAAATTCGCGGATCACCGAGAGTTTTCGTAAAAATGAGGAAACGAAAAGATTCATCGAGAGGGAAAGAAAAATCAGATCTATGATAGACACATCTTTTTCTTCGATGTCAGAATGAAAAACAATTGAAAGATTCGTAAATCACGCGCATTGAAAAATTCGGAGTAAGAAGAAGGAATGATTTTTCTTCTTGTAATGTAAATTTTTCCAATCTGCGAAAGATCGATTATGCGATCGCAATATTCCGAGATAATTCTAAAGAAGAGTGTGGGAGAGAAAAAAGGAATTTATACACGAAGCGAATAGAGAAAGAGAACGATTAAGTAATGATCCACATACAGAGACTATCCGACCCTATATAAAACGCAACATACGAACGATGGATCCACCGAAGTTTGAGCTTCCCAACTTGAGTCAAGGGTTTTAGCTGCTGCTGCGATAAAAAAAAAAGGTAAAAGAAAATCACCGGGCAGTCGCTAATTTTTTTTTATCGATAATTTATCTCATTGTTGCTGTTTTTTTGTTCTCATAAAGTTGTCCGATTAGTCCGAGCTGTGCATTGTCGGCTCAGAGACGAATGTTTATCCTTCGCCACGCCTCCATCTAGCTGTCCTTATTGAAGCGCCCCCTGCTCCCTTCCCTCGAAACGTTGGTTATCGGAAAACGAAGCATAGTCCTCGTGCAATCGTCCAGAATCTTCGGTCCAAATTTCATTGAATTCCGAACAGTCATCACCGAGAAAAATGCGTTTAAAGTCTCGAGGTGATGGCTGCGCGCGAATCAGACTCGTGTCACCGTTCGCGCATGCGCGTACCGAGCAAAGACGCTGGGTGCACGCCGCCATATTGAAATTCTTTCTCCGATAACCTTGACGTTTTTTCTCGTCCCACGAAAACGCGAAAAAAAGAGTGCTTCGCGCATTCCTCAATGCCGATTATTATAAATGTAAGATGGACTAGTCGGTGGACTGGTGGAAAAAACAATAACATTAACACGCTTGAGAGAGTAAAAAATGCTGCTTTGCCCGTTCGAATCACTGTCAAAAGTGAACCGAACGCGTCATTTCTTTTCTTCCTTTTCGAGGTGTAATTGATAGAATCATTTTTTCTTTTCTTTTCCAAAATCTGATCTTCGCCGTTTACGAGCTCGTGTTTTTGTAAACCCGATCTAAGCTTGAAAAGCGCGCTCGATTATGCAATTTTTTGCCCATACGCTATGATAATATTGATACATAGATGTACATGTGAAATGTATCGCCACGATTATTAGAACGAGAGATTGAAACTTTGTCGCGAACGAATTAAATATTCGCCCCGTAGGGAAATCGACGAGATCCTAAATATCCGCGATAGTGATAAAAAAAAAAAAACAAAAAAGGAATCGTTCAAAGAAAAAAAGAAAACAGATAGACAGACGAAAATAAGAAAATGTAACGAATAATTAATGTATTACCGTCCACGCCGGGGACAATCCTTTCCCCGCGACGATTGAACACCGCGCGCGGCTTAATTTTCTTCGAAAGCGAGATCTTTAATAATAAAATAATAACTACCATTAAGAATATATATATTATATATATATATATACACACACACATATATATATATTATTATATATACTAATACTCGCAACGAGTTTAGTTCCTAGGATTTTTACAGATAATAAAAATAAAAATAAAATTCAAAAAAAAATTAACGCTAAATAGTGGGGATTGGAAGAAAGGAAGAAATTCGAGAACAACTAAAACGAGTAAACAAAGGGAAAATCTAGATCGTCACACCTCGGTAGTACGTAGCAAATAAACAGAACGAATATATATTTTCGATTTTATTCTACATCATATAATTAATGATAAACGAATAAGCCCACGTGTTTGATAATTATATAGTTCGATCGTTTCATACAGCGAAAAAATCAATAATAATGTGAATCTCGAAGGATACCTCAGAACGTGAGGATTATTGATTGCGAGAGGACGATTTTTAAAATCGCGATTTTTCTCTGCGGGGCGATAATAGACAAACAAAAAAGTAAACGTGACGCGACGATGAGAGTTTTTCGTCGAAATTTTAGTAAAAAAAAAAAATTAGAGAACTAAAAAATTCTGTCGATGTCATTGATGGCCATGTAAGAGCTTTTGCTTTTTCGCTTTGATGTATTTGCTAGCGCAGATAGAAGAATCTCGACGCCTAGAGCACCCCACATATATATATAATAGTAGATCCGAATATCGTTGGCGAAAAATATTTCAATTTCAAACTTTACGGATGACTACGATAGTTTCAAATTAGACTTACTAAAATTTAGTGAATTAAAATATGTCCTAATCACCGCTCCTCCCACCTCGCCCCTTCCCACCCTTCTTCGATCTATAATTAGAAATGGAGAGGAAACATTGAAAATCGTTGGATTTTAATCTGCCCACTAAAACAGAAATAATAAATAGTATCTTCCTTGCATGAGAAATTTTTGGCTGATAAAAAAAATTAAAAAATCTTTTTTCATCCCCCAAATAAATGCAGTCATCTTAAATTTTTTTCGCCATATTATAATATTTATCAATCTCTCTCGCTAATTTTTCCCGTTGATATTTTATGCCCAGTGACGTTTTGAGACTCGCCTCCTTCCCCCCTCCCCCGAACTTATAGTGCTTTGTGTCTATTATTAATTACAGCGCATATATATATATACATATACACGCAAATATATATATGTATTGAAAAAAAGTACTATCTATATCTTGTATCCACGACACCGTTGAAAAAAAGAATGCAGAAAGAAAAAAGTTGACGAAAAAGAATCAGTAATAGCGTAGAAGAGTCGCGAAACTCACTGAGAAATTATTCACTCTGTTCAGAATATCCCTTAGGCTTAAATCTCAGATCTCCCTTTGTAGAGATATCGTTAATAGTCGTTTGTGATATTTTATGCACTACTATGCATTCATGCATATTTAATGCAGTTTCGTAAGACGAAAATACAATTTTTTTTCTCAATTTTCCATTAACATTACTATTTAATTCAATATTGTAAAAATTTAATCAAATTGAACATCAATTTTATTTCCATTTATTTAAGATAAATATAGAATCAATGAAAATTTCTTCCATAACAAATATAATTCAATTCAATTCAATTAAAATATGACTTTAAAATTTTTGTTTCATTATTAACATTTTAAAAAAATAGTATTGTAATGCTCCATATTTCTTACAATAAAAAAATATATATTTGCCATCGACAATAATTTGTGGGATTAAAATAATCAAAGATTAACAAATTAACATTAACATTACAATTTAATTGAATATTTTAATAACTTAATCAAAATTTAATATCATTTTTATCTCCATTTATTTCAAATCAATATTAAATAAATGCAAATTTCTTCAATCTTCATGAAAAATTGAATTCAATTTAATTCAATTTAAATATGATTTCAAAAATTTTGTATCATTATTAACATTTTTAAAAAATAGTATTGTTATGCTCCAAATTTCTTACAATAAAAAAAACAATTATTTGCCTTTGGAGATAATTTGTCGCAAAGTATTGAAAAATTTAAAAAATAATATTTTGCAGGAAAAAAGTGGATTTTCGTGAATATTTTTTTCCGTTCTTCGAAACAGCATTAAATATACGTTCATATGTGTACATGTATATATTATATATACGCGAATACTGGATGTTGAAAAATCGGCTTAAAATGTAGGCATCGCTTGCGACTAATTAGCATATTCGTCTTGCTGCGCGCATTATTTCCTAATTACGCTGATAATCGAGCGAAATAATAAGCACATAATAAACATAAATATATGTTCACTCGTTTCGTAATCGTAGTGAATGGCTTGCAGATTAAATAAAAAAAAAAGAAGAAAAATCGAAGGAAGATAGTTTAAAAAATGCGCTAGACGTGCGATATAATTGTCGAAATTCGATAGAGCACGATTTTATCTCCTCTGCGGTGATGAATTTTTCTCGCGTCCCTTCCCGTGTCGATCGATTTTCAACAACAAAAAAATAGATATATACATATAAACGTGTATTAGCGCGTGTACGCGATATTCGCTTTTATACGTGAAGCTTTGGCCTTCTAATTGCGAAAATTGAAAGAAAAAAAAGCTTACTAGCTCTCCCGCCATCTCCTTGCCCCAAATTCTCAATCACACGGTTTAAGAAAAAAAAAAAAAAAAAAAATTACCATAATTTTCCAAAACCATGCTCAGAAAAAAAAACATTAAGTACAAATTAATTGACGGTAAAAAAAAATTATTTCAAATCCAATTTTCCACTCCGCTCAATATTTTTGTATCGTGAAAGAAATCCATGACGACTTAATTACCAAAAAAAAGTGGACATTTCATAATTTGTTGCTGTAATTTTTTTTTAATATTTCCAAAAAGAAAAACCGCGAGATTGATCCCGCTGTAACTCCAATTTCCGGATTCTCAAGGACTCTTCGTACTCTTCCTCCCCCCAAAATTACCCCCCTCTTGCTAACCCCCAACCCCCCTTGACTACAAGTTCTCGAAAAAAAAGAAAATCTATCCTAAAGATTTAAAAAAAAATCCATAATTAATTAATAACGAAAAAAAAACCTAAACGATTAACAACTATTGGAAACTTAAGAAAAAAAGAAAAAGATGGATCGCCTAATATTTAAGGTTATGAATTTACGAAGATATTTACACATTAAGCGTAAGGAGGAGAAAAAAGTGAGGAGAAAAGAGAGGAATAAGAAGCGAGCGAAAAGAAACACGAGGGAAAAGTCTTCTGTGGCGACGTAATATGCGGAAAAAGAAAAAAAACTACTCTAGTACGACATTTAAACTAATAACTTTGTGTCGGGGTCGGGCGTTTCGCGAATGAGGGCACGAAAAATGTAAAAAATCCACGATAAATCCACGATGAATAAATAATAAAAAAAAAAAATAATAATAACAAGCCTGTGGATTTACAGCAAGAGTTAAAAAAATGTCACGCCCCGACGGTGATGTAACTAATTAACATGTAAACTCCTTAAAGTTATACTTTTTCCGGTGGTATCAAATCAATTTTCGCCAAGTCACATTTCTCTCCCTCAAACTTTCAACTGAGAATACCAACAACAAAAAATAGCAGATAAAAGGTTGTTTTGCAAATGCTCTTTAAAAAAAAAAATAGAAGGAGAGAATCCGTGACTCGGCGTGAATGGAATTGATGCACTCGCCACCGGCAGTTTGTGATATATTTAGTGAAAACGAAAAATAAAAAAAATAAGAAAAACATTGAAAATCGACAAAAAACGTGGTTGTTATTCAGAATAATGAAGAATTGAAAATAAATAAATAATAATGATATTAATAATAACGACGGTGATGAGAAGAAGAGAAGCGCCTAGCGATTTTACATTCACACACTTTCACACTTACACATGAAAATTTTGTTTAAAAAATAATTATTACAAGAAAAAAAAAATTAATTTAATATGTACGAGAAAGAAAAAATGAATTAACGCATGAAAATTTTGTTTTAAGGAAACGTTGATTTTAACAATTTAATTTAAAATGTACGAAGAAAGAAAAATAAATTAAAATTAATTAATTACACAAATACACACACACACTATATTGTAATATTATTTTTCGAACTTAGTCATATAATGTAGAATATATTATATAAATATATATATACATATATGTGAGTTAAAAAACGAAAAACTATATATGTATATATTTATTTATGCATATTATGATATTGTAATAATCATTTCATATAGTATTAGAAGGAAGAGTGATTGGAGTTTATGAAATAAATTAAGAGGATCGAACGAGGCTGGAGGCCGAGATATGACAGAGCTGGGATTTCGTAATATTTTTAACCGACGATTTTTTTTTCTCTAGGATATTATAAATACATCGATTACTTCGAATCCTAATGAAAAATAAAGAGATTGAAAACAAGAAGAAAATTTATTGAAACAAGATGCGAGTCCCTGTCCCACTTCCTGAGAAAAAATGAGAGCCTCATTGCCGAAAATTTGTCCATTTAACTCTCAGTCATTTTCATTGTGATTTTTTTTTGGACTTGAGTCTTCATGAAAGAAATAATTAAAAGTTTCTTTTGACATAAAAAATTGACCGAAGCTATGAGACAATTAATTACCCCGGATTGGGCATAAAATCTATCACGAGAAATCACGTTTACATGTGTAAAATATATTGTATGGATTTTTTTTTTTACTGCGATCGAATTGTTTTTTGTTTTTTCACTTTTGGGTGGACTCATCGCTTGGAATTGGAATTTTCCAGCCAATCATTCCTGGAATAATTCGAATTTTTCCGATCAATCATTGAAGGTGACGTTTTTAGTTGGCAGAATAACTAAATGATGACTTCCGGTCATCTTTTTTCTTCATTAAACTCAATAATCATCTCGATAATCATATACATTCCACGTCAAGTCGGCCACCCCATTTTTTGAAATCACTAATGTTTCTAATTTCTTTCAGATTTTTATATTACATATTTTATCCGGAAAAAAATACAAAAAATTATCTTGTTCCATTTCGTAAATTTTTTTTTTCACTTCTTTATTTATAGTTACAATCTGTCCCAGATGGGACATTATTTCGTAAATCGAAAATTATTCATCGTACGAAAAAAAAGTACGACATGAAATTTAGGATTTTCAACGTACTTTTCACTGCAATTTTTTACGAACTCCTCCAAAAGCTCTATATGCCATTTTCGGAGCAAATAATGTTTTGATATTTTTTTCTCAGAATTGACATCTTCGATTTGTCTGTAGTTCAAACAGTTTTTTACTTGATATATTTACAGACTACAAAAAAATTGGCTCATTAACAGGGTTGAGACTATTCATAGATATTTTCTAAAGCCCGCATTTTTGTTAATTTTTTGTACTTTTTCATTTTTTTTAACTTTTTGCATTTTTATTTTTTTAAATATCTTTTTGTACATTTTAATAAACTTTATCAATGGACCCATGTACACCGATTGAGTCTATTCAAATTTGAGTCAAAAGCTGATAAAAACTCACGTCTCTCGATTGCAAAAAAGAATTAATTTACCCTCTTTGGATACACCGACGTTTCTATGTCCAATGAGTACTTTTTTAGTTCGATTTGGGCATGATTTTTGGGAATGAAGCAATGATACTGCTTTGTTTCTGAAATCTTCTTCGCAATATCAAAACGAGATTATTTTATTATTAATAATGATAAAATATCAATATCTACGCTATTTCGTTAAATCACTCTATAATAATAGATTGTATCAATTAAAATGCATTTGAAATAATGGCTTCTCCACTACGCCAATTTTTTTATAGTCTGTAAATATATGAAGTAAAAAACTGTTGAAACTACAGACGAATCGAAGATGTCAATTCTGAGAAAAAAAATATCAAAACATTATTTGCTCCGAAAATGGCAAATAAAGCTTTCGGAGGAGTTTGTAACAAATTTCAGTGAAAAGCACGTTAAAAATCTTAAATTTTACGTTTTACATTTTTTTCGTACGATGAATAATTTTCGAGTTATAAACTGGGACAAACAAATTTTGTCTATTTTTTTCTAGCTAAAAAATGCAATTTAAAAATCTGAAAAAAATCACAAATTTTCTTGATAGTTGAAACTACTTCCTAAAAATTTGTATGCGATTTTTGGCGATTTCGAAAAATGGGGTGGCTGACTTGACGTGGAATGCCTCATTTATTGTTCCGATACTTGAAAAATTTTCGCCAAAATAAAAACCATGGGAGAAATGAGAAAGAAAAAAAAATTGAGCGCATAGATATTTGCTCTCGTTCACACATAGATTTATTATTGTCAATATTACACTTTACATCATATATATTTATATATATACAAATTTCAGCATGATATGAATATATATGTATATTTTTTTGTCCCTCGATTTCGTCGAATTTTATAAACTATCACACTAATGCACGAGCATTAACAAAATAGTATAACACTTTCTTCATTCTCTAAGGCCCTCGTTCTCTTTGCATTGTAAAAAATTTCAAACTCCGTCATTCAATCATTAATATCCAACGCCGTGAATAGAAAAAAAATTCATAAATATATAGCAGATAGAATTTATCGAATTTTCCAGACTCTGAAGAATACTCTCGTTATTTCTAATAAAGCTCAAAGTTTTATAGCGATCATCGTCGCGTGGTCGTAATTTTTCAAAAGCCCGTTTTATGGAAATTAGATTTTAAAAAAACAAAAAAAAATTGCCCATCGTCGGCGATTGTGAAAGAAGAAAATTTTATCGACATTTTTCATCCTCGCAAAAACTATCTAAAAAAAGTGATAAATACTATTGAACAATGAGAATTTAGTTCGAATATCCGTAACTTTTTTGATTGATTCTAAAGTTTGATTGACTTTACAAGGGAACGATGAAAATTGTCAATTCAAAAAGATAAATTATCGCCTACACTTTCAACACTCATAAACACTTTTTTTTTTACTTTCTGTCGCAGTAATCGACATTTTCGGTTTTTTTCTTTTAATAAACAAATTTTCATGTAATTGACAATACTGATTGAAGTCCCACCGACTGTCAGTGGCAAACCTTTTCACTGACAATAAATTTTCGATTATTTTGAGCCACTGCAAATTTTCAGTCTGATAATGATTTTTTTTTCCTTCCCAATCGGGAAAAACTTCTCCATCGCTCGAACATATCGAGAACAATATGTGCTTTCTTAAGGATTTAATTATTTTTTTCACGGGATATTTATCTATAAATACACCGACTATCTCCATGGATCGGTTTCGTCGAACATCCTCACGATATTGTCCCTCAGCATTTTCTCTTGTTCTGAAAAATAATTCGAAATTTATCGTTCAACATCCCCAATTATTTATCTGCCAAATGTAAAGAATTTTGGATCGGAATATTTGAGCAAAATATTGCGATGACTTTTTTTCTCACCTGTCGTCAAATTCGCAATGACGCACTGTTTTCGCAAGAATTCCAAGCACAGATTTCTCGGTAAACCAAAAGCATGCATGTTGCAAGTAAATGTCCTGAAAAAATATTTGAATAATTCGATTTTTTTTCCCATGATCTTTCATCAAAAAAATTCGGAAACCAAAGTCATTCGTCTATTTTTTGAAGAGTTTATAAAATTAATTTTAAAAAATTTCTGTATATTTTTTAACAGTACATTAATTTAAATATTTATGGCAACCTCTAAAAAAATTCTTAAAAATAATCTTTTCAAGCGTCAAAACTGCTATTATTCCTTAACTTTCCAAAATATCGTTTAAAGAGTATCAGAAATTTTTGAATTACCCTAATTGACCAAAAACTATGTTGGCCTGAAATTTACGATCCTCCGCAGCTATCGTTTCCTGATCGAGAGATTTCGATCTGGGTGGAACAGGTCTCATTGCCCTCTCGCACTGCACGGCGTCGAAAAATGCTGCTGTCCAGAATCTCATTGACGTCCAAATGGGTTGAACCCTCAAATGCGTGTACAAGTATTCGCGATACGGTTCCAAGCCCGGAACTTCGACTGAAACATCAAAAATCGTTCATATTGCAATTTTTCATTATCAAATACATTGTTCACGATATATATGGGGCATTCCACGTCAAATCGACCAAGAGTTGGAATCGACCCATTTCAATTTCGATGAAATTTGGTCAGAAGTTTTTGTTTTCAATACAACGAAGTTCTACCAAAGGAAAAAAATTAAATTTTTTTTTTCGAAAGTTATGCAAAATTCAAAATTTCACAATTTTTCACAATTTTTCAAATCTTCTAAGTTTATTTTTTAAATATCTTGAAAACCATTATAGTTACGAAAAATCGTTCTGAATTCTTCTTAAAGAGTATACTTGGGGCTATGAAAAAAAAATATTCCGAAGAAAATTTTTTGAAAAGTGATGAATTTGGAGAATTTCGAATTTTCAAAAATCGTGAAAATCCAACTTCCGTATTTTATTTTTAGTTTAATTTTTTTAATATAATACCTTGTACTGATCTTAAAAGATCCTGAAATTTTCAGAGAGGTGTTATTTTTTTTTTCAAAAATGTAAGTTTTTGATTTTTTAAAAGTCGTGCGAATCCATGATCAACATTAAATTTTTTGTTAATTTTTTTTTATATAATACCTCGTACTGATCTTAAAAGATCCTGAAATTTTCAGGATGGTGTGTTTTTGTTTCAAAAATGTAATTTTTGAATTATGGTAAAAAAAATTGTTTTTTTCAATTGTCATTAATTGAAATTTTTACTGCTCAAAATTACAGAATTACGTGATTTCTCAACTTTACGGAAAATTAGAGGAAATCAACTTAGAGGAAAAACAAAAAAAAATCCGGAAAATTTCACTATCCGGAAAATTTCAGGATCTTTTAAAATCAGTGCAAGGTCTTATATAAAAAAAATGGAACCAAAAATTTAATGTTGATCGTGGATTTGCCTGATTTTTAAAGATTCAAAAATTTATATTTAAAAAAAAAATAACACCTCTCTGAAAGTTTCAGGATCTTTCAAGATCAGTACAAGGTATTATAAAAAAAATTAAACCAAAAATAAAATACGGAACATGAATTTTCACGATTTTTGAAAAATTCAAAATTCTCCAAATTCATCATTTTTCAACATTTTTTTTCGGAATATATTGTTTTTCGTAGCCTCAAGTATCCTCTTCAAAACTAATTCAGAACGATTTTTCGTAACTATAATAGTTTTCGAGATATTTAAAAAATAAACTTGAAAAATTTGAAAAATTGTGAAATATTATATTTTGAATAACTTTTGAAAAAAATTTTTTTTTCTTCTTTTGGTAGAACTCCTTTTTATTGAAAACAAAAACTTCTGACCAAATTTTATGGAAATTGAGAGGATCGATTCCAACTCTTGGTCGATTTGACACGCAATGATCCATATAGTACTTTTTTGACTAATTTTGACTCCAAATTGGTTTCCCAGAATCTCCTAAGCCAAAATGGTAACAATACTTAATTAAATACTGCACAATTTTCATAATTTTTTATTCTTCAGAATCGATTTCGATATGTATCGATTTTCTTTTGAAATTATATTCTGAGCAATATAAACTATAAATATATTTTAATTAATAAACAGCGAAATATTCGAACCTTCGTGATAAAATGTGAAACACATGTTCATGAGGCTCTTGGCTGGTGCAAAATCATCGGCCTCGTGACACTCGAAAAGCGCAACAGCAAAATGTTGAGCCAGTGAATAAAAGGAAGCCTCGGATACGCAAGCTCCTGCTCTTCTCGCGTTTACGACTCTGGCGAACCAGATTCTACCGGATTCTGTCTGCAATAAAAATTCGTAACATTAGTAAAATTAATAAAATCCTGCAAATATCTAATTGTCATTGAATCCATTTATTATTCTTTCAAATAAGGCCGTTTTCCTTTTTGTTCAACGCCAAATATCGCAGAGAAGGTCTTTGGCGTGTCATTGCAAATTAGTCCCGCAATTTTTTCGTCTAGAGCATTTTTGTCACCATTTATCGACATGTTTATACATATAGTTTTTTTTTATTCCGATACGTACTCGTTTGAGATATTTAAAGTCAATATGCATAACCAATTATCAATCTGCGAGAGAGATTAATAATTTTTTATCTAAGTTTGCAAAAATTTGTGCTAGAAAAATAATTTAATTTATAATAATTTAATTAATTAAATTAAATTATTATAATTAATTTAATTAATTCAAGTTTGATTTATATTTTATGGCGTGGAATTCAAACTCATTCATAGCCTTGTTTATCAGTCAATGGCGATCAATTTTGCATGCTATCAGCTGTTTTACGTCAATCTTTTACGAGGTGGAGCTTACTTTAGTTTTTTTCAAAAATAATTCTCATTGCTTGTCCAATTCCAGTGATTCTTGACTCATTGTCTTCTCCAAAAGATTTTCCATACACTTACCCCTTAAATTATTAATCACAATTATCGTTATCCTTGAAAATAAAACTTAACGATGATCCACATCATTGAATTTTTTTTTTTTAATCAATCGGTAATTTAAAAAAATGTATCTTAATTCATAGAAGTAGTTTGTAGAAGTCTGTCCTAATTAAAATATTTCGTTAACAAGAATGCATACTGCAAAACATGATTAAATACTGATGATGCTAAAGTTTAAATGCAACGAAGACAGTTCTTTTCTTAATTCGTTCTTCCTAAGAAATTTTCAAAGTGAAAAATCATTGAAATATATATTTAGAATTTTTTTATTAAGCACTTAGAAATGTGATAATGTCAAATATCTGATTGGATTGAATGGATGGAATTGCAAGGTCTGGAATTCGAATGAAGTCGAAAAAACTAAAATTCTTGTTTGATAAATCCTCAAATATTTGGCAAATTCGATAAAGTATCGTCGTTTTTCAGTGTCTTGCGAAATATTGAATATCGATAACATCACAATGTATGCAACATTTTTACAAAAAAAAATCGAAATATGAATTTCTGATCTTCGCTTGATTATCGTCAAATTAAACAGCGAATGACCTTGGAAATATAACATTAACCGTGTGAAATTTAATTTTGCGAATCTTTCAGCCACATTATAATATTTCAATGTTTGGGCAGAAACTTTACGGCTTCATAATAAAATAATTTTAAAAAACACTACATTTTCGGATCATTTTGTTTTCTGGATCAAAAAATCTCCTGAAATCTTCGACTTACGAGAACCATTTGCCCAAAACTGGCTTTTTGTTCCTGATCAATGGCATTCGGGGCCTCAAAAAGTAGGGGAACGAATGATTTCATAAAATCTGCAGCTGCCTCCTCTGATTGGCTATCCGCCGACAAACTCGACGCCCACGACTGGACGGATCCTGAAGATCCTGATTCAAAAAAAAAAAAATAAGTATCACTGTCAAGAAAATTTTCTTAAAAAATGTGCGAGGAAACTTTTTAAATTTTTTTTAAATTAAATTTTTTTTTATTATATTTTTTTACCAGAGCGTTGCCAGACTCTTCGACCATCCATATTCGAGTCCAAACTCGTACTTGGTCCATAACCATCCTGATCACTGGCCGATCCACTGCTGCAGGGTATATCTGAAATATCGATCTTCGAGGAAATTCTTTTCCGCTGCGAGACGAACATCCTAATAAAGTCCAAGGATTCCAAAAAAACATTTCGGATCCGTCAAAGTATTTTTTTTTTAATCAAGCACATCGATAAATACGACTACGATCTTGATAATCCTTCGATATATCGATTCTCATGAATATACATCAGGGAATTACTATATGAGGTATTCCCGCTCAACGGGACCCCTTTTTAGGCCGACCTCTTTCGATGTTCTTGAAACTCAAGTATGTTTTAGTGTTGCCTGAAAGTATATTGTACACCAATTTTCAGATCTCTAACTATAATACTCTTTGGAATACACCAAAAGTTATATTTCAAACTTTTTGCGTATTTAGCGTTTCGGAGCTTTGGCACGGCGCGCAATAAAATCGAAAAAATTCTTTAACAATAGCTTTCGATCAGAAATTTCCTGCGCTTTTCGAAAAAAATATCAGCAATTCCGAAAAAAAACGAATTCATTTGAATTTCGGCCAAAAACCGAAAAAATTTATTTACAAAAAAGAGCATAATTTAATTCAGCGGGACAATTTTTTTCATGTTTTGTACATATCCGAGAAGTCACGATATAAATTTCAAGTTGGAACTCGCATCCGTTTACTAATGCCAAGACTTTTAGTAGGATAAAAATTCTTAAATATTGTGTTTTTCGTATTCAACAGTTCTCTGATATATTATATAGTTTTTTAACGAATTTCGAATTTTATAAATTTATTAAATTCAAAATTTAATTTAATTAATTTAATTTAATAAATTGAATAAATTTTATTATTTAATAAATTTTATTTAATTAATTTAATTAATTTACTAAATTCAAAATTCGTAAAAAAAACGTTATATAATATATCAGGGAACTGTTGAATACGAAAAACACGATATTTCAGAATTTTTAGCCTACTAAAAGACTTGATATTAGTAAACGGATGAGTTCCAACTTGAAATTTATATCGTGACTTCTCAGATATATACAAAATATGAAAAAAATTGTTCCGCCGAATTATATTATGCTCTTTTTTTGTAAATCAATTTTTTCGGTTTTTGGCCGAAATTTAAATGAATTCGTTTTTTTTCGGAATCGCTGATATTTTTTTCGAAAAGCGCAGAAAATTTCCGATCAAAAGCTATTGTCAAAGAATTTTTTCGATTTTATTTCGCGCGGTGCCAAAGCTCCGAAGCGCTGAATACACAAAAAGTTTGAAATATAACTTTTGGTGTATTCCAAAGAGTACTATAGTTAGAGATCTGAAAATTGGTGTACAATATACTTTCAGGCAACACTAAAACATACTCGAGTTTCAAGAAAATCGAAAGAGGTCGGCTTTAAAGGGGGTCCCGTTGAGCGGGAATACCTCATATAGACCTATATTTTTCAGTTTCAAACCCCAAACTATCTCCAATGCAAAAGAAATCGTCGCGAAGGATCTGAGAGGGAAAAAAATCCCAATAATGATACTTTATGGAATTTAAATTTTAGAAAATTAACATTTCCTTCGCGACAAGATCCTTCGTGAAAATCTGATTTTCAACTAAGAATCTAAAAATCGAGGTCCTTTTTTCCAACGATCTAACACAATATACATTTAAAAAAACATTTAACTAAGGAGCACGATAAACGAGGATCATAAACAAACGTTCTAAAAAATTAATTATCTTCGTAATTATTCCCCGTTCTCTTGATTCTTCATTAATAGAGGATAAACTCGACAAGTGGGCACTTAATGCAGCAGCTTTAGGAGTATTAAAAATTTGAGCCGGACGGAAATTTATCTTCTCATTAATATACATTTTATTTTTAAACTCTCATCAACGCTGTTCAAACGTTTATAATCGTAGCACGTTTTTTCAATTATTACTACAGGAATTATTCATTTAATTTGAATACATTCATCCAAAATTTACTCACTTACGAAGTTACTTGTTAGGTTAAAATTTATAAATAAATTGGAAAATTAGATAAATTAGAAAAATTAATTTGATTCAAAGTAAATAAATAACCATAAAAATTTTTAGAAAGAATAAAATAAGTTGTTTCAATTTCTTTCAATAAAATAAATTCCCTTGGCACGCGGAGACGAGAAGAAAAAACTACAAGATACATTTTTTTTCTTAATTAGCATTTGCACCACATGTTTCAAAGGCTGATCTAGAGAGACGAGCTGGCAATAAAATACTGCGGTGGATTACTGAAGCGACGAGAGGAAACAAAAATAATAATCTTGCAACGAAATGAAAAAAAAAAATCCAATGACGTATTTTCGCTAAAGTGAAAGGGAGACTTTGAGAAACTTTTATATTGAACTACCGTCAAATTTCGATTTACCTAAAGGTAAAACGACCATCTCATATCGGTCTGGAGCTCTGGCTTCGTCGTGAAGAAAAAAAAACAAATATCTTAAAAATCAAAATATCTCAAAAATCCTTACCGATTGAAAATTTGAAATTTAATAAATCAATAAGATTAATATCAAGAAGATAGATTAATATATCAATAATCCTTTGTCGATTGAAAATTTGAAATTTAATATATCAATGAGACTTTCTCACCTGCTTTGTAATTGAGTTTCTCGTAAGGATCAGGTCCTGTCGCCTTGATATCCTTTTCCTGCAGAGGTTCGATACTCTCGACGCTGTCTCTGTCCGGACTTATCTCCTCGTCGTTGTTCCTGTTCTCCTCCTTTCGCATCGGGCTCGATCGCGACGATGCGATTTCCTCGTACGTCATACCCTGAGGATATTTTCTCGAGGATCTTGAAAAACTCGCTGAACCCTGACGCTCGAGCTTGTGTCGTGCCATTGCCTCGTAATCCTCGTAAGAAAATCCAGGTCCGAATCTGAAGTACGTCCAATCGTTTGGTATGAAATACATTCATTGACGAACCACAGAGAAAGAAGGTAAACCAAAATATAAACAAAAAGATAAACGCCGTTGTATTTTGCTCTGTCAGCAGGGTTGCCAGCGTTTCAGAGGGTCAAAAATAGTAGAATAGTGACTTATATTGCACAGAAATAGTGACACAACAGTGAATTTTTCGTCTAAATAAGTTACAGCCGTGTGAAATTTTGAGGCTTTTCAGAATGAGGCTAAAATTGAGCAATAAAGTTTTTGATGCAAATTTATACAAATTTGGAATTTTTGAGAAAACTATTGGTAGATTCGTGTTCAGGGAAATACATCGATATAAGGTTTGAAAAAAAAAATTGTTTTAATTTTGTTTGCACTTTGGCAAAAATTGAATGTGTCCGCTAATACAGGTGTAATTTTTTTCTATAAAAAACTTTGGCTCTAGACTGCGCTTATTCTCTTCGTAATCGTTGAAGCTTCAAAACGTCGCTTTGTTCGTCCGATTCTGATGAGTTTTCGATTTTTGGCAGATTTTTACAGTTCAACCATCGATTTTTGCAAATTTTCTAAGGCATTCCTTTCAATTTTTTTAAAAAAGCACACCTAGAGCATTTCAAAACAAAGAAAATGACGCCTGAACGAAGTTTGCACGATCAAAAACATGGAAGTTATGGCTGTTAAAAAATTGCTTTTCTGGGTACGCCCTTAAGGATTAAAAAAAAAATGAAACTAGAACAAAACACGTAAAGAATTTGAAAAAGAAGAACATGACACCTGAAAGAATTCTGTACAATCAAAAACACGGGAGTTATAGCTGTTCAAATATTTCTTTTCTGCGTACTCCCTTAAAGATTTTGAAAAAAATAAAACTAGAAAAAAACACGTCAAGAATTTGAAAACGAAGAAAATGACACCTGAAAGAATTCTGTACGATCAAAAACACGGGAGTTATAGCTGTTCAAATATTTCTTTTCTGCGTACCCCCTTAAAGATTTTGAAAAAAATAAAACTAGAAATAAACACACAGAGAATTTGAAAACGAAGAAAATGACGCCTAAAAGAAGTCTGTACGATAAAAAACACGGGAGTTATGGCTGTTTAAAAATTTCTCTTCTGCGTACCCCCTTAAGGATTTTGGAAAAAATAAAACTAAAAAAAACACTTAGAGAATTTGAAAACGAAAAAAATGACGCCTCAAAGAAGCCTGTACGATAAAAAACACGGGAGTTATGGCTGTTCAAAAATTTCTCTTCTGCGTACCCTCTTAAGGATTTTGAAAAAAATAAAACTAGAAAAAAACACATAGAGAATTTGAAAACGAAGAAAATGACGCCTGAAAGAAGTCTGTACGATCAAAAACACGGGAGTTGTGGCTGTTCATTATCTCATTCTTTTTTACCGCAATAGTCGCTCCCCTTTGAGGGAATTCCCCCGTGACGTCAGTATATAGAATTTCTTGGAAGTTATTCGTGGAAAATACGGAGGAATTTTTTCCGAGAATAATCGTAACCACGTATAGAGCACGGTCTGTCTCGCGCGTTCGACAACAGCTGCTGACCCACTCCACTGACCTATATACGAAGGTTAGGTCTCAGTCCGACAGAGCGCGCCACAATGCAGGACGTCGATCCCACCCATCGACTCAATCGTGCGCGCGCGCTGCTTTCACTGAACAGCTGACGCCGGCCGCGTCGGCTGTTCAGTAGCGTCAGTTCACGAGCCCATGTTAGACAAGTTTAAACGTGCTTTTCGATATTACCCGTTTTTCAGTGCTCTAATTAACAATGTGACATTGTACAAACCAGTTATCGAACATCGCGACAATATAAGCCGCGTCTTTACGAAAACTTTGAGTGCACAGTGGGGACAACAGAGTGACGCGTCTCGCTCCTTTCCTTCCTGAATTTTTTCGATTTTTGTCAGTTTTAAAGTTCAACCATCGATTTTTACAAATTTTTTGTGGCCTACTCGAAATTTTGGGTCTGGACTGCGCTCATCCTCTCGTAATCGTTGAAGGTTCAAAACCCCGCATCGTTTATCCGATTCTGTCGATTTTTCGAAATTTGCCCCCTATTCTGTCACCTCTGTTCTAACCTCTTCTGAGCTCTAAATAATGACAATAATGACCAAATTTCAAAAATAGTGAGAAAAGTGACACGATTTTTCAAGATAGTGACCAATAGTGACAATAGTCACTCACTGTCTATCCAACCTCTCGTTTCCTTAACCTAAGCCTACAGTTACCTAAAAACAGTCATTTCATACGACTATACGAAAGAATACCTGGGGGGTCTGAGTTTTCTTCTCGAAGTCATGTCATTTTCTTTATTGAGCTCACACGACGACGGATGCGGCGGCGAAGACGCCGGCGTCGATGGCGTGGTAACGTCACTTTCTTCGAGACTGTTGCTCAACGCGGAGCCAATTCGATTTCCCAAACCCTGAAGATATTCACCGCCACCGCCAAGGGCAGATTTCATCGATCTCAATGCACCCCTTGTTCTTCCGATCAGGGAACCACCATCGTTCGACGGAAGAGCCGTCGTTACGTCGACCATTGCCTTGAAGATAAATAAAAAATAAAATACGTATTCTTGTAACATACATTTGGAGACAAATTTGAGATCGTTCGTTCGAGACGTTCTCCAAATACGTTTATATTTAAATTTATCCAGATATTTCCTTTAAAGTTTTTTTCAATAATGAATTTTCGAACAATCAGAATCATAAAATAATCAAATCTCAATTAAATCAAAAAATTATCCACTGTAACTACAAACTATTTTTCAAAAATATATCTTCAACGTATGAAGTTCATTAACCGGACAATTGCTCGAGGCATTTTCTAGATAAATCCATTTGAATTATATGGAACATTTTTCCTAAGTTTTCCAACGTTTTTGAATACTTTCATTACGTCAGCATTTTAATCTCGATTTTATTTTTCATGAACATTAAGTTTTCTCCACAAGGAGCCAGAAGGGCCTAAACTTGAAGAAACCAGAATTTAATACCATATTTCTTTTTAACGATGGATTCTGTAATTAATAAAAAAAACTAATCTGCAACAAACTATTTTTTATTCAATCAATCTTTGTCGTACAAAATCGATTAACGTGACAATTTTTTTTCGTCATTATGAAAGCTCGTTCACGAGCGAGTCTTCATGCGGAACGATCGATTGATCGAAAAAAAAGAAACATATGAGGCATTCCACGTCAAGTCAGACACCCCATTTTTCGAAATCGCCAAAAATCGCATACAAATTTTTAGAAAGTAGTTCCAACTATCAAGAAAATTTGTGATTTATTTCAGATTTTTAAATTACATTTTTTAGCCGGAAAAAAATACAAAAAATTTGTTTGTCCCATTTTGTAACTCAAAAATTATTCATCGTACGAAAAAAAAAGTACGACATAAAATTTAGGATTTTCAACGTGCTTTTCACTGAAATTTTTTACAAACTCCTCCGAAAGCTCTATATGCCATTTTCGGAGCAAATAATGTTTTGATATTTTTTTTCTCAGAATCGACATCTTCGATTCGTCTGTAGTTCTAACAGTTTTTTTCTTGATATATTCACAGACGATAAAAAAATTGGCGTAGTGGAGAATCCATTATTTAAAATGTATCTTGATTGATACAATCTATCATTATAGAGTGATTTAACGAAATAGTGTAGATATTGATATTTTATCATTATTAATCGTAGACAGGGTAAAATAATAAAATAATCTCGTTTTGATACTGCGAAGACGATTCCAGGAACAAAGCAGTATCATTGCTTCATTTCCAAAAATCATGCCCAAATCGAACTAAAAAAGTACTCATTGGTCATAGAAACGTCGGTGTTTCCAAAGAGGGTAAATTAATTCTTTTTTGCAATCGAGAGACGCGAGTAGCCTTTGACTTAAATTTGAATAGACTCAATCGGTGTACATGGGTTCATTGATAAAGTTTATTAAAATGTACAAAAAGATATTTAAAAAAATAAAAATGCAAAAAGTTAAAAAAAATTGAAAAAGTACAAAAAATTAACAAAAATGCGGGCTTTAGAAAATATCTATGAATAGTCTCAACCCTGTTAATGCACAGAGAAATTTGTGTATTCATTTGGGATGAAAAACGCATGGGAAGGAATGGATTCTCCACTCAGCCAATTTTTTTATCGTCTGTAAATATATCAAGTAAAAAACTGTTTGAACTACAGAGAAATCGAAGATGTCAATTCTGAGAAAAAAAAATATCAAAACATAATTTGCTCCGAAAATGGCATATAAAACTCTTGGGGGAGTTCGTAAAAAATTTCAGTGAAAAGTACGTTGAAAATCCTAAATTTCATGTCGTACTTTTTTTTCGTACGATGAATAATTTTCGAGTTACGAAATGGAACAAGATAATTTTTTGTATTTTTTTTCCGGCTAAAATATGTAATATAAAAATCTGAAAAAAATCACGAATTTTCTTGACAGTTGGAACTACTTTATAAAAATTTGTATGCGATTTTTGGTGATTTCGAAAAATGGGTTGGCCGACTTGACGTGGAATACCTCATATGTATCGTGCAGCGAGGCTCGTATCGGAGAATAAAAGTCGATTCGAAAAAATAAGCCACAAACGGCGTTACGAGAAGCCTGACCATTTATCACTCCAACAGGTGGAGAACTATCGTTTGATGTTTACAGTTTTTTTTTTCGTTTTCATTTGAATATAAATTTGGGCCAAGGAGCTTGATAAGAAATATACGGGGACGTTATCGTTCGACCGCAAAGTATAGTTTCCACTATAAAACCGTTGACAATCGGTTACGCGGTCCGATTAAATAATCGTCAACGGAAACAGCGCGATATACACTTCACAGTCTCTTGCATAACATCAACTTTTTCTCGCTTATTCTGCTCATGTTATTATTTTTCTTCCTTCCGTTTTTTTGCTACTCCAGTTTTTTTTGTCATCATTTCGGATAAGCGTTGGCTCTCGCTTTGCCGCAGAGCAACGTAAATATCGAATTTCGGGAGACGCAATGCAGTCTATAAATTGCCCGCATTTTTTGCCGCTATGCGGGTGAATTATTTCGAATTTCCACTCTCGAGTCAAACTGTTCAAAGTTGAAATTTCGCTTCATTTTTTTTACCGTTACCTTATTTTTCTTTGTGATGGAATTTGAAAATAATTGTTTTGAACAGATTAAAAACGGCTGAGTAGCTTTTTTTTAATTCTCATTTTTCAACCCAATTAATTTCTTCAATTTCAAAATGTGGATACATTTTTTTTCAGATGCATTTTGCTCGAAATCGAAAATGTTTATACAAAGAATCGTGTATTTGTTGATGCAGCAAATATTCTACAATTGCAGTTCGAGACATGAAACATAATTAAAACTAAATCGCGGAAATCAATTCAATTTTTCTTCATTCACTCTCTTTTCTCTCTTTACTATAAATTTCATATTCACGCGAAGAGGCAAAAATTACATTTTCAATTCAATTTGTTGATTAAAATGAATTTGAAAAAAAAATTGCCCTGTGCTGACCGTATGTTACGTACCCCGATACGTAATATTGAACTTGCACCTTCACTTTTTTTTTGTCTATCAAATTCCTCGATGCTCGTAAATCGCCTCGTGCGAGTCAATGAGGGATAACTCGATGAGCGTGGAAAAAGAAAATCGTAATTACACGACGTCGTTGAAACGTCGAGGAAAACGAATCCGGAGAGTCACACACGTGTCTCGCTACTGACTTCTTTTATCGTTGGCGTCTATTAAGCGGCGAACGCCGCATAAAATCTCTTTCTCTCTCTCCCTCTCTGTTTCGCTGGCATTTTCTCTTGGCCCCAGTATCGCGCGACACGTGATAACATCGTTATTCGCGCAGTCGCATAATCCGATCAATAACCGCCGCAGCACCCTGGAACTCGCAACGACGTATTCCATGATACGCTGAGAACGTTTGGCCTTCCGATATCCAACCGATAAGACACCGACGAGAGAGACCCGAAAAAAAGAATAAAAGAGTAATTAGAATTTTAACATCGAACTTTTTACAATTTTTTGAACACTCGTACAAAAAATTCTAACTCTTTACATATTCCTCTCTTCCCAAAATCTTACTGCACTTTTTTTCACCAAAAATAAAAAATTTATAGCTCACGCAAATTATAACAGCTTTTTTGGCAATTTCTTCCACGCGCACATTTTTTTTCGGAAATACAAATTTCTTTTTGTTCTTACATTTTCTGCTTGCACTCAAAAACCTTACTCCGTGATTAACTTCAAACTGTTTGAAAATTACAAAAATCTTGAACGACGTTGAAAAATTCGAATTCAACGAAAAAGAACGTCGATTGTTGCACGGAGATAATATTTATGGATCAGATCCAACGGAGCGCGAAATACGAAGAGAAAATTTTTTTTTTTTCGTCTTTTGAGCATTAATTTATCTTTTTTTTGTTTTATTGTTATTTAATAAACGTGGTCCACTTTAATTCTACGACGAGACGAGCACACTTGATTCCTTCTCAAATCCTGGACGAAAAAAGTAAGAATATCGTCGTGTGCGCTCATTTTATAAACAGTACATATATATATAAATGTCTCATTCCACGCCAACTCAACTTGGGTCTGACCCTTGACCTCTCGGATTTGGCTCGCGATTTTTCATATGGTTGTTCTCACTTTGGAAGACACCCAGTTTTTTTTTATAGATTTTTTAGATTCAATTTGAATCTTCTAGAATTTTTTAAACGATTTCATTGACCGACACAATTTAAAAATCTGAAAAAATGCTGAAAAACCGTGTGTCAGGTATCAAATATTTAAAGCTCAGAGCCGAAGTCGGGAGATTTTTCCTTCTTACTATTTTTAAGCTTTTTCCGAAAAAAAAAACGTTAAAAAAATAGAAGCGGGAGTTATTTTACTATGAATGGTTGCTGAAACATTTTCATATGTAATATCGGATTTTTGAAAAAAATTTCAGATTTTTCGCAAGAGATTTTTTTCTCTTTATTTTGCTAATATAAATGGTTCCGAAAATCTGAAATTTTTTTCAAAAATCCCATATGACGTATGAAAATGTTTCAGCAACCACCCACAGTAAAATCACTCCCGCTTCTAATTTTTTTAGCCAAGCTTAGAGTCGGAATGGGGAGATTACTATTTTCAGGCTTTTTTCGAAAAAAAAAACGTTAAAAAATTAGAAGCGGGAGTCATTTTACTATGGATGGTTGCTGGAACATTTTTATTTTTATGTCATATCGGATTTTTGAAAAAATTTTCCGATTTTTCGGAACTTATTTATTAGGAAAATGAAGAAAAAAAATCTCTTGCGAAAAATCTGAAATTTTTTTCAAAAATTCGATATTACATGTGAAAATGTTTCAGCAATTATCCATAGTAAAATGACTTCCGCTTGTAATTTTTTTAACGTTTTTTTTTTCGGAAAACGCTTGAAACTAGTAAGAATGAAAAATCTCCCCACTCCGGCTCTGAGCTCAAAAATTTTGATATCTGACACACGATTTTAAAGAATTTTTTCAGATTTTTAAATTGTGTCGATCAATGAAATCGTTTTAAAAATTCTAGAAGATTCAAATTGAATCTAAAAAATCTTTAAAAAAACTGGGTGCCTTCCAAAGTGAAAACAATCGTATAAAAAATCGCGAGCCAAATCCGAGAGGTCAAGGGTCAGACCCAGGTTGAGTTGGCGTGGAATGAAACATATATATATATATATACATATATACGATCGTGATGCTAAAATCTACGTCCATCTATTCGAGATCTTTGGGTAGGATTTAACGAGGTATTTTTCTTTCAACCATTTACTTTACACGATCTATTATCCATTTACAAAATGGGGTGTGTGTGTGTGTGTGTGTGTGTATGTTTTCCTCCCTCCGTTCCTTCCTCGTTCTCCTCATAAATTATATATATATAACTTCAGCTAAACAGCATTGTCTATAGTGAACAGAGATGAATAAAGAATGTTTATTTTATGGCGTTTTGTTTCATTGTTCTGTTTTTACTTTTTTTTTCCTTCTTGATAAAATGTCAAACCACTTTTTGTTCTTTCTTTCACTTCCACGCTTGCTTCTGTGCTTTCTGTGATGCCAATTTTTTCGTCACGTACGATGATATCAAAAGTGCCGCCAGTACAATAACGATGAGATAGTAATCGAAGTCTTCCTTCAGAACGTCAAAATTTTTGGACGGTGCGACTCGTGTGTAATATAAATCTGCGATGAAGAAAGACGGTGAGACGTTAATTTCAAGATAAGACGTGAAAAAAAATTCCAAACGTTTTTCAGGGTAATTGTGGAAAGAAATTTTTTTTTTCTTACCGAGACCGTGCACAAAGACTAGACAGGTACTCTCAAGGCCACTAGGACTCGTGTGAATTCCGGATACCCTGAAGACGCTCTGATTGTAATTGACGATGGCGTCCATGTGTATCGGTATTTCCGGCATGTAAGGAATAACACCCTCCTCCCTTATCTCGGGATTCGTAGGCCTTCTTGGATCAACGAGCATCCACGGTAATTCCAAAATTCCACCGTTCGCCAGTGATACCATAATGTGCTTGCTCGTTATTCCCTTTTCCGTGATAGTCTCTCGCATCGATTCAATCGTCGCGGGAAATATAAATGCTTGTCTCTCGACGATTGGCAGCCTCGTTGTCGTCAATGACGAGAACACTGAAAATTGTTGACACCGAAATATCACTGTAAGGGTTTCTTTCTTAGCTTTTAGGTATGAAACTGTAAAAAGTTCCTCGTCTTTGGATTTTTTTGCTCATCTTTTTTTACTAACGTCAATAAAAGATTTCAAAATAACGAGAAAAGGCCATTGTAAAAAGCAGGGTTGCGAATAATGCATTAATTTTTTTAATGCATTTAAATTTTCAATAACCATTAACCCTTATTTCCATTAATATATAAGAGTTGATGTTTAATCAAAATTATCTCCATTAACCATTTAATGTCAATAGTAAATGAAAATAATTTTCATTAACCATTTAATGTTATTGGTTAATGAAAATTATTACAATTAACCATAATGCTAATGGTTAATCTAAATTATTTTGATTAACCATTAAATGTTAATGGTTCATGGAAATTATTTCGATTAACCATTAAATGTTAATGTTTAATGGAAATTATTTCCATTAACTATTAAATGTTAATGGTTCATGGAAATTATTTCGATCATCCATTAAATGTTAATGTTTAATGAAAATCATCTCCATTAACCATTTAATATAAATAGTTAATGAAAATAATTTCCATTAACCATTTAATGTTAATGGTTCATGGAAACTATTTCAATTATCCATTAAATCTTAATGTTTAATGAAAATTATTACAATTAACCATAATGCTAATGGTTAATCGAAATTATTTCGATTAACCATTAAATGTTAATGTTTAATGGAAATTATTTCCATTAACCATTAAATGTTAATGGTTCATGGAAATTATTTCGATTATCCATTAAATGTTAATGTTTAATGAAAATCATCTCTATTAACCATTTAATGTTAATAGTTAATGAAAATAATTTCCATTAACCATTTAATGTTATTGGTTCATGAAAATTATTACAATTAATCATAATGTTAATGGTTCATGGAAATTATTTCGATTAACCATTAATGTATAAGAGTTAACGTTTATCTGAAAATTATCTTCATTAACCATTTAATGTTATTGGTGCATGAAAATTATTACAATCAACCATAATGCTAATGGTTAACGGAAATTATTGCCATTAACCATTGACATTGAATTTAATTAAAATGATAGTAATCGATTGGTTTTATTCCGGGTCAAAATGACCCCATGGTACTAACCAAGGTTTTCTTGGTTACTTGTATCCGCAGCGATTTCGCTATGGGTCAAAATGACCCAATAATACTAACTGTAACTAGCCGTTACATATTTACCAATAACATCAGTAGTTAAGTAAACGAAATATCAATGAGGAACTTTAAAGATTCGTAGGGCCGATCAGCAGCGGACTGGTTGACCAATTCATTTAGGATCAAATAACCCAAAGATAAAATTCAGTGACAGAGAGAAAGAACGATGTAGGAGCCGGAAAACGTTTCTTCGTTAACCTACTTCAAGCACATTGGGACGAAAACCGCTAAGAATAGCCGAATAATCAATTACGGCCATTTTAATTAAATAAAATGTCAACAGTCAATGGAAATATTTTCCATTAGTCACTAACATTAAATGATTAATGGGAATTATTTTCATTAACCATCAACACGTAATGGTTAATGGAGATAATTTTCATTAACCATTAACTCTTATTGATAATTGAAAATAACTTCCATTAACCATTAACATTTATTGATTAATAAAAATTATTTCCATTAGCCATTAAAAAAGTAATGATTGATGCATTACTTTTTCATTAAAAATGTCGCAAACCTTGTTAAAAGTAAATTAAATCGAATTCAACATTTTTAAAACCTTTCTGAAGAACTATCATTCGTTACGAGAAACTGGAATTTCGGGAAAAAAAAATATTGCGATCGGCGTACCTGTGTTGTTACTTTGCACTTTTCCTTCGTAAAGTTCCAAAGCGGCGATTTCGGTTCTACGACTTTTCTCGTTGTAGTAACTGTAGAGTACCCAATTTTCCGAGTGTACAACGTGAATTGGTCCCCGTACGCGTTTGTGCACTATCGAGAATATCATTGATCCCGATACGACATCCAAAAGATACAAATTGAGCGTATCTGACGAATCGAAAAATCGAAAAATTACCCTCTTCGTTGAATTCGCGTTTCGGCGAGTCAGACATTCAATTGTGGCAATGAGAATACTCACTTTTATGCGCACCGACTCCCTCGGTGACGATAGTGACGAGATTTGGATTTATATATTTGTAAAGTACCGAACGATCGCCCAATACGCGACCTTGAGAATGGACGCGTTCGAGGGGATTTTTCGAAACGACCTGACTTATTCTTTGTGACTTTGGTGACATTACCAATTCCCAAACTTTGTGTGCCACCGACTCCTGGAAGTAACACGAAAAATTAGAAAAATGTAAGTCTTCAAAAATTACAATTTTTATAAATACATTAAAAATAAAAAAATCCAAAGCGAAAAAAAATTGGTGTGTGCTGATGAAACTTCTGTCGGGATACTCTTTTCTCAACAAAATATTATTTTTGGATCATCTATTCTTGTCGGCAAGGAAAGACATTACATCAAATCAAACTTAGAATTGGCGAGCGGCAAATTACAAATGTAATTTGTAGTTCAAAGTTTTCTAATTACAAATTACAAATATAATTAGTAATTGAAAATTTTTAAATTAGAAATTACAAATGTAATTAGTAATTGAAAATTTCCTAATTACAAATTACATAAGTAATTAGTAATTAGAAAAATTCTAATTACAAATATAGTTAAATGTAATTAGGTTAAAATTTCGCACTAGTTACATTTTATCGATGTGATTAGAGTCAAATTTCACTCTAATTACATGTATTTAGGACCAAATTTTCGACTAATTACATTTTTCAATGTAATAAGAGTCAAATTTTAATCTAATTACATGCTATTAGTATCGAATTTCCGACTAAATACATTTTTCAATGTAATTAGAGACAAATTTTATTCCAATTACATGTAGTTAGAACCAAATTTTCGATTAATTATGTTTTTTAATGTAATTAGTATCAAATTTCTGACTAATTACATGTAGTTAGTCAAATTTGACTCTAATTACATTGATAAAATGTAATTAGTTCGAAATTTGGACCTAAGTATATTTGTAATTTGCAATTTGAATTTTTCTAATGACCAATAACATTTGTAATTTGTAATTAGGACATTTCAAATTACTAATTACATTTGGGTCATTCCATGTTAAATCGACCAAGAGTTGGAATCGACCCCTTTCGATTTCTATGAAATTTGGTCAGAAGTTTTCGTTTCTAATGCAACGACGTTCTATCAAAAGAAAAACAAAAATTAAATTTTTTTTCGAAAGTTAAGCAAAATTCAAAATTTCCCAATTTTTCAAATCTTTCAAGTTTATTTTTTAAATATCTCGAAAACTATTATCCTCGGTCGATTTGACATGGAATGAACCATGTGTAATTTGTAATTAGGAAATTTTCAATTATTAATTACATTTGTAATTTTAGAAAGTTTCCATTACTAATGACATTTGTGATTTTTCATTAGAATTTTTCGAATTACCAATCACATTTGTAATTTGTAATTACAATGTAATTCATTACAAAAACGCCCAACTCTGATGAGCGCCTCAATTTTCTTGATTCTCGGTGGGAGAAATTTTTTTGCGAACCTGGGCAGTGCTGTAGGAGAGTGAAAAACCGGAAAGAACGCCGGTCGTACGATCGGCGGTGAAGAGATAAGTGCTTTTTCCGGCAGCCGCGACAACGGCGGTTGCGCTTTCCGGATGAACGTGAATCTTGTCGCGACTATCGAGGATCAATATGGGACGAAGAAATTCCTCGTTCGCTGCGTGCAATAACATCGATTGCTTGATTTTGTAACCCAATTTCTCGACTCCTCCGAGAGTCTGTCCAGATATCGGGTTGAATGTATAAACTATGCCTTCGCCGGATATCTGCAGAAACAAAGGTGACCATTAACAATGGATATGAAATTAAAATATCTTCTCAATATCGGATATCAATTTTTTTATATATTTTTGATGTACGATATTTTATATCACGAGGTGCAATATGGACGTTTTCACGTCCGCTTGCGGACGTAAAAGCGTCCATTATTGTACTGAGTGATATAATATTACATTACATCACGAGGACGTAAAAACATTTTCTGACGAGTGATGTACGATATTTCATATCACGAGGTGCAATATGGACGTTTTCACGTCCGCTTGCGGGCGTAAAAGCGTCCATTATTGTACTGAGTGATATAAAATATCTTTTTAACCTCAATGGAATAAAGTGATTGAAAATCATTTGTACAAACCTTGTCCGTGGCCAAAAGAGCGCATTGTGGAGGATGTGGAAAATGTATGCTTCCCCGTTGAACGTAGAGAATCATCGAATTCGAATTTTTCGTCAAACCTTCGATTTCCTTGACTCTGAGTTGCCATATTATTTCCCCTTTTCTCGTTTCAATGCCGTATAACTGGGAATCAAATTAATTTTTTTCAAAATTTTGCAAATGCTTATTAATTTCGAATTTCTTTTTTTCATTAACGAAATTTACCTTTCCAGCGGCAGTAACGACGACGATCATTTTGTGCAAGCCGAATTTGTCCCTCACTAAATCGGCTCGTTGATTCGACATTTGGGGAATAACTCCAAAGGCCGTTTGCAGCAGAATTTTAGCTTGATTTGCTTGGGCGCTTATTCTCCTCGTAATCATTCCTATTACGTCCCCTGGTAAAAAAAAAAAAAAATAGTAACATTATCTATGAATAACGACGTTTATGGCTCGATGAAACTTGTACATACGAGTACGCACATGCATTACCAACTGAAAAATAAATTCTATGCCAGAGTTGGGCAAAATACTTGAAAGTACTTCAAGTATCAAGTACAAAGTACCGTAGGTACTTGAAGTATCAAGTACCGGTGGTACTTGAAGTGCAAAGTACTTGTTACTTGCAAGTACTCGTGAAGACGAGTACTTGAAGTACAAGTACTTGAAAAAAATCAAGTACCACTATCGAGTACTTTTCAAGTTTTCTGGTACGTCTCGTCAATTCTGGTACTTGGGTCATTCCATGTCAAACGACCAAGAATTGGTATCGACCACTTTCAATTCTGATTAAATTTAGTCAGAAGTTTTGTTTTATCATAAAACCAAGTTCTACCAAGGAAAAAAAAATAATTTTTTTTTTTCAAGTGTTATGCAAAATTCAAATTTAACCATTTTTCAATTTTTTTTTTCTAAATATCTTGAAAACTATGATAGTTATGAAAAATCGTTTGTTTCGTCTTGAAGAGTATACTTGGGGCTATGAAAAAAAATTTCCGACAAAATTTTTTGATAAATGATGAATTTGGAGAATTTTGAATTTTTTAAAATCGTGAAAATTCACAATTAACATCGAATTTTTTGTTAAATTTTTTAAATATAATACCTTGTACTGATTGTAAAAGATCCTGAAATTTTCAGAAAAGTGTTTTTTTTTTTGTTTCCAAAATATGGATTTTTTTAAGTTGAGCAATGATGTAATTTTGTAATTTTCAGCAGTCAAAATTACATGATTGGTTAACTTCACTTAACTTGGAGGTAAAAAAAAAGTTTTACCAAAATTCAAAAATGCATATTTTCGAAACAAAAAAAAACACATTTCTGACAATTTCAGGATCTTTTAATATCAGTACAAGGTGTTATATAAAAAAAAAACCAAAAATTTAATGTTGATCGTGGATTTTCACGATTTTGAAACATTCAAAATTCTCCAAATTCATCAATTTTCAAAAATTTGTTTCGGAATATTTTTTTTTTTCGTAGCCCCAAGTATACTCTTTAAGACGAACCCAGAACGATTTGTTCGTAACTATAATAGTTTTCGAAACATTTAAAAAATAAACTTGAAAAAATCATGAAATTTTGAATTTTCAAAAAAAAAATTTAATTTTTATCCGTTGTTAGAACTTTGTTTTATGACAAAAGAAAACTTCTGACCAAATTTCATCGAAATTGAAAGGGGTCGATTCCAAATATTGGTCGATTTGACATGGAATGACCCATATTCAAAGGCTTTGCACATGCAACCATCAGCAAGACACATTCAAAAGTACTTGATACTTGTACTTGAAAAAAGTACTTCAAGTACAGAAAAGTACTTGAAATTTTCGAGTACAGTACTTCAAGTACAGGAAGTACTTGAAAAATTCAAGTACAATACATGAAGTACTTTCGAAGTACTTTGTACTTGCAAGTACCGTACTTCAAGTACCTGAAAGTAAAGAGTACTTTGAAGTACTGCCCAGATCTGTTCTATGCGAATTACCAAGTACTTAGCAACTACATTTATAAAAAACTGTAAATAATTTTTTTTTTACAAACAACGCAATCTCGAAAATCACCCTAAAATATAATACCAAAGAAATCGTAACAAGCGAGTTGCCGAATTATCAGACAACTTTGTTTATTCTGTTACAATTATTCTAGCTTCGGTTCAGCCTGTAGAGATAAAAAAATCGTTAAGATGGAATTAACGAACGACGAAAAGTAATCAGGAAGCTGGGGATATTTTTTCTAAATACTATCCTCAACGTTACGAGACATTTTGAAGATACTGGCACAAAAAACGTGGAGAAAAAAAAATGTTTTCGATAGGATCGTAATAGTGTCCGTTTTTGGCCACATCCGATGGAAAACGTTTTCCACGGATTCATGCACAGGATAAATATTAAAGCTGCAGCCATGCGATACATTTTGGAAAAAGAAAATCCGCTAACTCGTCACGTACTCTCGCCTATTCTGCTACTGACGCAAAAAAAAATATCCATAAAATTCGTAGCACGTAAATAATCATTCGAAAAAAATCGGATATCATGCCAGCATCGATTTTTCTATTTTTTTCATGGAAATTACTACGGGCAGATAGAAAAAACCAATCCAAACAAGCCTTCTTTTTCGTTATCGCTACTTACATGAACCGTTTACATCAATACCTGCCAGCAGCCATTCGTAAAAGAAATTCGATTAATATCTGTGTCATTATTTCCGTATCACCGGTATTGTTGAAAAAAATGGTTTTTTTTGCGCGATTGATCACGTTCTTGGGAAATATTTCATTAAAATTACAGTCCTGTGATGGTCTTTCTACCGAAGGCTCTTTAAACTGCTTATTTGTAAAATGATGATTTGGATCGTAGAGAATGTTAGTTTCGAGATTTTTAACAAGGATCGGTATCACGACAAAATACGCCAGCACTATAATTAATTTTTTAAATATTAAATATTAAAATTTTGGAATATCATGTTCTCACAAATGTTGGCGCCCAGCTTATATTAACTTCATTTTTATTTCTACTTACTCTCTTTTTGATCGAATTCCGTTTCGATCGTCTGATCGCGATCGGACATCGGTAATTCCAAGATTTCAACCGCAACGATATTCGCGAGCGCCTCCTCTCGCGACCAGATCAATTGGTTTTGTTGCAAAAGTGCTACAGCGTGATCCTCGGATAAAACCAAATGTTGACAGTTCAAGCCCTTCGATTGTCTCGAGCAAGACGAAGCCATTATCGCCGGCGACAACAATGACGCGTGAATTATTGACGACAAAGAGCTGACTGTAGGCGGGTTGGATTCTTCGCGAAGTTTAACAGCCGTTGTGTGCGTCATCTGGAAAAAAAATTTAATATAGTGAAGTACAAACCAAAAAATGAAACAAAATCAAACGAATCGTTGAATAATTTTAGAAAAAATCATCAACAGCTGTCACTGGTCGGTACTAACTTTCAATAATGCATACTACATCCTCCATCATACAACAAACCTAAAAAAAGTGGATTCAATGTATTTTAATTTAATCCAACATCAATCATTAGAGTTTTATTTGCATAACTTTTTAAAAAAGTTTTTTACAAAACTAATTTAATTCAATAATTTTGGTTTAATTAAAATCAACAATTCAAAGATTTCATTGAAAATTTAATGACTTTAAAAATTCGACAACCATCAACGATCTATTTGGATCAATATTGTAAGCTTGCTTGGCATGAAATGGCTGGGAAAAAAAAATGTTTTCTTAACTTTACTTTATAATTATTCAGTGTTGCAAATAATGCATTACTTTTTTTTAATGCATTTGCATTTTCATTAACCATTAACGTTTAATGGTTATTGGAAATAATTTTTATGGTTAATGGGAATAATTTTCATCAACCATTAACCATTAAATGTTAATGGTTAATGAAAATGCAATTGCATTAAAAAAAAACAATGCATTATTTGCAACCCTGCCCATTACAATGTAGTATGTAATAGAAAAAATTTCCATTACCCACTGCAATGTAATGTGTAATGGACAAAACTTTGATTGCAATTTTGGGAATGGAAAAATATAGATGAATAAATTATTGCAGTTTTGCATTACATTTTATTGACTTAGATTTTTAGAATTATCATATAGATGCTTTTTAGAATTTAAGGTGAAAATCTAAGTCATAAGTCAATAAAATGTAATTCAAAATTGCAATAATTTATTCATCTAGATTTTTCCATTCCAAAAATTGCAATCAAAGTTTTGTCCATTACACATTACATTGTAATGGGTAATTGAAATTTTTTCTATTACACACTACATTGTAATGGGCAGGGTGGCAAATAATACATTTCTTTTTTTAAGGCAATTGCATTTTAATGGTTAATGAAAATAATTTCTATTAACCATTAAATTTTAATGATCAATGAAAGTAATTTCCATTAACCATTAAATTTCCATTAACCATTAAACTTTCATTAACCAGTAAATTTTAATGGTCAATGAAAATAATTTCCATTAACCATTAAATTTTGATGGTCAATGTAAATAATTCCCATTAACCAGTAAATTTTAATGGCTAATGAAAATAATTTCCATTGACCATTAAATTTTAATGGTCAATGAAAATAATTTGCATTAATCATTAAATTTTAATGGTTAATGGAAATTAATTTCATTAGCCATTAAAAAAGTACTGGTTAATGCATTACTTTTTTATAAAAAATTTCGCAACCCTGCAATTATTTTTAATAATATTTACTCCATCTTTGTACGTCGTTTCGAGCAAAATTTCTTCGCCATCGACAACGGTTACGTGAAGACCGGTATCCCCGTCGATGTCTCTTTCGATGACGATTGGAACTTTATCAGCGACGATAACGCGTTTTCTCCGGCCATTATCGGAGCTCACAACGATGACGTTATCGCCACCTCGAACAGATTCCAAATTGTACGGTCCCTGTGATCCAGCACCGAATATCGTGTTCATCGTGATGGATTGAACCTCGGCGTTATTGAAGAGATCAACGAAAAACAGCAGGGCCAGAGAATCGTTGCCCTTGAGATACACCAAAAACGGTATCGCCAGTACGCATCTGAAATTTGAAAAAAATTTTAATCAACATCAAAGCTTCTTTCTGAAAATTCATCTCGGACGGTGGGAAGAAGCTTACTTTGTTTCCTGATCGATGAATGAAGCTGGAATTTTTTTCGTTCTCAATTTTTCGCCGGTTTTGGTGTCGTACGAGGTGACCTCTACGACACCGTTGTACAACGGCAAAATGTGATGCAAAGCTCCGTCACTAACGTGCCATTTTACGTCTTCAAGCCTGTTGAAAAAAAAAAAAATTTTAAATAAAAGTTTTGAAAACGATTGTTCGATTATTCGATTGTAATTCACATGTAATTTAGAATAACGAGTGATAATATTCGTTGAAAATAATTGTTTTTTTTTTTCAGTGATGAAAAATTCGTGTAAAAGGTGATTATAATGTAATTATGGTAAATGGTGAGTTTTACAATTATAACAATTATATTGCATTATCATGCTTTCTGAAAGAAACATCGAAAAAACCTTTCGACATTGTACAATCCCACTGTGGTAAATGATATAAATGGCGTATCTGGTCTGAAAATCGAACGTAAAATTTTGGTCATTGAAAAATCAAATGATTTGCCTGTTTTTCAACGACATCACGATCAGAGATGGGAGTAACGAGTTACTTTTGTAACTAGTTGCGACAGAGTTACATGATACTTTTATATCGAGTAACTAAAACTTTGTAGTTACTGTGATACGAATGTATCGAGTAACTATAGTTACTCGATACTTTTGTAACGAGTATCGAAAAATTTTTCGTTACTCGATACTTTTGTAACGAGTAACAAAAAAATTTTTGTTACTCGATACTTTTGTAACGAGTAACGAAAAAAATTGAGTTACTCGATACATTGTTAACGAGTAACGAAAATTCCTCGGTTACTCGATACTTTCGTTACTGGATACTTTTGTATCGAATAACGAAAATTGCTCAGTTACTCGTTACATTTGTATCGAGTAACAAGTATCGAAAATGTACTCGTTACAAAGGTATCGAGTATCGAAATTTTTTTCGTTATTCGATACAAATGTAACGAGTAACTTAAGAATTTTCGTTACTCATTACAAAAGTATCGAATAACCATAGTTACTGGATACATTTGTATCGAAGTAACTAAAAATTTTAGTTACTCGATACAAAAGTATCGAGTATCGAGTAACGACTAGTTACAAATTTTAACATCTCTGATCACGATGATTATAAGTATATCGATTCCTTTGTCTCGAATAATCTTACCTCTCAGGATTTGGTTCCGCTACCACCCAAACATTAAGGCTATGCCCAGAGCCAAGATCCCACGCTCTGACGACCGCTGGTACTCCTCCGCTGACGGATATAAGCTCGCCGTCCTTTACGCCACCCAAATATCTGATTTTTCCGTTACAACCTTTTTCCAATACTCTCCTCCACAATATTTGACCTGGATTTCGTAGAATAACAATTGTGCCATTAGCAAAAAAAGGGATAGAGCAGTTTGGAGCTGGTAATAAAGCTTTTTACCACTTTTTACAATGGACGAATGATTCGTCAAAATTTTTCAAGCAGTTCGATTATAACAGAGCAGATTAATTATTTTGCAACGAGACTCACCGGACTTGATATTGAGCGCCGCAATAACATTTTCCTCCGTAGCGACGATTATTTTCTTCGCTGTTGACACTGTGTCGAAAGTGGCAAATTTTATTTTACCAACGTAAGGTTGTCGCCTGAGAAAAAATTGAAAAAAAAATTTAAATAAACGCCATAAATTTTTAAAATGTCGACATAATTTCAGAATCACTGTTTTTTGTTGTTTTTTTTTCTCGTGTGCAGGTTATCGTGTGAAAAAGGGGGTTGGAAACATTGTAATAGCGTTATTATTATTATTATTATTATGTAGTTCCTGTGGGAACTTTATTTACCAATCGAATTTTCCAACTTGATCCTCGTAGAGACCCAACGATAGTGTGAAAAGTCCGAATAAAACAAACAAATACTGAAATAGCTGTACATCGGCGATTAACCGGTTCATGTTTCCTCTGAAACTTCTCACGTACGAAACCATTGTTATTTTTGTGAAACAAAACCCGTGGTTATTACACCCTCAACGTGTCGCTCGAAGAGCGCTTCTGCTTGAAGGCGGCCATATTGGAAATAATGATGAGTAAGCGCAACATAAGCCGCGTTCGTTTTGGACGCTTACGCGCTTTCAGCGCATGTATATAGATACACATCGACATATAAAATGCTACAGGATGTAGCGCTCACAAGCGCGTGAGCTTCCAAAACGAATGCAGTGATAAACGCACTCTCTCCCCATCGCCCCCTCTTCGCTGCGATTCTCGTGCATTTAAATTCAATTTGACAATAATGCAGAGCTTAATTATCGATATAAATATTATGAGAGATATGAAAGAAATGTGTCTCAAAAGCGAAATTGCTGCGGAACAAAAATTCTGTAGGAATTCTCTCTACTAAATTAACTAATTAATTAATTAATTAATTAAATAATGCATTTTTTGATGCAAGTTGAGTTCAGTTTTTAACGAGACACCATTTTTTATTCATCCATATCGCTCGTAATTATTTTCATTGTCATTATTTTGTAAAATTATCCTTGTAACTAAACGCATTGAAAATATCTCATATAATATAAAAAAATAAATAAGCGAAATTTTTTTTTTTAACAAGCTTTTATTAGTTGTTAATAAAAAATAACTAAAAAGTAAAAAATAATTTTATTCCGATTGGAAATAAGTTTTCAAATAAAAGCGTGTTGCACCCTCTTTTTTTCCCTATATTCTGTTCAAATGTAACACGCTTTTATTTGAAACGTTATTTTCAATCGGAATAAAATTATTTTTAACTTTTTAGTTACTTTTTATTAACAATAAAAGCTTGTTTAAAAAAAAATTCGTTTACTTATTTTTTACTTTTTAGTATTTCTATTTTAGTATTTAGTATTTTTATATTTTAGTTAAATAACTAGTTTAGTAATTTATATCTAGTTTCGCAAATTTTTGTGCACCAAAATTATTTTGCAAAATTTGTTAGACAAAATTATTTTAAAATTAATTTGAAATTTTTTCTGCAAAACATTTTTTGTTGCAAAAAATTCTGCGAAACATTTTTTGTTGCAAAATAATTTTCAAGGCAATTTTTTGGAAAAAAATTCGCGAAACAATTTTTTGTGATAATATTGCATTGTCATCCGATTTACATATGCATGACAAATTTTAACTCAATCGAAATCCGGGAAGTGGGTCAAGTTTAGCTTTCAAGATTTGATTACAGACAGACACCGGATCAGGTGAAACTAAATAAAAGCTTGTAATAAGAAATATAACGCAATTTTTTATTTCTATAGTTTGGAATCCTTGCTCCATTTTTTTAATTGATAGTACACGAAATAATAAAACTCAATTTATCAACGTTAAATCCTCAGAATGTTTGTTATGTGTGTAATTATTGTTATTATTATTATTACTGTCATTATCGTGATTATTATTATTATTATTATTAGTCATTATTCTGTACAATTATCCGTACCATGTAACGAAACAAGTAACGGTTCAATATGATAGTATAAAAATAGAAAATTTGTGAAGAAATGGACCTAAGTTTAGAATGAACAATGAAAATGGTGCAAGATAAAACTGAAAAAAGCGATTAATATCGATAGATCGCTATTTTTTGCACCCAGCTAATCTTCGCGCGCTTCAATTTCGTATTCATTACACGAGATAATATAGATTTTAATTTATCGACTTCACGTCCTCGGGACGAGTAATTGTTATTGTCATTATTTTGTACAATAATCCTAGTTATCCAAGTTATTTCGTACGATCGAATATTGTGATAGAAAAATAAAAAATTCGTATGAAAAATAAAGCCACGTTTAGAATATTGAAAAATAACAAATGATAATCTATCAATTTTGAAAAATTGAAAAATTAGCGATTCCTATTCCTTAACATCGCCGATTCCGTCGGCATTGATGGCGAACATTGCCTCACTTTCCGGCAAACAGGGCGAATCGTAAATTTTGCATATTCTCGTTTCACCGCGTCCCTTTCTCAACGATAATCGCGTTGTGCTGGCGTGTGCGATTATATTACCGCCGATTGGTTTCTTTTGATCACCGCCAAACATACTGGCGACACCGTCGACATTTGCGACGACCTGATTGGTAATGACAACGGCAACGCCGTGTTCGTCAGCGATTCGAAGCAGCATCCGCATAAATCGTGCCAGATGTATCTGACGTGGATTCAATTCGCCGCGACCTGTGTAATCGGTTCTGTAGAGACCAGTCGCGCTATCGACGATCAACAACGCGTAACGAGATTCGGTCATCATTGCGCTCGCTTGAATAACGAGCTGAGTCTGATGATCGGTATTGTAGGCTCTCGCGCAAGCGACATTGTCCAGCACGGAATCACCGGCGATTTTGTATCTCTCCGCGACTGCGATCAAACGCTCGGGACGAAAAGTCCCCTCCGTATCGATGTACAAACATTTACCCTCACCGCCGCCCATGTCAACCGGCAATTGACAATTAACGGCGAGCGTGTGACAAAGTTGCGTTTTCCCGGTACGAAATTCGCCGAATATTTCCGTAATCGAGCCAGTTTCTATTCCGCCGCCCAACAAACGATCCAGTTCGGCGGAGCCCGTCGTCACGAAAACGATATTCGCTCGTGTCTGATGTATCTCCGTTGCCGATTTGAAACCCATTACTATCAATTTCGTAGCTTCCTGCAATATCTTCTCTGCCTTTGCCTCGCTTACTCCCTTTATCGACAGGAGATGCTTCTTGGGGGTGTAAGCCACGGATTCGACGGTGTAAAAACCGGCATCTTGAAGCTTCTTTATGTCACCCGCGGTGATTCCGTTTCCCTGAAGAATAAAAAAGATTTAATTTTCATCGTTGTAATGAAGATAAAAGCCGATTCTGCTTCCCAACGGGACCAAACATGTTTCCAGATTTTTTTTTCCAAGTATTTAAAGTATTTTGAGCTTTTTGAAAAAAGTTTGTGATCAATAGACTCTGTGTGTATTCTTCGGTCTTAAGGTTGTTTAGAAGGAAATCACGTTTAATGAGAAAATTCTGAAAATTTGATATGTTTTTCAATTAAGTATTTGAGAGGTCGTGTAAAAATTTCACGACGATTTGGAAGCTCGTTATCGAATAATTGAGATTAACAAATCAAATAAAATAAAATGTAGTCTTAGGGAAACTGATAATATCCATAATATACTGAAGGCAACGGAAAGAAAATGAAGTTTATTGATAAATATTTTTTTTATTTGTTTAAAAAATTGTTTTTAACAAAACGTTAATTTCTTAATAACGAGCTTCCTAATCGTCGTGAAATTTTTACACGACCTCTTAAATACCTCATACAAAAACATACTAAATTTTCAGAATTTTCTCATTGTTTTTTATTTCAACCCTTAAGGAGGTTGAAGTAATGATGAGAGAATTTTCGAATTTGGTATGTTCTTACATGAAGTATTCAAGAGGTCGTGTAAAAATTTCACAACGATTAAGAAGCTATTTATTGAACAATTAACATTCAAAGGTTTCATAGCTTCTAAACAACCTTAAGAGGATGAGAAAGTTGATCAGTTTTTACATGAATGCGAGAGAGATAGTTGATATTTTCAAACGAGTCTTTCTCGGAGATCAGCAACATTTCGGGCAAAATAAAAGTTTTAGCCTCTGCATCGGTAAATTCAGCAGGGCCTGAAACTTTGGTTTTTTTTAAATTCTTCACAATTTACTAGGACTTGTTCGAAAAATTGTCGGTAAAACTGATCTTTCACATCCTCTTAAATTTGGTTTTATTTTCTTTTCTCAATCACACACCCAAAATTAATGATGTTATTGATTGTGCAAGATCTTGTTCTTCAAAAATATACTTTTCAAATGTGTCGAAAACTCTTTTCGCTAAAAAACGAATGAATGTGTGAACGTTATTCCGATAAGAAAATCCACGTCGTTCTAGTGATTGGTATTTTATTTTCATTTATTTCGATAAATTCGTGTTCAGAATGAAAAATTCAGAATGTAAAAAATTCACGCTGGAAAACGTTTGCGCGCATCAATTATCGAACGTCGTTGATGATCGAAGCGTCGAAACCTCAAAGTGTCAATGATAAAAAAGAACAGGCAATCATGAAAATTATGAACGATGAAAAAATATCTGACCTCCAGTGTTTTAATGAGTTTGCAAGATGATGCACAAGCATCGTCGAGAACCTCATCTTCCTCGATTGTTCTCGTTGTTGCGGTTGTACGAACTTCGGACATTATTCCGAAAGAGTTTTTAGCACGTTATATCGCAGAGTTTTGTTGAAATCTGGTTATTCGAGGTTTGCTTGATGGTGTTTTCGAAATTTGCCGTCTCAAAACTTTCCGAAACGTGCTTTCAACGATAATAAAAACACGAGTTTGATCCGCAAGTACCGGGCAGAAAATTCAAATGACGCCATCAGCTGACCCACTGCGCATTGCACGTCGCTACTTTTGTCTAATCCCACGGCGGGAAGAAAATACGTGAAATAAGAATGTCTGGGACGACGGGTTGTTTTTGAATCAACAAATATGTATAATAATGAATGAGAATGTCAGTCCTCAAACAAATTTCTTTATTAATAATGAAAATCCAATGTATTTCTCATTTCAGTAAGTTTTGAAGACTCTTATCATGGAGACTCCATGACTCTTAAGTAGATTTTTACGCAAAATTATCTAGAAGAGGTGAAGAAACTGTCTATCAGTCGGTAAAGTAGGAGCCTTCTATTGTTTTGAATATGACCATGACGGCTGTACTTGATAACTTGACAAAACACAACACAACAACAGTCACAACAGTCAACAAAGACAATGTGAAATGTCAACAAGTGCGTAATAAATACTTTCGATTGTCGAATAAACAAACCTTTTGGAAAATGCATAGTATTTTAATCAAGGACGATAAACATAGAATAATTGAGCGTAAAATTATTCTTGTCGCATTGATAATATCGAAATTACATTCGTTTGAAATTTTTTGAGGTTATCGTAGCGTCAATCTTGAATAAACAATTTCTCCTATACAACCTTTTATCCGCAGGGACGAGATAAGAATATATATTTTTATTGTGTGCAAATTATTCGTCTCGAAGAGATAAACGAAATTTTAAAAAAGATTGTACAATCATGAAAATTGTATGCTCAGCGGCATCATGCAAATATTCATCCGAAAGCCAAGATTCGTCGAACGTTATTTTCATAAGCTTTCCAAACAACAATACGTGAGTATGGAACATGAAATTTCGAAATTCCAAATTCACTTTTGGACAGGAATGTACTCGTGTAGTTTGATGCGCGACAACTTTTCTTGTCATCGAAAGAATTGTATTTTGGAGTCAAAACACAAAACAGTATCCATTAGAGAAGCAAAGCTATTAAATTTGACCTCGGTTTAAAATGAATTTTATTTTTTTGACAAATGTTTTATTTCAGATCGGCTATATGGGCGGAAAATTGCGGCCGGCCAGATTTGCTCACGAAATCTGTGCATGATCTTCACACGAATCAGTATATATGTTCAGATCACATAGACGAAAATTTTTTCATCAGCAAAACAGATCCGATAATCATAGCGTCGGGAGCGATACCGACAATATTCGGAGAATCAAGAAATACCGTTGTATCAATGAACAGGCAAAAAAATGAAATGTCCTCCAACGGAATCGCGGATGCTCGAAAATTAATGGATCTTGATACAATCGACGAGTCCCGAAAAATTAATGTGGATTATCGGGAAACGATATTCAACGAGAAAGATAACTCGTTCGGATCAAATAATCTCGATTATTGCGATACGAGCTTCTGTAATTTCAATGGATCCTCCGTCGATATGACAAATTTGTGCCGTTTGTGCGGTCATCCGAGTCCCGAAGGAACGGACATTTTCACAGAACAAGGAACACAACTGAGACTGAGAGAAAAAATTTCATTGCACACGCCCGTATCGTTGGAAATGGAAGATTCGTTGCCGCGAAAAATTTGCCTCGAATGTTGCGAAAAATTAGAAGCCACTCACGCTTTTATCGTCGATTGTCTGCAGACGGATTTGAGATTAAGAAGATTCTTGAATATCAGTAGAAGTGTAAGTAAATTAACCAGAAACTTTGAATTTTCAAAATTTTCCGTTACGTCGCAATTTTTTAACAAAATTTCAAATATCTTTGGCATTGACACTTGACCTGCACGACTTTTCTCGATGAATCCTCATGAATAATTTCAGTCCGAATATGCCGACAAATACGCGGATTTGGTAACAGCTTGTACGATAAAAATTTCGAACGATTTGAATTTGGAAAAAAATCATACCTGGAAAAATTCTATCGACGTTCGGGAAAAAGCACCGATCGATGATTGTAAATGGAACGCATCGAGCGTTGAATTGGAAAAAGTCGAGATCCATCGAATAAACGGAACGAGCAATGAAAATTTCAAATACACCGAGAACACGGATTTGAATAATTTGCTCGAAGCTCTGGAAGACACGAACATGAGGATCAACGATAATAAAGAACAATCGTCGATTGTGTCTGCGGAAGTTGTAAAAAATTCACGATTTAGCTGTTCGCGCTGCACTAGCGTTTTTGAGACGAGAGAAACATTGGAGAATCACGAAATAACGTGTAATTCCGTACTGACGAAAAATCCAAACGGTCAAATTATCCGTACTGACGAAAGCAATGACGATCCGGAAAATCGTGAAATTTTCTACAACTTGAAATCTGCGAATATCTCGTCGAATCGACATTGCGGATATTGTCTTGCCGAATTTCCGACGCGAAAAGAATTACAAAATCACATTAACGATTGTCACGACGGTAAATCGCTTTTCAAGTGTCGAATGTGCGATAAAATTTATGAAAAATGGTCGAGCCTCGATGTTCACGAGGCGACACACAGAATCGACAAACCATATTTGTGCGATCTTTGCGGCAAGAGTTTCAAGCATTCGAACAATTTGCGGGGTCACAAGAGAATTCACCTCGACGACTCCAAGAAGAAACGTCACGCCTGTGATGCTTGTGGTAACGCTTTTCGATCGAGGTATCGTAGACTTGGATGATTTTTTTTTTTTTAATTTTGTTCCCTCATAAATAAAGTCTTTGAGAAACATTTTTTTAAATTTTTTATGCCCGTATGTTTAAAATATCGCGAGACGTTATCATATTTATAAAGAAATATGTACGTTTGTCAGATTTTGAAAAATTTCGAAAAAAATACGGCACAGACCTTAATTGTATCGATTGACACTGATATAACGCTCACTTATCGACTGTTTAGATTTCACCTTCGCGAACACATGAATCAGCACAATGGTAATAAGCCTTACGAGTGCGACGATTGTGGCAAAGCATTTTACAAGAGGATACAATTGCGACAGCATCGATTATCCCACGGTACGAACAAACATGCGTGTCCAATTTGTGGCGTTACGTTCAATCGCCGTGGGAATATGAATACTCATCTGAAGAGGCACAATAAAAACGAGGGAATGTACACATGTAGCGTGAGTGTAACGAATTCAATTGATTTCGTCGATTAATTATCCAGATTCAAGAAAAAGCCACGTTTTTATTGAAAACTATCGCTAAATTCGAGATTTCTTAAAATGGTCAAAATTAATTTTTAAAAAAAGTCGATTTGCCTTCTCAGAAGAGCAAATATATTTCAAGGTTCGTTCATCCAATTACTTAAATAAATTGACGAATTTGCTTCCTGTTTTTCTTATTCCACTCGGTTGCCCTCTTGCTTCTTAATTTTGTTCAATTCGTCGTTTTTCGTGTCTTGATCAAAGTTGCGAAATTTTTAATGAAAAAGTAATGCATTAATCATTACTTTTTTTAATGGCAAATAGAAGTAATTTTCATTAATCATTAACATTTAATGGTTAATGCAATTTATTTCTATTAACCATTAAATGTTAATGGTTAATGAAAATAATTCCCATTCACCATTAATATTTAATGGTCAATGGAAATTATTTTCATTAGCCATTAATGCATCACTTTTTCATAAAAAATTTCGTAACCCTGTAATAGGGTGATGCAATCAAAATCGATATTTTTTTTCTGATCGGGTTTGATAACTGTTTGTACTTGTCAAAAAAGTGACTCACAGAAAATTTCAGCTTTGAAAAAAAATTTTTAGAGGTCGTTCAAATAACTTGATATTATTTTCGATTTTGACCAACGATTTTTCCGTGTCGCGACAAAAAATAAAAGTACTTGATGAAGCAGTGATTCACCCAAAATTTAGGTCCTTGAAAAAAAAAATTAATGGGCGTGCAGGTCACTTAGATTTTCATTATCATTTTTTTTTTCAAAGACCCGAATTTCGGGTGAATTATTGCTTTATTAAATACTTATATTTTTTGTTGCGACAAGGAAAATTCGAAATTTCTATATCATGATCGTTAGTAAAAATCGAAAAAAATATCAAGTGATTTGAGCGACCTCAAAAAAATTTTTTTTAGAGCTCAAATTTTGGGAGAGTTACTTTTTTGCCAAATACTAACAGCTGACACACCCAATTGTAGAAAAAAATTATTTCTATTAACCATTAAATGTTAATGTATAATGGAAATTATTTTTATTAAATATTAACATTAAATGGTTAATGGATATGAATTTCATTAAACATTAATATTTAATGGCTAATCGACATCATTTCCATGACCCATTAAATATTAATGTTTAATGAAAATCATCTCCATTAACCATTTAATGTTAATATTTAATAAAAATAAGAGTTAATGGTTATTAAAAATGTAAATGCATTAAAAAAAAAGTAACGCATTATTTCCAACCCTGGTCTTGACATTGTTCTTTTTTTCTTATTAATTCAGGTTTGCGAGGAAAAATGCAAATCGATGAGCGAATTGAAGAGTCATCGCAAGCGACACACGGAGATTGAAATAATCAACAGCATAAGAAAGAAGGCTACGGACAAAAAAGCGTGGCAGTGTAAAATATGCGACAAGATATTTTCAAAGCGTGGAATTCTCGCGAATCACGAAGCGACGCACACGAACGATCGTGCGAGATTCGAGTGCGATATGTGCGGCAAAAATTTGGCGAACAAGAGTTCGTTGAGTTATCACAAGAAGTCATTGCACTCGTCCGAGCGTCCTCACATGTGTCAATACTGCGGGGAATCTTTCGTATCGAGAGAATCGCGTTTGATACACGAGAGAATACACACGGGTGAGCGTCCTTGCACGTGTGATATTTGCAAAATGCAATATCGTTGCTCGTCGAATCTCAGTCAGCACATGAAGGTCCATCTGTCCGTGAGACCTCACAATTGTCAATATTGCAAAAAGAGTTTCACGCGAAAGGGCGCGCTCGTCGTGCACGAGAGAATTCACACCGGTTACAAGCCCTACGTTTGCGAGATATGCGAACGCTCGTTCTCGCAAAAAAACGACATGATCAAACACACCCGAACGCACGACGCGAAATTTCTACATTGCGAAAAATGCAACGAGAGCTTCGCCACGAAGAACGATATATCGAAGCATTTAAATCGACACGAGGCGACGAACCTGAACGACAATGAAAGAATCAATGAATACTCGATTATATCTCAACAATCGAAATCGGATTCTACGAGCGTTCAGCAGGAAACTGTTGAACTGCAAATTGTACAAAATCAATTGAATCGTAAATAGATTATAATTTACATGAGAAATTAACGAATTGTCGTCGATTTTCCTAATTTGCAATGTCATTTATATTCTTCCTTCGAATTTTTTTTTCTTTTTTTTTGCTTCCTCATGAAGAAAGCTTTGTTTCCATTTCAATTTAATTGAAATTGTTTAATTGTCGAGATATTAGAAGAAGAAGGTATCACGCTGAAACCTTTTACCCACTGAATATGGCAAAAGTCAATGGAAGAGTTGGAATGTTATGGATAAATTCTTCTCTTTTTCTTTTAATCGAAAAAATTTATAGAAATTAAGCTACTTTCTTTTTGAATTCTTAGTAATTCCTTTGTATATTTAAGGACACAATTTTCCTATAAGCTTGAAGAAAATTAAACTTAGCGTATAGTTGTGAGAAGGGAAATAAGGGCTCCTGTTGTAAAGGGTAAAAAAAAAATTACAAAAATTTCTCTTATTCTTCCAAAATCCAGGATATTCAATATTCAATAATGAAATTTCACCATGAAATACAAGAAAATTCCACTTTGCTTATGGCAGGATCTAATTAAGGAATAATATACAAGTTTGGATGCTCAAAAAAAGTACTATTTTAACGCACCAAAATATAGGCACGTAACTTCACGTCACTATTGTCACTATTGGTCACTATTCAGGGGTTAAATTTTTAAAAATCAACAGAATCGGATGAACAAAGCGGAATTTTGTACCTTCAACGATTACGAAGAGAATGAGCGCAGTCCAGAGCCAAAACTTGGAGTATATCTTAAAAAATTTGCAAAAATCGATCGTTGTACTTGAAAAACCTGCCAAAAATTGAAAAAATTCACGAAGAAAAGGCGCGAGATGCGTCATTCTGTTGTCCCCACTGTGCAGGCAAATTTTTCGACAAGACGCGACTTTTATTGTCGCGATATTCGATAACTGGTTTGTTCAATGTCATATAATTAATTAGAGCACTGAAAAACAGGTAATATCGGAAAACGATGAGTCGAAAAACACGTTTAAACTTGTCGAACATGGGCCGGTGAACTGACGCTACTAAACAGCTGACGCAGCCGGCGTCAGCTGTTCAGTGAGAGCGAGCAGCGTGCGCGCACGATCGGGTCGATGGGTGGATCGACGTTCTGCACTGTGGCGCGCTCTGTCGGACTGAGACCTAACCTTCGTTTATAGGTCAGTCAGGTCAGTGGAGTGGGTCAGCAGCTGTTGTCGAACGCGCGAGACAGACCGTGCTCCAGACTGCACTCATTCCCATCTGTGCTTGGACCCCCTGCTCCAGACGTGGTCACGATTATTCTCGGAAAAAATTCCTCCGTATATTCCACGAATAGCTTCCAAGAAATTCTATATACTGACGTCACGGGGGAATTCCCTCAAAGGGGAGCGACAATTGCGGTAAAAAATAATGAGATAATGAACAGCCATAACTCTCGCGTTTTTGATCGTACAGACTTCTTTCAGGCGTCATTTTCTTCGTTTTCAAATTCTCTCTGTTTTTTTCCAGTTCTATTTTTTTCAAAATCCTTAAGGGGGTACGCAGAAAAAAATTTACGAACAGCCATAACTCACGCGTTTTTGATCGTACAGACTTCTTTCAGGCGTAATTTTCTTCGTTTTCAAATTCTCTATGTGTTTTTTTCTAGTTTTATTTTTTTCAAAATCCTTAAGGGGGTACGCAGAAAAGAAATTTACGAACAGCCATAACTCCCGCGTTTTCTTTCAGGCGTCATTATCTTCGTTTTCAAATTCTCTGAGTGTTTTTATTAGTTTTATTTTTTTTCAAAATCCTTAAGGGGGTACCCAGAAAAGAATTTTTTGAACAGCCATAACTCCCGTGTTTTCAATCGTACAGACTTCTTTCAGGCGTTTTCAAATTCTCTAAGTGTTTTTTTTTAGTTTTATTTTTTTTTTAATCCTTAAGTGGGTGCCCAGAAAATAAATTTTTGAACAGCCATAACTCGCGTGTTTTTGATCGTGCAGACTTCTTTCAGGCGTCACTTTCTTCGTTTTCAAAGCTTCAACGATTACGAAGAGAATGAGCGCAGTCTGGAGCCAAAGTTCTGAGTAGACCAAAAATTACACCTATTTTAGTGGACAGATTCAATTTTTGCCAAAATACAAAACAAAAATTGAAACAAACTTTTTTTTGTTCCAAAGCCTATATCGATGTATTTTGTCACCCTAAACACGCTTCTACCAATAGTTTTCTCAAAAAATCAACATTTTTATGAATTTTCATCAAACAAATTTTTGCTCAATTTTAGTCCCATTCTAAAAAACCTCAAAATCGCGAAATTTCAAACGTTTGTAACTTATTTAGACGAAAAAGTCACTAATATGTCGCTATTTCTGTGAAAGATATAAGTCACTATTCTACTATTTTTGACCCTCTGAAACACTGGTAACCCTGCTAATAAACTCGAAATGTCTACAGGATGATTAATTCATCTTGTGAATATTTATGCGACATTTGCCAACGTGTCGCGCGTCATTCTCATACAAACGTCGTGGTAAGCGACGTCTATTTTCTTTGCCTAAAGTTGAACTGTGGAGTCGCTGAAACTCGTGGGGACAAAAAAATGGTCAATGTGTAATATCCCGATGATGAATTTTTGCTATGTAATGGATTAATGTTGTTGTTCAATCGATTATTGATCCTTAAAAATCGTTATATACATATTCCGTGGTTACACGTTGAAAATGATTTTTTATTTATGTTTATTTTACACGCAAATATCTCGACATCGCGATTATGAAGAAGAATTGTCGAAAAAAAATATCTTCCCCCGATTGAACTCAAAATATCACAAAATCTTTTGACCTCTGAATTTTTCAAGGAGAAAGAGCAGTTTTATAGTCAAGACTGAATTCTGTACGGTTTTTTGTTTTCAAACGGCGTTATCGGTGTCGGAATTTCTGCAATCTCCATTTTTGTACCCTTAATTACAGATTTATTGTCAATTTTCTCCCAGTTAAAATTTTTTTTTCTGTGCTTGGTAACTAAAAGAGAAAAAGGACATTTTTTTGGAATTAGAAAAATTGAGAATTTGGAAAATTGCGACGTTCAATAACACGTATGGCAAAAAAATTACACATTGTTTATTAGGATTGAAGACAACTTTGATTTTCCAACAAACGAACTTATCAATCGAAAGATTTTGCGATACATGAATTATGAAAATTCCAAAAAAAATTCTGTATGTATCACTTTTTCTTCTCTCGCATATATGCCGGTATATTATATATTGGTTATATAAAGAAAATTGAGGATGAATAATTTTCACCGATTATCCAGAAAAATATTAATAATAAATTGACATTCGTATGATTGTAATTAATTTTTAATTGTTATGCAATAATTAAAATTTCAATAAATATGTTCAATGTTAGGCAATGTCAAACTGCATTCATTTCAGTTACACTGAATTCATTCATTTTCATTACAAGCATGGATTTTTTTTCATTAATATTCACAGTGCTAGTAAGCATTGTGAATTAATGAAAAAAAAAAATACAATCGCGAGACCAACGCGATCCAACAAGAGGTATGCCGATTAAACAAATTGACATTGTGACATTGCAAAAAAATTGTTAAATATTTGTTTTTTTTGCACAAAATTAAACATGCGTCCATAAATATTTTCATAAAAGATGAATGGATGTTTTTTAAAGTTTGTTTACACACCCATTCCCCGGAATCGTGTTATCTTATATTGTTTTCAGAGTATTATTATTTTTTCTCGTAGTCAAATCCTCATGTTACAGTACTAATAAATAAAAAGTTAAGTTAAAAACCTATAATGACCTCGATAAAAAAGGATAGTAACAATACAATACAATAGCGCAGGATTCCGTTCAGGATTTTCAATTTTTCATTACGAACACTGTATCTCAAAAAAAATTTATCAAAAAAAAAAAAATAAGAATAAAAACTTTTTTATTTTTTCGACTTTATCGAAAAAAATTAAAATCATAATTTTTCTGCATTGAGAAAATGGAAATTTGGCAAAAAAATGAGAATAACATTTTGTACACCCAATAACACACTTTCGATTTCGGTACAAATTTTACAGGATGTCTGTCATTGGGAAAGAGTCTGCGAAAACAATTTCAGAATGGCACCTGCAATGGTTACGATGAAAAAAAATAAAAACCCTGCGAAATCTATACACTGAGAAAAAAGTTCAGTTAAAACAACTAAATCCATTTAGTTGAAAAAAATTTAGTTGATTCAATATTAATTTGTTTGAAATAATGAAACTATAATTAATTCAACAAATGGATTTGGTTAACCATAAGATATGAGGTGAACGAAATTATTTGGTCAATTTCCAGATACAGTTTAGCCCAATTTACGCGTTACTGAGTTGCTGCACAGAAATATTTCGTTGATTTCTGGTATATTTTAACTAAATAAATTTAGCTGTAACAAAAAAACAATTCGTATTTTCAATCACACAACTTATTTGGTACAAAGATATTTATTTGATTGAACCGAAACTTTGCCCATTCAAGCAACGATTTAATGGATTTAACTAAAACTTCCCCTGTATCTTTGTTGAATTACCAAAATGATCTCGTTGAACGTCCGGAAACAAATATTTCGTTGAGTCAAACAAATGTTTGCATTTTCAACCAAATTTTTTTCTCAGTGTATGCGGTTATGAGATTTCGCAGGGTTTTTATTTTTTTTCATCGTAACCATTCCAGGTACCATTCTGAAAATTTTTTCGCAGACTCTTTACCCAATAACAGACATCTTGTAAAATTTGTACCGAAATCGAAAGTGTGTTATTAAGTTAAAAAAAAATGTATTCTCATTGTTTTGCCGAATTTTAAATTTGTCAATGCCGAAAAATTATGATTAAAATTTTTTTCGATAAAGTGGAAAAAATAAATAAGTTTTTATTTTTATATTTTTTTTTGTTTGATGAATATTTTTTGAGATACAGTGTTCGTAATGAAAAATTGAAAATTTTGATCGGACGCCTAAAAAAATATTTAAAAATATCACAGACATTCCTTTTGATTGATATTTCAAATTGGCAGATTTTGAAAAAAATTGAAGAGGGTGAAAAAAAAGTGGCCCGGTTGAAAAAGAACTCCTCACATATGAGGTATCCTCATCCTCCTCATCGGGACCCCTTTTTAGGCCGACCGCTTTCGAATTGCTTGAAACTCGAGTATGTTTTAGTGTTGCCTGAAAGTATATTGTACACCAATTTTCAGATCTCTAACTATAATACTCTTTGGAATACACCAAAAGTTATATTTCAAACTTTTTGCGTATTCAGCTCTTCTGAGCTTAGGCACGGCGAGAAATGAAATCGAAAAAATTCTTTTTCAATAGTTTTCGATCGGGAATTTCCTGCGCTTTTCGAAAAAAATATCAGCGATTTCGAAAAAAAACGAATTCATTTAAATTTCGGCCAGAAACCGAAAAAATTGATTTACGAAAAAAGAGCATAATTGAATTCAGCGAAACAATTTTTTCATATTTTGTATATATCTGAGAAGTCGCGATACAAATTTTAAGTTGGAACTCGCATCCGTTTACTAATGCCAAGTCTTTTAGTATAATAAAAATTCTTAAATATCGTGTTTTTCGTATTCCACAGTTTTTTTTAACGAATTTCGAAATTTATAAATTTAATTAATTTACTAAATTCAAAATTCGCTAAAAAAACTCTATATAAATATCAGAGAACTGTTGAATACGAAAAACAGGATATTTAAGAATTTTTATCCTACACTCAAAGACTTGGCAAAAGAATGCGAGTTCCAACTTGAAATTTATATCGTGACTTTTCAGATATATACAAAACATGAAAAAAATTGTTCCGCCGATTTAAATTATGCTTTTTTTCTGTAAATAATTTTTTTCGGTTTTTGGCCGAAATTTAGATGAATTCGTTTTTTTCGAAATCGCTGATATTTTTTTCGAAAAGCGCAGGAAATTTTCGATCGAAAACTATTGGAAAAGAATTTTTTCGATTTCATTTCGCGTCGTGCCTAACATAAATTCCGAAGCGCTGAATACGCAAAAAGTTTGAAATATAACTTTTGGTGTATTCCAAAGAGTATTATAGTTAGAGATCTGAAAATTGGTGTACAATATACTTTCAGGCAACACTAAAACATACTCGAGTTTCAAGCAATTCGAAAGAGGCTTCATATAAAGGTTTTATGTTTTTTGAAAAACCAAAACCTTTTAATACATTTTTAGTAAAAAACTTTTATCCGATTAAAAAATAAAAAAAATGCTAGTCGATAGAGAAGATAGATCATTAAATACTTGTGACTAAATCTGTTGAACAAAAAAGCTGAGAATAGAAATAAAAATTGGAATCACCGATTGACCTGAAATTCAATTTCACCTAAAAAATGAATCAACATTTTGGAAATCTTTCCTTCGTCACGAGTGTATCAGTTGAGTTATTTTTTTTTTATGTTCAAAGACTCGAGACTAATCGATCCACATATCGAACAAGAAATAGGCTTTAAAAATGCAATGTCGAAAAATCGACATGGAGTAATATTAACGAAAAATGAACGATGACTGGAGCTTTTCCATACGCGAATTCTAAACATTATTTTTCCCCACGAACGGAAAAAAATCATCCATATTCATCGTGGCACGTGATCAAAGGGTATATATAAGAGTGAACGATCGAATTTAGAGGGCATTCATTCCAACGATTATTGAAGAATCATACTCGAAACCGTCGGTCGTGAACCTTTTTGATCGATTTGTCGTTTCAACATACGCGATGCGTTAGTTCATCGTCGATATTGTTTTTTTGGAATAAAGGAAAAAAAGCCTTGTCTCAAATTTGCGAATATTCGAGTGTTTTAATTTTCCAATCGAAATTACGATATTCGACAAAACAAGTAAGTAGAAAAAGTGATCGAGAGAAGGATGGAGGAGATTTACAAGAAATGGAAAGACGATAATGACATCGACGAGGAGATCGACGAGTCGAGTGAGATTCAAAAATTTTTCACCGATCAAACGATCTTTCTCACCGGTTGCACGGGTTTCCTGGGCAAAGTGTTTGTGGAAAAATTATTGAGAAGTTGTTCGAATATAAGAAGACTCTACGTACTTGTACGATCGAAAAAGGTGGCCAGTCACGAGAGGATGAAAAAATACTTCGACGATGTGGTGAGTTGACTCAACAAAATATCAATCTTAAATTTAGTCGGTTTCCTTCGACTTAACTTCTCTGTGAAAAAAAAAAAAAAAGATTGTCCATGAATTCTAGCGTGGGGGGAGCCTAAAAAATCATTAAACTGTACCGAAAATTACTAGATCCGAGCGATTGGGTTCGATCGATCGATTTTAATCATATTTACGATTAATTACGAACACAATTTGTGCACAGTTATTCGACAGAATGAAAATTGAAAATCCGAAATTTGCATCAATCGTAACGATGATCGAGGGTGATTTGACGATCGAAGGTCTTGGTTTGTCCGATGCGGACAAAAGTATTCTCGTAAACGAAACAACGTTGATCTATCACAATGCGTCGAACGTGAAATTCGACGAGAAAATATCGACGGCGATACGAGTAAACGTAATGGGTACAGCGTGGATGCTCGATTTGGCGAAAAAATGTAAAAATCTTCGTAGCTTTGTTTACGTCTCGACGGCGTATTCACACTGTTATCAGCAGCACATTGAGGAAAAATTTTATCCACCGCCGGCCGACATGAAAACGATAAGTAATATAATGGCGATAGACATCGCTACTCCCGGTGGAATTGACGATGAAGCGTTGAAACGCATACGTGGTCAATGGAAAAATAATTACGTATTTACAAAATCAACGGCCGAGAGCCTCGTTGAAGAATGCGCCAAAACAGTACCTTTCGCTTGTGCGGTTTTTCGTCCAAGTATCAGTGAGTATTTTTCATTGTAATTCACATTTTTGTCTCTCTTATTTATCTATAACCGTTAACTCTCCGTGGTCACACGTCCTAATCGTAACGTCAAGGTGACATCTCTACCAGTTATACACTGAGAAAAAAGTTCAGTTAAATCAACTAGATCCATTTAGTTGATAAAAATTTAGTTGATTCAATATTAATTTGTTTGAAATAATGAAACCATAATTAATTCAACAAATAGGTTTGGTTAACCATTAGATATGAGGTGAACAAAATTATTTGGTCAATTTACAGATACAATTCAGTCCAATTTAAACATTACTGAGTTGCCGTAAATAAATATTTTGTTGATTTCTAGTTTATATTAACTAGATAAATGTAGCTGTAACAAGCAAAAATTTCGTATTTTCGATCAAACAATTTGTTTGGTACAAACATTTTTTATATTGCCAAACCAAATAAGTATATGTATTCATAACAATCCATAATATTGTGTCCATCGCGAAATGTTTTTTTGAACCAGCATATAATGATGAGAAATGAAAAAAATCATTTGGTTGTCCATATTTCACAACGAAGAAACGATTTTGTTGTACGAAATTTAATTTTGTTGCAATACAAAATTATTCATTTGAATACTATGAACAATAATTTGATCACTGAGAAAAAAGTTCAGTTGAATCAACTTGATCCATTTAGTTGATAAAAATTTAGTTGATTCGATATTAATTTGTTTGAAATAATCAAACTATAATTAAATCAACAAATGGATTTGGTTAACCATAAGATGTGAGTTGAACGAAATTATTTGGTCAATTTACAGGTTCAATTTAGTCCAATTTATTTATTTATTTATTTGTTTAGTCCATTTATCTAGTCCATATCATTGTTTTTCGACACACCGTACCATTCATATACCACAAAAGTTGAGAACGTTCTCAAGCAGTTCGTAGCTCGGTAGGTAGCGTATTAGGTCGTCAAGTAGGATAGGTAGGTAGGGTCGCACGTTCTAATCCCCGTCGGAGAGAGCGTAAAATTAGATCGGACGATTCGTGGAAATACTATTTTTTTTTATGTCGCTCATTTAGAGGCTGGTAAAATATGCATTTTGAATTATTTTTCAAATACTACATATTTTTTATACTATGTTTAGCCATAATTAATTTCAGGATTAAAAATTTAATTGCACCAACTAAATAGATTATTTGTTCGACAAAATATTGGTTCATTGAAACAATCGGATAATTGCGTGAACTAAATATTCTAATCCATTTATCACATTATTTATATAATAGCGCCAACTAAATATATTATTTGTTCGACAAAATATTCGTTTATTGAAATCAATCGGATAAGTGCGTGAACCAAATATTTAATCCATCTATCACATTATTTATATACTTGAAATAAATAATGGGTTGTATCAACTATTTATTTTGATACATAGAATATACATATATGGAATCAACTGATAATTAGTCAGCTCAATCGTTTATTTCTTTGTGTGGATAACATTTTTATTGGAAGTAACAAATTTTTATTCGATTGAACTGAAACTTTGCCCATTCAAGCAACGATTCAACTGAAACTTCCACTGTATATTTTGTTGCATTACCAAAATGATCGAGTTGAACGTCCGGAAACAAATATTTGGTTGAGTGAAACAAATTTTTGCATTTTCAACAAAAATTTTTTTTCAGCGTAACTTTATCGATGAACATCTCCCACTTGCAACTCTATCGAATAATATTACCTCATAAATTACGTCTCTGTCTCTCTTCTATACATTTCTGATGATTAATTTGTGGGTTGCCAGATTAACGTCTCTACCAGTTATAAATCTACGGACGAACATATCTAAGATTTATAACTCTGCCAAATCATCTTGCTCCCCGGGACTTGCTTTGGAAGTTTGGCAGAAATTGTTATTTGGTGAAGTTTCAAATGGTAGGACTGTATATTTGTGCAGATGTCTGTCGGTAGATTATTAACCGGTAGAGATGTAATTGTGGCAGAACTTGAAAAATAGGTGACGGCACGTCGATTGAGGTTGAAAAAAAAAACAGATTATGTTTTGTCAAACAGTATTATCGACGTATCTTGAGCCGATACGAGGCTGGTGCGGAAACATTAACGGGCCTGTGGGTGGAGTAGTAGGAGCCGGAATTGGTTTTATTCACGTCTCTTACAAGGGGTACTTTCCCATGGATAACGTCCCTGTTGATATGTGCGCCAACGCATTAATCGCTCTTACCTGGCACAATGTCGTCAATAGGCATGTGATATTCGTATTTTTGAGAGAAATTATTGAGGTTTATTGCCCACAAAGAAAAATTGATGTATTGATTGAAGAAAAAAAACACAATAGGAAGGTTGAAAAGGAGGGAAGCGTCTACAATTACGGAAGTAGCGTGATCAATCCAGTAAGCCCGAAGGATTTTGCGGATAAAAATTGCGTCAGGGGTCTCACAATACCGACGGTACACATGATGGGATCTTATTGGATAAAATATACCAGTTCTATATGGATTTACTGGTTATTCCATATGACGGTTCATCTGTGGACTGCTCTGCTCGCTGACACTGTATTACTGCTCAGAGGTGAAAAACAACAGTGAGTAACCGATTAATCTTCCAAGTTAATTTTTTTAATTTACTAACAGACAGTGGGGCAAAAAATGCGGTAGTTATGATCTTCACTGCGATCAGCTGATTAGGGAAAAATGGCGTCGTTAGTAGGATCACTCGTACTAACTCGCGCCGCTGGTGGCGCCACGGGAACAATGCGATTGATTGACGCATGCGCGCCTCTCCTTATAGACTCGACATATGCGTCGATTTCACATTTCAATTTTTCGTTATTTTCGACATCGATTATGCTGTATTTTCAGTATTTTCAATTCGTATTTTCAGAGCCCTTTCATTTTGGATCTTGCTGACGAAAAATATGCATTCGCTACTGTACTTTTGCTCCGGAAATTGGCGAATTCACGTGGACCAAATGCAGGCCGTTTGGGATCGTATGAATCGTCGTGATGCAAAATTATTTTTCTGCGATCTGCGAAAATTCACCTGGGACGATTACTGTTATGCTTATTGGGCGGGACTCAGAGTTTTCGTTCTCAAAGATCCCATGAAAACTGTTAATGCCGGTTTGCGACATTATCGAAGACTCACGCTGATTGACAACGTTCTGTACTCTACGGTGAAAATTTTAATTTTATACTTTGTCGTTCAATGGCTTTACTCGATTTTTGGACCACGCTTTTCACTTTGTCCGATGTCACATTGACGAATGAACTGTAATTACAAAAATGAAGATAAAATTAATATTGATTTTTAATTGATTAAATTTTTAATTGGTTTCACTATCATTACAAATTTTTTACCGTCAACGAGTTTTGATATTTTTGTTTCAGCTCTGATCTTCAAAATCATGACTGAAACATAAATGTTACATTAGGAAACTGCACAAACTTTTTTATCGCAAAAGTCACGAGGAAGATGAGACTATATGCTGACATTATTAAATTCCTACATTGTCGACTCGACATTAAAATTCCTACATTATTGACTCAACAGTAAAATTTCTGCATTATCGACAAAATAAGCCAATTCATACCTTATCGACAAAAATAGGTCAATTCCTACCTTACCGACAAAATCTGGTCAATTACTACCTTATTGACTCAAAATTTGTCTCGTCGTCTTGTATGACGGCATTGTAGGAAATGAAATTATCCCGAGTCGCGGAAATTGAATTGACTTGGAAGAATAAGATTTTTTCGAATCATCCTTGTTTTATCTTCGAATCGATTGCTGAAAGACAATTTTCAACGTTATTTTTTTCCATTCTTTATTGTTTAATTAGTTGTAAATGTTTTTGTTTTTATCATCATTTCTATTTTTATTTTGTTATTTTATTTTTAATTCTTTTCTTTGCTATTCGATCTTGATTTTTGAGGATCCAACCCCCTTTTAATTTCCATTTTTTCAGTTTCTCCCCGAGAACTCCCCACAAAGACCTATTTTTTTCTTCATCGATGACATTTCGTTGAAACTTAAAAAAAAAAATAGATTCCAAGCTTGATCAGTGATTCAAAGGATTTTTTTTTTATCCCAGAGCTCTGCTGGCTTTGTAAAAAGTCATCGTACCTTTTTTTCCTACTCGAAACTTTTGCACTTTATTCGAAGCAATTAGAGAATACCCATGACGGATGACGAACAAAACGATAGATCGATAGACACCCAACGATCGAGAACTATTTTGCTGTGATGTCAGAGAATTAGATTGCGCTGATTATTACGCGACATACTTTGACGGACTTCGTCAATTTAGTCTCGCTGATCTAGCGTCAACAACACCGGAAACCATTAAAACAGTTCGAAAATTCGTTAGAATACAAAATATCGTTCAGCAGGCTGTTTTACCAATGATTTTAGATGCGGTTTTTCGTTTTTAGGAATTTTCTAAAAATTCCTCAATTCATTCAAAATCCATGATTTTTTGAAATTGTTTATAATTCGAACTGTTGAAAATAAAATTGAGTAATTGCACGAATAATTGTCAACGATTATTTTGAAGAATATTAATCCTTAAACTTATGGCTCTATTTTTTTAACTTCAAAAGCATGACTGGGGTCTGTACGCACCCCATTCTTTGTTTGACCATAAAAATCGGCCCTACTAAAAATTCTTAAATATCCTGTTTTTCGTATTCAACAGTTCTCTATTATATTATATAGAGTTTTTTTTAACGAATTAATAACAATTCAGGGGTTCAAAATATCAAAAAATGGCAAAGGACTTTTCTACTCGATATTACGTCACGAATCTACCCTCACGGTGGTGACCTTAATTCGTGGGGCACCCTGTATAATATATCAGAGAACTGTTGAATACGAAAAACACGATATTTAAGAATTTTTATCCGACTAAAAGATTTGAGAGTAATGCAGAGAAAGAATGCAGAGTAATTTTTGTTTTTTTCATTTTCGATTTTTTGATTTTTGTTTTTTATATATTATTTTGAATTTTTGTTTTTGTTAATTTAATTTTTGATTCTTTGCTTTTGTATTTTTTATTTTTTGTCCATTAATTTTTTTATTTTATCATTATTCGTGACATCATGAAATTCTTTGTGGAAAATTTTGTGTAAAATCATCCCGCACCCCCCATAAAACATTCTAGAACATTCGAGAACTGATCCATATTACCCCAGCCTTTTTTCTGCGCATAGGCAATTGCGTCAAAGTGACCCAGAACTGTCATAGCGTACCTATCTACTATCGTGAGACTAAGGTGATCCAATACAAAGTAGATATGCCGATTGAACAATTTGACATTGTGAACTGTTTAAATCAAAGTTTCTTTGAAATTGGTCACCGTGACACGAATAACAGTGTAGGTTTGTGCATAAACACATGCAAAATTATCATGTATGATATTATATCCACGTGTGGAAAAAAATCATCCATATTCATAGTGAAACGCGATGGAAGGGTATATATAAGAGTGAACGATCGTATTCAGAGGGATTTAATTTCTGCGATTATCGAAGAGTCATACTCCCGACGTCGGTACGTGAAACTTAACAATCAACTTAGCATTTCAACGTTCTCGATGCATTAATTCATCGTCGATATTCTTTTTTTGGAATTGACCAAACACAAACCGTGTCATAAATTTGCGAAAATTCAAATAGTCCAATTTTGAATCGATATTGAGATACGCGAAAAAAGAACGAGTAAAAAAAGTCACCGGGAGAAAAATGGAGGAGATTTACAAGAGATGGTCACACGAGTATGAGCTCGACGATGAGATCGACGAGCCGAGTGAGATTCAAGAATTTTTCACCGATCAAACGATCTTTCTCACCGGTTGCACGGGTTACGTGGGCAAATTGTTTGTGGAAAAATTATTGAGAAGTTGTCCGAATATCAGAAGACTGTACGTACTTGTACGATCGAAAAAGTTGGCCAGTCACGAGAGGATGAAAAAATACTTCGACGATGTGGTGAGTTGACTCAACAAAATATCAATCTTAAATTTAGTCGGTTTCCTTCCACTTGACTTCTCTGTAAAAAAAAAAAGAAAAATTGTCCATAAATTCAAGCGTTGAGGGAGCCTAAAAACAAACTGTACCGAAAATTACTAGACACGAGCGATTTGGTTCGAGCGATTGATTTTAAACATATTTACGATTAATTACGAAGACAATTTGTGCACAGATATTCGAAAGAATGAAAATAGAAAATCCGAAATTCGCATCGCTCGTAACAATGATCGAGGGTGATTTGACGATCGAAGGTCTTGGTTTGTCCGATGCGAACAAAAGTATTCTCGTAAACGAAACAACGTTGATCTATCACAATGCGTCGAACGTGAAATTCGACGAGAAAATATCGACGGCGATACGAGTAAACGTAATGGGTACATCGTGGATGCTCGATTTGGCGAAAAAATGTAAAAATCTTCGCAGCTTTGTTTACGTCTCGACGGCGTATTCGCACAGTTATCAGCAGCACATTGAGGACAAATTTTATCCAGCGCCGACCGACATGAAAACGATCAGCGCAATAATGACGGCAGACGCCGCGACTCCCGGTGGAATTGACGATAAAGCGTTGACAAAAATACGTGGTCAATGGAAAAATAATTACGTTTTTACAAAATCAATGGCCGAGAGCCTCGTCCAGGAATGCGCCAAAACAGAACGTTTCCCTTGTGTGGTCTTTCGGCCAAGTATAAGTGAGTATTTTTAATTATAATTCACATCTCCGTCTCACTTATTTATCTATATGATGGTTAATGCATCGCCAAATTTACATCTCTACCATTTGCAACTGTACCGAATAATATTGCCCCCCTAGTATTATTTTTTATGATTGGTACGAACTATTATTCGGTAGAAATGTAAATGTGCCACAATTGAAAAAAGAAAAATAGTTGACAAAACGTCGATTGACGTTAAAAAAACGGAATTTTTTGTTATGCAGTAACATCGACGTATCTTGAGCCGATACGAGGCTGGTGCGGAAACTTAAACGGGCCTGCGGGTGCGGTGGTAGGAGCCGGAATTGGTTTTGTCCACTGTGCTTACAAGTCTCACTATCCCATGGATTGCATACCTGCTGATATGTGCGCCAGTGCACTAATCGCTCTTACCTGGGACGCTGTTGTCAATAAGTACGTGGTATTTGCATATTATAGAGAAATAAATATTCAAATATACAAAAAAAAAATTGATGTATAAATGCATATGAAAAAAAAACAGGAAGGTCGAGACGGAGGGACTTGTGTACAATTACGGAAGTAGCTCGATCAATAAAATATGTGCGAGGGCCCTTGGAGATTACAGTTACGTCAAAGGTGTCGAAACACCATCGGTAAACATGGTGGGATCTTATTGGGTAAAACATACCAATTGTTTATGGTTTTTCCTTCTATTGCATTTCACGGTTCATCTGTGGACCGCCCTTGTCGCTGACGCTGCGTTGCTGCTCAGAGGCGAGAAACGACGGTGAGTAAACGATAAATCTTTCAAGATAATTTGTTTCACACTAACAGCGGGACAAAAGATTCGGTGATTCTGCTTTTCGCTGCGATCAGCTGGTTGGGTATTAATGGCGTCGTTGCGTAGGATCAATCGTACAAACTTGCGCCGCTAGAGGCGCCAAGAGAACAATGCGATTGAGTAGCGCATGCACGCTTCTCGTGAGACACGACATATATGCGTCGATTTCTATTGAAATTCTTCGTTATTTTTAATGACACTAGAACGATGAATGACGTGTAGCTCTTTTAACTTTCTTCTTCGATTTTTGAAAAAATTTCAGTTGAAAAATGCCTGGATCCTCGTTACGGTTTAAAAAAATGAAAGATATTGATTTTACCGATGTGAATTTGCATTTTCAGACTGGTTTCATTGTGGATCTTGCTGACGAAAAATTTGGATTCACTGCTTCACTTTACCTCCGGCAATTGGCGAATACACGTGCACCAAATGCAGACTGTGTGGGATCGTATGAATCGTCGTGATGCGAAATTATTTTTCAACGATGTGCGAAAATTGGACTGGGAAGATTACTGTTACGCTTATTGGGCGGGTCTCAGAGTTTACGTTCTCAAAGATTCCATGGAAACTGTGAATGCCGGATTACGACATTTTCGAAGACTCACGCTGATTGACAACGTTATATACTCTACGGTGAAAATTTTAATTTTATACTTTGTCGTTCAATGGCTTTACTCGATTTTCGGACCACGTTTTTCAACGATGTATACACTATGTCCGAGTTACATCGGTGGGTGAACTATAATTACAAGAATAAAGATCAAATTAATGTTGATCTTTAATTGATTAAATGTTTAATTGGTTTTACTATTATTTACATTTTTTTACCGTCAACGTGTTTTGGTATTTTTGCTTCGGCTCTGACCTCCAAAATCATTACTGAAAAATTAATGTTACATTCGGAAACTTTACATGCTTGGTAATCCTTATTATCAATTTCATCTAGTCTACTTTACACACTTTTACCACAGTGTTTCTACCTACTTTTTTGAATTACAAATTTTGTTATTGCCAAAGTCACGGAGGGAGATGAGATTAAAACTGACATTATTAAATTCCTACATTGTCGACTCAATATTAAAATTTCTACGTTATTGACTAAACAGTGACTTTCCTGCCTTATCGACAAAAATGATCAATTCCTACATTGTTGACTCAAAATTTGTCTTCAACTCCGACGGATAAATATCTACGGGGCGACACACAACACAACGGTCTCTGCTCCTCGTCTTGTGTGTCGGTATTGTAGGAAATGAACTTGTCTCGAGTCGCTACCACGACTCTTGATCCTTAGCTAATTGAATTCACTTTTCGCGGAATAATAAAATTTTTTCGCATCACCCTCGTTTTGTACTCGAATCGATTGCTGAAATACAATTTTTAACGTTATTTTCTTCCATTCTTTATCGTTTCATTAGTTGTAAATATATTTTTGTTTTTATCTTAATTTCTGTTTTTATTTTGTTATATTTTATTTTTAATTCTTATCTTTGCCATTCCATCATTCGAGTTTTTAGGATCTAATCCTCTTTTCATTTCCATTCTTTCATCTCCCTGAGAACTCGCCACAAAGATCTATTTTTTCTCTTCATCGACAACATTCGTTGAAACGAACATAAAAATTTAGGTTCCAAGATTGGTCAGCGATTCAAAGGATCATTATGATTTTTGTTTATCCCAAAGCTCCGCTGGATTTGCAAAAAGGCATCGTACCTTTTTTTCCTACTCGAAACTTTTGCATTTTATTCGGGGCAATTAGAGAATATAAATGACGGATGACGAACAAAACGATAGATCGAATGACACCCAAAGATCGAGAATTGTTTTTCTGTGACGTTAGAGAATTAGATCGGGCGGATTATTCCGCGACATACTTTGACGGATTTCGTCAATTCGTTCTCGATGATCCAGCGTCAACGACACCGGAAGCGATTAAAACAGTTCGAAAACTCGTTAGTATGCCAAATATCGTTCAGCAGGCTGTTTTACCAACGATTTTAGATGCGATTTTTTTCCTTTTAGGAATTTCATGAAAATCCCTAAATTCATTCAAAATGTATGATTTTTTTGAATTGTTAATAATTCAAACTGTTGAAAATAAAATTGAGTAATTGCATGAATAATTTTCATCGATTATCATGAAGAACATTAATGATATATTAATATCACTACAATGAAAATTATTTTTTAATTGTGAAATAATGGAGCAATTTTTAATAATTACGTTGCACGTTACGTAAAGTCGAGGTGCACTCATTGTAGTTAAATTACGCATTTGTTTCACTTGCAAGAACGATATTGGCATTGCAAATCGATAGAAAAAAAAATACGATAGTGAGACCAAAGTGTTCTAATACAAAGTAGATATGCCGATTGAACAATTTGACATCGTGAACTACAGTGAACTGTTTAACTCGAAGTTTCTTTGAAATTGGTCACCTCAATCGTGACACGAATAACAATCGAAGTTTGTTTATAAACACATGCAAAAATATTTCATCTATGTTTGTGAACATTTTTTTTTTTTTTATTAATAATTCCCATTTTTTATTTTTCATCCCTTTCGACTGTCTGATTTGTTTTTCGATTCTTGTTTGAAAAAACAAAACTTTTAAATAAATTTTTTTTATTAAAATTTTATTAAAATATAAAATTTTTTGATCTGATTTAAGATAAAAAAAATCTCAGGAAATATAAAAAAAAATTATTCAATAAACAAACGCCCTGAAATTTAATTTGACCTAGAAATTGAATAAAACTCTTGGGAAACTTTTCTTGAACGTGAGTTATTAAGACATTTCTTTCTATATTCGACGACTCGAGGTTATTCAATGTGCATATCGAATAAAATATATGAATTAAAATTAGAAATGTCGAAAGATCGACAGGAAGCAATATTAAGGAAAAATGAACGATGACTGCAGTTTCCTCATACGCAAATTCCGCCGAATATTACTTCCAAGAGCGGAAAAAAAATCGTCCATATTTATAATGAAGCGCGATCGAAGGGTATATATAAGAGTAAATGATCGAATTCTGAGGAATATAATTTCTGCGATTATTGAAGAATCATACTCGCGGCGTCGGTACGTGAATCTTAACAATCGACTTCAACCTTGGCGATGCATTAGTTCATCGTCGATATTTTTTTTCTGGAATTGAGAAAACAAAAACGGTGTCATAAATTTGCGAAAATTCAATTGTTTCAATTTTGAATCGATATTACGATACGCAAAAAAAAGAACGAGTAAAAAAGTCACCGGGAGAAAAATGGAGGAGATTTACAAGAGATGGTCGCACGAGTATGAGCTCGATGATGAGATCGACGAGCCGAGTGAGATCCAAGATTTTTTCACCGATCAAACGATCTTTCTCACCGGTTCCACGGGTTTCGTGGGTAAATTGTTGGTGGAAAAATTATTGAGAAGTTGTCCGAATATCAGAAGACTCTACGTACTTGTACGATCGAAAAAGCTGTCCAGTCACGAGAGGATGGAAAAATACTTCGACAATGTGGTGAGTTGACTCAACAAAATATCAATCTTAAATTTAGTCGGTTTCCTTCGACTTGACTTCTCTGTAAAAAAAAAAAAAGAAAAATTGTCCATGAATTCAAGCGTTGAGGGTGCCTAAAAAAGCATTAAACGGTACCGAAAATTACTAGACCCGAGCGATTTGGTTCGAGCGATTGATTTTAAACATATTTACGATTAATTACGAACGCAATTTGTGCACAGATATTCGACCGATTGAAAATAGAAAATCCGAAATTTGCATCGCTCGTAACGATGATCGAGGGTGATTTGACGATCGACGGTCTCGGTTTGTCCGATGCGGACAAAAGTATTCTCGTAAACGAAACGACGTTGATCTATCACAATGCGTCGAACGTGAAATTCGACGAGAAAATATCGACGGCGATACGAGTAAACGTAATGGGTACATCGTGGATGCTCGATTTGGCGAAAAAATGTAAAAATCTTCGCGGCTTTGTTTACGTCTCGACGGCGTTTTCGAACAGTTACCAGCAGCACATTGAGGAGAAATTTTATCCAGCGCCGACCGACATGAAAACGATCAGTGCAATAATGACGGCAGACGCCGCGACTCCCGGTGGAATTGACGATAAAGCGTTGAAAAAAATACGTGGTCAATGGCAAAATAATTACGTTTTTACAAAATCAATGGCCGAGAGCCTCGTCCAGGAATGCGCCAAAACAGAACGTTTCCGTTGTGTGGTCTTTCGGCCAAGTATACGTGAGTATTTTTAATTATAATTCACATCTCCGTCTTACTTATTTATCTATATGATGGTTAATTTATGCACTGCCAGATTTACATTTCTACCGAATAGTATTGCCCCCCGAGTCTTGTTTTTTTATCATCTGTAGAAACTATTATTCGGTAGAGATGTAAATGTGCGACAATTTGGAAAAAAATAGTTGACAAAACGTCGATTTAGGTGCCAGATTTACAACTCTACCGAATAATGATGTCCCCCGAGTCTTGTTTCTTATCATCTGCAGAAACTATTATTCGGTAGAGATGTAAATGTGCCACAATTGGGAAAAAAATAGTTGACAAAACGTCGATTTAGGTGCCAGATTTACAACTCTACCGAATAATGATGTCCCCCGAGTCTTGTTTCTTATCATCTGCAGAAACTATTATTCGGTAGAGATGTAAATGTGCCACAATTTGGAAAAAAAAGTTGAAAAAACGGAATGTTTTGGCACGCAGTAATATCGACGTATCTTGAGCCGATACGAGGCTGGTGTGGAAACATCAACGGGCCTACGGGTGTAATGATAGGAAACGGAATTGGTTTTATCCACGGTTGTTACAAGGGTGACCATCCCATGGATTACGTACCTAGTGATATGTGCGCCAGTGCACTAATCGCTCTTACCTGGGACGCTGTTGTCAATAAGTACGTGATATTTGCAAATAAATATTCAAATAAACAAAAAAAATTGATGTAACAATGCATATGAAAAAAACAGAAAGGTCGAGAAGGAGGGACTCGTGTACAATTACGGAAGTAGCACGGTCAATAAAACATGTATAAGGGCCCTTGGAAATTATTGTTACGTCAGAGGTATCCAAACACCGTCGATATACATGGTGGGATCTTATTGGGTAAAATATACCAATTTTTTATGGCCTTTCCTTCTATTGCATTTCACGGTTCATCTGTGGACCGCCCTTGTCGCTGATGCTGCATTGCTGCTCAGAGGCGAGAAACGACGGTGAGCAAACAATAAATCTTTCAAGATAATTTGTTTCATTTACTCACTGACAGCGGGATAAAAGATTCGGTGGTTTTGCTTTTCGCTGTGATCAGCTGGTTGGGTATTAATGGCGTCATTGCATGGGGCCAGTCGTACAAACTTGCGCCGCTAGAGGCGCCACGGGAACAATGCGATTGAGTGGCGCATGCGCGCTTCTCGTGAGACTCGACATATATGCATCGATTTCTATTGAAATTCTTCGTTATTTTTAATGACACTAGAAGAATAAATGATGTGTAGCTCTTTTAACTTTCTTCCATTTTTGAAAATTTATTGGTTGAAAAATCTTGCCTCCATCTCTATGCATGCTTGGATCCTCGTTGCGGTTTAAAAAATGAAAGATATTGATTGTACCGATATGAATTTTCATTTTCAGGGTCGTTTCATTCTGGATCTTGATGACGAAAAATTTGAGCACACTGCTATATTTTACCACCGGCAATTGGCGAATACACGTGCACCGAATGCAGACCGTGTGGGATCGTATGAATCGTCGCGATGCAAAATTATTTTTCAACGATGTGCGAAAATTGGAGTGGGAAGATTACGGTTACGCTTATTGGGCGGGTCTCAGAGTTTACGTTCTCAAAGATTCCATGGAAACTGTGAAAGCCGGTTTACGACATCTTCGAAGGCTCACGCTGATTGACAATGTTATTTACTCTACGGTCAAAATCATAATTCTATACTTTGTGTTTCAACGGCTTTACTCCATTTATCGACCACTTTTTCCAACGATGTATTCATTCTGTTCACATCACATCGATGTATGAACGGAAATTACAAGAATAAACCCTAGCGGATTCTACGACTGGAATTTCGGTCGTAAGTGGATTTTTTTCTACCGAATTTTTTTGGTCGTAAGTGGATTTTTTTCGACCGAATTTTTTCGGTCGTCAGATCCCCTAGCGCATTTGATGACCAGAATTTTTCGGTCGTAAGATTTACGACCAAATTTTTTCGGTAGAAACGACTCCAACTACGACCGAAAACCTCACGGACCGAAAAATTGTGGTCGACAAATCCGCTAGGGAAGATGGAAAAATCTTTTCTTCGCCGAAACAGAACTTTTCAAAAATGTCTTAATTTTTTTTTAAGATAAAAGGACAGATCACAATGCAGCACGAATCATTTAAGAATCATTAGTTTTCGAGATAAAAAGTGGTTAACGTCGTTTAATAAACAAATTCCCGACGGATGGCGCTTAAAAATGCCCGAAAACGATATTCATATTTGTAAACAAATTTTTAGAATGATCTTTGGATGATCCAGAGAATGCTACTCGAAATTCATCCCCATATCACAATTTTTAGCCGCGGCGGAGAAGTTTGAAAATCGCCAAAAATTGCCAACAAAGGACTGAGAGGATTTTGGAAAAAACAATTTATTTTGTTCCCCCTGTACAAGATCCAAAAAGCTGGTTTTTTCCAAATTCTGATGTTTTTTTTTTTACATGAATCGATGTTTTTTTATTATTAATCGATGAATTAAACTTACCTGAGAGTTTTTAAACATAAATTTTAATGGAAATTGGCATTCCTCAACATTTTTTTCTCAACATTTTGATATTTATCGACTATAAATTGATTGAAAGTTAACCAAAAAGCCAGGAAAACCTTTTACTGCTGCAGAATGTGTCGCGAATGTGTGCGAAGAACAAAGGTACGACTTACGCCTTGATTGTGCATTGTAATTTGGCCTCAGCATTGCTATCATTTTTTATTTTTATATTCCTTTCAATGTTTTGAGTGAAATTTGATCATTGATTTCATGCTCATTAATAAAATTGATTAAAAAATAAGACTTTCAACTTTGTTGGAAATTGAAGCTCTTCATGTACTTCGAAAAAACTCGATTTCATGCTCACAACTTAAGCATTTCTTTTATCCATACAGAATCTCAATATTTTTTTCCTTAAGGGACCATCGCAGTGTAACCGGCCGGAAAACAGTCAATTTTCGCAATTTTTTTCGGATGGATAGAATTGGGGGGTTCGGATGATGTTTTTTTACGAATAAGACTACTTATGAAGAATACCAAAATATTTTTTAAATTCATTTTCATTGATTTTTTCTCGTTATTATTTATTTAAAAACGTGTGTTAAAAAAAGTGGGGTCATTGGTGCCTACGATTGCGGCCGCAGTTTGTATCTGAAAAAAAATTAAATTGATTATTAGTCTGTAGGGAAGCGGCTAGTGCCTCAGGTTTTTTTTTTTAATTTGAAAAAATGGCGTCAGTTTGAATAAAAATTAAATAGTACAAAATTTAGCCTCTTTCTTCAACAGTTTTTCGTGTGAAAAAATAGGAAGATTTCAAAATAAAAAAAAGCTTCAAAAACAGAAAGAATGAAGTAAAGAATATTCAGTAAAAAATTCAAGCTGATAGCTTGGAAACTTTTCCTCTGAGAGTGGGCACCGTTTTTAAAAGGGGCATTTCGAGAAAAACGCGTTTAAAGTTAGGAGGGTTTTTTTTATATAAATTGTATACTTAACATCAATCGGCGATCCCAGGTCCATACAAAATCCTTTCTGCTATCTCAAATTGGGCGTTGTTGATAGAAATTTGTTGACAGAAAAAAAAATTGATTTTTACAAAATTTTACACTGTGATGGTCCCTCAAAGTACCATTCCTAAGCTTCAATTTCCCGTTTGAAATTAAAAAAAATATTCATTACATCGAAAGTTGTGATTTTTTGAGCAAAATGGTGCATTCTTCGCGTTTTCCTTTGTTTATATGATTATACTGTTTAAACAAAGGATGAAATGAGCAATATAGTGATTGGTCCTTATTCCAGGATAGTTGATGAGATTTCATGAATTTTATGGAATTTTTTAGAGTACTTTAGAGCAATAATCAAAGCGCCAGGCACGATTGACCCTCCCTTACCATTTAATTAATTAAATGGTCACGTGTTTTTCGGCACCTTTAAATGGTAAGGGAGGGTCAATCGTGCCTGGCGCTTTACCTTAAGGGGCTATACCAGTGTGACAAGCATTACCTCTCAGCAGGCATTTTTCGAGGAAGAAGGTGTATTGTATGGGCCAGGCATAGCAGATTAGCAATTTTTATGGTAAATATAATTTTATCTAGCAAAAATCGATAGTTGAAACTTAAACGCGTTTTTCTCGAAACGACATTTTTCAAAATTGCTGACATAACTCAACGAGAAATTGACCGATCGACTTCAAATTGAAACTGAGTATTCTTGAATATATTTACTATACAATGACCTACGATCTTTTTGATTGGTTGAAAATTGTCAATTTGGCATTAAAAAAACGACGATTTTTTTACCCAAAAAAACGACACTTTTTTTCAGAACTACGCAATTTTGTTAATTTTTGATATTTTTCAAAAATCGTAGGTCATTGCACAGGAAATACCTTCAAATTTAATAACCTTTTTGAATTTTTTTGTTTCAGCTACTCATTTGGCCGGAATCATGTCAGCAGTTGGGGAACTTTTTTTTTGCACCTCCGAAGACAGCACATAACTCCGTTATTTTTCAATATTTTTGTAAAAAAAAAATCTTAAAATATAGCTGAAAATATAACTTATTATGTCCAAAAAACTTCAAAACATTCTATCGAGTACTTTCTTTTAAAAAAATTCCCGAAAATCACCTAATTTTTCATGAGTTACACTGGTATAGCCCCTTAAGGTTTACAGATGCGAGGTTGACAAAACATCCCCAAGCAAATGAGGTAACACTGTGTAGAAGGATGAAGAATTGGGAGGTTCAGAGACAAAAATAACATCGACAAACCATTGTTATATATATATATATATGTATAGAATAATACTCTTTATTGTTTTTTCATCTTTTTTGATAGTTGTTCTTGTCCATATTGTGTTGCTTCTTTCTCTTTATTCTCCATTAACTTTCCGGTGTTTACGACGCTCTTTACGTGGGTATTTTGGTAAAACGACACAACAGAGTGCACGAATTCACTGTCTTAAAAAAAAACAACGCTATCGATCACTCATCGGCGTGTAACTTCGAACCGCTTACGACTAGAGTTATTTTTCTGTTTTTCCTCAACTTTTCCATTCGAATTCCTCGGTTTGATCGTTCGGCAACGAGCCCGAAAGAGCCTCGTTTACAATGTTTGTTCATTACACTCAATGTCACCGCCTCTTAGCTTACTTTTTTTTTTTTTTTTTTCATCGATAGTCAATAAAGTCATATTTCGTGCGGATCCAAAATTAACATTCTTCTCGTCTTTTCAATTCTCCTTTTGACGCGGTTTACACGAAGTACGGTGAAAAATCGAGTGATCGATTACCTCTTTAGACATACACTGTGCATCTTGCAACGTTTTTCCATTTTTGTTCTTCTATTTGTTTAAATTTCTGTTGTTTCTCGTGTCTGTGTGTGTGTGTGTGTGTGTATGTGCACGCGTGTTAGTGTTTGTTTTTTCTTCGTTTATCTATTAAAACGTTGCGGAAAATTTCAAAACGTTCGAAAATCGAGCGTGAACTCGGAACGAGAATCGCCCTCGATCCTTTGCCTCGTCCTGCGGTATCAATTAATTTTTTTTCTCGCGAAAAAAGCACCCTCAATCGTCATCCCTTTTTCTTCAATAAATTACTATATCTCGGACGAGACTCGTTCATTTTTTCTTTCACGCCCTTTCTTCGATCGAATCGAGCAATTCCGCGACGCAAATTTTTCGATGCAACTTTAACTCTCGCTCTCTTTCTGTATTTCTTTTTTTTTCTGTAAACCTTCTTCCTCTGAGCTAATTATTTACTTTTTTTTCATTTTCTTTAAATATTTACAATGTACAGTGTTGTCTTTCCTGCCCTAGGTTTTCTCGGCGCTGCTCGGGACACGCTCGACCATTAATTAGCCCGCAAAAAAAAGACATATCGTTTTGAAAAAACCGCGAAAAAGTGAAAATTGCATTTCTCGATTTTTTTCTTTTCCCGGTGGCAAAATTATTTTGAAATATTTAAGCGTTGGACTGGCGCTGCACTTCGGTTAAATCCAAACGAGATTTAAGAAAGAAAAAATTAGAAAAAAAAAACAAAAGTTGCTAACTAATTCTTTGTAAGATATTATAATAGGAACTTAATCGTACATTTTCGCACCAGCCCGTGTAAATTTGTGGCGATATTTATCCGTGAAAAATAATAAATAATATGAATGAAAAATAAATCAAATGGATGACCGATTTCTCCGGAATAACTTCGGATTGAAGGAATTTTTTTTTTAAACAAAAAAATCGCAATTTTTCGCACTTGTTTTGCATTGAATTGCATTTGTCAAAAATCTGAAGAGAGGCAATTTTTAATTGCGATTCTTCTCATTTTTCTTTGAATCAAATTGCATTTTTCTCAAATAGTCAAAAAAAATTGTTATCAATCCGTTTTTGCTCACAAATCCGTCACGTATATTTTTTTTTTTGCCCGATTATATCCGTTTCTTCGTGTTTCACGATAGAACGTGCTCGTTAGAAAAAAATATCACGACCAGCGTGAGATTTTCGCTCGAGAAGCGTGCGACAAGAAAAAGCAAAAAAATTGTAGAAAAATAATTAAAAAAAAAAAAAAAAAACTTGTACCGGGCGAGAGACCACTTGCTACTTGGAAGATCGAGTCTCAATTTTTGTAATATAAGAAAAAAAAAGGTCCTTCGTCAATGATTTTTATTGCAAAAGCACGATTCTCGAGTGACAACGATCGACACGAAAAAAACGAATAAAATGGAATTGTATAAAGCACGATTTTTTTGTTTTCAATCATCGAGAAAACAATAATTAAGCTCATGATGAAATTTGAATTTTTTTTTTCAAAAATGTACGAATATATGGAGAGTAGAAAAAAAAGAACATGATCGACAATCGAGCGAGACCCCGCAATCGCCTTGTATCACTTACCAAGGTAAATATATATAATAATCTTATATATATATATATATAATTCTTGTTTATATATATATATGTATTCATATATAATATAATAATATCTTATGTATATTCACTTTATAACTATTTCTTCATCCCTTAAACATACCACAATCTCTTATCATCTCTCTTTATCTCGTTTACTATTTATACTATTTACAAGATTTCATTTGTAATCGAATGTATAATTCTCCCCACTATTTTATACAATTCGAAACCGTCATTTTTTTCCACCCCTCACTCTCTCTTTTTTTTAGCGTTATCTCAATCTCTCACACCGCATTTCCATCATCGTTATTGAGTTATTGTTTTCTTCCTCTCATTTTCACAAACTTCACACCGTTTTCATACGAATTATTCCTTTGTGCCGATTAACGTCGAATCGTATATATATTTATGCCAACGTCGAAAACGACGGAGAATCAACGTTCAACGAGACGCGTCCCCTTTAGCTTTTCTTTTTTAAATAATAATTTCATTTATTATCATAGCAAATTTATTGAAGCATTGCCCAGAAAAACGTGATTCGTAACGCGGGGACAGCAGCGAGATTTCGTGAAGACGTTTTTTTTGTTTCAGGGGATGATTCAAAGATTTTTCTTATCGTTGGAAAAATGATTTAACACCAAGATTTTTCGTACTGTTGGAAAAAACAGATTTTCCATAAAATTTTTTCTTATCGTTGGAACAAAAAGATTTTCCATAAATATTTCGTCTCTCAATATAATTTTTTTATCTTCCAAAAATTTTAAAAGATTTTTTTTTTTCATTAAAAAATCACTGGACAGCTTTGGATAATGGATAAAAAGAACTTGAGACTTTTTTTTCTTCCATTATTCTCGAGATTCACGATTGAGGACTCTGCGAACCGAAAGTTGGCATTGGACGAAATATCACTTGATCGACGATTGAAAAAATGTATTTTTTTCGCTTAAAAATTGTCAAATCTATACATCGAACGTTGTTGCGATTCGTCGAGTCCAAAAAATCGCGTGCTAAAAAGAGAAAAAGGGAACAAAATCGTGATTCACGAATCTCGCGCTGACCCAAACTCGCTTGTTTTTCTTCCTTCACCCGGAGCGTGACAAAATGCGCTTTTTTTCGCATATCCTAAAAGTAATATTGCTCGTCGCATCGATTAAAAGTAATTGGAAAAAAATATTCGTCGCACAAGTTGAAAAAAAAAAAAAAATCAATTGCTCTGGCAAACTAAAGAGTAAAAGCGTCGAAATATCGATCGGTACGCCATTGATGTAATTGTTTAAATTTTCGCGCTTTACATTGTTTTTTCTTTTGCGTTTTTTGTTTAAGTAATTCAGTCGGGTCCGATAATAACCGGTTTTTCTTTGTTTTAAGTTTCGGCTTCGTGCGTTTGCAAATTTTGCATTCGGTTTAAGTATATCGGCTGCTCGTTATTTTTTTTGCTTGTATTTGGGTTTATTTGGGTTATTATTTTTGCTTGAATTTCGCGTGTGAATTTGAGACGGACGATTTAATTATTTCCACGGTAAATCGCGATTTCATCGTTTTGGGTGAAATACTTCTTCGACACTGGACTGGAAGATCGATCGTTTTTACTGTTTTTTTAGCGTACACAGATTTTATTCACAGATTTTTCATCTGAGAGAGATCATTGGGATTTTCAACGACCAACATTCCAGCTCTGGAGTCAAGAATTCAATTCTTATTGCCCGTCGCGACAAAATCGAATATTTCCGAGTTGTACGATCCGACTTTCAAAGATCCAGGTACTTTTTTTTACGTTTTACACGTTGCAACGTGACTTGCGATAAAAAAAAACGAAGGAAAAAAAATAAAAACCTTGGAGGCGTCCGCGCGAAAGCCCTCATCGCGTCTTCGAATGTCGGTCATTTTTCTTAGACGAATTTTGAAGAGAAACTTTTGAAAAAGGGCTTTTTTGGAAAGAAGAGAAAAAAGCACCAGGTTTTAGGCGTCCTAGCACCGATGTATACATATATATGTATATGTATACAAAGATCTTAGTTTATCGTGTGCGTTACTATTTTTGTATTTTTTTTTTTTTTTAATAATCGTGAGCGTAGGCCACGGTGGTAAAAGTACCCGCCGGAGTTTGCCGCTCGAATATCAGACGCGTTCGTTTTTTTTTCTCTCTTTCACTCTCGCGCGCGCGAATCCTTCGCGTTTCTGTACATTTATATCTCGCTGGGCTGAGGTCGTTTCGGACGATGTGACATAATTATTGTTTTATGTTTGAGAGTCCCCAACGTCGGCTTGAGCTAGGCAGGCGATGTCAGGTTGGTAAAAAGTTCCGTGGAAAAGGTTTGCGTTCAAGGATTTTGAGAAGAAAAAAAAAGATTTATATATACGTGTATATATATATATTAAAAAAGAGAATTGAACATTTAGCTACAGAGATCCTTGGCTCTCCTTGGTCATTAACGCTTTACCGCATCGCCGGCCCGGGGTTTACCGTTAAACCGTTGAAGCCTCCAAAACGAGCTCTCTCTCTCTCTCTCTCGTTCTTTTCCCCCTCTCTGCCAATGTCTCGGCTAGATTGATCAGGTTTACCGATCTAGAGATATCGGATCAGAAGAAAATCGCAACTATCGCACCCATAATCGGGCAACTCGAATGTCGCGACGCCTGGCGGTGACTTTGCGAACCAAGCGTTCGAAATGGGCGCGCTAGGCCGCCATTTTGATTGCGCGGAGGCGGCCATTTTGTGATGCACAGCATCGCCACTCGAATCGCCCGAGAAAAGGAGCGAAAGCTTGAGAGACAGAGAACTTCGACATGATCATTCGATTAACGAATGACGTCGCGATCGAGGATGGCATTTAATTGACACGAGCCGTAAATCAGAGAAACGACAACGGGAACAACGATAATATCAATGGAAATATCGATACTGTCGTTGTTCTCGTCGACGTTAAAAAATCTCACTAGATCGTTCGAATTCGACTCGACAAAAGATCATATACATATAAATATATATATATATACAGATATATATCGAACGAAAACAACGACGACCGAGAGTCGAAACTTTTATTTTCCCTGGGACGTAAGTGGATAGAAGTCGATGAGATGGCTCAGCGACGTGAGAATTGGCGGCTATGATCCAACGCACATCAACGATTCGACGTGCGTACTGTTGGCATTGTTGTTGACATTGGCGCTACTTCCGTTGCAGGTATTGGCCATTGGACCCGTCAATATCGAGCCGTTGGATAGCAACGACGGGGACGATATCGACGAGGAGGAGGACGAGGACGACGACCCCGTCGAGGACAGCGTCGATTGATGATGATGGTGATGATGATGATGATGATGATTGTTCTCCTGCGCCGCAGCGGCCGCGGCAACGGCGGCGTTTGTACTTCTCAGAATATCATCGGCTGACAATGGCGTTAATTTCCAACCGGGCATAAAATCGAGATCGAGCTCGGGTCCGATGTCAACGTCGAGCAATTCGTTGTTGTTGAGAGGATCGAGGGGCGATTGACTGGACAAGGACAGTACGCTGCCCCAATTTATCGAGCGGCTATCGTCACTGTCACCGATACCCGAATCAGCGTCGGTCTCACTCGACGACGACGTCGTCGCCGACATTGGAAATGGCGTTAATCTTCCCTGCTCGGGTGGCTGCAATTGGGCCATTGGCGCTTGTATCACGGGCTCCATTGGCGGTGGACTTCGATCCCTCTCCATTTCTCTCTCAAGATGCCTGAGGGTGTTGCATATCAGTACGGAACGATGAAGACTTGGATCGGGAAATTGTCGGTACCTCGCGAGTTTGCACATGGATATATTCAATACGGCCAAACGACGCTGACGGTAACAGGCCCGGCCACGCCGACACCAGCTCGTTCTCGAGCCCTCGCAGCATCTCTCGTTCGAGCGATAACTCGAGCCAAGCTCGAGATAACTCTTGCCATTTTCCTCCCTTCGTATCGTCGGTGGCTCGTAATGATGAGGCGCACCACCGTTTACACTACCGACACCCCAATGAGGCTGAGGTCGTGACAATTGTCCGTAACCGTTGTTGACGACGCCATTTATACTGACAATGCCGTTTGGACTCGGACGTTGATGATGATGATGATGATAATAATGTTGTTGCTGATTGTGCTGCTGGATCTGTTGATGCTGTTGTTGCTGTTGTTGGTGCTGTTGCTGCTGCTGCTGCTGCTGTTGTTGCTGTTGGTGCTGTTGATGCTGGGACGTTCCATTGTGCAACTGCGATGCCGGCGATGGTGATGACGTTGGCGCCGATTGGCACGGATTGGATTGCAGACACGGACCGCTCACTTCCATCTCGTAATAAGAATTCGTCGTTTGGCTCAATGGCGGCGCGTAACTGTCCTCCATTGCCCACCAGCTACCCTCGACCCGACCGAGCTTGGACGGGCTCTCGCCCATCTCCATATCGAACTCCATGCAGCCCACGCCTCCCTCGAGCTTACGTTTTCCTGCCGTGGCCTGCAGACCCATCATTGCACAGCTCTGTAATCATCGATTAAACGAAAGACGTTAGATAAGCCAAATTGAAATTTTTTTTAAAATTAATATACAGTTACAGAGTTTTGGGGAGTTTTGATGGGGATTTTTGAATTGGTTTTGCGCAAGTAAGGTTGCGGAGGTGGGTGATAGAGATCATTGAGAATTCTGGGCGTTTTTGATGAATTCTTGAGTCAAGCACGGTAATAGGTCTCTGATATCTCAGAATTAGTACAACATTTGGTTTTTCGGAAAGGATTCAATGAACGATGTCGGTAAAACAGAACGTATTCGTATCGTGAATGTGCATTTAGGATGCTTTTTCGGTGAATCGTGAATGACAATGAACAAGTGGTTAGAGTTTGTCAAGTCAATCAGACTGAATGGTTTTTTTTCGGCTCCCTGTACATTATGAACGGCTGGTTGACGAGCAAATGTTCGCTTATACCCGGTAGAAAGAGAGGGAGAGTTCTTCGTGAGTCAGAGGGTCGACTCGCTGAACGTGCCCGTCTAATGACGTCAGTTTTCCCCTCTTCGTCCACGCGGTACTCCGAAAGAAGTCATCTTCGGGAATGGACGTGGCAGTTCTGTAAGGGGGAAAACAGAAGGGGGAACACGAGAAACAAAGAGACAAAAACGAAGGAGGGAGAGAACAAGAAGAAGAAGGAGAAGACGAGGGGTATGTGTGCGTTAGTCATGGGTTCAATCAGCCGGCACCATGCGGGCCCTCTGGTTTCACAATAATGCAGGAAATCCCATACAGCTCATTTCGCAAAGTTACATTTGCCACTGGGAACAAATGGTTCACGGTTATTTGCGTCAAGGAAAATTACGAAACAGGTGTTATATTGTGTATTATGACAATGAAATGAGGCAAAAAAAAAAATCTTTCCATTTGTCCGCAGGGAGGGAGAATCATGTGACAGGGACTTTCAAAAAATTCATTACCAATTGCACAGGCCACAAAAACGTATGCCCTTAAGTTTCAAAAACAACGGGAAGGGTGCGAGGTTGACCCTCAAACTTGGCCTTAGACGCCATTTTGGAAAGTCCAAACTTTCACCGCCAGGGTCAAATCGGCGCTGTCGACAAATTTTCAAACTAGAATCCTTCGTTACGAGAATAAAACCTTTTCAACGGGTTTTTTTTCTTCATTTTTGTACACATTTAACGCAACATATATATGCATAAAATGGTGTACGTGCAGTCGCGGGTAACCTCGCTCGGAGAAAGTAAGCAGATAATTATCTCCCCACCCAACATTGCTTTTTTATCCCCAGAGAGGTCTCCCCTTGGCCCCTCCTCGCCCACAACGTGGCATACGTGAAGGACTCCTCTCCCGCGTGTCCCACGCGCTTCTAGTTCACTTATCGAGCAAGAGAAACAGCGGAGAATCTCCGGCGAGAATATTTATATATATATGTACATGGGAAACAAACGCGAACAAGCCTCAACGAAATGCCGGTAGATGTCACAACTGGTGTTGCAACTGTACAAACGACAATCTTTCCTGGTATTATGAATCCTTTTCGTATCTTTCTCTGGGAAAGCACGTGGCTTTCATGTGAGCATGATTTTCGTGCAAAAAAAAACCGCTGCATGCAAAACGCCAAAGGAGATTGGGCCATTTTTTCGTTGCCCTTTAATTTACGAACATAGCCTATAAAAAGTGACCGCGCGAATGGCTCGCAAACGATCTCGTAAATGGGGAATTATAGCCCGAGGGATCCGTGCCCGCTTTGTGTGAACTTTTGTAGCACAAAATTTGCCGTTTTTACGAACACCTGAGTGCCTCTTTAATGAGCATGAAACAGTCGGCGAGTTTAGCGTGATTATTCATGCAAACACATAAATGCGCGTGTTTGTTTATAGCGCGAAACGCACTTGTTGAATAGTCGAAACGATGATGTGCTGTTTTTTTATATTTGGTAATTAATTTTCGGATAAGTTGCAAATGGTAGAGATGTTTGTGGGTAGAGTTATAAGCGGTAGAGATGTTCCCGGGGAATTGTTTCCTGAGAACGTTGTATATTTACATTTGGTAATTATTATTTGGAATAGTTGCAAATTGTAGAGATGTTTGACGGTCGAGTAGTAACCGGTAGAGACGTAAATGTGTCGGGGATTAGTATAGCGCAAGCAACAGCACCAAAAGCGCTAGTATTTTTTTGGGGGGCGCTTTTGTTCTATTTGGTGGAGTAGCGAATGGTATAGATGATCGTCGGTAGAGTTGCAACCGGTAGAGTTGTTTCCGAAGAATAATTTCCTGAGAGCGTTGTATATTTATATTTGATAATTATTATTTGGGTCTTTGTGTGGAGTAATAAAAGGTAGAAACGTGCCGGGGGTCGGTGTAACGGATTGACAACGTCGAAGAATGCTCATACGAGCCTCCAAACTACCCATAAATCAAAGTTAAAGCTACCGACGAAAGATGCGATATATTATGGTCTGTGTCACGCGGTTAAGTCAGGAAGAGATGATGACGCGAGAAAAGTAGGGTGAGAGTAAAATAGTGCCAAGTGAAACTGAATAAAGTTAACAAGAATGAGCTTTTCCGTGCAACAGCCCCATTGTTGTTCCCACAAGCGAGTAAACTGTGCGAGCGTAAACGCCATCTTACGTTCTAAACGAGTGACACCGGAGTAAGGAGGGTTGCGGAGGAAAACGCCGCAGGCGCCAACATTCTCGTCGAACTCTCTCTCTCTCTCTCTCTCTCTCTCTCTCTCATTCTTTCTGTGGCTTTTTCATTATTTTGCTTATACAGAGGGACCGAACCGATGATTGCTCAATTTACGTGTTAGCTAGTGTTAGCTATCCCGTTGCTTTTCACAACGTCGTAAAATGCAACCCTTCCCTTCGGGTGCGTGTATAGTTGTGGCCCCGGGCCTGAGCGAGTCTCTGTTGTGCATTTCCCAAAAGTCACAGGAGCATCGAAGTCTCCACTTAATTAGGGATGACGTTTGAGGTCAAAGAAAAATGGGATCATTACAGAAATTGTCCGGCATTCATAATTTGTCGTTCGCTGAATAAAAATATTATCCATGGTGTCTGGAATCATCGTGAATGGTCATGGAATTCGCCAGAGGGCGAAATTTTTCCAGTAGTTGCAAAATTATTTTTTGGGTTAAAAAAGGTCGTAATACACTTGTAGTAATTTATATATTACGTCAAATATCCCAATTCTCGATGTAACATCCTTTGCTACCCTTCTAGAGTCATAGACAATGTAAATAATATTAATTTACCCGAATTTCCGATATGGCTGAAGAAAAGGGCTACTCAGAATAAAAATGGCGTCGGACGACGCCATTACTAACCTGAAATCTTCTTTCGACTCTTTGAAGAACGAGGTAAAGGCTTATTTGCAAAAGTATTCGCGATGAATTTCATTTTGTGGGAGAAATTGTTGTAAATTCGTCTATTAGTTTTCTAGGAAAATTATATGTGATACTGATAGTTGATAAGAAAACAAAAATTTCAGTTAAAATTTTAGTTGAATTTTGAGAAAAATGTGTGAAAATTCAACAGTCATGATTTTATATATTTTGAGTTTTATTTTTTGTCCATGTGGAGTATTATTTATTTATAGTATTATATATGATCAATTCAACGACGTTTTGTCGGTGACCCTCTTCGATTTTTTAATATTTTTTAACATGTTATTTTTTAATATGTTATAAATGCAAAAAGAAGTATCCATGTAAATTTTCAACTCCCTATCCCGAAGTTATTGATTTGTGAAAAAAATATTCTTAAAATAATCATAACTTCTACAATAACCAAGATATTCTAACTTGCTAAGGTCTTTTTTTCCATGTACTTTTTGAAAAAAAGATCTAAAATTAAGGAAAGAAAAATTTAATGTCTTTTTGGATGTTTTAAGCTAACAAAATTTGATTTTCTTTCAATAGGACCCCTTCGATTTTTTTCAAAAAAAATCATAAAATTCTACGTAAATAACATATTTTTTTTGAGATTTTACTGAAGATGGGATTCAAATAACTTCTTATCAAACAAAAATTTTTTTCGATTTTTTTCGATTCCTTAATGTTAATTATTATAATTTAGAAAGGAATTATGTGAGAAAAGTTAAATGATTTATTTCAACATCATTGAAATCAACTATAGTAGTCATAGAAGGAAAAAATATCAAAATTACGAAAAATAAATCGATTTTTTTTCAAATAAGAAGTTATTTGAATCCCATCTTTGATAAATCTCAAAAATTTTGTTTTTTTATGTAGAATTTTATAATTTTTTTTTTTTAAATGGAAGGGGTTCCATTGAAAGAATATCCTAGTTTTTAGCATAAAACAGCTAAAAAAAACATTCAAAGATTTTTTTTCTTGATTTTCGATATTTTGTTCAAAAAATACATTGAAAAACAAAAAAAATGTTTTAACTGTTAAATATTATATTATAAATATAATATGGTATTATATTTTTATTATATAAATATGTGGCATACATTTTTTACGCATAAAATGTATTCCGTGTATTTTACTGAATTTCCATGGGTGGGAGAATACGGCGGGTTGGCCGGTGGCTCGTTAGCTAAAGCATCGCGAGACGCGCATATCCCTGTGCGAGAGAGCGCGCCGTGGCGCGGCCTCGCAACGACTAGGCCTCATGACGGCATGACGTCAACCGTCCGCGTGTTATTTTCGAAAGGGGACTCTCGCGCGCTCGACTCGGCTTCTACGTACGCGCTCTACAGAGGCTCAACAGTGTGCGTAGTCCAATCTTCTATATTCTTCGGCCTCGCGAGGCGCGCGGAGCAACAGATACACATGCATACGTGTAAACACGTATATACATATATATAATCATTTAAAAATGAAGCGTCATTGCGTAAAATTGAAACCAGCGTAAATTGTAACGAAATCATTGTAAAACGGAGGAAAATGGCTCGATCGATGGAAAATAGAGAAAGCTTCGAGTTGTAGGGACAAGTAGGAGACTATTTAGGTTATGAACGAGATTTACGAATATTTGAGGAGCAAACGCGCGGAGCAAAGTCTCTCCGGCGCGCTCTCTCGCGTGATTATCCCAAAGTCCTATCTCTCGACCACGCGGATAAGATATTGGCATGGTCGACGGAGTGGGGGTCGAAAGAGAGAGAGAGAGAAAAATTTCTCGTTTCTGCATGAACGCGCGCGTCTATCTTCGCGGCGTATCGCCGGAATACAAGCGTTCGGACGTCAAGGACGTGACGCCCGTCCGAAGAGACTTTGCCCGCGCTTTTTTGCGCGTCTTTATCGACACATCGACGACTCGGAAACGAAATGACTTGAAATAATGAAACTGCAAACGGATCGAGCTTGAGATAGTTTTTTCGCGATATTTACAGTCTATTTGTAGTTTATTAAAAAAAAACAGAATGGCGGATGATTTTATCGTGATATTGAAGTAAGAAAAATGATGCTGTTTTTTTTTCTGCGTTCCCCGGAGATGCACACGGAGAAGAGAAATCCCACGCGTTGGGGGATGAATAGAGGAGAGAATCGAGAGAAAGGGAAGAACGAGAGATCCGCGAGGGTTCGCCGAGCGCTTTCTTCTTCCTACGACTCGATATCTCTCGCAGGAGCTGCCGACGCTTTACCAAGTATTTTCCTAATTTTCTTTCTATTTCTGCCGATATGAATAAAATTATATGGTAATTACATAATAAATTATTTGGTTAGTCGGGAAGATCCAAATTTCATGAAATTGCCTTCATAATTTTTAATATCCCGCCATGTATTAGTGGGAATTTAATTTTTCAAATTGCATATTCGTATTTTCCAGACATTATCCGATTTCAAATCACGTGATAAACCCTCAAGAGACGAAACAAATTTTTTTGACCATCATGGGTCTGTTATCAAATCGATTTGCGCAGATCCGCGACTCGGGGCTGTTTAACCCTTTGTCTGTAAGCCTGGGTCATTTTTGTCCTATCCAAAATTGTTGCCGATAAGGGAGCAATGGGGACCACTACCCCCACCTAAAAAAACTTACATAGGAGAGGGACTTGAGACCCAAAATGCAAGTCCTCAGCTGCCCTTGAACCGTCACAGCGAGCGGACAAAATTCGAGTTAGACATAAATGACCCACGTTTACAGACGAAATAATAATTTTATTTAAGAACGTACAATTTTGTTTATAACAGTAGAATTAACAATTATAAGTTGAAAATAATACAGTTTATGAGAAAAAAAAATGTTTTTCGATAATAAAATGCGTTCATATCAATACATGATTTATTGCCCATTTGACCTACCGAAATTAAGCATTTAATATTACACGAATAAAATGTAATATTTTTTTCCTCAAACGTGCATTTTCAGCTTCAATTTGCCGTAAAGTATATTAAAATATCTCAATTTTTCGAAAAGTTACGATTTTTCAAGTAAGCTACTGATTTCTTACAGCTCCATTTTTTAAATAAAAAATAAATGTAAAAATAAACTTTTCACCAATTTTATGGTTGGTATATTAAGGTGAAGGTTTCGAACAGTAGCACGAATTTTATGAAATTTTTCCGAGTTCATTGACCCAACAAAAAAAAAACAGCCGGACGCGAACGACCCACGTTTAAAGGTTTACATGCTTAAAAAATTTTAAAAAACCAAGAAGTAAATGGGTTTATTTTTGTATTGACATTTAACGCTACTGCGAGGTATAAAATTTATCGGGATCCAACAACGTGTAGCACAAAGGGGTGAATATTGAGAAAAAGAACCAGAGAGTGGGGAAAAAAGGGCCATATGGCAGACAACGAAGGAAGGGCGCTCCTGCTGGCGTGGGAGAACGAGGGAGAAATCGGCATATTCTTCGGCGTCCCTCCGACCATCAGCGATGGGAAATAGGGAGCCCCCACCCCTCCACACGTATTCGACACACATGAGTAAAAAGAGCGAGCAGTCTTCGAAAATTTTTCCCTCTTTTTCCCTCTAGGTAAAAAAAAATGCTCGCCCAGCATTTTCCTGCATCCGTAAATCTGAGACTTTTTTTTCCACTTCCGCGTCGCGCAAGGACCAACGAAAATTCCAAATTGAAATTTTTACAAAAAGCTTCAAAATTTTATAACGATTTTTGAAAAAAAAATTCTACCTCAATTAAACGATTAAATGAAATTTTATTGGACATTTACATTGTCAAAATATATATTATTAAAATTGAAGTAAGACTTTGAGAAAGCGAACTTTGGGCTGTCGAGAAACTCTTCACCACGCAGAATTAGCAATTTCAAATTTGCAATTTTTTGTCTCTTTCTCGACGATGACCACTCGCGATTTTAAAAGTGACATCCTGACCCAGAAATAAATATGTATATGCTGCTCGTCGTCTTATTATAAACTTAGGACTCCGAGACCGGAAGTAGGAAGAGGTACGAGAATAAACATGGAAATACAATGGATAATTGATGGTTAACTCAGTATGGAAAAATTTCCCGCACTCTTTTTCTAATTTTTTTCACGGAGGGTCGTTGAAAATAAATGTCTTTTCCCAGTTTCTTTGTCAAATTTTGGTTAATTTTTTGTTAATTTTTTTTTTTAGTATTTGTGAACGTCGGAGGAATTTTTATTTTTCACGTGTATTTTTGGTGTCTACCTGAATTTTTCGGTTTCTTCTCTCTGCCTCGTCGGGCTTGCACAGGTAAAAGATCGGGCCCGGGGCAAATGGGCCTGATGGTCGTCTTCAAGACCCGAAGACATTTTTGACGAGGGTACGACATCGGGGAAATATATAGTTATACATGTGTGTGTGTGTGTGTGTGTGTGTATGTAGACTTGTATCTATTCCGGGGGGCATCAGGGCCCCATTTCCACATCAGTGGTTCTCCGCTACCGCTTCTCTTCTCCATACAAAAATCCTCCAAAGAAAATACCAAAAGGGAGGGTACATTGCCCCCTTTCGCCTTAATGATGTGTGCCGAAATTCGAGCATTAAACTCTTCACTTCGTCCTACACTTGACTCGGTTCCCCATTAAGAATCTTTAGTTTCGAGACTTAAAAAACGAGATTTAATTACCGACCTAACCGTAATCAAAATATATCCGTTATCAGAACTCAGAACATGTTTGGCCTAATCGTAAAATAATAATTTTAAAATCCCTTCACGGAGCCAATTTTAATTATGTCAGGTTTGCAAAACGGAGCATTAGATTTCAAAATGGCGAATCTTCGATTTGGTCCGATGACCTCGGCCGAATTTTGTAAAATAGTCAAAAATCGTATAATGGATTCTCAAAATAAGAAGGATCTAAAAAAGGGCGTTGTGGGACTTGGACCGCTCGAAGGGTAGTTTTTGGTGCTGGGAGCGCAGTGAGTCTGGTTCATTGTTGTTGAATTTCGGGGTAGCTCAGGGTGAAGAACGAAAATCGAGGATGGCGTTTTCGTGCGCGTCTGCTAAGTCCCCCCGCCCTTTCGGACCCCTTAAATCTCCCTCGGTTGTTACCCTGACGGCGTTCGGGAGCCCACTGGGTCGTTGCCTGCTGGAAAGAGGGTTGCTGTCGGAACCTTTTATATAGGTATAGATATGTATATGAAGTTTAGAGTGAAGGGTCGAGACGGGCAGCGGCTGTCGGGGGACTCGGTTCCCTTTTGTCTGACTTGGTCCGGGGGGGCTGAAACTCCACGCACCGCTTGTCGGGGTTCGTATAGTCGGAAGAAGCGGGTCGTAATAGTCATAAGGGCGGAAAAAGGGACGACGGCGCGTAGAATACAGGAAAAAGGACCCTCTTGGTTCGCTGACGCTGAGTCGGGTACGATCCTTGTGTATATAGAAAGGCAGGCCATGAGGACAATGCTCGCTTTGGTGGGCACTGAAAGACGCTACGAATTTTTCTATAAGAAAATTTCCATCCCCGTAAAATTTATCGAAAGGTCGATACTGAAGGAATTCTAAGTGACGACTTTGCCGACAGTTATAGTCGAGGCAGGTCAATTATTGCAGAATTAGCTGCAAAGTCACCTGAGTTAACTCAGATAACTTGACTAGCCCGAAACTGGTTAACCAAGTTGACTCAAGTTACTTGAAACCAATGGGCTGAGTCAACTGAGCCAAACTAAGCTAGTTGACTAGTCAAAATTGGCTCTCATGATAACTATGAGGAAGGCATCAGGATGACTCCCTCGGGCGTCATCGAGGTTGCGATACCTCCAATTTCTCAGTTACCGTAACGCATCCTGACTCTGGATGCGCCGCTTGTGTTGTTGAAAATATAGCTTTGGAAAACGTGTAGCGGTGCTACACTGCGTTCAACAACGTGGGAGAGTTTACTGTTACTTTACTGCGTGGCACCGTACGCTATAGTGTTTTGCCTGTGCCGACACGATTGCGAGAGTCTCTCAGTGCACGAGGCGAGCAGCAAAATACGATGGAGAATGTTAGGAGGACGCGATGTCGACGTAGCCGATTGGCTAGTTGGAGAAAACGAACTATAAGCTTGAGAGTGTTGCAGAGAAAAAAAGAGAGAGAGTAAGGCAACCATGAGAGCTAGGACTGTACAGCTATAGAGTTCGAACTAGCTGAGCTCTAAGCCTAGAGCCCAGCCTGGGTGTTGGTGAAAGGTGTGGCCGGTTGGATACACAAGAAACGAGAATGCAATATCTCATTCCATCCTCTATATCTATGTAGTACGTAAAATACATGTAGAACTCATACATGGATACACACCATACTCGTTGTACTCGCTACAGTGCTTTGCGTAAGTACGTAAGTACTCTCCCGAGCAGTACTTATGGTCCCGCCAGCGGAAAGCATCCGAACGCTCTCTCGCAACCGTTTCAAATAGATATTCACTCGAATTCAGTTCTAGTTGCAATGTAACATGACTTAGCCAAACTTAATTCGAGAAAATGTTTAGATCATTGTTGGATTAGTTTTTCAGATAATAAATTCAGGTCAAGAAGCAAAAAACAAAGGATCCTATCATCGCCACCTGCTTCTGGTTAAATAAAAATAATATTCGAAAAAACTCGCTGGCGGGCGAAAAATCACAAGTCCGGAAGAGCTGATATGGGAACTGATCACTAAAATTCGCAAAAAGTCGTCCTACAGCAGATTATTCGAGCTCCGAAAAATTCTGCCCCTGCCACATGAAATGTAGACCCCGTATTCAAACTTTAGGGATTGACATGAGGGTTCAGAGTTTCACCGTCCGATGGCGCCACCGAGATAGGCTAATCGCTGTATCGCATTATGTTGCTCTTTTTTAGGAAGTAGACTGTATTTAGAATCCGTAAAACGACGGAAAAAGGAAGAGCGAAGGAACGATTATGATTGAATAATCGAAAACTTTCGCGATCGTACATGAAATCCGATGTTCTTCGACGAAGAGGAGAGAATACGATGGAAAGAAAAATCTGACACCGCACACACTCGTCACACGCGAAGCTGCGAAAAAAAACAGTCAGCGTCTTGACGAGAGATGGAGGGGGAAGGGGACACACGTTGTCAGGGCAATATAATACGATCCGTGGAATAGAGCGGGAGGGGGGACCGAGAATAGTGGGGAGAGAGAAAACATAGCCCGTGGCACGTGGCAACGAGCACAAAGGACGAATCGATCTAGAATAATAATAAATAAAATCAAAAAGCGAAATTTCGAGATTTCTTTGAAACTCAAAATTTCCTTGATTTCCAACAATTTTGAAAAATCTTTGAAAAATCTTCAACATTCTGTAACGAAAAGTCCAAACAAAAAGGGCCTCCATGAAAACAGAGCTTTTCTGGTATTTAAAAAAATGTCAATTCCAAAATCGGGCATTTTGTTTTCAAACCAACGACGATTTTTCGGCGCAGCCAATTTTTCTTTCGCCATGTACAGATTGTACTGACAAAAATCCGTTGTTTTTCATCTTCCACGAAGGAGATCCGGCGAGGGCTGCCTCGCATATGCAAGTAGTAAACTCTCGGTGAAGAAAAAAAAACGTTAGACATGACTCATGGAGGAGTAAACTAACTTTCTGTAAATCTACGAGCGCGCGCGCAATGTGCGCATTTGTCGTGTACAAAAATAAAATCATCCGCCCGCGCATTGCTGGCGAAAGAGTAGAATCAAAAAAAAGAGGGAAAAAAATGAGAGAGGAGGAGAATTGGCAAGGTTAAGCGGGTTCCCTCGTGAAAGTCTCGAGCGCCCAAGATTCTGTTGAAGAGCGCGCTGCCTATTTTTCCAATCTCTTTTTCACACCCAATTCGATATTCATGATCTTTTTTAGGCCATTTTTTTTTCAAATTTAGATCGATCGATTGTGAATTGTTGGGATTATCCAATTTGCGCGGGGTTTAAATATTGGAACGGAGTTAAATTTTTAGGTAAAAGACGAAGACGACGGCAACAGACCCGAAGACGAAAACGACGAGGACTGGTTGGCCGGCTGTACTGTTATATTTTTAACTCGACGCCGACGCGCCAGTCCGTAGTCTAAAACTGTACACCCTGACCCTCCTCCTCCTCCTCCTCCTCCTCCTCCTGTTCTCGCGATCGGCTGGCTCGATTCTTATTCTCTCTCTCTCGCTCTCTTCCTCACGCTATTTTTCCGTCGCTTACGACCTCGCTCTCTTCCAGCGATGCTGCTTCGTCGCATCTCGCCGCCCAACCGCGGCGTTGTTGCTGGTTTGTGGCGCGATGCCTATTTTCAAAATTCGCGATAGCGCTTTTGAATTTTTGAAATTCAAGATATTCGCTGCGGGTGCAGTCGATTTTTCATCGATTTCGAAATTTGAGATAGTCGTCGCAGGTACAGTTGATTTTTTTACCAATTTTGAAATATAGTTGCTGCATGTATGGTTTTTAATTATTGAAAATGCCCATTTTCAAAATTCGCGTGTCGTCGATTTTTTTACCATTTAAGATTATTTAAAAATTCACGGTACCGCCTTTTCAATCTTGAAATTGAGGATAGTCTTTGCAGGTACAGTTGATTTTTTAATTTAAAATGCCTATTTGCAAAAAACGCGATTGCTCTTTTGAAATTTTGAAATTGGTGATATTCGCTGCGGGTACAGTTAATTTTTAAACGATTTCAAGATTTGAGATAGTCGTCGCAGGTAGTTGATTTTTTTTTACCAATTTTGAAATTTAAGACAATTGTTGCATGTATGGTTGGTTTTTAATTATTTAAAATGCCTATTTTCAAAATTCGCGTATAGTTGATTTTTTTATCATTTAATATTATTTTTAAAATTTACGGTTTCTTTTTTCAATCTTGAAATTGAAGATAGTCTTTGCAGGTACAGTTGATATTTTTTTAAATGTCTATTTTCAAGATTCACGGTATTTCCTTTTCAATGAAATTGAGGACAGTCTTTGCAGGTATAGTTAATTTTTTTAACAAATTTTGAAATTTAAGGTAGTTTTATGCAGGTACAGTTGGTTTTTAATTATTTAAAAAGCCGATTTTTAAAATGCGCTTAGTCGATTTTGTTACCATTTAAGATTCTTTTCAAAATTCACGGTTCCTCTCTTTCAATCTTGAAATTGCAGGTACAGTTGATTTTTTCAAATCAATATTGAGATACAAGGTAATTAGTTGCAGGTACATTTGACACAGGGAATACAATTCAAAATTTTTTCCCTAGATTTTCCACTAACAGTGTTGACTGATTGATTTTTATTTGAATTAACTTGTACCCATTGAAACTTCATGTTGGGGTTCTAAAAATAGTAGAAAACTTGAGTAACTTCAAGCTAGTCGTCAATTTTCATAACTTTGATTTGATTAAAATTTTTGCATTTCCGCAGGAAATTTGAAAAAAGTGATTAAAATACTAGAGATATATTATTTATATTAAACGATATTGATTATACCATATGGTACAATAAATATATGAAGATAATATGTAAAATTAATTTTTCTCATATTTTGTATTTAAAATTCTGCATTTTTCCCGCCGAGCGCAGAACTGGCAACACTGGTGAAGTGGATAGAGAGAGAGAGAGAGAGAAAGAGAGCGGGATGTAGTCTCACACACATACACCAGATGGTGCGATGACTCGATGGAAGAAAGCCGAGTGGTGGGGGAGCGAGAGCGAGGAAATAGTCGCTATATGTATATTCCTCGTTCTCTTGTGTATTCATATATATAAGGGAACAAAGCGAGAGGGAAAGAGGCCTCGAAATGTGGCAACAGAGCGTCCAATGTGTTGTAGAAGAGAGAGAGAGAGAAAGAGAGAGAGCGCTTGGTTCCGTGCTGATACCCACGCTCTCTGCACGGCCGCGACGTCGCTCGTTTTTCTCTCTCCCTGTCTTTCTCTCAGTGCGCTTGGCTTTTCGCTCGACTCGCTCGCTCCCTCTGACGTTCAGCACACTTGGCTATATAACGCGACTTACTACGACGAAATGCCTCAGGAGACTTTCTACTGGCGCTCGGCTTCTCGGACTCGCGAGAAACGAGAAATGGGGTTGTGTCGCGCCACGTTTAATGCGTCGCCTTCACCGCAAGGGTGTGCGCGCGCTCTGCGTACGCTAATCCCAAAAATATCTTTTTATCAACGATCGGTATCACATCTAATTTTCCGAGGAAACTAATCGACGAATTTACAACAATTTCCCCCAAAGAATGAAATTCAACGAGCATACTTTTGTAAATCAGGTTCTACGTCGTTTTTCAAAGAGTCGAAAGAAGATAGCAAGTTAGTAATGGCGTCGTCGGACGCCATCTTTATTCTGAGAAGCCTTTTCTCGGGAAATAGGAAACTCGGGTAAATTAATATTCTCCGCATCGACCAAGACTGAAAAAAAAGGGTTGAAAAAAATGTTACATCGAAAATTGGGATATTTTTTTTTCAGTGATATCACATTGTAGAGAAAATTATATTTTTCATTGGCTCGTTTGTCAAATGACTTTGTGAGGGGTTGTGAAAAGTTTTTGATTCAATAAAATTCTAATGTTTTATGTGATATAAAAATTATATTTTTATATTGTACGCGGTTGAAATTTGAAAGGCTTCTAGGCTCGCACGTTGCGCCGCGCTTCTTTGGTGTCGCGCGGGGCTGGGGCAACTTTCTAGTTTAGCTGACATGCGTGTGTGTAGTGTGTGTGTGTGTGTGTGAGGCTCGCTCGGTGGCTCCGAGCGTCGAGCGCGTTCTGTGTGGCAAAACGGTATACCCAACCTCTCTCTTTTTCTCTATCTCTTCTTTTCTTCACCTTCATCTTCTTCTTCTTTCAGCCTATACACATATAAATATACATATACACACGTGAGAAACGCACGATCTGTTGGTAAAGGTACGAGCGGAAGCGAGAGAATCGAGTGAAGGCATCGTCGTGCGCCACACACGAGCCCAAGTTTTTCGTTTCTCTTGGTGGAAGAGTTCCTCGCTCGCACTGAGAAAAACTGGTTCCCGTAGAATAGCGCTCAGCTCGAAAGTACTGAACGAGAAATAAGAGAGAGAGAGAGAGAGAGAGAGAGAGAGAGAGAGAGAGAGAGAGAGAGAGAGAGAGAGAGAGAGAGCTTGACACCCCCTACTATGTTTATTAATTTAGCATAAATAATCTTTGAATTTTGCTAATTCTGCAGAATAATTTTCCCAATAAAATTTTTTTAATTTTCCAAGTCCCGCAACCAAAATTATTATTTTTGGGACAGGATCGAAGATTTAAAAAAATGTATAAAAGCCACGAATACGAATTTGTCAGAATTGTAAAAAATATCTTTTTACTCGTCAAAATAAAAAAATTCCGATTTTTCAAAAATGTTTCAACGCGCCATCTTGAAATATTATTTTGGGCTTGTATTAGCGATAACGTACTTGAAAAATTTACGTCAAAAATATTAACCATATACGAGGCACATTTTTTAAAATTGCTCAACTAACCCGCCCAAAATTTAAATTATTTTATCGCGGGGTGAGCATTTTCTTAAATATTTTCCATGATTGCTTCGAGTAGTCCTCGAGAGCGTCGAAGAAGAAGGAGAGAGGAGGATAAGCGTTCGGTCGCAAAAAAAAAAAAACATTTATACTCCGAGATATACCGGACTTTACGAACGGGGGTCATCGCTGGGCTCTCTCTCTCCCTCGATTGGATGAGAATTTTTTTGCTTCTTTTTCTTTTTCCCATACCCTGTCTCTCGTAATTTTTTTCGTTTGTTTTACTTTCGAAACTCACGCACATTTCTTCGTGCTACATTCGTGCGTGTGTCGCTGTCAAAGAAAAAAAAACATGGAAGAGGGAGAGAGAGACAGCAGGAGAGAGATAAGACTGTTTTACCGACGCTGTCTCGTTACCGGTGGCCCCAGCGTCTAATCTCTCGTAATTCTTCGTCAATTTCTTTTTACTCTCACCGCGTTTTTTTTCCAACCCCCTTAAATCAACTATAAATAACATATATATCGCTGGCGTTTATCAACCTGAGAACGACCTCGTGTATACTTTTTCCTTGTACGTATCTCCACCGATATAAACCCGCGATATATAAAATGTACCTAACCTGTGCGTATAAGACTCTTAAAAACCAAAATGGCGTCGGAATATCGTTTTCAACACGCAAAATTGTGCACCGTACGTCTTTTTGTTTCTCAACAACTCGTATGTAAATATACTACGCTGCTAAAAAAAACAAAATGGCGACATCGTAGCATCCCTAACCTGCAAAATTATATAAGTTACGCCCTTGAGACTGTAAACCACGAGAATATGTACACAAAGCAGCTAAAAAAAAAACGGCGACATCCCAGCGTCAAATTACAGGAGTTACGCCCTTGAGCTTGCAATCAGTTTGAATGTGTATACAAAACTGCTAAAAAACAAAATGGCGACGTCCTAGCGTCCCTAACCTGCGAAATATTACAAGCTACGCCCTTGCGACTTTGAGCCACGTGAACGTGTATAGAAAACCGTTAAAAAACAAAATGGCGTTACCCTAGAGTCTCTAGCCCGCGAAATTAAACAAGTTACGCCCTTGAGCCTGCAACCAGCTTGAAAACGTGTACAAAACTGCTGAAAAACAAAATGGCGTTATTCTAGCGTTCCTAACCCGCTAAATTATGCAAGTTGCGCCCTTGCGCTTGTAAGCAGCTTATATACCATATAAATTGGATACATGTACTTATATCTATATATAAGCGTCGTCGTCTGACTTCAGGGTAGCTTTACCCTCGCGGGCGGGCAACGGGTTGATTGCACTAGCACTGCGAGTTCTCTCTTCCCCTCACCGCCCCTCCCGCGCTTTCCTGACGCTCTTGGAAATTCTCCATTTCTCTCTCCACTCATTTTGTCCTCTCTCTCTCTCTCTCTCTCTCTCTTGCACACATCACGCTATTTTCATCTCTTTCGCTTTTTTCTCCTTCCCTCGTCGACTCACCCGCACAGTAAATCCATCTCTCTCCCTCCCTCTCTTTCTCTCATTACATCCCCCCCTCTTCTCCTCTTTCTCCCACTACGGATCACGTTCGTTCCGCAGCAGAGTCCCACTATATAGCACAGAGTGCTTCGTGTCTCGCGTCTCCCTTTCCCTCGCAGTTTTTGTATGGGTTTCTCGCTCCCGAGCGCTCGCTCGGCGAGCTCGGCAGTTGTGTCGACCGCCCCCCCTGCGCCTCTCGAGCCAAGCCGTTTGCTCGTCGAGCGAGAGGGGCTCGTGGGAGACGTGGTAGGAGTTGCCATAGCAACGCCCTCAGGAGTAATACTCTATCTATCTCTCTCTCTCTCTCTCGCTCGCTCGCGCTCGCGCCGCGCTCGCTTTGTCCCCTGCGTTCGACTGTCCTCTATCTCTCTCACTCGTTGTCCTCTTCGCCCTCTCCCCTCCACGTCAGCCGGTCGACCAGCGCCCTGCTCAGCCTCGCCAGCCAACATATACAGGCTGATTCACGTTACAAAATTTCGAAAACTTTCTTCCACGTTTGTTTTATCGTTCCACGCGAGAATAAAAAAAAAAACCTGTGCCGATTCAACTCTCCTTTCTGCCTCGTAATGATAATTTCTAAAATCCATTGTATTTTCCGAGCAATATAAATTTAACATCCGAAAGGAAGAAAAATGGAGTACAAGAATATAAAAAAATGTAATTTTGAAATAAGTACATGCAGTTTACTCTTGAATAAAAGATAAAAAAATGAAAAAAATCATAGAAGAAAAAATTTTATGCGAAAGTTTTTTATCATTTTTGGACGAAAAATTTTGAATGATTTTATTGTTAATATTTTAATGATAAAATTCTACTGCTGATCAAAAAACCGAATTTTATACGATTCTGTACTTCAAGCAGTAATTCATCCCTTGTTGATATTTTTCAAATTTTTTAAATATTATGTCGACTCCAAAATTGCAATTTTTTTCATTACCAAAATTTCAAAAATCATATATCTTAGAATTTTTTCAACAATTTTAATTTACTTTTATCTTGTCCGTCTCAACATTAACAATAATTTCAAAAAAATCAAGAAATACCTCACAGTAGATATTTAAAAAAAAAAATCTACAATCGAAATTTTCAAAAGGCTCGTATGAATCGAGCGGTACCGCGCCATCAAGAATCCTCTCTCTCTCTCTCTCTCTCTCTCTCTCTCTCTCTCTCTCGTTCGCTCGACGTATAGATTTTCCGTTGGGGCTAAGGGATGGTCGGACGCGAGTGAGGGAGAGAGAATGAGAGAGAGAGAAGTTTTAGTTTTAGCAGCCAGGCAGCAGCATGAGGAAAAGGAGGAGGGGAGAGGGCGAGTCTGAAAAACGCACCTCTTCTCGTCGAGACTCTGAGCGGTGGAGGGTGGGGTGGGGGGTTGAAGAGAAAGAGCCCAGAGAGCCGTAATGGAGAAACGGGAGATGAGGAGCAAAAGAAGCAAGGGGCGGAGGAGCGCGTTCGGTTTTTTTCTTTTTCGAACGAGAAAAAGGAGAACGACGAAAGAGTGAGAGACGGAGAAGCTTGAGAGAGTGAGCGCGGGAGATGGTGAGGAAAACGAAAAAAAAAGACGAAGAACGAAAATGAGAAAGAGAGATATGAAAGGGAGAATTTCGAGCTTGCAAGAATATGCGAGATGCTATTTTTTTTTTCATTCTCCGAATCTTCTGTTTTTTGTTTCACTCTCAGAGAGCGTAAGGGATGAATTTAATAAGCGATGCGATATTTTTTCCAAAAAGGGAAAAAAACTAAGATGATAAAGTTCCTGGAAAATTTTCGACTTTTTTTGCATCGATAAAATTCGATTGAAAATCGACTTTGATTCGAATCCCGCGAAAAATATGTTGCATGTCCTCGAAATATTTATAGAATTAAAAAATTTATTGAATATTTACGCCTACTTAAGAGTGGTTTAGAACATCCTAAGGGAGAATATTGCAAAAAAAAATGTAAAATTTACGTGGAATAGCCCATACGTATAAATTTAAAGCGATACCGTTTTTTAGGGGTGGTTTAGAACGTGGGGAAACAATATTGCAACAAAATTTTAAAAAATTTGCAATTTACGTGAAATAGCCCATACGTGTAAAATGAGAGCATTACCCCTACTTAAGAGTGTTCCAAAACAAGGTTGCATCTAGGATGAGGAGATTGTGCCGGTTGCCCCGAAGGGCCTCTCTCGCTCGCGAACATTTAAACACACTGTTATACATACAATATATATGTATATAGAGAGGGATATATTATTGCACGGGTGATTATCGTCGTGTAGGATGCTTGCGCGGGTTCCAAAGCCACCGAGGATCATGCCGAGAATTAGAGAGCCGCCGACCGTCGCAATGGCAACATCCTGACCGCCGAGCGAAAAACGAAAAAAAAAATTACAACGTCGAAAAAGTTACCGTCACATATGTATCTCGTATTTGACTCTTCGAGGGACGAAATTGAGAGCAAAAATAGTATAATTCTTGCAATAAAAAAAATCAATTTTGAAATTTTTTTTAGATGAAAATACTTTCCGGAAACATTGAATAATTCTATTTTTCAATTATAAATTTTTTTTTATGAATTCTGGTGAAAACAATTTTTTAGAATTTTTTTTCAGCAGCCAAAAAGTTGTTTTGAAAAAAAAAACTTTCCAGTGCAAAAAAATACGCTGAGATTTATAAGGTCAAATTTTTGCAGAATTTTGTATCGACAATTAAAAAAGATATTTCGATAAATAACTTTGCCAATGCGTGAAAAGTGCTGCCGCTGAAAGGATTGGATCATCGATCAATTTTGCTCTCTTTTTTACCCACAGAGTGCACGATTCGGGAGTTGTTTTTGCATCGGGCAACGTCGAGGTTGGAGGGCGCGCGATGTCTGTCTGTTTTCGCTACTGTTTGCTTGCCTCGTATATATATATATGTAATGCACATCGGTGAATCGTTTTCTGCCTCGCACAAGTCTCCCTCACTCTTGCATTCTCGTTCGGTTTATTTTTCCCGCTCGCTCGCGCGATAGATAACCTATCGGTCGTACGTGTTTAGGGCGCGGGGAAGCTTCGCGAAAAAAAAACAACAAAACCGACCGAAGAAAAAGAAGTATAAAATGAAGAGAGACGAGGAGGAAAAAAAACTGCATATCCACGACTTGCGAATTTCAAAGAAGCAAACACAGAACTTTGGCTGCTCGATGCGGCAGAGTTACGTGATCGCGCTCACAGTATACACACATGTACGGGGTATTCCGTGTAAAATCGACCAATCTTTTTCAACTTTTTTTCTAACTTCTTCTCGAAGAATTTTTTTTAAATTATATTTTGCATACTCTAAATTTGTTTGTGGACTTTTTTATCGGAAATCAACCGGGAATCACATAGAAAACATAGAAAGAAGAAGAATTTCTCTTTCGAATCTAAAATTACCCTTAAAATTCGTTTTTTTTTGCTTTTTCACGTTTTTTTATTATTTTTAGTCCGGATGCTCGAAAGCGTCATCTGTTGGCGAACGAAGAGGTGTGCAAAGAGTAAGAGAGAGAAAAGAAGACGAAAACGAAGGGTGAGAGAGAAATCGTCCGATCTCGTCGAGGAACGAGGAGTGTATCCGTTCCTCTTGTCCGTGTGAAACTGGTTTGGAAGGATGTGACGCACACACGTGTAAACTCACTTGTATACAGATATATATATATATATATATATATATTTAAAAAAAGAAGAAATAAAACTTCAGAACGCCTGGAATACACCTTGAATATTCTCGTGGCAAGAAATGAGGAGTAAAAAAGCGAAAAAGCCAAACAAAACCGAGCGAAAGACAGAAGTCTCTTTCGCATCTGACAGGAGGGAAAAAAAACCAATATGGCGTCGAAAATTCGATCGACAGTCGACTCAAACTCCCTGCAACGTTGACAAAATTACCAAACATAAAAAAATGCCTCAATATATATAAAAAAAAAAAAAACATTCAAGCATCAAGAATTAAAACCCGAGATTAGGTAATCGTGCTATTAAAAAAAGTTCATCTAACCTAAAAATGTTTTTTTTTTTCAAGCAAAAAGATCAAAATTAGAGGAATTTTAGAGCAAAACCGAGAAAAATAATGAGGAAACAATGAGGAAAAATCGACCAGACGGAGATTAAGGGAATCTGCGAAAAAGAATGGTGGGATATCAAATTTTTTGCTTATCTATGTACAACATACAAATGAATGGGGGGAGAGGTGAGGGATGAAGAGGGGGAAAAGTAGAGAAAAGAGAAATGTGCAGATAATTTCTGAAACGTTCGGTTATGACGAACGGATAAGCAAATGAGGGAAGGGAGAAATGGGGTATTAAGGGGGGCGGGGGTTGCCGTGAATGTGATGCGAGTTGGGGTGGAGGGGGTGGGGGGGGGGTGGACAGTGGTAGGTTGCAAGCTAGTGTGTTTCACTGTACAAAGAGAAAATCCTACATCGATATATATATATATATATATATATATGATATATACACACACAGATATATTCACGTGTACATATATGAAGCAGGGGCAAAATGAAACACATTGTGTACCGGCAATAAATTTTTTCCTCTTGTATTTAAAGGATGTAACAGGTAAAAAAAAAGGAAATCAATTTTTTCAAATATATTGAAAATATTTTTTTGTTCAAAATATTGAACATACCGTTTATACGCTTAATATATTTTTGCATATATTTCTCATATGAAAATATATTTCCCATAATATAAATCTCTGAATTTAAGAGCGAAAAATATATATTTTGCTTGTAAGTCATATGTTCAATATATTTAAATATATCAAATAGATTTCGAAATAAATATAAAAATTACATAGTATATGAAAATTCCTTTCAAAAAATTACCTGCAATATATTATCACATAAATATATTCATGTACGGGTAAAACAATGTGTCCCAAATTCTAACGAACAGGATTCGTGGGATACCCGCGAAATTCGAGCGTTGGTAATGGCATAAACGTACAAGCTATACAGACTGGAAAAGGATGATGGGTTGTAGATCAGAGAGAGAAAGAGAGGGGGGGGGCGGGGGGAGAAAGCTCTGTGCAGCGATATAACCAGCTCATTCTAAAATACAGCGTACACAGGCTCTCCTCTCATTTCATCCCCTAGCTAAATGCGCACACACACACAAAACACTACACGAAAATCGCCCTAAAATCAAAAGGTCGTAACTAACACGATATTCAAAATCCGCAGTCATCCGTTTGGCGCCTTTTTGTTTCCCAGCAAGATGCGATATATCATACATATATCAGTACCCCCCCTCCCCGAGTCATCCCCCAGTCGGTTGCATCCCCAAACTCGCGTTCATACATGGCGTCCTTTCATCGGGCAAAAGGGCGTAACCGTCGCCATTTTACCTCGAAATCCTCGATAGTCGAGACTCTCTGTGCGTCAGCAGTTATCGGTCTATCAACTGTACATATGTACGTCTCGGCGACCCTTTATATACACGCGCAGGCACATATGTGCGTGTATATATATATAAATACAGGGAGAAATGTACATGCCACGTCATAGTTCGGTGCGACGTGTACGAATGGAGGGGGGGGGGGCGCGGAAGGGGGTGCGCGAGAGGAAGGATGAGAGTTGCCCCATTCTCCCGTTGAACGAGGGTTGGAGGGTTGGCAGTGATGCTGACGCCATGTATGCTCCAGGGAAGGGAGAAGTCGATGGAAAATGGCGGTGGCCCGACAGCATAGGCGAGGGTGGTTTTTGGGGGTTGGTTGCCTGTGAAGGGATGAAAATAACTCGTATGTGTGTGTTTGTACGAAAACACAATATATCTGGACATATGTTTCACATGTAAATTATTCAAAATATATCAAACACCTATTTTCAGTTTTTGATATATCAATATCAATAGCTTTTGATATACATCAAAAATATTCGTATATGAATTATTTTGGCTCGCATGTTTTCATGGAGACTCAGCGATATATATCGAATACCCGAATTTTTGAAGAAAATATATCGAATATACTCGAAATATATTCCAGACAGGAGACGCATGTACTTCATTTCCGTGTGTAATTGAAAGTGTATATGCAATATGTTTTCACCATGTCTTTGATATAGCAATGATATATCTAATGAATATATCATTGATACCATTAGTAATATATCAAATATTCAACTTTTGGAAACAAATAAATGTATGATATATTTCCAGTATCCTCTTCCAATATCTGGAATATATTTTTCTGCATATATTTATCATATATTTGGCAATATATTTGTAGTGTGTTCTTGATATATCCGTGATATATTATCCATCTACATATATTTAACACCCTTTTGACGATATATCTAACGAAAATCAACCTTTCAGATCTGTAAAACTTTGGATTGGGCATATATTTCAAGTATATCAAATATATTATATATATTTAATATATTCGAAATATGTTCTGGACAGGAGACGCATGTACTTCATTCCCGTGTGTGTAGAATTGAAAGTGTATCTGCAATATATTTTCACTATGCCTCTGATATATCAACGATATATTTAATGAATATATGATTGATATCATTAGTGATATATCAAATATTCAGCTTTTGCAAAAAATAATAATAAATGTATGCTATATTCCCAGCGTCCTCTTCCAAAATCTGTAATATATTTTCCTGCATTATATTTATCATATATTCAGCAATATATTTCCAGTGTGTTCTTGATATATCCGTGATATATTATCCATCTACATATATTCAACACCCTCTTGACGATATATCTAACGAAAATCAACCTTTCAGATCTCTAAAACTTTGGATTGGGCATAAAATATATCAACTATATTATATACACTTGATATATTTGAAATATGTGCTGAATATAGGACGCATGTGTATCCTATAATACGCAGACATACGGGCACAGTGGCGGCTCGTTTTGACGCTGAAGGCGGATGGATGGAGGGTTGTAAAAGCCTTCTTGATAAAGGGGATGAGAATTCAGAGGGTTGTCGGGGGGAGCATCGTGGGAGGGGATGGAGCGGCCGTTCGATAGCGAGAGCTCGGCGCACGTGGAGTACGTCGGTGCTTCAACGAACCGCCGTCGTGGCGCCAAAGTCCCTATTAAACCCTCCATACCCCCCCCCCCCCCCCCGCCATGGATATAAACCACCCCCTGTCGACCCCCCACCCCATCCCACGGCGCCCCACTCTCTCTCACTCTCTAGCAGCGCCACTCGCTTGCCCGGTCGCCCACCCACCACATCGTCACTGACGTCTCCTTGCCGCAATATATATGTATATACGCATATATTTATGTGTATATATCCATATACGAACCCATATATTTTGATATATATATATATATATATATATGGCTATGCATGTATGAAATACGTGGACTTGTATGCGAGGGTTTGCAACTCGAATTTCCACCCTCTTCTCCCACCCCCGACGCCCCCCCTCCCACCTTCAACCCCTAGTTTTTACTCCCCGAGCTTTCCAGCATCGAGCGCAGGCGTCTAACTTACTTAAAGGACACTGACTCCTGGTTGGTGATGGATAGAGACAAAAGATGGAAATCGAGAGAGAATGGGGGTGGAATATATATATATATATATTTTTTTTTGTTGAATTTGTTATACTTATATAGTGGAGTTACCTTCATAGACTGCACAATTCTGCAAGCACTTCCGGTCCGTCTCTCGTTTTTTTTTCTTGGCTACTTTTTTGGCTCTCGAGTTACTTCGTCGATGCACATATTAATTGCGAGAATTCGGAATGGAATATTTGAACAAGAGGTATTTTATGCTTGGGGCGAATTTTAAATTTTTCCACGTCATTTTTCAATTATTTATTTAAAGATGAAGATATCTGGGGTAAACAGTGACGCCAATAATTGAAAGGGTTGATATTGGAGAGTTTGGCTGTTTGTTGTTTTTTTTAATTTTTGAAAAATAAATGAAATTAAATTTTTGTACTTGTTTGGTTCTTTGTTTATTTGTTTATTTGTTTCATAAATTTTTATCGCAAATATCAACGGCTTTGAATAAATATTACATTACGATTGAATTAGATCGATTTGAAAATAAATGCTACTGGTAGTAATTTTTTTTTTCGTTTTTTTTTCAAATCCAAGTATGCAAATATTGAAGGTAAATATTTGATCACCTGTATTATCTATAATGACAATTATGCTCGCATCGAGCACAATCAGCACGTTGAGAGCACATCAGAGTCGACTTTATGGCAACCCAGAAAAACAAATATTGACGTTATCATCGATGCGATAATAAAACGATCGATACACCATAATTTCTGTGAGAAAAAAATTGTGATTATCAAATATTGAAAAATTTGTCATCAACCTTTTTTTTTATTTCATCACCGTGATGTTCAACCCAAAGACACAAATACTGAGATAACTTTAAAAAATTCATGATTCAAAATTCAAATTTGGAAAGATTATCATAAATTATTTGTTTAGTTTTTGTACGGTAATTTTTGCGATTAAAAAATTTTATATTAGTGATTTCTCGTCGAGAAACACGTTTCGATACAATATTTTTATGTTTCATTTTGCGAAAATTCGAAAACTCTGTCTAGTTCAATATGCGCGTTACGTAATTCCAGCAATTCCAGCAAACTCCGAGGAGAGCATAACGATGGAGTCGAGAGGCCAGAGGACGGGAGGTGGAGGAGAGGGGGAGAGATATGAACGAGCACGTTGATGAAGGCTCGAGTTTACGATGAAAACGTTGTCATCGTCAATGTACGTCGACATTTGCGACTCGCAGGAAAGAAGAAGCGAAGGAGGGGGAAGCAAAAATACCAAGAACAAATTTCTACCGACGTCAACTCGTTGCTGTAACTTCGTTAAGAAGACTCGTCAAGTTTTCACTTATCCTACATTTTGTTTTCTAAACACAAAATTTTTTTCAAATTCAAAACGAGGAAATCGTATCATTTAAAAAATAAGAATTAAAAAAAAATAACTTTAATTGTCTTGACTCTTTTTTTTAAATTAAACAAAACATATTTCCAGACGATCCAAGTTTTCGAACGATTACAAAAAGACTTCGGCGAATTGCGTTTTTAAAGGACGTTAAAAAATTTCGGCAAAAAAAAAATTTAATAAAAGCTAAACAATTTGGCAATCTGCGTGGAATGCCCCATACATCTGTAAATCGTTGAAAAATGCGGAAGCAAAGGCAGAGGAGAAATGCCAATGGGAATATAACAGTCGCTGGAGAAAAGAGGAAAAAAAAATGATCGGGCCCCCTCCGTCGGAGAAAGACGAAACTTGAAATCCTCTCGAGGTTACGTCTCCTTACTGGTTTATCTCGATCTTCCCGTACTCCAAGCACACATATACGTGTTTACAGCAAGATTGAGAGAGAGAGAGAGAGAGAGAGAGAGAGAGAGAGAGTGATCCATGTGCGCCTAGCGTACGAGAAAATCGCACCGGGTTTGCGGGGATATCCTCGGAATGCACTTGTTACTGAATGAAACGGGGAAAAAAGAACGGGAGAAGAAAAAAAGAAAAGAAACGAGACGCTGGAAGCTTCGCGACACACGAACGCGAGAAGATAGATCGAGGGGATAAGAAAGGAGAAAAAAGGAAGAAAGAAAAAAAACGGAGAGTGTTGTTTCCACGTATTTACTCCTCGATACGTGCATATGGCTCTGCACGCGGATCTTTCGTGGACACGAGCGAAGAGGGAGAAAGAAAGAGCGAGCGAGAGCTGTGCACAGCGCGGCGGCACATTTGCATATGATAAACACTCGTCCCCCACTCCTCGGTCGCCGCTTAGCGCGAGAGTGGGGGAGAGGGTCTCGCTCGTCATCGTGCGAAGCGCCGCGCTCTCTCTCTTTCTAAGATCAGCAAGAGCTGCCACCTGTGAAGAGACGCGTGAACATTTTTGACTCGTCATCGCAAAGAGAAAGATAAATAGAGATCGAGATTCGAGAGTTCAAGAAAAAATTTCGACAATCGGCCATAAATGTTCGTCCGTTGTAAGCGCTGAAAAATTGTAAAAATTGTCAGAAAAAAAGGTACTTCGAAGAGATTGATTTTCGAGGCGTCTCTGTGAGACGATAAATTGTGGCGTCCGCGAGCGTCGGATCGACAGTAACGACTGACGGGTTTGAAGAAAACGCCGATAGAGCGAGCAAATAACTTCGACCGTCGAACGTGCGACGAGGGTATGTGAGAGAGAGTGAGGATCGAGACGTGGAAAACTGTACGCGTGGCGCCTCGAGGGAGAAGAGAGAGAGAGAGAGAGAAGGAACTGTAAAGCTATAGAGAAGAAAAAAAAGCGAAAAGAGCAAAGAGGGAGGTCGACGTGGGGGTGGACGCGTGCCATTCGATATATCGTGGCGGGGGACTGAGAATTCGCAGAAATCGTATACCAGTATCGTGATGCTATAACTATATGTATAGTGATGTTAGCATAGCAGTCAAACTCAATTTCCTTATATAATATATAAATATATGATGTATACGTATAATAAATTTCTATATTATAAAATTGTTACCACTGTGTTTACCGAATCGAGCGACCCCTCATAAGTTACGTTCAAAGCCCTGACCCCTCATAAATTAATTTCAGGGTCCTCGATCCCTCATAAGTTTAGAGGCCCCGCATAAGTTATAACCTGAGTTTTTCACAATTCAAGTCCTACACATCTGACCCCTCATAAGTTAATTTCTGATCCATTCCTCCTCATAAGTTAAATCCAAAGTCCTGATTCCTCATACATTAATTACAGCGTGCTCGATTCCTCGTAACTTAAGTGGGCCCGCATAAGTTATAACCTGAGCTTTTCAAGAGTCCTACGAATCCGACCCCTCGGAAGTTAATTTCTGGTCCTTTCCTCCTCATAAGTTGAATAATGTTGAATTACCACCGAGACTACCGAATTGAACGACCCCTCATAAGTTAATTCCAAAACCCTGATCCCTCGTACATTAATTTCAGGATCCTCGATCCCTCATAAGTTAAGTAGTCCCGCATAAGTTATAAGCTGAGCTTTTCACAATTCAAGTCCTACGTATCTGACCCCTCATAAATTAATTTCAGGGTCCTCGATCCTCATAAGTTAAGTAGCCCCGCATAAGTTATAACCCGAGCTTTTCACAAGTTCTACGACTCTGACCCCTCATAAGTTAAGCTCCGGGTTTCTGACCCCTCATAACTTAAGCACACCAAACTAAACACACCCCTGATATGTATAAATATATTTATATCGAATATAAATATATATTTATGTTTTTATAACCTTTTTTCTAACCTATTGTATTCGTTTAAAAAAAAAATGTATTGAAACTAAATAGATCGGCTAATTTCAGAAAATATTTCAAAAAAAAAAAAATAACATTAAAAATGTGTGAACAGATTAATATTTATAAAAATAAGGAACCTTGCTCATAGGATTTTCCGCGTCGCTCCGCGAGCGCTGGAAATGTCAACAAATAAACAAGTTCAGAAAAACGTGGCCAGTTGAAGTCCAAGAGAGAGCGAGAGAGAGAGGGATAGAGAGAAAAATATGCGTCGAGCCGTCCTTAAAAAATAGCCGGTTCGCGTTTCCACGTGGCGCTCAGCGTGCCCCGCTCTTTGCGGTTCTCCATCCATCTCCTCCCTCTCGCTGTCAGCCCCCTCTTTTGTCCCTCTAACGTATTTGCGACAATATCTCTATCTCTCTCTCTCTCTCTCTCTCACGCTCCATCTTCCCCTTCCGCGTTTATCTCTCTTCCTCGTTTTTTTTTCCCACCGATAGGTAAACGAGAGAGGGTAAACACAAACTGTCCACTGTCACCTGTTGTCTCAACCCCTCGCCCCCGCCCCTCGGCCCATCGCCCCCCCTCCCCTTCTCCTCGCCTCCGTGAATGCCTCGTGCGCTCAGTCAATCGCGGACACGACCCGGGTAATATATAACACACTTTTACTACTGTGCAAACAAAATAAGATTCATTCATTCTCCGAACGTTGATTTTCGTCACGAAAAATTACACCTCGGTGTAAACTCTGTTTTTTTTTTATTTTCACACCGTCAATTGCCAAATTAACGACTCTGGCCTTTGAACTGCAGGTAGCAAATTTATTCCGTAATATTTTTAAAGAAAAATTAATTTTTTTTTTTTTAATCTGGGTTATGTCCCTATGACGTCATTTGTTTTTGGGCTGCAATTTGGGTATTCTTTTGGCGCGTAAATTCAAACGAGATGAAAAAATTAATCAATTTGGGATTGAATTGATATTTTTATTGTGCACTTTTTTTATGATATATTAATATATCATATAAATATTATTCACTTGTAATATATATATAATGCTGACGTTTGTTTCAACAAATATTACAAAATGTCTTCGAATTATGCAGGTTTTTTCTTTCTCGTCTTTTGTGTTCATCGTAATGGGATTAACGATTGTATGGGGCATTTCATTGAAAAAAATTAGTTTCGTAAATAAGACGGATATTTGAAAAATCCAATTAAATTGCGAGTATCAAATCTCGGATCCACTCAAAATTTCACATTTTCGTGTACTCCAAAAAATGTTAATCAAGAAAAAATGTTGAAAAAGAACGAACGTATTCGAAAATCTGAATTTCCGTCGATTCAAGACAGAATGTCGCGTGCATGCCAAAGGGGTTGAAAAAGTAAATCGAGTCGAGACAGAAAGAAGGAAGGAGGCTCGAAACTTTCGAGTGGGGTCAATGAAATTGCATTTTGAGGGTAGCGGCGGAGGGGTGTGTTTTTAAGCCCCGGTTTGCGGGTCAAGGACACCTTTTTTTACGGGGGCAACTACCATCTGTATTTATATGGCTGCGAAATAAAAAAAAATCAAATAAAATGAAACAGAGCCGGGTGCACTATACTGCTATAAAAATCGTGGGAGAGCGAGAGAGCAAAAAAGCGGTGACAAAACCGACACAGCTGGTCTGAGAGGGGGGAGGGGGCGGGGGGGGGGGGCGAAAGGTCCCACCTGCGACTACACTTTTCTCCCTCTCTCTCTCTTGCTCTATATGTGCCGTTGCGAATTTACAAAACCACAATGGAGCGAGCTTAACCAAGGGAGTGAGAGAGACTGAGGAAAATAGATATAGGAGAAAAGAAAGAAGTTGTATTCCCCCTCTATTTTCGCGCCAGCGCGACAGGTACCATTATTATTCTTCTTTCATTACCACGAGGCTGCTTACCCGACAAACAGCGTCTGCGTAATAGGCCTTTCTCTCTCTCTCTCTCTCTCTCTCTCTCTCTCTCTCTCTCTCTCTCTCTCTCTTGCAGCTACGCTAAACGGTGGGTGGCGTGCAAATTAGTCGGTCACTCGCACAAAGGAGAGTCCCGCTGTGGTTTCCATCAAGAGAGAGAGAGAGAGAGAGAGAGAGAGAGAGAGAGAGAGAGAGAGAGAGAGAGAGAGAGAGAGAGAGAGAGAGAGAGCGCGAGAGAGAGTGTGTGAGCGAAATGAAAACTATAAGGGGTGGGGGTTTGGCGCCGAGTTTACAACTAATGTACATTATGCGAGATGAAACACACCGAGAAGGGGCGGGGGGAGGGGAGGGGGCGTAGGAGAGTATAAAAGCTTGCCGGAGGTTCATTTACCAAGTGCACGCTTCTGTCTCTCCCCTCACTCCTCTTGCCAGCCCCCTCCTGATGCTTGTATCTCAATTCTCACGGTTTGTTTACATCGTGTGTACATTTAGCACGATATACACGAGGCGCGTGCCAGTCATTCGATCACGTTGCGTCACAAGTGTGATTGATCTGCACCGGACATTGATCTTTTTCCTTTCTCACACAGGAAGAAGCGAGTTCTTGAAAGTTTCTCCTTCACTATGTTCAGAGTGTGAGGGAATGCGCGTCGATGAATTTGTAATTTTTTTTTTCATTGACGAATAATGGTTAATTAAATTTATTGAAGGAATAATCGATATTGAGCAATTTTTTGTTTCCATGGTGAGAAAAATAATGGATGATGAAAGAAATTCCATTGTCCATCGTAATAATGGATAACTAAAAACAATGGACTTTATTCTCCGTTATCGAAGTAATGAATAATACAATTTCGTGCATTACAAATTATTTGATAGCAGGTAATGGAGTTTTTTTTTTAATTGAACCATTATTTTTGCTTCCTGATAAAGGTAATGGAGTTTTTTCATTTTTATTATTGACCATTATTTTTGCTTCCTGATAAAGCTTTCTCCTAACGGAAATTTTATGCAGTCGTGTACCATGTGAAAAAAATGTCTACGAATAACATTTCTACGAAAAATATTTTTTTCTCTGATTTTTTCTGTTAAAAAAGCGACCTTTCCGTCGGTCAAAATAATTATACTTTTTGAGAGTAACACATTTACTGTATTTTTTTTTCTGAAAGTACATATATTCAGCTATACAACCCCGAAAGAATTTTATTTTTACCTCAAAATTTGTTTTAGTTATGATTTTTTTAACGCGAATCCTTTTTTCCTCGATTTACGGTTACATTAATTGTTGTAAAAAAATTTGTTTACTGTAAATGGTTAAATAAATGATTGGATCATGGAAAAAAATGTTATAAAAGTAATTCAGAATTTTTTCATATTTATTTGAGGTTTTTTTCTTAGAAAAAAGGAGGATTAAAAATGTTTGTCTGATGTTTGTGTCTCGGTTCATTCTCGACCCGGACAATAATATTGCACCCATTCAAGGGATTGATGTCGCAGACATTCTTAAACTAGACATTAGCTGACACTTGATAACAAACTGAGCACGTGCGCGACAATTCTCTTGGACTGTCTGAGCAAGATCGATCTCTCTCTCTCTCTTTCTCTCCTTCATAAACTGTACATTCTCTCTCTCTCTCTCTCTCTCTCTCTCTCTCTCTCTCTCTCTCTCTCTCTCTCTCTCTCTCTTTCACTCACTCGTTCATTCTCAGGGAAGCACGTGGGATCTCAATTGTCCCCCCTCTCGCGGTAACGGTTTACCATCGATATAGTACAAAATTATATACACTATATTGGAAAGGTGGGGCAAAATGGCCACCATAAGAAGATAACGGAGTTGGAAAGCTATGCATAATGATGTTGAAGTTTGCATCTTCCAAACGCAACGGAAGTTTTCTTTTTCGTTTAAACTATTGTTTACCTGATTTTTTTTTGTCTAGAACCCTAAATAGTTAATGGAGATCCCAAAAAACATTGAAACCTTTTTTCACTTTGAAAAAACATCTTCAAGGGTTGTTAATTGAAAATAAAACCTATTGTCGCTGCATTTCATCGTTCATCGATAAAAACCGTTTTTATCCATTAGATTGGGCATTGAAAAAAAAATTCTGGGGCATAATGGACAGCCGCTAAATTTTTTTTTTTTTCAATTCAAGTGAACGAAGAAAAACGTTGGAAAAACGATTTTCTTCGCTTCTCACATTACCTCAATATCCAAGATACTTGGACCAAGCTGCTTGGCGTATTTGTGCAATTAAATTTTTGGCGAAATTCAATACAAATCGTAGTTGCATTTTCCAATATTTTTATTTGAAAGATTATGGAGGTGGACCATTTTGCCCCCACTTCCCCCTTCTAAGGACTGCAGTATAGTCTTATCGAAGAATTCGCGACGCTGGAAGATCATGAAAGAAAGAGAGAGAGAGAGAGAGAGAGAGAGAGAGAGAGAGAGAGAGAGAGAGAGAGAGAGAGGAATAAGCAGCTAGGATACCGTTACAACTAACGCGGCTCGCAACGCCTAGCGTGCAAATTTCTCTATTATCCCCCCCCCCCCCTCCAAAACCGGATTAACATTGTGAAGGAAAAAGCTCAACAATCCTCCATTGAATTCAAATATGACAATTAGAAGCAAAAAATGAATGAAAAGAAATTGCCGGAAGAATTTGCGCGTTTTGCGTTTTAAGGGGGCAGATTCTATAAAATGTAGTCAATCTTTTTAGAAAAAGATATTTTCCTTTTGTTTTGATTTTTATCCTTTTCTCCCTCCGTTGTAAAATAGAGAACGTGTGTCTAGTATTTTTTGGTAGGAAATTTAACTACTTCACGGTTATTGGAACGCGACGGAAATTTAAATGCATTTTGCGACGGTTTTCTATATATATAGAGAGAGATGCATGTACATGAATGGAGAAGCTCACGCGATTGAAATTTAATAGAGAACTATGCGTAGTATTGATAACGTAAACAAAACAGAGAAATATATATATATATATATATATATATATATATATATATATATATATATATATATATATATAATATGTATATATTGGCGGAAATAGTAAAACGAGGTCATTGGAATCGTTTCCGAGATCCACGTGTTTCTCACTCTTTCCTTTCTCTCCCTTTCTCTCTCTCTATCTATTCCCTATTCTCTATCCATTCGCAGTCCTCTAGTGTCTAAATAGTGAACCCGGAATGCGACATACGCTACTATATCCCATAGAAATATCGGTAATTTTGTAGAAATTAGTCTTGAACGTTTGTTCTGTAATTAACAGTTTAAAAAAACTTGAAAAGTAGATTTAAAATAATAACAATAATAAAAAAATATTGATAAAAAATGTTAGAAAATTAATTTCTGTATTCATATTAATTTTCTACATGATTGACGCATTTGTAAATTTTTTCAAAATCGTAGAATTACTTCGGACAACTTTTCAAAAAAATTTTATTCTGGGATCTTAAAAAAAAACCGATTAAATTTTTGTCTGCAAAAAATGCCAGGAAAAAAATGTAGATTCAAGGAGTATGAAAAATAAATAAATAAAATATCAGACAATTTGTGATGTAAACATTTCTTCCCATCATCACAATGTCGTGTTATGAAAAATCAACAGTGAAGGTTTTTTGCAAATTTGGATTTAAAAAAAATGTTAAAATGCCGTCTCGGAACAAAAAAGTATTCCACAAAGTTTCATTTCTGCATACATGAATTTCCATACAGCGAAAAAAAGAGAAACAGAGAGAGAGAGAGAGAGAGAGAGAGAGAGAGAAAGAATACAATGCACATTGACCCGGTGAAACGGTCGTTGCACAGGTGAAACGATACCGAGAGCAACCTTCGTAAAACACAACAAGCCGTAAATCATATAGCCGGCGGGATATCATACCCATATATATATATATATATATATATTTATGTACCATATATCTATATATTGTTTGTTTTGTAAAATGTATATGTGAAACGATCGAGCAGCGGTAGAAGCGACCACGTGCGACATTTTCGCGGGTAAATCTGTATCCCACGTAAAACGTGTATATGTATATGAGGAGTTCTTTTTCAACCAGGCCACTTTTTTTTCACCCTCTCCAATTTTTTTCAAAATCGGCCAGTTTGAAATATCAGTCAAAAGGAACGTCTGTAATTTTTTTTAGATTTTTTTAGGCGTCCGTTCAGGATTTTCAATTTTTCATTACGAACACTGTATCTCAAAAAATATTCATCAAACAAAAAAAACATGAGAATAAAAACTTATTGATTTTTTCCACTTTATCGGAGAAAATTAAAATCATAATTTTTCTGCATTAAGAAAATTGAAATTTGTCAAAAAAATGAGAATTAAATTTTTTTAAACCTAATAACACACCTTCGATTTCGGTAAAAATTTTATAGGATGTCTGTTATTGGGTAAAAAGTCTGCGAAAAAAATTTCATGGTAACCATTGCAGGTGCTATTCTGAAAATTTTTTCGCGGACTCTTTACCCAATGACAGACATCCTGTAAAATTTGTACCGAAATCGAAAGTGTGTTATTAGGTTTAAAAAATGTTTTTTCTCATTTTTTTGCCAAATTTCAATTTTCTCAATGCAGAAAAATTATGATTTTAATTTTTTTCGATAAAGTGGAAAAAATAAATAAGTTTTTATTCTTGTGTATTTTTTTGTTTGATGAATATTTTTTGAGATACTGTATTCGTAATGAAAAATTGGAAATCTTGAACGGACGCCTAAAAAAATCTAAAAAAGATCACAGACGTTCCTTTTGACTGATATTTCAATCTGGCAGATTTTGAAAAAAATTGGAGAGGGTGAGAAAAATAAGTGGCCCGGTTGAAAAAGAACTCCTCATATGTATATGGGTCAAAATTGAAAGACAGCATGCGTTTGGGCCTCATGATCGACGATTGTTCTCTAACTTTAGGGACGCATAGGTATGAGAGTACACTCTGGATTTTTTTGTTGATTTTTCAATCGACCAGTTTCACTGTACCGACGTCATTTTTTTGAAATTTCTCGAATGTCATGTTTCAATCAATTTCTCCGGACCCCAGTAATTGAAAAAAAAAAATTTCGCCATATATTTTCATCAAAAAAGATCTTAGCTTTAAAAAAAAAATATTTCCAAATACATGCCAATTCATACAAGCATAGAAAAATAGACTTTTTCCTCAAAAACGCGTTTTCTCGATGAGCCTCTACCCCAATCTGTTTTTTCATATTTTTTTCGGATTTCTGAAGTTTTTTTACACGAAAAAACCTTTTTTCCAGAGTGGGATCTCTGCGGCATCAGACCGTTGTATATTAAATATAATCTTAAGTGCTGTAAATATCGAGAAAATAGTGCGGATACAATACTGCTTACTGCGCTAGTATTGTATTGTATTATTACTATCCTTTTTTTAGAGGTCATTATAGGTTTTTAACTTGACTTTTTATTTATTAGTATTTTAACATGAGGATTTGATTACGAGAAAAAATAACAATACCCTGAAAGCAATATAAGATAACACGATTCCGGGGAATGGGTGTGTGAACAAACTTTAAAAAACATCCATTCATCTTTTATGAAAATATTTATTGACGCATGTTTCATTTTTCGCAAAAAAACAAATATTTAACAATTTTTACGTGTTTTATATTGGTTGATTTTGAGTATACTCAAAAGAAAAAATATTTAACCATTTTTTTGCGCAAAATTAACCATGCGTCAATAAATATTTTCATGAATGATGAATGGATGTTTTTAAAAGTTTGTTTACACACCCATCGCCCGAAATCGTGTTATCTTATATTGCTTTCAGGGTATTATTATTTTTTATCGTGTTCAAATCCTTATGTTGCAGTACTAATAAATAAAAAGTTAAGTTCAAAACATACAATGACCTCGATAAAAACGGATAGCAACGATAGAATACAATACTAGCGCAGTAAGCAGTATTGTATCCGCACTATTTTCTCGATATTTGCACACACACAAAAAAGTGTAAATGAACAAAATACGTTCAACTAAATAATTTAGTTAGTACAATTCAACATTTTTTTACCTGAATAATATTTTAGTCAAACGAAGCGCAGAATTGTCCAAAAAAAACTAATTATTTAGTTAGACCTTTTTTCTTTTCCCAGGGGTCATACAGGTCACCTTTGCAACACAGGACAATCCTATTTTCCATCAACGAGTTAATCAATGATAATAATAAGATGCGCGAATAACCAAAAAAAGATCATTCACAAAAATTTCAGATGAACACAAAATCAGAACATATACGTTCTAAATTGAAATTTATAATTTCCAAAAATTCCTTGTTTTGTTATAGAATTCAAAGCTGGAAAACTGAAAACTTCTAACCACGTGAAGCCATATTATGAGTTAAGAAAATGAAAAATGTATTTTCCGTAAAACATTTTTGGGGTGCAGAGGAGAGAGAATAGTGTGCAAAAAAACGGAGAAAATAGTCCGAGAGAGGGACAAAAAATAAATAACTCCTCGATGGGATTGTTGTCGTCGCGGTAACCATGGAAACTTCCACTTGTTCCTTTTTCTCTTCTTGGACGCGCCATCATAAGCGCTCTCTCTGTCTCTGTCTCACTCAGTCAATTCCCCTCCGTTGCTGCTCGGTGTTCGCCCGCCGGGTGAACGCCGAGCCTTTCCCCTCTTCCCCCACTCCGCGCGCCGAGCGACAGTGCTAGGTTTCCTCTACGACTGGCCGAGCAAAGAATGCCGCGATCGCCTCTACACGATTTTCTCCGCGTCACTCTATCTCTCTCCCTCTTCTTCGCGTTTCGTAACTCGCCTCTACGCTCACATATTTCCATCTCTTTCTACTCCAAGTCATATACATATATTTCCCTCTCTCTCGCTCTTTTGCGTCGCGCTCTTTTTTTCTCTACACTGCTCGTAGAATTAGGGTGGTGCAAAGTTTTTTTATATCGCGCTTCTCAATTTTTTTTCAATATTAGAGGTGAACGATGGTTATTCGATTATTAGAAAATTAATGTTTGCCTTAGTGCTTAATTACCCCTAAATGTTGATTTAAACCATTCTCGGACATCGGTGAATGAAAAACGATGAAATTGAGAAATGAAAATTCATGAATTGTAATATCCAATTTCAAAATCCAAGTTTCAAAGAGTTTTTGAGTGTGAAAATTGTGAGGGACACAACAGAGAAAAAATGTATGCCAAAACTTCAATTCTACGAGATTTTTTGATCCTCCACGACAGATAGTTCTGTTAATTTTCCTTGAATTATTTTGTCTTTTTTTCTTGAACTTCTTTTGCGGGAATATTTAAAACAAATATTCGTCGTTTGATTTATCGATTACTAGAAAAAAAAAATAATAGTAAAGGAAAATAACGGAAGAAAAAATTATGAAAATATTTAATATATGGAATTATGTGGAATTCCGAATATTTTCTTTCGTATGGGATGCATTTTTTGGGAAAAATGTACAAAAATTTCGATCCGGCGCTCAATAGGTATAAAATATTTGTTCGAATCACCCTAATATGTACACAGATATGGAGGGTCATATATATATCGCGCTCGACTCGCGCCAGCCTGATGCGCCGCCAGCGGCCAACTCGCGAACTTCCGTTCTCTTTTACTTCCCAGCGTCCCTCGCGACTAAAATCTCCGCGCCCCCTCTTCACCCCCCCCCCCCCTTCCTCGTCGTACCGTCCGACCGACCGTCATCATCATACAAGCATATACAAACGTTCTCCTCGCCTTCCCCGCTCCGCGCCCTTCTGGGTTACCCACGCGTTTAACTCGGCCCAAGGAAACGCGGGATCGCTTTGAATTCAAACTGAACCGAACACGAGGTTTACCACGCGTCAAATCTGACATTCCGGCACGGTGGAGCCGCTTAGCAAGCATTGCCACACGATTTTCACGGATCCAACGTCTCTCGCTCGCTTTGTCGATGAAAAGAAAAAATCTCTCACTATCAAATTCTTCGTTTATTTCGTCTTTCTGTCTTTGTAACACACTCGATGGAAATATTTTTTTCCATTCTTTGGGGAATTTTTTTCACCCGTCGACAAATTAAAGTCTGAATTTCGAAATATACAATTTTTCTGTTTATGAATCTATGAGGAGATTAATTTGTTCCAGGCATGAAGAGATTAATTTTTCCATCTACGAAGATATTAATTTTTTTAAGATTTGAAACTAAAAACTCCAATGACAGACATTTTTTCAACCGTGATTGGGAATTTCGCTTTTTTGTTATGAAATTACTCATTCATTTTGGTCTTTGGAAAATATACCGGACATCATTTTTTGTGGTCTGGAGATTTTTTTTTCATGGAATAATTCGTTTTTTTTTTTGAATTTTTGAAAAATAAACAGGAAATTCCTTATTATTCTTTTTGGTGACTGATAATTTTTCTTCCTTTTTGTGGAATTTACAGTTTGGCTTCATTGTTCAATGAAAAACTGAAAAACTCAGAATTTTATCTGCAGTGATATTTTTTGTTCATGGAATTACTCGTGCATTTGGGTTTTCCAGAAAAAAAACGGAAAAGCCATAATTTTTTTGGTAGCGATAAGCTATTTTTCTTTTTTTCCGTGAAATTATTCAATCATTTAGATTTTTGCGAATTTTGGATTTTTTTTTAACGAGAGGAATTTTGGAAATTTCGATAAAAAGTCACTCGATTTTCTGCAACGGAATTGTGAAGAAATTTATTTCCAATATTCGACGGAACGTAGATTTCGAATCGAATATGATTTCGAAATCGAAGATTTTTCGAATTTTGAAATAATTCAAATTTATTTCGGACCAGAATAAAAAATTCTCGAAGAAAATTCGATTCATAATTCATCTTCGATTTGCCGAAAAACGCGCGGTCGTTGTCTATCATTTTTAAAAAACTGTTTTTTTTGTCAAATCTCGATTATGCGAAAATTCGAATTTCGACAATTTTTTCGCGTGACTTTAGCGAGCGAGAATGCCGCATCGCGCGTTAACACAGCTGTGAAAAAGTCAGCGAAAAGACTTGCGGAGACAAAAAAAAACCCGAAACGTCACGTCGTGTGATTAAAAAAAAAAAAAATTATCATCAGGGAAATGCGCATAAAACATCCCGCCAAAAAAGCGAGAAAGAATAAAGAAAAAAAAATCATTTCGAAATTTCCCTTTTGTCGAATAAATTCACAAGTATCTCTGAAAAAAAAAGCAAAGAGCGAGCCCTCAAAAAGATTCCCTTCTCTAGCACGGAGCTAACCTCGAAAAAGAATCCGCCGAGAAGATCGCCTATTTCACCGTCACGAGACTCGAATTATCTTTCAAATTCTCTTTTCAATGTCTTTCCGCAAATTCCCGAGACTCTGAAGACATTGGCGAAGAATTTCTACGAATTTTGGTATCCGCGATGATTTTTCGTTAAAAAGGAAAAACGAGAAAAAAAAATGGCGAAAAATAAAGCTCATAGATGACACTTGTGATCAAACTCACCTGACCAACGTCGCACCACATTATTATTTAGCTGGCACTGATGACAGCATCTTGGATCGTTGGTGGAACCATACACGGGGGACGATGTTTTTTTCGTTGTTTCGTTGATTTTTTTCCTCACTCGAAAACACGTCGAATTATCGTATTTCGACGTTCAGAAACCAAAAGAAAAATAAACAACTCGCATCGAACCAATCTATCGTGTTTTTTTTTCGTTTTTTTTCTCACTCGCTGTCTCTTCGATTTTTCACACACTTTAGTCCTGTGCACGATACAACTCCATGCATATATACGTATATACAACGCAAATATATATATATGTATATCCGTGCGTGTTTTTTTTTCTCTCAAATATTCGCAACAATGCGGAGAATTCTCGGCAGTGAGCCTCGGACTCGTTTGTTATTCGTACGAGTGTAGAAAATCGTAGTTCCGATTAACACGATCACACCGAAATATTTCAGCTACTCTCACGGACGACCCTACTGACTGGCTGGCCATGCAAAGCATTACTGAGTTTTACACTGACAACAGAGAGTCCTCGGCGAGTATTCTCGCTGCCCGCGCGCGCCGCTCGGCCCCCCCCCCCCCTCCTCTCCCGTCCCTCGCCCCCCGCCCATCACTGGCCGCGACGAGCGTCGAGAGAGTCGAGAACCGACTTCGGCCATTTCCGGCGACGCTCGGCCCACCTGCGACTCTCCGGCACGAAGGCTCTCGGCTGTCGTCGCGGATACACACGCATACACAGAAAGACCTCAGGAGCGTAGCACGAAGAACGGCGCCCCCTGCGCCTCGCGAAGCGGCGATTCGTGATTTTCAAACGCGACACACGGAACACGTTTTTTATTCTCTAACGCGTGGACTCGGTGATTTTTTTTCGTTCAAGCTGGATCGTCGCTGCGATGTAAGCGCGCGGACAAATATCGCGAAAGAAGAGATCGTGTACACGGGTAACGCAGTCGCGCGGTGTCCAGCGCCGAGGGAGAGAGACGAGGCCAGGGCCGTTGACACTCGGCGGTGTCACCATCGTCACTCGATTTCTCATAAATATTCTCGAGAAGTAGAACATTATGAGTTTTCGATTTTTGCAGTTTTTAAATACCAAGAGACGTTCGAAAAATCTTTAAAAATTCTGAAAAATCACAAACATGTTAATGGGATTTTTTTCTTTTTTTTAAAATGTAAAACTTTATTTTTAATCATCGAATCTTTATTTAAAAATATTATTTTGTAGCGACGCGATGTTTCTACTGTGACAAACATTGACATGATTCTACTCTTCATTCCCTACGTTAAAAAAAAACAATTCCTAAAATTCAACCTGCAACACATTGAAAAAAAATAAAAACGACAAAATTTCTCATTTTTCATTGGAAATCCATGTATAAATCATTCTTGTGGTTTAATAAATGGGTGCTCATGACTGGAAAATTGGAAGCAGGACTCTTCGATGTTGAAGAGGTCAATGCCATGATCAAAAAGGATAGCGATAAAGATTAATACGTTGCGATATAGATAGTAGGAGTGAATAAACTAAAATTAGCAACAAAAATGTATTGTTTACATCTATTTGTTATGTCTCATAACTAATCCCGCCATGATCACCCATTAAATAGACCCAAAGAATGATTTATGTATGGATTTCCAATGAAAAATGAGAAATTTTGTCGTTTTGCTTCCGCATAAAAGAAGCTTTGTTTTCGTGAAAATTTTTTTTTCGAGATTTTTATGCCAATGTGTTGAAAATGTCCCAAAACATCGAGAAATCATATTTCAAATGTAAATAATTAATAACTCAAGAACGCTTCGAGATATCGAGCTGAAATTTTGCACACTTGTCAAGCACGAATTGCTCTTCATTGTGAAAAAATTTTGTTTCCATTCTAAAGGGTGTTCAGATTTTATCGATTTTTTTCGTTTTGGCATGAATGGCGTAAACGCTCTAACTTCTGCAATTTTCAAGATATTGAGCTCAAACTTTGTACAAGATTAGTATAGCTATTAAGGTTGTTTGGTTTTGAATTTGGCGAAAATCCATCGAGGGATTAAAATTTTATGAAATTTTGAATTTTTTGAAAAATAGCGTAAACGCTCTAACTTGTGCAATTCTTAAGATATTGTACTAAAACTTTGCACAGAGCTGATATAGCTATCAAGGTTGTTCGCTATTAAATTTGGCAAAAATCCATTGAGGGATTAAAATTTTATGAAATTTTGAATTTTTTTAAAAATAGCGTAAACGCTCTAACTTGTGCAATTCTTAAGATATTGTACTGAAACTTTGCACAGAGCTAATGTAGCTATCGAGGATGTTCGTTATTGAATTAGGCGAAAATCGATCGAATGATTAAAATTTAATCAATTTTTTTTTTTTTTTAAATAGAGTACTCTAGCTTCGGCTATTTGCGGGATATTGTTGTACTGAAATTTTGTACACATTCAAAATAGTGATCAAGGTTGTTTGCTATTGAATTTGGCAAAAATCAAATTTAGCAAGTAAATTTGAAAGAATTTGGCAAATTTGCCCGTTAATTACTCATGTTTTTCGATAGTTAACAAAGCTTCCTTTATGAGGAAGCCAAATTTGATTGCCATACTTTGTGATAAAGGAAGCTATGTGATTAAGACGAGGAAGCAATGTGCAAATGTCCAATTGGCAGGGTTTTTTAAAAAAAAATTTCAATCTGTTGCAGGTCGTATTTTGAGAATTTGTTATTGAAATGTTTTTGAAATCGTGTCAATTTTTGTTATAATAGTAGAAACATCTTTTCCCACTAAATCATGTTTTTAAAGGAAGATTCGATGATTAAAAATGAATTTAGCATTAAAAAAAAAAATTCCATAAACATTGACACGTTTCTGATTTTTTAGAATTTATTAAGATTTTTCGGTAGTCTCTTGGTATTTAAAAGCTGCAAAAATCGAAAAAACACTTTGTAGAAAAATTTTGCACAAAATTGTTTTTTTAGGTTAGGAACTTTGGAAAAAATCGGCGTCACAAAATTCGCTGGGGGCCGATTCGCCATTCTTATCCGACCCTTTGCCTTTAGGATAAAAACGGTCCATAAAAATAAAATAAACGTTGAATTAGGTTCTATTATCGTGAGATAGGATATTTGAGGAAGAAATAGCGAGATGGCGCTTCGCTGAAGTCGTATAATCGCGCCGGAGGACGAAATTAACGTTTGGACGAATGTCCGGCGCGTGAATCTCGAATCCGGGAGAAACTTCCGGTTTAAGAGAATAATATGGCAAACAATTTTGCGTCGATTCTCGTCGCGATTACGGGTTCAACGGCGTATAAACCCGTTACCAAATCGTCTTGTCTGTATGCGTACCATATATATGTATATATATAGCGAGAAGTCGAATGACCCCGTAGATCATAGCCCCGGAGGATCGTAAAATCTTAATGACGTGTACGCGCGGTGCGAATTGCCGCCTTCGCCGAATGCCCTTCTTCGCCTCCATCGTCGAGGAAGTCCGTGGAAAAGACTCTCGGGCGACCCACCGAGCACCCCCTTTTCTCGCTGCCGCAACAAACTTAAGCGGGACACATATTGTGTGTTTATACATGTGTACATGTATAAAGAGCAATATATGCACACCGGCAATTACAGCATTACAGTGAAGCGTGTCGTTCGTCCTTCGGAAGGTCGCCCGAGCTCTTCCTCATTTTTTTTACTTCATTGACTTATATATATGGAAATTGGGGCAGTATTAAATAGACCGGAGCGATCGGTATTAAATTTTGGAAGGAAATTACTTGAGCTCGAAATTTATGTCATTTTTAAATTTATGGAATGTGCTTTGGAAGCCGGAAGATTTGGCTCAGAGTTCAAGTTATACAATTCATAAGTTATACACTGAGAAAATTTTTTTGTTGAAAATGCAAAAATTTGTTTGACTTAACCAAATGTTTGTTTCCGGACGTTCAACGAGATCATTTTGGTAATTCAACAAAGATACAGTGGAAGTTTTAGATAAATCGGTTAAATCGTTGCTTGAATGGGCAAAGTTTTTTTGTTACAGCTAAATTTATTTAGTTAAGATATACTACAGAAATCAAGGAAATATTTCTGTACAGCAACTCGGTAACGTGTAAATTGGACTCAACTGTATCTGGAAATTGACTGAATAATTTCGTTCACCTCATATCTTATGGTTAACCAAATTCATTTATTGAATTAATTATAGTTTCATTATTTCAAACGAATTAATATTGAATCAACTAAATTTTTTTCAACTAAATGGATTTAGTTGTTTTAACGAAACTTTTTTCTCAGTGTACAATTTTTAAATTTTTAAATGGAAGGTGAGTAATTAAAAGACCCTGCAAATTGGACGTTTGCACATTACATACAACAAAATGGATTCCTCATAAAGGAAGCTTTGTTAACTATCGAAATGAGTAATCTATGTGCAAATTTGCCAAATTCTTTCAAATTTACTTCTCGCCAAATTTGATTTTTACCAAATTCAATAGCGAACAACCTTGATCGCTATTTTGAATGTGTACAAAATTTCAGTACAATATCTCGCAAATAGCCAAAGTTAGAGTACGCTATTTTTCAAAAAAACTAAAATGTGATAAAATTGCAATCATTCCATCGATTTTCGCCAAATTTAATAACGACCAACGTCGATATTTATATTAGCTCTGTGCAAAGTTTCAGTGCAATATCTTAAAAATTGCACGAGTCAGAGCGTTTACGTTATTTTTCAAAAAATTAAAAATTTTATAAAATTTTAATCTCTTAATGGATTTTTGCCAAATTCAATAGCGAAGAACCTTGATAACTATACTAGTTCTGTACAAAGTTTCAGTGCAATATCTTGAAAATTGTGCAAGCTAGAGCGTTTACGCTATTTTTCAAAAAAATTCAAAATTTCATAAAAATTTAATATTTCTATCGATTTTTTCCAAATTCAATGCCAAATAATCTTAATAGCAATACTAGTTTTGTGCGAAGTTTCAGTGCAAGATCTTGAAAATTGTGGAAATTAGAGCGTTTACGCCATTTTTGCAAAAACGAAAAAAGTCTATAAAATCTGAACACCCGTTAGAATTGAAACAAATTTTTTTCACAATGAAGAGCAATTCGTGCTCGACAAGTGTGCAAAATTTCAGCTCGATATCTCGAAGCGTTCTCGAGTTATTAATTATTTGCATCTGAAATATGATTTCTCGATGTTTTGGGACATTTTAAACACATTGGCATAAAAATCTCGAAAAACATTTTTTTCACGAATACAACGCTTCCTTTATGAGGAAGCAAAATTTTAAAATTCAACCATTTGGAAGTTTCCTTGTAAAAATATTAATTAAATATTAAATATTTTTTAAAAATTCTGATAAAACGTATCATTGTAAAAATTGTGATTTTACGTGATTTTTTACTTCGTATTTTTTTCAATAGTGATTATTTAACCTTAACGGCAACCGAGCGACCCTTAAGGGTTGCTCGAATAATTTTGTAAATATAGTTGTTTGTGTTTGAAGAAGTGTTATATTAACTCGAACGAAGACATTATATTTGCGCCAGCGTGTCGAGATTCCTTGTCTGCTGGCGTTGCACTCGGTGAAACGAGAGGGACGTGCAGCTCCTTGCTCGCATTAATTAAATCGTCACTCAACGGGGCGAGTGAGAACGATAGAGGGAGAGAGAGAGAGAGAGAGAGAGAGAGAGGGAGAGAAAGAGAGAGAGAGAGCGCCGTCAAATTTACGCGGGAAACTCATCGAACACGCGAATAATCGAATCGTCGGTCAATCTATAATTGATGTCATTTATTTCTAACCCCTTCCCGACTTATTTATTATTAATGGGATCCAAAACGATTCGATATTCCTTTATTAGCACCAATGCTCCAATCTATCGTTTACAATTGCTCTACGCAAATATTAATCAAAATTCTTTCCTTCGCAATTCAAATAAATTCCCCTCGCCCCTCCTCCCTTGTTGACTTATTGGAAGGGAATGCAGAGAAATTGTGGCAAGGGGTGAAATTTCAAGGGAACTAATTTTTTTTTAATTTTGTTTTGAGATTCGATGATTCGTATGATTAATTATTTCTCTCGATATTCAATGAAAAAAAGAAACGGTGGGTCGTGTTCTAAAATATTCCTTTTTGTAATTTCAAAATTGCATACATTCTGAGGCTCTTGATTTAATTATATCAATTTTTAACCCCTTAAGTTTGAGCCAAATCTCGAGGCAAAACATTTGTTATGCAATAAAAATCATCTGATCTTTGACTCAAGCAAGATTCAAAGAATTTTGAAAATAGAAAAATTTCAATATTGACATTTAACTTAAAATAAAGATTTAAAAAAATGTTAGAATCGAAAAAAGAAACGTACGGTAATTTTGTCTCGTGTATTACATAGAAATGCCGTCGTCGGTTTAAAGTGCCATCAGACATTCTCGTGCTAAAGGACGATGAAAAATTAAGGAGAGTAAAAAAAACTTGAGTTCGCGTCTCTCCGCCGAAAGAAACGTTCTTGGGTGTTCTCTATCTTGCACGTAAGGAGCGAGAATTCGACTCTCCCCTGTGCGATGCGTGAAAAAAAAATATACATGTATACTATACGTATACACATACATATGAGCGAACGGGGAACCCCCCGATTCTCGCCTTTTTATACATATCGATTCGCTCTCTCCATCGATCCGCGCACGTGGCTGCGGCGCTGATACGAAAACGCATATCGACCTCTGACAGCAGCAGTCGATGCGGGAAAAGAGCGGGAGAACGCGTTAGCGCGGCACCTCGTGATGAAAAAAAACTTTTTCCCGTGATGAGCGAACGAAAATTCATTTAAAAAAAGAAAAAACCACGGTGCCAAAGAAGTCAAGGTAATTATATTGTGAGGAGAAAGAAAAAAAACGTTGGATGCATGATTAAAAATAAAAAAATAAATAAAACGGTGCAAAAAAATCTTTTCAATACCGATAGTTATTTATCTCACGACCTTTTCTCGAATTCACTCTCCTCTCGAGTTCAAAACGAACGCTTCGATTATCCCAATAGCGAGAATTTTGCCGAAATCGAGAATAAAATTCCGCTCTTTTGACTTCCTGCTTGAAATATTTATCTTCGGGTGAAGAAATATACAGTTTTGCTTTTTTTTTGTTTTCCCCCCGAGTCCCTGAAGCCTAAGAATCGAGTGCCTTATTCCAGTGTCGCTGAGAGGGGAGTTAACGTTATAGTTTTATCGTTGAGCTCGCTCTGACGTTCTTCGGCGCACGAAAAATACGGCCCTGACTCTCGGCCACTCCGAGCTCGCTATCGCGCCTGTGTGTTGCTCCCGTGTCTCTGTGTTCGTGCGTAAACGCTCGCTGTACAAGCCGAGCAGCCCAAGAATCCATATTTATACCGTAAAGAGCGCCACAGCGCTGTTTTCCGTGTCTCTCTTATGCATATATATATATATATACATGTATAGCGTGGAATGGCGCGTCAGGGGCGACCGCAGCGCCGCGCGCGGACCGACGCGGCGATCGTGGCGAAGCAGAGAGACAACGCCGTTCACTGCGCCGCTCGCCTCGACTCTCGGGCAAACCGTTGTGCTGGCTTTAACCCGACGCCACTCTATACGCCGTGCAGCCAAAGAAAATTCATCCGAAACCATTTTTATATATATCGCCTTGTTGCCCGTATAACGCGCTTCTTCGGGGTGCGCGCGTTTCGCCAACGAGTTTCACGTATCCACGGGACAGACTTACGCATTACGACGGCCAGAAACCAAACGCGCGATTTTGCTGCAATCTTATCGTATTGCAAACGCCCGAAGAGCGCGTCTTCGAAATGGAATGTTTTTCTTTTTCACTCGAGATACATTGGCGAAAGTACAAAATAAGAATTTTGCGAAAAAATTGTAAAATTTGAATGTATCAACAGCATGGAAGTAAAATGATGATAAAGTACATGCTTTGGAAAGAGAAAATATGTATTTTGAATATTAAATATATTTTATTACGAGATATTTCGTATGTATATTTGGCAGATTGTTTATTTGTAAGTTTTGAGGCAGCCTCGGTAAAATGGTTAATAAAACGGAAATAGTTTGAAGCATCATTATGGTCAATATAAGTTATTTTTAATGTTCCAGTAAAAAAAATTGGGGACTCTTGGATCTTGCACCATTATCTTTTTTATTTTTTGTTGTTTATGAAATTTGAAATGATTTTTGTAGAATGAGGATTATCTCGACTAATTTTGTGATTTTCCTTCAATAATCAGAATGACAAAATTACTTCGAATAATCTTTATTTTATAGGCCAGGGGCTTTGGCAAGCGGGAGACCCTGCAATGGGCCGTGTATTGTCGGGGGGCCCCGTTCGAGTCCGCGCAGGTAGAGAAAGAGAGAGGGAGAAGGGACTACCAAGCCGGTGGGTATAACCTCGATTTTTCGTTGAAACGACAAAGTATAAGCGAGATCCGTTTGTTACGAAGGGTCTCTTCGAACTATTGAGATATTTTGGTGAAAGCGTCAGCCGGTCAGGTAGGGATCTCGACATTATCCTAAGACAACGTATGAACAAATTGCTCCCCTCTTCACGGAAACTTAACAAAAAGAAGGAAAATGAAATTCTTTTGTTATAAACTAACCTGAATTTCTAGAATCTCAAATAAGTCAACCTTTTCGTCGTTGAAACCCTTCTTAAGCCTTAATAAGTTGATTTAAAAATAACGCTCCATTGGAGTTTAGGATTTAAGGGGTTACACCCTGTCAGGATTTTCAAAAAATCAATTTTTTTTTTTCGTAATGTAGATTCTTTTAAGTATATCCACAGAAACTTTCTTGTCAATTCGACAAATATTTTTGAAGTTACAGCCAATTTGTAAAACCATAATTACTATGTGGAAGCGCTTTTGAAACTTTGAACGCATTTTTAGATTCAAATTAGTCTCAAATTTTTACACAAGCTTTATAAATATATTTTTTAGTAATTTATCGAAGATTTTTTTAATCGATAAATATTTTCCATTTTATAAACAATTTCAGGCAAAAATTTTAATCTAAAATCGATTTTTTTTTCGAGAAGCAGCCAGTTCGTTAAAAATTGATATTTTGCTTATTCTTTCGATTAAATACTAGATTATACCTTATATCAAAGGAATCCTTTATATTTTGTTATTTTGGATGATCTAATCCACTTTGCTCACCGCAAGACGGTCTTTTTTAGAGGACCTCTCGAAGATCGGCTACAGGGGCTTCGAAAATAATTATTTCTTAACAAGGGAAATTTCAAAATTTCGTTTAAAGTTACCAAAATCTCTATATGAGGCATTCCACGCCATTCCGATAAAAATCTTGCCTCGATGATTTCGATTTTCGTCTAAATTTTATATATAAAAAAACACATTGAAAAAAAAAATTCCAAATTATTTCAGAATTTTTTGGTCACGCGTTCTTTAGTTTTTTTTTTCAAAGGACCCCTTTGTAAAATCTGAATGAATTCAGAATAATCCAATAAAATATAAGAAAATTTTTGGGCTTTGTTCCAAAATGGAGATTTTAATACTCTATGAGTAAATCTTTTTTTTGCATTTTTTAAAATTTTATTCATAGAGTATTAAAAATCTCCATTCTGGAACAAAGCCCAGAAATTTTCTTCTATTTTAGTAGATTATTCTGATTTTTTTCAGATTTTACAAGGTGGTCCCTTTTTTTCAACAAAAAAAAATCCAAAAAACGCGTGACCAAAAAATTCTGAAAAAATTTGGAATTTTTTTTTTCTAATGTGTTTCTTTATATAAAAAATTTAGAGGAAAATCGGAATCATCAAGGCAAGATTTTGATCGAAATGGCGTGGAATGCCTCATATATCAATTTTTATATTAATAACCAGAATTTTTTCCAAATTAATGCGACTATAGAAAATAGAAAATCTTTGAGAAAAATTAATTATTAAATTATTTAAATCAATAACTTCATTATTGATTTTATATTAACGCTTAATACTCAATTGGCAATAATAATAATAATAATAATAATAATAATAATAATAATAATAATAATAATAATAATAAATTAATACTTTAATAATAAATTAATTTTTTCTGAATTCAATTATTTTTTTTCAAACTCATTTTGAAAATTCAATGAGAAAAAGGAGTAATTGAAAAAATACACTTTTTTTAATAACATTTTTTAAAAAATGTTCGTTCTTGCGCAGATAGGACGGTGGCGACAAACGACGAGAACTCTGCGTCATTGCCAGACCGATTCTTTCGTGACTCTGACTCTGAACGTCCACGATATATCGGACGATGACGACGACGACGAACTCGTGGCTTACGCGAAACCGCGGCTTGTTTCAAGCTCGCAGAACGAGGAACTTGAAACAAGCAAAATTAGAAAAAAAAATTAAACATTTGTCTCCATTGAATTTTCATCATTTAAAAAAATGTTGGGCCTTTTTTGATTATCAAGAATTTCAGTATTTTTTAAAAATATGAAATACAGCGTGCCCATAAATGTCCAGTCGAAAGGTCGTCCGAGCCGGAAATAGGAGAATTATCGACGAAGCCAGAGTTGCTTTTGGCTCTCAAAGCGAGCTTATTCATCTCGGTTTTTACCGAGTCAAACTCTCTTTATAAAAACACTCACTCATTTCAATATTTTTCAAAAACAATTTCCCGCCATTATTGAAATTAATGCCTCATGATAATTGCAATGTAATTACCAATTTTAAATCAGCGTTAAGTTGGAGAGAACGTTTTTTTCAGGTCAAAAACATTTTTAAACAATTTTTTTCATTAAACCCTTCAGGCTAATTTTTTGAATTTTAATATCAATTTTTTTTAGCATCTAGGATATTTGTTAAAAAAATTTGAGCTCGATAATACCAAAATTATGGAATTAGAGCCAATATAATAATTTTTAGCCCCTGACAAGAAAAAAAAAAAAATTTTAACAACATTTCCACAGATTTTAGTAACAAAATATTTTTTAAAATTCAAAGCTTTATAAAAAGTATGAAATAAAATTGATATAAAAAAATTAATTTGATAGGAAAAAAAAGTCTAAAAATATTTTCCTGAAAAAGGTAGCTCAATTGTTGTCGAACGTTGAGTTAATATTTTTATCGTCATTAAAATGAAAAACACAAAAATTAAATAAAATAAAACGGTAGTATGGCACAATCCCTGATAAAGTACGTCGTATCAGAGTGTCTACCTTATCATTCGTTTCGCAAAATCCTCGAAAGATAAGAAAGCATGTATATAGATATGTTTTTATCATTGATAAAAGTCTCATTCCCGAACTAGCTCGAAGCTAAATTATCTTCCCATCTATCACGCAGCAATCAACCGCGAATAATACCGCGCGAGGTGTAAATTAAAATTTTTTAAATCTCGTCCAACCTGATTTAAAAAAAAAATTCATGCTCTACAAAAAAACGTATTCAACCGGAAGTCAGTGGAATTTTGATAAAAGAAGATTCGAGCAACGATATGAACGCATAAAAAAAGGCTGGAAATCTCATAATAAATATAACTATACAAATGTTTAACGAAAATAATTTTTTTTTCTAAATTTCGAATTTTTCTTAATTTTCTTAATGTTTTTGTTTTCGAAATTCGTTAAGATTCATAGTGGATTAAAAAAATTAATAATTGTGCAATTACAAATAGTTGGTACTGAATTCGAAAACTTGTTTGGAGTTTCAACAATTTTGAAATTTTCGAAAATCGGCTGTAACTTTGTTATCATTGAGTATTCTTTCACAAAAAAATTATAATATAATTTTTAGATGTTACTTTCTGAAATACCAAACTTTCATACAAATATATAATCACGATTGTCCAAAAAAAATCACAACTCGTCCAAAGTTTCTAAAATTTCGAGATTTTCGTAAATAAGCTGTAACTCCGTTATCATTGCGTATTTTTTCACAAAAAAATTACCACGTGATCTTCAAATGTTACTTTCTGAAATTCCATACAAACATATAATCAGAATCGTCCAAAAAAAATTCACAAAAACTGGAGTTTCTAAAATTTGAAATTTTCGTAAATCGGCTGTAACTCAACTATAATTGAGCATTTTTATACAACAAAATTACCACGTGATCTTCAGATGTTACTTTCTAAAATACCAAAATTGCAAACAAATTTATAATCACGATTGTCAAAAAAAAAAAACGAAATCTCGTTCGGAGTTCCTAAAATTCAAATTTTTCGTAAATAAGCTGTAACTCCGTTATCATCAGCTATTTCCCCCCAAAAAAATTACTGCATAATCTTCAGATGTTACTTTCTGAAATATCTAATTTCCGCACAAATATAAAATAACGATTCACAAAAAAAAAAAAATTACAAAAAAGCGTTTTTGCTTACCCATCTGCTCGGTCACTCAATCATCGCCGAAATCTTGTGTCCCCTGAAACATAAAAAATATATATTTGAGTAAAACCCGGCTGATTTATAATGCATGGGAGCCTGCGCGACATCGCGGCGAAAAAAAAAAATACTTCTGCATACATATATCTATATATATCGATGTCGGAACGATGTGAAGAGAAAAGAGGATGATAAAGTTGAGGCAGGTCGGTTATGCGAGCGGCCCGTCAACGGACCAAACAACGAAAAGTATATTAACTGCGAGAGAGAAAAAGAGAGAGAGAATTGATCGAGGGATGGTGAGAAAGGGATGCGAGAGCCGGGAGATAAGAACGAGGAGAGAGAAAGAGAGAGGGAGAATGAAAATGATCGTTACGCAATCTGCGGTAGAGATTAGTTTTATGAGGTTGGCAGATGGTGGTAAAAGCGTCAATCGGCTACTTTGAGGTTAAATTTTTCGCGAAAAATCATTCGGCCAATGGCCGCGGTTCTTTGAACGACAAAGCGAAAGATGGGCACGCGCCAAATCATTGTTACGGAATATATCAATCATTTCGGATTATATAGATCCGTAGTTGGATTATCTCCGTCTTTCCAATACAAAAACATTGCTGCAAACATATATGTATATCGCGGTTTCTCGGAACGACGCATGATTTACGGGGAATTCCTCGGCATTGAAAAGTCGCGGATTAAGGAGAGGGGCCAAAGGGGCCAGAAATTTGTCGTAGGTCAAGATGCATCTTTTTTTGGCCCCATTGTATTCTCAAATATGCGGCGAATATTTCGAAATTCTTGGATTCGTGTATCGGTGAAATTAGGGGCGAAATGGAGGAGGCTAAAAATCGTGGGCGAGAACGAAAAGCTTGAGATTGATGGATTTAGTTTTCTTTTAAGAAGGAGGAACTTTGTGCTGGGAAATTTTTTTTTTTTTACTTTTTATTGATGAAGGTGAATAATTATTCGTATAATATTATCGAGATTTAATGGAGAGCGGGGCAAGACGGCCACTTAAAAAAAGTACTACCAGAGTTGTAAATAATGCATTACTGTATTTATCACCGATTACACTGCATAAAGTGAAATGGATAGGTGTACCATTACAAAATACAAAAGTAATGTGTAATGGATGCGTGTTCCATTATAATTTAAAAAAATAATGTGTAATGGATGCGTGTCCTATTACAAATAAAAAAAATAATGTGTAATGGATGCATGTGCCATTACAAATAAAAAAAAGTTATGTATAATGGATGCGTGTTCCATTACAAATAAAAAAGTAAGGTGTAATGTATGCATATTCCATTACAACTAAAAAAGTAATGTGTAATGGATGCATGTCCCATTACAAATAAAAAAAGTAATGTTTAATGGTTGCATGTCCCATTACAAATAAAAAAGTAATGTGTAATGGATGCATGTTCCATTACTATTTTTATTTTTATTTTTGAAAATTACTTTTTTTTTTCAATCTAATTATTATGAATACCAATTTTTGTTACTGTATAGTATTTTCTAAAAATCATTTTGAATTAATTTGGACACTTTTTCATTGTTAACAGATTTTAAAAATTAATAATTAATCGATGAGCAAATGACAACAGTTCAAGAATTGTATGAGTGGGCATTGAACCTAAATAGTCTACCGAATATTGTCGTGAAATTTTCACCTGAGAAACATTATTCAGATGCAAAAGAAAGATTTTACTTGCGATACAATATTGCGAAGTCAGTCACAGGGGACACAAAAATTTCATTCAATTATTCCAATGAGCAACGGAAACGTATTGGCAAAGGAATATTCTAATTCAGGAAATAATCGTATATGTAAGGTTTTCAAAAAAATACGTGAATAAATAAAAACTGTTGTTATTATTCATAAACAGACTTAACGATTAATTATTAATTTTAAGAACCTATTGACAATAAAAAAGTATCGAAATAAATTCTAAATATTGAAAAAAATACTATACAGTAAGAAAAATTGGTATTCATGATAATTTATATTTAAAAAAAAAATTTAATATTCAAAAATCGAACAAAAATAGTAGTTATTGAGATCCTACGATCAGACTAGTCTTAACAATTGTTGAATAGATAGATATCTAAAACAAAAATTAAAAAAAAAAAATGACACTCACTTTTAAAAACGCGATTTAAAGTTTAAAACTCAAAAAACTCATTCAAAAACATGTCGAATATTTTTATTGTATTTTTTTTTCTGAAAAGGCCATAAAAAACAAAAATTTGAAAAAAAAAATTTCAATTTCGACCATTATTAAAGAAGTTATGACCAAAATACCAAAAAAGAGCGGTTTTTTTGTTAATTCAATATCTTTTGAACGGATAATCCAAAAAAATTTCAAAATTTAACACGAAGAGTCTTTTGATGAGTACTAAAAAATATAAAAAAATTGAGGAAATAAAAAAAAAAGTTTTTCAAACTGTCCGATTTGGGATGGAACGCCCCATATATATCCTCGGTATACTGTCAGATAGGAAGATTCTTCTTTGACATATATATATGTAACTGTGATGATAACTTCAAGGCCATCGTGAAGAGATTTTACATACCCGAATTTATGACGTATGTACCACAGCGGAGAGTCCGTGAATCGCACAGAGTAATATCGAAAATCCGATGTAAAGTTTACAAAAAAAAATGACCTATGATGTTTCGACACGAAGAAGAATCCCACGATCGGACTAGTCTTAAAAATTGTTGAACAGATAGATGTTTCAAAAAAAATTTTTTTTTTTAAATAAAAATGCCACTTGTAAGAACGCGATTTAGAGTTTAAAACTCAAAAAACTCATTCAAAAACATGTCGAATATTTTTGTTGTATTGTTTTCTGAAAAACCTATAAACAAACATTTAAAAAAAAACATCTTCCAATTTGGACCATTATTAAAGAAGTTATGACCAAAATACCAAAAAAAGCGGTTTTTTTTGTTAATTCAATATCTTTTGAACGGGAAATAAAGAAAATCTCAAAATTTAACAGGAAAGGTCTTTTGATGGGTACTAAAAAATATTAAAAAATTGAGGAAATTAAAAAAAAAAGTTTTTCAAACTGTCCGATTTGGGATGGAAGGCCCCATATAGTAAAATTCAGCTTGAGTTATACGTCCCGAAACTTTGTAAATCCGGGTAAGCCACGAGTTTCACTCTCCACGTTTGTAAAAGGGATGCGATCTTGAAAACTCGGAGAAAACTTTTTACCAGTCGTTTTGTTTTCAAGAATATAAAGTCTTGCACATATGTATATGTATTTATATATATATGTACTTCGCAGTGTGAAAAATGTCGGTATTTTTGACCGGGGCGCGAAAGACCCGAGGCGACAGTAGTAACGTGCCGGTGCGTGTCAGACGTGCGTCATCGTCATCAGAAATGCCATAAATCGATCTTACTCGCCATTAACTTTGAGAAAAAGTTATTTTGCACATCATTCAAAACTTGAATCAAAATAAAAATCTAAAATTAAAACTTAAATCTATAATTATCTCCCTTGTGAATGAATTTGCCCTAACTTACGGTTGTTCCTCATTTTTTAGAAATTTGGGGAAAGCCACTGTGAGGGGTGAAAAACGAGGACTGAGAGAAAAAACCCTATTGACCTTTTTTGTCCCGAGGGAAAATTCGCCGATGGCCGATTTTTACAAGTTAAATATGAGACAAAAATTTCGAAGACTCGACAATATTTATTTAAGCTAGATAAATCATTTATCCAAATAAATAAAGCTGTATAAATCATAAATAATTATCCAAATAAATTAAGCTGGATAAATCATAAATCATTTATCCAGATCGAAATTTGTCAAAAGCTGACACGATTGTATCCTTCGAATTTTTGGCAACTTGTGAGGAATCTAGACAACCGATTTAATGTCAAGTCAAAAATAGCCTCTACAAAAAAAAAAACAAGTACAAAATAAAATGAAAAAAATTACAAAAATATTTATTTATTTATTAACAATGCAACAATTATTTTAATTTAATGATCACAAATTACTCACTAAGCATTATGGATGAACATTATCAAAATTAAATTTTTCAATATTAACCATTAATATTTTCATCATTAACGTCAAATCAAGTGGGGTCATTCCATGTCAAATCGATCAAGAGTTGGATTTTGACGATTTTTGAAAATCCAAAACTCTCCAAATTCATCATTTAAAAAAAAAACATTCGGAATATTTTATTTTTTCGTAGCCCCAAGTATACTCTTGAAGACGTATTCAGAACGATTTTTCTTAACTATAATAGTTTTCGAGAAATTAAAAAAATAAACTTGAAAGATTCAAACGATTGTGAAATTTTGAATTGTGCATAACTTTCGAAAAAAAAATGTACAATTTTTTTCCTTTGGTAGAACGTCGTTTTATTAAAAACGAAAACTTCCGACCAAATTTCATCGAAATTGAAAGGGATTGATTCCAAGTCTTGGTCGATTTGACATGGAATGACCCAGTGATAAAATTAAATACGAAATAACATAGATTCATTTGTTCTTCTATTAACAATAATATTAATAAATTATTATAATATATTTTCAGCCAGATATTTATAAATCCGGATATTGTTTATGAAATATTGTGTATTTAAATATTATATAGATGGTTATTTTTGTACATTTTTTTTTTTAATATTTTGCGCCGACAGCCCAAAAATCATTGTCCCTTCATTCAGCCATACGGATTGTGGAAATTTTTTCTCAGTTTATATTCAAGCTAGCTAGGCTGAGAAATGAGGAGAGTCTTGAGACACGATGCGAGAGAGGGGGCGCGCGATAGGCTGACTCGAACTACTGGCCAGCTCAAGGCTGCTAGCCCGGCTCGGTCGCATTCCAACTTTCAAAGCAGCACCAGCGCCACTTGTCTCTCTTATTCTATCTCTCTCCTTCTCTCTCTCTCTCGGTTTCTTTACTCTATGCGCCAGAATGGTTGAAGCCTCGCGAAGGAACGTGCGAGAGCACCTCGCGCTCCAACTCGATCCCACCGACTGCTGCCCACCGACAGACTTTACTCTCAATGTCCCTCTCTTTATCTCTCTCTCACTCTCTCTCTTCTTCTCTCTCTCCCAACCTATTCCCATTAGTGCTTTTATCTATATACAGTCGAACCCTTAATAGCCTGACAGTCGACTACTCACGTCTGCTATGAGAAATAGTTAGACTATAAACGTAGGTTAGAAGTAACAGCCACGCTGCATTTAGGGTTAGATTGGATTGGAGACTTGGTTAGGTTGGATGTCGCTGTTAATTATGTTGAATTAGGGTGGTTTGGGTACGGATAAATTAAGTTAGGTTGGGTTACGTTAAGTTGTATTGGATTAAGCGAAGTTAGGTTAGCTTGGGTAGCTACATTTTGGATTAGATTGGTTTAGAGTTGAATAAGACTATGTTAGGCTGCTAATTAGGTTGAATTAGAGTGGTTTAGCTAAGATTAAATTGTTGGGTCAGATAGAATTCAATTGTATCAAGCGAATTTAGGTTAGCTCGGGTAGCTACATTTTGGATTAGATTGGATTAAAGTTGAGTAAGACTTGGTTAGGTTGCTAATTAGGTTGGATTAGAGTGGTTTAGCTAAGATTAAATTAAGTTAGGTTGGGTCAGATAGAATTCAATTGGATCAACCGAATTTAGGTTAGCTCGGGTAGTTACATTTTGGATTAGATTGGATTAAAGTTGATTAAGACTTGGTTAGGCTGCTAATGAGGTTGAATTAGGGTAGTTTGGGTAAGGTTAAATTAAATTACGTTAGATCAGGTAGAATTATTTAAAAAAAAATGGTCAAAAATTGATAATCTTTTCCGTCCTTTCTTCCCTCTGATTTAGCCACAAAGCTTTAGTCAGGGAAGTCTGACTGTATTCAAACGTGGGTTTACTATCCCGCCACGTAAAGTCGTATCTTCATGCCCTGGGAAATCACACACATATATGTGTAGAGCTATGACGTACTTTTGCATACATATATTTGTAGATAAGGCGAAAGCTAAACTCTGCAACGCGGACTCATCTCATCAACAGCTGTCGCGTCCTCTACTTGTTGAATCGAGCTTCCACTACGACTACGGACTATATACACAGCCTGAGCTGCTGCCACAACTGCTGTTCAGTCTGCTTGTACCGCCTGTATGCTTCTTCTCCACGGCCAACCTTCAACCTCATCCGTCTCGTTTCCTGTCTCCATCTCCCTCGCTCTCTTTCTCACCTCTGTGCTTTTTCTCTCCTCTCCCCCCCCCCCTTTTTTTCTTTTTGCGCCTCCTGCACTTTCATATTTCCCGCTTCTTCTCGTTCGGCCTCACACTCCACCGGTTTCGTCGAGTTTTCGCCGTTTCAGCATTTAGGATGCAAACCTTCGAGCTGGCTCCTTCAGGCCATTTTCTTAGTTCAGTTCTGATGATGACGAACAATGGTTTTTTTTCAACTTTTTTGGTGTTTCAAGTTTTAAATCTGTGGGAAATCGCTCGCTGATCGCGAATCTGCGATCAGAAAAATTTAATTTTAGCGGGAATATGATCAAATTGTGGGAAATCATGATTTTTTAAGGCTTTTTGAGTCAGACCGAACTTTTTACGGCGCTATTTTTAATTAATTGAATCAAATTAAATTAATTAAGATTTAAGCAGCTTTTTAATCTCGTCTGGGAAAAATTTTCTTAGAATTTTCTTCGGCGTCGTTTATCATTTTTTAACGATTTTCAAACTTCTCTGAAATCTTTAAACTTAAGGTATGAGGAATTCACTGACATTCTTTAAGTCATCACGCGCTCTGACGATTAAAAAAATTATAATTTCCCGTTCAAATAAAGGAAATTCTTGCAAAATCGTTTTTTAAAATGTTTTTTGAAACTTGGCCGAATATAATCCTTTTTGTAATTCTTGAGTGTTTTTTTGAGGGTTGGTGTGAATATGGAATATCGAACGTTCTGCAAGTTTCTCCAGAATAATTACCTTTTTCAAGGCTCGGATGAAGAGAGTCCCGAGACTCTCGAGTCTTTCTCTGTCTCTCTTTTTCTTCTCTCTGTTACAACAAAACTTGTAAGAAGAAAGAACATCGGTGTGGCACACTTAATCGTAAAGACTGAGTCACTGCTTGGCAGCAGTAGCGGATGAGAAGTGCTCAGGATAGTTGTGTGAGAATATATATGTATATAATATACGTAGATAGTGTCGAACGATCACGACACACTTTTGCCTGGGCTCGGCGCAAAACGCTCTGTGATTATATCAATATTTGTCGGTAGTTCTTAATAAACTTATCAACAGAAAATTCGACTTATTCATTGAAAAAAAATTTCCGTCAAACTGACAAAAAAATCAATAATAAAAAAATTTCAACTGCGAGAAATCTTTATTTTTATTTTATTCGCATAATCGAGAATTTACTTTATTATCAAAGTAAAAAAAAAAACTCAATTTGTCGCGTCAAAACGTGACTCTTTTAATTTTGTATTATTTTTGAATTTGATGTAATTATGTTTTAATTAATTAATTATTTTTTATTGTTAATTAAATAAATTTATTAAATTTATAATTATTACCAAGAGAGGCGGCAGCGTCGCGACGTCGAGTATTTAAGATTTATACTTCAATATCCAAGGTTAAAAAAAATCAATCAATTGATCTCAACAAAACGTGACTTTTTTAATTTTGTATTATTTTACAATTATTTTATTATTATAAAATTATTTTTCAAAAAATTTATATTTTAGGCCAATACATTTTCCTGCCGAATTCACCCAAAATCATTGCCAAATGTATTATGTTCTCCCGGAAATAATTTTTTTTCATTTCCCATGAAAAATCGATTTCAATTTTTTTTTATCGTCCCATCGCTGAAAAAAAAATCGTCTCTGGTGGAACCTTTTCACCGCCATCGATCGCGTTTTTTTCGCATTTGCGGGTGAAATCCGCGCGATGAAACCAAAATAAAAAAAAACACGTGGGGAGAGTTTGACTGACTCGTCGGATCGATTCTTTTCCAGCCTTCTGCTGGAACGGTCTGGGTACTTGGTCGATCATGCTGACCTATTTAGGCAATGGCAAGGCCGCTATCGTTCTCTACAAACGTCGTTATCGTCGGCGTCGTCGACGCCGTCGTCATAGTCGTTGCCGAACGAAGCCATGCGACTTTGGCTTTGGCCTTTGCTCTCTCTAAATGCATATAAAGATTTTAGAAGGTGCGTTAAAGAGACGCCCGATTATTACGCGAGAGATTTTTGTCACTACAACCAATAAGGATGTAAACACTAAAAGGTGGATTCAAATTGAATCTTGATCCAGGAAAAGGCGGGGCAAAATGACCACCATACACTGAGAGAAAAAATTACTAGAACCAATGAAATAAAGTTTTGAAGGAAAAAAACCTTTTTTTTAAAATTATTTGCCAAAACATATTAGAATTTACTTGAATCTAACAATATGTTATCAATTATATGTAATATGTTGTTTGAATCAAGAACACATTTTATCATTCGAAACATGCACGTCTTTTAATACAGGAAGCACTGAGAAAAAAAATTTGTCGAATCAACAAATTAATTAGTCCAATCAACAGGAAAAATGATTGATTCAATCAAATGCGTGTTTATTAATTGTTGCTAAACATTTTATAAAAAATATATAGCCCTTGCCAAATAATTTAATATGCATAGTTTAATGACCCCAAAAAGAGATAAATAGAAAAAAAAGACAAATCTGTGCCAATTCTCCGATCTAATATCTCTGTCCGACCGAGATTCGGGCCCTCGACCCTACCTACCATCGTACCTATCCTACCTAATTACCTAACACGCTACCTATTACGCTATCGACTACTACTATGCACTTGAAACAAGTTAGGATTTATGAAGATTCGAATATAAGAAAACATTTAAAAAACCAGTCTTTTAATTTTTAACAACTTATGTAAACTATTAGTGTATACTATAGGAATGATAGTTCTTTGCTTGAAGGAAATAAAAATTTCATCATTCCAAACAAATATTCCATTGGAATAATATAATGTGTTATTTATTTTACTACAGCTTCTTTTCAAATAATCACAATCAATTTTATATCTTATAAATATTGAAAATACTACAGAAATATTTTTAGAAGTAAAATAATGATGAATCTATTGCAAAGAAATAATTTTGTTCGAAAAAAATAATTCAATATTGATGTTTTTCGGATTCAAATAATCTCATGTTTATGATGCCATAAATAATTTTCTTAAAAAAAAAAAGTAATTTCGTATTGAATTCGTTTTTTAGATTCAAATGATCTCATGTTTATAATGCGATCAATGTAATTAATCCAATGAATACAAATTTAATCAAATCTATCATGCATTTAATTGTTACTATTAAATAAGAGTTTAATATAATGGTATGATGATAGATTAGAGAGTTTAATATAATGGTATGATGATAGATTCGTGAAAATATTTTTTTAAATGAAGAGTGATTTTCTTGGTTCAACAAATAAATAATCGAATTAATACTTTCATTAAATAAATAAATTCAAGTTCTCAAATTCAGTATTTTTTTCTCTCAGTGTAAGAAGATAATGCTGTGAATCATTTAGACTCGATTTAATCCAAAAATTTGACGACTCAATTCATTCGAGACCGATAAAGCAAATGTCGATCCACCCTCAGAAATTAGCTTGGAGCTTTTTTCCCATAGAAAGAGGACCAAAACGGAAAATTTTTGGCCCTTAATTTACAGTTAAAAAAAATCAACCAACCGATTGATATATCGATTAGCAATAAACAAAATTAACCTCAATAAACAAAATTCAGCCTAAGAAAAAAACCACCGTCACGTATCGAGGGCGTTACATTTCCAAACATTCCGGAAATGCTCACGGATGATCGTCTCCGATCGAGAGAGTTGAATGGTTCGTCGGAGAGGATGATTTTTGTTTTTTATTTTTTTTTTCTTCAGGAGCGATTTATACGCAGTCCCTTCATATGGAGGCTCCAGAGAGAGGAAGAAAGAGAGCGAGAAAGGGACTGTGGGAAATGGAAGGTAAAAAAACAAAAGGAAAAAAAGGTGGAGATACTGGTTAAGAATATACGAGGGAGGGCTCTTTGGTATTCGCACGCCGTCGCGTGGCACACGGCGAGTAGAGGCGTCAGGCGTTTGTGTGGAGGTGAGCAAAAGAAGGAAAAAAGAGGGTTATGCGCGACTGAGAATGAGAGAAAGAAAGAAAGAGAGAGGACAAGATCTTGGCATTGGCGTCTTGTAATCCTGGGCCGTATAACCTTCGACGTCGGCCTCGTGCTGTGAATTTACACACACACACAAACAAATATATATATATATATGTGAACCGATCAAAACCAAAATGGCGTATATCGAGTCGCGCCTGAAGGGAAAATACGCCATTGTGATTTTGGTCACGTGATATTGTGCGTACATTTGCCGGTTTTACCGGGCGGTTATCCGGTGCTCGACCGGACGCGCCAAGGACGCGATCGCGTCGTCGACGGCGTCGTCGACGGCGTCGTCGTTGGGGACGTTGAAATTCGGCAAGCCATTTTCATGTTATCACCCAAGATTGGAATCAATCTTTAGCTCCATTTCCGGGTATTCTTCTCGACCAGAAATTAGAGCCAGATGGCGCTTTTGTTTTATCGAAATCGGCCAAAATCGAAGAATAACAAACGGCGGAGTAAAAGTTCCGCCATTTTGATCGGTCGTCGAAGCGACGGTCAAAATGAAAATTATGAAGAAAATGAACGATTGGAAAATAAGGGAGGAATAATTACCCTGGGAAAATAAAACGAATACCGAAAGGTGAAGAATTACTATAAAATGGCGGCGACAATTACAATTACAATTCATCCTCATTACAGCATATGTAAATTTGAGATATTTTAGATATCATGACTCTTTCTTTTACATTACGAAGCGAGGATATGACGTTAGGTTACATTTTACATGGGGTTATTTTTTTACGTGGACTTAAATCTCATTTTTATCGCAATTTTTTTTCGTCGTCGGGATTTTTTGCCTTTTCCAGAGATTAAATGTCCCTCGTATTTTCTATTCAGTTGTTTGTCAGAATTTTAGTTTCGGTAAAATTCTGAAAAGCTCTAAATAGAAAATAGGAAGGTTTTTTTTTTTAATCAGATATTATATCTGAATTTTTAAAAAACTGTGAAATGTAATAACGGTATTAAATTCAATTTTACCAAAACAAAAATTCTTTTGCTTCCTCATACCGGAAGCTTTGTTTTCGTGAAAAAAATTTTGTTCGCGATTTTTATGCCAATATGTTCAAAATGTCCTAAAACATCGAGAAATCATATTTAGAAAAAATGTCCGGATGGAAGTGTGTGTGTGTGTGTGTGTGTGTGTGTGTGTGTGTATCCTGAGTTTCAGATGTAAATAATTAATAACTCGAAAACGCTTCGAGATATCAAGCTAAAATTTAGCACACTTGTCGAGCACGAATTGCTCTTCATTATGAAAAAAAAATTGTTTTAATTATAACGGGTGTTCAGATTTTATCGACTTTTTTCGTTTTTTGCAAGAATGGCGTAAACGCTCTAACCTCTGCAATTTTCAAGATATTGCACTCAAACTTTGTTCAGAATTAGTATAGCTATTAAGTTTGTTTGGTATTGAATTTGGCGAAAATCCATCGAGGGATTAAATCTTTATGAAATTTTGAATTATTTGAAAAATAGCCTAAACGCTCTAACTTGTGCAATTTTTAAGATATTGTACTGAAACTTTGCACAGAGATAATATAACTATCGAGGTTGTTCGCTATTAACTTTGGCAAAAATCCATCGAGGGATTAAAATTTTATGAAATTTTTAATTCTTCGAAAAATAGCGTAAACGCTCCGACTCGTGCAATTTTTGAGATATTGCACCGATACTTTACACAGAGCTAATATCGCTATCGAGGATGTTCGATATTAAATTTGGCGAAAATCGATCGAATGATTAAATTTTTGTCAAATTTTTAATTTTTATAAAAGAAGCGTAAACGCTGTAACTTTTGAAATTTTTTAGCTATTGCAATGAAATTTTGTGAAGAGCCAGTATAGCTATCAATGTTATTCGCTATCAAATTTGGCAAAAATCGATCGAATTTGCACATTGATTACTAATATTTTTCAATAGTTAACAAAGCTTCCTGTATGAGGAAGCCAAATTTGATCGCCATACTGTGTGTTGAAGGAAGCTATGTGAACTATGGATAAAGATGAGGAAGCAATGTGCAAATTTCAATTTGCAGGGTTTTTTTTATTTGTACTTCATTATATTTAAAAAAAGTTACCCAATGTCAAAAAATCAGCACGGTGAAAAAAATGGCGGCAAAAATGAGCTTCAAGTGAATGTAAAAAAAAAACAACCCCTTGTGAAATATAACCACAGTGTATATCTTTGAGTTATAATTTTAAAAAAAGATAAAAAATCATGATTTTTAAAATGCCTTAAATTTTCAGATGCTCAAAATTTTGGTTTCCATCGCAAAGAGTCCTCAATACGTGGGACAGGGATACGTATGGCACGATGCAACTGCAGTGCGGGACTGCGGCGATGCATCTGCCGAGGTGGCATTTGAGCAATGAGCCGCATGCAAGAGAGCGAGAGAGGAAGATAAAGAGAGAGAACGAAAGAGAACGAGACTCCGAACGTGTACAGAGAGTTGCGCCGCTTTTGCAACCCCTATCATATATATACATACATATACACATAAGGATAAAGTATTGTACAGAGAGACTGAATAGCAAGTGAGAGAAAGAAGAAGGAGAGAAAGGTGGAGAGAAAAAGGGAGAAAAATGACAAAGTTACCGTGATATGACCAGACGAAAAGAGAAAGAGAACGTGAGACTGCGAGTCGATTCTACAGACACATATGTATGTATTTTGTACAAAGAGAGAGAGAGAGAGAGGGAGAGAGACAGAGACAAAAATTGACAAATGGTGGGAGGAAAAAGGAGAAAAAGTGCGTACGGGAGAGGAAACTCGTATTCAGCCACGTGGTCGTTTTCTGATTCAACCTGTACGTTATCGTGTCACCCTAAACCCTATATACGCTTTACGGATGTTTTTCAGCACCCTTAAGCCGCGAACCACCCCTCAAAAAAATATCAAATACGTTTGAGCGGCATTTCAGCTCAGTAGTTTGATCCAAATCATTATTTACGGTAATGCGAAAAAAAAATGTTTTTCATGTTTTTTGGAAAAGGGTGTTTTTTGGTACATTTATGCACATTTCAATATTTAAAAAACCATTGAATCGAAAAATAATTAGACACACAAGCAAGCCCATAAATGACATTGAAATGGACGTGAGGGGGTTTAAAATAAATACTTTAGAGGGAGGGTGTCATCATCGAAACATAACTTTTTGACGTTTTTCGTACATGGGAAACGAAGCCGAGAGAAAGACAGAGAGGAGAGGAGAGTGGTCAAAGTAGAAAATGCTATATAGGTGTAGACGTCGAAGAAGCATCAGTAGAAGCGGCAGAAGCAGAAGTACGGAAATGTACGGGACGTGTATGTCAGCCACGTGTGTGGGGAATGCGCCAAGTCGTCTCGTTGGGGCGAGTTTTCATTGGTCCGAAGGATCAACCAATCGGCGGGGGAGAGAAGAGGAGGGGGAAGGAAAGGGAGGGGAAGAAGAATGGAGGTAAAACGGGGAAGCGCGTGAGAGAAGGGTTGAGGCGGCCATTTGAGGAGAAATGTTTCAGGTTATGTTCGCGCGAGGACGATCGTTGGGGAGCGTTTCTGGGTGGAGGGGATGCGTCGCTAAATTTCAGTGTTCGTGAACGAGGGAGAGGCTGAACGGATATCGATGGAAAACAAGGAGAGGAAAGGGCGCGTTCCACGCTGCTAATGGCGTCTCGTTACGCCATTTTGTTGAACAGCGTCGGAGGGAGTGCGAGAGAGAGTGGGAGGGAGGTGAAGCGAAGGTGTGTGGGAATGAAAGAGAGGAGGAGTGAGATGGAAAGATGGGGGATGAAAGGGAAGAGGAGAAAACTGACGCACACATTGTTGGGCTCTGATCCAGTGCCGTGTAGAAAGGAGAGAACCCCGGGGCTATATCCTTCCTGGTTTTCTATGTTTCTCCGTCAGAGCGATGGTCGGATCGAGGGAGGGAGCCGCTGATACGCCAGCGGGTGAAGACGGAGAGAGTCCAGGGAGATGGTGAACGGGGGAGGGTGTGGGTGGATGGAGGGGGTGGGGATGAGTCCACGAAAGGGGGATGAGATCCCTGGTGCCCGGCATAGGGAGCAAAAAAAAATGGGAGGACAGAGAAAAAAAGTAATGGAGGGGAGGAACACAGAGGAGGATATCTCTCCCCGCGCGTAGTAAATAATTTGGACTGGGAGCGTCGGTCCACGTGAACATGCCGGAGCGAAGGAGAGAGAAAAGCAAAAAAGGAAACATCGTACACACATATCCGTGTATAAATACGGAGGGAGGACTTTGAAACTTTCTGACCCGTCTATTACGCGTTGATTCAACTGGAGAGGATCATCGGGAGGTGGAATAACGAATGGAGTATCGAGGAATATATGGAAATTATCGTTGGGGATCCGAGTGTCAGTTTTCTCGAATATTTGGAAAATGAAGGGTGAAAGAGGGACGGAGGAGACGCGGGAGGGTTGAAAAAGCTTGGAGAGAAGCTTGGAACCAAAAAAGCCCTTATTTCTTGCGACTACGTCACTGCTGGAGAGATCCGGAGGAAAGGAGAGAGGGAGAGGAAACTAGAATATAGCGCAAAAGAGGGCGTGGGTGGGTTCTTTCTCTCTTCCTCTATCCGTCTCTCCCAGGGGGATGATTCCAACGAGCGAACAAAGGACGCTTTGAAGGGGGCGCTCGCGCGAGAGAGAGAGGAAGATAGACGCCGTGAAGGAGAGGATTCGAGACTCTGCCAGATGCGAGAGAGCGAGAAAGGATCCGAGTCTATTTTTTATACACATTTCGCACATATGTATGCAGGCATCGATTTCGTTCGTCGCAATGGCTCTCCCAAGAAAGGGATCTTACGCGCATATTATTCACCCCCATTTCCCCCTTCTTCAAGCTTGTTGGGGATGATATTGAAATGTCATATAGGTTGAAAGGTGGAGCAGAAATCCGATATATATGTAGATATGTTTAGGGGATGCTCCTTGTGACTTGACCAAAAACCTCATTCTCTCAGATTCGTTTCATGAATTTTTCCACCACTTCAATAAGGAGGCTCAAAATTAATGCCTTTGATCCTTTTACATCGGACCTTGTTGAATTTTTATTATCAATAGGAAAAAATGAAATTCAATAAATACATACAACATATGGGGCATTCCATCGCAAATCGGACAGTTTGAAATTTTTTTTTTTTATTTCCTCAATTTTTTTATATTCTTGAGTACCCATCAAAAGACCCTTCCTGTTAAATTTTGAGATTTTTTTGATTACCCGTTCGAAAGATATTAAATTAACAAAAAAACCGCTCTTTTCTTGGTATTTTGGTCATAATTTCTTTAATAATGGTCCAAATTGAAAGTTTTTTTTTTCAAAATTTTTGTTTTTTCATGGCCTTTTCAGAAAAAAATACAACAAAAATATTCGACGTGTTTTTGAATGAGTTTTTTGAGTTTTAAACGTTAAATCGCGTTTTTAAAAGTGAATACCATTTTTCATTTTTTTAAACAATTTTTTTTTTCGAACATCTATATATTCAACAATTTTTAAGACCAGTCCGATCGTGGGATCTCAATAACTACTATTTTTTCGATTTTTGAAAATTAAATTTTTTTTTTCTAATAAATTGTTATGAATACCAATTTTTGTTACCGTATAGTATTTTTTTTTCAATATTTAAAATTTATTTTGACACGTTTTTATTGTTACCAGGTTCTTAAAATTAATAATTAATCGTTAAGTCTGTTTATGAACAATAATAACAACAGTTTTTATTTTTTCATGTATTTTTTTTAAAACGATCGGACTAGTTTAAAAAATGATTGAATAGATAGATGTTAGAAAAAAAAAATTAAGAAAAAAAATAAAAAATGACATTTACTTTTAAAAACGCGATTTAACGTTTAAAACTCAAAAAACTCATTCAAAAACACGTCGAATATTTTTGTTGTATTTTTTTCTGAAAAGGCCATGAAAAAAAAAAAAATTTGAAAAAAAAGCTTTAATTTGGACCATTATTAAAGAAGTTATGACCAAAATACCAAAAAAAAGAGCGGTTTCTTGTTAATTTAATGTCTTTTGAACGGGTAATCAAAAAAATCTCAAAATTTAACAGGAAGGGTCTTTTGATGGGTACTCAAGAATATAAAAAAATTGAGGGAATAAAAAAAAAAGTTTTTCAAACTGTCCGATTTGGGATGGAATGCCCCATATATTACAACGATGGAACGATGGACCTTTATTCATCTTGTAAATAGATTTTGTATTTTTAATACTTATCTACGTGTGCCAAATACGCGTTGAATTGTTGAAATGTCGTTCAGTCATAAAACTGAAACCAGGACAAAATTATCCCTTCACCTTTCTGCATGTGCACAAAGCATTACCACAAAATGTCAAATATATCATGTATCAAAATGTAATTGAAATCACGATTCAAAGGGAGAGTCAATGGAAATTAGCATTACAAATTGGCGATATTTTTTTCAACGATGGATTGTTGTACGAGAAGGGTTGATTATGCAGTGACTTTGATACAAAAAATCGTCAATCCACAAAGATCGTAATTACAAGAGAGAGCGAAGAAAAACGGAGGGAGGAAGAGAGGACAGAGAGATTCGTTACCAAAACAAAAAAGAAAAGGGAAAATCAGATAAAAAATTCTCGGCCTCCACTATGCGCCTCCCTTCTCTGGCACCCTATTACATAATAATAATGATAATTTACGTCCCTCAGTTTCTCGAAAAGCCAGAGAGGGTACGTAGCATGATATGTATGGTTGGGATGGCTCCCTGCTTTTTCGTCGACGATTTCGAATCCTCTTCACCCCTCGCTCAGTTCTTCCCACATCGTCGTCCTACGCGCGTCCTTTCTCTCTGCGCGACGTAAAAGCGAAGCTTCGTCGTCGTCGTGGCTGCTGTTGGGGTGCCGTTGAAACCAAGAGCGCACACCACGGGTTTTCTCTCTATAATATTCCCGGTGAGATATTTCAGAGCCCGGTCTAACGACGAGAAGCAAAGGAGCGTGGCGGAAAGAGAGGGAGAGAGAGAGAGAGAGAGAGAAAAGGAGGGAGATGGAGAAAAATAGGGAGAGAAAGAGGAGGGAATGGCGGTTGAAAGAAAAGGTTAGTACACGCAGGCTGAGGATCGAGGATGCGTCTCCCCCCCCCCGTTCTTCCTTCCCCGGCAAGCTTTCTCTCTTTCGTTTCTCTCCTCCACTCCCATCCAAAAACGTTTCCCGTAACTCTCCTTTCACTCGCTCCCACACTACGGACTCAGCCCTCTCCCTCTCTATCCCACTCCCGCACTCTCCTCTCCTCTCCTCCCCCTCTCCTCTCTTCTCCTCTCCTCTCCTCTCCGCCCCTCCCCCTCCTCACCTCTCCTCTCCTCTCGCCCTCTGGCGTTTCCACTACCACGTGAATGTACACGTTTCCCCCGGTATATCTATACACGTATCTCCGTCGATTCCCGTCTCGCTTCCCTAACCTCGAATCTACTTCGTGCTCTATCTCCTCCCTCGTTCCCTCTCTGTCACGTGTTTTTGCTCACTCCCGCCGGTTTCTCACTCTCTCTCGCTCTCCCGTGCTCCAAGGCAGCGCTATATCTGCCTGGTCTGGTTTTGCTGCAGTGGATATCCCTCTCTCCCTCCCTCTCCTCTCCTCTCCGCATTCTCTCGTCGGCAAAAGCCGTTTCTACTTCGTCCTCTCCCACTGTCCCTCCAACCTTGCCTCTTGCCTTTCCTTCTTCTCTTGACTACTTCGCACAAACACACACTCATCCACCCACCTACACACTCCCACACACACTCACGCACACACTCGCATCCAGTACTTCTTCTGCTCCGTCTCACTTCCTCCGCTGATCACGGCAACGACCGTACTTCCCTTCTGAGCCTTCTCCTTTCCTCCTCCCTCCACTCCCATCCACACTCACACTCACCAACGCTGAGAGACACTCACACGAACATGTCCGAGAACATGTAAGTGACGCACATCCTCGTGTACAGAGCAGTTCACTCCACGATGTAATATGGGAGGAGTGGGAGCAGGAGAGACGGTCTAAATTGGGAAAGGTTGGTGGAGCGACCACGTACCTTCGAGACAAGGCAACTGCGCCGTTCTCCTCAAGATATGGGTGTGTGTCTGTGAGTGTATGTGTCTGTATACACCTCCCTCCTTGTTTCGAGTGTGCGTGTACTATAAACCATCAACGTCGTTGGTCCTACCACCACAGGCAACCTGCATCAACTCCACGAAGGATACATATATCCTGGACACTTATACACCTTAAGAACATCGTATATCTGCCCATCCTGTACATATATGTGTGTATGTAAAAGGATTATAAGAACATACAGGTATACCCGTGGCGAAGGAGAGAATCCCGAGGAGGAGATGCGAGAAAGTGATCTAAAGGGAATTCGGAAAGACCCAACAGTCTCCTATATCTGTATACATCCAGAATTGTGTACATATGTATCAAGAGTGAAGACTATATATGTGCTTTCATTGGAGGAGCGTAGGCGTCTATGTAACACCTCCACATAGTTAGGTACATGTCCCTATATCGGCACTCCCACACTTTTGGTGAATCTATGGTACATAAGGTGCATTTGGTATGTGGTATATGGTCAAAGGTACATGGTATAGTCGAAGCATCGAAGTTGGCAGGATGAACCCAAAGAGGGAGAGCAAAGGTTGAAGGAGAGGAGGAGCGAACGGGACACACATCCTGCTGGCGATGTTTCCCGATGAGCCACCGGGATCAGAATATTACCAGACGTACGGGAGAAACGTGGACTATGCTGTATTACATAAAGCTGAACGCCCCCCCCCCCCCCTCCACCTACTCCTTCCCTCGTATGACGCCAACGTTGCGCGGGATTTCTCTGGTAGGTTCATTTGTCGATGAGGAAACTTTTGTGACTGCTGTTGCTGAGGTGGCTACCGGGGAAGAAGGGTACGTCGAGAGAGTTTCATCGTCGTTGATCAAAACAGGGAGGAGAAGGGAGTGCACAAAGGGGTGTGATTGCCAATCGATTAGAGTGATCAAAGTCTGATGTATATCCATGCTTGCGTCGCGTTTGTAACAATGAATGATGTAAGAACAATAATGGAGGGTGGGAAAAAGGTATCTTCACATCATTTGATCCTGCTGACCTGATGGACGATAAATTTAGCGACGATTATATTTCAGCGTTTATAATGAGAGCCCGCTGATTCGGTGAATTATGATGGAGTAGCGATCAATTGAAGCGTCAGTTTTTCATGACGGACGCAGATCTGATTTTCCAATTTCATTACACGCATTCGACGAATCTCACTGTGGGATAATTGAGGTATAATAAAATTGAAAGTAAAAAAATTGAATTTTCGAAAATCATCATTGAGATTCTTGGATGTGTTGTCAAAAGCGATAAAGTAGTCCATTGAATATTCTGTTTTTGATGGTATATGCATTGTTTTTTATGATGGACCATTTTGCCACACTTTTTGTTATATATCTCTGCCGACATGTAGAGTTGGACAGGTACAATACCACGAGCCAACACTTCCGACATCCATATAACACGTTCCCAGGAGGACATAAAATTATAATCTGTCATATTCGTCAGTACGAACCTTAAACCTTCGCGTCTTCAACTAACTAACCCCTCCACCCTTTATATATATGGGGCATTCCACGTCAAATCACGCGGTCATCAGCTTGACTCCCTCGGATTTTGATGTCCAATGAATTGTGGGTTTCGATTGGTCCAAGATATGACCCCAAATTTTTAGAAATTTTTATTTCATTTTTTAGGGGTTGCCCGAGCGAAAAATCATTAAATTGAGGGAAAACACAAAGAGGGGCCTTTTTTAAATTATTGAATTTTTTTTCAAAGAAACTAGGGCCCAAAACAGAAATTTTCGTCATAGTTCGATAATGGGACAAAAAGAGATACAATTTTTTTTTTAATTATAATTACTATTTTTAAATTTTTTAAAAAATGTATCTGGTTTTTTCGAGGTCGTCAAGGCTAATAAATTTTCGAAAAAAGTTGACGTTTCACTCTTAAACCAAGAAAAAAAATGAAGAAAATATTTCTGTCGTCGTTATTCTCACTACAAGAAACAATTAAAATAAAAAATTATAAAAATAATTTAATTAAAATACAAAAAAAAAAAAATAATAATTATTTTTGTCCCATTATCGAACTATGACGAAAATTTCTGTTTTGGGTCCTAGTTTCTGTGAAAAAATTTCAATCATTTAAAAAAGGCCCCTCTTTGTGTTTTCCCTCAATTTAATGATTTTTCGCTCGGGCAACTCCTAAAAAATGAAATAAAAATTTCAACAAATTTGGGATCATACTTTGGGCCAAACGAAACCTACAATTCATTGGACATCAAAATCTGAGGGGGTCAGGCCGATGACCGCGTGATTTGACGTAGGATGCCCCATATATATATATGGAGCCATATTCTGCATTTCCCTCTTGCATCTTTCGCAGGTTCCCTTCGAAGATACAGATTGCAAGAAAAAAGGGTTTTCCTCGTGAAAACAACAATTAAGGTGGAAGATTTGATTTTTTTTTTCTGGTCCAAGATTACCTGAATAAATTTTGTAATAGTTGTAAGAATGCTTTACAGATATTTGAGGATTGTTTTTTGAATTTCCAGCTCCAATTTTTTATTTTCCGACAACATGAGCTGTTTCCGCCATTTTGGAAAAAAAGAAAGCCTGCGATTTAATTAATTTTCAGGGATTTATTAACAATAGGAGTAAAACTTTGGAAGATAGAAAATGTAAAAGGCACGAAATAACAAGATAATGGAATAATCAAATCGGCCATTGTGCCGATGAGGGGTCGAATCGTATCGAATATGAGTGGTCCGTGCTTGTAACTCATTCAAATAACAAATTGATAAGTAAACAGGGGAATAACTTTCTTCATTTTCTTTAAATTCTTAATTATTTTAATTTTTTTATGTAATAAATAATTTTATTTAAAATTTTGAGCTTATGGAAGAGCAAAATTTAAACAATATTTTATGAAATTTTCATTGCAAAATTTAGAAAATTCAGCCGATGGGACTTATGGGGAATTTCTGAAGGCTCTATCTCCTAGAAATATACTCCGATAGACTTGAAACTTTGGAAAAATATTTTAGAAACATTCTACTATGAGATAAAAAAAATAAAAAAAATAATTTTTGAAATTTTCCAATCCATGCAACCCCTCAATGTTATTGAACAGTTTGTAAATCGATATTAGGCGTGGAAAACGTCATTAATCAGATCAAGCCAAAATTCAATTACGAATTTTACAAATGAGCTTGCAAAAAAATTAATCAATTAATACTTGACCATTCCCGTAGTAAAAAACTCAATTGAATCGCCAATGGCAACCAATGGTCCTCATACGACTCCATTGGACAATGAATGGGGACCCATTGAGATTTCCGCATTTATCAATGGTGTACAGGGCTGACCATTGATCAGTGAATGGGTATCCGTTGAACATCAAATGCGGATGAATCGAATGATCATCATTACTCAATGATGCTCATTGGAAAGCCAATGCGGATGAATCGAATGATCATCATTACTCAATGATGCTCATTGGAAATCCAATGCGGATGAATCGAACGATCATTATTACTCAATGATGCTCATTGGAAAGCCAATGCGGATGAATCGAATGATCATCATTACTCAATGATGCTCATTGGAAAGCCAATGCGGATGTATCGAGCGATCAGCATTGCCCAATGGTGTCCATGGGGAGGTAAATGCTGATGAACGAAATGATCCGCCTTACCCAATGATGTCCATTGGAAAGTCAATGCGGATGAACTGAAAGATTAGCATTTCCCACAGATGTTCATTGGAACCCAAATGCGGCTAACGATGAAATGATCAAAATAATCAGTCGATAGATTCTTAAAAAGAGTGTATGAATTAATAATGATAAGTAAATAAAATATATATATGCAACTGATTCTATATACGCTCATTATTTTTTCTCGGAAATTGCATATATGAGCTTCAATCATTTCTATTAAATGTAATAATATATGTATGTATATATAATGCGTATATAATTATTGGTCGTTATGCTAATATTAGCATTATGATTAACCTTACTTACTGATAACTTACATCATTTGATTATTTAATGCGTAATTCCATGTATATATAGCAATCATATGAAAGAATCTCCATTGATGATCCCATTTATTCCCCATTGCCCACAAAAACCAATGCAGGTGAATGGCGAATTACCTAGGGAGATTGTCTCCATTGAATCCTCATGGGATAATCCCCATTCCGTTTCAAATGGGGAATTCAATGGCGAAAATGTCCTTAGAAAATTCGGCATTCATATCCATTGGTTTTGTGGGCAATGGGGAATGAGTGGCGAACAGCAATGGAGATTCTTTCGTATAGTAAAAACTCCATTCATCGCCATTGAAAAATCCCCATTCATTCCCCATTGCCAAAATAACCAATGGGGATGAATGCCGAATTGCCTAAGGGGATTGTCTCCATTGAATCCCCAATAGATAATCCCCATTCCGTTTCAAATGGGGAATTCAATGGCGAAAATCCCCTTAGGCAATTCGGCATTCATCTCCATTGGTTATTTTGGCAATGGGAAATGAATGGGGATTTTTCAATGGCGACGAATGGAGTTTTTTACTACGGGTTCATCGGATCTATTTATTTTGCATATTGTTAAAAAAAATTATTAATGATCAGCGTAAGTCTCCGGAGATCAGAGCAATGAAGGATTGCTGTAATAGACGCTGTAATTTCGACAAAGATGGACGAAAAATTGCGAGGAAAATTCAGCGTGCAAATACCGCGCAAATAATACGCGTATATGGAGCTTTGGAAAACCGCTCGATAGACATAATACATCGCCATAATTTGGGGCCGGTGGGCCACAGGCGCCACTCGTCAGTCGGCCTGTATAACAAAACAACGGTGAGCCAATCTACAGGTTGATGCAAAAGAAACTCTCGTTTCAAGACAGTGAACTGAGTCCCAAAACCCAAAAAAATAAATTCCGAAAAAAATAATTTTTTCGATAATATATAAAATCTCACAACTGTTCCCTCATTCCTTTCTCCTCATTCCTCCTCATTCCTTTTAAAAATTTCGACACATTTTTGTAATGTACACATATTTAAGTATATGAGCCATTCCATCCCAAATCGGACAGTTTGAAAAACTTTTTTTTTTCATGTCCTCAAATTTTTTATATTTTTTAGTACCCATCAAAAGATCCTTGCTGGTAAATTTTGACATTTTTTTGACATTTTTTTTATGTACACATATTTAAGAATATGGGGCATTCCATGCCAAATCAGATAGTTTGAAAAACTTTTTTTTTAATGTCCTCAAATTTTTTATATTTTTTAGTACCCATCAAAAGACCCTTGCTGGTAAATTTTGAGATTTTTTTGATTACTCGTTCAAAAGGCCAAACCACTCTTTTTCTGTATTTTGGTCATAACTTCTTTAATAATGGTCCAAATTAAAAGTTTTTTTTTAAATTTTTTGTTTTTTTATGGGCTTTTCAGGAAAAATACAACACAAATATTTGATGTGTTTTTAAATGAGTTTTATGAGTTTTAAACTTTAAATAGCGTTTTTAAAAGCGAGTGTATATTTTAATTTAAAAAAAAAAAAATTTTTTAACATCTATCTATTCAACAACTGTTACGACTAGTCCTATCGTGGGATTTCCATACTATTTTTTTTTTCGATTTTTGAATATAAATTTTTTTTTTCTATCAATTATTATGAATATTAATTTTCGTTACTATGTAGTATTTTATTTCATTATTTAGAATTTGTTTTGGCACTTTTTTATAAAACTCTTTGAATAAAAAAAAAAAATTTTAGTTTTCAAAAATCGAAAAAATAGCAGTTATGGAAATCCCACGATCGGACTAGTCTTAAAAGTTGTTGAATAGATGGATGTTGACATTTTTTTTTTTAATCAAAATATACTCACTTAAAAAAAAGCGATTTAAAGTTTAAAACTCAAAAAACTCGTTTAAAAACACGTCGAATATTTGAACACGTCTGACAAGGCCATAAAAAACAAAAACTAAAAAAAAACTCCTAATTTGGACCATTATAAAAGAACTTATGACCAAAATACCGAAAAAACAGCGGTTTTTTTATTAATTTAATATCCCGTAGTAAAAAACTCCATTGAATCGCCAATGGCAACCAATGGTCCTCATACGACTCCATTGGACAATGAATGCGGACCCATTGAGATTTCCGCATTTGTCAATGGCGTACAGGGCTGACCATTGATCAGTGAATGGGTATCCATTGAACATCAAATGCGGATGAATCGAATGATCATCATTACTCAATGATGCTCATTGGAAAGCCAATGCGGATGTATCGAGCGATCAGCATTGCCCAATGGTGTCCATGAGATGGTAAATGCTGATGAACGAAATGATCCGCTTTACCCAATGATGTCCATTGGAAAGTCAATGCGGATGAACTGAAAGATCAGCATTTCCCACAGATGTTCATTGGAACCCAAATGCGGCTAACGATGAAATGATCAGCATTTACCAAAGATACCCATTGAATAATAAGTAACTACGAATTATACAATGATCAACATTTATCAATAATGTCACTTCATTGATGACTGATCGAATGATGAGCAGCATTCGTTAACGATGCTGCAATCCATATTCGAGGTTTAATGCTGAACAATTGAACCCATCGATCGATGAGAATTTTTCCGAATGCGATATTTCTCAAACGGCGGTGAATTAATAAAGTCAAGTAAGAGTAGATGTCGCTGATTCTCATATATGAACCAAATATTTTCTTCAATTGTAATAAATGCTGATGATTATATCGATGGTCAATTAATATTAGCATAAGCTCGGAAATTATTCGAAAGTAATTTTAAAAAAATGTATTATAAACTGCTCATCAAGTACGCGTACGTTTGGGATAAATGATTTTTAAAACAGTTTATTTTTAACATATACACATAATTTTATCAGTCCTTCTCAACCCGATTTGTGAGAGGAGAAACGTATATACTTTCATTATCAATCGTCATCTGAATACACTTACAATCTATTTTCTCAATTCTGAGCTTCAATAATTTCTATTAAATGTAATAATATATATCGCGTTACAGCTGCCATAAGGGCGTATCACCTCTTTTACGCCCTTATGGCATCCGGGAGCCATAAGGGCGTATTGAAATTTTTTTTTTCAGGAATCGACGTAATTATGACCGAAACGTATAGAACCGATGAAAAAAAAATTTTCCCAATTTTTTTTGTTTTTTTATACGCCCTTATGGCTTTCCGAGTTGGTGTCGAAAGCCATAAGGGCGTATCGAAATTTTTTTTTTCAGGAATCGACGTAATTATGACCGAAAAGTATAGAACCGATGAAAAATAAATTTTATAAGCTCTTGCTCAAGCCGCAATTCTATCTAGAAAATATTTTTGTTTTTCGGGCCTCATATCGATGTATTTTTGCCCCCTAAACACGAATCTATCAATAGTTTTTTCAAAAAATCAAAATTTTCATGAATTTCGATAAAAAACTGTTTTGCTCAATTTTGGGCCCATTTTAAAAAACCTGAAAATAGCGAAATTTCAAGTGCTCATAACTTCACTTTGGTTCAACTGATTTCAAAATTTGTTTTTCGTACGCAAAGCTTGTGACCAAACTTAGAGAATGCCGTTAAGTTCATCCCGATAACTAATTTTTTGTAGAAATGAGAGCAGTTTGAAAATCGCCGAAAAAAATGAAAAGGGGTATACCTTAAAAAATTTACAAAAATCTATTGTTGAACTTTAAAAATCTGCAAAAAATCAAAAAATGATCGTAATGGGATGAACCAAACGGGATTTTGAAGCGTGAACGATTACGAAGAGAATGAACTCATGCTCAAGCCGCAATTCTATCTAGAAAATAAATGGCAGCCATTTTAGTGAACCGATTGAATTTTGGCCAAAATGCAAAAAAAAAAAAAAATTATTTTTGTTTTTCGGGCCTCATATCGATGTATTTTTGCCCCCTAAACACGAATCTATCAATAGTTTTCTCAAAAAATCAAAATTTTCATTAATTTCGATAAAAAACTGTTTTGCTCAATTTTGGGCCTATTTTCAAAAACCTGAAAATAGCGAAATTTCAAGTCAACGTAATTATGACCGAAACGTATAGAACCGATGAAAAAAAAATTTTCCCAATTTTTTTTTTGTGGGCAATGGGGAATGAGTGGCGAACAGCAATGGAGATTCTTTCGTATAGTAAAAACTCCATTCATCGCCATTGAAAAATCCTCATTCATTCCCCATTGCCAAAATAACCAATGGGGATGAATGCCGAATTGCCTAAGGGGATTGTCTCCATTGAATCCCCATTAGATAATCCCCATTCCGTTTCAAATGGGGAATTCAATGGCGAAAATCCCCTTAGGTAATTCGGCATTCATCTCCATTGGTTATTTTGGCAATGGGGAATGAATGGGGATTTTTCAATGGCGACGAATGGAGTTTTTTACTACGGGTTGCGAGAATGGAAAAAGCCGCGGTAATTGACGCTTATTTTGGATCAGCCTGTATTTGTGTGTACGACTAAGAGCGAGAGGAAGAGGGATGCAGCGAGGGTGCAATGCACGTTCGTTGGATGCATCGGTGCATTGTAGATTCACTCATTCATTCGATCTCTTTCCCTCTCAATTTCTCTCTCTCTCTCTCTCTCCTCAATTTCGCCCTCTTTGTCCCTCTTTCCTATCCCCCGAAATTTCTGTCTCTGTTTCGCTATTACGGACTGTGTGTATATACCATCCCTCTGGAATAGATTCATTATGCTCGTGACCATTGCAGCTATGTTGAGGAGTTCGAAAACAACTATTGCTTCCATTACCACGTCGATTCGCGTGTCCTCCACGTTATTGCACGCAGAGAGAGAGGGAGGGAGGGGGGAGAGAGAGAGAGAGAGAGAGAGAGAGAGAGAGAGAGAGAGAGAGAGAGAGAGAGAGAGAGAGAGAGAGAGAGAGAGAGAGAGAGAGAGAGAGAGAGAGAGAGAGAGAGAGAGAGAGAGAGAGAGAGAGAGAGAGAGAGAGAGAGAGAGAGAGAGAGAGAGAGAGAGAGAGAGAGAGAGAGAGAGAGAGAGAGAGAGAGAGAGAGAGAGAGAGAGAGAGAGAGAGAGAGAGAGGGAGAGAGAGAGAGAGGGAGATGAAGGGAGAGAAATAGAGATATGAGATCGTGTGTGAGGGAATATTATCCAAGCGCTTCTCGCGTGTCACTCCGACCACTGCATTTCTGCATTTGCGATATGCCGCTTGATGCTTCTCTCAATGAGTACACGTCTATTGCACTCTACGTACGTACACTCACACACACACATGCGTCTAGTTCCACGGAGTTCACGTTATTTCCAAATTGCCCGAGGATGTTTATTCACTATCCAACCTAATGCTCTTTCCTGTTATTTAAAAGATCGATACACAGGATAATAATAAAAGACTTTTAGCTTATCTCAGAGGATTGATCTGGCAGAATAAAACCTCTACCGAACAACACTTGACCCATGAAAAATTCTATCCAAGTAGCGGCGAATTTTTTGGCGCTGGAATGAGCTGGGAAAAAAATAACTTTCAAAATATTAAGGATGTTGAGTCCCAAATCGCAAGTGATGAGAAAATTCTGAAAATTTGGTATGTTTTTTGATGAATTATTTAAGAGGTCGTGTAAAAATTTTACGACCATTAGGAAGCTCGTTATCGAACAATTAACATTAACAAGTTAAATTAAATTAAATGTAGTCTTATGAAAACTGATATAACTTTGCGATAAGTTTTTTTTTGACCTCTCAATTTTTTAATATCTACACTATATTGAAAGCAACGGAAAGAAAATGAAATTTATTGATAAATATTTTTTGTATTTGTTTAAAAAATTGTTCTTAACAAAATGTTAATATTTTAATAACGAGCTTCCTAATCGAGATTTTTACACGACCTCTTAAATACTTCATACAAAAACATAGCAAATTTTCAGAATTTTCTCATCATTTTTCATTTTAAGCCTTACGGAGGTTGAAGTAATGATGACAGGATTCTGAAAATTTAATATGTTTTAGCATGAAGTATTCAGGAGTTCGTGTAAAAATTTCACGACGATTAAGAAGCTATTTATTGAACAATTAACATTAAACGATTTTATAGGGACTCAACATCCTTAAAAAATCATCCCCTATGGAAATGGATTAAGCAGTGGAATATGAAAATAACATTAAAATGGCTAATTATGAAATCTTGACAAAATGACAATTTTGTAAATTTTTATAAAATAATTTTATTTTATTTTAGAGGGTTCATCGAGCATCTCTGAACTAAATTACATCTCTACCGAATAACTAAATAAAAAATCTTTTTTTTCTAACTTAAAAAATTGTTTTCAACGTCAAACATGTTTTTCTTTTTGCTGGTCCATTTTACCCTGGATGTAGTGAATCGGCCTAAAAATGTATGAATACATCAAATTTCATCATAACTTGAAGAAAAACAAAAATTTCCTGAACTAATTTTTTAGGGTGGTCTGAAAGGTATGAAAATATGATTTAAATCATAGATTATGGAATCCCGACAAAATGATAATGGTAAAAACATTTGATCTTATTTCAGAGGCTTAATCCGGTACAATTACATCTCTACCCAATAAAACTTCATCCTTGAAATTTTTCATCAAAATATAGAAATCTGTTTGGCGTTTTGATACGCTACAAAAAAAATGAACATTTCAACATATGAACGATTAAATCCACCATTTTGAAATCCCTACAAAAAGATTAAAAATAATAATTATAAAACAATTTTATTTCATCTCAGAGGGTTGATCGAGGGGGATTACACTCTACCGCCCACAACTTTACTTGCTAAAAATTCTATCAATACAACTAAACATCTCTACTTTTTTTTAGCGCCACAAAAATATATCTTTTCTTATTGTTAAATGTAAAAACAATATTCCTCCAAATCAATCAATCAACCAAATCAATTCAAATCAATTCAACCAAAATCTGAAAAAAATCCTCTGAACTCAAAAAAATAGACGCAATTTTTTGCTATCTCGAAGTTTTTCACGAATTCTTTTTGTTTTCGTGTTACACGGGATTTTTCAAATTTCCTCTTTTTTCACAAAAAAAAACAGAATAACTTTGGAAACAAAAATCGCTCAAAATTAAAAAAAAAAAGGAAATTGAAGCTCAAACTTTCCCCTTCATGAATCTAATCGTAAAAATGTATTAAAAAAATGTCCTCCAAAAGATGGGTGCACCTGAAGAGAGGGGGGAAAAGCGAAAAACAGCTATTTTCAAAATAGAGTCCAAATCTAAAAACAATCCAGACCTTTTTTGAAATTTTGTCCGGAAACTTTTCGCCGGTAGTGTATTTGCACAAAGGGAGGCTAAAAGGCAATATTAGTTAATAGAGATGTATATTAGCGCGGAATTATCGTTTTTTGCCGACTTAGATCGATGATCGTGGTGAGATTTCAGGCTCAAGTCGTATATCATACGTCATTTGAGGTTTATTACGAGCTCCGGGCTTCAAGTTTACTATCGCAACCAGACGGGTTGAACATTCTACTCTCTATCTCACTCCTGGTTCCGAAGCAAGTGGGCACTAACGTTTGACGAGCGGACTACCCCTTTAATTGAGTGCAATTTTACGATTTCAGATGTTCGATATAACTCTAGCGTCTCCAATGCCAACCCTCATCCCTCCACCTTCGATATCGTGTTCGCAATCGAAGAGATTCCTCGAAAGACTTCTCAAATCGAATTGCATCGCTGGAAGAAATTTTCATTCAATTTCCACGATAGATCGAAGCAACGTATTAATTTTCCAGGAAAATCGCACATATCTAGCTCATAATCCTCTATTGTTTGCCAAGCCTCCATTATATTCGCTAATTAATAGCGATCGGGAAAAATGCAAAAAAAAAGCTAAGTTTCGTGAGAATTTTTAATTAGCACGATTTTTCATGAAATGTAAGAAAATTGAAAATTTTAGAAAATCCCCTCAGCCATTTTTTTTTAAATTTAATCTCAATTTAATTATTTAATTTCTTAATTCAATTGGTTTTGAAAATGTTCACCCAGAAAAAAGATCTAGTACATTTAACTAAATTCTAGTCAAGCCAAATAAATTTTTTTAGTTGTAGGCCGGCCTAATACCACTCTATTCGTGTCAACGAAATTTTTTTTTTTTTAATGACCTACTAGGAAAATATATTGCGATCTAATAAATTTTTATTCAACATTAATAAATATTATTTCAAACTGAACAAATATTATTTAAATGAAATAATTTTTTTTTAAATATTCACACAATATATATTTTTAAACATTTTAATCTTTGAATGTATAGCTATATATATGAAGTCTACAATTTCGTAAAGCTTCGTCTTTTCTTTAACAGAAGGAAAAAGAAAAAAGACCCTTTTTTATGGGAATCCTTTTCGGGGTTTCGACCATCTTGCGTTTTGCCGCAATGTTCAATGTATTTGATATCCATACTGAAAAATAAGGATATCAAACGTGGACGAGCTTGGAAAGGATATAGGCGTAGAGAGGCAGGTTCGCTTGTGCGAGAGGTAGCCACCTGGCGGATTTTTGGGGTACTGACAAATCTGCAGATACGATCGGATGAGATTACGGGTGAATAGGTATTTAGTAACAACGAATAGAATTTTTCTTCAACGCCTGTTTCTCGATGACAGGGAATTCAAATGAATGAATATAGTGGAAGTGAATATCGCCCAAAATTGGATGGAAAGAAAATTTTCTTTAAAGTAACTACGAAATAATCAAATGAACGATTATAGTACCTATACGACTAGATCTTTTTTCTGGGTGTATTATCGATAAAAGTGAAAATTATTGCCTAACGTTATTTGTAATATTTTCTCTCTCCATTTGTCTGTCATTCGAGTTTCGCGAATATCTTCTCGCCGGAGTTTCTAGAAATCGCGATTTTTCCTTGTATTTTCCTCTATAGCGCTTGATAAGGCGTCCGCAACTCCGGCGCTCCCTAGCTCTCCACTCCCTCAATCTCTCAGAGGCCAAGTTCGTTAAGTTTCACTCCCATGCATCTCCGTGCAATACACATCTATATATTATATTATATACATCTATAATGTACATAAAATCTCCCCCCCCTTCTTTCGCGTTTTTCCTCTTCTTGTTCTTCATGCGCTCCTCCATTCGATCGCGAACAGTGGAAGCTGAGGAAGAAATGGAGGGAAGGAGAGAAAAAGGAGAAGAGCGAGAGAGATCGAAAAGAACGGTGTATATACATATATACATATCAGAGTCCTCACTCCCTCCTCATTCAGCTCCACTCCTCCATCCTTTTTACCTCACTCGGGGCAAAGAGTGCTTCGTCACTGTCGATCGTATTTTCTACGTCCCTGTTCGTACCACTGAGTTTTCGCTCGCTCCTCTCCGTTTCTTCTCTCCTTCATTTTGCCTCTATATCCATATCGATCGCTCCCAGACAAAATGGCGCCGCTCCCGGGCTTCCAGTATGAAAAAAGTGGGGAGTTGGGCCCTTTTGTCTAGCCGCAAACATATATATATACGTGTTTGAGGGTGGCTCCCAACTACCCTCGGCTCTTCTCGCTTCCATTCTCATCCTCGTCGTCGTCGTCGTCGTCGTCGTCGGCGTCGTCGTCGTCGTCCTTTTCCTCCTACTCCTCCACTTCGTGGAGTATAGTCGAGAATATAGTCAGTCTCATTTCTCGCTCCCTCCGACGCTTCCTCCGCTTCGATACCCACTCCTCTCCTCCTTCACTTTCTCGCTTCCACTCCCTTCGCTCCCGCATTCTTTCTCACTCCCCGAGTGAATTTTCCCTCGCGCACCCTCTCCTACGCCACTTCCATCCTCGCTTCAGCCCCAACTAACGCCCCCTTTTCTCCGCTCCGACAACTTCCTCTCGCGATCCCTTTTTTTCTATCCCCTCCCCTCCCCCCTTCTGTCTTCGTCTTGCTCCGCTACGCGGCGCTTCGTCCCCCGTTTTACTTCATTAGGGGATATGAGTTTTTCCACCCTCGTCCCCAACCTCGTCCGAACTCCCCCGTAAGGGCTTCTCGCTTCTGCACCCCCGCCTTCAACCCCCTCATCCTTCTGCACTATGATTTTCCACATAGGAAACAGTCCACCAGGACTTTATACGAGGTATATATATTTTCCGGATGAGATGGGGCAAAATGGGCCACGAGGACAAAATATTACGTACACTGAGATAAAAAATTACCAGAACCAATGAAATAAAGTTTTGAAGGCAAAAAATCATTTTTTTTCATTATTTGCTAAAACATATTAGATTGGTTCCCTTACATATTTACTTGGTTCATTTTTTTCAGTCAATTTCATTAATTTCCGTTTCAATAAACGAATTTACTCGAAAATAACAATATGTTATCAATTATGTGTAATATGTTGTTTGAATCAAGAACACATTTTATCATTCAAAACATGCATGTCTTTCAATACAGGAAGCACTGAGAAAAAAAATTTGTTGAATCAACAAATTAATTAGTCCAATCAACAGGAAAAATGATTGATTCGATCAAATGCGTGTTTATTAATTGTTGCTAAACATTTTATAAAAAATATATAGCCCTCGCCAAATAATTTTATATGCATAGTTTAGTAACCCCAAAAAGAGATAAATAGAAAAAAAGACAAATCTGCGCCAATTCTCCGATCCACTTTCTCTGTCCGACCGAGATTCGAACCCTCGACCCTACCTACCATCATACCTATCCTACCTAACTACCCAAGACGCTGCCTATTACGCTATCGACTACTACTACGCACTTGAAAAAAATTAGGAGTTATGAAGATTCGAATATAAAAAAACATTTAAAAAATCAGTTTTTTTATTTTTAACAACTTATGTATACTATTAAAGTATACTATAGAAATGATAGTTCTTTGCTTGAAGGAAATAAAAATTTCATCATTCCAAACAAATATTCTATTGGAATAAAATAATGTGTTATTTATTTTACTACGGCTTCTTTTCAAATAATCACAATCAATTTTATATCTAATAAATATTGAAAATACTACAGAAATATTTTTAGAAGTAAAATAATGATGCATTTATTGCAAAGAAATAATTTTGTACGAAAAAAATAATTTTATATTGATATCGTTTTTCAGATTCAAATAATCCAATGTTTATGATGCGATAAATGTAATTAATCTAATGAATACAAATTCAATCAAATCTGTTTAAATAAAAATATTTTTTGAAGTAAAATAATAATGACTTTATTGCAAGAAAATAATTTTTTCGAAAAAAATAATTTTGTATTGAATTCGTTTTTTAGATTCAAATAATCTTATGTTTATGATTCGATCAATGTAATTAATCCAATGAATACAAATTTAATCAAACCGATCATGCATTTAATTGTTACTATTAAATAAGAGTTTAATATAATGGAGTAATAGATCCGTGAAAATATTTTTTTAAATGAATGATTTTCTTGGTTCAACAAATAAATAATCGAACTAATACTTTCATTTAATAAATAAGTCCATGTTCTCAAATTCAGTTATTTTTTCTCTAAATGTAATCATCTGATACAAAATTTAAAAAAAGATTCTTAATTAATTTAATTTCAAAATTTCCTTTCGAGGATATATTCTTAAAGTTCTAAACTTTGAGATATTGCAAAGAAATAATTTTGTTCGAAAAAAATAATTTCGTATTGAAGTCATTTTTTAGATCCAAATAATCTCATATTTATGATGCCATAAATAATTTTCTTCAAAAAAAAAAAAATTTCGTATTGAAGTCGTTTTTTAGATTCAAATAATCTAATGTTTATGATGCAATTAATGTAATTAATCCAATGAATACAAATTTAATCAAATCTATCATGCATTTAATTGTTACTATTCAATAAGAGTTTAATATAATGGAGTGATAGATTCGTGAAAATATTTTTTTAAATGAAGAGTGATTTTCTTGGTTCAACAAATAAATAATCGAATTAATACTTTCATTTAATAAATAAATTCATGATCTGAAATTCAGTAATTTTGTCTCTCAGTGTACCAATGATTCTGATGTCCTGTATGGAATCAACGTTAATGAAAAATTGCGTTATCGATCGGCAGGATCGATATTCGTGATCGGGGATGATGGGCAAAATAATTTCACGAATTTTAACCCCTCCGTGCACCATTTTGCCCCGGTCTGTTTCGTACTGAGGCAAAATTTATTATCTCCTCGATGTGCGAGCTCGAGCTTCCAACAACGAGATTTTCCTCCCTCCTTGTGTTTCTCTCTCACTCTCTCTTACTCCCATTGTTATCATCGTGTTTCGTTATTTTTATTTTTCATTCGCGAAACATTCCGTGGAATCTTATTTCACCCTCTGCGAAGCTCCGTCGCGCGTAAATGGCCTCGGCAAGTCCGAGTGAAATGTCTGATTGGAATGAAATATTTGAGGATTTTTTTGCCTCCAATTTTGCATCCTGATCGAAAAAGTTTTAAGATATTTTTTTTTCGTCAAGATCTTTGAAGTGAGTAAACAAAATTATACTCAAGAAGTCAGATCGAAAAATGATATTGAGAGGGAAGGATACCAAAAAAGGGTCTTTTTTTTTGAGTAATTAGGCAAAAATTAAAAGCCTCGCAGAATCGAAAATGGCGTTTTCAGTTGGTTCGTTTTTGGCGATTGTTTGGGGCGATTTATTGCAAAAATATAACGTTCACGACAGGACGAACATTTTTTTTTCAAGGTCTTTTCATTCGAGTTATTACTATGCATGAATATTTAGAGCAACGTCGATCCTCTGCGCCCACACCATTAAAAATCCGTGCCGAAAGGCGATGCGAGTTTTTCCCACGCATGCGTCGCGTTTCCCGCTCAATCGCGCCAGATCGAATTATCTCGCGTTTTTTTTATTCCTCCCAACAATGAAAATATATGTATAATATAATTATAACGTATATAATGTATTATACATAATATTCAATAATACAATATAATAATAATAACAATAATAATAATAATAATAATAATAATAATGTGTAATGATAATAATATATAATAATATCTAAAATGTCCGGAAAATGAAATAATTTTTTATATTCAACAATCAAGTGATATCAAAGTGTTGAATAAAATCATTATTTTCCATCCGTGAAAATTCGTGTAAGAAGAGAAAAAAAAAGTCATCAAAAACGTAAAAGATTTTTGGGGCATAAACAAAAATACAAAATGTTAAAAAACCACCCTTAAGGCGGGATTCTGGTCTAGAGACATACATTTTGAACATTTTGTCGAGCTCGATGAAAATATATATTTTTACCATTCTTTTTTTACCACATGTTTATTAATATTTTGAAAATAAACAAAAAAAATTTCAAGGAAAAAAAATAAGTTCCAAGTTGGTAAAGTTGGCGCTAAAATAAAAGAGGACTTTGCTGGTTGACACGATTGCAACCTTTCCAGTCATCCGATACAAAATTTAAAGAACGATTCTTAATTAGTAAGAATGTCGTTATAACCTCTACCTCAGAGAAAACGAGAAAAACAAAATTCGCAAAATGGCGGCTCTCTGAACAAAGAAAGGGGTTTTTCGACTTTTCTTTTCGTAGTTCTTTTACAATAGTAAAAAAAAATAATTTGGATACAAAAGTGGTAGGGGCGATACAGAATTATACATTGAAGTCACTAAAATAGTTATAACTCCATAAATTATTGGAATTAAAAAATTTTCTTTGAAGGATATATGTTTAAGGGTCTAAACTTTAAGAATATGGGAAAAAATTATTTTTTCAAAATTCTAAACCAGAATACCGCCTCAAATGTATCGATCGATTGAAAGGCGAAAAAACTTGTAATTTCGGTACATCAAAGCCGAACTATTGCTGTTAATCTGCCTTTTTGGTGTACTGGCGAACGATACAATCTTCTTCTTTTATTTTTCTCGCACACCCCGAAGAAGAAAGAAAGAAAAATAACACGCAGCTTTTCGCGTTACGTCAGAGCGTCCCCTGAGAGCCAGGAGAAAGAAGGGGCCGAAACTATCCTGAGCTTTTGGAGGGTGCCACGAGGTTCCGCTCACGACGAAATATCTCCCTTTATTTTCGGCCTAAGGTCGTCCACGTGGCGAGGGGGATGATCTCTCTCTCCGCTGTACAACCCTCTACGTGGAAGCTTCCCTGCGTTTATATGCGCTCTCTCTCTCTCTCTTTTTCTCTCTCCCTCTCCCTCTTCATCACTTTCACGTTGCGTGTGCACGCAACCCTCCGCGAAATTTAGGGTAGACTGGAGTGCCCAAGGTCATCGGGTAATGGGAGTCATCCCCGTTAATAATAAGTGATTGCAAAAGAGAATGGAAAAATCATTGACAAGAAATCTGGATCATTATCTCGTCGATAGACCGCCATTTTTTAAAAAACTAATTTTGCTCGGATTTTTGGACGCCATGTTTATTTTAACGTCAGGAAGAGTAAGATTATAAATAAGAAATTTTATGATAAAAATATTTATGCATATTGCTGTTTTCGAATATGAATCATGTATCAATTTCATCGATCGATAATCATCTTGATAATGGATTATTGGATAAGGGTTAACCTACTGGAAACAAGTTAGGGGTAACTATTTTATGAATGGATCTACTAGCATAAATTATATGGTACTTTGGTACCGCCACATCTTATATTACCGATTAATATGGATTGGAAGATAGGTAAGCTCCAACTATAAAAATGGTACCTTTAACTATTACTGAGTTTAGTTATCACATTTATAATTTTCATAGCTGGGGTTACGATACTTTTGATTATGGTGACCATAAAATTTAGGGGTTCTTTAAACTACTATTAAGCCATTTTTTTCCAGCGTACTAATTTTTTAGCCAAAGTAACAATTTTTATAATTTTCGTTATTATATCTTCATTAAGGAGGGGTTGATATAAATGGTAAGAGTGTCACGAGCTACTTTAAATATAGTAAGCCATTTTTTTTGGTGCAGTTTTTTTAATGCCCCATTTATTATTAATTATAATTGCACTTTTCAGTGCAACTCAAAAACAAAATGGCCTCTATAATCGCCGTAATAAAGTCTTCGACTATTTTGCTGGAGATTCATTGAGCAGTGAGACTTTGTTTCACAGTTTTGTCTCAGTTAAGGGGTTATACGCAGTCAGAAGGTCGAAAAGAGCGATTTTTTTTTTCAAAAAGACAGTTTAATTTATTAACGTAAATTTATATACATATTTTTGAACTTTCAATTGAATTTTGAAATTTTGCGTTTAAAAAATAATGATTATGATGAAAAATAATGATAAAATAAATAACAAAGATTTCGTTGATATAATGTATAATCTAATATTTAATCGAAGGAATAACTAAAATATCATTTTTTTACAAAACGGTGGCATTTAAAAAAAAAATCGAGTTTTGATGAAAATTTTTGCCTTGAATTGTTTATAAAATAGAAAATATTTATCGTTAAAAAAACCTTCGATTAATCACTAAAAAATATATTTATAAAGCTTGTGTAAAATTTGAGACTGATCAGTTATGCGATTTCTGAAAAATCTTGCTGATCGGATTTAAAAACACAATTTTAATAACAACGCATTCAAAGTTTCAAAAGCACTTTACACAGAGTAATTATGGGTTTTAAAATATGCCTTGGAAAATATTTGTCCGATTGACATGAAATTTTCTGTGAATACACTTAAATATACGTATATAACGAAAATGGAATGAAATCGATTTTTTGTAAATTCTGATCCTAACCCCTTAAGAATATTTTGCTGACGAAAAAACAAGGATTATTAAGGTGATTCTCATTACCCCACTCTTAATTGAAAACATAAGAATTAAGGTGATTCTCATTACCCCGCTCTTAGTTGGAAAAATCAAAATTAAGGCGATTCCCATTATCCCGCTCTTAGTTGAAAAAAATAAGAATTAAGGTGATTCTCATTACACCGCTCTTAGTTGAAAAAATAAGAATTAGGGTGATTCTCATTACCCCGCTCTTAGTTGAAAAAAATAAGAATTGAGGTGATTCTCATTACCCCGCTCTTAGTTGAAAAAAATAAGAATTAAGGCGATCCTCATTACCCCGCTCTTAGTTGAAAAAAATAAGAATTAAGGTGGTACTCATTACCCCGCTCTTAGTTGAAAAAAATAAGAATTAAGGTGATCCTCATTACCCCGCTCTTAGTTGAAGAAAATAATAATTGAGGTGATTCTCATTACCCCGCTCTTAGTTGAAAAGAATAATAATCAAGGTGATTCTCATTACCCCGCTCTTAGTTGAAAAAATAAGAATGAAGGTGATTCTTATTACCTCGCACTCAGTTGAAAACTGCGCTAAGCGCATCGTGTACGAGGTTGCGTGCTGCTTTTAGAGAGGTTTCTGATTTCGCTTCGAGTTTTGGCCGCGGGCTAGGTCACATAGGAATACGAGCGCACCGATCGATTCATATCCCCTTCGTTTCTCCCGTGGCGAGCGACGGGAAGTGGAAAGGGCGAGAGAAGAGGGGTTGGGGGTTGCCAACGCAGAAGGACGACGCCGGGAGCGCCCTCTTTGCCACGCCGTGAAAACCAGTGGGAACCCTCGCGCGTTTATAACCCCCCCCCCCCCCCAAAAAAAGGTACGGTACCACCCTCGTTCTTCTTCATCGAGAAAGAGAGCGAGAGGGATGAAGAGAGAGGGGGGGAATGGGGTTGAAGAGGATAAAAAGGGGTTGTTAACTCGCTGTTGCCTTCAGCCTCGAAGATTTTCGATTTTTTTTCCCGTCCAAGGGCAAACTATATTGCGACAGAAAGTGTTACAGTTCCAGGGCTGAATTCACCCCTGATTCCATAAAAATACTAGCCTTGGGACCATTTCGATAAAATTTAGGCGCTGATTCATTTTTCTATCCTCCCCACCGCAATATCATCCCCTCCAGGTTCTTATCGTCATGGTAAAACATAAAAAATATGAAAAAGTCTTCGTTCCAGTATTTTTCGCCTACTCACCATATTTTGATCTCGTTGTTGGAAAATGAAAATTCGACGACAAGAGGGTTGAATTATTGCCTTTTCATGGAGGGAGTTTTTGGCGATGAGAGAAAAAAATTTCAGATCTCCCGATGGATATTTGTGACCATGTGTGAATTTTTGTGAAATTATAACCACACTGAGAAAAAATTACTGAATTTGAAAACATGCATTTATTTATTAAATGAAAGTATTAATTCGATTATTTATTTGTTGAACCAAGAAAATCACTCTTCATTAAAAAAAATATTTTCACGAATCTATTACTCCATTATATTAAACTCTTATTTAATAGTAACAATTAAATGCATGATAGCTTTGATTAAATTTGTATTCATTGAATTAATTACATTGATTGGATCATAAACATGAGATTATTTGAATCTAAAAAACGAGTTCAATACAAAATTATTTTTTTCGAAAAAATTATTTTTTTGCAATAATGTCATTATTATTTTACTTCAAAAAATATTTTTATTTAAACAGATTTGATTGAATTTGTATTCATTAGATTAATTACATTTATCCCACCATAAACATTAGATTATTTGAATCTAAAATGATGATTATTTGAATCTAAAAAACGACTTCAATACGAAATTATTTTTTTTGAAGAAAATCATTTATGGCATCATAAACATGAGATTATTTGGATCTAAAAATGACTTCAATACGAAATTATTTTTTTCGAACAAAACTATTTCTTTGCAATAAATTCATCATTATTTTACTTCTAAAAATATTTTTGTAGTATTTTCAATATTTCTTGGATTCAAAATTGATTGTGATTATTTGAAAAGAAGCTGTAGTAAAATAAATAACACATTATTTTATTCCAATGGAATATTTGTTTGGAATGATTAAATTTTTATTTCCTTCAAGCAAAGAACTATCATTTCTATAGCATACTTTAATAGTATACATAAGTTGTTAAAAATTAAAAAACTAGTTTTTTAAATGTTTTCTTATGTTCAAATCTTCATAACTCCTAACTTTTTTCAAGTGCATAGTAGTAGTCGATAGCGTGATAGGTAGCGTGTTAAGTAGTTAGGTAGGATAGGTATGATGGTAGGTAGGGTCGAGCGTTCGAATCTCGGTCGGACAGAGAAATTAGATCGGAGAATTGGCGCAAATTTGTCTTTTTTTTCTATTTATCTCTTTTTGGGTTCACTAAACTATGCATATTAAATTATTTGGCAAGGGCTATATATTTTTTATTTAATGTTTAGCAACAATTAATAAGTACGCATTTGATTGAATCAATCATTTTTCCTGTTGATTGGACCAATTAATTTGTTGATCCAACAAATTTTTTTTCTCAGTGCTTCCTGTATTAAAAGACATGCATGTTTTGAATGATGCATGTTTTGAATGATTGTGTTCTTGATTCAAACAACATATTACATATAATTGATAACATATTGTTAGATTCAAGTAAATTCGTTTATTGAAACAGAAATTTACGGAACTGACTGAAAAAAACGAACTAAGTAAATATATAAGGGAACCGATCTAATATGTTTTGGCAAATAATGAAAAAAATGATTTTTTGCCTTCAAAACTTTATTTCATTGGTTCTAGTAATTTTTTCTCTCAGTGCAATTTGGTCAAATTTGGATGCATTTTGAATTTTTCAAAATTGTCCATTAACGTTTTAACTTTAATAATTTTTGAGAAATCCTGTTCAATTTTTTTGTAAGATTAGAACATTGCTAAAGGACATTTGCAATTTTAGAGACGATCGACAAAAGGACTCAAATTTTATAAAATTTTGAATTTTTCCAAAAATGTCTCAAGGCTCTGACTCGAGTAATTTTCGTATTAAAGTACTGAATTTAAATGCAACGAATTAATTATTACCAAAGGATATTTGTTGTTAAATTTGGCGAGGATCAATCGAGGCGACGAAATGATGGAAAATTTTGAAATTTCAAAATTCACCAACAATTTATATCCAGAGAGCCCGAGAGAGATAGCGCCGCAGTGGTGCACAGTTTGATGGAGAAAGAGGGAAGGAGGGAGCAGCGGATCGATCTTCCTCGGGTCGGAGGGGTCGCGAGAGAAGCGACCTCTTCGTCCCCGGGATATAGAGAGCCCCATCGTGGTTCACATGTACGAAAACGCTACCAAAGTTACTCCGAAGAGCTTGGCAAATTTTTCATCCCCCTCGGAGCTCGAATTATTTTTTCCAAAAACACGATAAGAGGGTCGAAGGGGTGCAGTTGATAAATTGCGCATAACGATCTATGCGATCAACCCCTTAATAATTAACGAGGGGATGAAAGGAAGGGGTTCGAGTTGGAGATAAAAAGTTTGTGTTCATAGTTTTAAATGAAAAGGTCGAAGGAACGATAAACGGTAAGTCGGAGAGGAGGGGTGGATCGATCCAACCCCTTTCCTCCCCTCTGCTCCGGTTGATGTTAGGGGGGTTGCTGCATACCGGCTAGAAGCATTGAGTTTTTTTTCGGAGAACGAAGCGGACGAAACACGAAGCCCCCTCTGTTCTACGAACCCTTAAACTGCCTACCTACTTCATATTCGCCAACCTCGTGGTCCTGTATCCTGTTTAAGGTCCTTGGTCGCGTCAGCAAGGATTAGACACCGAAGGACTCGTCGGCAAGCAAAATGGCGCCCTCCAAACGCTTCAAAATCCCAAATGAGGTCAATTACGCTTCCGTCGACGCCATTTTGGTGAACATTTTAGCTGGCTAATGCCCAATTTCCTTGAGCCAAGGCTTATGAATGTTTTCATATAACGTCATTAGTGTTGGAAGCGTTTTTGTTGAGCCCTAAATTAAACCCCAAAACTCCGAAATTTTCGACGTTCCAGTTTTTGTAGTCAAATTTAATCTTTGGTGGCAGAAAAAATATTTAAACAAGCTGATTGCTGAACAATTTCCTAGCCACAGAAATTAGTTTTTTTTTTCTATCAATTTAATTACCTTCTAATAGGGTTTCCGGGCTTTTTTATGAGGGTGCAAAAAATTAGTAAACAAAATTGGCTTTGTTTGTATTAATTCGCATCCGTTTCGCCAAAGAATGAAAATGAGACATAAAAAAGTTTTAGAACTACGCATAACACACGTGTGTAACTATCACGCGTTTGCAGACGCGCACAAAGCGCGAGAAGGGGTGGGAAACTTGAAGGGTAGCATATATCGATTGTCTAAAGTGAAAAGGGCGTGTTGATGGTCTAGAATTTGGGGCCTTGTGTCCTTCTGCCGTGAAGGTATCGAAGGCACGAGGAGGGGTTGGTAGACGAACCGACCCGCACGAAACGAGGCGAAAATACGTGTATATATGTAAGAAGGGGGTTGAAAGCTCGCGACGCAGCTACCAACCCCTATATACACACAAAAAGTCCCACAGAAAACTACGACCAACTTTTTTCCGGATCTCGTAACTTCCAAACGCACCCCCTTTGATCGTGTCCTTTACCCCCGGAGGAATACGCGTAAACCAACCCCTAAATTCAAATATCTGGATCAACTTTGAAAAAAAATCGATCAATCGATAATTCCGATCGAAAATTGTTCGTACGCTTTGTAAACCCCAATCACAAATTGAGTCGATCATCAACGCTCATATTTGTCCATCCAAATGTCCCCCGATAATTCGTTCCACCCTCTCCCACCCCCCAGAGAAAATTGACACGGCAAAGTGGAATTCGCGAATCATATATTAACTCAAAGAGGGATGGGGGATGTTTTACTGATGAGCTTTGTCGGGGAGTGGGGGGGGGGGGGGGGGTAACTAGTTTTCCCTCGGGATTGCTAATTTCACGATCAAAGTGTCCGGAGAAAGTTCGGAATTCTGTATATTAAGGGTAAGTAAAAAAGAGGGTTAGGGGGTGGGAGAGGGTGCGATCTAACGAATTTTTTTGTTATTTTCTTTAACCTCGCATTAACCAACTCTGGTACATTAAAAATCCCATTAATTACACCCGCAAAACCTTTGAAATTAAAAAATGGACATTGGTCCGTCGAATCATCCCCTATTTCAAAACCTCCTCAATAAGGAAGCGGGAATTGATCTGGGCACTTGCCCACAAACTAAACTCCATGAATTATGAAGAAAGCCGGAAAATGTGCTGAATTTGCAGTGTTTCGAACGAAAACCACCGATTTTCCGTCTTTTAGGATTACAACCCCTAAATCGTCGGGATCGGTGAAAAGTTGTACGCGGTGGAAATCGGCGATTGGGTTGTCGCGGTACAATCGCATGGAAAGTTGGAGCTGGGTTAACAGAGCCGGAGAAACAGGCGGAGGAAGCACACCGGCGAGGATGGCGTTGAGAGCACCCTGGGTTATACCGTACTCGATGTTAGCACGATCGATACGGCACACACCAACCCCCGCTTGCCTCGGTGTGCCGGGCCGATTTTTTTCCGTTCGACCCTCCGCTCATGCGCTCTGCACAGCGCCCCCTTTCGTGCATACATGTATATATACCTTCAACGTCGACTCTGTGCGATCTCGACGGCCCCTCCCCCTTCAACCCCATTTTATCCCTCCGCCACCCCCGCCCCTCTTCGGGGCTTCGAACGTTGCCGCTCGCTTCGTTATTGCACCAGGGTTTTCACAGATATACAAGTACCACATACGAATATCCTCTGCATATATATTTATAGATATATATGTATTAGACTGATGAAAAAAAAGCGACTATTTTTTGTTTTTCGAAATAACATATTAAACACTTTCGGGGAGGTGAAAAAAGATGCCTGTTAAAAGCAGAGCTCTCGATATAAATATTGAGATGTGTCTCATGGCAAATTTCTATTTCCCATTTAAATGACACAGGAAAAAAAAATTTCGATCTTTCAAATTTTATTTCTCTACAGTCAATGTAACAAAATGAACGACACTTATTTTCGTAGAGAATTGAACGCTCTACAAAAAACATCTCTTACGATTTTTCGATAAACTCACTCCTTCAAAAGTTATTCAAGGTTAAAGTCAAATTTAGAGTAAATTTCACTTTTTTTTTAGTTTCCGGCAAAATGTTGAAACTTATTACTAAATATCGTTTCTTCAAACAGAAGTTTGAATTGCATTAACAAAATTACCTAATTTTTATCAACATATTCACCTATATTCACAGTCTAATATACATATTCACGTTCCTTGGCGTATAAGAGACTTGGCGCGCCTCGAGGTCCGTGAACTTTGTCGTAAATGTACTTGTCTCGAGACGCTACCGCGTCTCTTGATATATTAGACCGTGAATAACTTTTGAAGGAGTGAGTTTATCGAAAAATCATAAGAGATCTTTTTTGTAGAGCGTTCAATTCCCTACGAGAATACGTATCGATCGAATTTCAAAGTTTGAAAATGTTTTCTCCTGTGTTATTTAAATGGAAAATAGAAATTCACGATGAGACGTATCTAAATATTTATATAAAGAACTCTGCTTTTAACAGGCACCTTTTTTCACCTCCCCGAAAATATTAAATATGTTATTTCGAAAAACAAAAAATAGTCGCTTTTTCGAATCAGTCTAATATGTATATAGAAGTATACAAGAGTGTACATAAGAATGTATATTTACGATGCACGCGAAAGCCGCGTATGTTTATATCGGCTGCATACAAAATGGCGCAAAACACGCGCCGCTCTAGGATACCAATGGCGAAAATTACGCCGTTTTGTCTCCAAATCCCCGACGTATATTACATTTATTATGTATCCATGCTCGTCAGTCTATGTATTTTATACGGTGTGCATATATAGATATATATATAACGCGCAAGTATGCCAGATCCAAAATTGCGAACGTTTGTATAATGAAATTCTCTCTCGCGCACACTCTCTTGCTTTTTCTCCCTCCCACACTCTCCTTCTCTCTCTCTCTCTCTCTCTCTCGCTCTCTGGCTAATTTTAGAGCGCTTATTATAAACAGGCGCATTATTCGTACGTGTAATGAGTCTTTCGAATCGGCGAGACCGTATATATGAGGATTATTTTTCTTTCAGGAACAAAATAGTGCCGGGATCCAGAACTTTTTTTTTGTTTTAAGCAGAAAAGATGTTAGAATATTCAAACGGTCTGGAATTTTGCCGATTCAAAAGACATTTTTTTTAATACATTTTTTTAATAAAATATTAAAAATATAATAATAATAATATAACAATTTAAATAAATTTCGAATATTCCATTTTTTTCAAATAAATTTTTAATAATAATTATATTATTATAATTATATTTTTAATATTTTTATTAAAATTTTTATTTTTTTAAAATCCTTTTTAAAGCGGTAAAATTCCAGTCTGTTTAAATTTTTGAACATCTTTTCTAATTAAACAAAAAAAAGAAAATAATAATAATAATAATAATAATATAAAAAATTCCATTCCATTTCATTTCATTTAAGGAAATGGAATATTTGTAATTGCGCAAATATTGCGAGCGTAATTAATTTCGAATTTAGCAAAAATTATTCAAAAAATTCAGAATTTGTAAAATTTTCATAATATAATTTAATAAATTCCCCAAAAAAATGTGGACGCTCCAAGTTATGTATTTCTTTCGTTTAAAAAATTTAGAAAAAATAATTAAAATTGCAATAATGAAATGATGATAAAAAAGGTAAAAAATCAGAATTTAAAAAATCAAAATTTTGATTGTATTAGTTGAGGGATGAAAGAAAAATTATCATCGAGAAAAAAACTCCCATAATATCTGCCAAATTTTCCGTCACTGTTTGTGGAAACGAGTCGAGACATAACGAACATGAATCCTAATTAGGTGAGCGAGAAGAACCCGAATATATACCACAATCACGACGTACATTTGTGCGTAACGAGAACAATGAAATTCTCTCTCGTTAATACTTGCCGCTCGTAAATGCGAAGTTTGTTCGATTTTACAACAAAAAAAAACTTCTATTTAAAAAAATCGGCTATTCATTTCGCATAACAACGCGAATCCATTGTTGGTCGTATCAAGCACATTGTCGATCGACGCGCGTTACATTACGAAGGGGTTGAAAAAAGGTATGTTTTTTTTACATCCCCTTCGTAAATTAAACTTTTGGAGTGAAAAGCGTTCGATCGATATCGAATAACAAATGTGAAAACATTTCGCGATGATCCGCCAATTGTAAAACGGTTTCCGCGAATATTATCTGCGAAAAGCGTATTGCTATTGCGCGAAGTCAATAAAAATTCGAGATTTTTTTTTTCAAATTCTCGACACTGGCTTGATCGGATAGCCGTCAAATATCGGAATTGCCCACATGACGAGGTGTTGATGGAAAATCATAAATTAATGGCTTTTCGTTATAAATAGGAATTTTTGAAATAATAATAATAATGGTTTATGATGGATTTTTCAGTCGAAATAATGGTTTATGATGAGTTTTCAAACGAGCATCCAAAAAAAAATCGTTAAAAATTATGTTCGATTATTAAAAAAATTATGACTCTTGCAAAAAGTGCAATTTTGAGAAAAGGCTAATTTTTATGTATTTAATAGTTCTATACAATAATTTTAGTAACCCTGTCAGGGAAAAAGGGGCGGCGATATCGATTTAAAAAATCCTAGGATTGAAAGACGCGAGATTGCCATAGTTGGTCATAATTATGATAACATGCACTATTTTTGTGTAAATTATGGTGTCTTGAAATCCTTACATTTAATTGTAACCTAAAAGAAAAAACAGCTTCTATAATTGAAATTATGACTTGAACTAACAAAAATGATGACCAGATGATGATTCAGTTAGTTATAATTTGTATAGTTGTGTTTACTGTATTTTTAGTGAGGATTACTTTAAAATGTTGAGCTTCTTTAACTTACTATTGATATAGTGAACTATTTTTTTCAGAGAACTGAATAATTTTTCGATTAAAGTTATAATTTTTACCTTCGTGGTTATCATATTTTCAGTTCGAATGTCTACGAAATGTAGGAGACCCCTAAACTACTATTAATATAGTAAATCATTTAATTAGTTATTTAGTCAAAGTTGGAATATTTATAGTTGTGGTTGGGGTCCTGCATTATTACCTAAACTACTATTAATCCAGTAAACCATTTCTTCCTGTAAATTGAATAGTTATTTAGTTAAGGGTCAAATTTTCATAATATGGCTACCCTTTTTAGTTGATTACACTTTTAGTTGGAGTTTCTGTATTATTTCGTAAATTACCCTCAACATAGTTAACTATTGACCAGTGCATGTTTAGAAACTACTTATCCATAACCATTATCGAATACGATTGCGCTACCTAAAATCAAAGGTAAAAGAGGAGACAGGTGACCTCTGCCTGGAATATCCATTATCTTCCTCAGGTGTGAGATGCTCTGTCCAACTATTCAGTTCCAACTATAAACAAAAATGCCTGCAAAGTAACTATATAGTGGCCTAATTTTGATCAAGGGATTCTTTTCGATGACCACCTTAAAATCGATTGAAAACTGGTTCGGCATGCCACGAAATGTCGACGCGTTACTGAGACAGCTTAAAAGTTCAGTTTCCGATGATGAGTGACAATTGGCGAAGGTTCTCCATTTTGGTAATTCCAACTATGCCGGGAGTCGGAAAGTGTCACGCTGACGTTACGATGGGATCGAGAAGCGTTCGTGTGCGCGTCTCTCTCTCTCTCTCTCTCTCTCTCTCTCTCTCTCTCTCTCTGTTTCTCCCTTGATCCGGACTCTGGAGCAATCCGATGATGTCGACGGAGGTAAATCGTACAGGAGGTTATATTTAGGCTGAACTCTGGCATTATCCGCGGACCAGACGAGCCTGACAGTTGTTCTACGAACGGATGGGGAAACGGACTGGAGCGGATCTACGGGCCGAGCTATCCAAGAGCAAAAGGCAGCGATGAGAGGAAGAAGAAAGGGGAAAGAGAGGGGGGGGGGCTGATAAGAGGACTAGCGTTACTGGGATGGCACAATTGCAACTCTACCTGCTGAGACTCTTTCTTCAACCAACTTAGCCGAAAAAAGCTCCACCGATGGATCCCTACAATTATATAACTCTGCCAAACAATATTTCAACCAAAAATTTAAAAAAAAAACAACCCTCCCAGAAAACAAGCCCCCGGGAAGTGACTTGTTATTCGGTAGAGTTGTTCCTGAAGTTTCGTTTCCTGGAAAAGATGATTGCTTATATCTGGTAGATGTTATTTTGGGGAGTTGGGGCCACATTTAGGGGTTAACTTGTTTTACGGTAGAGTTGCGTCAGGTAGAGATGTAAATGGGCCACTGGGATCACACATTGGTACCAATCAGGAACCAAAGGGCGATTTTTCATTCTATATGCACAAAACGTCTGACACTGGCCGACACCGCCGCGAATTCGATCGATATATCCAACCCAATACCTAGGAATCCCTTTTTTCTACTTCTTCTTTTGCTCTACACGATTCTACCCGTACTTGAAATATCACAGGCTGAAGAAGGAGTTACCATTACCCGTGTAGAAATTTTGGTGGGGAAAAACTTCTGCCCCTGACTTGCCCTCCCTAACTAATGTAGGGAAATGATCCGCTCATCCTAACAGGCCCTGTTTAGCCATGTAACACCTGGCTGGCCATTTTCGGATCCGGCGGTCATGATCAGGCCCCTATGACGATATGATCCGGCCCTAGCAGATCCTGATCAGGCCCCTAAGATTTTTAGAATCATGCCCTTAAAGGCCCTGATCACGGTCGCGATCATACACCGAAGCGCTTTTTGAACAATCCGTTTTTACGAGGTACTCCTTTTTCAATGTATGCATCTTATTATTTATCTCGAGGCAACCCTTTCTTAGGGTACACTTTTTTTTTGGCAATCCTCGAAGAGAATATTAGATTCCGAGTGAACGGAAATTCTCTACGAGAATTAAATAAATAAGTACAATTACATAAGACGGCAGGAACTCATTGTATGGATTCTTCCGACATCGACTTCTGCTAACATCCGTGCTCGCACCCGTCTATATAAGCATACTGAACACATTATCCGTATGCGAGTTCAACGATTGCTGTCCTGCGCCATCTCGCGTCAAGTCTCGGAACTAACGCGATGCGGTTCGTCGTGATAATAATAATAATCCTCTGCCTACGTAACGAACTTGTGACAGGCGCACAATTGCTTGTTATTCTCGCGGGATAAAAGTAAATAATAATTAAATAATAATAATAATAATAATAATAAACGAGGCAATGATTGTTAATTTATTATTATTGTTATTACTATTATTATTATTTATCATCATCATCATTATTATTATTATTATTATTATTATTATTATTATTATTATTAGTATTATTATTATTATTATTATTATTATTATTATTATTATTATTATTATTATTATTATTATTATACTGAAAGCCGATATACAAATAATTTTATTTTAATAAATACTCAGGGCAATCCAATTAGTTTTCACATCAGAGCCCTGCCAGGGTAATAAAATAAAAATATGTTTTGCTTAAAAGTGTAAAAATAACGTCGTCGGAAACTGTTCATATTCTGATCATGCAGGGCACTGGTAATAAGTGATTATTTCAATGTAATAACTAGGGACCAGGTCGTTAAGTTCCATGTCAGGGCCCTGCCAGGAAAATCGGATCAGGCAGGGCGGATCAGGGGCAAGAATCAACTAATGGTTGCCCTATCACATTTCTACACGGGTAGTTAATTGATAAATTAAAAAAGCCAATTTGTTGCGCGAAAATCAGGACTCTCACTTTGGACAGTGGCCATTTTGTCTGAACTAATTAAGTTGATTGAGCTAATTAATTATAGGATTAATTACGGGATTTTTTTCCAATCATAATAATTTTTTTTTTTTAAATGCTGTTTGATACGAAAAATGGCTTTTGAATTTTTTTTCTCTCAAGACATGAACGATATTCCTCGACAAAATCTCGCGACTCAGGGAGACATTGCGCGTGGTCGCGGTTGATATAAAGCGTGAGTCAGAGTTATACGAAGATGTTGTTATGACACACAACACGCGATACCGAACCTATCGTTGTCGTCGTTGAGAATGATCGTCGACTGATCTTGATTATCGAGAGTTGGATTAATTTTGAAAAAAATCTCGAGATTATTTAATTTTTCAAAAATTTAACTACATCATTATGATAAGCAAAATTTGAATTTCGAAATTTAGTTCAAAATTGCTGAAAATTGTTTGAAATTTAATTATAAGAAAATAAAAATATTTATTATTATTAACACAGACTAAATTGTTAATAGAGAGAAAAAATTACTAGAACCAATGAAATAAAGTTTTGGAGGCAAAAAAAATGAAGGCAATTTCATAAATTTCCGTTTCAAAAAACGAATTTACTCGAATCTAACAATATGTTATCAATTATATGTAATATGTTGTTTGAATCAAGAACACATTTTATCATTCAAAACATGCATGTCTTTTGATACAGGAAGCACTGAGAAAAAAAATTTGTTGAATCAACAAATTAATTAGTCCAATCAACAGAAAAAATGATTGATTCGATCAAATGCGTGTTTATTAATTGTTGCTAAACATTTTATAAAAAATATATAGCCCTTGCCAAATAATTTAATATGCATAGTTTAGTGACCCCAAAAAGAGATAAATAGAAAAAAAAGACAAATCTGCGCCAATTCTCCGATCTAATTTCTCTGTCCGACCGAGATTCGAACCCTCGACCCTACCTACCATCATACCTATCCTACCTAACTACCTAACACGCTACCTATTACGCTATCGACTACTACTATGCACTTGAAAAAAGTTACGAGTTATGAAGATTCGAATATAAGAAAACATTTAAAAAACCAGTTTTTTAATTTTTAACAACTTATGTATACTATTAAAGTATACTATAGAAATGATAGTTCTTTGCTTGAAGGAAATAAAAATTTTATAATTCCAAACAAATATTCCATTGGAATAAAATAATGTGTTATTTATTTTACTACAGCTTCTTTTCAAATAATCACAATCAATTTTATATCCAATAAATATTGAAAATACTACAAAAATATTTTTAGAAGTAAAATAATGATGCATTTATTGCAAAGAAATAATTTTTTCGAAAAAAATAATTTTGTATAGAATTCGTTCTTTAGATTCAAATAATCTCATGTTTATGATGCGATCAATGTAATTAATCCAATGAATACAAATTTAATCAAATCTATCATGCATTTAATTGTTACTATTAAATAAGAGTTTAATATAATGGAGTAATAGATTCGTGAAAATATTTCTTTAAATGAAGAGTGATTTTCTTGGTTCAACAAATAAATAATCGAATTAATACTTTCATTTAATAAATAAATTCATGTTCTCAAATTCAGTAATTTTTTCTCTCAGTGTATATCATAACATAATAATAATATGATGATAATCATATTATGATTATACGCCTTGAACGCGACGAGCCTGATCCGCGCTGTTACGGCTGCCATTTTGTTGACAGAGCAGAAAACATGACGTCACCTGGCCTACATGATAACCCTCCTCTTTCCCCGCTCGAATGACGAAGATAGTGACTCGAATCCTCACGATGACTTTCAACGCTCGCTTTTCAGCGTTTGGCTCCAAACGTACGAGAGCCAAAGTGTGCAAAAATGTCGCAAAAAAGCTTTCTCGACACTTCGATTGCCTGGGCTAACCTCTAAACTACGAGAAATCACAGCAATTCTACAAATCTTGATTCTGCGGAAAATTGGTGAGTAGCAAAAGAGAAGTTACGTGGTACACGAAGCGGCCATTTTGTTGACATCTTCGCGCGCGCGTCACGCTCTTTTTTTCCAACAGACCGTTTTGGCTCCGGAGGACGCAAAAATGAACTTTTATGATTGAATTTTTTTTTACGCATTCACGAAGGATTCGACTTTGATTTCGATCGATTGGAATTTATTTTAAGGGGATAATTACGCAGAAAAAAATAAACAATGTTTTCTTTTGAGGTTCAGCTGATGAAAATCGATTTTTTCGTGTAATCGTTATAAACGGCATCGAGTTATCATATTTTCGAAGTCATGGTTTCTTGCAGAGGAAGAGGAATGAAGAACGCTGCGCAGAAACTCCGGCATCGTGCCGTGGCCTCATCGACCTAACCCACTTCGCCGCTCGTAGAGGGACGCTATCGCACGACGACGACGAAGACGACGACGACGACGATGGCGACGGCGACGACGTCGACGGCTACCGTGGCGCCAGCGTTCGAGGACGCCAAGCGTCGACGCCTGGTACCACGAAACCTGACTACGGTTTTGCTCGAGAGAGAGAGAGAGAGAGAGAGAGAGAGAGAGAGAGAGAGAGAGAGAGAGAGGGAGAGAGAGGGAAAAGGAGAGAGAGAGAGAGAGAGAAGCAGACACAGAGCTCACACACTCGCCGTTCTCCAACGGCAACGCCGTCATTTTCAGGACTCCCTTTTGCCAGTTCGGCCTTGCGGAAAATTGCAAAAAGCATCTTTGCAGTCCTCTCTCGCTCTCTCTCTCTCTCTCTCTCTCTCTCTCTCTCTCTCTCTCTCTCTCACTCTCTCTCTCTCTCTCTCTCTTTATCTGTTTCTTCCTCCCTTCTTTCTCTTCGTCTTTGTTCCTCCAACTTCAAAAGGATCGAAGAAAATGTATCGGGGCTTTGCGAAAAATCTTCCACGGATGCTTAAGAAACTTTTGAGAATAAGTCGTTGAAAGATTATTAATCATTCAAATATTTCAAGAGAATCACGAGCGGCCATTTTTATTTTGTGTTCCACGGCTCATGCTTAAGGAAATTCAGAAAAATATGAGATATGAAATTTTTCATGATTTTCATTTTACTATTTATTAATTAATGATTAATTTATTAAGGGGGTTTCGGACCCAATAAACGTATTGCAAACATCTCCGTACGCCATTTTCGTTTCTTGAGCAGGAGAGCTGAGACAATTTTCGTTTGTGAAAGCAAATGGAGACCTAAAATTTTAGAAAGTCTCGACGCTGATTCGGCGCGACTGGTTTTTCGTCATAGAGCAACTTTCGTTTTAGGCGCGCGAGATATAGTAATTTTTTTTTTTCCAATCATTATATCACGCGCAATTCACGTTTTGCAGTCAATAAAAATTAACGTTTTTCATAAATAAAACGACAGCCTGAAAGAAAAATCTTTTTTTTCGAATAATTCTTTGTCCAACAATGGAATTTTTCAAATTGATAATTTTATCTTATAATTTTACGAATTTCTAATTTTTCATTAAAAAAAAAGAGAAAAATTTGTTTTTTCCCAAATTTGAATTATTCATGACTTGATAATTTGATGAATTTCCATTGTGAAATCGGGACATGTGATTTCTATAATTATTATGAAAATTTCCGGGAAATGGAAAACCTATGCATTCGGAGATCTGGCGATTTTCAATGCAGGGGATGGTGAAGGGGGTGGCAAAGGAGGTGAAAGGACTAAAGGGGGTGAAAAAGTCGGCATGAAGGAAAAATATATTTTTTTTCTTTTAAATAATTCTTTGTCTAACAATGGAATTTTTTTATTTATAATTTTATTTTATAATTTTCCAAGTTTATAATTATTTATGAAAAAGGATTCAAGATATTTTTTTTCAAATTTGAATTACTGATGACTTGATTTTTTGATGAATTTTCATTGTGTAATCTCGACATATGATTGCCATAATTAGCGTGGAAATTTCTGGGAAATGGAAAATCCAGGGAGATCGGGCGATTTTCAATGCAGGGGATGATGAAGGGGGTAAAAGAACGAAAGGGGGTGAAAAAGACTGCATGAACGAAAACTGTGTTTTTTTTTTAATAATTCTTTGTCTAACAATGGAAATTTTTTATTTATAATTTCATTTTATAATTTTCCAAGTTTATAATTTACTATGAAAAAGTATTCAAGATATTTTTTTTCAAATTTGAATTACTAATGACTTGATAATTTGATGAATTTTCACTGTGTAATCGGGAGATATGATTGCCAAAATTAGCGTGAAAATTTCTGGAAAATGGAAAATCCAGGCATTAGGGAGATCGGGCGATTTTCAATGCAGGGGATGATGAAGATTTTCCAAGGGGGTGAAAGGACAAAAGGGGGTGAAAAAGACTGCATGGAAGAAAAATCTTTTTTCTTTGTTTTAAATAATTCTTTGTCTAACAATGGCAATTTTTTATTTATAATTTTCCAAATTTATAATTTTTGATGATAAAGTATTCAAGATATTTTTTTTCAAATTTGAATTACCGATGACTTGATAATTCGATGAAATTTCATTGTGTAATCGGGACATATGATTGCCATAAATAGCGTGAAAATTTCTGGGAAATGGAAAATCCAGGTATTAGGGAGATCGGGCAATTTTCAATGCAGAGGATGCTGAAGGGGGTGAAAGGACGAGCTCGCCATCAGCAGAACGATGGATCAATCGATGATGGTTCATCGAAAATTTCGAAGCAGCCGCGGGGCCTCGAAACCGGCGTTGGATTCGGAAACAAGCGAAGTTCCCTTCCGCGCCCCCGTTCGATGAACTGAATTCTGCCTGAATTTTCCACCCCTCCCAAAACCTTCAAATGAGCGCCTCGATTATACGCGGCGCGTTTTAACGTGCTTGGGCATCGAACGATTATGATTTACAGTCAAATTCATGCGCATACGTGCGCTCTCGTTCATTTAGCGAGAATCAACAAAAAGTAATAAATAATTAATCGCACCGGGTGCAAAAGCCACCCCCTCCCGCCCCGTATATCATTATTCCGGAATATCCAAATGGTGCTTTCGACAGGTTGATACCGTTCATTGAAACAGAACAAAAATCCTCATTGGGATGCTGAGAAGATCATGCGAATCCTCGAATCCTATTTTTGGTTCAAATTTTTGGGAAATTAACGATTGTTAATTTTTTGAAAACTATGCCTTTTTGGTAACTTTTTCGGAATGCTGTCAAAAGTATTTGTAATAGTTTACTGCATGATATTGATGTTTGAATTTGGCGAAGATCTTTCGAAGGGATCAGATTTTAGAATTTTAGAATTTTTGGGAATTTTCGTAATTTTGGAGATATCAAGTTAAACCTTTTTCCAAAAATTCATGAGATGGTATAATTTTTTTGATTTTTGACGGTTTTGATTTTTCAAAATAAAAATAAACCATGATGGAAATATAGTTGCTATAGTGAATTGTGCGAGAATCACTCGAAGTATCAAGACTGCATTAATTTTTTTAATTTTTGAGATATGAATTTAAAAATTAGAAAAATGATTTTAAAAACTAGACAAATGAACATTCATTTATTCCCTTTTTTTCTCATCGTTTCCTACGATCAAAAATTCAAAAAATCATAAAACAATGCGGGAAATATGAAAATTGCACAATTTTTAGCAATCCATTGCCAAAATATGCAAAAAATCTATGTCAAAAAAAGAGAAATGATCTAAAAAAAAGTATGGATGGATGATATTGAGAATTGAATGGCAATTGATAGTCTTGGTGCGAATAGATGTGAAATTAAATAAAATAAAAAATAAAACGAGTCATTGAACCGGACGAGCGTTGAAGTTGAAGTGCAGGAAAATAAGAAAAAAAAAAAAGAAATTATGGTATTCACAACGATGATGAGGCCGAGAAGGATGAAGAAGTAGAAGAAAAATAAGAAGAAGAAGGTAGAAGCGTCTTTGATTGAAAAAGAATATCGCGGTCTGTGAGGCGTCTTATGTGCTACCTGGGTGTTGCTATATACTTGCTTAAGGTAGCAGCAGCATCATGAAAGCGTTTCATCGGGCTGGTTTCGTTGTGCCAGGACATAAGGTGGGAGCATCCTTTGGAACCGGTCCCTCGATCTCTCTCTCTCTCTCTCTCTCTCTCTCTCTCTCTCTCTCTCTCTCTCTCCTTCTTTTTCTCTCTTTCTCCCTCATCCGGGTATCTTTTTCTTCTGCCACCGGTCAGCCAACAGCAAACAGAGCCTTTTGCCATCCGGCGAAACAAATTTCAACCAAGTTTCGCTCGGTTGTGGTGGCGCAAAATAAATTTTACTCAATTTAAAAATACACATCCGGATATTGTCGAATAATAAAAAAAAATGCACAATTTTTCAACCCCTTTATCAACGCAATAATCGAGAAAAATTATTGGGGATGAAAAAAGTCTAATTTGGTTAATCTAAAACTTATAAAAAAAATTTCTTCAAGGGATTTATTCCGCTTCAAAAGGATATTTTTAAACAATGTTTTTGAAATTATTCTTTAAATTTTAAGGCGATAGGATCAAAATTAATAACTGAGTTTATGTTATTTACTAAATGTTGAAATTTTGCGAGATATCTTAAAAATAAAATTCTTTTAGAATTTCTAGAATTTTTTCTGGATATAAATTGAGTATTTTATAAAAGCAGAATAGATTTTACTCAATTTAAAAATGTACATTCTGCTATTGTCGAATATTGAAAAAATCCACAATTTTTCGACCCCTTTATTCCCGGAATTTTACGAGATGTTGCGAGATATCTTAAAAATGAAATTCTTTTAGAATTTCTAGAATTTTTTCTGGATATAAATTGAGTATTTTATGAAAGCGGAATAGATTTTACTCAATAGAAAAATACACGTTCGGATATTGTCGAATATTCAAAAAATTCACAATTTTTCGACCCCTTTATTCACGGAATAATTGAAGAAAATTATTCGGGATGAAAAAAATTTTAATTTAGCTAATCTAAAAGTTATTAAAAATATTTCTTTAAGGGATTTATCCCGCTTCAAAAAGATTTTTTTTAACAATGTTTTTGAAATTATCCTTTAAATTTTAAGGCGATAGGATCAAAATTAATAACTGAGTGTATGCTATTCATTAAATGTTTAAATTTTGCGAGACTTCTCCAAAATTAAATCATTTTACAATTTCCAGAGTTTTTTAAAGTATAAATTTAGTATTTTATAAAAGCAGAATAGATTTTACTCAATTTAAAAATACACATTCAATACACATAAATAAATAAATTTAGTATTTTATGAAAGCAGAATAAATTTTACTTAATTTCAAAATACACATCCGGATCTTGTCAAATATTCAAAAAATCCACAATTTTTTTACCCCTTTATTCTCGGAATAATTGAGAAAAATTATTGGGGATGAAAAAAGTGGAATTTAGCTTATCTTTAAAGTGGTTGACAATATTTCTTAACATATTTTCGAGATATTTTATCTCCAAAACAAAATCCTTTAAAAATTTCTAGTTTTTTCTTGATATAAAAATTAAGTATAACAGAGGAATTCTTTTGGTCAATCTATTATTTCGATTTCACGAATTTAAAGTGTCCATTCTTTGAGTAACGGAGTTTCGACAGTATTGTTGATACGGAATTGAAAAAAGAGGAGAGAAACAAATGAACTGCGTGGAAAAAAGAGGGAGTTTAAAAAAAAATGAATCTCAAGGCTAATGCGTGTGCGATCAAGAAACAGAGAGAGAGAGAGAGAGAGAGAGAGAGAGAGGGGCTCTCAGGTAGTATGTAAGTGGCGTGCCACGCGTATTTTATATATATAAATATATATACATGTATATAAATAAATGGAGACGAGAAGTGGAGAGGATTCTTTGCTTGCTCTTTTCTTACATTTTTTTTTTCGTTATTGCGCTCTCTGGTAGCATTTTACCGACGAGAGACGCTCTCACGTTCCCGATAGATATCCCCTTCCCCATCCACCATTTTTCCTCTTCTCTCTTCACCGTCACCTTCTTCTCATCCCCCTACTCCTGTTTCCCCTCCTCCACAACTTTTTTTCTCGCGTTCTCGCGATCCCCACTCTTGCAGGAGTGATCGGGCGCGTGGCGGCAGCGTCTCTTCGTTCGTTGTTTTATAAATTACACTCGTTTTCAATCGGTTTGTCCTTCGAGCAACGCGCTGCTGCATCTTTCACCATATTCCGCACTTTAGCGATCGCGAAATACCAGCGAGAGCCACTTGAACCGACAAAATCCACTTGACGGCTGTCAATTTTTGCAATATTTTACGAATACTCAAGCAAAAACTCGATTTTCCATTCTTCCAAGTTTTCAAATCGAAAAAATCATTACAATTAGAAATATAAGCAAATTCGTCAAAAAAGTAAAAAAAATTGTCTAGTTTCTTCCGGTATAGCCTTTTTCACGATTTTTAGTTATTCAAGTCAGTATGAAATTTATACTAAATCAGATTTTCCATCACTCCACCAGAAATACATCTTTACTGCAACGAATCTTTATCCTAACGACTCTACGAAATAACAACTCTACCGGAAAACATCTCTGCAAAATCAAAGTATTTTAATATCCCTAATGAATCTCAATCCTTCCGGAATTACTCTATCTTTATCTAAAAACCACCCTACTAAATCGTGCACGTTTACTTCTCTACCAGAATCATCTTTCCGTCGTAAAAAATGTCTACCGTATCATCTTTGCCGAAAAAAACTCTACCGTATAACAACTCCGCCCAATAAAAAGTCATCCGTTTCCTGAGAGACTTATCATGTGAAAGGAACTTTATTCCTGAGACTTATTATTCGGTAGAGACGAATTGTGCCAGGCTTACTATCTGTTAAGATTATTATCCGGTATAGATGAATTTCTCTGGGCTTTTTCTTCACCGGATATCAAAATATTTTTATTCGACGAAAATGAAAATATCCGGTTCAGACGAATTATATCAGCTTTTCGTTTTGTAGGATTATTATCCGGTAGAGATGTCTCGAAAGTCTCGCCCAGATTCCGCGCCGCACAAAAAGTTTCACTGCTCTTTTAAAAATGAAGATATTTCAATTCAACGAGTGGCGTTTCAAAGAGGACATATTAAGCTTCATTTCAGTTAAAAAAAAAATTTCTATTTTTTTTTGAACCCGGTACGCTCTTTTGAACATGATCATTTTTCGGCTTTTTTTTTGGAGCTGAAATTCTGGCCACGGCCCATGAACATTTTTTAAAACTGTTTTTCGCATGAAAAATTTGTGGGGGGGAGTATGAGCTTCAATTTCGTTTTTTAAAAAGTTTCTTGCGATTTTTTTTCGCAAAAATACTCAATTTTTTGCAAAAAAATACCATATGTATGGAATGTAGCGTGACTCTAAAACTACTGGGTTTTCGTGAAATTACTAAGAGGGTAAAAAGTTGCATACAATTATTCTGGAATTAATGACATTTTTTCAGAATTTTTTTTCAAATTTTTTTTTCGAACATTTTTTCTGTCAACGAGATATTTTTTTAATCTTAAACAATTGAGTCTCTTACCTCATTTACATGGGTTTTCCATCGAAAAACCTCATCTACACGGCTTTTTCATCAAAAAAGCCGTGTCGATGAGGTAAGGGACCCGATTGTTTAAAATAAAAAACCATCTCGTTGAAAGAAAAAAATAAAAAAAAAAAAAATTAAAAAAAAATTCGGAAAAAATTCATTAAATCCAGAACGATTGTATGCAACTTTTTATCCTCTTGGTGATTTCACGAGAACCCAGTAGATTTAGAGTTACGCTACATTTTATAAATATGGTCATTTTTTGCGAAAAATTGAATATTTTTTTGAAAAAAAAATCGTACGAAACTTTTTATAAAACTAAATTGAAGCTTATACTCCCCCCCACAAATTTTTCACGCGAAAAACAGTTTGAAAAAATGTTCATAGGCCGTGCGCCAAAATTTCAACGCCAAAAAAAAAAAACAAAAAAAACGACCGTGTTTCAAAAAGCGTACCGGGTTAAAAAAAAATTGAAAAAAATTTTTGACAAAACCGAAATGAAGTTGAATATGTCTCCTTTGAAAACGCCGCTCGTTGAATTGAAATATCTTCATTTTTAAGAGGGCAGTGAAACTTTTTGTGAGGCGCGGAATCGGGACGAGTGTTACAAACTTTTGGACGGGAGTGATGTAAGTGCGTCGTCATTGGAATGATCCTTCCGCAAATCGCGATAATACACTACGTGAATAGTACGGCAGAGACGTAAGCGAAAACAGAGAGACGATGGAATAGGGGAAATAATTCCAACGATTGTTTACGGATCAACGACCGATAAACGCATGCCAATGCCGTAATCGAGGGAATCATGACCGAGTCGCGAACTATCGTCGTTAAAGAGGAAAAAAAAAGTCTGTGTTTATTGTACATATAGATATATTGTGAGTGGGAGGTATGACGGCGCCACTATAAAGGAACTTGCGTGCGCCCGCTGATTCCTTATGCCGTATGTATTTTCAAGGTCGTTACAGATACATGAAGTTATATATGTATATATATGTCTGTATGGAAAAGTAGTATATGTACATCGGTAGATTATCCACGTGAGTTGAGTCCGATTGCGCCGTATCGCAGTTCTGCGTCTCTCTCTCTCTCTCTCTCTCTCTCTTTCTCTTTCTCTCTTTATAGCTTCGCGGTTCGATGTTCGATGTTTTATCGGCGTGGGGTCTCTTTCCTGCACATGTGTGTATAAAACGGCATTGGAGGAGGAATAACTCAATGAAAACTCGTGCCGCGCAACTTGTTGAACGCGTGTCTGCTGTCGGGAATGCAGTTGAAGAAGATGAAGAAAACGGCAGAGATAGACGTCAGAGAGGGAGAGAGAGAGAGAGGGAGAGAGAGAGAGAGAGAGAGAGAGAGAGAGAGAGAGAGAGAAGCATCGGTAAAAATAACCAAGTGACTCAATTAGGATTTGGGCGGATGTGAATCAAAGGTTTTTTTTTATGATACCAGAATTCGGTCTCAATGTTTTGATGAGATTCTTTGGCGTTTGTAGGAACCTTAATTTTGGATAAGAGTATTGGTAACAATACCAAGTGACTCAGTTAGGATTTGGGCGGATGTGATTCAAGTTTTTATAGATTTTTAGACAGATTTTTTAATTCTGGCTGATGAATTAATATGAAAATTAATGATGATGAATTAATATGAAAAATTGGCCAAATTTGACCACAATATCGCCATATAAAAAAAACTACCGCATGGAAATCTCAAAGAGAATCAAGAGTTGTGCTGCTTCTTAATAATAATTTAATAATTTGATTTTTTCATGAAAAATAAACAATTAAAAAAATGTTGAGGATAAAAATTTGACAAATTTTGGCGATTCTCTCTAAAAAAAATTATAAAAATATTATCCAGCCATTAAAAAATAAATACTTCAATGAATCTTCATTTACTACAATCTCCATTTATTAAATTCCATAAAATTCGTGGAGTGAAATTTCGAAAAGAATAAAAAAATTGTACTGCTCCTCAATACAATAATTTTGATTTTTCTCTGGGACAAGAAAAAAAGTAAAAAAATATTGAGGATAAAAATTTATACATTTTTCGATTCCCACTGAAAAAAATATAAAAAATATTACCGAGCCGTTAAAAAATATAACTTCAATGAATCTTCATTTACCACAACCTCCATTTATTAAATTTCATAAAATTCGTGGAGTGAAATTTCGAGGAGAATAAAAAAATAGCACTGCTCCTCAATACAATAATTTTGATTTTTGTCTGGGACAAGAAAAAAAAAATAAAAAAATGTTGAGGATCGGAATTTGACAAATTTTTCGATTTCCTCTAAAAAAAATGTAAAGGTATTACCAAGCCGTTAAAAAATAAATACTTCAATGAATCTTCATTTATTAAAACCTCCATTTATTAAATTCCAAAAAATTCGTGGAGTGAAATTTCGAGGAGAATAAAAAAATAGCACTGCTCCTCAATACAATAATTTTGATTTTTGTCTGGGACAAGAAAAAAAATTAAAAAAATGTTGAAGATCGGAATTTGACAAATTTTTCGATTCTCTCAAAAAAAAATGTAACGATATTACCAAGCCATTAAAAAATAAATACTTCAACGAATCTTGATTTATTAAAACCTCTATTTATTAAATTCCAAAAAATGCGTGGAGTGAGATTTCGAGGAGAATACAAAAATTGTGTTGCTCCTCAATACAATAATTTTGATTTTTCTCTGGAACAAGAAAAAAAAATAAAAAAATGTTGCAGATCAGAATTTGACAAATTTTGCGATTCCCGCTAGCAAAAAAATATAAAGATATTAACAAGCCGTTAAAAAACAAATATTTCAATGAATCTCCATTCACTGAAAACTCTTTTTATTAAATTCCATAAAATTCCTGGAGTGAAATTTCGAGGAGAATCAAAAAATCGCGCTGCGCCTAAATACAATAATTTTGATTTTTCTCTGGGACAAGAAACGAAGTAAAAAAATGTTGTGGATCAAAATTTGATAAATTTTGCCTGAAATTCCTCATGCTTCGACTCTATCCTCGTCGCATTCTTGAACCGGATCTCTCACGTGGATTCTATAAGGTTCTCCTCGATTCTCTCGTTCCTTTTTTACACACAAACGCAAGCACACACACACACACACACACACACACACACACACACACACACACACACAAGGAGCGTGTCGTTTTATTTGTCAATGTCATAGTCGTTCCAGCGGCGCGTGTTTCAAGTTTCTCCTCTCTTTAAGAGACCATCGAGAGACACACTCTCCCCCTCATCGTTGTTCTCACTTTTAAATGGTTAGACGCGCGGGAGCAACTCTTTTTTTTTTCTTCGCAAATACACAAACGCACAAACACATACGATCTAGCAATCCGTCTCTTCCTCTTCCTTTCCGCGACTCTAATGAAGACGTTGAGCCGCTTGTAAAGGGAACTGGCTCGCTCGTTTTGGGCATTACGAGAAAGAGAAAGAGAGAAAAAGAAAGCCCCCTCTCCGCGTTCCAGGGGAAAAAAATTAAGGGCCCAAAAGCTTGGAATTGGAACCCTGGAAAACAGGAGCCTTTAAGCTCATCCAAAATGGGTTTGCACCCTTGAATTAATGGTCCCACTCCCGGGAGGTAACATTGATGGACCTTTTTTTCATGTCCGCCATATTGGAAAAAAATTGACCGAGACGAATGAGGGAAAATGGTTAAAAAGTGTGACGAGGCGGAGGTGAGCTTGCGGCGTTGATTTCCCCTCATTATGATCGTGTAAAAAAAGGGAGGGGGTACCGTGAGACCCCCCTTCGGACCCCAAACCCTGCAAACACGATTCGCCCTCTTTCCACGAGCTGTCCCACGCGTTTACGCGCGTGCGAGAGTGAAAAAGCCAGTCGGGAGTCGTTATCCATTCATAAATCCCATTAAACCATTGAGCTCGAGCCCGGCACGCTCACACACTCACCAACGCACACTGACACACGCACACAGGCCTCCTCTTTTCGTCCCGCTTGTCGTGGACCTCGTACGTTTGCTCCTTTTTCTCTGTACACCGCCCCCACGTGTTTTATCTCTCTCTCTCTCTCTTTTTTTTCCTCTTTCTCTCGTTCGCTCCCACTGCCTCTCTTTGCAGTTTAACACCTCTCACGATACGCACGCCGACCTCGTAATTAAGTCGTTACACGTTACATACAATTTGCGCTCAGGCTGACATCGAGGATTATATATGAAATCTTCACCAGCGAGTGAGGCCTTCTTTGTTTTTTTTTTTTTTTTTTTTTTTTTTTTTAAGTAAAGATCATGGAGAGAGGGGTGGGCTTGCAGAAAATACTATATTTTAAATATATTTGAGATTTTTTGAATTTTCGATCAATTGTTATCAATTATATATACACTTCCGTCGGAAAGTTTCCGGACAAAACTTGAAAAAAGGTCTCGAACGTTTTTTGAGGCACTTTCGTCAGAATTCAACGTAATTTAATTCAACAAGCGGCATTTTTAAGGGGACGAATTCGGCTTCATTTCCTGTATTTTTAATTAATTTAACTATTTGTTTTTCGATTTGAACTCAATTTTGAAAACAACTTTTTTTCATCTTTTTTTCCCCTCTCTTCAGGTCTTCCATTTTCTAGAGGAATTTTTTTTTTATATATTTTTAGGATCGGATTCATAAAGGGGAAAGTTTGAGCTTTAATTTGCTTTTTTATAAAACTTTGAGCGATTTTTTTTCCAAAGTTATTCCGTTTATTGTGAAAAAAGAGGAAATTTGAAAAATCCCGTATAACACGAAAACAAAGAGGATTCATGAAAAACTTCAAGGTAGCAAAAAGTTGCGTTTGTTTTCGTTGAGTCCAGAGGAATTTTTTCAGATTTTTTTTTCAAAAATTTTGTTTTTTTTTATATTCTGGGTCGGAGCTCAGATCATTCAATTACCATAGCTCAAGAACTATGGGATTATTGATAAAATTTCAAGAGGGGAAAATACTTAATTTTACTATTTTCAACACATTGGAATTTTTTTCAAATTTTTTTCGAAAATTTTTTCTCCAGCCTCAACATGAGAAAAAAAAATAACGGAAAAAAAACTGAAAAAATTCCTCTGAACTCAAGAAAGACAGACGCAACTTTTTGCTATCTTGAAGTTTTTCATGAATCCTCTTTGTTTTCGTGTTATACGGGATTTTTTAAATTTCCTCTTTTTCCACAAGAACAGAATAACTTTGGAAAAAAAAATAACTTAAATTTTTTTTAAAAAAGATATTGAAGCACAAACTTTCCCCTTTATGAATCCGATCCGAAAAATGTATAAAAAAAAATTTCCGCTAGAAAATGCGCGCACCTGAAGAGAGGGGAAAAAAGACGAAAAAAAGTTGTTTTCAAAATTGAATCCAAATCGAAAAACAAATTGTAAAAATAATTTAAAATACAGGAAATGAAACTAAATTCGTCCCTTTTAAAATGCCGCTTGTTGAATTAGATTAAGTTGACTTCCGACGAAATGGCATCAAAAAACGTTCGAGACCTTTTTTCAAATTTTGTCCTAAAACTTTCCGCTGGTAGTGTATATGGGGCATTCCAAGTCAAATCACGCGGTCAAAGGCCTGACCCGCTCAGATTTTGATGTCCAACGAATTGTGGGTTTCGTTTGGCCCAAAATATGACCTCAAGTTTTTAGAAATTTTTATTTCATTTTTTAGGGGTTGCCCGAGCTAAAAAATCACATTGAGGGAAAACATAAAGAGCCTTTTGCAAAATAATGAAATTATTTTTCACAGAAACTAGGGCCCCAAACAGATTTTTTCCTCATAGTTCGATAATGGGCCAAGAATTGTTACTATTTTTTATTTTTTATTTCTTAATTGTGTTTGAATCATCTGTTTTATTTCAGGTCGTCGAGACGAATAAATTTTCGAAAACTGTTGTCGTTTTCCTCTTGGACCAAGAAAAAAAAATAAAGTTTCACTAGAAAAATATTTTTGTTGTTGTTATTCTCACTACAAGAAACAATCAAAATAAGAAATGAGAAAAAAAAAATTAGTTAAAATACAAAAAAAATAGTAATGATTTTTGGCCCATTATCGAACTATGACGAAAATATCTATTTGGGTCCTAGTTTCTGTGAAAAAATTTCATTATTTTAAAAAAGGCCCCTCTTTATGTTTTCCCTCAAGTTAATGATTTTTTAGCTCAGGCAAGCTCTAAAAAATGAAATAAAAAATTCTAAAAATTTGAGGTCATATTTTGGGCCAAGCGAAACCTACAATTCATTGGACAACAAAATCCGAGGGTTCGGGCCGATGACCGCGTGATTTGACGTGGAATACCCCATATATTAATATATTTATGATCTATTATACATTGATATATTTATGATCTTTTGAATAAATATTTGATTTTTTGAACATATTTTATGAACTTGTATTTATTAATATATATTGAATTTATAGTTTTTGGGAAACATATTGGAGGAAGAAATTAAGATGGAATTAATTTGAAATTCGAGAAGAAGAAACTGGCAAATTTTTTAATTTTTAAAAATTGTTATTCAATTGTTTGTCTGTTCGGCTTATTTTGCTAGCTGCAGATGTCTATAGAATAAAATCGATAAAAATTGATTTTCCCACTTGTTGATGAACGTTTCATATACATTTGTTGATGTGACTCATTTTTCTGCGGTGAACGACGAGCGCGATCGCGCGGCGCTTGTGCTTTCCCGTAATAGCGACTTGGATTCTGTATGTAGAGAGGAGAAAGAGAGACAAAATGGGCACTCCAGGAAAATGGAGCTTTTAGAAAGCTACCCAGAGAGCAAAGTCACTGATTGTCATCCAAAAACAAATTTTTCATTTTTCAAAAAACACTGGAGTTTTTTAATCAAAATTCATGAAAATCTTGAGTTTCTGGGAAAATAGTTGGTAGATTTGTGCGCTCGGAGAAAAAAAATCACCGATTTGAAACCGTAAATAAACTAATGAATTTTTTTTTTGCCAAAATTGAATTGGTTCATTAATATGACTGTAATTATTTTTTTACATAAAATTCCGGTTCCATACACCCAGAAAAAAGATCTAGTACATTTAACTAAATCCTAGTTAAGCCAAATAAATTTTTTTAGTTGTAGGCCAGCCTAATATTTTTCGATTTTTCCTAGATTTTTAGACTTTGACCGTCGATTATCGCAAATTTTTGAAGGTTTGCAAATTTCTAAATTTCTTCGTTATTTTGAGTTTTGCTGAAAGTTGCGCAAAAATAGGCCGATATATAAATATGTTTTTTAACGTTTCAGAAGCATATTTTGGTGCGAAATTCATCGTTAAATTTGTTTAACGATGTTAAATATGTTTTTGATAAAAATTCATGCACATTTCGAGTTTTTCCTGTAATTATTTTTGTACACGAAATTACGGTTCTAGCTCGAGCTCATTTTTTTAAAAAGCAAGAATTCATCTACATAAATTATCATTCTGATCGGATTTGACAACTGAGGCCTCAATACTAGCGTGTATCTGGACCCATTGCGACTAAATTCTTGATTTTCTTGATAAGACATTTCCCCTCGTTCGTCCAATCACTTTCGAGGGTGACCATTTTGCCCCTAGTGGCCATTCTGCCCCGCTTTTCTCCACACCCAACGTGTCTGCCAATATAAGTTGGGCGCCCGATCACGTTTTATCCGGAAGCATGCAATTTTATAATCGTTTGTATTATGCAAACCGCGAGCGGCGTTTGTATCAATGAACCGATCGAGTCGAGAGGGTAATAAACCGCGATGGCATTGAACGTGAATAAATTCAGTGTATGAGCGAATGATAAATGTTTTACGACTCTCCTCTTGGGTGTGTGTGTGAGTCAGTGTTGAAATCCCACTTGCTGCAAGATATACTGACGAACGATTATATATCTATTTGAAAAAAAGGGGGGAGGGACGAATCAATGAACGATCGTGAATGGAACGACTTGATCGATTTCCTTCTCGTTTACAAACGAATACATCGTTTTTGGCCTTTTTCCCTCATTTTTCTCTCATTCTTTCGCACGTCGCAAAGCATCGTCGGCAAAACGGAGGAGCGTGAATATATCAGAGCTGGGCAGTACTTGAAAGTACTCGGTACTTACAGGTATTTGAAGTACAGTACTTGCAAGTACAAAATACTTAAGCTTCAAGTATTGTACTTGAATTTTCAATCTACTGTACTTGAAAATTTCAAGTACTTTTCTGTACTTGAAGACTTTTTTCCAGTACAAGTACTTTTCAAGTACTTTTGAATGTCTCTTGCTGATGGTTGCATGTGCAAAGCCTTTGAATGTGGGTCACTCCGTGTCAGATCGACCAATATTTGGAATCGACCCCTTTCAATTTCGATGAAATTTGGTCAGAAGTTTTCTTTTGTCATAAAACAAATTTCTAGCAAAGGAAAAAAATTAAATTTTTTCTTTCGGAAATTCAAATTTTTCACCATTTTTTCAAGTTTATTTTTTGAATATTTCGAAAATTATTATAGTTACGAAAAAATCGTTCTTGGTTCGTCTTGAAGAGTATACTTGGAGCTACGAAAAAAAAAAATAACGAAACAAATTTTTGAAAAATGATGAATTTGGAGAATTTTGAATTTTTCAAAATCGTGAAAATCCACGATCAACGTTAAATTTTTGGTTTTTTTTTTATACCTCTAAGTTACGTGAAGTTGATCAATCATGTAATTTTGACTGCTCAAAATTACAAAGTTACCTGATACTCAACTTGAAAAAATTTATATTTTTGAAAAAAAAAAAACACCTTTCTGAAAATTTCAGGATCTTTTCAAATCAGTACAAGGTATTATATTAAAAGAATTGAACAAAAAATTCGATGTTAATTGTGGATTTTTACGATTTAAAAAAATTCAAAGTTCTCCAAATTCATCATTTTTCAAAATTTTTTGTCGGATTATTTTTTTTTCGTAGCCCCAAGTATACTCTTCAAGATCAAACAAACAATTTTTCATAACTATCATAGTTGTCGAGATATTTAGAAAAAGAAAATGAAAAATGATTAAATTTTGAATTTTGCATAACTTTTGAAAAAAAATAATTTAATTTTTTTTCCTTGGTAGAACTCGGTTTTACGATAAAACAAAACTTCTGACTAAATTTCATCGAAATTGAAAGCGGTCGATTCCAACTCTTGGTCGATTAGACATGGAATGACCCAAGTGCCAGAATTTATGAGACGTACCCGAAAACTTGGAAAGCACTTGATACTGGTACTTGATTTTTTCAAGTACTTGATATTTCAAATACCTACGGTACTTTGTACTTGATACTTGAAGTACTTTCAAGTACTTTGCCCAACTTTGGAATATATCGAGTTTGAGTAACCAAAAGAGGGACAAAAAAACGGTGGAGCTTTATCAAGCGCTCGGCAAAGCTCCAGGGAACTTTGAAATGCATTCACCGTGAACCAAACACCCTTTCCTGGCCCCTATCCGCGTTTGCACAACATTTGTTGACGGTATTTGCAAACCTCGTTGGTACACAATTCGACCGATTTCGATCTCGACGTTTTGTTGTTGTTGTTGTTGTTGTTCGCGTTGTTTATTTTGCATTTTTGTTTTCCCCTGACTCCGAACTCGCGCCAATCACTCTGTCGCCAAACACTTGTTGCGCAAATGCAGTCCCCGAGCCTTATTTTCAAAAATTCGTTTTATTCGCCTTTTGTGCCAGTTATTCTGCAACGTTTATTCGCGAATTTTGTCGATTCAATTTGGAGAATATTCTTCAGAATATTTAGTTTAATTTGAATTATCTTTATTTCGATCGTGGTGAATTCACCACGTTCTCTCAATATTATAATAATATCCAAAAAATATTAAAATTATATTAAAAATCTAATAATTTGTTGAATTGGGGATGTTTAGTGAAGATTCTGCAGTACACGAAAAATCCGCTAGGTGGCGCAAAGCTCCGGGCACTTTCGCGCAAGTGAAGTATGAGGGACCTACAACAAAAAGTTTTACTGCTCTTTTAAAAATGAAGATGTTTCGATTCAACAAGCGGCGTTTTAAAAGGGCCATATGTAGCTTCATTTCCTTTTTTAAAAAAAAAATTCTTTTTTTTTACCCGGTACGCCCTTTAAAACATGGTCGTTTTGTGACTTTTTTTTGGCGTTGAAATTTTGGTGCACGATCCATGCAAATTTTTGTTAACTGTTTTTCGTGTGAAAAACTTGTGGAAGGGAGTATAAGCTTCAATTTTTTTTTTTACTAAGTTTCGTAGGATTTTTTTCGCAAAAATATTCAATTTTTCGAAAAAAACGACCATATTTATAAAATGTAGCATAACTCTAAAACTACTGGGTTTTCATGAAATCACCAAGAGGGTAAAAAGTTGCATACAATCATTTTTGATTCAATGAAATCTTTTCAAAATTTTGTTTGAACATTTTTTTTCGAAAATTTTTCTTGCCAACAAGATATTTTTTCATCTTAAACAATCGTGTCTCTTACCTCATCTACACGGCTTTTTAATCGAAAAACCTTATCAATACGTTTTTTTCATTGAAAAACCGGTGTAGATGAGTTAAGAGACCCGATTGTTTTAGATAAAAAAATATCATTGACAGAAAAAATGTTCGAAAAAAAATGTTGTAAAAAAATTCTGAAAAAATTTCAATGAATCCAGAACAATGATATGGAACTTTTTATCCTCTTCGTGATTTCACGAAAACTCAGTAGTTTTGGAGTTACGCTACATTTTATAAATATGGTCGTTTTTTGCGAAAAATTGAATATTTTTGCGAAAAAAAATCGTACGAAACTTTTTAAAAAACGAAATTGAAGCTTGTACTCCCCCCCCACAAGTTTTTTCACGTGAAAAATAGTTCAAAAAAATGTCACAGGTCGTGCGCTAACATTTAAACGTAAAAAAAAAAGCCGAAAAATGATCATACTTCAAAGGACGTACCGGGTTAAAAAAAATCGATTTTTTTTTTTGGAAAAAGCTAAATGAAGCTGGATATGTCCCCTTTGAAACGCCGCATGTTGAACTGAAATATCTTCATTTTTTAAAGAGCAGTGAAACTTTTTGTGCTGCGCGGAATCGGGGCGAATGTTTCCAAACTTTTGGACGACAGTGTAAATATAATTATATTATATTAATTCATTATATTAATCAATATTAACATAATTAAGCAATATTAATTAATTATATTAATTAATATTGCTGACCAGAGCCTGGTATAAGAAACTTGTAACTAAACTTACAAGTTGTAAGTTTTCCATAAAAAAAAAATTGCTGGTCTTGCTTCTTCTTCCCTAAAATCCATCGATAAGGGAGCGTGGGGCTAAGTTTGTAGTTTTTGAGATATTTGAGTTGTAACATGTTACAACTTGCCCCATGCACGTGTATTTTTTCTGCTCTCTACATGTATTTGTATAAATAATATTATTACAACTTGTAGTACAGTGATTACATGGTATTACAAATTATTTGTGGCTTTTTGTGCATTCTTTTACTCTTCTTTACTCTAATATTGCCCAGAAAAATATGCCAAGTTATTGTATTGTATTTTTTTTTTAGCACGAGAGACTACCAAAGATTATAATCATCACGAGAATGAACCACGATGAATGATACAAGACTGTGAACCAATAAAAACGTGTTCTTTCTTATAAATGTTGCCAGTCATCTCCTCGTTACAACTTGCCCCGAGCCTGTTACAACTAGCCCCAGACATAAGGTAAGTCGTAACAGCTTCCATTTTTTCAAAAAACGTCTGGTGTAAAAGATGGGTAAAGATCAAAAATTATTTTTCCATAGGAATTAGTACTCAGATGTATACTTTACAAACCCTCTTACTCACAATCTCAAAAGCATACATATTTTAGGTGTTACAGGCCTTTTTCCAAAAACCGTTACAACTAGCCCCACGCTTCCCTCCAATCTCAGCATCGCGAGTTCGATGGCTCAACAAAATATTAGTCGCCACGTGGGACCCGCGGGAATTCGTATATAATATATATATAAGAACGAACGGGTTCTTGAACTTCGCTCAACGTCGGAGTTTGACATGTGGGCCGTCCCGGAGTCTCGAAGTCAGAGACCCGGAAGGTTCGTCGCGAGAAAACCACCCCCGCGGTTTAACCACCCTTCGGTTCACAAAGAGAGAGAGAGAGAAGGACGGAATTGAGGGGGATGAGAGAGAGGACGGGGTAGGAAATGCAAGCGAAGGGCACGACGCTTAGAGACGTGAGGACACGGTTTAGGACCCGAGAGGGTCGACGAGAGGGGAAGCTTTTCGGTAGGTATGGGTTGGGTTTGTAGAACTGGAACGCGCCACCGTGCAGCACTGAACTGTTATCATAAGCATTCCGAACTTGACCCACTCACCGAGTACATACTGGGAAGCACTTCCACACCAAGCTACCCCCTTCCTCTCACCCTATTGCCCCTCTTCGACCCCCTCCCCCCAAACGATCCTCCTTCGTCGCCCCCCCCCCCAAACCCTCTCCGCAGGCCCAGCTATATGATATGAAGTTACGAGCCGCTCGTGCGAACCGTATAACGCGATAACAGCTGTTGCTGGTACTGCTCACAAACCGGAGCAAGTGCATGTATTTCCTTTATACATACATATATATGTATAAACATCCGCTATTCTGTATGTATGTATACAATATACCGCGGGGTTCCCTCCCCATCGTCGATTTCGCGGACGGCAAAAGTTTCGACGTTTCCACGGTCCCCTTTCTCCCTCGCTCCCTCTTTTCATCCCTCTCGCTCCGTCCCTGGGGCCCCGCGAGATGAGAGAGCGAGAATTTGCACCCTTCGGCCGACATGCATACCCCCCCCCCCTCTCTCTCTGTATGCGATGCATATACTGCAGTAGCCGCGCGCGAGAGCATGTCGAATCCTCTCCATGATCTTCCATCCCTCTCGGATGGTTTTTTTTTTTTTAATATATATAGACTCGGTTCTGGGGTATTCCCCATTCCCGGAGAGTGCAGACATTCACGGAATTCCGCGCGTATACAAAATCCACTGCGTGGGCCGTTGAACTTTCGTTTTCATCCCTCTCTCTTTTTCACGGTTCTTCGTTGGACGGAGACTTTCGAGTTTAAATAACTCCCGTCTATTCGCGATAAAGCTTACATGTGCATGCATTGGGAAATTGAAAAATATTGGGGATATCAATTGCCGAATAGACACTACCGGCGAAAAGTGTTTTCGGACTTCAAGAAAGGTCCGAAACGTTTTTTGACGCCGGAAGTCAACGTAAGCTAATTTAAGGAAACCCTATGAAACTTGTTAATTGCTCAATAAATAGCTTCACAATCGTCGTGAAATTTTTACACGACCTCCTGAATACTTCATGTAAAAACATATCAAATTTTTAAAATTCTACCGTCATTACTTCAACCTCCTTAAGGGTTAAAATGAAAAATGATGAGAAAATTCGGAAAATTTGGTATGTTTTTGTATGAAGTATTTGAGAGGTCGTGTAAAAATTTCACGACGATTCGGAAGCTTGTTATCAAATAATTAACATTTTGTTAAAGACACTTTTTTGAACAAATAAAAAAAATGTTTATCAATAAACTTTGTTTTGTTTCCCTTGCTTTCAATATATTGTAGATATAAAAAAATTGAGTGGTCAAAAAAAAAAAACTTATCGCAAAGTTATATCGGTTTCCGTAAGACTACATTTAATTTAATTTAATTTAATTTGTTAATGTTAATTGTTCGATAACGAGCTTCCTAATCGTCGTGAAATTTTTACACAACCTCTTAAATACTTCATCCAAAAACACACAATTTTCAGAATTTTCTCATCATTTGCGATTTGGGACTCAACATCCTTAACAAGCGGCATTTCAAAGGGAAAGAATTCGGTTTCGTTTCCTGATTTTTTAATTGTTTTTACAAATTGTTTTTAGATTTGGACTCTATTTTGAAAACAGCTGTTTTTCGCCTTTTTCCCCCTCTCTTCAGGTGCATCCATCTTCCAGAGGAATTTTTTAAATACATTTTTACGATTGGATTCATAAAGAGGAAAGTTCGAGCTTCAATTTCCTTTTTTTAAAAACTATGAGCGATTTTTTCTTTCGAAGTTTTTCTGTTTTTTGTGCAAAAAGAGGAAATTTGAAAAATCCCGTATAACGCAAAGAGGATTCGTGAAAAACTCCAAGATAGCAAAAAGTTGCGTATATTTTCGGTGAGTTCAGAGGAATTTTTTCAGATTTTTTCCCAAAATTTTGTTGATTTTTTCAAATTTTGTTTTGTTTGGAAAAAAAATTCGGAAAAAAAATTTGAATAAAAATTCCAATGTATTGAAAATGGTAAAATAAAGTATTTTCCCCGCTTAAAATTTTATCGATAATCCCATAATTCTCGAATTATGGTAATTGAATGATCCGAGCACCGATCCAGAAAGTAAGGGAAAAAAAATGTTGGGAAAAAAATCTGAAAAAATTCCTCTGCACTCAACAATATCAGACGCAACATTTCGCTATCTTGAAGTTTTTCACGAATCCTCTTTGTTTTCATGTTATAAGGGATCTTTCAAATTTTCTCTTTTTTCACCAAAATCAGAATAACTTTGGAAAAAAAAATCTCTTAACGTTAAAAAAAAAAAAAATAGAAAATTGAAGCTCAAGCTTTCCTCTTTATGAATCAATCGTAAAAATGTATTAAAAAAGTTCCCTCTGGAAGATGGGTGCACCTGAAGAGAAGGGGGAAAAAACGAAAAACAGCTGTTTTCAAAATAAACTCCAAATCTAAAAACAAATCGCAAAAATAATCAAAAAATCAGAAAATGAAACCGAATTCTTCACCTTCAAAATGCCGCTTGTTAAATTAGTCTACGTTGACCTTCGGCGAAATGGCATGAAAAAACGTTCCAGATCTTTTTTCAAGTTTTGTCCGGAAACTTTTCCTTAGTGTACATTCAACTCTGTCATCGTGATCTGGAACGTTTTCTCTGATTTAGCTCCGTCGTTCCAATTGGCAATCGCTGATGGGTTTTTCGACGAGAGTCTCCAATAGTTAAATCTCCAAATTGTCGAGGAATTAAATTAATTCAATTTTAATAATCAACTTAATTAATTACTTAATTAAAACTTTTGTTGGAGATTAAAAATAATCAATCATTAACTAATTTAATTCAACGACCCAATATTATCCATAAGGACTCTGGAATGGCATTCATCGTGAGAATCGAGGGAAAAAAATGTGGGCCAAGATTAAAGGTGATACATCGATTACTCTCATCGGTGATCCTCAGAATTTTTTCACGGCGATTGAAATGCGGAATTTTGAAACTGGGGCAGTTCGATGTCTCCGAGGCCAATAAGGAGACGAGGGACGAGAATATATCGCGATCCATTGAAAAGCGAGAGTGATCGATGAAGACATTGGAATAAAAAGAAGGAAGGTGGGAGAGAGAGAGAGTGAGAGAGAGAGAGAGAGAGAGAGAGAGAGAGAGAGAGAGAGAGGGAGAGATGGAAATGGTAGTAAATCGTAGTAAGTCACCTGCTGAGTTACGGTTCCGTTGAGGTGAGAGCATTGGCCTCTATCGACGTAAATCGATATCTCAATAAGACATCGATTGCTCATTAGTAACACAAGAGCGGTTTCACGACTGCCCCCACGTTCCGGACTCTTTCATTCTATTCACCGCTCAAATGTCCTCCATCTCCCTCTCCCTCACTCTCTCTTTCTCTTTTGCACGCCTCGATTCCGCAAACACGATCTCTCCATTCTGAATCATCGGGCGCCCGATATTCCCTCTTTGGTCCAACACCAATTTGCGCATCTCGCATCCGGATCCGTGCCGCATTCGTATTCATTTATAGCCATCGCTCTCTTTCATCGTCCGCATCTACCCTCGACCTTCGTCAACAATGGAGAGAACCCCTCACGCGCTCGTAAACTTGACCCAGTGAAAAATGAACCACGAGAAGTCACGATTATTCCACGCTCACGAAAACCGCATCGACAAGACCGCAAATAAACGTATCAGGCTGTGCGGAAGGGAGGCGTTAGTTTCTCTGTGACTTCCCATCCAATGAAATCATAGTTTTTACCGTGATCTTGAAGGCCGCGGAAGGAAAGTGGCGTACGATGTTTTTTAGAGGTGGCGCAATGAGTTTTTCTAATTGCTATTTCATTGTAAATCGTTGTTTATAGTTTGAACAGGAAAAACAATTATTGCATTGATTAAATCGAAGTATAAACGATCTCGTACGATAGCATTTACCCTTATTTTCGAATCAACGAGTGGTAGAACATTCCATAGAATAATTGTTTTCTCTATCCAAAGATTACAAAGTGCAGTCATCGATTTTCTATGTCTCAATCAAATAGCAAATAGAGAACGACATTGAGTCACCTCTAAAAAAAATCGCACGTGGTCCTCCTTCCACGAAGTTCGATGTCACAGAAAAAACTATGATTCGATCAAATGGGAGTTAAAAAAACATCATGCTTTGAGGCAGTCTGAGACAAATTGAGAGTTTCGGCTGTGTTTAGGTCGTTCAAAGCTGACTTAAAAAGCTCTGGATTCCCGTCAATGAAATTCCTCTCCGAAACTTTCGCACTTGTCTTGGTCCTTTTTTTCTCGTATTCTTTCGCGATAATCGCGTATGCTGGTCGCGAAACGATCGAGCCGCGAGATAAGGGAAAAAACGATGTATGTGTGTGTTCAGCTCATGCCGAGGAAAGTAAAGGAAAGACGACGAACTCAACGGGTTTTATCGCAAGGATTGAGTATACCTCGTTCGCTCTTTAATTGATATGTAAGAGAGCGAACGGTTCGCGGAGTTTGTACGATCGCGTGCGAGAACAAGCGAATCTGTCGCTGCGATAAGAAAAGTCTGTGTGGAGCGAATGCGCCGAGATTGGAGTCCGGAGATCGGCGCGGGACACAGACTTGGGAAGAGAGAGAAAGAAAAAGAGAACAGATAGATTGAAAGAGAGAAATACTGTTGTATAACAGTAACTGTCTAACGTGCCGGGAATTCACATCCCCTTTCGTCGTCCCGTAGTCTCGTGCCTAAATCGATAAGAACGAACAAATAAAGGAGCGAAGAAAGGTCCTGCTCCAGATATTATAATCTGGAGCAGAAGTCACTGTGTCACTGTCAGTTGTATTGTCACTGTTGTCCGGTAAATCGTGGAAACCCTTTGTAACTTTTGAAAGGGTACGAAGGCTAAAGGGGGAGTGATTGTTATCATTTCAATGATGAATCTGGATTTAGCTGCATTAAATAGGGTTTATTATTGTTCCAATCAATGTTCATCCTTGAAGAAGATTGGAAAAGATCAGTTGGTCCCTTTTTCGATCTCTCGTCCTCGCAGAAACAGTTGGGACATTTTTAACCTTTAGACTTTGTAAAAAGGACAGTTCCAATCTATAGTGTCCGTAAAGAAGGTCCCCAGTCTTGTTTCTCAATAAACTCACCTGCGATTCACAAGAAACCCTTCGGTAACCCTTCAGCTTCTGCCCATGGTTAATCACAAAACGTAGTCAAGTTAACCTAAAAAATCCAGTCATTTCGAACGTAACGTTTTGTTCCATCATTCCAATAATGAAACTGGATTTAGCTGGATTAAGTAAGGTTTATTATTGTCCCAATCAATGGTAATTCTTGAAGAAGATTGGGAAAGCTCAGTTGGTCCCTTTTTCGATCCCTCGTCCTCGCAGAAATAGTAGGGACATTTTTAACCCTTGATCTTTGTAAGAAGGACGCTTCCAATCTATATTGTCCGTAAAGGAGGTCTCCAGTCTTGTTTCTCAATGACCCCACTTTCAATTCACAAGAAACCCTTCGGTAATCCTTCAGCTTATTCTGCCCATAGTTAACCACAAAAGGAAGTGAAGTTAATCTGAATGATCCAGTCATTTCGAACGTAACGCTTTGTTCTATCATTCCAATAATGAAACTGGATTTAGCTGGATTAAATAAGTTTTATTATTGTCCCAATCAATGGTAATCCTTGAAGAAGATTGGAAAAGATCAGTTGGTCCCTTTTTCGATCACTCGCTTTCGCAGAAACAGTTGGGCCATTTTTAACCCTTGGTCTTTGTAAAAAGGACACTTCCAATCTATATTGTCCGCAAAGAAGGTCCCCAGTCTTGCTTCTCAATGAGCCCACCTGCGATCCACAAGAAACTCTCCAGTAACCCTTCAGATTCTTCTGCCTGTAGTTAACTACAAAAGAAGTGAAGTTAACCTAAATAATCCAGTCATTTTCAACGTAACGTTTTGTTTCACCATTCCAATAATGAAACTGGATTTAGCTGAATTAAATAAGGTTTATTATTGTCCTAATAAATAGTAATCCTTGAAGAAGATTGGAATCAGTTGGTCCCTCTTTCAATCTTTTGTCTTCGCAGAAACAGTTCGGGCATTTTTAACCCTTGGACTTTGTAGAAAGGACATTTCCTATCTGTATTCTCTACAAAGAGGCACTCTCAATAAGAGGCATTCTCAATAAGCCTACCTGCAACTTGGAACAAACTTTGTATCAGTTAAAAGAAACGCCCAACCCTTCAGATTCTGCAACCCATAGTTAACCATAAACACGGTCGAAGTTAACCTACATTTGAGTAGTCGATGGGCCGTGGGATTAAGGCATAAAACTCGAATGAGTGAGGACGGGAAAACAGAGAAATGGGCTATAAAGACAGAAACAGACAGAGGAAGCGTACGAACAATCATGAGAAAGAGAGTGAGGAGAGAGGGCGGTTCAATCTGGCGTTGGAAAGTTTGTCGGAATGCAGGAGCAGCAGCCTACCTCACCTACCTGTTATCTCGATAAAGCATCGATCGGTGGTTAGTAACGGAAGAGCGACTTCCCTCGCTTCCCTATCGTCGTTCTCCCTTTCGCTTCTCTTCTCTGTTGCCCTATCTTTCTCATGCCCTCACGCGCTCGTATTTCACTCCGCCACGTACCCTGTTATCTCTCCTTCTCTCTCTCTCTCCGACTCACAATATCGTTGTGTCTATCTCGGCCTCAATTTCGCTCTCGATCTGCCTCTCTCGCGCTCTCGGTCATTCTCTTTCGTATATACTACATCCAAGCGACGATGGTACCTATAATATATATGTATACAAATAGCGGTAGTATTTCTCCCCTCGAACGCCCCCTTTGCGATTGAACTTGACCCACAGAGAGAAACGAGAGAGAGAGAGAAAGGGAGATGTATATAGAATGGGATGTTCGTTCGAGTCGAGGGAACGCGGAAATGACTGAAATCTTTTGGTATATAATACAACACGGCACTCTCACTCTCAATGGCCTCTGGCGCAGGATTTGCGGCGAGACTGGCTGAATGATTAGAGGTTCGTTATACGCATTATTTCACGATTATGGCCCATCGTTGAGCGAACAAGGTCGATGCTTCGATAACGACTTTATGTGTTTTGTTTCCATTAATAAAAATGCGGTTAAGGCTTCCTCCACTTCCGTTATAACTGGGGCTTCCCGAAGGTTTCAACATTTTTGGGACTTGGAGGTCCAATGTTGGTCATCAAAAGTTTCAGGGTTTGCTTCCCCATTCGGAGTTGGTTAACATAACATTAATCAGTTCTATAGAAGAAATGAAGAAAAATATTGGAAATTGTTAGGCTTAGGCCTTCCCTCCCCAAAATGAAGGCTGAAATTTCGAATACCATTTTCTCAAAAATGGCTCAATGGAATGAAAAAATGATATTGGGACTGCCTGGGCGAATTAATTAGGTGGACGGCCCCCACTATGCGTTTTTATATTCCAGGAAGCCTTGCCAGAACCTTAAAACGGCGGCAAGGTCACTATAATTCCACCCTTAATGGAAGAACAAACGGAGAAAAGCAACAAAATTTGCATTGGCTATAAAATGCAGCAATGTTGTTTTCCGGTACCAATGACCCTAAAATTCCTCATACATCATGAACTTGACCCGGTAAGGGAAAGCGTGCCGCAGCACTTGTACCTACGTTACATAAACATGTACATACCCGACTCCCCTTTGCGGAATTACCCGGAAATCTTTCGGTATGTACACACCAGGGTACATACGAGAGAGGAGGGGAGGAGGGTTGTTAATCGTCGTTGACCCAACCCTCGTGGCTTTTATCCTGGTCTCTCGGTATCATCGTTCTCCTGCCAAGTCTCATCCGTCCTACTTTGCCACCCTTCCGGAACAGAGACCGCGTGCACGAGAATTCCAATGCGGAATTCAGCAATCTCGCGGGAGGCCTCCTTCTCGCTCCCGGAGACCAAACTTCACTTTCCCAGAGCGTTGGTGCAATGTTTGCTATGATAAACAAAGACGAAGAGGATGAAGAGCGAGCCGGGGGATGGCGTGACGCCAGGGTGTGAGTGAGAAGCCCAGAGGGAAAATGGCGAGAGGGTGAGGCATGAAAATGCGGCTGAAGGGTTGTAAAATGGAGTATGTACATGGTATGTACATCCAGCGACGTATATAAGCGACCACGCGTCAAGAAGCGGAGAAAGTGAAAGTCAAAGGAGAGAGAAGGGTATAAGAGGGTGGATAAGGGTAGTATTTTCACCTTAGTGGTGGACGGAAGTTAAGCGAACAAAGACGCACACAGTGAAGTTTGTATGTTCGGTGTCGCCATGTATAACGCGATCCCGGACTCATCTTCACCGTCCAGGAAGGAGGAGAGTAAGAGGATGAAAGGTGAAACGAGAAAAAGGCTATCCGGTAAGAAAGTGTGAGATAGACAAGGATTGCAGAAAGCTGAAGAAGCGAGGAGAAGGATGGGGGTAAGATAAGGAGGATTTCTCTAGTGTGAAAGCTCCGTCAATGGATGGAAGGGAATGGGAGAAAGACCACATGCATGTGTGTGAATGAAAGCTCTCCTAGGAGGGGGGATGATGCCTGGAGCGAGCGAGCCAGATGAAGCCGAAGGGAGTGAGACACTGTGCGAAAAGCACACAGCCAAAGAGGATGAATGGTGCATCTTAGACGCAGACCACCAGTCAGCTGATGTACCAGCTTTCTCTGCCTCTCCTTTACTTCCTCCCTCGTTATACATATAGCAGCCCTCCCTATTCCACTTCTCGTGTCGGCAAAGTCTTGAATTTCAAATTATCTCGCAAAGCCACTGTGCCAGCACACAAACACACACAAAACTCTACCCGCTTCTGTTCGCAGATGCCATTCGCTCCCTGCACTTCCGACCGACTCCCCAAGATCCTTCCGACGGATATTCGCCTTTCTCTTCCACAAGGTTCCTCCCGCGAATCCCTCCCGTTTTCCCGTTTCTCCTATGCGTGCGGAAAAATGTTTGTGTGATCCTCGTCTCCGGCGAACCAACTGGAGAGCGAGGATTATAGTCGAGGTTGAAATTGGGCCAAGTTCGTTTTTCGCTCCAATTACCCTAATTACCGGGGAACGTAATAACGCAGTTAAATAGGTCAGGATAGCGGAAATCGAAAATAAATATTTTGTGGTAGTCACTCCCTTTGTATAATACTCCACAAGTTGCGGCGCCATATTAGACTCTGATCCGTTGGAGGGAGTCACTATCAGTGTGTTAAGGTAACAAAACCATTCATTATTTGTGCAACTGAAACACAAACATAGATGTGAGGGAGAAGGAGGTGTGTAATCTTTTGAACAGCTGGTGGTGAGCTCGAGAATGCAATGGCAATGACCTCTTGGAGCGTTCAATGAACTTCTCGACTCCAGTGTGTGGGTTTGCACGATGATGCATGGAGATCTAAATCAGGAATGAAGCAGGGGGAAGAACGGGCGATACTTGTACAGGAAAGTGGTGGCAGTCGATGAATGAGCCTGGGGAGAAAGAGCATTAGCCACTTCTCGACCATGAAACCCTCTCACTGTATCTCGCCATCTCTCCTTCTTTCGTTCTTGCAGGCTCCGGAGCATGAAATAAGCTTCATCTCTACTGGGTCAAGCCCCCCCACAGTTTTCCTGGCCGATGCCAACGAGTCGCACTCGTTCCCGCGGTTATTCCCGAAACGACTTTAACTGCCATCAGTTTAAGGTCTCTCTCCCTCTGTCTCTCTTCTGCGAGTCTTGGACTCTTTATAGGTGGATGTTTACACAAGTGTCTGTGGTCTTTCACGCGCCCCACATGTGACAACGGAGAGGGATGGTTTAGGGGAGGCAATCGGCAAAGTGTTAAGGTATTCCGTGAACCTGACCTCGGGCAAACTAGAAGCCCGCTGATTCTCATCGATTAAGCGTTTGCGCGATTCGTGACAGTCCAATATGACGGACTGAACGGTGACAATAGAACCAAAATCATTGCAGTGAAAATAAAGGAAGGTGCAGTCCTCAGGTTGTGATTTCCTATTATTTCCCACCCAAAAAATGTTGAACCTGCTAACGGAGACATGTCTAGTTTCGAATTAACTTTGGCTGACATTTTACGTGTCGTCAATGTTTTTTTGACAATTTACCGAACACCAATTTTTGATTGGATTGAGACTGATTAAGAGAAAGCCAAAATTGCGATAGTCATGTGCTTGGAAAAAGTTCAATATTTATCATTATTCACCGGCAATATTTAAACACGGCGTCAAACCGATTGATTCGTTATCTCTCACGAGCCATCGGGTATATACGTAAGAATCTCAGTTCCCCATGAATGAAGGATCGAGCGGGAAATCCCCAAGGGTCGAGTTCTCGCAGCGAAATCGGAATGCAGGAGCGGCAGAAGTAGAGAAAGAAGAGAGAGATAAAAAAAATGCCTTGATGACCGAGACCGCGAAGATCCGGACGTAATGTGAGTATAAAGGATGGAGTGAAACACAGACACACACGCACGCACGCACACAGTGTGCAGCAAAAAGGGGGGGGGGAATTTCATTGAGGAACAATGCCGTTGGTGGGCCGCACGCGACACCTGCGGCAATGGCACAGCAGCGATACCCGAGTGAGACAAAGAGAGATAGACCCAGATAGAGGAAGATCGGGGCGAGAGGAAAGAGGAGAGAGAGAGAACGCGGAAGCAACTGCCGAGAGCCTAGACCTACATTACGACAATAATGCGAAGGGGGATCCGCGGAACATCGACCCCTTCGCTGATGGCGCGCTCAATACCCACAGAAAGAGAGAGGGAGACACTGGGCAAAGCAAGAAAGAGAGATAGACCGTGATACAGAGATGGATGAACCCGCGGATCGCGATAGAAAGAGAAGCCAGAACAAAGTCTTTTGGTCTTTCGCTGTCTTCCGTTCTCTCCGTCTCTCTCAATCTGGCTTTCTGGCACGAGACATCCAACACTGGGGCAATGTCACATCTAGCCTATTATTCTCGCCTCCCCGGAGCCAGACCTACGCCAGACTAATAACCTGTCACCGGCGCCTCCATTCCGCTCTCTCCCTCCCTCTGGCTCTCCTACTGCATAATATAAACCCAACGGCACCACGAACGTAGCAACTTACGGCAGTTAGTCCAAGTATCACGAGTAGCCACGGAAATAATAACAGGCCGTGTTGATGTAACAGAGAAGATTGTCGGTGGTTCTTGATGTGTCCCCCGAGATGTTGATGTCGTACATTCAGAGGCGGAAAGACATCATCGTGGTTGTTCTCGTCTTTCACAGTGTTTACTTTATTTTCTTTGCCTCCATTTCTCTCTCTCTCTCTCTCTCTCTCTCTCTCTCTCTCTCGGCTTGGCTCATTCCGCGGGTGGATGCAGTTTGCACGTGCAACCGAACGATTAAGTTACGCTTAACTCCCCGTGTGACGCCGTTTCGTCTCGTGTCCGCGCTCCACTACTCCGATGGTGGCAGCGACGGTGTCGGCGGTTTGCGGACCCGTTAACTAACTTGACAAACGAGAGGAGGCGACGAGGAGGAAACAACGCTCGGAGGTGCGAGAACGAACAGGCCATTAACGCGAGCGTGTGTCACGGGCGCGTGCCACTCTCCATATACAAACGCACACATACATTCCGAAGCTTGTAGCATTGGACGTGAGGAAATATGATAATAGGCATGTAGAGGGTATGTAAAGTCATCCGGACCGATAGCTGACTCCCGTTTCCATTTTCGTGTAAATCTTAGGGAATGTACTTGAGGTTCGGAAGACCATTCAGAATTTGTTCCAAAATTCTTCTAAACCTTCTGAGACCTTTCAGCCTATTGATAGGGACGCGGTACTAACGACGATAGGTCCTCGAACCTTTTTCCTAATTAGGAAATGAACAACCGTTACTGGACAGGATTTTCATATTGAATTGGCACTTCGAGTAGGGTAGTCTGGGTACGATTGTGACAATTTTCATTTGATCGCCCATAATTTTGTTAGTAAGCCAGTTAGCTGGACGAAAACTGTTCTTTATAGTGAAGTGTACACTTGTCTACATATAAATACCAAAAATTTGTCCCTAAGTACAATAGTCAACTCATAGGAGCAAATTAGAAAAAAAGGAAAAAGTGTCACAACGGACCACACCCCAGGGGCGGTTGTGACAGTGCATGGGGTTGGTAGTGACAGGTTAAAAAATACACCAAAACGGTCTAAAATCACTTTTATTGCAAGTCATATGTAACATAACGCGATATAATCTTTTTCTGGAAAAAGTTAACATTTGCAAAACAAAAGAAATTAAATTCTAATCAGTTTAATCAGTTTAATCAGTTATAACTAATAAGCCACTGTAGAATCTATACCCATTATATAACAGCCTTCATATTAAAATCTAATTGCTTATAATGACTAAGGCCCTGTACGAAGAAGTTATTATAACAGTCTTCATATTATCATTCCATAATCATACGTAATATTTCATATCATATAATCAGTCTTAACTTCTTTCCTTCTTCAAACACACGATGTCGAACGCAATACTGTGAAATATGTTCAGTCGGACATGCCGCTCCTCTCTCCCCTTGCACCCCCCCCCACCCCGGTATTCCTTACAGTTTCGCTAATATGGCGACTGTCACAACCGTACCCAGTCTACCCTACAAAGAATCCCCAATGATGACTCGAGGTTCGAGATAGAGGGACTGAACCATTGATCTGGAGATTCAAAAGTGGATTTAGAGATCCACTTTGTTGGGTCGAGACGAGGAATGCTTGAACTTAGCGTTATCGAGGCAACGTGCCAAGTTTGAAGATAGAAAAAGAGGGAAGTAGTTCGAGTTGAATGTGACCCCTGGAAATACCAGGACCATTGGAAGCTTCGCCATTGAGATAGAGGGAGTTGGGGTTATAAAGAAGAGGACGGAGAAACTGGGGAAGCTATTAAACGGCATGCGACCGGTTACGTATGCCATTCATTCGAGTTACACCCCGGCCAACCCTCCTCGCAGCCTTCCCTTTTGCGGCCGAGGGTGTACATCCCACCATCAAATTCGCGTACAACGATACTACAATGCCAAGAGCATTGGAGCAACACGCTAAAATTCGTGTTTCACGTTTGTGTGTGCACATCGTGCAAAGAGGATGCAAATATACAAGCACGATGCTCAAAGAGGGGTTTTCCTGCCGGTGAACCCGACGACCGCTAATGCCCCTTAATAGTATACGTGCAGTATAGTTTCCGAGCCCTCCATTCATAACTCCGACAAAGTGGGTGAACGAGGACGGGATAGAAGAGCAGAAAGAAGAGAGAGACAGAGGGATGGAGAGAGAGAGAGAGGAGTAGTGGTAGCGATTGTCTCGACATTATATACGCTGCTGCAGCGCGGGAACAGTAAACAGATGAGTCCTCTTTCCCCAGTACTAACATTGAAACAGAGATTGCAGCAAGCACATTAAATACCTATCATTACTACACCAAAAAAAAATGAATCTCTGTGGCAAGACTCTTCGAAAGAAAAGGGTTTTGGTAACCAGTGTCAATGACAAGTCCTTCAGAATAAATCTTTACGGGCCTAGAAAATCAACGACTGGATCTACCTCAATGAAAAAAAGAGTTGCACCGTCAATAATGTTCGTCATCGACGCTCTAAACAGCTGAGGAAGGACACGGTTGAACATCAATTTTGAAGGTTTGAAGCCATACTTGAAAAACCTCCAGAATCAAAGGTAACCAAGGTAAAGAGTTGAGAAAAGGGATGACTTGAAATGAAAATGGATTTCTAACCCCGAGCCAATGACAAGTCCTTCGGAATAAATGTCTAGGGAATAACTCTACAAAATCGATAACAGGGTCTGCCTCAATGGAAAAAAAGTTAGGACTGCTACAAGGTTTGTGGTTGATGCTTTAAATACAGCTGAGGAAGTGAAAATAAGAATCAAAAGCAACCAGTTGAGAAAAGGTGGCTCTTGAACCAAAAGAAGTTTGAATGAAAGACGCTTGAACGTGGCGGGACAGAAAATGGATTTCAGTGCATGTAGCTCTCAAACTATCGCGGTGAGTGCATCAATCTTCCGCATCACGGAATCGTCTGGCGCTCGACTCCATCGCGAGAAGACGCGAACCGAGGATAATCGACCGTGCCCGAAAAAGTACTGTCGTGAGGATACAAAGAGCTCTTTTTTTTACGATCTCCCCGTGTGTGTGTGTGTAAACTCATACCAACGTGACGTAAATGCCTCTAGTTTCATTCATGAACTACCGTAAAAGAAGGAAAAAAATAAAATGAAAGAATAAAGTAGGTAACACGCTGAGCTGAGCTTCCGGCAAAAATGTTGTCACGGACTGCAAACTTTTCCTCTCTTGTTTACTCGAATTCCTGCGGGAGATACATAGGGGCAATATGGAACACACCGAGTATCAGCTGGTTACTCGATCACGTGGTGAATGCGAGTACACATTTATGAATGGTCTCGCATAGTAGGTTAGAGTTTGAAAATTTTTTAATATTCGGAAAAAATGCGTTCTATGTCAAATCGACCAATAGTTGGAATCGACCCCTTTCAATTTCGATGAAATTTGATCAGAAGTTTTTTCTTTAATCATAAATCGAAGTTCCACCAAAGGAAAAAAAAAATTATTTTTCGATAATTCAAAATTTCACAATTTTTTCAATATTTAAAGTTTATTTTTTCAATATCTCGTAAACTATTATAGTTACGAAAAAATTGTTTTATATTCGTCTCAAAGAGTGTACTCGGGACTACGAAAAAAAATACGCCGAAAAAAGTTGAAAAATGATGAATTTGGAGATTTTTCAATTATTAAAAATCGTTAAAATCCACGATCAACATTAAATTTTTAGTTCAATTTTTTTTATAGAATACCTTTTACTGACCTTAAAAGATCCAGAAATGTTCGGAAAAGTGTTTTTTTTTGTTTAAAAAATATGAGGTTTTGAACGATGGTAAAAAAAAAAATTTTTTGTTACCATAGTTCAAGTTCTAAGTTAAGTAAAGTTGAGCTTTCATGTAATTTTTACTGCTCAGAATTACAAAATTACATGATTGCTCAACTTAACTTAACTTGGAGGTAAAAATAAAAAAATTAAAAATTAAAAAAACACCTTTCTAAAAATTTCAGAATCTTTCAAGACCAGTACAAGGTGTTATATAAACAAAATTGATCAAAAAATTTAATGTTGATCGTGGATTTTCACGATTTTAAAAAATTCAAAATTCTCCAAATTCATCATTTTTCAAAAAAAAATTTCGGAATATTTTTTTTTCGTAGCCCCCAAGTATAATCTTCAAAACAAACCCCGAACGATTTTTTCATAACTATAATAGTTTTCGAGATATTTAAAAAATAAACTTGAAAAATTGGTGAAATCTTGAATTTTGCATGAGTTTCGAAAAATAATTTCTAAATTTTTTTTCTTTGGTGGAACTTCGTTTTATTGTAGAGCCGGAGTGGGGAGATTTCTTCTTCTTACTATTTTCAAGCTTTTTCCGAACAAAAAAAAGCGTTAAAAAAATTAGAAGCGGAAGTCATTTTACTACGGATAATTGCTGAAACATTTTTATATGTCATGTGGGATTTTTGAAAATTTGTTCAGATTTTTCCGAACAATTTGCAATTTTTTTTACTTTGTAGCATTTTAAAGATCATGGTAGAAACAACACAAGGAAAAATCTCCCCGCTCCAGCTCTAAGCCCAAAAATTTTGATATCTGACACAGGATTTTTCAGAATTTTTTCATATTTTTAAATTGCGTCGATCAATGAAATCGTTTAAAAAATTATAGAAGATTTAAATTGAATCTAAAAAATCTATAAAAAAAACTGGGTGCCTTCCAAATCGAGAACAATCATATAAAAAATCGCGAGCCAAATCTGAGAGGTCAAGGGTTGAGTTGGCGTGGAACGAGACATATATATATATATATATATAGTACAGTCATGTTTGGCATCACGCAAAAGGGTACGCGAAGAATCAGCTGTTCATGGGATCGCTTTAACGTTCTTCCTTCTCATGGTCGTTTCCACTCTCACTTGCTCTCACTCTTGTTCCTCGACACGTGAAATAAAGTACTCGAAGCGGAAGTGAGAGAGGAAAAGAGAACAAGAGAGGGGGAGAGAGAGAGAGAGAGAGAGAGAGAGAGAGAGAGAGAGAGTAGCCACGAGCTGGTTGAAAGCTTCAGTGGAAGAGAAACGCCATTGGAAAACTATTGACCGAGAGATTCCAAAGAAGGAGAAAGAGCGAGAGAGAAAATGGTTGCCCCGGTTTAACCCCTTTCAACCCAGAAGTGTAGTAACACAGGCACATATCACGAGCAACACATTGCGGCGGATACAAACGCTTTCGAAACAACCGCGAAACGAGAAGAGCATCAAGGGACGACGAGAGTTTGGGTGGAGGAGGGGGGGGGTGGGGTTTGGAGGTTGGGAATTCAAATGGGTGGCATAGACGCCCAGAGAAAGCATAAACGTACAACACGTCGGTGCTCATTCATGAAAACCCCAAGCGAAACTTTGGAAAGCGTTAGCTTGACTCAGACAGAATATATATATATGCCAATATATATCTATGTATATCGTTATATAAATGGAGCATTCCAAGTGAAATCGATCCATTTTGAATAGGGACCAAAAAGAACCGCACGAAAAGTAATCGGATAAGCTGCCAGACAAAACCTCGAAATACAATCCGTGTAGGTAAATAAGGGGAGATGTCCAAAATCACCCCCTTAAGGAATTTTAATACCCAGGAAATTTTGATTTTTTAAAATTATTATTTGATTTAATTAATTTTGTTGATTAATTAATTTTATTTAAGGGGACCATTCTTTTTTAATACGAAGGATCGTTAAATAAGAGAAAGATGTCCAAAATCATCTCCTTGAGGAGATTTAATACCCAGGAATTTTTTTTTTTTCGTTTTCATTTCATTTGATAAATATAATTACATAATTAATTTTATTTTAAGAGAACATGCTCTTTGAGTAAGAAGGATCATTACACGAGGGAAAGATGTCCAAAATCATCCCCTCAAGGAATTATAATACGCAGGAAATTTTTGTTTTTTTAAATTTTCATTTCACTTTAGTAATTTCATTGATTAATTAATTTTATTTAAAGGGAACATGCCTTTTTAATATCAAGGATCGTTAAATAAGAAAAAAATGTCCAAAATCATTCCCTTGAGGTATTTTAATACCCAGGATTTTTTTTTCAATTTTTTGTTTTCATGTTTGTGATATTCAATTAATTTCATCGATTAATTAATTTTAATTCAGAGGAACATGCTTTTTTAACATTGAAGATCGTTAAATAAGGGAAAGCTGTCCAAAATCATCCCCTTGAGGAATTTTAATACGCAGGATTTTTTTTCATTTTTTTGTTTACATTTTTATTTCATTTAATTAATTTCATTGATTAATTAATTTTACATAAGGTGAACGTGTTTTTTTAGTATGAAGGATCGAGCAATAAATCTTCAAAATCTTATAAATCTCTTCCATCAATATGTAATGAAACTGTAGTTATTTAATTGATGATTTAAGGATTTTAATGAATATTTGAACTTCCAATGTCCAAGTTTTCAATATTCTTTGAATCTTCTATAAAAGCATCCCCTCAATTACGAGGTAAAATGATCCCTCATGGGGTAAAATGACCCCCCCCCCATGGGGTAAAATGAACCCCATGGGGTAAAATGATCCCCCATGGGGTAAAATGACCCTCATGGGGTAAAATGATCCCCGAATAACTGGAGTAATTAATTTGAGTACTTAAATGAAGCCGATGACATCGCTTAAAGCTCCAAGTATCGATGTAACAAAAAATCACACTTTGGAGTTAAATTTTATGACCGCGGGACGATTACCTTAAAGCGATGGGATCTCCGTCGTGAATCGCGCTTGAAAGATCGACGATTGAAATCATCGACCGCGACACGCACGACGCTCGTTTGAACAGACGCCAAGGCTGTGTTTTCTCTGTGTAATATACACACATGCATATATGTATGTATATAGTAACCGTCGAACGATGAAAGGGAAATCGCGCGCTGCCGGTGACATAAATATCGCATATGTAATACATTTATTCCATAAATAGATATTGAGCGTATAACGGGTGTTGAATTTTTGCATTCCACACATCGAACGATTACACGATCGGATTATCGATGTTCTTCGACTGAAAGTTTACGGCAAACGGGTTTTCGGAGGATGACGTAAAACTCTACCGCTCTTTTAATGTGAACGGACGCTAAAAAAATCGTTTGAGTAGTCAAACTCTAAGAATTAAATTAATTAAAAATAAAAAGTAAATGTTAAAAAAAAATTCATTTCATTTGATTTAATTAAAATTAAAATGTCCTTGCACTTCACATTTTTTCCTAAAGCCGCTAAAAAAATCGTTTGAGTGGGCAAACTGTACTAAAAATTATCGAAGATGTTTCCTGATGTTTAAAACCTAAAATAACGTCAAACTGAACAAAAAAAATGTCGAATCAAACGGTATTCAAAACCGTCGAAGATGCTTCCTGATTCTTAAAACCCATTTGTATTTCATACTTTTTCCAAAATCCGCTAAAAAAATTGTTTCAGTGGTCAAACTATACGAAAAATTGTCGGAAATGCTTCCTGATGTTTGAAACCCAAAATAATATCTTCTTATTTTATACTTTTTCCAAAATCGGCTAAAAACATTGTTTGAGTGATCAAACTGAAAAAAAAATCAAACTAAAAATTATCGAGAATGCATCCTGATACTTCAAACCTAAAATAATATCCTTCCATTTCATACTTTTTCCAAAATCCGCTCAAAAAATCGTTTGGGTGATCAAACTGCACTAAAAATTGTCGAAAATGCTTCCCGATACATCAAACCTAAAATAGTGTAATATTCTTGCATTTCATACTTTTTATAAAATCCACTAAGAATTTCCTGATACTTAAAATCATATCCTTAATTAAGCTAAAATCATATCCCTATATTTTATACTTTTTCCAAAATCGACTAAAAAAATCGTTTGAGTGCGCAAACTGTTCCAAAAATTGTCGAAGGTGCTTCCTGATGTTCAAAACCTAAAACAATATCCTCGTATTTGATTCCTTTTCCAAAATCCGCTAAAAAAAATTGTTTGAGTGGTCAAACTGCACTAAAAAATTTCAAAGATGCTTCCGAATGTTTGAAACCTAAAATAATATTTTCGTATTTCATACTTTTTTCAAAATCCGCTAAAAAAATCGTTCGAGTGATCAAACTGCACCAAAAATTGTCGAAAATGCATCCTGATAGTTCGAACCTAAAATAATATTCTTGTATTTCATACTTTTTTCAAAATCCGCTAAAAAAATCGTTTGAGTGGTCAAACTGCACTAAAAAATGTCGAAGATGCTTCGGAATGTTTGAAACAGGGTTGCGAGTAATGCATTACTTTTTGTAATGCATTTGCATTTTCATTAACCATTAACATTTAATGGAAATTATTTTCATTAACCATTAAATTTTAATGGTTAATGGAAAATATTTCCATTAACCATTAAATTTTTATTCATTTATTTATTTACTTTCTTTTATTCTTCAAAGTGCAAAAAAAAAATAAAAAAAAAAATAAATGAATAAATAAATAAATGAATAAAGAAATAAAGAAGTAAAGAAATAAATAAAAGGTTACTTTAAAAAAAAAAAAAAAATTTTTTTTTTTTCAAGTAAGTTTTGATTTATTTATTTATTTTTTTGGCACTTTGAAGAATAAAAGAAAATGAATAAATAAATAAATAAAAATTTAATGGTTAATGGTTAATGGAAATATTTTCCATTAATCATTAAATTTTAATGGTTAATGAAAATAATTTTCATTAACCATTAAATTTTAATGGTTAATGAAAATGATTTCCATTAATCATTAAAATTTAATGGTTAATGGAAATAATTTCCATTAACCATTAAAATTTAATGGTTAATTAAAAAAGTAATGGTTAATGCATTACTTTTTCATTAAAAATTTTGCAACCCTGGTTTGAAACCTAAAATAATATTTTCGTATTTCATACTTTTTTCAAAATCCGCTAAAAAAAATCGTTTGACTGATCGAAATGCACCAAAAATTGTCGAAAGTGCCTCTAGATACTTCAAACCTAAAATAATATCCTTGTATTTCATACTTTTTGCAAAATTCGTGAAAAAAAATGAGTTCCGAAGCCAAATTCGTCAAAAATTCGTTCTTCACCTCCTCGTCGATTCGTTTAAACGAATCCCTCGAACTCACGAGTCAAAGATTGGACAAAAATAAAGTCCACAAAAACAAATTGCTGCCTCCATTGATAAGACATTGGACTACAAAGTGCAAGGCGATATCGCAGATCGTGAAAATCGTGCGGCAATAAGCCAGCAAAAGTAATGTCCGTTCCAAGAGAGAGACAGAGGAAGATAAATGGAGTTAAAGAGGCTTATCGTGAGGTCTATCGATCACTATACATATCGTACGTAGCAAAGTCCTGTCACCGTCGAGACGTGTGTCGGAGGAAAAATTCGCAGGTATAAGTCGCGTGCCGGGATAAAGACCTCTCTCTGTCTCGAGATTCCGTGAGATTGCCTGGCACAAACAAAAATACCGAGCAAACAGATTCACGAATTCAATATCACGTGTCCCATTAAACTTGTGTGTGTGTGTGTGGGAGTGAGGATCTATAGATCTACGCGGAGGTTGACGCCGAGAGAGATCACGACCGCGCGTTTTATCGTAAACAGACGGGGCGATTAATAATTCATGAGGAAGCGTGGCTCGACGACGTTTGATCGATGCGGTGTCGAGTGTATATAAGCAAAACTCACACACAGACGCACACAAATATGACGATAAAACATGAAAACGTGTATGGATATCCAAAAGCTCGGAAGACATTAATAATCGAGCGTGTGAGTTTGTGCGCGCGCGCCAGAATGTCTATGCGACACTAATATATTTGTACACAAATCGACGATGCAATCCAATAAAGATTCAAGTGGTTCTCGAGAGATATTACGAGTATAAGTGAGCTAGAGGCAGGTCATGGTCGAGGCTCGAAACTTTATCACGTATATTTGCCTATCTTCTTTCTCGTTTCGTTTCGAAGGAAAAAAACAACAAATTTCGACTCCCCCCAGATCACGGACCAATGGAGGTGAATTTTAAAAATTTAACGAATAATTTTGAAACATTTTCAAAGAAAAAAAAACTAATTCCGACTGATCAATGATCAATAAAGGTCGATATGAAAATGGAGCGTATATTTTCGAAGAATTTGCAAAGAAGAAAAAAAACAAATTTTGACAACCCACATCACGGATCAATAAAAGTCGATATGGAAAATGAGTATACATATTTTCGAAGAATTTTCAAAGAAGAAAAAAACAATTTTCAACTCCGCAGATCACGGGTCGATAAAAGTTGATTTGAAAATATAGTGTATATTTTCCAAGGATTTTCAAAGAAGAAAAAAAACAAATTTTGACTCCCCAGATCACGGATCAATGAAAGCCGATATGAAAATTTAGTGCATATTTTCGAAGAATTTTTAAAGAAAAAAAAAACAAAGTTCGACTCCCCAGATCACTGATCAATGAAGGTCGATTTGAAAATTCAGTGTATATTCTCTAAAAATTTTCAAAGAAGAAAAAAAAATTTCGACTATGCAGATCACGGATCAATAAAATTCGATATGGAAATTGAGTGTATATTTTCTAAGGATTAAAAAAAAAATCGACTCCCCATAGATCCCAGATCAATAAACGTCGATATAAAAATGTGGTGTATATTCTCTAAGAATTTTCATGGAAGAAGAAAAACCAAATTTCGACTCCCCAGATGGATAAAAATCGAATACGAACAAAAATCGAGTACGAAAAATTGGCGAAAGGTTGGAAATTTTGAAATGTTCAAAACGTGATTAAAAAAATTTAATTTTCCAACTTATTATGATTATTTTAATTTATTATTTATTATTAATTTATTATTTCAATTTGTTTAGTTTAATTTTTATTTTTTTTCTTGACTAATTTCTCACCCTCAGTTAAGGGTGAGTAAATTCCCGAGAAAACTCAAACTGACAAAAGAAATGAAAAAATTTCAAATTCTAAATTGAAGATTTCAAAGATTCCGATTTTTTAATCAAAAGGTTATGCAGATTGGTCTCTCAATGATTTTTTTTCAACATTGTATCAATCATTTTTCCAGTGAGTGATTAGTTACAGTCTCTGCAATGTCCAGAGTTCGTTTGTGAATTTTTTTCGTTCCAATTAAACGGATTTGATATGCGCCAAGGATCGAAAAATTAGTGGTGCTTCGCGTCAAGGTTGTTTTAATCAGCGGATCGGCTACCGTTGGCTGAAACTAGTCGTAAAGGGGTGTAGGTATAATATCCTATATCAAGAAAGGGGCACCGGTAGCTCCATCTCAATGTCTGGCACGTGTTCTGGCCACTGTTGATTACGGGGGGGGAGGGGGGTGAGGGTGAGGAAGAGGTTATCCTGGGCGCGGTTTTGAGGCATCGCGAAACCGCAGCTCCTAAATAGCCTATTCCGCTAACTAGCCAACGGGTGGTTCTTGATTGTTGGGTTGTTCCGACAACGGGGGCAACGATATATCGCGTTAACGTTGCCCTCGCAACTTCCCAACCCATCTCGCATAAACCTTTCCATCAAGAGATTCTTAGCGCTCCCATCCGCCAGATTAGCTCTACATTTTTACACGCGAATTTGTAATAAATAACCAATATTCTAAGTTTCAAACGGTTTAGGCAACTTCTCCAATTTAGAGAGCAACGAAATTTATCTAAAATCATTTCTCAGCGCGCAGCTCAACATTTTAGGTCCTCGCACATTCATCTCAACAAATGCACCCAATTTTAAGTACAACAACATCAGATTCATAAATAGGTAATCTGGATTGGACTGGCACATCAGAGAAATCGGCAATCTAGAATCTCACACTGAGAGAAAAAATTACTAGAACCAATGAAATAAAGTTTTGAAGGCAAAAAATCATTTTTTCATTATTTGCCAAAACATATTGGATTGGTTCCCTTGCATATTTACTTGGTTCATTTTTTTCAGTCAATTCCATAAATTTCTGTTCCAATGAACGAATTGACTTGATTCTAACAATATGTTATCAATTATATGTAATATGTTGTTTGAATCAAGAACACATTTTAGCATTCAAAACATGCATGTCTTTTAATACGGGAGGCACTGAGAAAAAAAATTTGTTGAATCAACAAATTAATTAGGCCAATCAACAGGAAAAATGATTGATTCAATAAAATGCGTGTTTATTACTTGTTGCTAAACATTTTATAAACAATATATAGCCCTTGCCAAATAATTTAATATGCATAGTTTAGTGACCCCAAAAAGAGATAAATAGAAAAAAAGACAAATCTGCGCCAATTCTCCGATCTAATTTCTCTGTCCGACCGAGATTCGAACCCTCGACCCTACCTACCATCGTACCTATCCTACCTAACTACCTAACACGCTACCTATTACGCTATCGACTACTACCATGCACTTGAAAAAAGTTAGGAGTTATGAAGATTCGAATATAAGAAAACATTTAAAAAACCAGTTTTTAAATTTTTAACAACTTATGTGTACTATTAAAGTATACTTTAGAAATGATAGTTCTTTGCTTGGAGAAAATAAAAATTTAATCATTCGAAACAAATATTCTATTGGAATAAAATAATGTGTTATTTATTTTACTACAGCTTCTCTTCAAATAATCACAATCAATTTTATATCTAATAAATATTGAAAATACTACAGAAATATTTTTAGAAGTAAAATAATGATGAATTTATTGCAAAGAAATAATTTTGGAGGAAAAAAATAATTTCGTATTGAAGTCGTTTTTTAGATTCAAATAATTATCATTTTACATTCACATAATCTAATGTTTATGATGCGATAAATGTAATTAATCTAATGAATACAAATTCAATCAAATCTATTTAAATAAAAATATTTTTCGAAGTAAAATAATAATGACTTTATTGCAAGAAAACAATTTTTTCGAAAAAAAAAATTTTGTATTGAATTCGTTTTTTAGATTCAAATAATCTTATGTTTATGATGCGATCAATGTAATTAATCCAATGAATACAAATTTAATCAAATCTATCATGCATTCAATTGTTACTATTAAATAAGAGTTCAATATAATGGAGTAATAGATTCGTGAAAATATTTTTTAAAATGAAGAGTGATTTCCTTGGTTCGACAAATAAATAATCGAATTAATACTTTCATTTAATAAATAAATTCATGTTCTAAAATTCAGTAATTTTTTCTCTCAGTGCAAGCAACGATTCCAATTTACAGTTCAACTTAAGTTACCTAAAATAATTTCTCAGCGCGCAGCTCAACATTTTAGCTTCTTGCACATGTACCACAACAAATGCACCCAATTTCAAGTACAAAAATACCAGATTTAAATCAGATGTCTGCAATGTCAGGCAACGACTCCAATTTGCAGACTGACAAAAGTTACCTAAAATCGTTCTTCAGCGAGTAGCTCGACACTTCATGTTTGGGTACATGTCCCTCTACGAAAACAAAAACAATTCCCTTTCCATGAAGTCAAACGTGACCGAGGATCGAACGTCGAGTCGGCGACACGTGTACAATCAGGTGATCGGCCGATTAAACTTTGCTCTCACTGACCTGCCCCATATCGGGTTAACGGCGACGTACCCGGCACCGTAACAAACCGTATTGGCCCGTTTCTCACTCCCTTTTATCCTCTTTCAACGCTCTTTATCTTTCTCTCTCTCTCTCTCTCTCTTTTGCCTCTCTATTTCACCAATGTGTGTACCCAGCAGTAGCAGCAGCAGCAGCAGCAACCCGTCAAAGCCCCGATGGCGCATCACACCGCGGGTCTATCACCCATTCATCCCGCGTACCATCGCCGTCCGTCGTCTGGGTTATCGACATTTTACGCGGTATACGTTTCAGCGTTTATTCCGCACTTTGCTTCCGACATAACCTTCCACATATACATATACATATACATATATATATATATATATATATATATATATATGTATGTATATAGCACAATATAAAGCCTCCCCTTCCCTCCTAACCCCCAGGGGAGGGAGAATCGTTTCTCCACACTCTCCGCGGTTGTGCCCCGCTTATTTCTGCTCGACCGTACGACGCGACCATCACGCACAGCTGTGCATCGAAACTTCCATCTCCCTCTCTCCTTCGCCCTCACCTTTCGTTCCTCTGTTTCTCTCTGTTGAATGAATTTTATCGTCTAGACGAATCGATTGAGATTCCCGCGAGGACACGCGTCACGTACACATGTGTGTGTGTGTGTTAGTGTGGGGAAAATATAGAACGGGGCCAATAAAGTAGTCGAGGAATAAAAGTTTCTTTTAATAGAGATCCCAAACAGCATCGACAAAGTTTACGCTTCTTTTTATAGTCTTTATTGCGATAAGAAATATGCTGATAAAATATATACGTGAGAGAAGAGTCCTTGAGAATGAAAATTGAAATTGATGTGGAGTCCGGAAAAAATAAATTTTCTTTTTCTTGCATTTTGGCCCGGATTCCATGTGTTCATTAAAATGGCTGTCGGTTTTTTTTTAGATGAAATGTTGATGGAGGTTTGAGATGGTTCGATTTTCAAAGTTCGACCATCGATTTTCGCAAATTTTTGAAGGTCAAATTGAGCAGGAATGTTTCTGATGAAGATTTAAAAAAACATTGATTTTTTTAGAAAACAATTGGTAGATTCGTGTTCAGGGGAAAAAATGACATCGATCTAAGGTTCTAAAAAAATTAATTAAATTTTTTTTTGTATTTCGGCCAAAATTGAATCTGCTCACTAAAATGATTCCAGTTTATTTTCTAGATAAAGTTTCGGTTCGAACCTGCGCTCATTCTCTTTGGAATCGTTGAAGCTTCAACACGCTGCTTGGTTCATCCGATTCTCACAATTTTTTTATTTTTTCCAGATTTTTAAAGTTCGACCATCGATTTTCGCAAATTTTTGAAGGTTAAATTGAGCAGGAATGTTTCTGATAAAAATTTAAAAAAAAAATTGATTTTTTGAGAAAACTATTGGTAGATTCGTGTTCAAGGGAAAAAAATACATCGATCTAAGGTGCCAAAAAAATTGATCTAAATTTTTTTTTTGCATTTTGACCGAAATTGAATCTTCTCACTAAAATGACTCCAATTTATTTTCTAGATAAAATTTCGGTTCGATCCTGCGCTAATTTTTTTTATCGTTGAAGCTTCAAAATGCCGCTTTGTGCATCCGAATACGATCATTCATTAATTTTTGGCAGATTTTTAAAGTTCAACCGTCGATTTCTGCAAATTTTCTTGGGCGATTTTTAAACTGCGCTCATTTCTACAAAAATTTAGTTATCGGGATGCACCAAACGTCATTCTCTAAGTTCAGTCATAACGATTACGAACGTAAAAAAAAATTCAAATAGTCCAAGCCCAAAGTTGTCAGCACTTGAAATTTCGCTATTTTTAGATTTTTTAATATGAGCCAATAATGACCAAAAAATAATTTTAGGTTTCCATTGTCTAAAAACCACATCTAGTTGAAAAATTTACCGCCGGTTTCAAATCATTTATCAACCGAAGTCTAAATTGCGTTTGTGATTGTGATCAAAGCCTTTTGATTCTTTTTTAATCGAATTTTTTTCTAGTTTTTCAAGTAACTTTTGATGGTGGCCATATTGCCCCACTTTTTCATATGACCAAACACGAGTGAGGGAGTTAGTCAGCAGAGAGAAAGGGGGTTGGCGGAGGAGAGAAAAAGGATTGAGAAAAAAAAAGAACTCTCCGAGAGAGGGCAATAAGACACGGAGGTCCCGCGGGAGCGACGGCAGATTTGAGTTCAAGAAGCAAGGTCAAGCACCCTACCGTTTGCACCAGCTCTGCCTCCCTTGCTCCGTCAAGGGTCGCGTTGAAGATGTATACCAGGACCAAGAGGAAACGATGCGGGGGTGTGCTTGAGGTGGAAAGATTTATAGTTTCGCCATGCTGTGACCCAGTTTTTTTAAATTCTTTCAGTTCCACGCCATAATCCTGGATCTGGGGTCTCTCCCTGGTTCCGCGACCCCCTCAACCACTACATTTTACCCCGTCGCTTTTACAACTTCGATGCACAAACTCTCGCGCGTTTCTTTCGACAATTTTCCCCGACGATCCTGCGACGAGAGTCTGCCCGGAGAGACGTTCACTCGAGACGAAACTTTTTCCGCTCGTGAATCATTCAAGCGTATACTTTTATCACTGAAGCCCATCCATCCGAGGATGGGACATCGGTTTCCCATCGAATGGAACACGAAGATCGGGCATGTCCTTAATGGAGCGAGGGGAGGCGCCATTGTGGCTGATCCACTGGCTAATTCAAAGGCAAATTGCAATGGAGAACAAATGTTTGATCGATGACTTGATTCAAATGATTTCCCATAGCGTTTGGACACGGCCTGATCGAATCTTAAATTCTGCGTTCCTGAAAGTAAATTATTTTTGGAGGATTATCAGGAGTGGAAGCAATCCTACCCAGGGTTAGGTTTGTCCTTAGAGTTTTATAAAATCTTACGGCTGAATCAAGTAGATTTGATTTCTCTGAAAATCTGGAGGCCTAAAATGGACAAGACAACGATAAAAAAGACTGCAATGGTGCTTAAGGGTGATTAGAACAGAATCGATCACCAACCCTGGAGGAACTATGATGGCGGTAATGATGCTGAATAGTGATAACAGAGTCCTGAATCAAGATCAAAAATCACCCACAAATTCCCCAGTTCTATTTCCCAAGATCTTTCATCGAGTATCAAGTGGACTGCTCTAAAAATCCAGAAGCGGGAAGTGGACGAGTCTTCAAAGTATCCAAAAGGGGGATGATGCCGGATGATGCTTGGACGTAGGTTGGGGCGACTTGGGAATCCTCTCGAAGGACCTGTTGCTCCTGAGAGCCATTATCCTCCCATCCTCTCATTGCCTCTCTTCCTCTCTATCCGTTTGTCCACGGCAGTTAGAAACGGTCGGTCGTAAGGGTTGAAAGTGTGTGCGTAAAACGTCTCTCTCTCTCTCAGTCGGTTCTACTTAAGGGCGTTGGGCGCAGGAAACTCGGTTACACAGGTTGAGGAGGAAGGAAGAGAAGCGCCAAGAGAATGTGTAGAAGGTGGAAACGACGTAAGTATATCTATCCTTTGTTAATTCGGCTTTAATAGTGGCATTTAAGGGTTGGGGGTTGGGGTTTGTGGGGCTTTGAGAGAGAGAAACGAGAGGGAATCTGTTGCTCATGGAGGCCCAGACAATGGGGTCACTAGGGTGTTTCGTGCCAAGTTTCTATCCTGTGTGTGCGAGACCTGCCTCCATCCCTCCCTCCCTCCCTCCAACCCCTCTGACACCCGTGCATGCCTCTGGGTTTCTGCTCTCTGCTGCCTACCGCTGGTTCACTCTCCTGTTATATACCAACCAGGCCGGACAAGTTTAGACCGACGACGCGTGCTGGTGGCGCCTATTCGCGAGTGAGACAGATTCTTGCTGAATATATATCGCGATAACGCGTCCTCTTTCATCCCTCCCTCCCTCTCTATTTCTCCATCTCCCTCCGATGCGTATTACACCGATGACGCTATCTCACGGTGTTTATATACGCTCGAGCCCGAAAGAGGAAGTGAAACGAGGCACGAGGAGCCTCCGCGATGTGCACCGTCGACTATAATCGTATTCCTGCACAACATGGAGATGATATGTATATATGTATGACGGTAAATCCGCATCGGTGGATACTCGACTCCCGATCGAACGATATCATCGACCCGAGATTTAAATGCCTTCTCTCTCTCTCTCCCTCTTTCTCTCCGCCTGTCCGTCTCTCTTCCTCGCTATCGAATACGTATAAGGACACACATACCAGCGGGAAGTCGACCATGAAAGATAATATCGTCGGATAAACGACTGGGACACGCGCACCCACAGCTGTTAGACCATGTATGGGCAACTTTGCCTCGAATTTCTTTTATTCCACAAACTCTTTCTATTTTTTTTTATTCCAAATATGGGAACCCATTTTCGTCTTTTGAGACGTTTTTCTAGTGATAGGAATTGATTTCCGATCGGTGGATAAATTTCTCATGGGGTTGAATCGCAATTAAAATGTTTTATAAATTGTTCAGAATTGGGAAAAGGAATCCATTTTCGTCTTTTGAGACGTTTTTCTAGTGATGGGAATTGATTTCCGATCGGTGGATAAATTTCTCATGGGGTTGAATCGCAATTAAAGTATTTTATAAATTGTTGAGAATTTGCAAAAGGTTCGCCCAAAAGAATGTATATGCTGTTTCGAGCTAAATTATCGCCAGAGATTTTAGAATTGGGCAATATTTCTAAGAATATTCAATGATGTACCTTTTCTATTATTTTCTTCTTTTCCAACCCATTATTTTTTTCCACGCAGGATTGAAACATTCGCATGTTTCTTAGCCTTCGAAAAAAAAAAACAGCAGCCAGTTACATATCAGGATTGATAATAATTTTTAAAAAAATAAATCTTGATGAATTTCCGATCAATAGAAAAATGGATTGGGCTGCAATCAATCCACACTGAATATTCAAAAAATTTGCGCATAATCCATTCAAGCCTTAAATATTTCAACATATCACAAGTGACATATTTCTTAGTCCCAAAAAATGAGCGATCAGTCTTCCCGAAGAATAGTATATCACTTGCAATCAATCTGCATCAATCACGCAAAAAAATGTTTGAAAAAAAACTATGCCGAGTATCGAAGTCACGATTAGACGTGTAAAGACTCGTGCTAAATTTCTTGATCTTAAAAAAAACCAATCAATGAAATAAATATGAAAATCAATTATAAATCTTGAAAAAACAAGTCTCGGTCGAATTCCGATCAGTGGGAAAACTCGTCGAGCTGTGATCAGTCTCCGCTGGAGACTCCAAAAATTGTCAAAAATTACATATTTCATGTAACTTTCACACGTCGCATATTTCTCAGTCCTAAAAAAAATTACCCATCAGTTTTCCCATCAAAAATAAACAGAGACCATCATTTGTGATCGCACGACGGATCAATCACGAGAAATAGCCTCAGAAAAGACGAACAAAAAAATGGCGCAGTATCAAGGATGGATTAGGCATGGAATGACTCGTGGAAAGTCTGCCCACGTATATAAAAGCGATATTACGTAACGTGCCACTGAACTTATTGTGCACATGATACAACGGACACGGGTTCTGAGCAGCTTGGTGCCGTATATTCGCGAAAACAGCTGATCGTCGACTCCCCGAAGTATCGTGAAAGTCAACGGTGACATTTTCACGGTTACGAAAAAAAGGGGAAAAAAAGAAAAAAAAAGAAGCAGAGCCTGTGAAGGATCGAAGGCCATCGGATATGCGCATACGGTGACACACGGATGTGTGTGGATAAATGTAGATAAATCTTCCCGCTGCGGAGGGAGATGCCTCTGTGCACATAGTGATACATATATACCACAATTCCCGACCTTCTCCAGTTAGAGCGGAGGAGAGGGATTGGAAAGAGGAGGGCACGAGGCGCATCAATCCCCGCATACGCGAATCGAATTCAATGGAATCTCTCGCTGCATTCCCGGCAACGCACATCCACATAAAATCTGCACACAAACTGATGGGAATGTGGGTGCAGGATATATAAATATACACAGGGATGGAGAAAGGGGTTGTTGGGTGTTTGACTGAGCAAGAGGATGAAAAGGAGGATGGGACAAGGAGGAAGTGGAATGGGTCGAAGCCCTCCAACCTCGTTTTCCCTTTCGTTCGCCCATCCTCACTCGCTTCATCCCCTCGCCTTTACATATGGCACACATACATTTACCCATCTCTCTCTCTCTCTTTGAAACTAACATTATCCCCTTTGCCACCCCTTGTTTCCCTCGTCCACTACCCTTAGAGCATCGTCAACGCCAACCGATGGGACAAACGCTGAAATCGAATTTGCCGCGTTAATTGACGACCCCGTACTGATGGGAAAATCATCCCCGCATCGTTTGACCTTGAATGGAAATGGCACGAGAATTATCATCGCGAAATACGAGACATTTGGCAATTTCCAGAAATTATTGGAGATTGATGGGCGGGGGATGATGGTTCGATGAATTTCGCCGATCGTGGCTTCGTTTGAGGGATTGTAAAGGGTGGGAAATTATTTTTGGAAGATAAATTACGTTTTTTTTGTAGTTTATAATGTTGTGAATGTTGCCGGAAAATATCAAGCGATCGGCTTGACATTTATAAAGTGATGGGCTTTTATATTGATGCTCTTAATTACGCGCTGTTTTTAAAACGGAGATTTTAAAGTCGATGAGCAAAAAGTCGATATTAATAAAGTGTCAAAGTAAATTCCAAATAATGAAAAAAAGACTATACACTGTATACAATAACAGAAATTGATATTCATAATGATTTATAGAAATTTTTTTTTTTTTAAATTGAAAAAAATAGTAATTATAGAAGGCCCACGATCGGACTGGTTTTAAAAGTTGTTCAATAGATAGAAGTTTAAAATAAAAAATTTCAAAAAAATCAAAATATGCACTCACTTTTAAAAATACGATTCAAAGGTTAAAACTCAAATAACTTATTCAAAAACACGTCGAATGTTTTTCTTGTATTTTTTTCTAAAAAGGGCATAAGAAACAAAAATTTTGAAACAAAAACACTCAATTTGGACCATTATTAAAGACGTTATGACCAAAAAACCGAATAAAGAGCGGTTATTTTTTTAATTTAATATCTTGTGAACGGGTAATCAAAAAAATTTTTTAAATTTTTGTAATCACATTAGCTAAGATTGTGCGTAACCGATTTTCAAAATTTCGAAAATTACTATTTTTTAAAACCTTTTAAAAGTAAAAAAAAAAAACCGTCAAAAAAAGGAAAAAAATTAGCGCCAAGCCATTTCGTGAAAAAAATTATTTAAAAAAAAAATGGCTACGCTTAACGACAGTCACTGTTGTGTAGATTTAAAAAAAATTGGGTTTTTTATTTGAGATGATTTTTCATTTTTGTATTCTGTCATTAGGTTCACGGTATAATAACTTTGTCAATTTTCTATATTTTTCCCTAAAAATTTGTATGAATATAGTTGAATGTATACTTGATAAATGGCTTTTTGCTTGATCCCCAAATAATCACCCTTACTTAAAAATAAAAAAAATCCCGAAAATCGGGTATTTCCACACAAAAAAACCAATTCCCATAAAGAAAACTATAAATTCTCACGCGGGTGTTGCAAAATTCTGCGTTCGAAGATTTCGATAATCGATCAGTGAATTCCGGACATAAAAATCCGCCGCGGCGGGATGTCAATGAAAAACGATTGGAATAAAAATAAAAGCGTGTCTGACGAATGACGAACGATCGTTGAGAAATAGGCGAATCGTATGTGATCGTAAAAATGTCGTTCGAGCGTGTCATTCGAGGTTTGGGGTAACCTGTTGCTCGTCGCGGCTCTTTCCGTCGCCCTTCCATCGCACACGTACGCAAATACACGTGTGCACATCACTTCGTCCCTCTTTAGTTTGTCTGTCTCTATCGCGCAACCTCCTTCTTTGCCGTGAAACTCCCTCTTCCTCCGCATACCGTCACAAACCACCCAACCGCCCACTTTGGGGAATCCCCTTGTCGACTGTGCTACAACCGATGTATTCTGCATAAATATGGTGGTATGAGTGTTCCCGACCCTTGTATATACGAGGAGACATCCACCGAATACTCAATCTCCGAGCGGCGAGAGGAGGGAGCAAGATATGCCGTGCATGAAAGTTGCGGCGGTGGTGAAAGCGTGTGCAACTCTTGTGCAAAACTTTGAGCAGTTTGAATTCGAACGACGTGGCGCCACTTGTCGGGTTGATTCACCGAGAGTCACTCTCCGGTTGCCCTCAACCTTCGCTATATCGTTATCGGAAATCGAGATAACCAATTGCCGTTGAAAAAGGTTCCGCTAGAGTAAGAAAAGGGACGTTTCCGACAAACCCTTGAATGTGCAACCTTTATTGAGTCATGAAAATCGTAAATGACGAATGGGAACGTAACCCAGTTTTACACGGAAAAAAATAATCAGTGACAATTCATGTGTAATATTTAAAACATTACTGAATTCAATGCATAATATACGGTTCAGAACTGTAATTCAGGCGTTTTACTGGGAATCCATTATAAATTAATGGATTTAATGTAGTTTCTACTTTTCAAACCATTATAAATGCTGATTTACACTGTAAAAAATGCAATGTTCACCGCAAAAAAATGACAAAGTAGAAATAACAAGCAGAAACGACGAAACCCACTGTGTTTGAACTGTAAAATTTACAATGGTCTTTGTAGAATGTTCAAAGCACATAATTAGAAATTGCAGTGTTCCCAGTGAAAAATCAAATGGGCACCGCAAAATATGTATTCAACGTCAATTTCAATTTTTACAGTGTGGCACTGTAACGGGACGACCTGCGGCGTTCCACGATCTCTGCATTTCGCCCGAGATCCGCTAGATGGCGTAGGACGGCGCGCCCTCTCGCGCCAGCGAGAGAGGCACCGAGCACCTATAAGGTCCGATGTATTACCAACATCGGCGTCTTCAATTGACATACAATTGTTGGAACATCACCCCCGTTCTGTGGTCGAGCAGTCCTATGGACCGAAGACTACATTTTTTGTAGCGACATGATATTTCAAGTTCTACTCGACCGATTTATACTTCAAATTTTTTACCAGTCTTTAATGTATAGTTATGCATTGAAGGTTGGTCAAAAATTTACCTGTATGGTTCCTACCACTTTTTTATTATATTTTTTTTTTACTATTGCAAACAATTAAAAACTATGAAAAAAAGGGGTCAAAAAACGTTTTTTTTTTTCAAATTCGGACAGCCACCATTTTGCGATTTTTTTCCGTTTTTTATGAGGTAGGGGTTATAACGACATTCTTACTAATTAAGAACCTTTTTAAAAATTTGTATCGGAAAAATTTTGCCAGCGTTTCAGGGGGTAAAAAATAATAGAACAGTGACTTATCACATAAATAGTCACATAATAGTGATTTTTTGATAAAACTATTGGTAGATTCGTGTTCAGGGAGACAAAATACATCGATGTGAGGTTTGAAAAAAAAATTTTTTTTTTTTTGCATTTTGGCCGAAATTGGATCTGTTCACTAAAATAGGTGTAATTTTTTTTCTTCTCCAAATTTTGGCTGTGGACTACGCTCATTATCTTTGTAATCGTTGAAGGTTCAAAACGCCACTTTGTTCATCCAATTCTGATGATTTTTCGATTTTTGACAGATTTTTAAAGTTCGATCATCGATTTTTGTAAATTTTTCAAGAGATACCCCTTTGTGTTTTTTTTCGGCCATTTTCAAACTGCCGTCATTTCTACAAAAATTTATAAATCAAAATGAAACAAATGGCATTGTCTAAGTTTAGTGACCAGGTTTATGTACGAACAAGAAATTTCCGAATCGGTAGAACCGATCGAAAATTATGAGCGCTTGAAATTTCGCGATTTTGAGGTTTCTGAGAATGGAGCTAAAATTGAGCAAAAATGTTTTTGATGAAAATTCATAAAAACTTTGATTTTTTTAGAAAACTATTGGTAGATTCGTGTTCAGGGGGACAAAATACACCGATATGAGGTTTGAAAAAAAAAAAAAAAAAAAAAATTTCTAGCTTTTTGGCCAAATTTGGATCTGTCCACTAAAATATGTGTAATTTTGTTTCTACTAATAAATGTAGCTCTGGATTGCGCTCATTCTCTTTGTAATCGTTGAAGGTTCAAAACGCTGCTTTGTTCATCCGATTCTGATGATTTTTCGATTTTTGTCAGATTTTTAAAGTTCGACCATCGATTTTTGCAAATTTTTTAAGGCATACCGGAAGTTATGAGCGCTTGAAATTTCGCTTAAAAAAGTTGATAATATAAAATGGTTTTATGAAAAATAGCTTAGTTATGACAATGGATGGGGTTGAGGATCCAAAAGCAAGTTTTTATTCCCCTAAATCTCAACGCTTTGTTTATTCAACCCTTCGACCTTCAACCCTTAATAACCCATGAAAATTGTGAATCATGAATCAGACAACCTTAACCCAGTTTTATGAAGTATTTTTATAAATTAGTTAGAAGCAGAATTAAACCTAATTTCCCGAAAAAAAGATCAAGTTATCAGAAGGGATGAAAAACCCTTGGAAGAGCATCGGAAGATTTTCCTCATTTGTTTATCCATGTTTTGGTAAGCCCACATTGCTCGTTCAACAAAACAGATGAAGGCTTGAAATTCTTCGATGGGGATAAAAAAAAATGGCTACTTAATGACCCCGCTGCACTCTTCGAGGACAAAACAACGGGACGGAGACAGATAGATGGAATGAGAGGTAGGTTGAAAGTTAGAAGAGGAAAATGTCGGGCCGAAGTTTCCAAAGGGTGTGTAGAACCCAGTGGTGACGGTTAGACGACCGTGACCTTGAAACTATACATAAGGAAGCTCCCATATATACATATATATATATATATAAACATTACGTCGTACAAGAGTACCTGTACCTAGTTTGAGGTCGGTGGCGTCGTAACCTATATACGAAGGCGCGTCGCGTCCTTACAAGGGAACGAGGAAGAAGAGATCGCGTTTGAGGGTAGGGAGAAGCAAGGAAGGAAGGAAATGGATAGCCAGGAGCCATGTAGTGTATAAGGGATAGAGAGAGAGAGAGAGAGAGAGAGAGAGAGAGAGAGAGAGAGAGAGAGAGAGAAAGAGGATAGGGAGAGCCGACACACAAACTCTCCCCCTTCCAAAACGAAGGAAGAGGGACCGCGGCCAAGTTTATGAATGGGAGAAGAAACTTCTGCCGTATCGGAGTACACATAAACGCGTATAACGCGGAGAGTGTGGAAGATGAAGGAAAGGGTGAGGACAGCGAAGGGAGGGGGGGGGAGACATTTGTGTGTATAAATATAGGGGTATGCAGAGAGGGATGCTCGGGGGTACGAAAGAGGGAAAAGGAAAGTGAGAAAGAGCTTGCGCATACCTTTGGCAATATGACGTTCAAGTGCAAATACAGATACAAAGAAACGTTGGAGGTGAATGTGAACATGTGTGTGGGAAAACGACGCCATTTTAAGGGTTGAAGAAGGGAAAAGGGAGATAAGGGAGAAGAGATGAGGGGCTTTAAGGGAGGGCTTTTGAATTTAAGGGCCCAATTTCCGCCATTTTGGTACTTTTTTGGATGCTGATGACAAAGGGGCATCAATCATGAATAAGGGCGACGAGAGGGGACTTTGTCAATGATTAATTTTTGTGTTTAATGTTCAAGGGTTGTTTTTATGAAGAGGGTGGGAAATAAGGATTGATTTGACAGTGAGAGGGTGGCGAAAGAGGGGAAAAGGAAAATAAGAAGAGAGGGAGATAAGGGAGGAGAAATGAGGGGCTTTGAGGGAGGGCTATTGAAGTTAAGGGCCCAGTTTCCGCCATTTTGGTACTTTTTTGGATGCTGATGAGAGGGGGCATCAGTCATGAAGAAGGGAGGCGACTTGGACATTAATTTTTGTGTTCAATGTTCAAGGGTGGTTTTTATGAAGAGGGTGGAAAATAGGGGTTGATTTGACAGTGAGAGGGTGGCGAAAAAGGGGAAAAGGAGATAAGGGAGGAGAGATGAGGGGCTTTTGAAGCTGAGGACCCAATTTCCGCCATTTTGGTACTTTTTTTGGATTCCGATGAGAGGGGGCATCAAATATGGGGGGGGGGACTTTGACAGTGATGCATTTTTGTGTTTAGTGTTCAAGGGTCGTTTTTATGAAGAGGGTGAGAAACAAGGGTTGATTGACACTCGGAATGCCCCATATGTGTAAGTGTGTGAACATGCGTGCATATATTCGTTGTGTGGAGGATAATACACGTATTTTGGGTGACCGGAGTAAGTAGCGATTATCTGGGGACTGATAGCGATGTAGAGAGAGAGGGGGGTGGGGGGGGGAGGTAGACCCTCGATGCCTCGAGGGTATAAACGCGCAAAACGACCAACACCGAGACGCGAGAAACGGGGTGAGAACAACGGAACGAGCAACAGGTAACAACGTTAACGTATAACGCTGGATCGTATATTATACAATTGTCATAAAGTGAGGACGGAATTGGGAGAGAGAGAGAGAGAGCAGAGGATCGAGCATCGATATGAAAGACACAATCCCTCGTTTCTTAAGTGGAAAAGCCACTGTGAAAATCAGAACAATTTTTTCTCTGCATTTCTACAATGTATATATTTTCAAAAACACATGGGAAAAATTTCAAGTATCAAAATTTTCAAAATTGACCGAGTTATAGTCAATTCAATAAGGAGGCGCGACCGAGGGCGTTTTTCTCAAAAAAATTGCAACCCTCTCCCAGGTCTTACGAATTAAAAAAAATTTGAATTCGTCGCCATTTTGTGAATAACCCTTTAATGGATAAACCTTCATCAAGATATCAATGGGACAATGGAGATAAATTTTTTTCAAGAGCAACAAAGTGGTTCGCTTTAATTGACAGCTGTCAAGAATTTCATTGGCTAAGCGTTGGTAATATTTTGAGCCATTTTCTTAATTTTATTTTTACACTACTTCTACGTCATAATGTTGATATAAAAATGAGTAAATCTCGCGTTGAAGTTGTATGCACAACGATGTGAAACACACAAAGAGAGATCTCGTCGAAGTTCTCTCCCACTCGAGAGAGAGAGAGAGAGAGGGAGAGAACATTGTACTGTTATGCGTTGGCATGCGTGACGCAACGGGAAAACGAGCTCCGTTCGTGCGATTGCTCGGGACTTCCCCGTAGGCAAAAGTAGTCACCGCGAGACTTATCGACAAATACAACGAGTTGTATGTATGCATTTGATCTGTAAGATCGCATCTAATTGTCAAGATATACCAGCAAATTCGTTCAAGTTAAATCGACTTGCAATTTTGACAGAACAATCTCAAAATTTTCTCCAAAATTATCCACTAAACTCCATTCTCAAGCTTTCTAGGACTTGGGCTGAGCCTAGTCGGAAAAGAGACTTTGGCAAGTCTCCTTTCAAGCCCACTTTCTTTAAAACCGCATTAATTTGTCAAGATACGTCGATAAAGCGGTTCAAGTCGTATTGACTTGTCATTTTGACAGACTATTCTCAGAATATTCTCCAAAATTATTAACTAAACGCAATCTTCAAGCTTTCCACGACTTAGGCTGAGCCTAGTTGGAAAAAAGACTTGGGTAAGTGTCCTTTCAAGCCCACTTTCTCTAAAACCGCATTGATTTGTCAAGATACGTCGATAAATCGGTTCAAGTCGTATTGAGTTGTAATTTTGACAGCCTATTCTCAGCATATTCTCCAAAATCATCCACTAAACTCAATCCTCAAGCTTTCTAGGACTTGGACTGAACCTAGTAGCAAAAAAGACTTTTGCAAGTCTTCTTTCAAGCCCACTTTTTCTAAAACCGCATTTATTTGTCAATATACGTCGAAAAATCGGTTCAAGTCGTATTGACTTGTAATTTTGACAGAGTATTCTCAGAATATTTTCTAAAAATATCAACTAAACGCAATCCTCAAGTTTTCTAGGGCTTAGGCTGAACCTAGATGGAAAAAAAACTTAGCAAGTCTCCTTTCGAGCTCACTTTCTCTAAAACCGCATTTATTTGTCGAGATATACCAGTAAATCGGTTCAAATCGTATTGACTCGTAATGTTGACAGATTATTCTCAGAATATTCTCTAAAATTATCAACTAAACGCAATCCCCCAGCTTTCTAGGACTTAGCTTGAGCCTACTTGGAAAAAATACTTGGGTAAGTCTCCTTTCAAGCCCACTTTCTCTAAAACTGCATTTATTTGTCAAGATGCATCGGTAAATGGGTTAAAGTCGTATTGACATGCAATTTTGACAGACTGTTCTCAGAATATTCTCCAAAATTATCAACCAAACGCAATCCTCAAGTTTTCTAGGACTTAGACTGAACCTAGTTGGAAAAGAGACTTTGGTAAGTCTCCTTTCAAGCCCACTTTATCTGAACCTAGTTGGAAAAGAGACTTGGGTAAGTCTCGTTGCAAGCCCACTTTCTCTAAAATCGCATTTATTTAATTATCAAGATACGTTGGCAATCGGTGCAAGTCCTATTGACCTGCAATTTGGACAGACAGAATAATCAGAATAATCTCCAAAATCATCAACCAAGCACAAACCCTAAAGGACTTCTAGGACTGTCTAGGACTTTCGAAGGTCTATTGATTTTCGAATAAGGATTAATTAATCCACTCGCGGATCCATAAAAAGACACATAGAAAAAAATTTCCATATCAGGAAATTTTCCGACTTAACACCACAAGACACCCTGCAAATGCAAACCCTCGAGCTTTCCAGCGCTTCGGCTCATCCTAATGGGAAAATAGACTTGGGCAACTCTTTTTCGACTCCTCCCTCGAAGACTTGCCACGTTCTCACTCGTTTACTTTTTCCTCTCGCCGCTCGTATTACGTCTGTTATACAGAATAACACAGCCGAATCGTACGAATGCGAATCTGCAATGTATTAACATTTTTTTTTTTCATTCAACACAACCTGGTGGAAGAGCTGTTACGTGTTTGCTATCGGTGCACTTCTGTGCACAGAGTGGACAACTGCCGTCGTCCGCAAGTGCCTCGCGTTACGTCAGTCTCGATGGAGTTCTCAATGGTTCGCTTTACACAAAAACTATAAAACGACGCAAGAGAGGGAGAGAGATAGGGGGAGGAAAATCCATGCGTTTCATTTCTATGCCAAGTTACGTCGGTGCGTTGGTTGTTTCGCGAAGCAGCTCTCTCATTTACACGAGCTACAAATCACGAGAGACTCATAACAACCCGCATAATAGGAATATTTCGAGAATTTGATACCGGAAATTCTGAAATTTATGAACGACCAGGAGTTACGGTACTTTGGAGAATAGTTGCAAGTTTACATCTTATCTAATTACGTTTTTTGAAGCTGCAGTTATCATTCTAAAGTTGAGAATTTTTTCCAGGACATTTAAATGTAAATTACATTTTTTCCCACCATTTTTAAAAGCATCTTTTGCCACCCCTCGTCTACAATAAAAAATGATACTTTGATCATTATTCTCCAACCCTTTTCTGTGGAAATAATGGAACTTGGATCATTTTTTTTATCGTCTCTGATGAAAAATTGTACTTGGATCATTTTTTTCTGCTCTTGTCTATGGAAAGAAATTATACTTGGTTAATTTTTTTCACCCTTGATCCATAGAAAAAAAATGGTGTTTCGATCATCTTTTTTCACCCCTCGTCTCGGATGAAAAATTGTACCTGGGTCATTATTGTCTATTGAAAAAATGGTACTGGGATTATTTTTTTACACCACAAGTCAGTAGAAAAAAATTGTATACTTGAATAATTTCTTTCTAATCCTTGTCCATGGGAAAAAATGGTACTCGGATCATTTTTTTCCACACCTTATTTATGGAAAAAATGGTACTTGGATCATTTTTTTCGAATTCTCGTCTATGTTAAAAATGGCACCTCGAATATACACTGTAAAAAATGTTTGTATTAAATTTAATAAAAAAATTTGAAGTTTTTATGCATATACAATATATTAATTTTCATATACATGTGTAGAGTAATATTCCAACACAAGTATATGAAAAATCAAATAACTTCTTTCAATGTTAATATACGTTCGTATATTAAAATTCCAATACAAGTATATGAAATATCAAATAACTTCTTTTAATTTCAATATAAGTTCGTATATTAAAATTCCAATACATAGTATGATTTTTAAAGTAGAATCATGAAAAAAGATATGAAAATTAATATTCTTTTGAATATTAAAATTAAAAGAAGTTATTTGATTTTTCATATAGTTATATTGGAATATTACTGTACACATTGTATATGAAGTTTAGTATACTGTATATGCATAAAAACTTTATATTTTTTTAATTAAATTTAATACAAAAATTGGTTACAGTGCAACTAAAATTGTACGCCCGAGATATCCACATTAGGAATATTCGCAAGGGTCAGCTCGACCGAAAGTGCAATGGAAGAGCTTCGCCCTGGAGGAACCACCTTAATCATCACGGTATAACCTCTGCGCCAGGTAAGTATATTGGGCACGCTGGCCGTTCGGTATATAACACCGTCATTTGCCTATTTCGCTTGGGCACAGAGGTTCGAGCGCATGCGACGCATAGCGGTGGATGCGTCAACTAGCACGGCCGCTGACATTGATTGTAATTTTGGAAAATAAGTGTATTAATTTCCAATAACGTATCTTACAAATGCGAAAAAGCATATAGAAACCATTTTAATATACGGGAATTTGAATTTTCAACGTTCAACTGTTAATTTTAATATAGAAATATTAAATTTAAGATGAAATTTTTAATTTTCCAATACCATGTATATTAATTTCGATTTCGTATATTTGTTATTGAAATTTCATCTACGGTATATTAAATTTCATTATAATATTGAAATGAATTTTCAATGGTTAATTGCAATTTTAAGAAAGAAGTGTATTCATTTTCAATGATGTATATGAAAAATGCGAAAAAGTATACAAAAACTGTTTTCATATACGGGTATATTAATTTTCAATGCTCGCGCTTTTAATTTTAATATACAAATATTAAATTTAAGATGAAAGTGTTAATTTTCAAATACCTTGTATATTAATTTCGATTTCATATACTTGTTTACTGAAATTTAATATACTTTTGTATATTAAATTTAATAACAATTTTTACAGTGTATATACTTTTTCTTCACGCGTTAGCTAGAAAAATCGCGGACCAAAGAAATCCGCCGGTTTCGACCGGCTCGCTGCAGCATCGCGCGGACAGCTGGACAAAACAGCCGGCTCTCGCGACGTGTACAGACGCAACCCTCATCCCCCATGAGTCCTTTGTACGTGCATGTTGCACACGGGATCTCCTTTAATCGTAACGATTTCAGCAAAAATATATCCTACCTTAGAGACAAAATTGCGAGAATCGAAATACTAAAATTTAATCCAAAATGTAAACAAAAAAATTAAAAAATTAAAAAACATCGCACATTGCTAGCCTGTAACTTTAACGCCGCCATGAATTTTCATGAGATAGGACGGCCAAGATCGATTTGCTCGCCAAGGAATCCCTAATGCCTTAAATCAATGAAGTTTTTTTATTCGAGGACTCAAAAAATTAAGACCCCCCCTTAAGGGATTACGACGACTGTTACCGCTGCCCGAGAGGGTGTTGAACTCTTGCCCAAAATTTCAGCTCGCTATCTCAAACCGTTCTCGAGTTAGAGCGATTTTAATTTTTCAAGGCGGATCCACTCACACGCACAAACGCGCACTCGCACGCGCACACACGCGCACTCGCACGCACACGCGCTCGCAAGCGCCCTGAATTTTCGTCTGCATGTAATTTCTCGTTGTTTTGGAATATTTGCCTCTATGAGGAAGCAAAATAATTTTTTTTTTTCATTTTTTTTATGAAAAAAAAAAATTGGTTTGCTTTATGTCTGGAACAGCAGACGAGAAGAATTTCGTTTGCTATTCCGGATGGCCAGTGACTGTGTCGTTTTAGACTCGAGCGGATAAGGCTCTTTTCTTCGAGCCTTCCGTATTCACGCAGTGTGTGTGAGTGTGCGTGAGTGAGTGAGAGAGAGAGAGAGAGAGAGAGAGAGAGAGAGAGAGAGATTCCCACATGTGTTCACCGTTTCGAGCTCGATACGCAGGCACAGCTCGGGCACAGCTGTCCCTGGCACGAAACCAGCAACGACAGCAGAAGCGAAAGCGCAACAGCAGACGACGAATCCGGCCTGAAACATCCGCCTCTTTGCAACATACAACGTCGGACCAACGAAATTCTTTGAACATTTTAGCCTCTCTGTGTCGATGTAATATTCATTCAATGTTATTATTATTATTTATAATTATAAAAATATCATATCATTTTTATGATACTAGGTTGACTTTATTTCAAAATTTAAGGAGGTTCTATCGCCATAATCATAATAGTATATACAAAGTAACGGCAAAATCATCAGATACAATTTTTCCAAGATAATTTTTTGAAATTTTGCGTGAATCTTTTTGAGCGTCGTATTATAATGTGTAAAAAATTTGAGGTTTCATCGTCTGATAATCGAGATATTCAGTGTTAAAAATCGCAACTTTAACGTAAGGTCTTATGGGAAGTTACGACAAAAAGACTATACTTTACAACAAATAACTCGATTTCTAGACGTTCAAACTTTCTCAAATTTTACCCACAGTTGAGCATGATCGTTGAGAAGGTTCATACGAATTTTAAACAATTAAACTTGGAATTTATCTAACGCATAAGAAATGACAGAACCTCCTTAAGATAAATTTTAATCGAATTTAATATTAATTTAATAATGAAATTAAATTAAATTAATATTTTAATTTGATTAAAATATTTAAATTAAATTAATATTAAATTGACTTGAATATTAATTTAATAATTTAATTAATATTAAATTATTAATCTTTAAATTTAATACTAATGATTGAATGATAATAATATTATTTAATATGATGACGGAATTCAATGATGTTAAAAAACATTTCAATTATAATTATTTTCGTTCCTCCTGAATAAAATTTTTGTCTTTAAGGACCAGTCTGCTTTAGAAGGCCAAAAAAAGCAAATCTTTAAAAAACTTTATCTCAGCTCCTTTATCAGATATGGTGAAAAAACTGTTTTTACAATATTGTTTCATCCTTTGAAAGTACAAAAAAATGTTTTTATTTTTTATTTTGAGACTTTAAATAATTTATAGAAACCGCCAAAGTAAGGTTTTCATTTAAAACGTACGCCATTTTTTTTTAAATCGAGTCGGTGGTTAATTTTGTTGTGTAAGAAACCTTCCACTTTAAAATGCTTCTTTATTTTTTTGTTTCAAGCTTGCCAATCCTGAGATTAACTGTCGGCAATGGGAAAAGACTTTTCCGGCTTGGCGCCTTCTATAAATTATTCAAAGAGTCAAAATAAAGAATAATATTTTTTTTTGTACTTTCGAAGGATGAAACAATGTTGTAAAAAGTTTAATCGCCATATCTGATAAAAGAGCTGAGAAAAAAAATCTTAAAAATTTTCTTTTTTTTGGCCTTCTAAAGTAGTACCTTGAACATTGGAAAAAGGTTCCCAAAAAATTTGAAAAAGTGGCAATTCTTTCGTATTTATTAATTTCCCTTAAAAATCCGAAAATAAATGTTCGTCCAACTTCTAATTTCTTAATCAAGTCAAACTTGTCCATGGTTCCATTTCAAAATAATGAAAAACAACTTGAAAAAATTGAAGTCTTCTGAAAAAGTTTTAATTATTGTTAATAAACAATCATTGTTAATTTCGATTGATTGAATTAATATCAATTCCACGATATCACTGAGTTTCTCAATTTTTAATTCTTAAATAATTTGTTAATTAAAAGTCTAATCTATGTAAAGTTTTGTTTTTTGTAATTTTTTTCAAAATTCATAAATTGATGATCCCCGGTTTATTTTAAAATAAAATAATCGGTCTTCCGTGCTTCGACACGGCTGAAGCTTCGCCTCAAAGACTTCTGTCTCGAAAAACCAAAGAGCATTCGCAATGCGCGCTCCTGTTTCTATTCGGTGAAACACTTTAGCCTGTCGTTAGCAAAATCGCGGTCGGTAAAGTTTACTTCCCCGAATGTCGCACATAGGAAAACGTGGAGTAGCAATATATATATATGTATGTATGCAGCAGTGGAAAACGCCGTTCGAACGCCGCCAATTCTCTGAGGGCTGCAAAATCGAGCTGGAGATACGGAGGAGAGAGAATTTTCCCCTCCGTTCAAACGCCCTGACGTATTGCCGATATTGCAGCGCCCTTCTATTCTGAGCTGCGGAACGATATTTTTTCTCTTTTGCTTCCAAGACTCGACGAGAGAAACGAACGGAAAAGAAGGAAAGAAGAAGAAGGAGCGAAAAAAGTGCTTTGACGATCGATTTGATCAATTCAACGAAAATTCTATTTTCACCGTTCCATATTTCAAGTAACTAAAGCAATTTTTTCTAATATCCCGAAAAACCATTTTTGTTAACATTTTTTTGAAATTTCTTGCGGATAACTCGAGAACTGTTCAACTCAAAGCTATCTAATTATCAGTGCTAAAACAATGATGTGAAAAACCTTTTTTTTAAACTCAAAAATTCGAAAAATTCGCCAAACTATTAACCAAAAAGAAAGTTGGCTTAATTCTGCGACCCAAGACTTTTAAACCGGAAATTAATAAAGAAAAAATCGATAATGAACAAAATGGCGGATACCTGAAGTGAGAATTGAAAAAAAAACGACAAAAATGTGTCTTTTTTCCTAATTATTTTCATATTTTGAAAATGGGTTTTTAATTAATTATGGAGGTTTATTCAGTGTTTTGAGATTATTTTAGAGTCTATTTAATGCTGAAAAGTCCTGGAATATTCCCCCCGACGTCATGTCTGGTTATTTGACTCGCTTTCTCGAAATACATATGGGACATTCCACGCCAAATCGACCACTTTAGAACCCGACCCTTTTCGATTTAACTGAAAATTTTTTATCTTTTTCTACCCTATCAAAAACATTTTTCAGAATTTTTTCAAATTTTTACACCCCGCCGATAAAAAGTTATAAATTTTTCAAAAAAATTAGCTTTTTATTTTTCAAATAGCTATAACTTTTTCAAAATTTGACGTTTCAGGACGATTTTTTTTTCAAAATTTTTGTTTTTTAATGTACTTTTTGAAAAAAAATACAAAAAAATTATAAAAACCCATCGAAACTTAAAAAAATAAAATAAAAACAAAAATTGAAAATGGTAATCATCGAGAAATTTTTGATTTTTTCCAAAAATCTAAAAAAAAAAAACGATGAAGATGCGTTTCAATAATTTCTTTGTATTTTTCGAAAACAATATTCAAAAACAGTTTTCGAAAAAAAATATAAAAAAATTATTGAAACCCATCTTCATCGTTTTTTATTAGATTTTTGGAAAAAATCGAAAATTTCTCGATGAATACCATTTTTTTTTCTTTTTATTATATCAAACTTTGACATTTTCTGCAAATCCTCAAATTTTTTCAGAGTGATGATTTTTTTACTTCTATTTTTTTTTCCATTTGAAAAAAAAAATTGCAACTAGCCTTATTTCTGATAACACCATTCTGCAAATTTTTGAGGGTGTTCAGAGGACTTCCAAACATGGAAAAAAAAAAAAAAAAAAAAAACAAGAATTGAAAGTGGTAATCTTCGAGAAAATTTCGATTTTTTCCGAAAATCTGAAGAAAAAAAACGATGAAGATGGGTTTTTATAATTTTTTTGTATTTTTTTTCAAAAAGTACATTAAAAAACAAAAATTTTGAAAAAGAATCGTCCTGATACATCAAATTTTGAAAAAGTTATAGCTATTTGAAAAATGAAAAGCAAATTGTTTGAAAAATGTATAACTTTTTATCGGCGGGGTGTAAAAATTTGAAAAAATTCTGAAAAATATATTCGATAGGGTAAAAAAAAAAGTTTCAGCCAAATCGAAAAGGGTCGAGTACCAAAGTGGTCGATTTGGCGTGGAATGCCCCATATATATATCTGCTATATAAGTATGTATACATATATATACGATATATATATATACATGTATATATGTTGAAATATATATGCAAAGAGCGAGATATCTGTCGTGGCGACGACGTCGTCGTCGCGGCGCTTTGATGGAATCCAAACGACCAGAATTCTCGACTCATCCGCTTTTATCCACGGTCGATAAGCGCGCTTTCCTTTTTTCCCTCTTTTCACAAAATCTCTCACAAAAGAAGCGCTGCCAATCTCATTTACGTCTTTATCAAACAAAAAAACTCGTGGTAATCAAAAAAAAAAAATAAAATGCGAAAAAAGGCACTCCCATCTGTATGAGAAATTGACCTAAAAGAATGTTTGACTATTTTCTCAAATTCTATCGATCCTCGGTTGTCTCGGATTATTCTCATCACTGAATCGTGAAATTTTCGTTCAATCGATAACGCGCCTTACAACGTAAAACCTTACCTCAGTCTTCCATCCAATCGATTCCCATTTTGAGATATAAGAATTTCAAAAAAACCTTAAAATTTGCAAACCTCTTGCGAAATTCTCAAATTTTGCCCGGAATCTTTAAATTCCCTAAAAAATTATTTCTCATTCATTCTCAACGGAATAATTCAAAAAATAATGCAGAAAAACATAACATAATCATAACCTATAAAAGACCCAATAATCATAACCTAACCTAATCGTAACCTAAATTATAAATCGCCATTTTCTATTCGCAATAATCATGAAAAATCGTCGATCGAAGTGCGGAAAATTTTGTATCGGCTTTCAATAGAGGCGGGCGACAAATAGTTGAGCTCGATCGGCAAGTCGCATCGATATCCAAACGCTCAGCACACTGCATAACCAACTCATTCTCCAGACTAGCTTATATCTAACTCTCTCTGTCTTGTTCCCGCAGGCAGTACAGAATCGCGTTACAAAACCGTGGAGTTGCAAAAAAGTCTTTGGCTCTCGCTCTCTCGTGCAAGAAGAGAAGCGGTTTTAAGGGGGAAAAGAGGCGGTGGAGTCTCTCTCTCTCTCTCTCTCTCTCTCTCTCTCTCTCTCTCTCTCTCTCTCTCTCTCTCTCTCTCTCTCTCTCTCTCTCTCCCTCTCCCTCCCTCGCTCTCTCCCTCTCTCTCGCTCTCGCTCTCTCTCTCTTTCTCTCCGTTGAACGAGCGGGATTGCTTCTGCTGCTGAGTCACACCGTCGCTGCTGGGTTGTCGGGTCGCCATCATGGCTCCGCGCAATCCCAACCAACCAGCCCGGGAACGCGCGCGCCGCTGATGCGATGTTTCTTTGGAGCGCGACGTTGCCAAGTCTCTCCTACGTCCCACACCGCGGCGTTGCCGTATCCACCGCATCGTATACTGCGTCATTTCAAAGCAACTACGACGAAGCCTTCGCGTCCAATTTCTCTCTCGTTCCTTCTCATTTCGTTCCCCATTATAACCATCTCCCTTCCACCATTATGCTTCACCGATGCCTCCCCTCTTGCCCCCTATCGTCCATCCCCACTATGAGAACATCGACTGATGAGAAAGAGCCCGTTTGTGCTGGTAGGTGCGCGCGCGCGTGTGTGCGAGTGCGAGTGGTGGAAGAGGGATCGTGTTATTCCGGCTTTTTGTGCCAGAGAGAGACGCCTGAGAGGATAAAATGGACCAACACGCACCCTCACTCGCGCACACTCGCGCACACTCGCACGAATCTCCTGCTGAGAGACGAAAGGCCGTTTGGAATAGTATTCGATGGGTAAAAAAGTATGGGATACGCTCTTTTGTTCACTCACAAGCGATTTATTTTGTGTACAGATCGAGAGAGATCCTGTGCGAGTGTGTGTTTGCGTGTGCGTGTGTGCGTGCGTGTGTGTGTGTGTGTGAGAGAGAGAGGGAGAGTGTGGAAGAAAGATCGAGTTATTCTGGCTTTTTGTGCCAGAGAGAGATGCCTCGGAGTATAAAGTGGACACACACGCACCCTCACTCGCACACACTCGCACACACTCGGACAAATCTCCTGCTGAGAGACGAAAGGGCATTTGGTACAGTATTTAACGTGTATAAAAGTGTAGGATACGTTCTTCTGTTCACTCTCAAGCGATATATACAGCATTATATTTTGTATAGAGATCGAGAGAGATTGTGTTTGCGTGTGTGCGAGTGTGTGGGAGAAAGATCGAGTTATTTGGGCTTTTTGTGCCCGAGAGGGATGCCTGAGAATATAAAATGGAGACACACACTCCCGAGTCAACTGCTGAGGGATAAAAGGCCGTTTGTCACACTATTAAGCGTCCAAAAAATGTGACATACGCCCTTTTGTTCATTAACTACAGATATACACAGGAATATATTCCGTGTAGCGATCGAGAGAGATCTAGAGAGCAGTGTGCGTGTATGCGATGAAGAAAGATCGAGTTATTTGTGCTTTTTATCCCAGAGAGAGAAGCCTGAGAATATAAAACGGACACATACGCACGCACACGTGAAAATTTACTGCTAAGAGATAAAAGGGCGTTTTAATCACATGTGACGGGTCCGAAAAAATGGAAAAAAATTTTTTTGCGCAAATTGCTTTTATATCACAATCCTAAAAGCAGGTGAAATGATTATTCGATATTGCTCGATCAGGTTTTCGGCTCGGACGATCGAGGGCCCGCCTAGGCGAAGCGTTTGGGCCCTTTGTGAAGAATCTGCTCCTACCTGGGCCCTTTCTGGATAAATACTTGTTCAGAGAGTCGTTGAATGATTCTAAAAATCTCTGGTCATGTCGAATGAGACAAGAACGGTCAGTATAGTCCTGACTCGGCGCTCAGGCAGAACCTAATTCGGACTTGTTTTGGGCACTTCAAGTGATTTTTGCAACGCAAAATGAGGGACAAAAAGGAAGTAAAAATCGCACCAAGGATTCTAAGAATTGTAAGCTAAGTAATGGAAAAGTGATGTCATTTTCGTACAATCCAGACGCTAAAACTAAAAGTAACAAGTCGCCCAATTAATTGATCTGGACCTTCAATCCTGAACACCTTCATTCTGGTCCAACAGATTTGGGAAATTTTCACTTTTTTGGGAGTGACTTTTAATCAAAGATTTGTAACAATTCCGACGACAATGAGCACAATGATCTTGTAAAACGAGCCAGGATCGAAGACAGGGACGAAGAAGGTGACTTTGGGTGACTTCTACGAGACGGGAGAAGTCATCTTAATTATTTAAACATAGCATAAAAGACTAATGTTGAGTCAAAGTTTTCTTTGTGTAAATCGTACTTGAAATTTTAAACATGTTTTCCTCAAAAATATATTTTTCAAAATGGCATCCATATCTCAAAAACTATTGAACGGGTTTCTCCCAAATCTTTATGGTTTAGCCAGCACATCCGTAAATCTCATCCAAACTGGAATATTTCTGATGTCTTCCACAGTTTTTTTCCCTAAAGCGGAAAAGTTGAAGAAAAATGACGAAACCAGGAACCTGACTTTCAAAACTGTGCCAAGAATTTAATTTCTGATATTTCCACTCGAAATGACGTTTTCAATTTCAGATGAGGGAAACCTCCAAAATCATGGCAACTTGTGGCAATTTATGTTTGAAAAAATTCAGAGGGACTGTCAAAATGTTAACAAATGTGTGGTAAAAATTAAAAAATGATCTATTTTAATGGTTCATAAAAAAAAATCCAAACTGACAAGTGGAACTTGGGATCCAATACCTTCTGTTCAAAGAATATTTACAGCAATTTATTTAGCCCAGAGATCAAGAGAGAGAGAGAGAGAGGACTGCGATCATGTTCAAATTTCATTGCTCCAAGCTCTTCCATCACAAAGACAAAGAACGGGGGAGAAACTTCTGTGTTTGCCTTAGATTGGACTTGGCAGTATAAGAACGAGAGATAACCATGGAATTCGTAGAAAACGTTGGTAATGGAGTTTCACTGAGAGATAAACAGCATTCGTGGACGTAAGAAAAGGCGGGAGACTCTTCTCACGGAACCGAGAGTTTGAAGAGGGAGCAGACAGTTTGAAAGTGCGATCGCAGCGACGTCTAGAAAATACAAACATACCTACCGAGCAGGAAAAAGGTGACTTTTAGGTCGGACTTTCCCATTTTTCACGGAGGGAACTTTTCGACCCTCAACGGGATTACATCAAGGACTTGTGAAAATTTTGTTGGGTCATTTTAGTCCATCGAAGCTTGTCGGAGGGATACATTGTTGAAGAATGAAAAAAATCAATAATCTCAAATTTTGAGGTGGAGAAGATTGATGCTGCCATTAATTAGCAACAAAGTTAATTTTTCTTGTTTGAAGTTCAAAGTTAATTTTTCTTGTTGAAGGGAATTACGACGAATCGGATGGCGAATGAAAAAGCATGAAATTACGGAATCTCGTTATTACGAGAAATTCCATCGAACTTCCGTAATAACGAGAGAAACGTGGATCGAGCTCAATTTCAAGTGTTTTTGGAGTGGAGTTTCGGTCTTCACCGGATCGTGAGTTTTACCCGAGCTCGCTGCTCGCCGGGGTATTAATAGTATAATACTCTTCAAGAGTACGAGTGGATAATCCGAAAATTTTAACGTTTATCGTCGGACAAATGATGCAGAATTTTCTGCAGCTGCAGAGAAACTTCATCGAAGTACGAGGAACAACATTGGAGAGAAAAAAAACGTGAACATTGGAGCAACATCAAGGCGGTATTCCGGTCTAGAGACATACATTTTGAGTGTTTTGTCGAGCTCGATAAAAAAAATATATTTTCACCATTACTTTTTTTATCATTATTTATATTGTGACAATAAACAACAACAAAATCTTCAAAGCTGAAATTTTTTTCAAAACTGGTAAAGTTGGGGCTAAAAAAAAGAGGTGTGTTCGCTGACACGATTGCGACCTTTCTGCACTGAAAGAAAAAGTTACTAGAACCAATGAAATAAAGTTTTGAAGGCAAAAAATCATTTTTTTCATTATTTTCCAAAACATATTAGATTGGTTCCCTTATATATTTACTTGGTTCTTTTTTTCAGTCAATTCCATAAATTTCTGTTTCAATAAACGAATTTACTTGAATCTAACAATATGTTATCAATTATATGTAATATGTTGTTTGAATCAAGAACACATTTTATCATTCAAAACATGCATGTCTTTTAATAAAGGAAGCACTGAGAAAGCAATTTATATCTAATAAATATTGAAAATACTACAGAAATATTTTGAGAAGCAAAATAATGATGAATTTATTGCAAAGAAATAATTTTGTTCGAAAAAAATAATTTAATATTGATGTCGTTTTTCAGATTCAAATAATCTCATGTTTATCATGCCATAAATAATTTTCTTCAAAAAAAATAATTTCGTATTGAAGTTGTTTTTTAGATTCAAATAATCTAATGTTTATGATGCGATAAATGTAATTAATCTAATGAATACAAATTCAATCAAATCTATTTAAATAAAAATGTTTTTTGAAGTAAAATAATAATGACTTTATTGCATGAAAATAATTTTTTCGAAAAAAATAATTTTGTGTTGAATTCATTTTTTTAGATTCAAATGATCTCATGTTTATGATGCAATCAATGTAATTAATCCAATGAATACAAATTTAATCAAATCTATCGTGCATTTAATTGTACTATTAAATAGGAGTTTAATATAATGGAGTAATAGATTCGTGAAAATATTTTTTTTAATGAATGATTTTCTTGGTTCAACAAATAAATAATCGAACTAATACTTTCATTTAATAAATAAATTCATGTTCTCAAATTCAGTAATTTTTTCTCTCAGTGTAATCATCTGATACAAAATTTAAAAAAAGATTCTCAATTAATTTAATTTCAAAATTTCCTTTCGAGAATATATTCTCAAAGTTCTAAACTTTAAGAATATGCAAAAAAAAATGATTTTTTCAAAATTCTAGACCAGAATACCCCCTTAAATTGAAATAATTTTGTTAAATAAAAATAAAAAATTACTAAAAAATACCTGCTCGGATTTCATTTTTAAATTAATGGGTAGAAGAAGTAAATGGAAATTTTAATATGGCAACCGTGAGAAAATTATTGATAGTCTATCCCTTAAAATAACTAAAATAAGCTGGAAAAGGGGGTCGAGAATCAAACCCATTTTTTACAAAAAATCTGGTATCTCGATTACGTCAATCAAGATCATTTTGCGCTATTTTATTTTTATGTATTATTAAATTTTAAAAAAACTCACCAACCACGAATTCCCCATAATTGCCTCCAATTGAACTCCTTCGCGAAAAACTGAAAAAAAGAAATTATTTTTTTTATTAAACTTTCCCTTATTATTCTGTCACAGGGTATTCAATGCAACATCCCTAATGAGCCGGAAATTTGCTATTAGGCGCTCAACATTTCGTTAACGTCAAAAAAAAAAAAAAAATAGCGCTTCGCCATATTTGAACAAAACTCTCGTTTTTTCTTCTCGGCTCGACTATTCTCACATCGGGATTGCGTCACGCTCGGATACGTTCGAGGAATGGAAGAAAGCAAGAAAAAAAAACGTGAAACGTTTCCGCTTTCGTTGGTGTGACGATGCGGGTTTGACCAAAAAGCGGGGGCAGGGGCGACAGGAGTTGGTCGACATTCGAGGGGTGAAACGGGCACGAGAATGCAAATGCAACTGACCCGATAAAACTGCATTGGGTCATAGAAAGGGAAAATACAACCTCGAACTTTGCGCGCTTTTTCCGTGAAAATATAATTTTTCTCTTCCAGACTCCCAAATTGCCTCTGCGCCCCCCCCCCCCCACACAGATATTTATTTTCCTCACGCGTTGACAAATAAATTTGGGAAATGCAAGTAATTATTAGAAAAAGGATAGATAAACGATGGATAATTTATAATTTTTTATGGGAGGGAAAAATATTAGCAAATGACAATTTTCCCTTAAACTTAATTTCTTATCCAATTAAATCATCAAATTTCCTTTCAATTTGTCACCTCTTCATTCCAATTAGGATTTTTTCTCGAAAAAAAAATTAAAATGATATACATATTCTGTTTCCCAAAAAATGTCAGACATCGAATAATAGTGTCGACTCAATTTTTTTTTTATTTGTCACATTTTTATTAAAAAAAAAAAAAAAATTAAGTTGCCTAATATAATATTTTTCTCTAAGTTTATTTCCTTCCAATACTGTCATTATTTCTTTAAAAATAAAAAAAATCAGAATCATCAAATTTCTCTTTCATTTTTATTCCCTAGATTCCAATTATATTTGTTTCTGCTTGGAAAAAAATTAACAACGTCAGATTTCCTTTTGATTCATATTTTTTGCTAATTATATTCTTCAATTTGTTTGCAACAAAATGTCAATTTTTGAAGTTTTTATTTTTTGTTGTTTATTCTTTTTTTATTTTAGAAATTTGTATCTATTCATTTGATTAATTTACCGCTATTTGTTTATTTTCATCCATTTACTTATTTCCATTAATTAATTAATTAATTTTTATTTATAACATTGTTTAGGAATAATTCTCGGATCTCAGAGACTTCCGTTTAACCGTGGAGCATTTTTTCTCAGCGATTTTCCCGTAACCGTGGAAACGAAAAGCTGTGGATGAGGTTATGTTAGGTTCGAGTCCTTTTTATTTTATCCTGCAGAGGTCGTGGCTCGGATAGCGTAATCCTCCCTGTACATAGTCTCTCTTTTACTCGCTTTCCTCATCCCCTATTTCCCACTCTCTCGCTCTCTTCATAATTCAAGCTCGCTCGCGATTGGTCGACGCTCCGCTGACGTCACCGGGGAAACCGGAGGGATAACGAGAGACAGGGAAACCGAAATTTCTGTATGGATACATATACATATATAGGGGATGAGGAAAAAGCGCGAAGGGGTTGAGACGGAGGGTCGGAAGTTTCGGAAAATAGTCTTCTCTATCGCCAGATAGGATCCGGCGCTCATGAAGGTTGGACCACTACTGACCATGATTTTTTATCATTTTTATTTTTTTTACATTTTTTCTTTGCTTCAACCCTCTACCACTTTTTCGTCCACCGCGATATGAATCTTCCCCCCTTGAACCCGAACTTCGCCATTATTGCGTAGAACATATTGAATACATTTTTTTTTTCGATCGCAATTGTTTGATAAATTTTTTATAAAGATAATCTGCTATCAAATTTCAATCCCTAAATTTTTGCCAAATTTTGCAGACACTTTTCATGGTCTGCAAAGAAAATGGGGATGAAATTGTATCTTATCTCCGCACTGAGCTTTTTTTATCAAAAAAATTTGGTCAAAAGATCTCTAAGACTCTAACGTAACAATACAAAATTATTTGAATTTTTTGAAAGAAACATTATTTTTTGAAATTTTTGTAACGAAATTTCAAAAATTTCGAAAAAAATTTAATATTATTGGAGAACAATCTTTATAAAATTATCGATCCGAGAATTATTCCTAAACAATTTTATAAATAAAAAAGTATGAATAAAAATACATAAATTAGTGAATGGAAATAAGTAAGTGGATGAAAATAAACAAATATAGGTAAATTAATGAAATGAATAAATAAATAAAAACTTGAAAAATTAACATTTTGTTGCAAACAAATTGATGAATATAATTAGTAAAATATAAATCAAAAGGAAATCTGAAATTTTTTATTTTTTCCCCGGAATATTATTTTTCATTTATACTTTATTTATTTTTTCAATTAGTGCGTCAATATTATATATATTTTTCGTAGCCTTTTTTTAATAAAGGAAAAAATTACCACCAATAAAAACGAGGAAATGTTTAAATTGAAAAAAAAATAGTGCAATCCAAGAGGGTTAAATTTGCATTGAATTCACATAGAAGATCCCATATATATACTCGCGCAAATGCACTCGACTTTCTGGGAACCAATTGCACATACATTCCCTCCGCATCCCCCATCTGGTTGGTACATAAATATATATATATATATATCTATACATATCGCAGCATCAAATATTATGATGCGAATTCGAACATTATTAGAGCTCAATGGGAAAACCGCAGGAATAATTATTCCATCGACCAACGCAGCGCTATTGTATATTTTCATGAAATTCAGGATGCGTCATCCCTTCGCATTTTCCCCAATTAAAATAACGACGATCTATAATTTTCAAATTTTTAAATAATTTAAAAAAATGGCCAAAAATAATGTCACAATTTTCCACGAGTTGCCGCAGATGCTCAATTTTTTTTTCAACTCCCTAAACTTCGCAAAATTACTGCACACTGAGAGAAAAAATTATTGAATTTGAGAACATGAATTTATTTATTAAATGAAAGTATTAATTCGATTATTTATTTGTTGAACCAAGAAAATCACTCTTCATTAAAAAAAATATTTTCACGGATCTATTACTCCATTATATTAAACTCTTATTCAATAGTAACAATTAAATGCATGATAGATTTGATTAAATTTGTATTGATTGGATTAATTACATTGATCGCATCATAAACATTAGATTATTTGAATCTAAAAAACGACATCAATATCAAATTATTTTTTTCGAACAAAATGATTTCTTTGCAACAAATTCATCATTATTTTACTTCTAAAAATATTTCTGTAGTATTTTCAATATTTATTAGATATAAATTTGATTGTCATTATTTTAAAAGAAGCTGCAGTAAAATAAATAACACATTATATTATTCCAATAGAATATTTGTTTGGAATGATTAAATTTTTATTTCCTTCAAGCAAAGAACTATCATTTCTATAGTATACTTTAATAGTATACATAATTGTTAAAACTTGAAAAACTGTTTTTTTTTAAATGTTTTCTTATAGTCGAATCTTCATAACTCCTAACTATTTTCAAGTGCATAGTAGTAGTCGATAGCGTAATAGGTAGCGTGTTAGGTAGTTAGGTAGGGTCGAGGGTTCGAATCTCGGTTGGACAGAGAAATTAGATCGGAGAATTGGCGCAGATTTATCTTTTTTTCTATTTATCTTTTTTTGGGGTCACTAGACTATGCATATTAAATTATTTGGCAAGGGCTATATATTTTTTATAAACTGTTTAGCTACAATTAATAAACACGCATTTGATCGAATCAATCATTTTTCCTGTTGATTGGGCTAATTAATTTGTTGATTCAGCAAATTTTTTTTTTCAGTGCTACCTGTATTAAAAGACGTGCATGTTTTGAATGATAAAATGTGTTCTTGATTCAAACAACATATTACATATAATTGATAACATATTGTTAGATTCAAGTAAATTCGTTTATTGAAACGGAAATTTTTGGAATTGACTAAAAAAAATTAACTAAGTAAATATATAAGGGAACCAATCTAATATATTTTGGCAAATAATGAAAAAAAATGATTTTTTGCCAAAGAAACTTTATTTCATTGGTTCTAGTAAATTTTTTTCTCCGGCAATAAACCTTGAAATTTTTCACCATAAATTACAGCATCTCCAGGCATCCGTGACAAAAAAAATGGTCAAAATTCTGTAGACGAAAATTTAGGAAATAAAAATGGCACCCAAAAGACACTGTAAAATTTCTCACTCTTTAGGGGTTGCAAAAAGCATGGAAATTCTTGGATTTTTGTATAATTAAGAAGACGAAATGAGCGATATTTCCGTCAAAGAAACTCCGAATCATTCAAAACGATACCAGCGTCCATTTTCCACTGACCCGCATTACCCCATAAGGGCAACGATTGAGTCGTATATGAGGATAATAAAGCGCACATAGGGGATGTTAGGGGGGTTGATGCCGAAAGTGTACACGCTGTGGAACACGTGCTAATTAACAGCGGGATAATATCCAGGAACGTCCGAGAGAATGCAGAACTTCGGGTGGAAGGAAGGGGGAGAGCGAGAGGAGGAAGAGGGGAGGAGGGGGAGGCGAGAGTACTTTTAGCCGCGGTATTCAAGTCGAGTTTACGCTCTCTTGCGATCTCCAAAGTGGTGAAACCGCGCGCAGCACGTGAAAATAGTTTGGTCGTTAGGTGGAGTTTTCGATGCGAGAATTCTCAGGATTCGAATACGACCGCGCGGGTTTCACTGCTTTTCCACTCTCTCTTTCTCTCTCTATTCGCGAGTGAGTGGAAAAGCGGGAGACGGTTTTTGCGCGGGAAAATCGATTCGGCCTTTCGAGAGGCCAAACGAAACAAACACACAAACGTGTTTGTATTTATCATTGGATATATAATTTTTCAAAAATTGCATATGGGTCATTCCATGTCAAATCCACCAATAGTTGGAATCGACTCGTTTCAATTTCGATGAAATTTGGTCAGAAGTTTTCTTTTATCATGAAACAAAATTCTACCAAAAGAAAAAATAATAATTTTTTTTTTCCAAAGTTCAAAGTTTTTCCATTTTTTCAATTTTTCGTGTTTATTTTTTAAATATCTCGAAAACTTTTATAGTTTCGAAAAAATCGTTTTAGGTTCATCTGAAAGAGTATACTTGGGACTACGAAAAAAAAATATTCCGAAAAAATATTCCGAAATTCCGAATATTCCGAATATTCCGAAATTTTGAATTCTTCAAAATCGTAAAAATTCACGATCAACATCAAATTCTTGATTCCATTTTTTTAATATAATACCTTGTACTGATCTTAAAAGATCCTGAGATTTTCAGAAAGGTGTTTTTTTTTCAAAAGAATTCTTAAATTTTAGTTAAAACATTTTTTTTCACCTCTAAGTTAAGTAAAATAGAGCAATCATGTAATTATTACTGCTAAAAATTACAAAAGTACTTGATTGCTTAACTTTACTTAACTTAGAGGTTTAAAAAAATATTTTTTTTTACCAAAATTCGAAAATTCGTAATTTAAAAAAAAGCAATCTGAAAATTTCAGGATCTTTCAACATGAGTACAAGGTATTATATAAAAAAAATTGAATACAAAATTTAATGTCGATCGTGGTTTTTCACGATTTTTTAAAATTCAAAATTCTCAAAATTCATGATGTTTCAAAAAAAAATTTGCGGAATATTTTTTTTTCGTAGCCCTAAGTATACTTTTTAAGATGAACTCAGAACGAATTTTTCGTAAAGATAATAGTTTTCAAGATATTTAAAAAAAAAACCTTGAACAATTGAAAAAATTGCGAAATATTGAATTTTGCGTACGTTACGTAAATTTTTTTTTTTATTACATTTTTTTCCTTTGGTAGAACTTCGTTCTATGATAAAAAAAAAATTCTTTCCAAATTTCATCGAAATTGAAAGGGGTCGATTCCAACTATTGGTCGATTTGATAAGGAATGACCCATATAGATGTCATTACTTAAAAATTTATTTTTGAAAATTATTTGTTACGTTTTAACATTGCTGGTGAAAATGATTCAACATAATAATATTCAATTAATCAATAATAGTTATTCAATTATTTATATTATATGCATTTAATTAATTAATTGGTTATTAAATAATATTCATTTATATTTATTCATTTCAATAATTATTCAATAATCATTATTGAACACCTGAGGTTATTTTTTGAATTATTTCAGCGCTTAAAGTTTCCATTAAAATTGAGGAAAAAAAGTTTCGGTCAGGTGTGACCGATTTTGGAGAAATGAAACATCGATTTTTTAAGTGCCCTTAACTGTATTCTTCTTTTATCCGAATTGGGTTTTTTTTCGAATCTCCAGAGATTCCGATTATCTGATTTAAGATTCATCCCAATATCTCAATTTTTGTAACCACTAGAAAAGTTTAAAGATGGCGGCGAAAAATCGGCAATAGTAGGCCGATGTTTCAAAAAGTAAACTTTTGGGCACAGACGCTGCAAAAAATTCTTCAAATGGTTCAGAATGTACCAAAAATTAGTGGAAAAGCTTTCTGATACTTTAAACTTGAAAAACTATTGATAAAATCGATTTGGGAGGCCAAAATTGTGACCACGACAATCCAAACGTTCTCTGATCTCTTTCTGACGATTTTTCATCCTGTTTTCCAGCATTTTCTCGCTTTCCTTAACAATTTTACACAACATCCCGAGGATGAATTGAAATTTTTTTTCAGATTGAAGAATCGGTTGGGCTAACCTAAAAATCGGAATACGAGAATATCGAGACGTTCGAGCTTTCGAGAGATCAATCCCGTAACGCGCGAAAAGTAAGTGGAACGATATTCCGAAAGATCGAAAGATCGCGATGAGGCCGAAGTAGGAGATTCACCGTTAGCCTCTCAGACATCGTCATTGCCGCGATGGCGCGTGTGTGCTGCGCGCTAAAACCGCGGAGGAGGCCGCGCTCTCTGGCTCGATGGTCCAGGATGTGCCTCTCTCAGCGCACGTTTACCATATCAACGGCAATTTTTTTTTTTTTTACCAAACCCACATCGATTCTCAAATCTCTCGCGTTACTCTCAGTCTTACAAGCACATCAATCTAGCTACCACGACCACATTGCCAAATCGTAATTAAACTAATGAAATATTTAAGGGCTAATTCTAGGCTAATTTGATGCCCCAATGCCGAATTTAACGATGTTGAGTTCCTATGAAATCTTTTAATGTTAATTGTTCAATAAATAGCTTGTTAATCGACGTGAAATTTTTACACGACCTCCTGAATACTTAATGTAAAAACATATTAAATTTTCAGAATTCTATCGCCATTACTTCAAGCTCCTTAAGGGTTAAAATGAAAAATGATGCGAAAATCCTGAAAATTTCGTATGCTTTTGTATGAAGTATTTAAGAGGTCGTGTAAAAATTTCACGACGATTAGGAAGCTCGTTATTAAAATATTAACATTTTGTTGAGAACAATTTTTTAAACAAATAAAAAAAATATTTATCGATAAACTTCGTTTTGTTTCCGTTGCTTTCAATATAGTGCAGATATTAAAAAATTGAGAGGTCAAAAAAAAACTTATCGCAAAGTTATATCACACTGAGAGAAAAAATTACTAGAACCAAAAAATCGTTTCTTTCATTATTTGCCAGAAAATATTTTTTTGGTTCTATAAAACCATTTTTGGTTCTCTAGAACGAAAACAATATATTGTTGGTTCCAGAAATATTTACTTGAACCAAACAAATATTTTCTGGCAAATAATGAAAGAAACGATTTTTTGGTCCTAGTAATTTTTTCTCTCAGTGCAGTTTCCATGAGACTACATTTAATTTAATTTAATTTGTTAATGTTAATTGTTCGATAACGAGCTTCCCAATCGTCGTGAAATTTTTACACGACCTCTTAAATAACTCATCAAAAAACATATCAAATTTTCAGAATTTCCTCATCATTTGCGATTTGGGACTCAACATCCTTAAAAAAAAACCTGCGGTGTTGCTAGCTTGATATCAAGCTAGCAACTCGTACGCCGAATCGGAAAATGAACAACGGCATAATTTAAGGCCCATTCAAGGCTCAAAAATGAGACAAGAATCAATTGAATTGGTCCACGCTAAAGGGTAAAAAAAAATTTTTTGGTTCATTGAAAAGTTATTTCAATAGTGAAGGGAGAATCGGCTCCGATTCAATTATTTCAGTTATTTTACTCATAAATTAAGGGAAAAGAAAAGTTTTTCAAGACGAACTTTTTTTTCGCTACGAAAAACCAATGTGAAAAAGTAATTTTTGAAAAAAATCGAATTCTTAATGTATGGTGTTAATAGCTTGAAGTTAACAAAAACTCAAATCTTCGATTATTTATTTTTAAACTGTTTTTTTAAACTTTTTAAACTCTCAAATAAAGTTGAAAAAAATGCTAGCTTTTGTTTCGAAGAAAATCGATTTTTTAATGTGGTGTCGTTAGCTTAAAGTTAACAAATATTAGCGCTCCTTTTTTGTTTCCATAGTTGGACGCATCGTTTAAGTCCCTGAATTTGAGGCTATTTTTGAGGTCTCAAATACCGTTGAAAAAAAATTCGTAGATCTTTTTGTTCCGAAGAAAATCGAATTTTTTGTGTGGCGTTGATGCTAACATTAACTAACCAAATCCAAAAATAATTCAAACCAAATTTTGTTACAGATTTTGAGGTAATTTTTGGTAGAAATAATTCTTCCACATTGATCTCTAGAAACCTCAATTACGGATTAAAAAAGATTCTTTAAGAAAATTTTAAACTTCATTATTATTAGAATATATAAGTTTCTATATATATTTTAATTAGCATACATAAATTTATATATATTTTAATTAATATACATAAATTTATGTATTTTTTCAAATTTCTATTTATAATTAAACACATGTTGTTTTATTTATATATATTTATGAACGTAGTGCACTATGAGTATAGAAACGTTATGGTGCGCTTCTCTCATTGCGAGCAACGTTGCATACCGAAGCAAAGCACAAGAATAGAGGTGAGAGCGCTGCGCGAGAGAACGAGTGAGATGAAAAAAAAAAAACAACTGCGAGAGTCATACCGGTGGCGCAGGTACAGGCACGGCTTCCTGCTGGGAGCTGATCCGTGACGCCCACACCGGCCACCTTTACTTTGCGCAAAACCTACATACACACACATATATATATATATAGAAATATAAATGTGTATATTAGGGCGTTTAAAAAAAAAAAAAAATTTTTTTCTTCTCCCAAACAGGCTCAAAAGTTTCATTTTGGTATAAGAAAAGGCCTGTGTAAATATGAGCTCTTAATATTAATATTAACATCGTCCCCATCGCACTTTTCCATTTTCCATAAGAATAACATGGAAAGAATTATTTTTACGTCTTTTGATTTTTATAACTAGCAAACGATTAATTATATGGGAAATCTAGAGACGTATCTTTGTACAGAAATGAACGTTCTACAAAAAAGGTTCACAGTTACTTCTTGATAAATCCACTCGTTCAAAAGTTATTCAATGTCAAAGTTTAATTTTTCGTAGATTTGGCCGATTTTTGGATCTTACCCTGGAACGATTAGTTTTATCGACAAAATGTGAATGAAATTTCATGTGAAACATATAATTTAAACTTTCGAGAAATTTTAACTAATAGTTCTCACTATAATGATAAAAAAAAATAGAACGCTTTAAGAAAATTGTGCAGCAGAAATTAGCTTAAACAATTTTTTAGTTTTATTTAAAAATGAAGTTGAATAAAAATTTATTGTTATACTTCAACGAAAAATCTATATCTTGAAAACGGATCGACAAAGAAAATTGAAAAAAATCATAGAGGCCTCTTTCAACCAATACTAAAACATAAAAAATTTTGAAAAAAATCGGAGATACAAAAGCTAAATGGTGCTAAATTTAAAATCGAAAAAAAATAGATCCCATCGTTTACCCATTATCTCGTTAGGCTTAAAAGTTGTGGAATGAATGACAGTTTTTTACAGAAAAAATTTAAGATAATCGATCAGTACGTGTTTTTTGTAAATCAACAATTTATTTTTAAAACTTGAAAATCTCATAGAAATACGGTTGAAATTTTTTTTCGATATTTTTTATCAAAACTACGTTTAAAAACAAAAATTTTGAAAAAAAAACGTCCCATTTGGCCCATTTCTCGAAAAGTTATGGGCGTTTGAAAAAAAAAAGTAGCCTAATTTTTGAAAAATCGATATCTTGAAAACGACTCGACAAAAAAAATTGAAAAAAATCATGAAGACCTCTTTCAACCAATACTAAAACATAAAAAGTTTTGAAAAAAATCAGAGATGCAAAAGCTAAATGGTGTCCGGTTTGGTGTGGAACGCCCCATATATATATATAGTAAATGCGTTTTGCGCTTCTTGTATATTTTCTAGTTGCGTTATTGGACGCGTGGCTCCGCCAAGACGTCGGCTAACCGCGTCTGTGCATGAACTGCCTTTTCCACTGTTGACGATATTCCCTATATTTCCAAGGAGCGCCATAGTTTGTTTACATTGAAAAGTCCAATACAATCATATCGAAAAATAAATGTTTCGACAATATTGCGTGTTCGATTACTCGATCAACGTTCTGTTTTACCAACAAAGTTCATTGAGACGGTATTCTGGTCTAGAAACATACATTTTGAGCCTTTTTTTGACCTCAATAAAAAAAAAAAAGATATTTTGACCATCCTTTTTTTACAAAATATTTATTAATATTTTAACCATAAAAGAAAAAAAAATTCGAAAATAAAAATGAAAATTAAATAAGTTATTATAAACTGGTAAAGTTGTTGGGGCTAAAAAAAGGGGTGTGTCTCAAAATCAAAATTAAATTTAACGGAAATTTTATTTATTGGGAGAAGTCAATACAAAAATTTATTTAAATTTTTTAGATTGAATCAAATCCAAATTTTGATTTAAACTTTAATATGAACCTAAAATTAAATTTAAAGGAAACTTTATGTATTGAGAGAAATAAATACGAAAGAGGGTAAGCTAAAAAAAATATGTTTATCATTCTTTTTTTTTACAAAATATTTATTTAAAAAATTTGAAGTAAATCGGTTGAGTAGAACTTGAGATATCATGTCAGCCGTGTTGAGAAAAGTAGTTTTGCTATTTAGTGTTTGCTTATTTTGTTAATTGCTGCGTCACTAAAATAGATATAACTCCGTAAATTATCGAAATAAAAAAAATTCCTTTCGATTGTATAAGAATATGCAAAAAAAAATGATTTTTTCAAAATTCTAGACCAGAATACCCCCTTAAATTAAAATAATTTTGTTTAATAAAAATAAAAAATAATTACTAAAAATTACCTGCTCGAATTTCATTTTTAATTTAATGGATAGAAAAAGTAAATGGAAATTTTAATATGGAGACCGCGAGAAAATTACTGATAATCTATCTATATCTACTATTTCCGTATTTCTATTATTTTCTAATATCAGTAGAAACATCTTAGAAAATTTAGCAGACATTTCATTATTGTTTAGCACTCTAAAATCTTTAATAAATAATATAAATATTGTTAAACACTCTAAAGTTTTTAATAAATAATATAAATATTGTTAAACACTCTAAAGTCTTTAATAAATAATATAAAATGAGATTTGTTGAAAAAGTGACTCGGTTTTTCCGATGATCCTCATTACCCCGGTATTTCCTGGACTGCTTACACGCGGTAAGCCCATAATTTGAATGGAGAATAAGAGAGAGAGAGAGAGAGAGAGAGAGAGAGAGAGAGAGAGAGAGAGAGAGAGAGAGAGAGAGAGAGCGAGAGAGATAAGTGAAAAAACTGCATAGTTACCAGATGGAGAGGATACCCAGATAAACGTCAACGGGAGGAGGATGCACATTCACATGTACACGCATACATACAAAAACAACCGAGAGTGCAAAATAAAAGCACTCCCGCAGCGCCCAATTATCTTAATTTGCATCGGATAATAAACATGGTAATAAAAAAAAAACTGGGGAAAAAAATAGACAAAAAGAAGTAACCGGCGGAGAAATAAAAATGAGATAGAAAAGGCCCGAAGGTACAAAACATCGGATGGTGATATTGTGAGCGAGTTTGTATAAACAAGATTGTAACGAGTGACGCGGATAAATCCATCTACCGTTCGTGATTATCGATGCGCGAGTGATTCTACATCCCCTGAAAAACGACTTTTTATTGTCACTTACCGCGACCGAATACAATAAGATTGTATACAATCGTGTAACGGGAAAGTCATTAACATATATGCAGAAAGAGAGAGAAAATTTTCGTGGGGGTGGGAAAAAGGAGGCGGGAGATCGCATGAGGATTTTTACTGGTCGAGGGGGCCAAATAAATAAAAAAAAGAGTCGAAGTATCCGCTCATATTTATTTTTATCTCAACTGATATGATCCCGAGATGATATTGAGGGATCAGCAATGAATACCGAGTCCGCATAAGGAAATACTGAGAGGGCACGCGGAAATACTGAAGGGGGCACGAGCAAATAGTTGCCAATACTGAGGAAATACAAGAGGATACTGAAGGGCACGAAGAAAAGGTGGACGGCATCAAGAGCAAATATTGCAACGACAATATTGAAGGGTAGGAAGGAGTCTGCAAAAGGAAATACCGAGATGCCACGCGGAAATACTGAGGGGTGCACGAGCAAATAGTTGCCAATACTGAGAAAATACAGGGGGATATTGAAGGGCACGAGGGATTCTGCAAAAGAAAATACTGAAAGGGCGCGCGGAAATACTGAAGGGGGCACGAGCAAATAGTTGCCAATACTGAGGAAATACAAGAGGATACTGAAGGGCACGAAGAAAAGGTGGACGGCAGCAAGAGCAAATATTGCAACGACAATATTGAAGGGTAGGAAGGAGTCTGCAAAAGGAAATACCGAGATGCCACGCGGAAATACTGAGGGGTGCACGAGCAAATAGTTGCCAATACTGAGAAAATACAGGGGGATATTGAAGGGCACGAGGGATTCTGCAAAAGAAAATACTGAAAGGGCGCGCGGAAATACTGAAGGGGGCACGATCAAATAGTTGCCAATACTGAGGAAATACAAGAGGATACTGAAGGGCACGAAGAAAAGGTGGACGGCAGCAAGAGCAAATATTCCAACGACAATATTGAAGGGTAGGAAGGAGTCTGCAAAAGGAAATACCGAGATGCCACGCGGAAATACTGAGGGGTGCACGAGCAAATAGTTGCCAATACTGAGAAAATACAGGGGGATATTGAAGGGCACGAGGGATTCTGCAAAAGAAAATACTGAAAGGGCGCGCGGAAATACTGAAGGGGGCACGAGCAAATAGTTGCCAATACTGAGGAAATCCAAGAGGATATTGAAGGGCACGAAGGAATAGTGGGCGGGGGCAAGAGCAAATATTGTGACAATATTGAAGGGCACGAGAACTCTGCAAAAGGAAATACTGAGAGGGTACGCGGAAATACTGAAGGGGGCACGAGCAAATAGTTGTCAATACTGAGGAAATACAAGAGGATTTTGAAGGGCACAATGGAGTCTGCAAAAGGAAATTTCTGAGAGGGCACGCGGAAATACTGAGGGGGGCACGAGCAAATAGTTGCCAATACTGAGGAAATCCAAGAGGATATTGAAGGGCACGAAGAAATAGTGGGCGGGGGCAAGAGCAAATATTGACAATATTGAAGGGCACGAGAACTCTGCAAAAGGAAATACTGAGAGGGTACGCGGAAATACTGAAGGCGGCACGAGCAAATAGTTGTCAATACTGAGGAAATACAAGAGGATATTGAAGGGCACAATGGAGTCTGCAAAAGGAAATTTCTGAGAGGGAACGCGGAAATACTGAGGGGGGCACGAGCAAATAGTTGCCAATACTGAGAAAATACAAGAGGATATTGAAGGGCACGAAGAAATAGTGAGCGGGGGCAGGAGCAAATATTGTGACAATATTGAAGGGCACGAGAACTCTGCAAAAGGAAATACTGAGAGGGTACGCAGAAATACTGAAGGGGGCACGAGCAAATAGTTGTCAATACTGAGGAAATACAAGAGGATACTGAAGGGCACGCAGAAATAGTGGGCGGGGGCAAGTGCAAATATTGCGACGACAATATTGAAGGGCACAAGGGAGTCTACAAAAGAAAATACCGCGAGGCCACACGGAAGTACTGAGAGGGCACGAGCAAATAGTTACCAATACTGAAGAAATACAGGAGGATATTGAAGGGCACGAAGAAATAATGAGCGGGGGGCAAGAGCAAATATTGCGACGACAATATTAAAGGGCAGGAAGGAGACTGCAAAAGGAAATACCGAGATACCACACGGAAATACTGAGAAGGGCACGAGTAAATAGTTGCCAATACTGAGGAAATACAAAAAAATATTAAAGGGGCACATAGTGAAATATTAAAGGGGCACGAGCGAATATTGTGACGACAATATTGAAAGGAACGAGGGAGTTTGCAAACGGAAATACTAAGGGGGCACGCGGAAATACTGAGGGTGACACCGAGCAAAGATATTAAAAGGGGGGAGCGAGGGTAAAAGATGGATTACTGAATCGAAGAAACTGAGGCCCTTACTCACATATTAAGGGGGCCCCAGTCGACAAAGAAGGATTACCAAAAGGGCCCAAGGCCCAAAAAAATGCCAAGAGGGGGCCGGCTGAAAAAAAACCCGAATTTTTCAAACTACTTTGCGTCTACCATTAAATTAAATTACCCATAATTTATGCAAAATTCACATTATAGTAATTCCAATACATTGTCACGTTTAATGATCGATTATTTGTCGGATACGATGTGATTAGCTTTTCGCATGGAGCGTCGGCAGTTTCCTTGATTAATGATCATTTTCAATATCTTAGAATGGGCTTGTTTCACGTACCCGACGAGCCATACACCGAGGGATTTCATTCTATCGCCGTCTCTCGCTCGTTATCTTTCGCTCCTTCTTGCTCTCGGTAGATACATGCGCGAAAGCTCTATTTTCTGTGCCTCGACGGTGCTGCCGCTTCTACTACGACGGTGGTAGACGAAAACTCGCTGTACAAGGAACGAGAATGATAGAGGGAGAGAAGGAGAGCGGGAGAGAGAGAGAGAGGACTCGCTCTCCTTGCGAGAGAGAGGGAGAGAGGGGGAGAGAGGTTTACAACAAGGGACAGACGCGCGTTATACGGAAACACCCCTCGACGTTTCTCCCGAGCTATATACACCCCTTCTCGTTCCGTCGTACCATCCCCTATCCGAGCGCCCTCTCGCCAATCTAACCAAAGCTCACATTCTCTCTCTCTCTCTCTCTCGCTCTCCCTCTCTCCATGCGCTCTTCTCTAAATTCTCATTTCTCACTCGCACTTTCCCCACAGCTTCTCCTGCTTCCTCTCGCTTTTAGCCATCGCTAAGGGGAGAATTTCTATCCTGTGCGCTTCGCTCTCGCGCTTCTCTCTTTCTCTCTCTCTCTCTCTCTCTCTCTCTCTCTCTCTCTCTCGCTCACTCACCCTTATATACTGTACGCCTCGCTTCGATATTACTCGCGGCGTGGAAATTTCACGATATTTCTCCAGAGATTCGAGCGCACCGTCGAAAATAAACGAAGAAATGAAAAATAATAATGTAAAGGGAAAAAAAGCTCCGCATTAAAATAAACAAGTTATTAACGAGAAGGAATGAATAGGAAGGGGAAAAAAGCGATAATTACCCGAATTCTCTGTTCGAAAAGTCAAGAGAAATTTATCAAAATGTGTTTGTGGGAAATAATCGACTAAGGGGGTGGTTTGGGGGTGAAATATATTTTTTAAGGGTACTATTTTTTATCACATTTATAGAAAATTTGTTTCGATTCGATTTTTTTGCAAGCTATATTATCGCTCCTCTTTTTTCGACTCAAAATTTATTTTTCGCAATTTTCTTTTTTCCCTCCCTTCAAAGTACGACGCTTCGCGCTCGCGACGCGTTTTTGAAGGTCCCTCGCACGCCACATGTGTCTTTATACGTGTGTGAGTGTGAGTGCGGCGTCGCTGAAAAAGCGCCCTCGCGGCGCCGGACGAGAATAAACGCGACAAAAAAAAAGAAGCAAAAAAAACTCCCCTTCAGCCTCTTGGGGGCTCGACAGTTCCCTCTCTCTCTCTCTTTCTCTTTGCTCCGTCATCCTCATCGTCCTTCTTCTCTACAACCCCCTCTTTCCCGTACAAGAACCTTTTCCGACCCCCCCCCCCCTCCCCGCAAAACTAGTCGCACTAGCGTCCGCGATGTTTGCCCATTTTTTGCAACTTTTTTTCTCCAACCCCCCTCTCAAGTTTTTCTTTCCCTTCGGGGAAAAAATCAACTGCTTTACCGACCGTGACGCATCGACCAACATAAATACCCTCCCACAAGATGGAAACTAAATTCGAACTCAAAATTGCTTTTTCTATTCGCTCTAGTCAATCGAAATTACTTTTTGGAGCAATAGATTTTTTTAGGGGTTGAGGAATTAATTAATTATGAGTATTGAAATGTAATCGTTCATAGTTGAAATTTTGGGAAAATCCGATTTTTCTGTTTCAATGATTTTGCGAATTATTTCAAAATCAATCCGCCGCCATTTTTTTATAGTCTACCCTCGACGTGTAGATTTGAAAAAAGAGTAAAAATTCAAAATGATACTATTTACAATTTTTTGAAAATGAATTCAAATATTGCAAATTCTCTAACAGAGTCAAATTTTCGCATACAAAAAATGACCCAAAATAGGCCCAATTTATGGTCCCTCAAAGTATCACTATTTATAAATTTTTCAAAATTTGGATGTCATAAAATAAACTAAATTTAATTGATTTAAACTGATTTTATGAATTAAACAAAATATTATCAAGCTGTAGATTAGCAAAAAAAATTGCAGGGATTAAAAAAAATGATCCGATTCCACCAAAGCTGGGTTTTCGAATATTCCATTCATTTTCAATTTTTATGAACGGCCCTTTCCAATTTTCGAAATAGGTCCAAGTTATAAACCTTCAAAATATCACTATTTATCAATTTTTCAAAGTTTTTATGCCAAAAAATAAACTGTCAATTTAATTCATTCAAACTAATTTTCTCAATTAAAAAAAAATGTTAAAAATACTATCAAATTATAGATCGCAAAAAATTGCAAAAATAAAAAAAAAATTATCAGGTTCCATCAAAGCTGGGTTTTCGAAAATTCCATTAATTCTCCATTTCCATGAACAGCCCTTTTCAATTTTCAAAATAGGCCCAAGTTATAGACCGTCAAAATATCACTATTTATAAATGTTTGAAAAAATGCATGCCAAAAAATAAACTGTCAATTTAATTGATCCAAACTAATTTTCTCAATTAAAAAAAATATATAAAATACTATCATAGATAGTAGTTATAGATTCACAAAAAATTGCAGCAATTTAAAAAAAAACGATGAGATTCCATCAAAGCTGGGTTTTCGAAAATTCAATTAATTTTCAATTTCCATAAATGGCCGTTTCCAACTGCGAAAATAGGCCCAAGTTATAGACCCTTAAAATATCTCTATTTACAAATTTTTCAAATTTCGTATGCCAAAAAATAAAATTTCAATTCAATTTCAAAGCTGGGTTTTCGAAAATTTCATTAATTTTGAATTTCCATGATCGGCCCTTTCCAATTTTGAGAATCGGCCCAAATTATAGACCCTCAAAATATCTCTATTTACAAATTTTTCAAAGTTCGTATGCCAAAAATTAAAATGTCAATTTATCAAACTAATTTTCTCAATTTAAAAAAAATTGCAAATTCTATCTAGTTATAGATTCGCAAAAAATAGCCAAAAAATGATCAAATCCCATCAAAAAGCTCTGTTTTCAAAAATTCCCCTAATATTCAATTTCCACGAACTCTCCTTTCTAATTTCGAAAATAGGCTCAAGTTATAGAACCTCGGAATATCACTATAAATTTTTCAAAATTTATATGCCAAAAAATAAACTGTCAATTTAATCGATTGAAACTAATTTAAAAAATTAAAAATGCTATCAAGTTATATATTCGCAAAAAATGGAATTTTAAAAAATGATGAGATTCTATCAAAGTCGGGTGTTCGAAAATTCCATTAATTTTCAAAATTCAATTAAACGGTGAGGGGGGGGGGGATAATATCGATGCCTGCGAGAGTCTGGATCACCAAATGAACCGAGGCTGAGGAATCACGCGGGTGTCTGACGTAAGCCCGTTGTATATATAAAAATACTCACACATATATGCATGCGCCGATGGACCGGCGCACTTTACGTAAGATCATCGCATCGTTGCCCCAAGCGCTGCGCAATAGGCCAGGGCTTGGGGCAAGAGATCTCGCGGTAGCGCGTTCGACTCTCCCGATCGTCCGTGCGATCGTCGCCATCTTTGTACTTAAATGAATATATATAAATACATATATATTTTTTTATCCGTATTTTCTCGGAGTTGCACCGAGGTCGCGTTGTAACAACTTTCTGCGATCCCTTTTACCCGCGGATATATAGATATACATATTGGCTGAGGTATATCTCATGTCCTCGGGACTTGTAGCTTGATTTTCACGACTTCCTTGAGCCGCGATAGTCCGAAATGTTCTTCCGCGTTGTGTGGGAAATTAACGTCGCGACCGTTCATTCGTGAGGTCATCAATTGAGCGAGGGAGGCGTTCGCGGGAAAGTAAAATGTTAAAGCAGATGCGCCAACCCAAAAAGTCAAGGAATTAGGATTGGAGTCCCAAGCTTGAGAAAACTCTAAAATTATTTTGAGGTAGATTGAATCCCAAAACCACCATTTTGCTTCCATAATCTTTGAGAATGAGTCCCAGAAACTCAAGGTCAGAGCCAAAACAAACGGGACCCGTATCGTAAAATTAAGTTGGCCTCGATCGAGGCCAACTTAATTTTGGAGTCCAACCTAAAACGGTATGAAAGATTGCACCCAGAAAAAAGATCTAGTACATTTAACTAAATCCTAGTCAAGCCAAATAAATTTTTTTAGTTGCAGGCCGGCCTAATACAACTCTATTCGTGTCAACGAAATTTTTTTTTTTGAATGACCTACTAGGAAAATATATTGCGATCTAATAAATTTTTATTTAATATTAATAAAAATTATTTCAAACTGAACAAATGTGTATTTAAATGAATTTTTACGCCGAGTGATGTACGATATTTTATATCACGAGGTGCAATATGGACGTTTTCACGTCCGCTTGCGGACGTAAAAGCGTCCATTATTGCACTGAGTGATATAAACAAAAAATTTTTTTATATTTACACAATATATATTTTTAAACATTTCAATCTTTAAATGTATAGCTACACATATGAAGTCTACAATTTCGTAAAGCCTCGTCTTTTCTTTAACAGAAGGAAAAAGAAAAAAGACCCTTTTTTATGGGAATCCTTTTCAGGGATTCGACCATCTTGCGTTTTGCAGCAATGTTCAATGTATAAAATATCCATACTGAAAAATAAGGATATCAAAAATAGACGAGCTTGGAAAGGATATAGGCGTCGAGAGGCAGGTTCGCTTGTGCGAGAGGTAGCCACCTGGCGGATTTTTTGGGTACTGAGAAATCTGCAGATATGATCGGATGAGATTACGGGTGAATAGGTATTTAGTAACAACGAATAGAATTTTTCGTCAACGCCGGTTTCTCGATAACAGGGAATTCAAATAAATAAATAAATATAGTGGAAGTAAATATCGCCTAAAATTGGATGGAAAGAAAATTTTCTTTAAAGTAACTAAAAAATAATCAAATAAACGATTACCTACCTACCTATGACTAGATCTTTTTTCTGGGTGTGAGAAATTTAAAAAAAACGACCCGATTCTCTTCCACTCAGGTTGTACCAAGGAAGCTTGGAGCACTTGAATCACAGTTGTTTTTTTTTTGTACTAATTTAGTGGCCGAAAAAAAAACCTAATGATCCAGAATGATGAATGCAGGATGAGACTGTTTAGCGTCGGGAAGTCTGCTAAGGTAAACAACTCGAGGATGTCTTGTTTTGGATGTTCAACGAACATGTTCCTTTGTGGTTGCTCTTAGGAATGAAATTTTTTGACTCGAATGAGGGTCAAATGTGAGAGGATACTTGGTTGGCGAACAAATGTGTGCATATATATATATAGACATGTCCCGTATATCGAAGGATAGCGGTAGCGAGGCAACAGGAAGTAGCGAGATATACAGTTACGTCGAAAAAGTGAAGGACGGGCGTGTGTTTCTCAGATGGGGAACCACCGCAGCGCCGCACAAACGCCGATGGGATCTCGAAGTTCTGCGAGGTGTATAGCTCGGTATATCATACATATATGGGTCATTCCATGTCAAATCGACCACTTTAGAACCCGATCCCTTTCGATTTGACTGAAATATCGTTTTCCTTTTCTACCCAATTAAAAACATTTTTCAAGAAATTTTCAAATTTTTTTAGCCAACCTAAAAGAAAAAGCTGATTTTTTGTTTAATGGCTATAACTTCTTCAAAAATTTCCTAATTGGGACATTTGTTTTCCGAAAATTTTCGTTTTTTAATGTATTTTCCGAAAAACAAAAAATTTTAAGATATTATAATCAATGAAAATTTGCACTTTTTCGAGAAAAATTATCTTTTTATCGAAGTTCGCCATTTTTTATTTTTTTTTCACTCGAAAATACTTTCATCGATTCCGGAAAAAATGACGCCCAGTGGGTCGACTTTTCTTTCTATTTTTGTTTTCACTTTTTTGAAAAAAAAAAAAAAAAAATGTCGGCGATTACCACTTTAAATTTTTGTTTTCTTCTCAATTTTTTAAATTCCGAGGTCCTTTATAAATCCTCAAAAATTTCCAGAGTGGTGTTTTGTGAAATAAGCCCAATTGAGAAAGATCTTTTTTTCAATCGTTAGAAAAAAAAAGAGAAGGCAATGTCAATCCACTCCAGGTTGAGCGGCATTTTTTCCGAAATTGATCAATGGTACATTACATCACGAGAATCACACGAGTCAGAAAATGTTTTTACGCCGAGTGATGTACGATATTTTATATCACGAGATGCAGTATGAACGTTTTCACGTCCGCTTGCGGACGTAAAAGCGTCCATTATTGTACTACGTGATATAAAATATTATTTGAGTGAAAAAAAAAATTAAAAGTGGCGAACTTCGATAAAAAGATGATTTTTCCCGAAAAAGTGAAAAATTACGTAGATTTTAATAACTTCAAATTTTTTTGGTATTTTTTTCGGAAAGTACATTCAAAAACGAAAATTTTCCAAAAATAAACGTCCCAATTAGTCAATTTTTGAAGAAATTATAGTCATTTAAAAAAAAAAAGCTTTTTATTTTGGGTTGGATAAAAAAATTTGAAAATTTCCTGAAAAATGTTTTTAATTGGGTAGAACAGGAAAACAAAATTTCAGCCAAATCGAAAGGGATAGGGTTTTAAAGTGGTCGATTTGTCATGGAATACCCCATATAAATACGTACATCTGAGCCACACACTCGTTTACCTATAGACGATAAGTACATTCTCCATAGTTGGCTGACTATCCAGTAGCCGAGGCATTCAACAAGTCAACCGATACGGGGAACGATGTACCGAAATGTGTAGGAGCATCGAATAAGTTCCCGAATTATCGAGAGCGATGTCTTGGGGCGGAGGGGAGGGGCAGTGAAACTAACTATTGAAACATTGAACTGACATCATCTAAGTGATAGGATCTTAGTGATAGGGCATTAAGATTTCTCTGAATCTTTAATTGGATCGGGAAGATCATTTCGTGAGGAGCATTACTTGCGCTTCAACATTGTAACGTGAAAATCAATATGCTAGGTTATGTTACTGCGACATATGTTCACCGATTCCGCTCGTTTGAGAATGTTACTTGTTGACATTGAACATTGCCATGTGGGAAGATTGACACGAGAACATGAAAATGAAACTACTATGTGTGGAAATTGGGATGCTAGATCATGTCATTACTAGTTGACATTGAACATTATGACATGACAAGATTAATTAGACAACATAGAAAATTTGAAAAGCGACATAAGAATGCATGATGTGGTGAAATTGGTATGCTATGTTATGTTAGTGCGACATGTGTTCAACTATTATTTCACTTGCTTGAGAACATTACTCGTTGACATAGAACATTGCAATGTGGGGAGATTAACAAAACAACATGAAAATGTAATATGTTTTGAAATTTTGATGCTAAATCATGTTACTGTAATATGTGTTCACCTATTGTTCTACTTCTTTGAGAACATTACTAGTTGAAATTGAACACTATAACATGACAAGATTAACTGAACAACATAGAAAATTTGAAAAGCGACATAAGAATGCATGGAGTCGTAAAATTGGTATGCTATGTTACGTTACTGCGACATGTGTTCAACTATTGTTTCACTTGTTTGAGAACATTACTCGTTGACATTGAACATTGCAATGTGGGAAGATTAACAAAAGAACATGAAAATAAAATATGTTGCGAAATTTGGATGCTAGATCATGTTAGTGTAATATTTGTTCACCTATTGTTCTACTTCTTTGAAAACATTACTAGTTGACATTAAACATTATAACATGACAAGATTAACTAGACAACATAGAAAATTTGCAAGGCGACATAAGAATGCATGATGTGGTAAAATTGGTAGCTAGGTTATGTTACTGCGACATGTGGTCAACTATTGTTTCACTTGCTTGAGAACATTACTCGTTGACATTGAACATTGCAATGCGGGAAGATTAACAAAAGAACATGAAAATGTAAGTATATGCTGAAATTGGGATGCTAGATCATGTTACTGAGACATTCCATGTCAAATCGACCAATAGTTGGAATCGCCCCCTTTCAATTCCAATGAAATTTGGTCAAAAGTTTTCATTTATCATAAAACGAAGTTCTACCAAAAGAAAAAGATTGAAATTGTTTTTTCGATAATTCTAAATTTCACCATTTTTCCAATTGTTCAAGTTTATTTTTTAAATATCTCGAAATCTATTATGGTTACGAAAAAATCGTTCTGGGTTCGGCTTAAAGAGTATACTTGAAGCTACGAAAAAAAAAATATTCCGAAAATGTTTTTTGAAAATTTTTGAGAATTTTGAATTTTTAAAAATCGTTCAAATCCACGATCAACATCAAATTTTTTGTTCAATTTTTTTTATATAATACCTTGTACTGATCTTGAAAGATCTTGAAATTTTCAGAAAAGTGTTTTTTTTTGTTTAAAAAATATGAATTTTTGAATTTTGGTAAAAAAAAAAGATTTTTTTTACCTCTAAATCAAGTCAAGTTGAGCAATCATGTAATTTTTACTGCTCAAAATTACAAAATTACATGATTGCTTAACTTTACTTGACTTAGAGGTTTTTTTAACAAAATTCAAAAATTCATATTTTTTAAACAAAAAAAAACCTTTCTGTAAATTTCAGGATCTTTTAAAGATCAGTAGGAGTAGATCTTTCAAGTTGAACAATCATGTATTCTTACTGATCAAAATTACATGATTGTTCAACTTTACTGCACTTAGAATTTAAAAAAAAAAGTTTGTACAAAAATTCCAAATTTCATATTTTTGAAACAAAAGAAAACACCTTTCTGAAAAGTTCAGAATCCCTTACGATTAGTACAAGGTATTACATAAAAGAAATTAAACAAAAAATTTAATGTTGATCGTGGATTTACACGAATTTTAAAAATTAAAAATTCTCCAAATTCAGCATTTTTCAAATTTTTTTTTCGCAATATTTTTTTTCGTAGCCCCAAGCATACTCTTTCAGACGAATCCAGAACAATTTTTTCGCAACTATAATAGTTTTCGAGATATTTAAAAAATAAACTTGAAAAATTGAAAAAATAGTGAAATTTTGACCTTTGACTTAAAAAAAAAAAAATTTTACTTTTTTCCTTCGGTAGAACTTCGTTTTGTGATAAAAGAAAGCTTCTGACCAAATTTCATTGAAATTGAAAGGGCTCGATTCCAACTATTGGTCGATTTGACATGGAATGACCCTGCTGTAATATTTGTTCACCTATTGTTCTACTTCTTTGGGTTACTTGCTGACACTGAACATTATTCATGGCAGGATTAACACGATAACATAAAAATGTAGGATGTTCTCAAGCAAGTAATCTTCTGGAACAAGTGTATCAATAGGAGAACACATGTTGCATAATCTAGCATATCAATTGTAGCACATAACATATTTTTATCTCGTCATATTGCAATGTTCAATAATACGTGAATATACTCGACGGCGAACATGAATTCTTTTTTTTTTAGATATATCGTGACCATTGAATTTTGAAATCTTTGATGGTACTCGATTCCTTCTTGCATAAGATTTACTCGTACAAAAATCAGGTGAAAGTAATAAAATCATATTCTTTATAATTCTCGCGTCTCCGTCCCACGAATGGAACAAACGAGATGAAAAAAAAGTAGTGGAATATCCAAAAAAAATCTAAAGTTGAATGCGTGACCCGAATCATCGGAGCGCAAGAGAAAGAGAGAGAAAGAGAGAAATAGATAGAACACCTCATTCGTTCTCGAAGCCGAGGACGGATCACTCGTTTTTTCGAGTATCTCCGTGCTTCACATGTGGCACGAAGTCGAACGATTGAAGCTCCCTCGTTGTGGAACAGTCCTTTTGATATACTTAACGAGAGAATGAGTGAATCAGCGAGCCGAATAGAAGAAGAGGGATGGATAGAGAGAGACAATCGAAAGTCCAATTACTGGCAACGATATTTCGAGTGTCTGACTAGTGAAAATCCACCTCGCAGCATAGAATTCATAGTGGAAGCAAAAGTAGGTACATTGATTCTGTGTAACAAGGTTTTCGTGCGATTCGCAAATGATTTTTCAACGATTGGTCGTCAAACAAAAATAATGATGGGACCGTCACACCCAGAAAAAAGATCTAGTCGTAGGTACACCGTAAAAAATGTTATTAAATTTAATATACAAAAGTATATTAAATTTCAAAAACAAGTATATGAAATCGAAATTAATATACGAGGTATTTGAAAATTAACAATTTCATCTTAAATTTAATATTTGTATATTAAAATTAAAAGAGCGAGCATTGAAAATTAATATACCCGTATATGAAAACAGTTTTTGTATACTTTTTCGCAATTTTCATATACATCATTGAAAATGAATACACTTCTTTCTTAAAATTGCAATTAGCCATTGAAAATTCATTTCAATAGTATAATGAAATTTAATATACCGTATATGAAATTTCAATAACAAATATACGAAATCGAAATTAATATGCATGGTATTGGAAAATTAACAATTTCATCTTAAATTTAATATTTGTATATTAAAATTGAAAGATAAACGTTGAAAATTCAAATTCCCGTATATTAAAATGGTTTCTATATGCTTTTTCGCATTTTTAAGATAAGTTATTGGAAATTAATACAATTATTTTCAAAAATTACAATCAATGTCAGCGGCCGTGCTAGTTGACGCATCCACCGCTATGCGTCGCATGCGCTCGGACCTCTGTGCCCAAGCGAAATAGGCACATGACGGTGTTATATACCGAACGGCCAGCGTGCCCAATATATACTTACCTGGCGCAGAGGTTATACCGTGGTGATTAAGGCGATTCCTCCAGGGCGAAGCTCTTCCATTGCACTTTCGGTCGAGCTGAACCTTGCGAACATCCCTCATGTAGATATCTCGGGCGTACAATTTTAGTTGCACTGTAACAAATTTTTGTATTTAATTTAATAAAAAAATATGAAGTTTTTATGCATATACAGTATACTAAATTTCATATGCAATGTGTACAGTTATATTCCAATATAAGTATATGAAATGAAATAACGTCTTTTAATTTGAATATACAAAAGAATATGAATTTACATATCTTTTTTCATGATTCTGCTTTAAAAATCATACTATGTATTGGAATTTTAATATACGAACTTATATTAAAATTGAAAGAAGTTATTTGATTTTTCATATACTTGTGTTGGAATATTACTATACACATGTACATGAAAATTAATATATTGTATATGCATAAAAACTTCATATTTTTTTATTAAATTTAATACAAACATTTTTTACAGTGTACTATAATCGTTTATTTGATTATTTTTTAGTTACTTTAAAGAAAATTTTCTTTCCATCCAATTTTGGGCGATATTTACTTCCATTATATTCATTCATTTGAATTCCCTGTCATCGAGAAACAGGCGTTGAAGAAAAATTCGATTCGTTGTTACTCAATACCTATTCACCCGTAATCTCATCCGATCGTATCTGCAGATTTGTCAGTACCCCAAAAATCCGCCAGGTGGCTACCTCTCGCACAAGCGAACCTGCCTCTCTACGCCTATATCCTTTCCAAGCTCGTCCATGTTTGATATCCTTATTTTTCAGAATGGATCTTTGATACATTAAACATTGCGACAAAACGCAAGATGGTCGAATCCGCGAAAAGGATTCCCATAAAAAAGGGTATTTTTTCTTTTCCCTTCTGTTAAAGAAAAGACGAAGCTTTACGAAATTGTAGACTTCATATGTGTAGCTATACATTCAAAGATTGAAATGTTTAAAAATATATATTGTGTGAATATTTAAAAAAAAAATTATTTCATTCAAATACATATTTGTTCAGTTTGAAATAATATTTATTAATATTAAATAAAAATTTATTGGATCGCAATATATTTTCCAATTAGGTCATTCAAAAAAAAATTTCGTTGACGTGAATAGAGTTGTATTAGGCCGGCCTACAATTAAAAAAAAATTATTTGGCTTGACTAGGATTTAGTTAAATGTACTAGATCTTTTTTCTGGGTGCACGATGAAGAGCGGAAGAGAATGTGAACAGAATTATTTAGAATTTCGCCTGAATATCGATGGGCAAATGCATCGAGAGACCATGGACGAAAATAAAGGTACCGATCGATATCGGTTGGTGGGCCAATATGATGAAGAAGATAAATTGATGAAATTGGAACCACGTTGATCTCGTACTAAATCCTCAAAATGGCCGCGAGTAGGCAGAACTTCCGATTTTCAAAAATAGTCAAAAATAGTAGAATAGTGACTTATCTTTCACAAAACTAGTGATATAATAGTGACATTTGAGAAAACTATTGGTAGTTTCGTGCTCAGGGGGACAAGATGCATGGATATAACGTTTGAACAAAAAAAAATTTTTTTTTTTGCATTTTGGCTAAAATTGAATCTGTCCACTAAAATGGGCGTAATTTTTGTTCTACTCAAAATTATGGCTCTCGGCTGCGCTCATTCTCTTCATAATCGTTGAAGCTTCAAAACGCAACTTTTAAAGTTCGACCATCGATTTTTGCAATTTTTTTAAGGCATACTCAAAATTTTGGCTCTGGACTGCGCTCATTTTCTTAGTAATCGTTAAAGGTGCAGACCCCACTTTGTTCATCCGATTCTGATGATTTTTCTAAATCTGTTCCATATTCTATCCGCCCGGATTCTAAATTTTTGGTTGCAATGGGGAAAAACAATGAAAGGATCGAATTTTCGGCATTATTCAGCGAAAAGTAACCAATCTGGGAAAACAAGCTCGTCCATGAGGTTGCAGATAAGTCGAGACTATCGGGATTGTAAGCTCTTCGACAGCGAGAAAATGTTCAGTCAGAGGTAACTGCCGCATTGATTTTGTGGGTAAAACAGAACTTTCTCGGGCAATCAAACTCGAGCAGGAATCCGTCGGCCCGATAAACTCGTGAACTGCCTTCCACGGATTATCAAGTGCGTAGTTTCGCGATGATAATACACGAAATAGAGGATCAGGAGTTATTCCAGGTCCAAGTTATAATATTTGGATGGTCAAGTGTGACAATTCGCTAATTCTGATCGTAACTCCACCTAAAAAGCCCAGTTCTAGTTTCAAAAGTTGAAGTCACCATCAACCCATCCAGGGTTATCATTAAAATCAACATCAACTTGTGATATTATCCATTCTGCCATGAAGTATCATTGACAACGCTTCTATTGACCCATTTTTTCCGGATCGTTGTTCAGCAGCCATAAATAATTGGGAAATCGTCATCACTTTGACCCTAACTCTGATCGCAACTCTACCTAAAAAGCCTAGTTCTGGTTTCAAAAGTTGAAGTCACCATCAACCCATCCAGGGTTATCATTAAAATCAACATCAACTTGTGATATTATCCCTTCTGCCATGAAGTACCATTGACAACGCTTCTATTGACCCATTTTTTCCCGATCGTTGTTCAGCAGCCATAAATAATTGGGAAATCATCATCACTTTGACCCTAACTCTGATCGCAACTCTACCTAAAAAGCCCAGTTCTGGTTTCAAAAGTTGAGGTCACCATCAACCCATGCAGGGTTATCATTAAAATCAACATCAACTTGTGATATTATCCTTTCTGCCATGAAGTACCATTGACAACGTTTCTATTGACCCATTTTTCTCGGCGTCCCGATCGTTATTCCGCAGCTATAAATAACTGGACAATCATCATCATTTTGACCCTAACTCCGGTTCGTTCAACAACGATCACATCTGCACATGGAATATGTGTCCTGTTGCAATTACGTTGGGACACGAGAATGGTAAAAGTGTGGACGTTGATAAGAATTGTTTCGGTTATGGCGGTGATACGTTGCGACGTCACGATGGTCACACACATCCTTTCCAACGTCCCTGACGCCAGATTGGGCGAGAGGAAAGAAGATCGGACCAGTGCAGCCAGTTTCTCGGTCTATCCTTCACGAAGAAGGTTTATAGCTTCAGAAGAAGCAGAAGAAGAAGACGAAGCCGAAGAAGAAGAAGAGAAGAAGACAAAGTCAGTGAAGAAGAAGAAGAAGAGACAAAAGAAAGAAGGCAAAGACGAGGACGATAAAGAAGAGGAGAGAGACCAAAGAGCGAGAAAAAGATGAAGAAGAAGAAGAAGAAAGAGGGAACAGGGATCGCGATATACGACTCCGGTTTGCTGCTTCTTCTTCTGCGTCCCCACGCCGGTGGAAAAGAGAGGACCGTCATAATTCCTTGAATCGAACGGCGGGTTATTCTCCACCAAGGTTACCCGTGAGAGGCAGTATACCCGACGAGGGAGAAGCAAGAGGGAAGGGACACCGAAGCGATGGCTGTGAGAGGCCAGGGGGAATGACGAGGAGGGTATACTGGCAAAATAGGGAGGGAGGGGGGAGGGGGTCGCGGGGAGGCACGGGGGATCAATATGATGACAAGGACGGCGCGTTGGTACGTATAGAACTATATGCTTGGCTGCTGCATGGCGTCAGCGTGAGTCGTCGCACCCGGTACTCGGCTTCTCTCTGTCTTCCTCCCTCTATCCCTCTATTTATGCCTCGCCCGAGCGTTTTGTCTCTCTCGGCCATTCTCCAAGATCCTCTGAGTGCTCGTGTAGCAGCATAGAGAGAGAGAGAGAGAGAGAGAGAGAGAGAGAGAGAGAGAGAGAGAGAAATGGCGTGCCCGCTATGCGGCGTTGCTAGCTGACGATGTACAATGCTGGTAGTGGTGATGGCAGATAGGTGGTGGTAGTATGAAAACAGCGTCGGTGGAGGGAGTCGAGGTGGGGATCGGGGGGGGCACGATAGTTCGGAATAGTACAGTGGCGTCCCGCCTGGCGGCGCCGATATCGATGCTGAACGGCGAGATACTGAAAAGTTGCGGCGGAACGGGTACATTGCGGCGTTTGATGGCTGTTCAGAGCTCTCGAATCCAGCGGGTATACCGCAGTGGCGGAGGTGGTGGAAAGCGGCGGCACTGTCGATGGTAGTCGTCGAAGAGAAAGAGAGAGAGAGAGAGAGGGAGAGAGAGAGAGAGAGAGAGAGAGAGAGAGAAAGGGATTTCTCGCTTGCCAAGCAGCATTGCTAGGTATGGCGGGTAGGGGAGTCGGGGTAAAGGGAGAGGACGCGGTGAAACGGATGGCGCTTGCGGGGATTGGCGGGCGTTGAACAGGTCGTGGGGAGATCGGGGAGTTGTGGGGAAACCAGAGGGAGACTAAGCACAAGAGAGAGAGAGAGAGAGAGCATTTGGAAACGCGAGCGAGGGGTCACATATAGTGGGGATAGACGATGTGATGGTTGCTGCGGGTAGAGGGGAAGGAGAATTGCTGGCTGTATAGCTGTTCTGGCGGACGGATGAGCGAGTGAGAGAAGGATGGAACAAGAGAGAGAGAGAGAGAATTGGTGGAGCAGAGGAGACAAGGGGGGTGGACTGAGCGGCAGGGAGAACCGACTTTATGCAGCTGCGGGACGATAACAACGATGGGCTAAAGGACGGTCGCTATAGCTGGGGAAATGCCAAATGGGCTACAGGACCGTGCCGAACTAGCTGTACGTTCGCTCGGCTCGTAGTGGCATGGCGGACGGGACGGGCGGCGAGGCAGGCAGGCAGGAAAGGCGGCAAGGAGAGAGGGATTTCAAGCGGTCGTCTCTTCTTGTCTGCCTCGACTCTATGCTGTTCTGTTCTGGTGGTACTGCTGGTGCTGCTACTCTGCCTGCCCCTATACTTCTCTTCTGCTCTCTACGACCAGCCATCCGATGCTCCACCGACTCTCTTCTCGACTGTTTCTCTTCTTACCGGCGCGCATACACCACGAGGCAGAACACACTGAACGACCGTTACCAACGTACCTAACCTACGCGCTTGAATCTCGTCTCCAACGTACAGAGTCGGGAAACGATCCTTTGGCGTTTTGTTCCTCGTGGAAAACTCCTCGTCCCTTTCTTTATCCGTCATTGTCGTGATGGTACGCACCTGGGGAAAGCCAGCTGGCAATGCTGATGACGAAGACAATGATGATGACGTCAATGATGACCCGAGTAGCCTGATCACTCAAAAGACGCTGTCTCTGATATTTTCAGTCGTTTCTTTGTTACGCTGATCCTTATTGGACATCCTCGAGAGAGGTGACATGCTACGAGGCACGATGGCGGTCGTCTTCTTCACCCTGAAGACGAGAACTTGGCAAAGTTTGACTTCGATATGCGCTATGCGCGAACACCGATCATCCTCAGTCTGAAACACATTCCTCCTTCCCTCCTTTACGATTCCCTTTCCCCGATCTGATGGCTTCAACCCTCCGGGGCACTTGATTTCAGTGACGACGTTATTTGGTCGTTGGGGATGGAAACTCGAGTGGGAGGGAAATGCAGACGTTGAAGAACGAAAGGTATATGACGTGCGATGCAACTTTTCGCGTGATATGCGACTATTGTCTCTGGTTCGCAGTGAACGACCAACAATCCATTCAGGGGGGGGGGGGCAAATGCATCACCAATCGCTCGGAGAGCGGAGGTACTTGGTCAATTATTTCACATTGTGATTAGCGCGAAAACGGTACTTAATTCTGTCTTTCCTCATCAGGGCGAAGAGATTTCTTGGTGTACTTTCAAAATCTCTGATGGATATACGCTTCCCGTTGGCCTGAACCCAGTTTTCATTTTTTTCCACCTGGCCACGAAAATCCAACGATATCCCCCGACATCGATGGATACTCCATTTTTCTAGCTAACCAGCCTGTCTTTCACTACGTTGAACAAAGAAAGGCACCTGGGTCGTCGCCGACCAAAGGCAACTTGGATCATCGCACAATTGAATACCGCGGGAAAAATTCCCACGCGTTACTCGCGAGAGATCGCGGATTTTCTTTTTGTGTGAAATCGACAACAATGCGCGGTACTGCGTACGAACATACGCATTTTCCGCAAGAAATTTTCCCCGGCAGATAAATCACAAGCGTAACCTCGCTCGTTATCAAACGCTTTTGCTATTTTATCGTCGTTTCGAAATATCGTCTGCATTGAAGCAGCAAGTATCGTGCGTGTTAGGACTGACCATCATTGAGACGAATGTTCGAGTTGAGCATGTAAATTGCAACATATTCAAGCTGATTGGGGAAGTATCGAAACATTTTTTAGCCTCGATTTTTCTCGCACCTGCAAAAAATCGAATTGGGCCCCCACAATTATTTAGAATTGAGAAATGTTTTTAAAAAAACATCGTCCAATAGCTGATTATTTTTGATTATCGATTATCGTGGATATATGATTTTCCCAAAAGTATCCATTATGCAGTAAAAAGAAAATTTGCCATTTTAGTCTATCCTCTTTGAATCCGCGATTAATTAATTTTTTGGTCATACTTGAAATATATTGAATATTTTAATATTTTCCTTAAAAAACATGGTTTTCATGCGAAGAGAGTAATCCACGCGCTCTTAAGGGAAGAATTGACACAATTTAAACTTGAAATGAATGAATTATTGCGGAATTGTGTAACAAAGACAGTTTCATGAAGGTTTTGTCTAAGGCAATACCTAATAATACGTAAACCGAGTAAAAACCGCTATTATCAGCGAGTCAGGGATCGCCCTTATCGACAAACATCATTGCCTGATTCTTATTATAAATTATTTTTACAAATTACCCTCAGAATTTTTTTTCAATTCTCCATTAATTGTCAAAGTTTCATTTATCTCCACTTATCAATGTCCGAGAAAGTGCTGATAAAAATTTTGAGCCAATCGCGTCGATATTTGTAAGAATAAATTTTCCAAACAAAATGGAATCATTTTTCTGCCCCAGAAAATTTTTCTTTTTACCGGAACTTCAACTGGGCCGAAGTGCATTTGTTTAAGGTACATTGTTTTTCAGTCAAGTGTTCAGCAGAAAAAATTAGGGCAAAAAGGAAACTAGCCACCCTTTTACCACATTCCACCCGATATTCCCCAAAAATTGAGTGTTTTTCAGAGAGGTCTCACGAAACACTGGATAAAAACAGACCATCGTTTCTAAATATTTACGAAATGTCGAATGGAAAAATCCATTGCGTTACCTCTAAAAGAAAATCGTACGTAGCCCTATTTTCACGGCGTTCAATAATCATAGTAAAAACTATGATTTCATCAAGATAGGAAGTAAAAAATGTTTTGAGACACTTGTTAAAACCATTTCATATTTTTATGATTTATTTTATTTCATTATTTGTTTAAATATATAGTATATGTGTCATTCCCTATCAATTCAACAACGTTTTGTCGGTGACCTTTTCGTTTTTTTTCATTTTTCAATAAGTTATTATACATGCAAAAAGTAAATTTTTAGCTCCCTATTTTAAACCATACCGAAGTTATTGATTTTTCAAAAAATATTCTTAAAATAATAATAACTTCTACTATAACCAAGATATTCTAATTTGTTAGGTCATTTTTTTTGTTTTTCAATGTACTTTTTGAAAAAAATATCGGAAATTAAGAAAAAAATTTGTTTAATGTTTTTTAAGCTGTTTTAAGCTAAAAAATTGGATTTTCTTCCGATGGGACCCCTTCGATTTTTTTCAAATGAAAATTATAAAATTCTACGTAAAAAAAACAAATTTTTGAGATTTTACCGAAGATAGGATTCAAATAACTTCTTATTAAAAAAAATTTGTTTCGATTTTTTTTTTCGTAATTTTGATCTTTCTTCCTTCCATGACTACAATTGTTGATTTCAATGATGTTAAAATAAATAATTTAACTTCGCTCACATATTTCCTTTGTAAATTATAAAAATTAACATTAAGAATTACAATGCAAGTACGTTTTGCACTTTATTCCATTTTTTTACATAAAAATTGTAATTCTTAATGTTAATCATTATAATTTACAAAAGAAATATGTGAGAGAAGTTAAATTATTTATTTTAAAATCATTGAAATCAACTTCTTCAGACAATATAGTTTTATTTGCATAATTTTTTAAGTTTTTTTACAAAATGAAATCAACTACTTATTGTAGTCATAGGAAATGAACGAAAAAAAAAAATTTCAAACAAGCTTTTATTAGTTGTCAATAAAAAATAACTGAAAAGTTAAAAATAATTTTATTCCGATTGGAAATAAGTTTTCAAATAAAAGCGTGTTACACCCTCATTTTTTTAATCTTGCTGTGAAAATGTAACAAGCTTTTATTTGAAAACTTATTTCCAATCTGAATAAATTTTTTTTCAACTTTTCAGTTATTTTTTATTAACAACTAATAAAAGCTTGTTTAAAATTTTTTTTTTTCGTTTATTTATTTTTTACTCTTTAGTATTTATGATTTTAAATAACTAGTTTGGTAATTTATATCTAGTTTCGCATAAGTTTTTGCAAAAAAATGTTTCGCGAAATGTTTTGCAACATTTTTCTGCAAAATTGGGGCAAAAAAATTTTTTTACATAATTTTTTAGAACGACACTGTTGCGCAAGATTTTCTTAGAAAAATGTTGCAAATCAATTGCCTAAAAGCATTTTGTGAACAAAATTTTATGAAACAATTTTGTTGCAAAAAATGTGCAAATTCTTGGTGATAATATTGCATTGTCATCCGATTTACATATTCATGAAAATTTTCAACTCAATCGGAAACCGGGAAGTGGGTCAAATTTAACTTGCAAGATTTGATTGCAGACAGACAGACACCGGGACAGGTGAAAGTAAAAATAAAAGCTTGTGTAAAAGATCAAAAATATGAAAAAATGAATCGAACAAAAAATTTTTTAATAAGAAGTTATTTGAATCCCATCTCTTCGATAAAATCTCAAAAATTGTTTTTTTACGTACAATTTTATAATTTTGTGTAAAAGAAAATAAAAATTTTCAGCTTAAAACGGCCAAAAAGACATTAACAAATTTTGTTTCTCCATTTTCAAAATTTTTTTCAAAAAGTACATTGAAATACAAAAAAAAATGACCACTTAGCAAATTAGAACATCTCGGTTATTGGAGAAGTTATGATTATTTTAAGAATATGTTTTCAAAAATCAATGACTTCGAGATAGAGCTAAAACTTTACATGGATACTTTTTTTTGCATGTATAATAACATATTAAAAAATTTAAAAAATCGAAGGATGTCACCGACAAAACGTCGTTGAGTTGACAAGGAATGACTCGTATATACCTAATATTTAATTTTATTAAATATTAAATATTTCTTACAAAATATATAATAATTTATACATATATGTGTGTATCCAAATCTGCTCTGTGACAGCGCGCGGCGCCGGAATAAATACGGGCATAGATGGCGCGCCGTTGCTTCATTCCCCTCTCGCTGATGTTGCTGGTTTAATACCGCTACTGCTATTTCTCTCGTGGCCTGTTTTCTCTCGTGGCCTCAGCGCGTTACACACAGAGCTTTATTTGAATTTGCCGCTGATTGCCGTGGGTGGAGAATCTCGATTTCTCGTCTCTCCCCCCCTCTCTCTCTTTCCCTCTCTCATAGTGTGAATATACCATCTTTCTGTCTCTCTCTTTCTACTCGAAGCGACTCTTGCGCCACCGTCAAGCTTTCGACAGTCTTGAGTGATGCGTTCACGCAGTGACGTCACGAAAACAGGAGAGAATCCTGTCGGCAATGGTTTCACTCAATGCCCATCCGTTCGTCCACGATCTTACTTCTCTCTTCGGACGAGATTTTGGATGAATTGATGATATTAGAAAAAAATCATTGGTGGCCAAAAATCGATAATTTCGAAAAAATCCTTAATTTATTATCAATTGATTTTTAAAAAAGGGGGGAGGGATTTTAATTATTGAATTATTGTGATATTAATATTATTATTGTAATTATTGTCATATAAATTATTTTAATTATTTTATAGCACGAGAATTCGCGATTAATTTTTTCCATTTTATTTCGTCCAAATTGATTGAAAATAAAAATTCAAAAAAAATTAATAGAGTAATATAAACGCTTCTAAGATTTGGTAACAATGTTGTCCCTTGAAAGTTATTATTTAATATTTTTCCGAGGAAAAACAATGAAATTTTGACAATGAAGGAAGGATGAGAGATTCATAGTCTCAAATTTTTGTCGCTATATCGACGAATTGGCGGGAAATTATCGACCACTGGAAAAAGTACGGAAAGATTCCACCAGAGGTCCCTCGAATCCCCACTCAAGTGTCTGGCGGGGAATTTATACGCGACTTAAGAGCCCAAAGTCGCGGGAATTGAAATTTTTTCCCAAGAAATGTTCAAATTTTATAAGATTCAAATCCCTCAAAAATTTGGTGACAAATTCGACACTAATCTTGTCACCCCGTCAGTTAAAAAAAATTCAACAAAGAAAATTTAAACAGCTTTTCAAGTCTTTAGAATTCCAGTCTAAAATTTCTCTGGATAGAAAAAAAATGATTTCGGCCATTTTTTTAAATTTTGGTATCAAAAAATTATTTTTCGTTCAGATTAGGGATGTTTGATTTCGATTCGATTCTTTAATAGATCGATTCTTTACTTTTCGATCTTTAGGTGAATCGATTCTTGACCTTAAAAATCGAAAAATCGATTTTTCATTAAATTCATTATTTATTCAAGATTGCCAATTAAATCAAGATTGACCAAAGTCTATGAAACATCATCAAGGTTAAAAAAAAAGTATTTGAAAATGTGAAAACGTGAAAAGAGTAAAAGAAAAATTGAAAATTAAAATATTGAAAACATAATCCAACGAAAAAAATTATCGAAAGTAAAAATATAAAAAATATTGTAAAACAATAGAAACTCATGTAATAGAAAAACAGTCTGATTTGTTAAATATATTCATAATATTTTTAAGAATATATTAAAAAGTGCAAATTTGTAAAAGAATCAATGTTTAGCCAGAATGAAAACTTTATATTTGTTATTTTGTATTGATCATTTTGTATTAAAAATAAATTAATCCAATTTAATCATTTTCCATAGCAATAACTTAATAAACACTTGCGTAAGCTTTTGTTAGCGATTAACTTTTTTTACGATTTTTTAAAATCGATTCTTTGGATTCGATTTTTCATGAAAATCAATTTGCGTACTTCGATTCAGAATCGATTGGAGAATCGATTCTTTCCAAAGAATCAAACATCCCTTCGGATCAACTTTTGATTGAAGAATTGAAATTGTACGATTACGATGGATTTAAAATTAAAATTTAATTAAACATTTCAAATTTTGGGGGAAATTGACTTGGTCGTTGACGAACTATTTTGTCGAGCCGATTGATTAGCTTTTCAAAAATTCCCCGCGCAAATTGCTCTATATATGGATTTGATATATATGGGGCGTTTCAATTCAAATTCAAAGTTTAAAACTCAAAAAACTTATTCAAAAACACGTCGAATATATATTTTTTTTTCTGACAAGGCCACAAGAAGGAAAAATTTTGGGGGAAAAAACACTCAATTTGGACCATTATTAAAGAAGTTATTACCAAAAACCCGAAAAAGAGCGGTTTAAAAAAAAAATTTAATATCTTGTGAACGGGTAATCAGAAAAATCTTAAAATTTAACAGGAAGGGTTTTTTGACGGGTACTAAAAAATATAAAAAATTTGAGGAAATAAAAAAAAAAAGTTTTTTCAAACTGTCCGATTTGGGATGGAACGCCCCATATATGTATGGACTCTCCCTACTCTCGGATCGATGACGCTCGGTAAACACGTACATTAGTGGCGATAGAGACCAAAATATCTCTCGCTCGCGTCTCCGAGTCTAACACAAAGTTTCCCGCCATTCAAATGAATAAGAATGAAAGATTGTCGAAAAATTCGTTGAATTATTTATAAATCGATTATCGAGTGTTGCACAATGGTAAAAAAATTATCATGTCACTTATAGAATCATTGATACCCAAAATAGAATTATTGATACCCCAAAAAAAGATTTGCAATCGATCGATCTAAAAATTCAAAAATCTTTGAAGCTTCTATATTTTTAGAGTTTGTAGAGAAAAAAATTAGAATAAAAGGGAATGATTTTTGAAGATTTTTTTTCTCCGCTCCATTATAACGAAACTGTTTGAAACTTTTTGGGTGTTTTGTTACATATTTTGACTTCACAGACAAATTTTATCATCATCGTAAAATCTATTTCAGGACCGGAAAATAATTGACAAGATTCAATTTATTGAAGATAGGAAAAAAAATGTAACCTTATTGTCTTTCAACTTTCTGGAATTTCTGGGGAATCAGCAAATATTTTTATCGAAAAGCAGAGAATTTTTACGTGAGACACTATTTTTTTCTAATTTCTGAAATTACTTCTACTTTATGTAAAAAATTATTTTTCATTGCTCAAAAAGTCTAAAAATGATTTTTCAAAAAACTTATTCTCTTAACTCGTACATAAATTTATTCTGAATACCGAAAAATCAGACGTACAATCAAGAGCAATCGATAATCGATACCCCGACGATTACGGAAATATCCAATGTGCTACATTTTTTTTTGCTGAATTAATTCACCTCAAAAAAATCAATACAGCCGTGTAAATATTTTACATTTATTCTAACGCTTATTTCAGATTTTTTTCACTGTTCATGATTATTTTTATTCGTGATTTTTATTTTTTTTCGTTTATCTATTCCTCCCATTTCAAGTGAGAAAAATCTTTACTCATTATTTTGCTCGAAATTCTGATTATCCTTCTTGCCTCACTTTCCAGCTAACGGTTTTGATCCTACTCTCATTTTCACCTTGTCCCGTAATATTTTCGAATTTTACCACTCATACTCAAGTGATTTTTCTTAATATCAGCCTGGAATTAACTGTGATAAAAAAATTTTTTTTTTTAATTTTAAACAAACTCCTGGCATCATAATTATTGTTTAGCGAGATTTTGAATTTTTTTTATCAATAATTAAATGTTTCAATTATTGTTCAAATTTTTATTTCAATTCTTTAATTGTTATAATAATTCTAATTTTTTTTAGCAGCAAGTGAAAAACGTGGTACAATTAAAAAGTCTTGTCAATTCAAAAAAATGATGAAGAAGCAAACTGCAAATTCTAATCAGTATTCATTAGTTTGAAATGTTTTTTTTTATTGCTTTCATTATTTTTTATTTTTCAGTAAAAAACTTTAACAAGATTCATTTTTTTAATTTCCTTATTATCAATCATTTTAAATAATTAAAATATTCTCTCCAATTTTAATATCAAGTTGTTGAATCTCGAAAATTATAACTTTGACAAACGTTTTGTTTTTGAATTTGCAAATTTCATGAAATTTGAACCCCTTAAGCAATTATTTTAAAATTCGATGCCAGCCTCTTCGTCGCTGAGTGGATTTGCACCAAAAAACAAGCGGCGAAAAATAAGGAGTCTGATGAGAACATTTTTTTTCATCAGCTTTCTTTATGATGCAAAAATATTGAATATGTAAAATATTGAATTTGTAAAAAATAAACTCGTAGAAACATTCTCAATTCACCGATTTAGATACATATGGGGCATTCCACGTCAATGGACCCCCTCGGATTTTGATGTCCAATGAATTGTGGATTTCGATTGGCTCAAAATATGACCTCAAATTTTTAGAAATTTTTATTTCATTTTTTAGGGGTTGCCCGAGCGAAAAATCATTAAATTGAGGGAAAACAAAGGGGGGCCTTTTTCAAATTATTGAATTTTTTTTCAAAGAAACTAGGGCCCAAAACAGAAATTTTCGTCATAGTTCGATAATGGGACAAATATAATTACTATTTTTTTTTTTAATTATAATTACTATTTTTAACATTTTTTAAATATTTATCTGGTTTTTTCAAGGTCGTCGAGGCTAATAAATTTTCGAAAAAAGTTGTCGTTTCACTCTTAAACCAAGAAAAAAAATGAAGAAAATATTTTTGTCGTTGTTATTCTCACTACAAGAAGCAATTAAAATAAAAAACTATAAAAATAAATTAATTAAAATACAAAGAAAAATAGTAATTATTTTTCAATAAACGTATAACTTGTAATTTAGATCAAATAATTACTCAATAACCAAGTAATTAAAATTTTGCTCTTATAAATTGCTGATTTTTTTTTAAATTAGGTAATTGTTCCTTCTAATTATTAATTATCCAAGTAATTAAATACTGAAGTACTCTAATTACTAATTTTTCAAAAAATTATTTACTTATTCTTTGCAATTATTAATTATTTGATAATGCATATTTATGCTTGTAAATTTGTTTAGTGAAGTTAAGCAGGACCCCTGATAGCCAATGTTGTATTATAAAAAATTGGTCATCCGTAGCTTGGAATCAATTTGACACCAAGTTTACGATAAGTTTTTAGTGAGCAATATTTGGATACAAGTTGATCGAAATCTACGGCCGGTAATTGAATACAGGACGTAGGCAAACTTGTACAGAAAATATACTCCAACTTTTGTACAAGTTCACTCCAATAACATCTACAAATATTTGTAGTCAAGTTGTGCTTAAATTGTAAAGGAATTTATAATTAATTAGTAATTTATATATCTAAATTATTAATTATTCAAATAAATGGTAATTGAAATAGTTCAATTACTAATTACTTGAATAATTAGTAATTTAGATATATACATTACTAATTATTCAAATAATCAATAATTTACATAATTCAATTATAAATTGTTCTAATAATTAGTAAATAAAATAATTCAATTACTAATTAATTTAACGACAAGTATTTTAAAGAATACGATTACTAATTTTTCTAATAATGAATAATTCAAAGAATACACATATTCAATATCCAAATAATTCGTAGTATTGGTCTTTAAGTTACTGATTATCGAAATACCTAAAAAAATAATCGATGATAATATTAATTTTGTAAATAACGATTGAGTAAAAATCTAAAAAAAAATTTTTGCCGATCACTGCAGATATATATAGTTGAATAAATAAAATTTTTGCTCGGTCGAAAAAAAAAAATAGATCAGATCACCGCGAGGTAAAGTAATTATATTAATTTTCTCTGTATGAAAAGAATTCATGAATTTCGAATAAGCTTGAGAGCGACGGTCACGCAGACGCCAGAGTTATCGGCAGTCGCGATTGAAGTTGACCTTTGAGCGAGTACGCTCGAGGATTTGAAAAAAAATTTTATTACGTTCGCTCGGAGCTCAAAATTACGAGAGCGACTGGACTATTGACAGTGTAGAAAAAACATTCAATAAAAATAACTTACATTCTACGCGAAGAGACGTTTAAATGATTCAATGAAAATTGCCACGACATTCGCGATAAATCATCGTATCGCAATAGCATTCCATTGCTTCTAATTTTACATCTCAGTTCAATATTTTTCGAAGCAAAGATTTTACTCCTTTTTCCGAGCGTTTTGAAGGCACTCTTAACGCCATCTTTCGAACATACGTTGAATCTCGACTGAGAATTCGTAAAAATTTCTCAGATCGATTGTGGTCGATAAAGCAGACTCTAAAGATATATTTTCAGTCGATAAGGAAGATAGTGATATATCGACAACCAATAAAGTTATTATTTTTCAAGAATTTTATAGAAATTTCCGAATTTGATGTCCACAAACGATATTTTCCAAATTCAAAATCAACAATCGTTGTCATCAAAGACATTTGGGCAAAAAATTGTATCTTCATAATTACAGGATGACAAGAGTTACGCCGCGGAAGAATTTTTTTTCAAATTGTCGCATAGTGCATTAAAGCTCTATATTTTGTTTAATTTCCAAATCTGAGTCGTTGCAACAATTTTTTCCATATTTAAAAAAACTTGAAGGTTGTAATTTTTTAATCTTAAATTATCTGTATTCATCCTGAAATGTTACGCGTCATTCGTCAGTTTTCAAAGTGCTACTCTCATAGAAATTTATTTCCATGTTCCAAAAGGAAAACAAAAATTTCATCAGATTTTTGGGCCCTGGAAAATCATTTGATTTTCACACGCTTAAAATTTGCAATATTCAAGAAAGTTCTTGCAAAAAACTGTGCAATTTACTTTTCTTAGATGGTGTAACGGTAGTATTCATGATCCCCTTCAATTTCAATAAATTCAATTTCCGGGGTTTCACTAGCGGCGTCGAAGTTTTCAGACTTAAGCTACTTTTGGAATTGGAAATCAGGGGAGTTTCTTTTTGTCGAACAGTTTTGTCGCTCCGCGGAGTCGGACATCCACTGATATTCAAACCAGCTGTTCTGTCTTTGGTACGTTTTTTTCTCTTTTTCGAAGAAATTGTCAATGGCGGAGTATCGGAAATATTGGGTTTCGGAATTTTTCGTCGTTTCGGTTTGTTCAGGGGTAAGAAAGTTTTTGTCCTACAAACTTTGCAAATTCTGACAATTTTGTTGTTTCGGTTTTTGTCGCATTTGCTCAGAAAGGTTCGCAGATATCTTGGAAAACGTCGATCGCTATTGCGCCAAGAGGAAATGAGATTTTCCATTCGCTTCGACGGTCGTTTGCCGGAGGAAATTCTCGTTTTGTGGCTGTTCCGTGTCCAGGATATCCCACAATTTGGACACATCGCCGATGGACCAAAATTTTTGTTCGGCAATTCCACCCTGTCGCTCAATTCCCTGCAGCATTTTCTTTGGGCGAGAAGAAAAAAAAAACAATGAAATGAGAATAAATGTTTACGTTACTCCGGACGTTGCTGCCTTCGCGAATTGATTTCTCCAATTCGCCGCCTATTTTCTGCCATCTTACACGTAGTGCGTCAGCAACTTGGAGACTTCCGGATTCTGGCTCTTCTCGAGGAATTTCGATACGTTCCAAAGATGCACGATCCTTTTCATCGTTTTACGGAGACTTTTCTTATCGCTGAGAATATTCGCCGTCGAGATTTTTCACTGAATTACGATTAAAAAAGCAAAACTGAGAAACTAACCTAAAAATGCGCGAACAAAGAGACCTCACGAGAGGAAACAATTTTCCGGAAGGGAAGGGACTGAAGGGAGGTTCCCTGTTCAGCCGCTTTTGCTCTATGGCGCTGAAGTCGTGTTCTGTTTTGTTGTCCAGATCGAGGAATCGTCACGAGAGGAAAATCTTCGAGATATTCGGAAAATGAAAATCGCACAAAGCTTGACGAAAAAGTCGTAATCGATGATGAATGGAAGAAATAAAAATGTAAATGCGAAAACGTCAAGAAAATGAGTTCTTTACGGACCCATGACTATCGTCAAGTGGCGCCGCCACGCGTCAAAATCGTGGAACTTCGAGCAGAGACATCCGTCGATAAGTAGAGCCCACGATTCTCGTTATCGAACGTTTCTCTCTCGCACTTTCATAACCTCAGCTTCCCCAATTTTGAATTTTCGCCGACTGCAAAAGTGCTTCAGGCAACTAAACTTGACACAACGCTTGAGTATTTCGCAATACAACAATTGAACCGATGATCATAAATCGTGAAACGATTATACGCAGTTGTGACACGTGCGACAAGCTCGTTGGAAGGAAGAAAAGAGAAGATAAAAAAAACAATATCCCGGCTACGATAAGTTATTGATTGAAATTGGCGTGACGTCATCAAGGATCACGCCACAATCCCCACTCTCGTTGCGCCGCGATCTCATTGGTCCAGGTGGAAACGCGGCTCGTGAAGCATATATATACATAAATACAAACTATATATACGTATAAAATCGTCGTTGGAGTCCAAAGTCCGATTTTCACGGATAATAAACGGAGTTGATCATTAGCAACAATCATTGAGATCGAGATTCATATCTGTCCCTCGAAATGCACGATTTTATCCCTCGAGAGGTCGTTTGAAATAAAGAATAGACCATTTAACAATCGTTCAACGCATAGTTTTTCATGATCTCACGAGAGGCCTGAAAAATCAGTGTAATTTCTTCTCAGAGAGTATACATTTGAAATCCTCGTCATATATATATGTATAAATATAACCTATGTACGGGCAAGCGAGAACTCGATGATTTTTCTGAACCCTCATCGCTGTCAATTAATGCAATTGAGCGATTTTCCCACGCTCTGAGCGGAAATGCGATGAGAATTAAAGCTCGGACGGATCGTTTGGAAAAGTATAGTTTTTCCACAAGCGAGAGGTCCTTGAAATGTTCTCCTTCGCGCCATAAATCTCTCGGGCGGTATTATGTATGTAGTATATACTATACATAATACGTAGTTTTGTCTGCCTCACGATATATGTATATGTTGTTCCAGAGTCGATGTTTCAAGCGTTGTGGAAAAAAAAGAGATATGGGGAAGGGTCTCTCGCGTCGCTCTTTTCCCCGTCGCTATCCCGCTCCTTCCTTCTCGCTCGCTCTCTCTCGCACACGCGCGTTTATCTCGGGCGTAGGAGAAAAAGAGACAGCTGACATTGTCAGCGTTGGTAAGACTCCGGCACGTTGCGCGTCAGTCGACACGGTGAACTTTAAGGCGTAGGACGTGATATTTTTTCCATGTCGCATGAAAACAATAATAAAAATTGAAAAATATACCAAATAAACAACACGGTTGCGATAACTTGGCAAAATTTCGCGTTTGGCGTTCCGATCGTGCGACGAAAATACGAATTATCGCCGGAAACGAGAGAGAGGTTATGAGAATCCTCTGAATTCGAGGATTTTGCTCTCGCCCTCTCCCATTTTCTCTACGGTGGAAATTTATTCGAAGCCGCGGAAATACATTCGAAGGATTCGCATGGGATAAAATATTTTTGGAACGTTGAAGGCGCTGAGCGCTTTGTGTTACGAGGATTATTGAAAAATCTGTCCTGGAGAAAAAGGAGCGAGCAAGAGCGTTGGGGTGGGGGGGATTAAAACGAGGTAAGTGGAATATTTTCCAGTCTGGTAAAACACGTGGTTTTTCATCTCTTTTTCAATTGTAACTCATCGATAGTCCTGTTTTCATCGAGGATCGAAAAAATCGCGTGTTTTTCAACGTCCTCGTGCATTTTTTTTTCTCTCGTCGCTAGTTTTGAGGCCGAGAATAAATAAAAAAAAATTGAGAATCCTCGCTGCCTTTTTTTTCTTAGTGCCTTTGTATCGCTCTTTGAGTTAGCGTCTTCACCGGCGTCATCAGGATGTCGCCACAAAGGACTTTTTCGATCATTTTGAGAAATAAAATTTTTCGTGAGATTTTTTGCGACGGTGTCGTAAAAATTTACGAAAATCACGAGAAATCGGGAACATTGGGATTTATGGGTGTGATTCCATGAGGCAAGATCCTTGGGATTGTTGCAACTTTCGCATTTTTGACCCTATCGAGCTAAAATTTTTTGCACAAGTGCATCAATTCACGAAAATGATTTCTGTCAAATTTAAAAATAATTGCTTAAGGGGTTTACTTTTTAAAAAATAAGAACTTTTTAAACATTATTATTGCTGTATCTGTTACAACGATCCAGCTGTTACAAATTTTTTTGGGGGTTTGATTGAAAAAAAAATTGAAATTGTTTTGATCACTTTGATTTTCTAGATGTTGATGTCAAATTTTTTATTTAAAGTCGGCATTTAAAAATTAGCTTGTAAAATTAGATTGTAAAGTTGGCTTGTGAAAAAATATTTTAAATGCTGTAATTTTTGGAATTTTTAAACTACCGAGTTGAAATTTTTTTCAGAACTAAACTAAACGACAAGGATTTATAATTAAATTATAAAGAATCCCTTAAGGGCTTTATATTTTACAAAAATTTTGAAATATTAAATAAAAATGCTTGCAAACATTTTAATTTTTGGAAATTGGAAACGAATTGTTCTGAAAAATGAAAAAAATTCACATAATTATTATTCTTTTACTGCTTTCCTCATACGAATTTCTGATTTGTTTTTTCATCTCTTTGAAGTAAAAAGTCGACTTCTTTGACCGCTTGTTCTAAGAGTCACAAACACGCGTCGTTGAATATTGTTTACAATATTGCCGAACGAAATTTTGCATGCTGATAAAAACGTCACAGACGTCACAAGTGTCTAAAAGTCAAGGTGAGAATTCACTTTCAAGACATAAATCTTCAAAAAGAATATCTGACAATGAAATATACGGAGAAATTAATTTTTTATTATTTTAAAAATTATAAAAACATGGAAATAATTCTCTAAAATTTTTAAAAGTTCAAATCTAGAGCATAAATTCTATAAAAATAGAATTTAATAATAATATTTATAGAGAAATAAATATTTTAACATCGGAAAAATTACAATAGCAGAGAGAATATTCTTTTAAAAAAATAAAAATTTAATTTAAATTCTTTAAAAGCAATATTTGACTTTAAAACATTCTGAGACGTTTACATTTATCATAAAAGTAAAAAATGAATTAGATAAATAAATAAATCTAATGAGTCGACTTTCAAGACATAAATGCTTTTAAAAAAAATATATATGTAAAAATTAACATTTCATTACAAGAATTAAAAAAGCATAGATTCCCTAAAATTGAAAAATTTCAATTTTAGGAAAAGTTGGAAAAAAAATTTCACCATACTCATCGTCGAGGAAAATATAGAAAAAATATATATGTATGTAAAAATTGACATTTCATCGAAAAAATTAAAAAATCATAGATTATTCCCTAAAATTGAAAAAATTCAATTTTAGGAAAAGTTGGAAAAAAAATTTTATCATACTCATGAGTCGAGGAAAGAAGGAAGAAAAGATTATGATTTTGGGGTTCAAAGATCCGAAGTTCCGTCGCCTCAAAAGCGAGCTTATATCGTCGGGAGGAGCGAGAGAGGGAGAGAAAGAGAGAGAGCGAGAGAGGAGAGAGAGAGAGAGAGAGAGAGAGAGAGAGAGAGAGAGAGAGAGAGAGAGAGAGAGAGAGAGAGAGAGAGAGAGAGAGAGAGAGAGAGTCTGTGCCCACACGTAACGCAACGTAATTGGTGAATCGCCGGAGATACGGAGTTTAGTAGTCGTTCCTCTATCCGGGAGTAACACGCGTTTATATACATAGTAAAGAGGAAGATGGAAATAGAAAGAGAGGGAGGGAGAGAGACAGAGTCTCGGCCTCGCTTCTATATTATCACAAACCGTCTATAACCTCGTCTATCTGCCGTATAAACGAGATCGAAAAAAAACTGCTGTTTATGCAGCATATTGAAACATTTTCCTTCATATTCGTCGCTGGTTGAACGATTTTCCTGCCATTACTCTCATCAGCTGACTGCCCATCCTTAACATATATCATAGATATATACATATATATATATTAGACTGATCGAAAGAATGGACTATTTTTTTATTTTAGAAATAACCTACTAAATACTTCCGGGTAGGTGAAAAAAGATGCCTGTTAAAAGCAGAGCCTTTAATAAAAATATTCAGGTACGGCTTATCGCGAATTTCTATTTCCCATTAAATAACACAGGAACAAAAATTTTCATACTTTGAAATTTTGTACCTCGGCCTCAAGTCAATGTACCGAATCGAACGATAAATGGTCTCTTGTTTTCAACAGGCATCTTTTTCCCCCGAAAGTATTCAATAGGTTATTTCGAAAAACTAAAAATAGTCGCTTTTTTCGAATCAGTCTAATATACAGGGTGTCCCATTTTTAATCTTAGTTGATTTGTCTCGAAAAATACTGCTCCAATCAAAAATTGAGCGGAATAAAACTTTTAGGGTTCAAAGGGGGACGTTGAAAAAAAAATTTTTTTTAGTCCAAAACTTAAAATGGCTGACATATTTTTTCAAAATGGGAACATGATTTTTTTTGTTCACTAAACAAATTTTCAGATCAAAACTAACAACTTTTGTAGGAATGGGACACATTCTAATCTTACAGTTGATTTATCTCGAAACATACAGCTCCCATCAAAAATTGTGTACAATAAAACTTTTAGGATTCAAAGAGGGACGTTTAAGAAAAAAATGTTTGTCGGTCCAAAATTCAAAATGGCGGTGTTAAGATGGCCAACGGGTTTAAAAAAAAATGAAAACATGTTTTTTTTCACCAAAAAATTTTCTAGGTCAAAACGAACAACTTTTATAGGAACATTTTTTTGATGCAGTCCATAATAGATCACCATTTTTAATTAGTCGACTTCAAACGACTCGTCGTTATCCTGGATAACACTAGAATAGCCAAAAATGGTCATCTAATTAATAAAACTGTATAAAAAAAATGTTCCTACAAAAGTTGTTAGTTTTGACCTGACAAATTTCTTAGTCAAAAGAAAAAATCATGTTTCCATTAAAAAAAAAATGTCAGCTATCTTAATGCCGCCATTTTGAATTTTGGACCGAATTTTTTTTTAACGTCCCCCTTTTAACCCTAAAAGTTTCATTCCACTCAATTTTTGATCGGAGGAGTATTTTTCGAGATAAATCAACTGTAAGATTAAAATGGGACACCCTGTATATTTACATATGTGTGTGTGCTACATATATCGGGAAAAAACGTGAAAGAATCGAGCGATATGCCCGAGCAACAGTACCGCCAGGTACGTGACCCCCTTTGCCCACCTACATAGAAGTTTTTTTTTCATTTTTTCTCTCTTTAAAACGGCCGTACTCCAGCGATGAAAGACGTGTAATCAGGGTCACTAAGAATATCGGGGAGGGAGGAAGCGCTTTGTTTGAAAAAAAAACGTGTGCATTCGTCGGAACTCTAATTTTTGTCATTGTTGCGGGGTAATGAGGGTCACTCGATTTAGATCGTTTTAACGTATCGAGAAATGAAAGATTTTTTTTTAAATAATATTTAAATGGATAATTGTAAACATCTTTTTTTTGTTGTGTTTAAGGGAAGTACGTGGATAAAAAAAAATTATTTGCATTCTTTCGGCACGCTCGTGGAAGATTTGTGGAGAAATTGTTCACATTTTTTTCAACCATTTTTGCGGGGCAATGAGGGTCACTCGATTTAGATCGTTCTATGTGGCATATGGGTTACTTTTAGCTTGGAAATTTATTACGTACGATTATTATGGAACACGCAATGTTGAATAACCGACTAAAATAAATCTAGTGACACAATTTTCAATTATGAAATATATATATTTCTTTCCATATAAATTCTTGAATGATCAGATTTTCATTTCCAATATAGTGAAAACGATGTTTGTCAACATTTGGGATCTCACAAACGTGAAGAACCAACACTGAAGGGAAAATAATAATTTTTGTAATCGCTCATTTCTCGAATGACGATCTGCAACATTGCGTATAACAATTATTCCGTAATAATTTCGATCATAGTTTGACAAGAAGCGGTCAAACCAAAAGTTAAATAACAAAGTCAAATATTTTAATTAATTTTCACGAATGTAAAAAAAAAATATCTTTTCCCCGATTATTATTATTTTTGCCAAAAATTAAATAACACCGCAAATCTTGAACCCAGAAGATTATTCGAAATGCTTTTTCGGTTGTGCAGACTGATATTCAGATCCTTGGAGCCAATAATTTGGACGAATCTTGGTATTTAAACAATTTTCTATATTCGTTCATCGGTGACCCTCGTTACCCCGACTTTCCGCGAAGCTGTTCGCCGTCTGTACGTCCCGCGAGTCTGTGCGAGGCTGGATGGTAAATTACGACAGAGGCGTATATTCAGGGACGTCTCGTTCTCAAATTGTTTCCCTAGCCTTAGATTTTTCCCCCCAATTATGATCATTCGCGATTCGAAAAAAATAATTAATTCCAATCCCTCTTATTTCAAGCGCGACCAGATTCGAAAATTGAAAAACACATTGAATTCATAAATGTGGGAAAGGAAATTTACATTCATAATTATACGAAATTGATTTAAAAAATTTAACATCTAACGATAACAACAATAATAATAATAATTTTTCCTTACTTTTTCTCATTAATCAATTTTTTTACGATAAAAACGTTGCGTTATTTGAAATCAGCGATCATTTCTCATCAAAATATGTTTTTAAATTAGAAATATATTTTTTTTAATTCTTAATTTCTTATGAATTTTCATCAAATTATTTGTTTCTCCTTGTTTTTACTCATAAATGATTTTATTCCCAACAAAATATAGTCTAATAATAATTTTAAATATTATATATAATAATAGAATAATAATAATAATAATAATAATAATAATAATCGAAGGAAAAAAGCAAAGAATTAACCCTTTTATCGCGGAGCCCAAAAAATCTTTGGATAAATATGATAATCAGCAAAATAATTAATAAATTTAAAAAAAAAATTTTTTTTTTTAAACCTCGTGAACTACGATAATCGATTAGCATTCGACAAATTGCGCAACCTTATCGGTCACTCAATTATCCGGAGTCACGACGATTCGATTAAACAATTATCAACTCGCCGCGATGAAAAATGCAAATGTAAGCAAATCTCTCTACGTCGCGTAACAATACCGTTCCCAAACCCACAATGACACATGTTTGTGTTCGATTGAATTTTAATCGAACAATTCGCCTTTCATAAATAAAACAAAATGAACGAGCCTATTCTTTCTTTTTTTTCAACGACGTTCAGGAACTCTGAGGGAATTTCAAGAGAATCGAAAGAGTTCAGAGTCTCGCGACGGTTTTATATATAGTTTGAGGAGTGAGGGGGAAAAGATAAAAAAAAATATATTGTCCGACAGCCGCAGTTGCAAACGGGAGAATGTGTCCGATGTTCCTCGCCGTTTGCTACTCGAGAAGACGAAGACGCGGCTTTTTCAATCTCCGCGACTACAAACGACCAGCATCACGCGGTTTTCCCCTCGTCTCTCTCTCTCTCCCTTGCATGTGTATGTACATAAATGTATGGGTCATTCCGCATAAAAAAATCAGAATGGTCGATTTCGCGTGGAATGTCCCATACATTGATACACAAGCATATGCAAGGGCATTAAGCATCAAAAATAAATTAAAAAATTGCAAAATGTTGTCACGAGCGATAAAGAATCGATTTAAATAAGAATGACCCATGTATAACTACATATATTTATAGAAAATATACCTAAAAATGATCAAAACACTCATAATTTTCTCCATATCTCGCCAGGATAGGTAAAAGTTTAATAAAAATAATCAGAAGGGGCAATTTCGCGTAGAATGACCCATATAGAGATACTTATTAAGACAACATACGTCAAAAATAGAAAAAAAACCTCAAAATTGTATCCATATCTCGCCGGAATAAAAAAAAAAGTTAGATAACAAAAATCAGAAGGGTCGATTTCGAGTGGAATGACCCATAAATTGAAGCACAAGCCTATGCAGGAACACTAACGTTAAAAATAAATAGAAAAATTTCAAATTTATGTCACCAGTGATAAGGTATCGATTTAAATGAGAATGACCCATGTATACTTATTTAGACAACATACGTCAAAATTAGAAAAAAACCTCAAAATTTTATCCATATCTCGCCGGAATAAAACAAAAAGTTAGATAAAAAATCAGAAGGGTCGATTTCGAGTGGAATGACCCATACATTAATGCACAAGCCTATGCAGGAACACTAATGTCAAAAATAAATAGAAAAATTTCAAAATTTTGTCATCAGTGATAAGGAATCGATTTAAATGAGAATGACCCATATATTCTTATTTAGACAACATAGTTCAAAATTAGAAAAAAAACCTCAAAATTTTATCCATATCTCGTCGGAATAAAAAAAAAGTTTGATTAAAAAATCAGAAAGGTCGATTTGGAGTGGAATGACCCATACATTGATGCACAAGTAACCGTTTTTTCGGAAGTTCAGCCTTAACTATATCCCCGAGGACAAAATTGAAACTACATGGCCATTATAGCGGAAGAGGGTTAATATTCCGCCACAATAGGAACACGATTGTGTTTTTTTTTTTGTATTTTCTCTGACGATGAATGAGATTGGGAGAGCGTAAAAACGCCTAAAAACGTTTGGAAGACTGCGTTTATATACGGGGCATTTGAATTCAATTGCAAGCAATTTTCAACGCGGGTTCTATCAGTTTGAAAATATATATATCATTTTTCCCTAAAGTTGTAATCGTAATGAGCAAATACGGCATTTAGAATTAGAAAAAAATGCTATCAGGAGTTTTTTTAATTTTTTTTTGTTATCGACAAAAAACCTCCAATAGATTTAGAATGAGATATTTTCAAGATATGAGAAACTTGCGATAATTGACTTTGAAAAAAAAAAAACATGTTCAACGTATTGGCTTTAAAACTCAATCGAAAGAAATTTTTGATGAGAAAGGAAATGGACGACTGATATTACAGAAGAAGATACAGAATAAAGAAGGATTTTTGAAAAATAGTAAAAATTCACAGTAATATAATTTTCCGTAAAATCGTATCTCGCCTACAAAATTAATGAAAACGATAACAACAAACTTGAAGTGAAATGTGAAAAATGTTGAAAAGTAGTTGTGGAAATTGCACGAAAAATGCGAATGAGTGATAAAATATGCGCTTGACACTCACTCTTTCGATGCGATGTTCTCTCAATCGATGTGCAAACCTCAGAGATCCCTACCCGAAAGCAGACTGAGGATATTACAGCAATGATTGATCGATGATTTGGCTTCAGTGGGCTGAATGTTCATCCTCGTGAAATTTTGACCGGAAGTGCAGCCTCGAACCGCACGCACATTTTTCGGCACACACTTCACTTCGCGTTTATTATTTTTACCGATTAATGTAGAAACCGGATGCAACGAAAATTTAAAACGAGTGTATTATTTTATACCGGAGATGCGATTTTTTTTCCGACAATATTTGTCGATCGAAAAACCGACGAGAGAAATGAGAAAGGGGCTTGAAAAATCATATTCTGTGATTTTCTAATTTGACGTCTCATCTTTATACACCATAATCGATTTTGAATGTAAGAGATTTTTATTTTTAATTAATTCAAGAGATTTCAAATTTTTATTAAATTTAAAAAAATTTTTTATTTTTATCTGACTTGAGAGATTTCTAATTTTCATGTAATTAAAAAGATTTTGAATCTTTATTTAATTTTAGAAAATTTGAATTTTCATTTAATCAAAAAAGTTTTGGATTTTTCTCAAGTTCAGAGAGTTTGAATTTCCATTCGATTAAAAAGATTTTGAAACTTTATTTAATTCAATAAATTTTGGATTGTCATTGAATTGAAAATATTTAGCCCAAAAGATTTTTATCACCTAGCCCTTAATACGCGTAAAGAAATAAAAATGCCGTATACAGTGAATTTACCTCGCGATGGACTTAGAAACAAATAAAAAACTACTTTTCCGGGAAACAACCGCCGGTACGGTAGCGCGAAACGCGAAAGAACGGAGAAAAAAAACGACGAGGGGAAAAAAAAATCTCACGAGGCGCGCGCGACGCAACATATGCATATATTCTACGCAGTAAACCCTACCCAATATTTAACTCTCGATGTTTTTCGTTTATCGCAATATCTCATCGTTAACAGTGGCTCACGTACAAGGATCACGCGCCATAGGAAAAAAAAATATTTTTCACTCACCGCTCGCCATGTTTTCGTTCCTCCTCGAACGAGCGACGCGAAAATGGCGGGCAGACCAAGCAAACTCGCAAAAAACCTCATCGACTCGCAACGCCGACGATTCATCGACGAATAATTCTCTCGAAGCACCAAACGCTGCCCCACAAACATTTTCACCGCTAATTTGAAACACACGGGGCTCAAGAATTAGCGAAAAACAATTAATTTACCGAGACGCGACCAACAGGTACGTTGTTATCGAAGGGGATCCACGGACGCGACTACGCGAGTGATCGAGAGCGCGAGCGTGGGGGTAGCGGCCGGAGAGGGAAACAGGGAGAGAGAGAAAAGGCGACTCGCGAAACGCGCGCCCGATGCGAATGGGTGAGAGAGAGAGAGCGAACTATCGAAAACACGACGAATCTGCCAACGGTCGATCTCATTAACATTCTGCCGAGATTCGCGATATTTTTTTTAAGTCTCGATTCCTAAAGATCACGTTTACCGAGAATTTACCGCGCGTTGGACGCCAAAAACGAAAGACACGATTTTTTCGAGAAACGATCGTCGCGCTACGGTCGCGCGAAGTACGTCGCGAGAGAAACAGAAAAAGATGACGGAGGGAAAAAAACAGAAAAAGATGGCGGAGGGAAAAAAACTCGCGCGGCGCATGCGCGCCCACCACTCAACGCGCCCGGTACATGTGACCAGTAAATGCCACATTAAATTCAATCTCGATATTTTTCACTTCGCCTTATCGCAATATATTTTTTTTTTCACTCACCGCTCGCCATATTTTTGTTTCGCCTCGACGCACGTTTCTGGCTCCGTGTCGAACGTTTTTGGGCTCTCGCGAACGAGCGACGCGACAATGGCGCGCGAGGTCAAGCAAACTCGCAAAAATCCTCATCGACTCGTAACGGCGACGATTAATCGACGAATTATTCTTTCGCAGCATCGAACGCTGTCCCACGAAGATTTTCACCGCGAATTTGCAACACACGGAGCTCAAGAATTAACCAAAAACAATGAACTTACCGAGACGCGATCAACAGGTACACTGTTGACGAACGCGATCCGCGAACGATAATGAACGAGAGCGTGGGCGTGGGGGCAGCGGCCGGAGAGGGAACCAGGGAGAGAGAGAGAGAGAGAGTGAGTAGGGGGAATTGGGATAGGATACCGAGATGGCGCTTCGGTCGCTGTTTGCGAGTCGCTCGCTCTCTCTCTCTCTCTCCCTTCTCGCTGGTTTTCTCTCCGGACGGTCTCGGAGCCTCTCGTTCTGCGTTTACTCTAATCACTCTTTACTCTCGCGACGAGAGTCTCGCCCAGTCTCGCCCGACGCCTGTGGATGTTGTTCAATAACAATGTTCCTGTTGATCGTGTCAAGGTAAATTCATTACTTTCCGCGAATTCTTGAGTTCCGTGTGTTTCAAATTCACGGTGAAAATCTTCGTGGGGCAGCATTCGGTGCTGCGGAAGAATTATTCGTCGATGAATCGTCGTCGTTGCGAGTCGATGAGATTTTTCGCGTATTTGCTTGGCCTCGCGCGCCATTGTCGCGTTGCTCGTTCGCGAGAATCCAATAAAATCCGGCACAGAATCAGAAACGTGCGTCGAGGCGAAACAAAAACACGGCGAGCGGTGAGTGAACAAAAATATTGCGATAAATAAGTGAAAAATATATCGAGATTAAATTTAATGTGGCATTTACTGTGTACCGGCCGCGTTGGGTGGCGGGCGCGCATGCGCGCCGCGTGAGTTTTTTTTCTCTTCGCCATCTTTTTCTGTTTCTCTCGCAAAGTGCTTACTTCGCGCGACCGTAGCGACGAACGTTTCTCGAAAAAATCGTTTTTTTCTTTTTTGGCGCGCAACGCGAGGGAAATTCTCGATAAAATTTCTTGCTTTACGAAAATCGAGAACTAAAAAAAAAATTCCGTACTAGGAGCTCGGTGAAAAAAAAGCTGGTGATAGAAAGAGTGAGTGTCAAGCGCATATTTTATTACGGCATTTTTCGTGCAATTTCCACAACTACTTTTCAACATTTCTCACATTTCACTCCAAGTTTGTTATTGTTTTCTTTAATTTTCTAGACGAGATACGATTTTAAGGAATGTTATATTATAAATTTTCTCTATTTTCTAATTCTCGTACAGATTATTCCGCTTTTCAATCGGTTGCTATTCGCGCGAGAAACAAAATGAAGGGAAGAATCAGACTTTATTGCAAATCTAGTCAAATAGCCTCAGAGTCAGAAATCCTTATTAAAAAATTTCAAGAAGATTCAAAAGCTTGTTACGGAAAAATCTTGGTTGCGAACATTTCGCACTCACATGTAGTTCCATATAATGTTAAAAAATCCCTGAGAAAAAAAGGTTGAACTTCTGAAAAGCGGTTACCTCCGGCGATTTTGCTGAAATTTTACACAGATGTTCCATTTAATTTATAAAGACATCCCCTAAAGAATTTTCACCGCATTCCCATAGTTTAGGAGTTATCCTATTTTTAAGTTTATTTTTTAACCCGTTACGAGCAAGTCCCCCGTTGCAAAATTTTTTTTTTTTACCAGTGAAGTCGGAGTACGGAAATCGCACGGCATAGCGAACGATATAGATATAATCGTACGGGTTAAAAAAAATACTGAAAAATTCCATAACTCGTGAACTATGGGAATGCGCTAAAAATCCTATGAGGGGACGTCTGTATTGATGAAATCGAACATTTGTGCAAAATTTTAGCAATATTGGAGTCAATCGCTTTCCGAAAGTTCAGCCCGAATCAATTTAAATGAGAATGACCCATATATAGATTCTTATTTAGACAATATATACGTCAAAATTAGAAAAGAAACTTCAAAATTTTCTCCATATCTCGCTAGGATACATAAAAGTTTGATAAAAATATCAGAAGGGTCGATTTCGAGTGAAATAACCCATACACTGATGCACAAGTGTAAGCAAGGACACTAAACATCAAAAATAAATTTAAAAAATACAACATTTTGTCACCAGTGATAAAGAATCGATTCGAATGAGAATGACCCATATATAGATTTAGACAATATACGCCAGAATTACAAAAAAAAACCTTGAAATTTTCTCCATATCTCGCCAGGATTGAAAAAAGTTTGATAAAAATATCAAAAGAGTCGATTTCGAGTGGAATAACCCATACACTGATGCACAAGCATAAACAAGGACACTAATCATAAAAAATAAATTTAAAAAATACAAAATTTTGTCACCAGTGATAAGGAATCGATTCAAATGAGAATGACCCATATATAGATACTTATTTAGACAATATACGTCAAAATTACAAAAAAAAACCTCAAAACTTTCTCCATATCTCGCCAGGATTGAAAAAAGTTTGATAAAAATATCAGAACGGTCGATTTCGAGTCGAATAACCCATACACTACTGCACGAGCATAATAAAGGACACTAAACATCAAAAATAAATTTAAAAATTACAAAATTTTCCCACCAGTGATAGGAAACGATTTAAATGAGAATGACCTATATATAGATACTTATTTACAGTCAATATACGTCAAAATTACAAAAAAAACTCCAAATTTTCTCCATATCTCGCCAGGATTGAAAAAAGTTTGATAAAAATATCAGAAGGGTCGATTTCGAGTGGAATGACCCATACACTGATGCACAAGCATAAGCAAGGACACTAAACATCAAAAATAAATTTTGAAAATTCAAAATTTTGTCACCAGTGATAAGGAATCGATTCAAATGAGAATGACCCATATATAGATACTTATTTAGACAATATACGTGAAAATTACAAAAAAAAAACCTCAAAATTTTCTCCATATTTCGCCGGGATATAAAAAAGTTTGATAAAAATATCAAAAGGGTCGATTTCGAGTGGAATGGCCCATACATTGATGCACTTGCGTATGCAGGGACACTATTGTCGGTAGATTTATTGTACGAGCGTTGTGAGCGCTCTCCGAGGCTTATGCGTGAATACAACACAGACGTGGGAGGGGCGCGAGTGGGATATTATGAAGGAACTACCACCGATAAAGCAACGCCGGAGTTTATCGTCTAGCAAAAGCCTTTGGGTTGCATGTGGGATATCATCGTCATTGAGTAACACGAGACTGGTCTGACGCTCTCTCGAGTCACTCTGTAATGTATACATTTTTTTATCTCTCTCTATCTCTCTCTCTCTCTCTCTCAATTTGGTCCTTCGAGTAATCTGTACAGAGACGAAAACATCGACGACTTCCGGTCCATCAGCATCGCAAAGCCTAAAAAAAACAATATTTTCTATTTCACACAAATTCACCCTCACAAATTCTCTCAATTCTATCTAAAACGGATGGATTTTAAATTTTTTGAAAAAAAGTAAAGCAAAAAAAACTTTCAAAACTAGTAAATAATAAATAAATTAATACCAATAAATAAAAAATTATCCGTGTCAGAGCCAATTAATCAATTAATTTTCTCTTCGCTGTGTTTGATTTTTTAAAAGTGATTTCTTTATAATCTCCAAGTAACCAAAATTGAATCGAATCAATGAATAAAATAATGGATCTAAAAAAAAAGAAATTCAAAAATATTGAATGAATTAATTAATTAATAATTATCACTGACTCGGATAATTATTTTCGGACGAAAAAAAAAAAATGTTCTCGGTAAAGTTTGTCCACAAATTGCGCAGTATTGCGCGAGCCAGTAATGAATATTTATTTAAAATATTTTCCGGGAAAAGAAGGCGAACCGTAAAAATGTTACCCGACGACTCTCGGAGAATTTTTGTACCGTGTAAATAGGAAAATCCTTGGAACGACAACTCGAGGCCCTCCGATCGAAGGCGAAAAAAATAATTAACGTGAAATTCGAGATCGTGAAAACTTTGACCTCGCGACGAAAGAAGAAGGGTTAAACAAAAAAAAAGGATGGTCCGTGGCTGTTAAAAGCGCCACGGTTGACGATGGCGTGATGTCCCCGACCCCACGATTCTATTTTCATCCGGAAACTCTCTCCACCTTGTAGCTCTCAACTCTACCGTTGTTGATCTAGAAAACGCTTTCATAGACTCCGGAGTAACCATTTGAAAAACCCTGAAATTGAAAAACTGAAAAAATTGAAATGGAAATTGAAAAAAATAGAAAAAATTGAAATTGAATCGAAAAAAATAGAAAAATTAATTGAAATTCAATTAATTTTAATTGGATTAATTGAAAAACTAATTACCTAATTGAAAAAAAATGTATTATAAAAAATTGTCCATTTTCAGATAATCACATTTTTTTACGAATTGACATTTTTTTTCATTCTCAATGTCGTAAGATAATTATTTTTTAACAGAGTCAAAAATAAAAAAAGAGTAAAAAAAACCATGTCAATCAAATAAGACAAACGAGATGAATAAAATGATAATACAATAAATAAAGTTTGTAATACAAAAGTAATGCATTAATAATTGAAAAATAAAATCAATCTTGGTTACATAATCTATTTCCAAAATAATGAATTCTATTATCGGTTAGTCTATTATTTGTAACCAACATAATGGATAATCTATCAGTTCTCATTGACTATTCAAACATGAATAAATAATAAATTGAATTATGTTGTTATTGAATTAATTCAATTAAATTCACTTCATTCTATTAAATTTGGAATTAAATTTAATTATCCATAAAATAATGGATAATGGAAACCAACGATTCATTATTTAAAAAAAATGAAACATCTGCAACTATTTTTTATCGATAAATATAAAAAGACGATTTTTTAAAAAATTTCAATTTTTTTCAATTAATATTCATTTTCATCCAAACGAATCAATCATATTTTCGACCTTGCCCGCTTACGGACAAAAGTTTTAATATAGCTCGGTCATTTCACAGAACGTTTTGCATATCTCTGCAATACAATGATGAGTCTCAAGAATAAGAAAGAGAAAGATAAAGAAAGATTAAAAAAAAAAGAGTGCGGGAGAGGGGAGGATTGAGAACATTGCGAGTACAATAAATAGATGGGACAAAGTGCTTCCTTATCTCTCGTCTATATAAACAAATTGGCGAGTATAACGCGAATTCATCTTGACCATTGGTCAACTCGCGACGCATTTGATAAATAAATATGCACAACGGATGTACAAGCCGCAAACGATCATACGTGGTTTTTGTCCACTTATTAAGTGACTCTTGCCCGCAGACATCCACCTCGACATAATGGAATGACAAATATAAAAAAAACATACGAATCGTTTGAGGTCAATTGGACCATTTTTTGACCTCTGAATTCTTGAATTTCAAAATAAAATATTCTCCAATTTTTGCAGCTTTTTTCCATCTCCCATTTCCCTGTTTAGCTGATTTTCACTTAACTTAATTTGTCATGTATTTTTAAAATGAATGCAATATTGTCCATTCTTGTAAAAAATGGCATAATGACCTTAAATTCAGTTGTCAATGGAATTTTTTTTAATACTGAGGCTTAAGAAAAAATTTTAAAGAAAAAAATTTCAATTTTATCAAATAATGTCTTCGTTTATTGTGTAGAATTTACAGAAATCTTTTCACGAGTCCAAAAAATGATTGAGTGACTGTACAAAATTGGAGAACCTTTTTTTTCTTGTCAATACTGGTCGATTTGACCTGAAACGTCCTATATATAGTATATATGTTAATCGTACATGCATACATAAATATACGTGCAGATCAATTTTTGTGTTTAACGATCCGTAGCAAATACAGTCGAGATCAAAAGTACGATCCAATGCAATTTTATAACCACTTGAAAATTATATTAATATAATTAAAAAAGAAAATTAAGCACAGCAAATCGAAAATTAATTCATTAATCCGCTTGATTGAGTTCCCTTGTGATAACAAAACGTTTTTTATGGAAAAAAAAATCCTTGATTTTTTTTTAGATAATGAAAAATGATCAACAATCACGAATTCGTCAGGGAATGTTTCAAATGAGACGCCCTGTACAACGCGTTTTTTCGATGACCTTAAAATAGGACTTTGTTCCGACATTGATGATGCAACAATAAACTCTATCTAGAATCGTAATACGAAATAAATTGCAGTATGAAACGTGAATAATAACTTCGGAATTTAAAAAAAAAGGAATATAAAGCAGACACTTGTTGAGTCTGTTGAGATTTCAATTTCATGGTTGATGCCAGTTTTTTTCCTTCTCATTGAATGATAAGATTCGCAACGAGCCGAGTTGCCGAGACATTTTTCGATTTTTTCCTTCTACATCGAATTTGTTTTCGAAATATCAACAATCACAAATTACATTTTTACATGAATTTTTCGACTAATTTACTAATTTAATTTGTTTACGATTGAAAATAAAAATTCGACGAAAACTTTGCAAGATATCGCATTCCGAAAATTAATTTTTCAAATAATCAAAAATATTTAAATTTGTAATAGCCAAAAAACTCAAACAATAATTTTAAAAAATTGTCAAATTGTCGAATATATTTTTTGTAACTAATCTCATCATGAAAAACACTTTTTTGAGAATCCTGGGAAATATATGGTTTTTCCTTGCAGTGATCATTAATCCTTCGAGCGGAATAGACGAGATAGAGGAATAAAAAAAAATCGAACGAAACAAACAGATAAATAAATAAGAGGACGTTGAGAATCCTGTGAAGATTTCACCCCTGAGTGGTTCCTGAGTGTTGAGACGACAAGATAAGCCGTCACCATGATCGTGGAGGACAAAGAGTGAGTTTCTCGTGTGCACTTGTTGAAAACAAAAAATAAATAAAAATCATAATGCTCGAAAATGCTCGGCTGTACGCCATTGATGCACTGCTGCCGTTACTCTCCGATGACGATCCAGCTCTCGATTGCGCCAGTATTTTTTTTTACATTTTTTTTCTCTTAATTTGCGCCGCTATGCAGCATTTAACCCGAGCGTGGAATGCGTTGAATACCAAATGCCAGCACACAAACACCACACGCACACAATTTTTTTCCGCCTGATTAGTCAGTTGTTCTCCTCGCTATTGCACGACGCGAGCAATTTTGTCCGTAGAATGTGAGTCACTGACCCGAATTTTTTTTCAAAGCATGAAATCCGTATTCACAGTAGAAATCCTCGCCACATTTGCTTGCTTTTTTCCTTCGAATCATCCGTTGCACGAATAAATTCGTTGATTTATTGATCGATTATGACAACGAATCCATGGCGCTTCGATCCGTTCAAAATGGCGGCTTTGTTTTCACGCCAGTAGCGGCGCGCGCATGCGCAGAAGGCGAAGGGGCGGAGCCACAGTGTTCGGGACGAATCACGTTGTTTAACGATTACGTTCCTCGTTGAAATTTTTGCTACTGCAGTAATCGCACGACTTTTTCTTTCTTGTTTTCCCCTTCTTCTTTTCATCTTTCGTAGCTGCAGAATTTTTGTTTCCGTTTATTAATTAAGTAGTTTTTATTTTATATTTTCTTTCATCACTTCGATAATGGATAATCGATTTATCGAAAGCAAAAAATGATTTCTCGTAGCAAAATCAATTCTGACGTACAAGCTTTTTTCTTTTCTACGCTCGTGACTTTTTAGAAACGTAATTTAGCCTGGGAAAGCTCATATATTTATGCTTATATGTATATAAGTGGGAGCGTCCATCGCGAACATTGACGCCCCTAATTATTACGTTATACGATTTCAAACGAGCGGATCAAGTGGATGGCGTTTCGTATTTTGATGCATCACGCGATATTCTCCACTAACAATAAGGATACAACGACGAGATGGTAAATACCGATTTCACAAATTTACCAAATTTTTGGTTATTTTATCACTTCATTTTATTCTTTTAGTCGCGTCATTTTTTCTATAAAATAAAAATTAACAAAAAATTATTCAAGTTAATTATAAATTTATAATTTTGATTAAATAGAAATCTAAAAAATGCGTATTTTACTATGGGAAAAATTATCTCGAAACGTTGAAATCCATAATTAAGGTGGTATTCTGGTCTAGAGACATATAATACATTTTCAGCTTTTTTAACGAGCTTGATTTTAAAAAAAATAATATTTAATATTAATTAATATTTTGACAATAAACAAAAAAAAATCGAGAAAAAAAAGAAAACTAAATAAGTTATAAGCTGGTAAAGTTGGGTTAAAAAAGGGGTGTGCTGGTTGACACGATTGCAACCTTTTCAGTCATCCGATAAAAAATTAACGAAAAGACTCTTAATCAGTAAGAATGTCGTTATAGCCTCTACCTCAGAGATAACGGAAAAAAATTGCAAAATGGCGGCTGTCTGAACAAAAAAAAACGTTTTTTGACTCTTTTTTCGTTTTTAATTTGTTTAGAATGGTAAAAAAAATTAATATAAAAGTGGTAGGGGCGATAGAGAGTTATACGTTGAGGATTGCCAAAAAAGGCCCTAGGGGTATAAACATGGTGAATCTGCCCCCGAAAGATTTTTAAATGATACTTAGAGCATAAGTAGGTACTAGTAAAATAATAAGATCCTGAAAGTTTCAGATCCCTAACTCAATCGGTTATTGAGAAAAAGTGAAATATGTAAAAAACAGAAAAAAAAACTTTTTCTCAGCATTGATCGAACCGATTGATCTAAATTTTTTATATGATTTGGGGGCTGATAATAGCTCCGAGAAAAAAAATTAAGAGCTATATAGCTCTATAAAATCTTTGAAAAAAAAATCATTTTCTTTCATTTTTAATTTTTAACCGTGATACAATTTTGGCACAATTATGAAACAATTTTTTTTCAAACCTTCTATATTTCACTATAATACTATGAATTTTAAAATTTTTTGAAAACGGTACACCATAGTAGAAAAAAATAAAAACCACTTTTTAGCTCAAATCATGAATTTATTTATATGTTTTGAGGTTTAATTTTTGGTATTTTAATGCATATTTACATAATTTATATTTATTAAAAATAATATTACATATTCAAAATAACAATAACAATCTTTTTGCTACAGTCAAAAATTAAACCAGGTAAATATCAATAATCAATTTTATAGTAATTTCAACAAATATTTTTAAGAACAATATTTTATTATAAAACTCGATTATTTATATATTTTTTATAGACTTGAGACATAGAGATAATCGAAAATTATCGAATTGGTGAAAGACAAGAACATTTTTTTTTCTGAACAAATGTAAACTTTCAAAAAAATTTAAGTTTAATTTGATTCATTTATTGTTTTTTCTTAAAAAATAATAAACCCAACAGTTCACACTAATAAAATAATTTGTTAAAGACTGCGCAGATATAATGTAAAATACAATTACAACATTAAAAAAAAGTTTTGTATGGATAAATAATAAAAAAAAAAGACTTACCTAAATCATAAATTTTTCAAAAATATTGCAGAATCACATTTCAGCAGTCTTGGTCACTGTCTTCTTCAATCGCAGATGAAACATTGTCTCTATCATATAATTTGCTGAATGCAACATTCAGCAACAATAGTTCCAAGACCATTTGCAGATTCACAGCTGAAATGTGATTCCGCAATATTTTTGAAAAATATACCTTTGATTTTGAGATAGTAGTTTGCCTTTTTATTATTTATTTATTAAAAACTGTTTTTTATGTTATAATTTTATTTTACAGTATGTCTATCAATCTTGAACAAATTCTTTTATTAGTGTGAACTATTGGGTTTATTAATTTCTAAGAAAAAACAATAAATGAATAAAATTAAACTTTAATTTTTTTGAAAGTTTACATCTGTTCAGAAAAAAAAAATGTTCTTGTCTTTCATTAATTCGATAATTTTCGGTTATCTTTATGTCTCAAGTCTATAAAAAATATATAAATAATCGAGTTTTATAATAAAATGTTGATCCTAAAATTTTTTTTTTTAATTACTATAAAATTGATTATATAATAAATAGAAATTATGTAAATATGCGTTAAAATACCAAAAATTAAACCTCAAAACATATAAATAAATTCATTATTTGAGCTAAAAAGTGGTTTTTATTTTTTTCTACTATGACGTACCGTTTTTAAAAAAATTTTAAATTCATAGTGTTATAGTGAAATATAGAAGGTTTGAAAAAAAAATTGTTTCATAATTGTGCCAAAATTTTATCACGGTTAAAAATTGGAAATGAAAAAAAATTAATTTTTTTTTCAAAGATTTTATAGAGCTATATAGCTGTCAATTTTTTCCTCGGAGCTATTATCAGCCCCCAAAACATATAAAAAATTTAGATCAATCGGTTTGGTCAATCCTAGGAAAAAAAAATTTTTTTCTGTTTCTTACATATTTCACTTTTTCTCAATAACCAATTGACTTAGGGATCTGAAACTTTCAGGATATTATTATTTTATTAGTACCTAATTACGCTCTAAGTATCATTTAAAAACCTTTCGGGGGCAGATTCACCCTATATACCCCGAGGGCCTTTGAAGTAAATCGATTGAGTAGAACTTGAGATATCATTACTATCACTAAAATAGCTACAACTCCGAAAATGATTGAAATTGAAAAATTTCCTTTCGACGATATATTATTGAAGATCTAAGCTTCGAGAATATGCAAAAAAAAACATTTTTTTTAAGTTTTAGACCAAAATACTCCCTTAAACATTTTTTTTAATTTCTCCTCAAAATGGAACATCTCGTTCACGAGAAATAAATCCATGTTGGAAATATACCGAATGATTTTTTTTTTAAATACAGTTAATCGTATTTGTTTTCCACTCCACAAGTGTCTCTTAAAATATAACATGTGTATTCTCGTATGTGGACTTGCGACGATGTTTTATCCGATATTACGTGAATTACGTCGAGACCGAAGAGCAAAGATTTGCTTTTTGCCGTATTTTTTATTGCCAACGATGAAAAAAAAACTCACCGATAATGGGACAAACGGAAATTTTCCAATCTCAACGAAACAAGACATTTTTCGTCTTTAATCGTAAAGGTCAATGATATGTCGAAATATTTTGCACTTTTATTTTGCATTTAATTTTTGTTCAATTATCAATTTCTCTGACCGATTAAAAATTTAATAAAATTAATTTCAAATATTTGTAATTCGGAAAATCAATTGATTTCTCACCACATGTAATGCAAAAGTACATAATTTTTTATATAAAAGTACTTTGATATTTATTAATATTGTATTTGGAAAAAAAAATTTCATTGGTTTAATTAATTAATGAATTTAATTGTTTTTTTTGGTATCATATTAATTTTAACGTTCGCACGATATATTTATAAAAAGAGCTCCACGTGCCAGATTGACCTTTAGTCAGTCAGGAATGATATATATAAATACATATATGGGGCATTCCGTCCACGTTCGTCCACGCTCGAAACTCATCTCGGATTTGGTTAACGATTTTTTTTTCCACCGAGGCTGAGAAACATTTTTAATTTTTTCAAATTTTTTTTACAGCCATTCTTTCAAAATAAATTTCTTGAAATAATGAAAAAATTTTCCATTTTGGCTTTTGACTCATGAGTTTTGATGGATATAAAATCGCTGATTTTTGAGAATTTGTTTTTTATCATAAAAAAATTATTTTGAGAAACATAGATGCCAGAAAAAATCTAAAAAAATTGCAAGCGCTCTTTAGCCTCGGCCAAATGGTAAAAAAAATTCCTAACTAAATCCAAAGTAAAGAGGTTCGAAATTTTTAAGTCAGACGAGTTGACTCGCATTACCCCGTATAAATAACTCAAACAAATATTATCATAAGGATCGAGTTAATAATGGATGGAAAAATCTGATTTAAAAAAAAACGAATAATACGGACGGAATCTTCAATCTCGATGGAGCGATAAAACCCGCGGGATCAACCTCCGCGACGTTTATTTTTCTCAATCTTCCTTTTTTTTCTTTTATTGACGGATAGCCCGTCCGATCGAGCGATGACCTACGCCCAAAGTCCAAGCGAGAGATAAGAATTCCTCGATTTCCAAGAAACTATGGACTCTATAATCAAAAAAATTTAAGAATACAAAAAAAAGTGAAGTTCTCATTTTCGTAAGACGACTTGAAAAAAAAAAATTCCGTTCATAATCGAAAAATAATTATAGTTTCCTCAATAATTTCGTCGCTATAACACTTTGGATACAGGAAATAATTTTTTTTTACCTTCATTCTTCGACCTTGATGATATTTCAAGGTCACCAGTTACGACAGCATGGACCACGATTCCCCACTGAAATGATTTTTTTTTTAAACGTTTGAATTGAAGCGGAATTTCCGGAATTAATTTTGAAAAAAGAAAAACTGCACAAACCATGTATTTCACAATAGATTTTTCTACATACTTAAAGGCGGGAGTTCAGAATTTTTTATTTAAATATATTGATAATTTTGTCATTTACAAAATTTTCTAAATTCCCTTTTCGAAATAAAATTACTGAATTTTCTTTAGAAAATGAAGTTACTAAATTTTCTTTGCGGAATAAAATTAATGAATCTTTTTTGCAAAATGAAATTTTCGAACATTTTCATTTCTGAATATTTCTAACGATAAAATAAACTCTTGATTTTTTGATACATATTAAAGTTCTCAATTTTCTGCATAAAAAATATTTCTTTCATTTTTTTTTGTGCCACAAAATTTTCCAAATTCCTTCTTAAAAATAAATTTCCTGAATTTTCTTTAGAAAATAAGATCAATAAATTTTCTTTACAGAACGAAATTAATGAGTCTTTTTTGCAAAATTTTGAACATTTTTAACCACAAACCAAATTCCAGAATTTTGTACAAAACAAAATCCCCAATTAAAAATAAAAAAAACCTCCACTTTGTCAATGCAACAAAATTTACGGAAATTACAAAAAAAAATTGCTGAATTTTCATTCACAAAAAAGAAGAAAAAAATTCCCGAATTTTTTTTCTATACTTCTAACGACAAAATAAATTCTTGATTTTTTAATACAAAATAAGATCCTCAATTTCCTTTATAAAAAAAAAAATCCTTCACTTTTTAGCAGAACAAAATTTTCTAAATTCCGTTTTTGAAAATAAAATTCCAGAATTTTCTCTAGAAAACAAAATCAATAAATTTGCTTTGCAGAAAAAAATTAAGGCGTCATTTTTGCAAAATAAAATTGTCGAACATTTTTAACGATAAACCAAATTCCAGAATTTTGTACAAAATAAAATTCCCAATAAAAAAAAAATGCTCCACTCTGTCAGTGTACAAAAATTTACGGAATTTACTGAAAAAAAAAATTGCTGAATTTTCTTTAAAAAAAAAAACCAAAAAAACGATTTTTTTTTCACGGAACGCCTCTTCTCACCGGATCTCGGTGTCACGATCATCTCCCGTGGTATTTATATAGACGTTTTATATTATTACGTGTGTATCCATCTGTGAGGGCCTCGATCGTTCAAAGTCCGAGAAGATAATACGCCCCGTGGTCCGGGGATTGCGTTTTGTCCGATGCCCTACCGGTCTCTATCTATATCTTTCTCTCTCTCTCTATCTCTCCCTCCCTCTCTCTCCCTCTTTCTCAATCCGCTCATTCGGGATCCGCACACCTATGTACGAGCCTCGAACGTAACGGAATCAGTCGTCACCGCGAACGCGATCCGAGGAGTACACTCGATACGCGTTCTCAGTGCGGTGATAGATTTTTTGTTTTTTTTATTTATGTTTTTTTCAAAATTTTTTAATTTCCCATTTCGCCTTAATTTTCCCAAGTATCCCATCTTCGTCTGTAAATCAAAATATCAAAGTGCTGTCGATCTAATATTAAAAAAAAAAGCGTCCTCTCAATTTGAATTTGAATTTCCCGCCTTTTAGTAACTTTTGCACCATTGACCACGTGGTCGAGTCCGGCATTCCCCGCTGCTGTATTCAATCTCCACCAACGGTTTTTATCCAAAACGATTTTTCTTGACGATTTAATTTTTGGTTTTTTGTACGTCGTTTTATCGAAAAAAAAATTTGGAATATGACGAGCAGCAAAACGCTGGAGGCAAATTGTGCCTCGACGAACAGTGAGTCAAAAAAGTAAGAATGTTTTTGTAAAATTAAAAACAAAATCTTGAATGAATTTCCACGATTGCAGTGATTTTTTAAAAATAATTTTGAGCAGTAATAATTATTATTATAGAAATATTCAAATTATCTTCGATTGGAAATAATAATGATTATTGAAATTCCAATTTATAATTAATTTTAATTACAAAAAGTAATGATAATTGATATTGTACTTTACAATTTGTTGCTGATAATTCTAGAGGAAAGTTTTGTAAGATAACCTCCTTAGATAACGATTTTTAAATTCAATTTATCTTGAAGTTTTTTGATTCTCCAATTCGATAGATAACGAAATGTTGACGCTGATAACGAAGAGAAAATTTCACAATTTTCCCCATTTCTAAACTCCTCCTATACACACATATATATATAGAGGTTTTTGTATATATGGGCTATTCTACGTCAAAGCAACGGGTGTCGTATTTCGAGCAAGCGAGACATCACAAGTGCACTGTTTTGTTTACGTTGGAAATAAAACCGTCAAGGTCGTCTCAGTGCTTATAAATTCCTTGATGGAAAATAATTTTTTTAAAATTTTTTAAAAATTATTCATTTCAATGAGAATTTAATTAGCTCTATCTTTTAATTAACACGATGAACGATTACAATTGAATTGAATTAATTGCCAGCTCGCGTGACTGGAAATTTATTATGGATTTTTTTCACCGTTGGGATAATTTTTTCCAATAACAATTGAACGCCCCATATGTTTATTTAAATTTAACGACCTATAGTTTTCTCGTATCCGCGACAATTCCGGAGGTTTTACGATTTCGTTTTATTGTCCAGTAAAATATATACCGGGCAAGAACATAATAGTGACCATTCACATAAATTATATGGGACATTCCAGGCCAAATGGACCGAGCATAAAAAATACAAAGTTGAATAAACTATAAAAATGTGGTATTTAAATTCTGTAAAAATTATCGAAAGGTCAATTAATTCCTCAAAATTGTCGTTGGTCAGGATCGAATTTTTCTCGCGCTGTCTTTCGCGTTCTATTAATAGTTTCCGGTGAATGTAAATGCTTAGTCAGTACGTGCTATTATTATTTTCTTGGCACCTTATTTCCGAGCTCTTAATTTATTTTCTTTTTCTCACTCAAGATTCTAGCATGCGTAAGCTAATTGCACTCTATTGGCAAATTTTTTCGTAGTTTTCTGCTATTAACATGTGTGTGTGTACTTTTTGCTCGTTCGACGGTCAATCAACTATGATTTATGTTCCATTGTCGACTGTTCATCGTGTAATATATATTTTGGCTTGAAAAAAATTTTGGAGACATTCTATTTTTTTTCTATCAATAGTAGTCGAATTTAAAAAATTCCTAATTTATAATTTACAAATTTTGGTCAGTTAAGAACTAAAAAAAAAATCAGTTCTTAATTGAAGTAATTACCATTAATTGAAATAATTGTAATTAGATTTTTTTAATTACAATTAAGGCGGTATTCTGGTCTAGAGACATACATTTTGAGCGTTTTGTTGATGAAAAAAAGCAAAAAATATTTTTATCATTCTTTTTTCATAACGTATTTATCAATATTTTGACAATAAACAAAAAAAAATTCAAGAAAAAACATTTTAAAAAAGATTCTTAATTAGTAAGAACTCAAACCTTAGAGAAAACGGAAAAAAGATATCGTGAACAAAAAATGGCGTTTTTCGACTCTTTTTTTAATTGTTTTTATTTTTTTTTACAGTAGTAAAAAAAAAATGATACAAAAGTGATAGGGGCGAAAAAAAGAATTGATTTTTTAAAAATTTTAGATAAGAATATCCCCTTAATTGAAGTAATTGTAGTTTAGTTGCAGACAATTGAATTTGGTCGAATTAATTACAATCTGAGATCTATTATTAATTATAATTTGGCGTCTCTGGCATTCTGGCTTATACGACATTTAAATATTTGATGTATCGCACGTGTATATATATATATATATATATGTATGTAGCTGTAGTCTGAACCTCATCTCCCGTAATAAATCTTGCAACATTGAACTGATAGCCAACACGTGATTGTCCAACGCGTGCCAATGGCAGAGATATCACGTTGCGCAACGTTCTCCTCCACCCTCGAACACCTCGTATCAATATATATGGTCTATTCCAGACTTAACCCATCAATGTTCAACCCTGACCCATTTCCAATATAATCACTAATTTTTCATTCGTTTTTTTTTTCAATTAACTAAATTTGTTACCCTGAATTCTTGCTTCCTTATCAACAATTTTTCCTGCGATTCAAAAAATAGAAAAAAAATAAACTGCCAGATAATAAGAATTCTAAATAAATTTGGAACAAAGAAAAAATAATTATATCCCTTTCCGATACCATCGCTAATTTTTCATCTGATTTTTTTTCAACTAACAAATTTTCCTTTTTTTTATTGTTGTTATCTTAACAACAATTTGGCCTGCTATTCAAAAAAATATAAACTGCCAGATAATAAGAATTGAAAATAAATTTGGTGCAAAGAAAAAATAACTTTATCCCTTTCTGATACCATCGCTAATTTTTCATCTGATTTTTTTTCAACCAACAAATTTTCCTTCTTTTATTGTTGTTATCTTATCAACAATTTGGTCTGCGATTCGAAAAATCTAAAAAAAATAAACTGCCAGATAATAAGAATTCTAAATAAATTTGGAACAAAGAAAAAATAATAATATCTCTTTCCGATACCATCGCTAATTTTTCATCTGATTTTTTTTCAACTAACAAATTTTCCTTTTTTTATTGTTGTTATCTTATCAACAATTTGGCCTGCGATTCGAAAAATCCAAAAAAAAAATAAACTGCCAGATAATAAAAATTGAAAATAAATTTGGAACAAAGAAAACATAATTATATCCCTCCCGGATACCATCGCTAATTTTTCATCTGATTTTTTTTCAACTAACAAATCATCCTTTTGTATTGTTGTTATCTTAAGAACAATTTGGCCTGTGATTCAAAAAATCTAAAAAAAATAAACTGACAGATAATAAAAATTGAAAATAAATTTGGTGCAAAGAAAAAATAATTATATCCCTTTCTGATACCATCGCTAATTTTTCATCTAATTTTTTTTCAACTAACCAATTTTCCTTTTTTCATTATTGTTCTCTTATCAATAATTTTGCCTGCGATGAAAAAAAAACGAAAAAAAAACTGCCAGATAATAAGAATTCAAAATAAATTTGGAACAAAGAAAAAATAATTTTATCCCTTTCTGATACCATCGCTAATTTTTCATCTGATTTTTATCAACTAATCAAATTTAGTTTTTTCGTGCTTGTTATCTTATCAATAATTTTGCCTGCGATTGAAAAATTGAAAAAAATAAGCTCTCAGATGAGAAGCATTCGCAATAAATTTGTAGGAAAAAAGAAATGATTTTATTGATTATTTGTTGAGTTTAATATGGAAAATTTGTAATTTTCAGAGAGATGGAGGGTTTTTGGATTTCCGGTGCGATAAACGCGATAAAAGCGTTGTCGTACGTTTACGATCTTCTCACGTTTCCGGTTTATCTCATACTCCAACGACCATGGGAGAAAAGAAAATTATCGAGAAGAATAAAGGCTAAATGGATATCAAAGGACGACCATACGATCACGTACAGGAATGTGGATCCACCTGGTCCGTTGCACATTACCCTGGAACGTCAGAAGATCGATACACTCGAGAAAATGCTCAAATGGGTCACGGATCTCCACAGTGGTAAAAAGTGCCTGGGCACGAGACAAATACTCGCCGAGGAGGATGAACTACAGCCAAACGGCAGAATCTTCAAGAAGGTTGGCTTACAACGCAAGAAAAAAAAATGGAATAAGGGCGATCTAGTATGCAAATTAGGCGAATTTAACCAAGGAAAATTAATTAAAAAATAACATTCAATCTGGGCTGTCCTTAGAAAGACTACTTTCCCAATTGTAAAAAAAAATCTGGAGAAAAGAAATTTTATTTAATTTCTCACAGAATACATTTTGAAAAATATAACTCCAGCGATTTCTTCGAATTTTTTTTATCTCAACGAAGACTTAAAGTTTGAAACTAATGTCTGATAAATTTTAAAAATAACAGGTTATCTTAAAAATATGCGCTGTTTGAAAAATAAAATTTCCTTGCAAAAAAAATGAATAAATCAAATAAGAGAGATCCAGTATGCAAATTAGGCGAATTTTAGCAAGGAAAATTAATTAAAAAATAACATTCAATCTAGACTGTCCTTAGATAAGCTATTTTCCCAATTGCAAAAAGAATTCTGGAGATAAAGAAGTTTTATTCCATCTCCCACAGAATAAATTTTGAAAAATATAACTCGAGCGATTTGTTCGAATTTTTTTTATCTCAACGAAGACTTGAAGTTTGAAAATAATGGCTGATCAATTTTTAAAATAACAGGTTATTGCGCTGTTTTTTTTTTAAATAAAATTTCGTCGCAAGAAAAATAAATAAGTGAAATCAGAGAGATCCAGCATGCAAATTAGGCGAATTTCACGAAGGAAAATTCATGAAAATAACATTCAATCTGGATCGTCCTTAATAATACTATTTTCCCAATTGTAAAAAAAAATCTGGAGATAAAGAAATTTTATTTCATTTCTCACAGAATAAATTTTGAAAAATATAACTCGAGCGATTTGTTCGAATTTTTTCTATCTCAACGAAGACGCAAAGTTTCAAAATAATGTCTGATACATGTTTAAATAACAGGTTATTGCGCTGTTTTTTGAAAAATCACATTTGCAATTTTTTTCAAATTTACGAAGTAAAGTTGACATTTAAAGGTTTTAATAACTCGAAACAATTCCAGAATTCCGATAATAATTTTAAAATGTCAATTTTTGCTTGATAAAATTGCGAAATTTAAATATTCGTCTGATAAAATTGCAAAATTTAAATGTTTGATAAAATTAAGAAGTTTTATAAAATTTGAATTTTGGTTCAATAAAACAAAAGAACATTACTTTTCGTCGAATATAATTGCTAAATTGAAATATTTGTATGATAAAATGTAAAAACTTCAATTTTCGTCTGATAGAATTTCGAAATTTGAATACTTCTTTGTTAAAAATTAAAAAAATTCAATTATTCGATGAAATTCGGAGATTTAAATTTTTGTTAGATAAATGTGTCAGGTTTCAATATTTTTGTTTGATAAAATGCAAAATTTAAATGTTTCTTTAATAAAATTGAGAAGTTTCAAGTTTCGTCCGATAAAACTGCAAAATTTTAATATGTGTTTAATAAAATTTCAATTTTGGTTCGATAGAACAGAAGAACATTACTTTTCGTCGAATATAATTGTTAAATTGAAATATTTGTATGATGAAATGTAAAAACTTCAATTTTCGTCTGATAGAATTTCGAAATTTGAATCCGTCTTGGTTAAAAATATTTTAAATTCGATTATTCGATGAAATTCGGAGATTTAAATTTTTGTTAGATAAATGTGTCAAGTTTCAATATTTTTGTTTGATAAAATTGAGAATTTTCAAGTATTGTCCGATAAAACTCAAAAATTTTAATATGTGTTTGGTAAAATTTCAATTTTGGTTCGATAGAACAAAAGAACATTACTTTTCGTCGGATATAATTGCTAAATTGAAATATTCGTATGATGAAATGTAAAAACTTCAATTTTCGTCTGATAGAATTTCAAAATTTGAATACTTCTTTGTTAAAAATTAAAAAAATTCAATTATTCGATGAAATTCGGAGATTTAAATTTTTGTTAGATAAATGTGTCAGGTTTCAATATTTTTGTTTGATAAAATGCAAAATTTAAATGTTTCTTTAATAAAATTGAGAAGTTTCAAGTTTCGTCCGATAAAACTGCAAAATTTTAATATGTGTTTAATAAAATTTCAATTTTGGTTCGATAGAACAGAAGAACATTACTTTTCGTCGAATATAATTGTTAAATTGAAATATTTGTATGATGAAATGTAAAAACTTCAATTTTCGTCTGATAGAATTTCGAAATTTGAATCCGTCTTGGTTAAAAATATTTAAAATTCGATTATTCGATGAAATTCGGAGATTTAAATTTTTGTTAGATAAATGTGTCAAGTTTCAATATTTTTGTTTGATAAAATTGAGAATTTTCAAGTATTGTCCGATAAAACTCAAAAATTTTAATATGTGTTTGGTAAAATTTCAATTTTGGTTCGATAGAACAAAAGAACATTACTTTTCGTCGGATATAATTGCTAAATTGAAATATTCGTATGATGAAATGTAAAAACTTCAATTTTCGTCTGATAGAATTTCAAAATTTGAATCCTTCTTTGTTAAAAATTTAAAAAATTCAATTATTCGATGAAATTCGGAGATTTAAATTTTTGTTAGATAAAATTGTCAAATTTCAATATTTTTGTTTGATAAAATTTCTGTATTTCAACTCTTGGTTAATATTTTCACAGTACAAGATGGGCGATTACAAATGGAAGAGCTATACCGAGGTCGAGAGGCTCGCGTCGTCCTTTGGTCGTGGTTTGCGCGAATACGGTCTTACGTCGAGGAAAAATATCGTGATATTCGCGGAGACTCGTACCGAATGGATGGTCGCGGCGCACGGATGTTTCAAGCAAAATCTCACAGTGGTAACGATATACGCGACACTCGGTGACGAGGCGATTGCACACGGTATCAATCAAACGGAAGTCGACACGGTCATAACGAGTCACGAATTGTTGCCAAAATTCAAGCGTCTATTGGCAATGACACCGGAGGTCAAGAACCTCATATACATGGAGGATCAATTGAAAGAAACCGATACGAAAGATTTCAAGGTGAGAAATGAGAAAAAATACGGTTCCTATTCCTTCCCCTTTCCATGAATCTTACCTCGCCGCAGATTCCCACCGCAAGAATTTCCATAGATTCCCACAATACGTCGGTAAATTGCATGACTCGACAAACTCACGGATATTCACAGAAAAGTAACTTTCCCACGACGAATAAAAACAGAGTTGATAAAATAATAATGCAAAAATAATGGGTCATTCCATGTCAAATCGACCAAGAGTTGGAATCGACCCCTTTCAATTTCGATTAATTTTGGTCAGAAGTTTTCGTTTTTTAATGAAACGAATTTCTACCAAAGGAAAAAAATTTAAAAATTTTGTTTCGAAAGTTATGCAAGATTCAAAAGTTCACAATTTTTTAAATCTTTCAAGTTTATTGTTTAAATATCTCAAAAACTATTATACTTACGATAGAATCGTTCTTGGTTCGTCTTGAAGAGTATACTTGTGGCTACGAAAAAAAAACATACTCCGAAACAAAAATTTGAAAGATGAATTTGGAGAATTTTGAATTTTCAAAAATCGTGAAAATCCAAGTTCCGTATTAAATTTTTCGTTCAATTTTTTTATATAATACCTTGTACTGCTCTTAAAAGATCCTGAAATGTTGAGGATGGTGTTTTTTTCTTTCAAAAATGTGTGATGGTATTTTGAATTGTGGTAAAAAAAATGTTTTCTTTTACCTCTCAGGTAAAGTTGAGCAATCATGTAGTTTTGTAATTTTAAACAGTAAAAAGAAGTAAAAGTAACAGTATTTTGGTTTTAAAAAATAATTTTTTACCAAAATTCAAAAATTTTTATTTAAAAAAAAAACACCGTCCTGAAAATTTCAGAATCTTTGAAGATCAGTACAGGTATTACATTTGAAAAAAATGTAACCAAAAATTAAATGTTTATCGTGGATTTTGACGATTTTTAAAAATTCAAAAATTCATATTTTTGAAAAAACAAAAAACACCTTTCTGAAAATTTCAGGATCTTTTAAGATCAGTACAAGGTATTATACTAAAAAAATTGAACCAAAAATTTAATAGGGAACTTGGATTTTCACGATTTTTAAAAATTAAAAATTCCCCCAATTCATCATTTGTCAAAAAAAAATTTCGGAATATTTTTTTTTTCGTGACCACAAGTATGCTCTCCAAGACGACCCCAAAACAATTTTTTCGTAACTATAATAGTTTTCAAGATATTTAAAAAATATATTTGCCAGATTTAAAAAATTGTGGAATTTTGAATCTTGCATAACTTTCGAAAAAAAAATTTTTTATTGTTTTCGTTTGGTAGAACTTCTTCTTATTAAAAACAAAAACTTCTGACCAAATTTCATTGAAATTGAAAGGGGTCGATTCCAACTCTTGGTCGATTTGACATAATGACCCAATGCAGTAATAGATATTTCATTAATTATTATTTTAGTATCGGAGATTGGAATTTAATTTATCACCCATTGCTTTAGTTTTTATTTGAAAAAAAAACAGCAAACTTTAATCAAGAGGCGATGAAAAATTTCCCCTCAATTGCAAATATATCTTTCGAAAACCCTCTTTTTCACAAGAACATAAAATAATAACAAAAAGCACGATTCTTTGCAAGTTATAATTGCAATATTAATTTTACCAAGTTAGTGTTATATATTTTTTTTTTATCATACCGACAACTCGACATTGGCTAACTCGAGTCGTCATGACCAGCTTGGTTTAAAATAAATCGACCTTGATCGATGTACTCTCGTTGCTCCGTGATTTCCAAACTCGTCAAGAAATTCTGAGTCCGAGAATTCGAACGACGAAAAAGGACAGAGGGAGGGAGGGAGAAAGAGATGAAAAAAACTCGACAACTTTGAGAATTCCATTTGTGGAAATTTTTCCAGAGATCCTTGAAAAAAATACCTATAACGATTAATAATAATATAAAATATATGGGGCATTCCATCCCAAATCGGACAGTTTGAAAAACTTTTTTTTTTATTTCCTCAATTTTTTTATATTTTTGAGTACCCATCAAAAGACCCTTCCTGTTAAATTTTGAGATTTTTTTGATTACCCGTTCAAAAGATATGAAATTAACAAAAAACCGCTCTTTTTTGGTATTTTGGTCATAACTTCTTTAATAATGGTCCAAATTAAAAGTTTTTGTTTCAAAGTTTTTGTTTTCTTATGGCTTTTTCAGAAAAAAATACAACAAAAATATTCGACGTGTTTTTTGAATGAGTTTTTTGAGTTTTAAACGTTAAATCGCGTTTTTAAAAGTGAATATCATTTTTGATTTAAAAAAAAAAAATTGTTTCAAACATAATTCATTTTTTTTAAATAAATTATTTTTGTTACCGTAGAGTATTTTTTTAATCATTTTGAATTAATTTTGACACTTTTTCATTGTTAACAGATTTTTAAAATTAATATTTAATCGATGAGCAAATAACAATAGTTCAAGAATTGTATGAGTGGGCATTGAACCTAAATAGTCTACAGAATATTGCTGTCAAATTTTCACATGAGAAACATTATTCAGATGCAAAAGAAAGATTTTATTTGCGATAAAATACTGCGAAGTCAATCACAGGGGGACACAACATTTTCATTCAATTATTCCAATGAGCAACGGAAATGTATTGGCAAAGGAATATTCTAATTCAGGAAATAATCGTATATGTAAGGTCTTCAGAAAAATACGCGAATAAATAAAAACTGATGTTATTATTGTTCATAAACAGACTTAATGATTAATTATTAATTTTAAGAACCTGTTAACAATAAAAAAGTGTCAAAATAAATTCTAAATCTTGAAAAAAAATACTATACAGTAGCAAAAATTGGTATTCATAATAATTTATTAAAAAATGTTTTTTTTTTAATTTTCGAAAATAAAAAAAAATAGTAGTCATTGAGATCCCACGATCGGAATAGTCTTAAAAATTGTTGAATAGATAGATATTTAAAACAAAAAATAAAAAATGACATTCACTTTTAAAAACGCGATTTAACGTTTAAAACTCAAAAAACTCATTCAAAAACACGTCGAATATTTTTGTCATATTTTTTTCTGAAAAGGCCATGAAAAACAAAAATTTTGAAAAAAAAACTATTAATTTGGACCATTATTAAAGAAGTTATGACCAAAATACCAAAAAAAGAGCGGTTTTTTTGTTAATTTAATATCTTTTGAACGGGTAATGGAAAAAATCTCAAAATTTAACAGGAAGGGTCTCTTGATGGGTACTCAAAAATATAAAACAAATTGAAGAAATAAAAAAAAAGTTTTTCAAACTGTCCGATTTGGGATGGAATATATAAACCGATAATAATGAAATAATTTTTTTTCAATTCCAGGAGGGAGTACGTCTTCTGCCGTTCTCCGATTTGATAAAAAAAGGCAACACATCGAGCGTGGAATCCGTATCACCGACTCCCGATGACACCGCCATTATAATGTACACTTCCGGTTCCACCGGTGTGCCAAAGGGTGTACTATTGTCGCACAAAAATATCATAGCAACCCTAAAATCTTTCACCACAGCTGTCGTTATATATCCGGACGATGTTCTACTCGGTTTCTTGCCACTGGCTCACGTTTTCGAATTTCTCGCCGAAAGCGTTTGTCTTCTGACCGGTGTACCGATAGGATACAGCTCGCCATTGACGATGATCGATTCGAGCAGTAAAATCATGAGAGGATCCAAGGGTGACGCTTCCGTCCTTCATCCGACTTGTCTCACAGCTGTGCCAGTGAGTCTCAAGGAATTTTTATGAATTATCCTTATCTGAAAAAAAAGCATGGATCATCATCATTGATTTTAGCAAGAATCGTTGGAAAAGTTAAAATTTTTTCAATATTCAAAGTTTGGCAGCGAAAAATTAATCCGTGGAAATTCTTTGATCCACTGCAGAATGTATTTTTCAAAAATGAAGTGAATTTGTAAAAAACCATTAATTCTTATTGATTAATTGAAATAATTCCCATTAACCATTGAAAGTCAATGGTTCATGAAAATAATTTCCATTAACCATTTAATGTTGATGGTTAATGGAAGTTATTTCCATTAACCATTACATGTTAATAGTTAATGGGAGTTATTAATTCACCATTAAATGTTAATGGTTAATGGAAATTATTTCCATTAATATATAAGAGTTAATGTTTAATGAAAATGATCTCCATTAACCATTCAATGTTAATAGTTTAAAAAAATAATTTCCATTAACCACTAAATTATATTGTTTAACGAAAATTATTACAATTAACCAAAATGCTAATGATTAACGGAAATTTTTGTCATTAACCATTGACATTAAATTTAATTGAAATGGTAATAATCGATTGGTTTTATTCTGGGTCAAAATGACCCAAAGGTACTAACTGTAACTGGCCGTTACATATTTACCAATAATAGCAGTAGTTAAGTAAACGAAATATCAATGAGGAATTAAAAACATTCGTAGAGCTGATCAGCAGCGGACTCGTAGACTGATTGATTAAGGATCAAATAACCCAAAGATAAAATTTAGAGACAGAGAGAGAACGATCAAGCGCGTTGCGACCAAAACTGCTGAGAATAGCTGAATAATTGATGACGACCATATTAATTATGTTAAATGTCAACAGTCAATGGAAATAATTTCCATTAGCCACTAACATTAAATGATTGATGGAAACTATTTTCATTAACTATCAACACGCAATGGTTAATGTAGATCATTTTCATTAATCATTAACTCTTATTGATAATTGAAAATAACTTCCATTAACCATTAGCATTTATTGATGAATGTAAATTATTTCCATTAATCATTTAATGTTATTGGTTAATGGAAATCATTTCCATTAGCCATTGAATTTCCATTAGTCATTACAAAAGTTACGATTAATGCATTACTTTTCCATTAAAAATTTTGCAACCCTGTTTGGATTAACCTTTACTGAGGGTGAATTGTGAATTATGGCTAACGAAAATTTTGTTTTTGCACAGCTCATTCTCGATCGCATATCCAAGGGAATAAACGAGAAGGTCAAGAAATCGGGTGCGTTCAATCAGGCGATCTTCAATTTCGCTTACGAGTACAAGCTGAAGTGGACGAAACGCGGTTACGAGACACCGTTGTTCAATCGTTTTATCTTCGGGGCAGCGAGACAGGTTCTCGGCGGTCGTGTCAGAACAATACTGACCGGTGGCGCACCTCTGAGTCCGGACACTCACACTCAGGTCAAAGTTTGCTTGTGCGTCACAGTAACACAAGGTTACGGTCTCACGGAAACGTGCTCTGGTGCAACGGTTATGGACAGTTAGTATATTCGTATTCTTGCAATGGAAATCCTGCAAATCCTTGAAATGTCCAAAATCCTAAAATATTCTGAAATTTTGTTTTATTTTATTGTTTATTTTATTTTCGCACTCAAAAAGATTTTGTTTTTATTGAAAATTCCAAAGCCACTGAATTCAGTGAAATAATTTGTTTTCCTTGTTATCAGCGTACGATCGAAGCACCGGAAGAGTCGGCACTCCACTCATCGTCTCCGACATTCGCTTGGAAAATTGGGAAGAGGCGAATTATCGAGTGACAGATACGCCCTATCCGAGAGGGGAAATTGTCGTTGGCGGTGACAATGTGTCGGCCGGATATTACAAAGTGCCGGACAAGACAAAGGAGGATTTCTTCCAAGAGGACGGTAGACAGTGGTTCAGAACGGGTGACATTGGTGAATTTCATCCTGACGGATCTATGAAGATCATCGGTGAGAATACGAGGCTAATCGATCTCAACGGATCACTGAATTTCATTTTTTTTTCTACGTCTGTCTATGAGCAACGTTTTGGTAAAATTATTATATTCATATACATTAGTGGCGAAAAGTTTCCGGACAAAACTCCAAAAAAGGTCTGGAACGTTATTTTATGCCATTTCGTCGGAAGTCAACGTAGACTCGGCTTCATTTCGTGATTTTTGAAATTATTTTTACATATTGTTTTTAGATTTGGACTCTATTTTGAAAACAGCTGTTTTTCGCCTTTTTCCCCTCTCTTCAGGTGCATCCATCTTCTAGAGGACATTTTTTAAATACATTTTTACGGTTGGATTCATAAAGGGGAAAGTTTAAACCAATTTCCTTTTTTTTTTTTAAACTTTGAGCGATTTTTTTTTCCAAAGTTATTCTGTTTTGTGTGAAAAAAAAGAGGAAATTTGAAAAATCTCGTATAACATGAAAACAAAGAGGATTCGTGAAAAACTTCAGGACAGCAAAAAGTTGCAGTTGTTTTTGTTGAGTTTAGAGGAATTTTTTCAGATTTTTTTTCGAAATTTTTGTTCCTTATGTTGTGGCTGGAAAAAAAATTAGGGGAAAAAATTTGAAAAAAATTCCCATTTGTTGAAAATGGTAAAATAAAGTATTTTTTCTTTATTGATAAAACTTCAAGACGGCAAAAAGTTGCATCTGTTTTTGTTGAGTTTAAAGGAATTTTCGAAAAAAAACCTGAAAAAATTCCTCTAAACTCAACAAAAACAGACGCAACTTTTTGCTGTCCTGAAGTTTTTCATTAATCTTCTCTGTTTTCATGTTGTACGGGATTTTTCAAATTGCCTCTTTTTTCACAAAAAACAGAATAACTTTGGAAAACAAAATTGATCAAAGTTCTTAAAAAAGGAAATTAAAGCTCAAACTTTCCACTTTATGAATCCAATCATAAAAATGTTTTTTAAAAAATTCCGAAAAACAAGGAGTTTCTGTTTTCTTCTCTGTTTTCAAAATAGAGTCCAAATCTAAAAACAAATTGTAAAAGTAATTAAAAAATCAGGAAATGAAGCCGAATTCTTCGCCTTTAAAATGCCGCTTGTTAAATCAGTCTACGTTGACTTCCGGCGAAATGGCATAAAAAAAAAAACGTTCCAGACCTTTTTTGAAGTTTTGTTCGGAATCTTTTCGCCGGTAGTGTATGTCACCAAAATCAAGGAGTAAGGACGGCGCTCGGCTTTCTATAATTTTGAGGACAATCCTTAATCCTTGGAAAATTGCTTACAAACTTTTTCTTTGCTTACCCGTAGATCGCAAGAAGGATTTGGTGAAACTTCAATTGGGCGAGTACGTTTCGTTAGGAAAAGTCGAAACTGAGCTGAAAACGTGTCCGGTAGTGGAAAACATATGCGTCTACGGTGATCCACTGAAGGCCTACACGGTTGCCCTTCTTGTACCTAATCCCCGTGCTCTCGAGGAAATTGCCGCGAATCTCGGCATAACTTCGAAGAATCTCGAGGAACTTTGTGAAAATCCACGTGTCGAGAAAGCTGTTCTTCACGAATTGGTCGAGCAGGCGAAAAAATGTGAGCTTTGGGAACTTAATTAATTCAAAACATTTTCATCGAAATTAACGTAGACGTGAAAAACAATGGATCAATCGCTAATTTTCAATTTTGCTTTCTCATGATCGAAGATTTGTTTTTAAAAAAATTCCAGGCTCAATTAAGATGAAGAAACATTACGAATTTAGTTTGGTCATCGATTATTTTCTCCGTTCTCTTAATGAGGAAGCCAAAATTGATAATCATACTTTTATCATTAGTTTAGTTTATTATCTATAATTGCTTCCTCATAAAGAAAGCTTTGTTTTCGTGAAAACATTTTTTTTCGCGATTTTTATGCCAATATGTTCAAAATGTCCTAAAACATCGATGTTTAGAAAAAATGTCCGTGTGTGTGCGTGTCCTGAGTTTCAGATGTAAATAATTAATAACTCGAAAACGCTTCGAAATATCGAGCTAAAATTTGGCACACTCGTCAAGCACGAATTGCTCTTCATTATGAAAAAAATTTTGTTTTAATTATAACGGGTGTTCATATTTTATCGACTTTTTTCGTTTTTGCACGAATGGCGTAAACGCTCTAACCTCTGCAATTTTCAAGATATTGCACTCAAACTTTGTACAGAATAAGTATAGCTATTAAGGTTGTTTGGTATTGAATTTGGCGAAAATCCATCGAGGGATTAAAATTTTATGAAATTTTGAATTTTGTGAAAAATAGCCTAAACGCTCTAACTTGTGCAATTTTTAGGATATTGTACTGAAACTTTGCACAGAGCTAATATAGCTATCGAGGTTGTTCGCTATTAAATTTGGTAAAAATCCATCGAGGGATTAAAATTTTATGAAATTTTTAATTTTTTGAAAAATAGCGTAAACGCTCTGACTCGTGCAACTTTTAAGATATTGCCCGGAAACTTTACACAGACCCAATGTAGCTATCGAGGATGTTTGTTATTAAATTTGGCAAAAATCGATCGAATGATGATGAAATTTTTATCAAATTTTTAATTTTTATACAAGAAGCGTAAACGCTGTAACTTTTGAAATTTTTTAGATATTGCAATGAAATTTTTTGAAGAGCCAGTATAGCTATCAATGTTATTTGCTATCAAATTTGAGGAAAATCGATCGAATTTGCACATTGATTACTAATATTTTTCAATAGTTAACAAAGCTTTCTTTACGAGGAAGGCAAATTTGATCGTTACTGTGTGTTAAAGGAAGCTATGTGAACTATGGATAAAGATGAGGAAGCAATGTGCAAATTCCAATTTGCAGGGTTTTTTCTGCTTTAATCATGAGGAAGCCAAAATTTATAAATACACTTTTATCGATAAAATCTTGAAATTACAATTTTACAAAATTTTAATTTGTCCTTGATAAAATTGCAGAATTGAAGTATTTGTTTGATAAACCTTCAAAAATTGAATCATGCAATCTTTTATTTCTATTTTACGTATTTTCATGAATTATCTTATTTCTCACAGGTAAACTGCAGAGATTCGAGATTCCCGGTGCTGTGAAGCTCTGTCCAGAACAATGGTCACCCGACATGGGCCTCGTAACAGCGGCGTTCAAGCTGAAGAGAAAGGCCGTTCAGGAGCGCTATCAGCACGAGATAAATCGCATGTACGCTTCGTGATGTAGCAAAAAATGCTCAAAGTGCAAACCGTAGCCGTTTGCCCACGCGCAAAACGGGGATTACTCGAAGGATCGATCAGGGCGAAGAGAATTTAACGAAAAAAATGAAAAGAATATCGGTAAATCGAGCACGACGCAAGAATAGCGAGCAACACTTTGCCACGAGATCCGCGCGCGCTCGTTTCGAGATATGAAATGAAGCGTGATTTTCTCATCGCGCAAATTTTTTTTTTTTGTAAAGTAAATTATAGCAATTTTCGTAATCCCGTTATATCAACGACTGGCAGTGAATCGACGAAAGTATCTTGGTCATGAGACCGACGAAAAAAATTTCCGCACATTTTTGCGATGGAAAAATTTATTTGCCTTCCCACATAAACCGCCAGATTTAGTCCAGTCTTCCGTTAAACCTTCGTTATTTATTCGCTGACACGCAGAATCGATGATTTCAAGGAGGTTCGAGACGCTCTCAGTCGAATTAGTGAAAAAATAAATTTGCCGTGTTTACGAATATTCATGATTAATTTTTTAATCATTTTGGGGACTCTTGAAAAAAAAACGAGCCTTGCTGAAAATTCATGAATATTTGTGAAAACGATTTTGAAAATTTACCATTAATTTTTCGTGAGAAAGTATCCAATCTCCTCGATTCGAGTTTCATGGCTATTGCCTATTCGCCAAATTTGCATAAATCTGCAGTAGCACAAAATTTCCACAATCTTCGCCCTCGAAAACAAATTTTTTTCGCGAAACGCGATTGTATTCAGATTTATCTGTGTTGATAATGAATACATTTTTCTGAACTTTTTTTTTCCAAATCCCTTAAAAGATCGTTCTTGTCGATTTTTCGATTTAATTTAATTCTAAATCAGTTTTGCAGCTGACAGCGCGATTTTTTCTGTTTCCTTCAAATAATACTCTGACGAAACGACGCAGTATTATTCCGGTCAATGAGATTTACACGTTCGAGAAACGTTCAAGAAGTACGCTTCACTATGTAATATTTCAGAAAAATTCAGAGATTTCAGATTTTGCGAAAGAAACACAATTTTTGTATAGAAGAGAGAGAAACTGTGCGTTGATATAATTAAGGGGGAAACCTGAATTGAAGCGCTAAAGAAAAAAGTGTGATTTTTGCGGTTTTTTCCCTCGACTCCAGTAAGACGAATCTTTTTGAAATTTGTTGGATGTACAAAAATTGTTTATCAATGTCAAAATAAGTATGAAAACACCAACAAATTTTTAAAAAAATCATTTTATTGGAGCTGAAAAAAATCGCAAAAATAACACTTTCATCGTTTATATTTCGTATTACTGCGTTCTTTTTTCCCGAAAAATTTGTACTTCCTTTTGTTTTTTCGGAACTACTCTCTTAATGTTCGAAAGGCTTTTTTTCAAATGTAAATTAAAAAAAAAACAACGTAGCGAGATCTTTAGTATAAGAATAAATGGTGCAACGCGATTCTCCGTCTCCGAATATACGAGGAGATCCGTTTTACGATATTACGAATAATTTACGAGATTATGCTCGATCAACGTGGCAAATGAGTGTCTATGATTCTCCGGATGAAGCTAATAGATACTAAAGAGAAAAAAAAATTAAGATCGTTGTCAAGAAATATTTTTTTGTTTTTCATCCGAGAATAGAACCAAAGGTTTTTCCCTGTGATTAGAAATTTTTTGATGTCGAATTTTGAATCGTGGAATGTAATATCGTGATTTTCATTTTTCATGTCGTAATTTTATAAGAGATCGGCAATTTCGTGCGGATTAGCATCTCACTTTGTGTCGAGTGGAAAAAAAAAATAAAACAAAAATATACGTCAGCCACGTTGCTTCACACTGGGCAAAAATTAGTGCAAAATTTTTTCAATCTGTTTTTCTACAATTTTTCTTTTTGCACAGTAATTCGAACTTATTTGTATGTATTCCAAGAACAAAAAAAAATATTTCCGTAATGATTTTAAAGAATCAGCATCTTCTTGCTAATTTTCGATAATTATAATTTTTTGAAATTGTATCAAGACTCGAAGAAATTTTGCAATTTGACGAGTGTGAAGCACTCCAATTATCATAAGGAAATTACGAAGAAAACAAAATATATTTGCCTAATTAAAAAGGAACAATTACGTGCGCATATTTGCCTGAATGTTTTTTTTTTTTTTTTTAAATCGTCGATATTTGTAAATGATTGATGAATTTTGAAAATCCGGCAGGATTTCGCGTGTACTTGGGAAGCGTGAAAAGAAAAATGAGAGGAATGTAAATTATAATTTGGAAAGTACAAATTGCGTTTTCTAGGATTGGGGAAAAAAGTCTTTGAAGTGAGAAGAAATCGTGACGCGAGAAAAATCCGCTCGTATATTTTCGGAGAGCGGAAGGAAAATGAGAATTTCTCGTTTCCGGTATTAAGTGGATCGTTATCGTAACGATGAATGGGATTTGGGGGGGGGGGATAAATCGTGTGTATGTGTGTGAAAAATCTCTATTATGAAGTATTCTCCAACAAATGCAGCCACTTTTTCGCGAGCAAATTTTGTTCTTTTTTTTAAATTCTATACAATCGCAAATCAAAAGAGACTCGATTGTTGAAGAATTCTTCATCTCTATAAATATATATATAGATATATATGGGGCATTCCGTCCCAAATCGGACAGTTTGAAAAACTTTTTTTTTTTTTTAATTTCCTCATTTTTTTATATTTTTGAGTACCCATCAAAAGACCCTTTCTGTTAAATTTTGAGATTTTTTTTTATTACCCGTTCAAAAGATATTGAATTAACAAAAAAAGCGCTCTTTTTTGGTATTTTGGTCATAACTTTTTTAATTATGGTCCAAATTGAAAGGTTTTTTTCAAAATTTTTGTTTTTTTATGGCCTTTTTAGAAAAAAATACGACAAAAATATTCGACGTGTTTTTGAATGACTTTTTTGAGTTTTAAACGTTAAATCGCGTTTTTAAAAGTGAATGTCATTTTTGATTTTTTTCTTTTTAATTTTTTGTTTCAAACATCTATCTATTCATTTTTAAGACTAGTCCGATCGTGGGATCTCAATAACTACTATTTTTTTCGATTTTTGAAAATTAAAAAAAAAAAATTTCTTATAAATTATTATGAATACCAATTTTTGTTACTGTATAGTATTTTTTTAATAATTTTGAATTAATTTGGATACTTTTTCATTGTTAACAGATGTTTAAAATTAATAATTAATCGATGAGCAAATAACAAACAGTTCAAGAATTGTATGAGTGGGCATTGAACCTAAAAGGTCTACCGAATATTGCTGTCAAATTTTCACATTAGAAACATTATTCAGATGCAAGAGAAAGATTTTATTTGCGATAAAATACTGCGAAGTTAATCACAGGGGGACACAAAAATTTCATTCGATCATTCAAATGAGCAACGGAAACGTATTGGCAAAGGAATATTCTAATTCAGGAAATAATCGTATATGTAAGGTTTTAAAAAAAATGCGCAAATAAATAAAAACTATCGTTATTATTGTTCGAAACAGCCTTAATGATTAATTATTAATTTTAAGAACCTGTTAACAATAAAAAAGTGTCAAAATAAATTCTAAATATTGAAAAAAATACTATGCAGTAACCAAAATTGGTATTCATAATAATTAATAAAAAAAAAAAAATTTAATTTTCAAAATAAAAAAAATAGTAGTTATTGAGATCCCGCGATCGGACTAGTCTTAAAAATTGTTAAATAGATAGATGTTTGAAACAAAAAATTAAAAAAAAAAATAAAAAATGACATTCACTTTTAAAAACGCGATTTAACGTTTAAAACTCAAAAAACGCATTCAAAAACACGTCGAATATTTTTGTCGTATTTTTTTCTGAAAAGGCCATAAAAAACAAAAATTTTGAAAAAAAAACTTTCAATTTGGACCATTATTAAAGAAGTTATGACCAAAATAGCAAAAAAAGAGCGGTTTTTTTGTTAATTTAATATCTTTTGAACGGGTAATCAAAAAAATCTCAAAATTTAACAGGAAGGGTCGTTTGATGGGTACTCAAAAATATAAAAAAATTGAGGAAATGAAAAAAAGAGTTTTTGAACTGTCCGATTTGGGATGGAATGCCCCATATATTTGTGTAAAATCTTTGAGATAGCAAGTTACAATTATTACGGCGTCGTAGATGAATTTTAATTAAGTTGAGTGTTAAATTTGAATTGAGAATAAGTGGCAAAGATTTTTCGTTTGTTTTTTTTGTTTTTGCCCAATGAATCGAGGCGCAAGGAACGAATAAAAAGGCGCATAAAAAATCCGAGAGAGAAAGAGATAGAGAGAGAGAGACAAGAAAACAATAAATTTTAATTGTGAAAGTCGAAGATTCTTTTTCTTTATCGACGAGAGTTCCTACAGCTATAGAATGAAGAGAAAATAAATTGTGGGAAGATTGGTACTAATTAATATTTATTGATTAAAGCGCACTGTATATTATTATTATTATTACTACATAGTTATGAAAAGAAAACGATGGTGATTATTCTTAAACGATATTGGTTAATGTTAAGGAACGATGAATTTAAGAAAATAAATGTACAAATGTAAAAAAAAAAAGAGAAAAAAACTATCGGCGTTGAACGAAAAAGGTCTTTGAATTTCGTAGATCGTTTCAAAGCGTGCAATTTTTATATGCATCAACGTGGAACCATTTTGTTTTAATTTTTTTTTCGAATTCCACTAGCGAGATGTATTTTTTTTATCAAAAGAAAGCTTTAAACCTCAATTATTTTTTTACTTATTCTTCAATAATTGAAAGTTTCCATCTTATTGCTTTTAAAAAAATATCTTGATTCTTTTACAAGGATTTTTAATATTATCAAATGAAATCAGAGTTCTGAAAATAGTAATGTAAAAGTAATGCATTACCCATTACTTTAACAATGTGTATTGGACAAGTTTTCAATTACAAATTACAAAACTAATGTGTAATGGATGGGCGTTCCATTACAAATAAAAAAAGCAATGTGTAATGTATGCATGTTCCATTACAAATGAAAATAGTAATGTGTAATGGATGCGTGTTCCATTACAATCAAAAAATGTAATGTGTAATGGATGCGTGTTCCATTACAATTAAAAAAATTAATGTGCAATGGATGCATATTCCATTACAAATGAAAAAAGTAATGTGTAATGGATGCATTTGCCATTACAAATAAAAAAAGTAATGTGTAATGGATGCGTATTTCATTATAAATAAAGAAGTAATGTGTAATGTATGCACGTTCCATTACAAATTACAATTTAAAAAAAAATTAGTTTGCAGTGGAGAATATTCCATTACAAATAGAAAAATAGCCTTGCTCGTATTAGAAACTTGCACATTGCTCTCATTGTTTTATTTCGCTGATTAAAAGTTCATCCACAATTATCACAAATGATCCATAAAGTTTATTTAAAAAAAAAGAACATGCACATTATTTAGGGATTCAATAAAGCGACAAATTTGGTATCAGTAACTTGTAATTTTTATTAGATTGCTTATAATTATGGGTAACAGCGTGTAAAAGCCAGTTCAATATAAAGATGGATAATTTTTGAGGTTGAGTACATTTTCGTACTTCATATTTAACTATGAACTGTCCGATTTTTGTTTGTTTCTATTTCTTAACTTTATGGATCATTTGTGATAATTGTGGATGAACTTTTAGTGAGCGAAATAAAATAATGAGACAGCAATGTGCAAGTTTCTAATACGAGCACGGCAGATTTTCTATTTGTAATGGAATATTCTCCACTGCAAATTACTTTTTTTTAAATTGTAATTAGTAATGGAACGTGCATACATTACACATTACTTTTTTATTTGTAATAGAACACGCACCCATTAGACATTACTTTTTTTATTTGTAATGGGACATGCATGCATTACACATTACTTTTTTATTTGTAATGGAACACGCATCCATTACACATTACTTTTTTTACTTGTAATGTGACATGCATGCATTACACATTACTTTTTTATTTGTCATGGAACACGCATCCATTACACATTACTTTTTTATTTGTAATGGCACATGCATCCATTACACATTACTTTTTTCATTTGTAATGGAATATGCATCCATTGCACATTATTTTTTTTAATTGTAATGGAACACGCATCCATTACACATTACATTTTTTTATTGTAATGGAACACGCATCTATTACACATTACTATTTCCATTTGTAATGGAACATGCATTCATTACACATTACTTTTGTAATTTGTAATAGAACCCGCATCCATTACACATTACTTTTTTTATTTGTAATAGAACATGCATGCATTACACATTACTTTTGTATTTGTCATGGAACACGCATCCATTACACATTACTTTTTTATTTGTAATGGCACAAGCATCCATTACACATTACTTTTTCATTTGTAATGGAACATGCATGCATTACACATTACTTTTTTTTATTTGTAACAGAACATGCATTCATTACACATTACTTTTTTATTTGTCATGGAACACGCATCCATTACACATTACTTTTTTATTTGTAATGGAACACGCATCCATTACACATTATGCAGTGTAATGGGTAATAAATACAGTAATGCATTATTTACAACTCTGAATGAAATATATTCTGAGGTTGAGATATTGAAATTGCAAAAAAAAAGTCTAAAATTCTACCATTTTGATGTAGATATCTCTGGTTCATTGCGTTTACAGACTTTTTCGTTTGAAGTAATCCTGGCGAAGCGTCTGATTCATCATCTGGCCGATCTTCGTTCTTATCCATACAGGCGGAATGAGGGTGAAAAAATTTTGCACACCGTGGGCCCAGTATCCGGTGCTGGAGTTTATTTTTCCAAGTGTGACAACCGCGTTCTTTGCGTAAGTCGCCGCATCCGGTACAAATAGACTCGATACCTGGATGGAAAATAAATTTTAAAAATTCATCTCGATTCTTTGAAATACATTTTTTTTTCAGGAACGAACAAGTGAGAACAAAACCGCGATTCAAAGGTTGAAAATATAAGCGAATTGCACCTGGAGTCTGTCGCTGAAAGCGTTCATCTTCGTATTGACAAAAAGTGGCGTTAGATGCTGTATCGTAATACCGAATTTTTCGTACTCCGCTCTCAATGCCTCGGAGAAACTCTTCAGATAGACTTTCGTCGCTGCGTAAACCGTCATCAGAGGCAGTGGTTGAAGTTCGGAGCCTGATGAAACGTTTACAATGGCACCTTTGCCGCGTTTTTTCATGCCACCGATTGCCAATCGTGTCATCAGCGTCGTTGCGCCAACATTTACGTTTATTATGTCCCATAATTCATTCTCGGGCACCTCGCCGACGTACATTGGGTAAGAATACTGTTTTCCGACATTGTTCACTGATAAATAGAAATTAAGGAATGAATTTTCAAGACACAATTTATGGATGAATTTAATGGATGAGGCATTCCACGTCAGGTCGGCCACTCCATTTTTTGAAATCACCAAAAATCGCATACAAATTTGTATAAAGAAAATTTGTCAAGAAAATTCGTGATTTTTTTCAGATTTTCACATTACATATTTTAGCCGGAAAAAAATATAAAAAATTTTCTTGTTCCATTTCGTAACTCTAATATTATTCATCGTACGAAAAAAAAAGTACAACATGAAATTTATGATTTTCAACGTACTTTTCACTGAAATTTTGTGCTAACTCCTCCAAAAGCTCTATATGCCATTTTCGGAGCAAATTATGTTTTGATATTATTTTTCTCAGAATTGACATCTTCGATTTGTCTGTAATTTTAACAGTTTTTTACTTGATATACTTACAAAGTATACAAAAATTGGCTCAGTGGCGAATCCATTCCTTCCCATGCGTTTTTCATCCAAAATGAATACACAAATTTCTCTGTGCATTAACAGGGTCGAGACTATCCATAGATATTTTGTAAAGCCCGCATTTTTGTTTTTCAATTTTTTTAACGTTTTTCATTTTTATTTTTTTAAATATCTTTTTGTACATTTTAATAAACTTTATCAATGGACTCATTTACACCGATAAAATCTATTCAAATTAGAGTCAAAGGCTACTTGCGTCTCTCGATTGCAAAAAAAATTACTTTACCCTCTTTGGATACACCGACGTTTCTATGGCCAATGAGTACTTTTTTAGTTCGATTTGGGCATGATTTTTGAGAATGAATCAATGATACTGCTTTGTTCCTGGAATCGTCCTCGCAGTATCAAAACGAGATTATTTTATTATTTTTCCCTGTCTACGATTAATAATGATAAAATATCAACATCTACGCTATTTCGTTAAATCACTCTATAATAACAGATTGTATCAATAAAAATGCATTTGAAATAATGGATTCTCCACCAAACCAATTTTTTTGTAGTCTGTAAATATATTAAGTAAAAAACTGTTGAAACTACAGACGAATCGAAGATGTTAATTCTGAGAAAAAAAATAACGAAACATATAGAGCTTTCGGAGGAGTTTGTAAAAAATTTCAGTGAAAAGCACGTTGAAAATCCTAAATTTTATGTTCTACTTTTTTTTCGTACAATGAATAATTTTCGAGTTACAAAATGGGAGAAACAAATTTTTTGTATTTTTTTCCGGCTAAAAAATGTAATTTAAAAATCTGAAAAAAATCACAAATTTTCATGATAGTTGGAACTACTTTCTAAAAATTTGTATGCGATTTTTGGCGATTTTAAAAAATGGGGTGACTGACCTGCGTGGAATGCCTCATATTTTTTTTAATTAACAAACTAAATGTACAAGATAAAAGTTTCAATTAGATACTCGAAAAGAGCTTCATCGGGGTTTAATTTAATTTTGTAATTTTGAAAAAATCCCATCAATCGATCCAAGGCTTATCTAAGGATTTTTTAAGGATGATAAATCTCGACACCTTAATTAATTAATTAATTCCCCCAGGGTTGCTATATTGGTCACTAATGTTCAAATCGTGTTACTTTTCTCACTATTTTTGAAATTTGGTCACTATTGTCATTATTTCAGAGCTCAGAAGTGGTTAGAATAGAGGTGCCGGTCAGAATAGGGGGCAAATTTCGAAGAATGAACAGAATCGGATTAACAAAGCGGGGTTTTGAACCTTTAACGATTACGAAGAGAATGAGCGCAGTCCGGAGGAAAAATTTGAGTATGCCTTAAAAATATGCAAAAAATCGACAAAATTCACGAAGAAAAAGCGCGAGACGCGTCATTCTGTAATTGTCCCCACTGTGCCGGCAAAATTTTCGAAAGGACGCGACTCTAATTGTCGCGATATTCGACAAATGGTTTGTTCAATGTCACATAATTAATTAGAGCACTGAAAAGCAGGTAACATCGGAAAACAATGAGTCGAAAAACACGTTTAAACTTGTCGAACATGGGCCCGTGAACGCACGACTCACGCTACTGAACAGCTGACGCGGCCGGCGTCAGCTGTTCAGTGAGAGCAGCCTGCGCGAACGATCGAGTCGATGAGTGGGATCGACGTCCTGCATTGTGGCGCGCTCTGTCGGACTGAGACCTAACCTGCGTATATAGGTCAGTGGAGTGGGTCAGCAGCTGTTGTCGAACGCGCGAGACAGACCGTGCTCCAGACGTGGTCACGATTATTCTCGGAAAAAATTCCTCCGTATATTCCACGAATAGCTTCCAAGAAATTCTATACACTGACGTCACGGGGGAATTCCCTCAAAAGGGAGCAACAATTGCGGTAAAAAAGAATGAGATAATGAAGAGCCATAACTCTCGTGTTTTTGATCGTACAGACTTCTTTCAGGTGTCATTTTCTTAGTTTTCAAATTCTCTATGTGTTTTTTTCTAGTTTTATTTTTTTCAAAATCCTTAAGGGGGTACGCAGAAAAAAAATGTTTGAACAGCCATAATTCCCGTGATTTTGATCGTACAGACTCCTTTCAGACGTCATTTTCTTCGTGTTGAAATCCCCTGAGTGTCCTTTTTTCATTTTTTTTTTTTTCAAAATCCTTAAGGGGGTACGCAGAGAATAAATTTTTGAACAGCCATAACTCCCGCGTTTTTTATCCTACAGACTTCTTTCAGACGTCATTTTCTTCGTGTTCAAATTCTCTAAGTGTCTTTTCTTTAATTTTACTTTTTCGCAATCCTTAAGGGGGCATGCAGAGAATACACATTTGAACAGCCATAATTCCCGCGTTTTTGAACCTACAGACTTCTTTCAGGCGTCATTTTCTTCGTGTTCAGATTTTCTGAGTGTGCTTATTCAGTTTAATTTTTGTCGCAATCCTTAAGGGGTACGCAGAAAATAAATTTTTGAACAGCCATAACTTCTGTGTTTTTGATCGTAGAGACTCCTTTCAGGCGTCATTTTCTTTGGTTTCAAATTCTCTGCTCTTTTTTTTAAAGAAATAGAAACGGGTATGCCTAAGAAAATTTGCAAAAATCGATGGTTTAAGTTCAAAAATGTGCCAAAAATCGAAAAAATATCAGAATCGGATGAACAAAACGGTGTTTTAAAGCTTCAACGATTACGAAGAGAATGAAAGAGCAGTCTAAAGCCAAAGTTTTGAGTAGAAAACAAATTACACCTATTTTAGTAGATACCTATTTTAGTAGACAAAACATTTTTGCTCAATTTTAGCCTCATTCTGAAAAACTTCAAAATCGCGAAATTTCAAACGTTTATAACTTATTTAGACGAAAAAGTTAGTATTATGTCACCATTTCTGTGAAAGATATAAGTCACTATTCTACTATTTTGGACCCTCGCAAACACTGGCAACCCTGAATTCCCCGCTCTCTCATTTATCGAACCGATTTCAAGATATCCATGTAACAGTCTCTCGCAATATTTATATGTTAAATGATGTGTTTATTTAACCGGAAATACTGCGAAATGACTTACCGAGAATGCCGATTGGCACATCCGCTAACTTTTTCGCAATATCGTCAGAGACGCCCCTGCCTTTGCTGAAATCGGCAACGATTATTCGAACCTCGATTTTTGGATTTATCGCGATAATTTCTTGTCTCGTGAACTCGAGTCTCTCTAATGTTCGGCTTATTAGAACGAGATTAATACCACGAGAGGCAAGTTCCTTTGCGTAAGCCTTGCCAATTCCGTCGGTCGAACCGGTAACCACTGCAAAAATGATCGTTTATTGGAAATATAAAAATTTCGTAATTAACGGAAAAACTTATCTCCAATTTGCAGGCTTTTTATATCACAAGGCTCTTGTGCTATAAAAATAATAAAATAATGTATAATATGTGGGTCATTCCATGTCAAATCGATCAATAGTTGGAATCGACCCCTTTCAATTTCGATGAAATTTGGTCAGAAGTTTTCTTTTATCATAAAACGAAGGTCTACCAAAGGGAAAAAAAATTCGAAAGTTATGCAAAATTTTAAATTTCACAATTTTTCAAGTTTGAAATATCTCGAAAACTATTACAGTTACGAAAAAATCGTTCTGGGTTCATCTTAAAGAGTATACTAGGGGGGAGTATACTACGAAAAAAAAATCTTCCGAATTTTTTTTTTTTTTTTTTTAAATTAATTTTGAGAATTTTGAATTTTTTAAAATCATTTAAATCCACAATCACCATTAAAATTTTGGTTCAATTTTTTTTATATAATACCTTGTACTGATCTTAAAAGATCATGAAAATTTCAGAACGGTGTTCAAAAATTCATATTTTTTTCCAAAATACGAATTTTTGAATTTTGATAAAAAAAAAATATTTTTTTTACCTCTAAGTTAAGTAAAGTTCAGCAATCATGTAATTTTGTAATTTTGAGCAGTAAAAATTACATGATTGCTCAACATTACTTAACTTAGAGATCAAAAAAAATTTCAATTTTTTTTCTTTGGTAGAACTTCTTTTTATGATAAAAGAAAATTTTTGACCAAATTTCATCGAAATTGCAAGGGGTCGATTCGAACTATTGGTCGATTTGACATGAAATCACCCATATATAGTATACACTATGTAGGAACATATAATTATATATAATTATATATAATGATATATAATAATATACAATAAAATAATAAATAATGTGACGAGAAAATTGTCGATATTTCAAGAGAAACCGGTTGAAGAAATTTCTTGAATTCTTGAAATCTATAATTCAGCCGTCAATTTTAATTACTTCCTTTCTTTTTCAGAGATAATTTATTCGATAAAAAATGTTGCAATCTTACCTGCCCAGTCGCCGAATTTTTCTCTGAGATCGATCGGTGCCGGATCGAATATCGGTATGAGAATTTCGAAAATTGCGCGCGACAGTCGACTCACAGGATCAATTATCGCCCAAATAAAGAACAGGGCAATCGTCAGCCACAGAACGATTAAAAAAACCATTTTTCCACGATCGGTAAGTCAATAAAAATGACGCGACATCGGATGAAAAAAATTGTCGATATTCAAAAAATAACCAATAAATAATATGGATAATCGGTAAATGATATTTGAGATCCGATCAAGTGTAGGATGAATTCGTCTATCAAAATAAATGTTTCAAAATTGAAATTTTCGTTAAATCGTGAAATCTACAAAATTGCAAAAATCGTTATTCCCTTAAAAATCTATCGATCACCCAAAATTATATTTTTTCACAGTAAAATCTGAAAGCACATAAAAAAATATTTGGATCATTGGAATAAAAATTATTGTATCGACTTGATTAAACAATTTTTTTAACGAATTAAAAATTTTGCATTCCTCGAAATTATTATTCAAACTACGAATTATTCGAAAACACTCGAATTATTCGAATCATTCGAAGAAATTTGAATTATTCGAAACTGTGAATTACTATCTTTCTAATCGCGCAATTTTGACACTGCCCCATCTTTAGCCGAATGTCTTTTCCATTTTTTTGTTTGGAATGATTTTTTCACTTGATTAATTTTTCAACGCGAGTCTTATTATTGTCTTATTCGAGGTGATCGATCGTCCAAGACGGCCGATAAACTGAATTTAGCGACCCGCGAGCCACAGGTAAGACTGCAGGCTTGCCACGAAGGTAAAATGTACTTTCTCTATCTCTCGATTTACACTCGTATCGGCGACGAGAAGACTATATAGCGCGCTAAATGTGTGACTTAACGTTCTCGTTTCCCTTTTATAGTCACTCTAATTTAATTTTAATAAAAAATTGTAATTTTTAATTTAATTAAATTTAATATTTTTAATTAATGTAATTAATTATTTTAATTTAATTAAATTTAATATTTTTAATTAATTTAAGTTTAAAATTTAATTAAAATTAAATTGATTTAATTTTTAATTAATTTCATTTAACTTAACCTTTAATTGTGACATTCTCGTATTTTCTCATTCTCAAAAGCACAAGAGAAAAGTTTAAATAAAAAAAAAGTGACGGAGAAAACGGGAGTCTGCTGAATTTCGAACTCTTGCATTCGATTAAAATTATGTGAGACACTTTCTCTCGCGGTCAAGTTACATTTGCACCGAGAACGAGACTCGTTCGTGTCTCACGCAAGGTCATGTTGAAACCTTCCGTTAAGATAATCTTAAAGAAGATTCGAGCTATTTATTAACAGTAAAGAAAAAATTCAGTCCACTTAACTCAGCTTAACTGGGGTGAATTAATTTATAAAATGTTTATAAATATTTGTCTCATTTCACGCTAACTCAACCTGGGTCTGACCCTTGACCTCTCGGATTTGGCTCGCGATTTTTTATACGATTGTTCTCACTTTGGAAGGCACCCAATTTTTTTTCTAGATTTTTTAGATTCAATTTGAATCTTCTAGAATTTTTTAAACGATTTCATTGATCGACACTATTTAAAAATCTGAACAAATTCTGAAAAACCGTGTGTCAGATATCAAAATTTTTAAGCTCAGAGCCGGAGTGGGTAGATTTTTCCTTCTTACTATTTTTAAGCTTTTTTCGAAAGAAACCGTTAAAAAAAATAGACGCGGGAGTTATTTTACTATGAATGGTTGCTGAAACATTTTCATATGTAATATCGGATTTTTGAAAAAAATTTCAGATTTTTCGCAAGAGATTTTTTTCTCTTTATTTTGCTAATATAAATGGATCCAAAAAATCTGAAATTTCTTTCAAAAATCCCATATGACATTTGAAAATGTTTCAGCAACCATCCATACTAAAATCACTCCCGCTTCTAATTTTTTTAGCCAAGCTTAGAGTCGGAGTGGGGAGATTACTATTTTCAGGCTTTTTTCGAAAAAAAAAGTTAAAAAAATTAGAGGCGGGAGTTATTTTACTATGGATGGTTGCTGAAACATTTTCATTTTTATGTCAAATCGGATTTTTGAAAAAAAATTCCGATTTTTCGGAACTATTTATTAGCAAAATAAAGAAAAAAAAATCCCTTGCGAAAAATCTGAAATTTTTTTCAAAAATCCGATATTACATGTGAAAATGTTTCAGCAATTATCCATAGTAAAATGACTTCCGCTTCTAATTTTTTTAACGTTTTTTTTCGGAAAAAGCTTGAAAATAGTAAGAATGAAAAATCTCCCTACTCCGGCCCTGTGCTCAAAAATTTTGATATCTGACACACGATTTTTAAGAATTTTTTCAGATTTTTAAATTGTGTCGATCAATGAAATCGTTTTAAAAATTCTAGAAGATTCACATTGAATCTAAAAAATCTAAAAAAAAAAAACTGGGTGCCTTCCAAAGTGAGAACAATCGTATAAAAAATAGCGAGCCAAATCCGAGAGGTCAAGTCAGACCCAAGTTGAGTTGGCGTGGAATGAGACATTTGTAAGTAATATTCTTATTTAGTACTAAATATATTGCGACCTAATAGATATGAATTGATTTTGAATATCGATTTGTTTATATTTGTCAAATAATTATTGTAATTAAATGCAGTATTCTTTATATTCAACATTTTTCATTTTTTCAGCCAGAAATCGATCTCGAACTTTATAGCTATTGCCGGAATGTTTCGCTTGCGCGAGAGCGCTCTGCTGGCGAAGCCACCTGGCGGATGTCCGGCGCACTGCGAATCTCCCGAAACATACGCGGGAAAATAAGTATGAAAATAAATTTTGCGGTCTAAATTATATTTTCCTGTCGGTATTTCGTCCACAAAAATCTTGGCAATTTTTTTAATTTAACTCAAATTGAAATCTCGAATTTAAAAATTTCGAACGAGTCTTCGTTAAAAAATTATCAATTGCGAAATTTCATCCATAAATTATATCCAATAAATTCTCCGATTGCTCAATGTGGGAAAAAAATATTCATGCGGTGTATCTTTAACGTTGTTACGCAATAAGAAAAAAAACACGTTTACTTCAGTGGCGAAAAAGTTATAGCCGCCGAGAATCAAAAGACATATAAGGCGAGACATCTCACTTTTACAAAAAAAAATAAAAAATAAAATTAATTTCACAAGACCGCGTCTCTCGCGGTGCGACGTTTTAATACTACGTCCTCTCGAATTATTATCTCAGTATATCTTTTGCCAGTCTCGCTCTGTGTAAGAGCAAACTGTAATTTAAACTTTGTGTGCAGTTCATGCATTTTTTTTTATGAGCACACAGACTCGTAAAGTTGTTAACGCCATCTGCTTCTCGTCTAGAGTCGGTATAGTGGGAATCATTAACCCACATATTTCCATAATTTTCACTTGAAGTTCATTTCTTTTCCATTGCAACGCAAAATTAGAATATTCGCTACGAAAACGTATCCACGGCCTCGATCCTAAATACAATGAGCGAGTATAACATGAATGAGTATAATAACTACATGGGGCATTCCATGTCAAATCGACCAATAGTTGGAATCGACCCCTTTCAATTTCGATGAAATTTGGTGAAAAGTTTTCTTTTATCATAAAATGAAGTTCTACCGAAGGAAATTTTTTTTTCCTTTCAAAAGTTCAAAATTTCGCCATTTTTGCAATTTTTCAAGTTTATTTTTTAAACATCTCGAAAACTATTATAGTTACGCAAAAATCGTTCTGGGTTCGTCTTAGAGAGTATACTTGGGGCTACGAAAAAAAAAATTTCGAAACAAAATTTTGAAAAATTATGAATTTGGAGAATTTTAAATTTTTATAAATCGTGATAATCAGTTTTTTAAAATATAATTCCTTGTACTGATCTTAAAAGATCCCGAAATTTTCAGAAATGGTGTTCTTTTTTCTCTCAAAAATATGAATTATTGAATTTTGGTAAAAAAAAAATTTTTTTTTCAACTCCAAGTTAAGTAAAGTTGAGCGATCATGTAATTTTTACTGCTCAAAACTACAAAATCACATGATTGCTTAACTTGACTTAACTTAGAGTTACAAAAAAGAAAAACAAATTTTTTACAAAAATTCCGAAATTCATATTTTTTAAGAAAAAAAGAACACCTTTCTGAACATCTCAGGATCTTTGAAGATCAGTACAAGGTATTATATAAAAAAAATTGAACCAAAAATGTAATGTTGATAATGGAGTTTTACGATTTTTAAAAATTCGAAATTCTTCAAATTCATCATTTTTCAAAATTTTTGTTCTGAATATTTTTCTTTAGCTCCAAATATACTCTTGAAGGCGAACCCAGGACGACTTTTTCGTAGCTATAATAGTTTTTGAGATATATAAAAAATAAACTTGAAAAATTGAAAAAATTGTGAAACTCTGAGTCTTGCATAACTTTCGAAAAAAAAATTTTTTTTTCCTTTGATACAACTTCCTTTTATGATAAAAGAAAACTTCTGACCAAATTTCATCGGAATTGAGAGGGGTCGATTTTACATGGAATGACCCAAATACAAAACATTAAGTAAAATAATCAACACAATTCTCCGTCTCGAATATCGTGCTAATTATTTTTATTATTGTTTCGATGATCTCCCACTCTGAGCTACGATTGTCGACACTTTTACGATAATTATTCGAATTTGTATAAAAATGCAATAAAAAAACAATGCATTTACACAACATAATCAAAGTGCATCTGTAATTTCGCGTATGAATTACGAGGACAGCGCCATCTATTCTGGCATTTCGTCTCGACGAAAAATACGAAGCGAGCGAGAAAAGGGGACAAAAAAGAAGGAACGAAGCAGATGCCTCAGGCGCAAATATGGAGGAGAAATGAGAGGAAAGGTTGGGCAACGCAATAAGCAGCAGCTTGAATCTTCGTTGGGAGACTCCGATTTTAGTTTATACTGTACACTTGTCTCGTTCGTGCGTCCCATTCATCTCTGTGAATCCAGAAAGCCCGAGAGAATCTTCTCTGTTTTGAGAAACATTTTTAACATATGAAACGCATTTCGCTGTTGCAAAACGCACGTGCGCTAAATCGAGCCATTCGTTAAGAACATATCGCGAATCTTCAATCTTGTTGCGAGATCCTCGTCGATGTGAATAAACGCCGGGGAAAATCATCTCCGAAAGAAGGGGAGACGAGTCTCCCTCGCGCGGTGGCGCCGAGTGGCGCTCGCGCGCGGGTAAAACGCGTACTAAAGACTGAAGAGGAAGACGCGAGGGGGCGGACCCAAAGTCGTCTGCTGCCACCTGAAATCCTCTCTCGCTCGCGTTAGTTCACGGGTGTGCCGCCGCTCGTAAAGATATCAAAAAGGTGAATTGATGCACGTTTTTTTAATTATCGTTCGGAATCTCGCGTTGTTTCGCTGCTCGTGAGTTCAAAAAAATATCATACGAATCTTCGGGAATTGGATAATTCGTAGGAACGAAAAGAATTTTTTTTTGACCATTGATAAGATTAGAAAAAAAATCCCAGAATTTGGCAACAAACTCTGCAGGCGCCGGTATTGAAAATTGGATTTAGGAAAATATGAGACATGTTTTTTGTAATTTTTTCTATGTTTTTTAAATTGAATTTCTACAAACTCGTCCTTTTTTTCATTGTTGAGGTTTTTTTGGAGCAGACAATAATTTCAGAGCCTTTCTAATGCGGTCCATTTAGATCAATAGATTTGAAAATTGGTCATCTGGAACCTTTCGAATCCCTTGATGGGAAAAAAGTAATACGAGAATGGAAGAAAAAAAAAATTATTCTCTGAAATATGAATAGGTTGCCAGTCACGGTCGAGATTGTAATGCGGTTTAGCGGTCAGCAGGAGGATTATACAGTTACATGGTCCTGTTTACAATACAATCGAATTCGGCCAAACCGGAATTTTTTGACTCCTCGGAGACGTTACATTTTTTTAGTTTCTTGCGAAATATATTTTGAGAAAAAAAAATATTGAAAAATCATTTTTCGCTTTCCGCGTTGAAACATTTTCTCGCTCTTTCTCAAACAACATTTTTTCTAATTTAATTTCTTTAATTTTTTGAGATTTTTTAATGTAAAACTCGATAATCGATCGTGAAGTATTTCTCGACGATGCAAAAGCGCAGAACTTCGACAGTCAATTTCTATACACGAGCGTTTTATTTTTGCGCCGAAGCATCGTGTCTGCCTTGAGACTGTTGTAATATAATGGAATCCAGGGGTCAAAGCTCAACGCGAATCCCGCCGAGTTCTTTATACGGGAAAATATGCGTCATCGGGGTATTTCGAACCGCGAATGAAGAAGAAAGATCAAAACGCATCAACGAAATTCGATCAACGCGCTGGGCGAAATTATTTTACGCAAAATAATAAAATCGATTGGAAAAAAATAATCAGCCATGAAAAATGGTTAAGGCCACACAAAAATTATCCATTAAAAATGGTACCCGCAGATACCAAAACGAAAAATTCGATTTAAAGAACTAGTGACTAATTACAGAAAATTGATACCACCGACAGAAGAATGGCCAAACTAAAAAAAAGTTACCCAATTTTTTACGTTTTTAGTTACGTTAAGGTACCTTTTTTTTTAGTTAGGCCATTCTTTAGTCAGTGGTATCAATTTTCTCTAATTAGTCACTAGTTCTTAAAATCAAAATTTTCTTTTTGGTACTTGTGGGTACCATTTTCAATGGATAGTTTTTTTGTAGAACCATTTTTCATGGCTGATTTTTTGTCAATCGATTTTATTATTTTTCATAGATCTGGGTACCATTTTTAACCCTTAACGGTCCCACTATCTAGGAATTTCATAACGGTCCCTTGGGGTCTGTTAGACCCCACGAGAGAAAAATTGTATATAATTCAAATACTAATTCTAATATTTGAATGAAAAAAATACTAGTAGACGCCAAAAACATTTTAAAAAAGGCCAGTTGGTTTTTTAAAGAAAATAAAAAATTTAATATAAGAAAAAAAGTCGTGAATTGCTCTAGTTTTGACTGAGTTATAGACTTTTCAAGATCGCTGGGGTCCAATAGACCCCAATGAGACCGTTAAGGGTCGATGATGCTTAGCATTTTTCTAGTTCAATTTAATTGCTTTTTATGAAGTTGAACCATTCTTTATTGGAAAATACTATTTTTTCATTATTAATATAACCAAGTTTTTCAATCTAATTTATCAGTCTGGTAGTTGTGGGTACCATTTTATGAGATTGATTCAATTTTTTGCGTTTTCACCATTTTACTACAATTGGTAATTACTTTTCCAATCGAAATTATTATTTCTGAAGTTCTGGGTACCGTTTTTTGAGTCAGATCGTTTTTAAGCCAGGGTTACCATTTTCAATGGTTGATTATTAACTTTTTGCATGAAGTTGATAATTATCCCAGTTTTGAGCGTCTTTTTTTAAATTGAATAATTTTTTACTTCACGTTACGAATCTCAGTAGCTCCTGAGTGCCATTTTTCGAATGTGGCTGTTTTTTCCTCAAGGTTACCATTTTTTTCTTTCATCAAAAATCGTTCTTTCATGTTCCCTTTTGGCTTCCTCATAATAATTTTTGCCCAAAGCTTACAGAGTTATTTTCATCTTCAAGGTCACGCATTTTCCAATCACGATTACCATATTATGGAAAATAAGGCCTCATTATTAGCCATTTTTCCTGACAATTTTTTCGCGCTCGCTGAGCTCATTCGCGTATTATGCCGCACCTATCTTGGTGCATTTTTATTTTTTATTTTTTGCCTCTTACCGCTAATGCGCGTCGTCGGAATTATAATCATAGGCTCGGGGATAGAAGACCCGTCTCGACCTCATAGACAAGTTACACCTGTGTGAGCGTGATCAATTATACGTTCACGGGCAAAGAAAAATCCCCCGCCGAGTCGCGGATTCTCAGTTGAGAAAAATATAAATCGCCGTTTATTATCGACCCATTAAATACAATCGTGAAACCGGCCGAACCGGGGATACCGTTTTGATTCACGTTTTTCACGAGTATCTCGCGTTTCGTGCGTATTCACGATCAATGCATTTCAATCAACGCAACGTTGCCCTGATTGCCTTCGGATTAAATTACGAAATCTTAGAATTTCACGCCTCGTTGAATATCTCGACGACCCACATTTTGCCAATGAACTTACAAATCCGCGGCTTCTCGCGATTCCAGTCACGTTTTTCCGTGATTTATTTTGCGACTCATTTTCAGTATTTCAATTAAAATCCCCCCTTACATCTTGAATATCAACAATTTTTCACGTAAGTCGATTTTTTAGTTTCTTTTACCAAAAAAACGAATTTTGCAAAGCTAATAAAATTAATATGAAAATTTTATTGAAATTATTAATTAAAACTTGAAGCGTTAGCTCCGATAATTTTTTTTCTCTTTAATTCGCATTTAAAAAAATGTTTTTTATTTTAAAAATTTCTAAAACAATCTTCAAAATGGTTGTAATGAATTTTTTTAAGTAAATACTCAATGTAAAGATAATAAAAATTTGAAGCAATTAAAAAAAATTGCTTGATTTACTGAGAACGCCCCATACATGCGAGTATGAGCTATTTCGTGTGAAACGCACGCTGATTAAATGTTTACTTTGTATTTTATTTCAGATCATTTTTTGGCGGTAACTCGTATTTTTTTTAGATACGTTTGAAAAAAAATGTCCTAAAAGAAATCACTTTCTTTCTCGATCCTCAGATTTTTTAAATATCCTTATCAGCTTGACACACTTTGAGAGACGTTCTCTAAATTATTTCTGTTCGTTTAAAGCGATTGATTTTTTTCAGTCTCTTCGGCGACAAAAATTTAATTGAGAACGCCCCATATATGCGTGTATGGTTTATTCTATGTAAAATACGCGTAAATTATTTCTGCTCTTTTAAAGCAATAAACTGTTTTCCAAATTCCTTTCAGCAAAAAAAATTAATTTAGAATGCCCCATACGTGTATGTATGGGTTGCTCCATGTAAAATGCGCGCTGATTCAATGCTTACTTTGGTTTTATTTCGGATCATTTTTTCACTATAACTCGTATTCTTTTTGAGATATGTTATAGGAAAAAAGAAAATATGTTAAAAGAAATCACGTTTTTTTCTTAATCCTCCAATTTTATCAGCTTGACACACTTCAAGAGACTCTCTGTAAAATATTTCTGTTTGTTTAAAGTGATCCATTTTTTTCATTCTCTTCAGTGAAAAAAATTTAATTGAGAACGCCCCATACATGCGAGTATGGTCTATTCTATGTAAAATACGCGAAAATTAATTATTTCTGCTCCTTTAAAGCAATTAACTGTTTTCCGAATTCTCTTCAACAACAACAACAACAACAAATTCAGCTGAGAACGCCCTATATATGTACGTAGAGGCTATTCTATGTAAAATGCGCATAAGTTATTTCTGCTTTTTTAAAGCAATAAATTATCTTTTAAATTCTTTTCAGCGAAAAAAAATAGTTAAGAACGCTCCATACACGTGTGTATGGGTTGCTCCATGTAAAATGTGCGCTGATTCAATGTTTGTTTTGAACTTTATTTCGAATTATTTTTTCACTGTAACTCGTATTCTTTTTGAGATACGTTCGAAAAAAGAAATATATTAAAAGAAATCAGGTTTTTTTTCTTGATCCTCAGATTTGTTAAATAACTTTATCAGCTTGACACACTTCAAGAGACTTTCTCTAAATTATTTCTGTTTGTTTAAAGCGATTAATTTTTTTTCTTCATTCTCTTCAGCGAAAAAATATAATCGAGAACGTCCCATACATGCATGTATCGCCTAATCTATGTAAAATATGCGTAGATTATTTCTGTGCTTTTAAAGCAATCAACTGTTTTCTAAATTCTCTTCGGCAACCAAAAATTCAGCTCAGAACGACCCATATATGTACGTAGTATTCTATGTCAACGTGCATAAATTATTTCTGCTCTTTTGAAACAATAAATTGTTTTTGAAATTCTCTGAGGCAAAAAAATCAAGAACGCCCCATACATGTGTATATGGGTTGCTCCATGTAAAATGTACGCTCATGAAATTTTAAATAGCTCGTAAAAATGGGAGAAAAATAACGTTTTTTTGTTTACTCTTTCTATTTGCAGACGGCGGTCTGGATCGCGATAAGAACGATAAATCAATGTACCAGAAGAGAAGGAAGCATTATTATGATGGCAGGATGGCAAATGGCAAGAATAATTATTTGCACCTACGTCGTAATTTCACTCTTTGTATGGCTGACGATAGACACGAGTCGAGTCTCGAGGATATTCGGTGATGAAAATTCAGGGAAACGTGCAAATTTTGATTATTCGTGGAACAGCTCGAATGCACTCGCGAGATCGGCATTGGTCGAGAGACAAGAGAGACTTCAGAACAATTGTGATGAGTTACTCGGGACGAGCGATTATGCGAAACGCATACTCGTTCCTGATGATTTTCGTAATCTTCTCGTTGACGAGAAGCACGAATTACTCTACTGCTACGTGCCAAAGGTATATATTTTATAATTATACGAGGATCCAGAATTAAAAAAAAAATACCCCAATTCTAAATCAATTTTAATTGAGTTAAGTCAGTTTTGCGAAATTTGCTAAATTAAAAAAATGATTTTTACAAATGAGGCATTCCATGTCAAATCGGCCACGCCATCTTTTGAAATCACCAAAAATCGCATACACATTTTTGTAAAGTAGTTCCAACTGTCAAGAAAATTCGTGATTTTTTTCAGATTTTTATATTACATATTTTAGCCGGAAAAAAATACAACAAAATTTCTTGTTCCATTTCGTAACTCGAAAATTATTCATCGTACGAAAAAAAAAGTAGAACCTGAAATTTAGTATTTTCCACGTACTTTTTACTGAAATTTTTTACGAACTCCTCCAAAAGCTCTATATACCATTTTTGGAGCAAATAATGTTTTCATATTTTGTTTCTCCGAATTGACATCTTCGATTTGCCTGTAGTTCAAACAGTTTTTTACTTGATATATTTACAGACTATAAAAAAATTGGCTTTGTGGAGATGAAGAAGCAATGTGTAAATGCCCAATTTGCAGGGTTTTTTGTTATGAATAATTGTTCTCTATAATTGTTATAAAAATTTATTTTTTGTACACTGAGAGAAAAAATTACTGAATTTGAGAACATGAATTTATTTATTAAATGAAAGTATTAATTCGAGTATTTATTTGTTGAACCAAGAAAATCACTCTCCATTAAAAAAAATATTTTCACGAATCTATTACTCCATTACATATCGCGTTACAGCTGCCATAAGGGCGTATCACCTCTTTTACGCCCTTATGGCATCCGGGAGCCATAAGGGCGTATCGAAATTTTTTTTTTCAGGAATCGACGTAATTATGACCGAAACGTATAGAACCGATGAAAAAAAAAAATTTCCCAATTTCCCAAACGGGATTTTGAAGCGTGAACGATGACGAAGAGAATAAGCTCTTGCTCAAGCCGCAATTCTATCTAGAAAATATTTTTGTTTTTCGGGCCTCATATCAATGTATTTTTGCCCCCTAAACACGAATCTATCAATAGTTTTTTCAAAAAATCAAAATTTTCATGAATTTCGTTAAAAAACTGTTTTGCTCAATTTTGGGTCTATTTTCAAAAACCTGAAAATAGCGAAATTTCAAGTGCTCATAACTTCACTTTGGTTCAACCGATTTCAAAATTTGTTTTTCGTACGCAAAGCTTGTGATCAAACTTAGAGAATGCCGTTAAGTTCATCTCGATAACTAATTTTTTGTAGAAATGAGAGCAGTTTGAAAATCGCCGAAAAAAATGGAAAGGGGTATACCTTAAAAAATTTACAAAAATCTATTGTTGAACTTTAAAAATCTGCCAAAAATCGAAAAACGATCGTAATGGGATGAACCAAACGGGATTTTGAAGCGTGAACGATTACGAAGAGAATGAGCTCATGCTCAAGCCGCAATTCTATCTAGAAAATAAATTGCAGCCATTTTAGTGAACCGATTGAATTTTAGCCAAAATGAAAAAAAAAAAAAAAAATTATTTTTGTTTTTCGGGCCTCATATCGATGTATTTTTGCCCCCTAAACACGAATCTATCAATAGTTTTTTCAAAAAATCAAAATTTTCATGAATTTCGATAAAAAACTGTTTTGCTCAATTTTGGGCCTATTTTCAAAAACCCGAAAATAGCGAAATTTCAAGTGCTCATAACTTCACTTTGGTTCAACCGATTTCAAAATTTGTTTTTCGTACGCAAAGCTTGTGACCAAACTTAGAGAATGCCGTTAAGTTCATCCCGATAACTAATTTTTTGTAGAAATGAGAGCCGTTTGAAAATCGCCGAAAAAAATGGAAAGGGGATACACCTTAAAAAATTTACAAAAATCTATTGTTGAACTTTAAAAATCTGCCAAAAATCGAAAACCGATCGTAATGGGATGAACCAAACGGGATTTTGAAGCGTGAACGATTACGAAGAGAATGAGCTCATGCTCAAGCCGTAATTCTATCTAGAAAATAAATTGCAGCCATTTTAGTGAACCGATTGAATTTTGGCCAAAATGCAAAAAAAAAAAAATTATTTTTGTTTTTCGGGCCTCATATCGATGTATTTTTGCCCCCTAAACACGAATCTATCAATAGTTTTTTCAAAAAATCAAAATTTTCATGAATTTCGATAAAAAACTGTTTTGCTCAATTTTGGGTCTATTTTCAAAAACCTGAAAATAGCGAAATTTCAAGTGCTCATAACTTCACTTTGGTTCAACCGATTTCAAAATTTGTTTTTCGTACGCAAAGCTTGTGATCAAACTTAGAGAATGCCGTTAAGTTCATCTCGATAACTAATTTTTTGTAGAAATGAGAGCAGTTTGAAAATCGCCGAAAAAAATGGAAAGGGGTATACCTTAAAAAATTTACAAAAATCTATTGTTGAACTTTAAAAATCTGCCAAAAATCGAAAAACGATCGTAATGGGATGAACCAAACGGGATTTTGAAGCGTGAACGATTACGAAGAGAATGAGCTCATGCTCAAGCCGCAATTCTATCTAGAAAATAAATTGCAGCCATTTTAGTGAACCGATTGAATTTTGGCCAAAATGCAAAAAAAAAAAAAAATTATTTTTGTTTTTCGGGCCTCATATCAATGTATTTTTGCCCCCTAAACACGAATCTATCAATAGTTTTTTCAAAAAATCAAAATTTTCATGAATTTCGATAAAAAACTGTTTTGCTCAATTTTGGGTCTATTTTCAAAAACCCGAAAATAGCGAAATTTCAAGTGCTCATAACTTCACTTTGGTTCAACCGATTTCAAAATTTGTTTTTCGTACGCAAAGCTTGTGATCAAACTTAGAGAATGCCGTTAAGTTCATCTCGATAACTAATTTTTTGTAGAAATGAGAGCAGTTTGAAAATCGCCGAAAAAAATGGAAAGGGGTATACCTTAAAAAATTTACAAAAATCTATTGTTGAACTTTAAAAATCTGCCAAAAATCGAAAAACGATCGTAATGGGATGAACCAAACGGGATTTTGAAGCGTGAACGATTACGAAGAGAATGAGCTCATGCTCAAGCCGCAATTCTATCTAGAAAATAAATTGCAGCCATTTTAGTGAACCGATTGGATTTTGGCCAAAATGCAAAAAAAAAAAAAAATTATTTTTGTTTTTCGGGCCTCATATCGATGTATTTTTGCCCCCTAAACACGAATCTATCAATAGTTTTTTCAAAAAATCAAAATTTTCATGAATTTCGATAAAAAACTGTTTTGCTCAATTTTGGGTCTATTTTCAAAAACCCGAAAATAGCGAAATTTCAAGTGCTCATAACTTCACTTTGGTTCAACCGATTTCAAAATTTGTTTTTCGTACGCAAAGCTTGTGATCAAACTTAGAGAATGCCGTTAAGTTCATCTCGATAACTAATTTTTTGTAGAAATGAGAGCAGTTTGAAAATCGCCGAAAAAAATGGAAAGGGGTATACCTTAAAAAATTTACAAAAATCTATTGTTGAACTTTAAAAATCTGCCAAAAATCGAAAAACGATCGTAATGGGATGAACCAAACGGGATTTTGAAGCGTGAACGATTACGAAGAGAATGAGCTCATGCTCAAGCCGCAATTCTATCTAGAAAATAAATTGCAGCCATTTTAGTGAACCGATTGGATTTTGGCCAAAATGCAAAAAAAAAAAAAAATTATTTTTGTTTTTCGGGCCTCATATCGATGTATTTGTGCCCCCTAAACACGAATCTATCAATAGTTTTTTCAAAAAATCAAAATTTTCATTAATTTCGATAAAAAACTGTTTTGCTCAATTTTGGGCCTATTTTCAAAATTCTGAAAATAGCGAAATTTCAAGTCAACGTAATTATGACCGAAACGTATAGAACCGATGAAAAAAAAATTTCCCAACTTTTTTTTTTTTTATACGCCCTTATGGCTTTCCGAGTTGGTGTCGAAAGCCATAAGGGCGTATCGATTTTTTTTTTCAGCAATCGACGTAATTATGACCGAAAAGTATAGAACCGATGAAAAAAAAAAATTGGGAAAATTTTTTTTTCATCGGTTCTATTGGCGCAGATTTGTCTTTTTTTTAATCTCTTTTTGGGGTCACTAAACTATGTATATTAAATTATTTGGCAAGGGCTATATATTTTTTATAAAATGTTTAGCAACAATTAATAAACACGCATTTGATTGAATCAATAATTTTTCCTGTTGATTGGACTAATTAATTTGTTGATTCAACAAATTTTTTTTCTCAGTGCTTCCTGTATTGAAAGACATGCATGTTCCGAATGATAAAATATGTTCTTGATTCAAACAACATATTACATATAATTGATAACATATTGTTAGATTCAAGTAAATTCATTTATTGAAACAGAAATTTATGGAATTGACTGAAAAAAATGAACCAAGTAAATATATAAGGGAACCAATCTAATATGTTTTGGCCAATAAAGAATAAAATGATTTTTTGCCTTCACAACTTTATTTCATTGGTTCTAATAATTTTTCCTCTCAGTGTATAAAAAAATTGTTTTGAGGAATTTGAAAAATAATGAAATTCTTTAAAAACGAATACTAGGTTGCTTGTACCAATTGGAAGAGGGTCCTGATGATCGTAACGGAAAAATGGCCGGGAAACGATCCGCTGAAAATTCCGGCTGATCTTGCACACTCCGCGGCAACTTTTCAACGACTGAGCAACTTTACAATGCCCGAGATTGAGCGAAAATTGGCCAGTTACGACACTCTCATTGTCGTGAGGCATCCCCTCGAGAGATTGCTCTCCGCTTACAGGAACAAACTCGAGACGAAGGACGAGAAGAGTCCAAAGTACTTCCAGACTCGTTTTGGACGTCGTATAGTCAAGGTAAAATAACAAATGTAATTGAACAATCGAAAAACCTGTAAAACCCAAAAAACCTTCTTAAGGTTGAAAATAGCGATTAAAATTTTTTATTTTTTTTCTTGACTCTTTGAAATCGGCAGAAATACCGGCAAAACGCGACGAGGGAATCCTTGATAAGAGGCGACGATGTGACATTTCGAGAATTCGTTGATTTTATAACGAACGAAAATACAACGGCCAGTAAAAACGAGCATTGGTTACCGATCAGCGAACTTTGTTTGCCATGCACTGTTAATTATAATTTGGTCAGCAAATACGAAAGTCTCGTTGAGGACGCCACAGAGGTCCTTGAAAGAATAGGCTCGAAGCCAATAACGTAATTATTCGAATTTTTTCATTTTTTGTTTCAACGAAAAAGAAAATCGGAAATGTCTCAGAGTGTCTGCATTATTACAAAATGAAATTCCTCCAATTTCATTGGAAATGTCTGACAACTTTTTTTTTATCCCAATGGAGTTTACATAGGTGTCATTCCATATCAATTCAACGACGTTTTGACGGTGACTCCGTCGATTTTTTTTTTTTTATTAATATGTTATTATACATGCAAAAAGAAGTATCCATGCCAATTTTTAGCTCTCTATCTTAAACCATACCGAAGTTATTGATTTTTCATATCATAACTTCTACATTAACCAAGATATTGTAATTTGTCAAGGGGTCATTTTTTTTTGTTTTTCAAGGTACTTTTTGAAAAAAATATTTAAAATTAAGAAAAACAAATTTTTAATGTCTTTTTAACTGTTTTAAGCTAAAAAATTGGATTTTCTTCTCATGGGACCCCTTCGATGTTTTTCAAAAAAAATTATAAAATTCTCCGTAAAAAACCAAAATTTTTGAGATTTTACCGAAGAGGGGATTCAAATAACTTCTTATCGAAAAAATTTTTTTTCGATTTTTTTTTTCGTAATTTTGATCTTTTTTCCTTCTATGACTACAATAGTTGATTTCTATTATGTTTACAATAATTAATACAATAATTAATATGAAGAATTACAATTCAAGTACGTTTTGCACTTTATTCAATTAATTTCATAATTTCTCCAATATATCGACATTTACATTCTAAAATTTAGTTTATAGACTCTTGAGACTAATAAAAAAATTTCATTGATTATACCTACTTCAATTATTGTAGTCATAAAAGGAAAAAATATCAAAATTACGAAAAAAAAAATCGAATTTTTTTATTTTATTAGAAGTTATTTGAATCCCCTCTTCGGTAAAATCTCAAAAATTTTGTTTTTTTACGTAGAATTTTATAATTTTTTTTGAAAAAAATCGAAGGGGTCCCATCGAAAGAAAATCCAATTTTTTAACTTAAAACAGTTAAAAAGACATTAAAAAATTGTTTTTCTCAAATGTAAATATTATTTTCAAAAAGAACCTCGAAAAACAAGAAAAAATGACCTCTTGACAAATTACGATATCTTGGTTAATGTAGAAGTTATGATTATTTTAAGTATATTCTTACAAAATCAATAACTAATCAATAATAAAAATCAATAATAATACTTCTTTTTGCATGTATAATAACATATTAAAAAATAAAAAAAATCTAAGCGGTCACCGTCAAAACGTCGTTGAATTGATATGGAATGACACATAGATTATTGGTTTTTTTTCAGATTTCCAATGAGACCGCAAAGCAAAAGCGAGCCAACGTCGAAAAAACTCGAGAGATATTATTCAACGCTGAGTTTTCAACAGCTGAGAAAATTAGTCGAATATTACAGAGTCGATCTTCGATTGTTCGATTACACACTCGAGGATGTTCTCGGTTTTTCTTTGGCATGATTTTTCAAAACAGTCAGGAACTAAATTGTTTTTATTTTTTTTTGCACGGGTGTGATTTTTTTTTAATTTCGTCCACCATCTTTCGATAATCGCACGTGTAAGAAAAAAAAAATACATTGGTTTTTTTATTTTTGTACATAATTGCCATATTAAAATGTACTTTAAACAAGTCACAAGTCAATTTACGCTTAATTTAAACAAAATAGACTAGAAATACATTTTGTACATATTTTTTGAGTTTTTTAAATTATTTTTGTATGGTTTTTGGAATAATTTTTTCATTAAAAAAATAGTTGATCTTGTTAATTTTTTGGAAAATTATAGAACAATGCATTTTTTTTATTTTTCTATTTTTACATTCCCACAGAGCTTCGTTTTTTTTTTATAGATCTTTTTTTTCGATAGATTTTGGTAAAAAAATTTTCACGAAATCATGAAAATCGTCGGGTCTTATTTTTCTTTTCTCAAGTGTTTTCTTGAGAGTCACTGTGAATATTAGTGAGTGTGTCGGAGAAATATTTCGTGGATTTTTTTTTTTTAATTTGCAAGAGGAATTATCGATGAGGTGGATGAACCGATTTTTTTCTCGGTATAACGTTCGGCGATGATTTTCCACTGTTTTGAATAGTGCGATCGCATAAATTCGACCAATTTTCGGGCGTTTTTCGCTTGTTGGAGCGTGCAACGCCGGCACCTGTTATTCAGAGCTTCCGGAAGTAAGCCTACGATTAAAAAAAAAAAAGCTGATGTAAACTTAATTGAGTCTTGAACTTAAACATTTAATACACATTTTACAAAAATAAAAATTAATTTTTACTCATGAAGAATACTAAAAATGTTTGTCATACAAAAAATTGACGAAAATACTTATATTTAATTAACTTAAAATAACAAATAAACATTTTACAACAATAAAAACTATTTTTTACTCATAAACAATATAAAAAAATGCTGTAGATAATCATGACGATTTTTATATTTATTATTTAAGTTACTTAATTAAATTGTAATTTTTCCTTTTTGCTTTGCATAATTCAAAATCCTTATATGGGGCATTTCAGGTCAATCCGACCAGATTCAATATGATTTTAAAATACGAATTGCAGGGAATGTTTTTCAAGACTCAAAAAATGTTCCTAAATTTTTGCAGATTTATTTAAAACCTAAAGTAACCCTCCGGTCAATAACACAGACATAATTATATCTTATATAATAATTCATCCCAAATTGGACAGTTTAAAAAACTTTTTTTTATTTCCTCAATTTTTTAAATATTTTTTAGTACCCATCAAAAGACCCTTCCTGTTAAATTTTGAGATTTTTTTAAGTACCCGTTCAAAAGATATTAAATTCACAAAAAAAAACCGCTCTTTTTTTGGTATTTCGGTCATAACTTCTCTAATAATGATCCAAATTAAAAGTATTTTTTTCAAAATTTTTGTTTCTTATGGTCTTTTCGGAAAAAAATACAACAAAAATATTCGACGTGTTTTTGAATGAGTTTTTTTAGTTTTAAAATTGAAATCGCGTTTTTAAAAGTGAGTGTCATTTTTAATTTTTTTTTCAATTTTTTGTTTTAAACATCTATCTATTCAACAATTTTGAAGACTATTCCGATCGTGGGATTTCGATAACTATTATTTTTTTTCGATTTTTGAAATTTTTTTTTCATAAATTATTATTAATGAATAAAAACTGTTGTTATTATCATTCATAAACAGACTTAACGATTAATTATTGATTTTAACAATCTGTTAACAATAAAAAAGTATCAAAATAAATTCTTAATATTGAAAAAATACTCCACAGTAACAAAAATTGGTATTCATAATGAGTAAAAAAAAAAATGTATTTTCCAAAATCGAAAAAAATAGTAGTTATGGAAATCCCACGATCGGACTAGTCTTAAAAATTGTTGAATAGATAGATGTTTAAAGCAAAAAATAAAAAAATAAAATAAAAAATGACACTCACTTTAAAAAACGCGATTAGAGTTTAAAACTCAAAAAACTCATTCAAAAACTCGCCGAACATTTTTGTTGTATTTTTTTTCTGAAAAGGCCATAAAAAAACAAAAAGTTTTTCAAACTGTCCGATTTGGGATGGAACGCCCCATATATTCAATGTTATATAACATATATTCATAAAAAATTCTTAATATAAAATTACGATAAGTTTAATGTTGCAGATTTTTTTCTAATTACGCTTGATTTGGGTTCCAATTGGTCCGCAAGGTCCTGTCTCCATGATGCACTTTAATTCTTGCTCAACGAAGCGTTGATCCATCAGCAAAATACTGATATCTTGTGCCTCGACAAAAGCGAGCGTCGTCGCAATTGCAAAAATGATTAAATAATGTGCCCTCATTTTTTCTTACTGTTTTTTTTTACTTTCTATGCACAAGCACACACGCGCGCGAAAAAAAACGTAAAATGAGAAGTAAAAGAAGGGCAACCGATGGGACTGTTGAACGTGTTCGACCTCGAGTGATTGGAAATTTCCTCGACAAATCTAATTTATACTATTCAACGCTTGAAAGATGAAACAAATGCAACGGTATTTACAAATTCGATAATGACCGTAATTGTGTGCTTATCGCACTAAAATTACAAATACAGAGTAGACTAAATGGATAAATATATATAGATATATGAGAATGTACATAAATTCGTCATTTCGTAACTTTCACTAATTTCGTTCAAATTCCAATTATTTTCAAGCGACGAGGAACTCGATGGAAAAATGATAAAAACTCATCAGCTCATCAGACACGTGTTGATTTTTCCAAGAAACGTTTTTATCAGCTCGAGGATCGATGGTATTTTTTTTCCTTTTTTTTTTTGAACCAAAAGATCGAACATATCGTTAACATTTTCTGACGAGGCTCATTATAATCAGGGAATAATTATACCGAGATATCGCGAGTGTGCTTAGTTAATTTTTTTTGTAATATAATTTTTTTTATATTCTAAAATTTTCCTGACAATTTTTCTTCAAGATCTTTTTCTTCCTCGTTTTGGAAAAAAATTCACATTTGAAAAAATTCCGTTTTATGCTTGATTTTTGAGCTCTCGACATCCAATGTCTTTCCAACGAGGGTAAAATGCGTTTATAAAAAAAAAACTTGAAAGAGAAAAATAAACGAGCGAGAGAGGACAAAAGGTCAACAATATGAGCGACTCGCTCGATTGAATTAGCAATTCAAAGATACGAAAATGAAAAGGATTTGAATTGTACGAAAATCGTTCGACCATTGTTTCATCGTCTCTCCGTATTTGACACTTTCGAATTAGCATATGGGGCATTCCATGCCAACTCGGCCTAGCGTAAAATTTTGCGACTTCGATTTAAATGATATTTGGCTATTTTTTAATACTTATTGCAAAAGGTATCCCTGATTTTTTCAAATTTTTTTGTCCTGCCAATCACGAGATACGAATTTTTGAAAATTTTGCGGATTTTTTTTTCAAATCGCCATAACTTGGTAAAAATTACTCTGATTTGAAAGTTTTTTGTTTCAAATTGTATGTTTTTGAATGAATTTTCTAAAAAACTTTTCCGTAAAAAATTATTCATAGCTAATTCGACTAATTTTTTTTTATTCTTAAGCCACGATTTTTAAAATTGTTTGTCATTCGATTTTTTTCAAAAAATTCTCAAAAATATTACTTCCTAAAACACAAATTTTAAGACTGGTCCGGTAATGAGAAAACGATGGGTACTATTTTTTCTCGAATTTTCAAAATCAGGGATTTTTTTCCACTATCAACACTATATGTATAGTGGAAAAAAAATCCATGATTTTGAAATTTCGATTTTGAAAAAATCAGGGATACCTTTTGCAATCAGTATAAAAAGATAGCCAAATATCATTTAAATCGAAGTTGCAAAATTTGACGGTAGGACGAGTTGGCATGGAATGCACCATATTCATCGCGTTATTTTTTATTTATTATAATTGTGAATCGATGTTAATGAGCGATGTGCAGAGAAGAAATAGACGGTGAACGTCGAGAAGGAAGAAAACAGACCGTCATTGGAGACGGATTGAAGGTGGAAAAAAAATTCTCGACCCGTGACAATTATCGTCGACATTTTTTTTTCTTTATGGCTTGCATATAATTAGTTTGGTACGGTTTCAGCAATGTCAGGCATAACGAGAGGAGAATCATTGAGATGTGATTGTCAACGACTGATGATTGACTTGGCAAAGTCATGAGAACGAGGATGGAGGAAAAAAACGTGTATATATGGACGGGATATTTCGAGTCAATTTTATCAACACGGGACTTTTGGATTTGGTTCATTATTTTTTTTAGCATCGTACCGACGCTAAAGAGTGTCCCCAATTTTTTTCAGATTTTTTCTACCAATCGTTGCTACTTTATAATTTTTTTTCTTCAACATTGAAACTCAAAATAATTATTTTCCAATTAAATTACAATTTCTATTAATAAATTATTATTTTTATTATGATCAATTAATTTTGCAATTAATAAATGAATTTTTGTTAGTATTAATTGGTATATTTTGTATGAGATTCAGGTTATTTCTCATCAATATTATTTATTATTTATAAATAAATAAATTTAATTTTTGTAAAATTTTAAAACAGTGAAAATTCGAAAATTGGTTTTCATTTCTCAATGATGGAGGAAGTTTAGTTTTCATGAAAAAAAATCCATCAACGCTTGAAGTATGAAGGAAGGAATTTTTCACCACCGTTAGATCAGTCGATTTCTTGGGATTTTTCGAAAATTCTTCAAAATTCAAATCTTGGCTTCTTCCTCGTTGGGAAAAATTATTAAAAAATTATGGCTGTGAGGAAAAAACCTACCAAATAATTCCATTATTTTGCAGTCTCTGTAAAATCGTTGAAAAAACCTGAACAGAAATTAATAGAGGGAAATTCATTGAAAGTCGATCAACTCGGAATAGCCCATACGTATATGTAAAATACACGTGAGAGAGAAGCGTAATAAGCCGGTCATTTAATAAAACTTTGCAGTCACGTCGCAAAGTTTCCAGTCGTCGATCGAACGTTCGAACTCGCGATAATAATACAAAAAAAATAGATCCAAGGATTAATCAATTTTTGAAAAATTATCAATCACTTTCTCCACTAAAATAAAAATTCTCAAAAATTTAAAAAAAAATTACCAAGCGAGAATATATCATGTGCATAAATTTTTCATTGAGATCTCGAATTGTGAAAAAAAAATAACAATGAGGGAAGATAAAAATCCATTTATCTTCAGCTATTTAAAAAAAAATGATCAAAGATCATTGAGATAAATTTGAAAAATTGATTCTGCGAAGAAAAGGCTTTTTTCAAGCTGTTTCGCGAATCCGTATCGTTTATTGAGAAATATTCCCCGTGTGCAAACAGTGATTATCGTTTTTTTTTCTTCTTCGTCACAAACAGACGATGAATATTCAAATTATTTTTGAGACACCGGAAGAAATATGGCGATGGAGTGAAAAATTTTGACTCGCATTTGGATTTCCCGAAATTCAGCTGAATCACATTTGAGCGAAAATTGCAATTCACAGTGTTGAAAGATTTATTGATTATTTATTTGAAAATAAATATATATTAATTTATTATGGCTGATAGTGAAAATAAAACGTCGAGGGACAATTTTGACACCCGCGACGAGTATCTCGCTCACTGGGAAATCACGATTCTCGCTATGATATTTGTTCTCACTGTATTCGGCAATTTTCTCGTTCTTCTCGCTCTCTATCTTCGTCGTTATCGCGGAAGGCGAAGAAAACTCACGAGAATGTATTTCTTCGTGATGAATCTCAGTATTGCGGATTTTCTGAACGCCCTTCTCAATGTTTTGCCGCAATTGGCCTGGGACGTGACCTTCAGGTGATTCAAAGTTTAAAATAATGACAAAAACAATGTTAAACGAAAAAATAATGGGAAGAAATGTTTTTAAATAAATTATGCTCATTTTGAATTTAGCAAAAATAAATCATTTTGCTCGATTGACAAATCTCCTTTTTTCAATTTATCCAAGAGAAGAGATTTTGAAGAATTTATCAAATTTTCATCAAAGTGTTTTTCTGGGAGCTTTTCAGACAGTATAAAAATTGAGACGTTTTCAAAATTGTTGTTTTTTCGATGAAAGTTGGTATTATAAAATAAAATCAGTAATAATTAATTATCAAAAATTGTTAGGTGATTCAAAGTTTAAAATAATGACAAAAACAATGTTAAACAAAAAAACAATGGGAATAAGAAATTATTTTAAATAAATTATGCTCATTTTGAATTTGGCAAAAATTGTTCAATCATTTTGCTAGATTGACAAATCTCCTTTTTTCAATTTTCTTCAAAAGAAGAGACTTGAAGAATTTATCAAATTTTCATCAAAGTGTTTTTCTGGGAGCTTTTCAGACAGTAAAAAATTGAGACGTTTTCAAAATTGTTGTTTTTTCGATGAGAGTTGATATTATAAAATAAAATCAGTAATAATTAATTATCAGAAATAGTTAGGTGATTCAAAGTTTAAAATAATGACAAAAACAATGTTTAACAAAAAATAATGGGAAGAAATGTTTTTAAATAAATTTTGCTCATTTTGAATTTAGCAAAAATAAATCATTTTGCTTGATTGACAAATCTTCTTTTTTCAATTTATCCAAAAGAAGAGATTTTGAAGAATTTATCAAATTTTCATCAAAGTGTTTTTCTGGGAGCTTTTCAGACAGTTTAAAAATTGAGACGTTTTCAAAATTGTTGTTTTTTCAATGAGAATTGGTATTATAAAATAAAATCAGTAATAATTAATTATCAAAAACTGTTAGGTGATTCAAAGTTTTTAATAATCGAAAAATATTGGGAAGAAATGATTTTAAATAAATTACGCTCATATTAAATTCAGCAAAAAACGTTCAATCATTTTCTTAGATTGAAAAATCTCGTTCTTTACAATCTATCCCAAAGAATAAATTTTAATGAATTTATTAAATTTTGATTAAAACTTTTTTTTTTAAGCTTCTCAGACAGATAAAAAATTATTGGTAATCAAAATTCCAAATTCGATTTTTAACTTTTGATTTTTGTAAACTTCAATTTCTTCCCTAAATTAAAAATTGCCGGTTTTTTGGACGATTCTTTACTCAAATAATACCAGATTTCAGGGTGGTCCAGTGCTCTGTAAGCTCGTAAAATTCGTTCAACCACTTCCAACTTATCTGAGCTCTTACGTTCTAACTGCAACCGCTCTAGATCGTTATCAAGCGATTTGCCATCCCATCAGATACTGCAGATCGACATCGAGACGTTCCAGAACGATGGTATACGGTGCTTGGTGCGTGGCGCTACTTCTCTGCACACCTCAGGTGCAATCTTCTCTGTGATTCTTCATCACCGATCTTCCATCCCTTATAAAATGTAAAAAAAATCAGTCTCCCAAAATTCCATCAATCCCATCATCCTCCGAAGAAATTAATCTCTTCACAACGTCCTTATAATTTCACGATACCTGAAAAAGGAATTTCCTCCATTTTCCTTTTTCAAAAAAAATTCTTCAAAATTCTTAAAAAAAAATCTAATTCTTAAAAAAAATCGATAATTTTCATTCAAGCTTGCAATTGCGTATAAAAAAATCCTCCATTCCGTCTTCCCCAATTCACAGCAACTTGTGAAATCGATCACTAAATAATTGTAAAAATTCCAAATTTTTTCTTTAATCCGAAAATTCTTGTAAATTGCCAGATTTTCGTCTTCTCGTATCAGGAAGTGTACCCAAATATTTGGGACTGTTGGGCATCATTTGGTATGGCCTACGGCGAGAGAGCCTACGTCACTTGGTATGTCCTTAAAATTTAAAAAAATCATGTTTTTTCGAATAATTTCCTTTTTCATAATTTTTTTTTTCATTTTTTCTTACAGGTTCAGCCTGACGGTATTTCTTCTTCCTTTTAGCGTTCTCGTCTACACATACACGAGGATATGTCACGGTATATGGAAAAACGGTGATATATCGGTATTCGCCCGGGGCGATGGAACTCGAAACGAGCGTAATCGAGAGCCGTTAATATCGAGAGCGAAAATAAATACCGTGAGACAAACGATAACCGTCGTTAGTCTCTATGCAATTACGAGCAGTCCCTTCATAAGTTGTCAATTGTGGGCAACGTGGGATTCAAATGCCGCCAAGACGGCATTTTTGACCGGTCAGTTTTTTCCCCCTCAATCTTCAGAATCGCAAAAATCGAGGAATCAATTTTTTCGAGAAACGATATTCTTTTTACTCATTTTCAAAAAATTTACAAAATTATTGGCTTTAATTTGGACACTTCCTAAATTAAGTGTACTGATCTATGAATCATAGATGATAATTCATAGATCAAAGAGCTATGTTTATAGATCATTGATCTGTGCTCATAGATCAATTATCTGTGCCCACAGATCAATGCTCTGTGCCCATAGATCAATGATCTGCGCCCATAAATCAATGATCTGCGCTCTTAGATCAATGATCTGCGCCCATAGATCAATGAGCTGTGCCCATAGATCAATGATCTGTGCCCATAGACCTATTATCTGTGCTCATAGATCAATGATCTGCGTAATTTGCTCCATGTTTTTTATGTTTACCGTCTTATGCTTCGTCATCAGGTCCGGCTTTCACAATTCTCGCTCTACTCAGCAGTCTCACGAGTTGTGTAAATCCTTGGATATATCTCGGTTTTAACAGCGAGCTAAGAATATTGTTGTCAAATTGCTTCAAGAAAACCATCGGATTGGAAACTCAATTGAGCCTCGGTAAGCTACTTGATAAAATATATCACGCATAAAAATTTTGTCCTCATCGTAGAGAAACTTTGGACCAAAAAAAACCAGCTGAGATATTAGAAATTCTCTTTGTTCAAATTTACTACCATTTTGTTTTCTAATTTATTTTTATTTGCCCTGGTTTTTAATTTGAATTTTTATCTCATCTCACTCGTATCGCGTTTAATTGAAAAAAAATGCGTAATTGAAAAATGTGAAATTTACAGAACGCGATTTATCGTCAAACGCGTCGAACGGTACCTCGACGAGATCATCGTTAATGTCAAGAATAACGAGAACGAATCTGCCGAATAATCAGCGAAAAGAGAGAATCTACAAATTCGCGAATTCGACGATACGAGAAACTTAATATTTTACGAATTGATAAAAAAAAATTCAAAATAATTGACAAAGTGATTTGCAATTAATAAAAAAAAATCATTCAACCTGATAAAAATGATTTTAATTATTTTTCCAAAGCTTATTTTTATCGAAGGAAAAAAAATGAGACTCGATTTTGACGAAATAATTGAAATAAAAATCGTCGACCCTGAAAGATAATCTTCTCTATCGAGTCTCTTTTTTTCAAACTAGACAGAAAATTAAAAAATTGTAAAATTCGACGAAATAATTTTAATGAAAAATTATTCAACACGATCTAAAAGATGTTTTTCTCATCGTATCACTGGAATTTATTTTTCGAAGCAAAAAATTCTCGAGTTCAATGACTCATAAGCGTAATTCATGAGAATAAAAAAAAAACGACAGAGTACAAACGAAATGAAATATATGACTTAGAATCGATAATTCATATTTTCTTTAAATTTTTATCGTTGAACGAATCATAATTTTGTTCACTGTAAAAACGTCATCGATAAGATTCCAGGGCTTATGAAAAAAAAAATGCATTCCACTACGTTTTCTTCTCTATTGTGCATTCTTACAACCGATGCAGTTCCGGCTCATTAGTATTGTGAACATCGAACGTGGACCATTATGTTTTTTTTTTCGAGACGTTTCTGTGTCCCCTATTTTCACTTTCCTCTCTTGCCCTCTTTATTCATTCTTCTTCTTTATTATCCCCTCGAGGTTCTCCATCGTCGGAGCTCTCGTTTGCTTATAAACTCAGGGATGACCCTTCGAAAAAGGTGTCTTTTTCCATCATCGACGACCATGATCCGTATTAAAATCCGGATTAAAGTCATATTTTGGGCGAGAGAAATTTTGGAAAAAAGTTTCTATAAAATATCGTAGGAATAACTATAAAATAGTTTAATATTCACATTGAGTGGTTTATTTCTAATTATCGATCATGGATCATTGATCTATGAGCATAGATCATTAACATGTGAGCATAGATAATTGATCTGTGAGCATAGATCATTGATCTGTGAGTATAGATCATTGATCTGTGGACATAAATCATTGATCTGCGAACCTAGATCATTGATCTGTGAACATAGATCATTGATCTGTACTCATAGAAAATTAACTGATAAGTAAATAATTAACGATACAGAAAATATGCCCGTAAAATATTTGGCCCTTCGGTGATGAAATAAATGTTAACAAATATAAAATAAATATAAATATAAAAAACAAAACATCATTCCGGCTCTTAAATAATTTCACAGGCAAATTTTGATTTCGCTCTCTGTGAAAATTGTTCGAAAAATCGACGAATATTTTTTGTAATCGAAAAAAATTTTCATAGATAAATAGAATCGACGCTCCCCCCTCCGGATGATCGATATGCGACACTGTCGTCGTAGATCATCGCGACGGGGAAGGGAGGAAGGGAGAAGTGCCGAAGAGGAAAAAAAAATGATCCAATAGCTTGGGGACGAAGAACGAAAGACAAATAAAAATAAAAAACGAGAAAGAAAAAAAGGCTCTTTCTCGATCGATACGTTTGAGAGCCCCTGATACCGAACACCTGAACACTTAATAAACGGATAAAATTAACATTAATAACGACAGACTTGTACGATTATGAGCGATCCACATTCGAAGATGTACGAGGTGGAAAAAAAAATATATGCCTCGATACTCCCCCGTGAACTAGTCGCATGTGACACCCTGAGCGAGAAGGATACCTTCCAAATATTTCTTCTTTTTTTTTTTATTATTTTTTCTTCCCCGTACGAATCTTCGATGCGCGAAGAAACAAAGAGATTTGTTTTGCCCTGAATCCAAGATCCGTGCAAAAATTTGGCAATTTTCTCCTGAAGATATAATTTCGTGGAGGAAATTTTGCTTCTTCTTTGGAATGGAGAACGATGAAAAGTCTTTGATGAAGATAGTAAAACGCGAGGTATTAAAAAATTATCGAAAATACTGTTGTTTTTAATTACCGAAGATACCGAAGATATTCGTTTATTTATTCTCTTTGGGCTACTTTTCTTCTTCATTCCAGTCGGATATTGACAGCAACGACAATGAAGAATCGCCAAAATCTCCGATACTTCTCGATCTCGACGAGAGCACGAAGAAGCAACAGGCAAGAATCGCGGAAAATATTCGTGAAGCTACTTGCTCCAGGAATGATTCATCGATGACGAATCTCGAGCAACGTCCGCAGGTTGCTGAAAATTTGCGAAAATCCCTGAGTAGGATTTTGATTTTTTTTCCGAATTTTTTTGTTTTTTTTTTCAAACACGTGTTTCCATTTTGTGATGTGATCGGTGCCGATTTCCAGACGAAGCTGGAGTCATACGTCGACAAACTCTGAGAAGAAGGTGGCAGGAGAGCGCACCTTATGACAAGGATCAGATCCAGGAAAGTGTCCTTGTGATAAGAGTACCAGAGCCCGAAATCGTCGAGCAACAATCCCATCTGGAGATGCTTCATCAGACTCACATAAAGCCAATGTTGCGCGAACCATCGCAGACCGAGAAAGGTAATCAATTTTAATTTCTTCCCAGATTTTTTGAATTTTTTTGCATCTTTGTTTCAACGCTATTTTTTCTTAATTTTTTTCATTTTATTTATACGACTGAAAGGAGATTTTTATATAATTAGCATCGATAATCAAATTTTTATTTTGTTGAATATTTTGTAAATAATTTTGATTCATAATTTATCCTTCAAATAATGAAGGGAAGAAATTAATTCAAATTTGAAATGTTCTTTGATTTAATTTCGTTGGTTGTTTAAAATTATTTCCTTTTATTGCTAAACCATGGAGTTTTCAGTGAGACTTTTATAATTGTTTTAATTATTTTTTTTTTAGATTTTTGAGTGAATTATCATTTTTAACATTTTTAAGCGTGGTTTATTCGTCATTTTGGTATGGCAAATTGCATATTCGATTTTCCGTGACCGTAAAAAAATTTGGGGATGAAATTTTACTCTAAACAATGGAGTAAATTTATTCCAAATCTTCAAAGCATCGATAATCAAATTTTTACTTTGTTGAATATTTTGTAAATAATTTTGATTCATAATTTATCCTTGAAATAATGAAGGGAAGAAATTAATTCAAATTTGAAATGGTCTTTGATTTAATTTCGTTGATTCTTTAAAATTCTTTTATTTTATTACTAAACCATTCAGTTTTTACTGAGACTTTTATAATTGTTTTAATAATTTTTTTTTAGTTTTTTAAATTAATAATTATTTTTGACATTTTTAAGTGTGATTTATTCGCCATTTTGGTATCGCAAATTGCATATTCGATTTTCCGTGACCGTAAAAAAATTTGGGGAAGAAGTTTTACTCTAAACAATGTAGTGAATTTATTCCAAATGTTCACAGCATCGATAATCAAGTTTTTATTTTGTGGAATATTCTGTAAATAATTTTGATTCATAATTTATCCTTCTAATAATGAAGGGAAGAAATGATTTCGAATTTGTAATGGACTTTCATTTTGTTGGTTGTTCAAAATTCTCTTCTTTCATTGCTAAACCATGCAGTTTTTAGTGAGACTTTTATAATTGTTTTAATTATATTTTTAAAGATTTTTAAGTCAATAATTATTTTTAACATTTTAAAACGTAATTTATTCGCCATTTTGGTATTGCAAATTGCATATTTGTTTCCAGGGCCTTCAAAAATTTTGGGGAAGAAATTTTCTTCTAAGCAATGTAGTAAGTTTATTCCAAATGTTCGAATAATTTTTCTGAGCTAGATAAAAAGATCCTCTAAAACTCTAATCAGTTATTAATATTTATTTTTCATGCAGTAATTTTGGGGGAAGAAATACTGCGTTTTTCAATGCAGTGGACTACTCATTTGCCTGGTCTTTAATTTATCTTCCAATATTCTCTTGTAACGTCGATTTTCTTCCTCGAGTTTACGATTTCTCATTTCATGCTCAAGAAGCGTCGCTCTCAATTTTTCTTCCCTCGTATCACGCGTAAGACCGTAAAAAATTCGATCTTCCGTTCGTTTTTCCGAAACTTTTGCCGCGTTGCTCGTTTGCCTCGATGATCGTCGATTTCGCGTCGATAATTCGCCATTTTTCGTTTCTTCATTCGTCGAATTTGCATCAAAGCGTTGACGTTTCTGTGCGCTTTTCGGATTTTCCTTCTCTCGATTCGTAGTTCCACGGCGTCCCAGCAGATGGCCAAAAAAATCTATGATCTTCCTCAAAGACTCGTAACGCCACCAAAAACTCTTTTCGCCCTCGAAATTCGAATTTTCACTCGATTTTTCACCACGATCTTTCCTCGGTATCTCTTTTTTTTCCACCTCCCGAGATTTCGTTCTCCTCGACGATTTTATATCTCGTTTTTCCAATTCTCTTCTCTGCAAATCTTTCGCTATTTCTGTTACTTTAGCATTTGACATTTTCTTCGTTTCTTCAATTTTCGTTGTCTCCGTTTCTTCATGATCCGACACTTTATTTGTCTCCTCAATTCTTTTCGTTTCTGTTTCTTCAATCTTCTTCTTCTCTTCTTCCGCCATTTTAATCTCTGACACTTTTCTCTTTTCTTCCATTCTTCCCTTCACCGTTTCTTCAATTATCAAGTCGTCCGTTATTTCTTTAGTTTCCTCAATATTTCTCGACTCTATTTGTTCCACAATTTCATCGGCCAACATTTTTTTCCTCTCTTCCGGTTTCTCATTACTTTCTTTTTTCAAAACTCTCTTCTCGCCAATTTCTTCAATTTTTCGCTTTATCGAAATTTTATCCTCTACTTCCGGTTCCATACGAGTTTTCACGTCTTTGATCATTTCAAGGTTGAAATTTTGGGGCTGTGGAAGATTTATGGACATTTCGATTTCCGGATCCGTTTCCATGAAAGTGTCGCGATTTTGAAGCTTGGTCAAACGAAGATTCTCGATGGCTGATTCTTCGAAATCGCTGGCATAGGAGAACCATGCGATCTCTCTGGATCGTTGATCACGATCTAGGGTTATACAACGATCCCTCGATCTTTCGGAACTGCGCGACGAAGTCGATCGACGATGCTGATTCTTCGAGGATGAATTATTGTTGTCATGAAGATCATGAAAATCTGGTAGTAGACGCATCTTCGTTATTCTCTTCCGGGCGTAAGGACGCGGTTGCCGGAAATACCGGATCTCGTTCAATTTCATTCCTGCCAATCAATCGTCACGTTATTTCAACCATTTTTTTTCATTGATCCTTGATCCTTGATCATGAGTCTATGACCATAGATCATAGATAATAAATTATTGATCTATGCTTAATAACATTTAATTTATCAACTATCAATTGATAATAAGTAATCAGTGATAAATCATTTCGAATTCATTTATTAAATTTTCATAATATTTATCAAGACAGTGGGTCAAAAGATCAGTTATTTTCAAATTCAAGACGAGTCAAATTAGTTCAAAATTTCGGAAAATCGTATTTCAAAAATATCGTCAAAAGAAAAAATACATAGCCTTAATATTTACACTTTTGATAATTTTAATTTCTAACCTTTCTGACTGGCCTTCATCGTATCTTATGATAAAAATAATCTTTCATGGCAAAGAATTTTCCTCGTTGTTCTCATTTTCACCGAAAGACTTGACAATTCTTCTATTCTTTGCGATTTCTCTCATACTGAATTATTTTACACATTTTTCTGTCACGTCAGATTGACAGTGAAATTTCTCCAAGTTCTCTTGTTTTCCTCTGTAAAAAAAAAAGTCCTGACTATTTGGTTTGCCAAAAACTTCAAAAAAGGTCTGGAACGTTTTTTTATGCCATTTCGCCGGAAGTCAACGTAGACTAATTTAACAACCGGCATTTTTAAGGGGAACTATTCGGCTTCATTTCTAGATTTTTTAAATTATTTTTACAATTTGTTTTTAGATTTGGACACTATTTTGAAAACAGCTGTTTTTCGCCTTTTCCCCCTTTCTTCGGGTGCGCCCGTTTTCCAGAGGAATTTTTTTAAATACATTTTTACGATTGGATTCATAAAGGGGAAAGTTTGAGCTTCAGGTTCCTTTTTTTTAAACTTTGAGCAATTTTTTTTTTCCGAAGTTATTTTTGTTTTTTGTGAAAAAAGAGGAAATTTGAAAAATCCCGTATAACACGAAGACAAAGAGGACTCATGAAAAACTTCAAGATAGCAAAAAGTTGCGTCTGTTTTTGTTGAGTATAAAGGAATTTTTTGGAAATTTTTCCCAAAATTCTTTTTTCTCATTTTCTGGGTCGCAGCTCCGATCATTGAAATACCATAACTCGAGAACTATGGGATTATTGATAAAATTTCAAGAGGAGAAAATACTTTAATTTACCATTTTCAACACATTGGAAATTTTTTTTCAAATTTTTTTCCCAAATTCTTTGTTCGGCCTGGAATGAGAAACAAAAAAATTTGAAAAAAAAATCTGAAAAAATTCCTCTGAACTCAACAAAAACAGACACAACTTTTTGCTTTTTTGAAGTTTTTCATGAACCCCCTTTGTTTTCCTGTTATACGGGATGTTTCAAAATTCCTCTTTTTTCACAAAAAACAGAATAACTTTGGGAATAAAAATCGCTCAATGTTTTTTAAAAAAGGGAATTGAAGCTCAAACTTTCCTCTTTATGAATCCAATCGTAAAAATGAATAAAAAAATTTTCTCTAGAAGATGGGTGCACCTGAAGAGAGGTGGGAAAAAAGGCGAAAAACAGCTGTTTCCAAAGTAGAGTCCAAATCTAAAAACGAATTGTAAAAATACTTAAAAAATCAGGAAATGAAGCCGAATTCTTCCCCTTTAAAATGCTGCTTGTTAAATTAGTCTACGTTGACTTCCGGCGAAATGGTATAAAAAAACGTTCCAGACCTTTTTTGAAGTTTTGTCCGGAAACTTTTCGTCGGTAATGTAGATCTCCAAAAAATTTAAAAAACTGCCTACTTTTCTCTGCTGATTCTTCTCCCTTTTTTCACTCATCTTCCTTTTTTGTTTGCAGATTACAAAAAATCGGCGTGCGATCGTGAGCGAACGAGAATGAGGGACATGAATCGCGCTTTCGAGCTTCTGAGATCGAAATTGCCGGTTTGCAAACCGCCGGGAAAAAAATTATCGAAGATCGAGTCTCTGAGACACGCTATAACGTACATAAGGCACTTGCAGAGTTTGCTGGAGCCACCGTATCCTTATGTGCCAGGATTGCCTGACAGATCGACTTATTACGCCCCGACGACTTCCGGTAGCTCGTTCGAATCTCCGCATCCGGGACGTTGGGAATCCTTCGCTTATTATTATCATCCTCCCTTCGTTCCTCCTCCACCGCCGCCATTGCCAACTCTAGCTTCTCGATTGTCAATCGAGCAGGACGATCATCATCAGATTCGATACAATCTTCATTCCTGAGATCCACTGATTATCCTTATTTTTATACCTACAAAAAAAAACCTCACAATCTCAACATTCGTCTCGAAGACACGTTTGTAATTTTTTTTTCTCAATTTCATGATTTTTCAATCTCAAAGAGTTGTAGTCAAGAAAAAAAAAATTGTTAATCTATTCGAGATCGCAGTGGCTCTGTTTTGACCTCAATTTTTCGAATTTTTTGTCCTGGAATTTATTTACCCTTGATGAGAAAAAAATTGTGCACGAATTTCCAATTTGCACGATTATTGCACTTTTTTCTCATCAGGAGAAAAATATTTTGGGAACGACACTCGAAATTTTGAAAAATCAGGTCAAAACTGTGCATGTTTATTAGACTGTTAAAAAAAATAACCTATTTTTTTCGAAGAACATTAATAAATCGTCAGAGTATCTCTGAACAAAGACCCTGTCCAAATATGAGCCCTTAATATTAATATTTAGAGGTGGCGATTTTCCATTTTCTTTTTCCATTTAAATAACATGGGAAACATTTTTTCTGAGCTTTGGAATTTTATTACTCAAAAACGAATCACTGTACAGTAATAAGAATCATAAATTTTTGTAGAAAATTGAACGCTCTATAAAAAAGATCTGAATGAAGATTTGCGTGAGGCGAGCCGTTTCGGAGTTATCAAGCCTAAACCATTGAACTGTTTAAAATAATGATGTTATTTACTTATAAACGCATTAAAATCGACTCATATCACGTAAATACCCAATGTTATTTTAAAACAAATATCTGCACACTTTCAGTAGAATGTTGATCAAAAAATTTTATTAATCAACAATGAATGATTAATTTTATCGTTCATTAATAAAAAATACGGGTATATCACAAATATATATATATATATACGATAAAATTTCATCATAAATTTTATATATTATAAATCAATAATTTATTTTACTTCTTTATAAAGTTGTTGAGTTTTTTAAGAATGAGTTATAACGATGAAAAGTTTTTTTTCTTTAATTCCTTAAGTAATTATAAGTTTTATATTATGTAACTAAGGGTTACATAATTCATTAAAAACATTTATAAAGAATTAAAATAAATTATTCATTTGTAATATATAAAATTTGAAATGAAATTTCATCATCTGTTTGTGATACACCGGTATTTTTTATTAATGAACAATAAAATTAATCATTCGTCATTGATTAATAAAATGTTGTAATGAACATTCTATTGAAAATTTGCAGATATTTGTTTTAAAGATAACATTGGGTATTTTAGTGATATGAGTCGATTTTGACGCGTTTATAAGTAAATAACTTCATTATTTTAAACAGTTCAATGGTTAAGACCTATTTTATAGAGCGTTCAATTTCCTACAAAAATCTATGTTTCTTACAGTGATTCGTTTCAGAGTAATGAAATTCCAAAGTTCAGAAAAAGATTTTCCTATGTTATTTTAATGGAAAAAGAAAATTGAAAATCGCCACCTCTAAATATTAATATTAAGGGCTCATATTCGGGCAGGGTCTTTGTTTAGGTATACTCTGACGATTTATCAATGTTCTTTGGAAAAAAAGTCATTTTTTTTAAACAGTCTAATGTTTATATGTATCATATAAAAATAGCTATTTTTTGCATTTTAATTATAAATCTTTTAGCGATAAACTGAGAAGACCACTTTTTTCCCGATCATCGATGGAATTCGATTTTCGAAGTTTGTCGTTTTACGCAATTTGTTTTATATGACTATCGTATGTTTGGTCTGCGGCGCCGAATTCGGCGGTGTCGTTGTCGGATGAATGTGAAGCGGCAAGTCCCATATCATCGTTTCAACGTCTAGGGACGAAGGACCCTGCCAACTATTGGTATTTTCCTTTGGCATTTCAACGAGTCTCGATGTCGTTACGAATTCAAAGTGCAAACGCCATTTGAGAAAAACGAGATCCGTGGTGAAATCCGGTGTAACGTGCAACGGTATCGGCAACACGAGCTGAGAATACTTCAATCCGAGACAAACCTCGTGATGCTTGTTGTAACTCAACAATGTCGGACCGCTTGACTTTCCACGTCTGTAATCTTCATTAACGTGCTCCTCCGATTGCAATGCAACGGAAACCTGAGCGCAGGATACCGTTGCGTTTGAAAAATCAAACGTACCGACAATGTCCTCGCCCAGTTTGTAAGAATTTTTGAACAAACAAAAACGCACGACCCGACCCCGACCGTTGGTGACGTTGTAGAAATTTGGACTTCGTCGAGCCGTAAGATTCTGAAATATGAGAAAAAAAATTAATTCGCTATTTTTAGGATGGAATATGTGGGGAGTTTTTCTTTTATTTAGGGGAAACACAAGAAAAGAAAATTCAGAACGCCCAATTTATTTATTTATAATCTTGAAAATTAATTTCCGGTTTTGAAAAATTTTCAAAGGACTCAGAAATTGTTAAAAAGTTTTCAGCAGTGAGAAATGTTAATAAAAAAAAATTATTTTTCGTACCTGAAGAGTCTGCAGAGCTATGTCCAGCGGAGTATCACGATCTTGCGTCTCCATGAAAGGATTGTTTGGGCTCAGATCGACGCTATCGTTGCACGTTGCTATTTCCGGTAATTCTGTAATCAATGATTCGATTTTCAATCAATGTTGTTAATCTTCGGGGTTTAACCTGATGAAAAAGTGCGCGAAAATTAGCATTACCGCTCAGAGACAGTATTCTGAAAGGAATACGAAGGAGTTTTATAGCTGAATTTACTCGCTGAGTTCCAACGGTGATCTTGTAGGAATATTTGACGGCGTGACCTCTGTACGAAGGAGGAGCGTCGCTTGGAATAGTTTCTCTGTATATATCTAAAAATCAATGATATTCGGATTTCAAAATTTCCCTCTTAATTTCTCATTGCTCTATAGAGTATCTCGATTAAAAAAATTGTTTGCAAATCTTAATTTTACGAAATAATCTCAAAGCTAGAAAACATTGACGGGAAGCTTACAAGTTTTGCTCTCCCCGGGAGAAAGTCTAAGATCGCAGAACAAAATTTTGGGCTTCGTGTTCATAACCGCGTGACCATTGTCCTGCTGCCATGGTGCAAAAGTTGTATCTGTAAGAATTTTCCTCATCAGTGAGAGAATTGACGATGTACACTAAAAATCTTTTCCTTATTCGACAAAAGTAAATTTGCTATTGAGTATAAATATATAAAAATGAGTTGTAAATCGTTTGGGATGGAAATTCATAAATTTGAGATGGAAATGCGCGATACAAAAATTTGAAAAATAATGTAAAAACCTGCGTTGATAGCTGCGAGTCTGGCGGTCGAGTCAAGTTTGTCGGTGAGTACGAATTTTCCATTTGTCGAGCATTGACAGTGTATCTGAGCGCTTGCCCATGCCAAACACTCGAAAACATCGCTGTGACTCTGTGATTTTTTGTGAATCGGATTTGGAGGATTGCTGAACGTAACGAGACACTCTATAACCTCTCCGGAAAAGTATACCGGACCTTTTCGAAGTTTAGCAACGATCTCGATCATCGCAACTTTATGCAATAACGATGTATATTATTTTCTTTCAAATCGTTGGCATTGATTGCACCATTAAAATTGAATATTCTACGATTTCGTTAATATAAAGTCGCGCAAAGCTGTGACTGATGGCCATGCCTGTAATGTGCCAACTTTCGCCAGCTGTTGAGCTGTCAAAAAATTGAGCGCGTAATAAGGGTCGTTATAACCGAAAAAGGCAATTAAATTTTCTTCATATTTTATCGATATTTTGGATGGATGAATTCATAAATATTGAAAATGTGCAGTTCTACTTTACAAATATATGATTTCTATTTCAGTTGAAGCAAATTCAATTGCATTTTTGACATTTCGTTCAAGTTCTGAGCCGCCATTTTTGATCAGCTGATATTGACATTTGGTGCATTCTTGTTAAAGATTTCGTAGAAATAAATTTATGAAAATCGGTCGTGAAAACGAGGTTTTTTAAATTCAAAGAAAATTTCAAAGGGATTTCATATTCCGTGGAGGATAAAATTGATATACACATTCAGTACAAGGATTTTTTCGTTAAAAATATCAGTTTTTATTAAAATTCATACAAATTCAATTGCATTTTGACATTTTATAAAAATAAAAAGCCACGATTTCAGACCAGATGACAATTGACATAATTGAGATGACATAATTCAAATATTTCCACTATTTCATTCAAAAAATGACAAAGATTGACAATCCTAAATTCAAGCTTCTCCTGGATACCGACGAATTTGAAAATCGGTAAAAACGATGTTTTCACAGTCAAATATATTTTCGTTAAATATTTCACTATTATAAATAAACTAATGCATGTCCACAGTTGTAAAAAAAATGTAGTTTTTCTGTAGACCATACAGACCCTGGCTACCTTCACCGCCAAAACTCGTCGAGTATGCCGGTGAAATCGTTAACGAAAAGTCAATGCCAAAATGTTGGGAATGGACCACGGAAGAAGTCAATAAATGGTTGATAAAAACCGTTGGATTGTCTCAATATCAAGTTAATCCTCTTCAATATATTACAACGAAAATTCAATCTCGTTTGCTTGATTAAAATTATATAATTAAAAATTCATAATTAAGGATTGTATTCGTCGAAATTTCATCACCGGTCGACGTCTTCTTTTGCTAGAGACATTTGGCTTTGAAAAAATTGGAATTTCCGATCATTCTCACATAAAGGTTGAACCTTTTTGCACATTTATTCCATAAATCTATTCTATATATACCGGTTGTTAAAATATACTCTATTTTTTTGCAATTAGAGAATTTCATCCGCAGTGAGGAAACTCTTTAGCGTCGAAAGACCAAAAACCCATCGCAGTATAAGTCTACCATCGAGATATCCTTGGACACATTATTTACTCTATCGAATACCGACCGGTCCGACTCGTGAGTCAACAACGGCTTTCGAATTGTTTCAAAAAATGGGAATAATCGATCAATCGGAACCTTGTCCGTTCGGACATTGGGAAATGATCGAGCCAACTTGGTCAAGATATCCTTACAATCGTTTTGGTCTTGCAACACGAAAGAACGTTTATCTTCGCGCGGAGAATCCTCGACAGCCGAGAGGACACTCTTATTTCAAAAAATCGAAATGTCGATCGAACTACTTCATCCGCGCTGACGTTAAATGATTTTTTAAGATCGATATTTTATATATACAATTTTTTACAAACCCAAATATTTCTTCTAATACTCTGTAAAAATATCGAGACTTTGATCGATTTGAAATCTTTGGAGAATCGTTGTAAAAATAATGTTTTATATCAGGATGATACGATTTTGATCTTCATTAATTTGGAGTCTTAGCCCCAAAATATCTCTTACGCGTGAGAAAAATAATTCTGAGAAAGAATTAACGAAAAATATTAAAAATATTTTTGCTCTCCTCGCGAAAAAAGATTTCTTATAATTTTCTTATTTTTATTTTTTGGTAAAATTGGATGCTCGAATTTTTGTAATTTTGCATTTTTATATAGATATATATAAGATAATAAATTTTTTTTCATCAAGAATATTTTCGGACTTAGACTTGAAATAATCAAAATAATAAAGCTCAAAATTGTGCCACTCTGATGTATATCTTAAATGTAAATATTGCACGTGAATTATTGAGAAAATAAATCTTCCTCGGGATCTTCCTCCATGTCCAAATTTTCCGGAGTTTCCTCGAGTTTAAGAATAATTTCATCGGACTCGCTTTCCTGCGAAGACTTATAAATAATCGCGTTTTTACTCATCGTCGGTTCGTTTTTCGGTGATCGACTTTTTTTTCGCGTTATCTTGAGCGAATCCGACGATTCGTCGGAACTTTTATCCGTATCCATGTCGTAGATCGATCGATCGCGATCTTGACTTTTTAATTTTGCCTCAAGCTCTCGGATTTTCGCTTTTTTCGTATTGAGCAACATAATAAATTGCTTGTAGAGCGTATCCTCCATCATCTTCTTCGTGTCCTCGAGGGATTTTATTTTACCGACCAGTTCGTCACAATTCTTTCGACGTATTTTCTGCTCCTCAGTTTGCCTCGAATTTATATCCTGCAGTTTGGAATACTCGTTCAACCATCCCAGACTCATATCAGCGAACGCCACGATATCATTCACAGGCTCCAAGTCCAAGCCACCCCTTTTCCAAATTTTCTTCTTCCACGTTAGTCTTCCATCTCGGAGAACAAATTGTATGTCGTTATCCTTGCCAGAAAGTTCATTCTGTACCGTGATCGACCATTTTTCCAGTGGAATATCCGCAGGTGCGAACTTTTGCAGTTCCGTCACTGTAGTCTGTGAGGAAAAAACAATTTATTGATGAAAAAATGAAGAAATCAAGAAATCAAGATGGAGCAATGAATTAAAATCCTAAAAACAAAATTAAAATTTCATTGCCGGTTTAAAATAATTGAGATTTCAAGATAAACAAATGAAAAAATGTGTACCTTCTAAAATATGAATAAACTTGTTTGCAAAGTTGTATTAAAAAAATCGTGCAGCTTTAAATTCAAAAAAACATCATTTGCATCAAATTTGTAGCAAATTATTGAAATTGAATAATTTTACAAACATTTTTGTCCAAATTTCGAAGCTGCAACTCTTGTTAAAAAAATCTTCATATGGAAATATGTAAACAAATTTTTTTTCAATCGTCCTTTTTTCTTAAAAAATAATATTGAGGTAAAAAAAATACCTGGCCAGTCAAAGGTACATATCCTTTTCGCAAAATCGTCACTTTGATAGTCTCCTCTATCCACTCGGTGGTGATGGTCATTTTTTTCTTATCGTCATTGTTAAGAGCTTCCCAGATGAATCTTTGCATGATAATTTCTTGAATGAGCTTGCGGTCTTGAAAGATATTTCCTTTTTACAAAATACATTCGTTTTTCCGAGTGATCGTGTAAAAGGCGATCGGAGGAATGAAAAAACAAGTCGATGCACGTTTCGCGCTCGCAGCTGCACGCAGTGCACGCAGCGTCGCAGCTGACTGCGGGAAAAACAGGAAAAAAAAACCGGGCTGACGTAATTCTCGAGAGAGTCGGTGGAGAGGGTTGTCGTCATGGCCCGTGGTCATGGCAACCGCCGCGAGTTCTGTCAAAACACAACACGTGTTTTATTCCCGTAGCCTCAAATTCAAAAAATAATACAAATTGCACGACATGCAAAGTTTCAATTGTTCGTTAACCTGAAACTATAAAATTCGAAGAATATTCAATGGCAAGTTTTATACAAAATGTACAGATCAGAGATGGAGAATACACGAAAACAATTTACACAATGGTAACATTTATTCTCAGTTATACTGTACGATTTTTTTTTTTTTTTTTAATACACTTTTCGTGTAATCGTTTTGCAGATCAAGGAACAACGTTACGTGGAAACTATTCAAGTATTGACGGAGTTATTGATCTCGCATTCAGAAGTATGAAGTAAAACTACAATTAAGATTTAAAGGGAACAATCGTTTAAAAATATACTTTATAAAATATTTTAAAAGGCATACTTCAACAAATATTTTCAATAATAAACAATGTAGAAAATTATTCAGATTAGTTATAGTAAATTTTTTGTATAAAGAAATATGCAAAAAAAGTTCGGTCTACTTTCGAAGCTGGTTAATTTAGATGGAATTTTTTTAAATTGCAGAATAATTTTTTAATCAATATTTGACCGACTATAGAATTAGTAAACCTACGCATTTTCCTCTAGGATAAATAATTTTCTCTAAAGAAAGATATTGAGACTTTATAGATGTTCAAGAGTTATTTAATAGTAAAAACTTCATACTCATTCACATGAGTTTGCCAGATAAACAAAAATTTTAATGATAAAATCGTCTGAAAAGTTTTAATGCCGTTGAAACAAAAAATTTATGACAAATTAAGTGTTTTGCTAATTGTGTAAATTTCGAATCGGCAGTTTTTAAAATTTAACTGATTTTTCAAAAATAATTTTACGTCTAATGATTTAATAAGTTGAATAATTTTATAGAAACAATTTTTTTCAATTAAATTATAAAAATATTGAATTACAGTCACGACAGTGTCTGTCACTGCTAGCTCACTGTTACTTCTACACCCAAGATTTCATCGGAGCTGCGGATTGTTATGAAAAATTAGTTCACATATGTCCCGACGAGAGTCTGTACAAATTGCGTTACGCTCAATCCTTGCATCAGGCTTGCATCTATCAGGATGCCTGGAATGTTTGCGCTAGTATCGTTGATCAGCGTGACTTAGAAACGCAAGTGCGAAAGCTTCAGGCAGCGATAAAATATGGTCAGGAGGATATTGTGGCGGCGAAGAATCTGATCGATCAATGTCCGGAGGACGACGTTGACACGGAAATTAATTTAGGATGTTTGTTGTACAAGGTAATAAAAACTATAAGATTTCGTAGAATTCGAAAATTCAGAATTCAGAAATTCAAATTTTATAGATATAAAAAATCTATAAAATCCCTAATCCCAATTTCAGGAAGAAGAGTACGAGAGAGCTTTGAAAAAATTTTCTAATGCTCTGCAAATTGTCGGCTTCAAGCCTCATCTATCCTACAACGTTGCACTTTGTTATTACAGGCTCAGAGAATATGCCGCATCCCTAAAACACATTGGCAAGTAGTGCAAACAAAAATATTGTTGTTTTCTGGCAATTTTGGATATATTTTATTCGTTGACTTTTTTTGTAGCCGATATAATTGAACAAGGAATCAGAGAACACCCCGAGCTTAGCGTAGGCATGACCACTGAAGGAATCGAGGTGCGAAGTGTCGGGAATACCTTGACCCTTCACGAGACCGCTCTGACCGAAGCTTTCAATCTCAAAGCTGCCATAGAATATCAGTTGCAAAATTGTGAGTATTTTTCAAAAATTAAGGATTTCATCTTTGGCCTTATTTCATCATTTTTTTCTGCCACGCAGATTCCAGAATACGTGAAAGTCGTATTTTTGAAAAAATTTAATTACAAAAATTTGTTAATTTGTAACAAATATTTTACTCATTACTAGAAGCTCGAAAAGCTGCAAATTATAAAAATTATCGGAAGGAATTTCAATAATTGCATTTTTGCTATTATTCAATTTTAATATCCGAAAATCATTCCTCTGAGAGTCAGTGTTGCAAGTAATGCATTACTTTTTGTAATGCATTGCCATTTTCATTACCCATTACAATGAAGTGTGTAGTGGAAAAAATTTTCATTACCCATTACAATGTAGTATGTAATAGAAAAAAATTCCATTACCCCTTACAATGTAGTGTGTAATGAAAAAAAAAATCCATTACCCATTACAATGTAGTGTGTAATGGAAAAAAAATTCATTACCCATTACAATGTAGTGTGTAATAGAAAAAAATTATATTACCCATTACAATGTAGTGTGTAATGAAAAAAATATCCATTACCCATTATAATGTAGTATGTAATGGAAAAAAAAATTCATGACACATAACAATGTAGTGTGTATTAGAAAAAATTTCTATTACCCATTGCAATGTAATGTGTAATGGACAAAACTTTGATTGGAATTTTGGGAATGGAAAAATATAGATGAATAAATTATTGCATTGCTTTTTAGATTTTAGAATTTAAGGTACCTAAGTCATTAAAATGTAATGCAAAATTGCAATAATTTATTCATCTATATTTTTCCATCCCCAAAATTTCAATCAAAGGTTTGTCCATTACACATTACATTGCAATGCGTAATGGAATATTTTTCTATTACACACTACATTGTAATGGGTCGTGAATTTTTTTTCCATTACACACTACATTATAATGAGTAATAAATTTTTTTCCATTACACACTACATTGCAATGGGTAATGAAAATGTTTTCCTTTACACACTACATTGTAATGGATAATGGATTTTTTTTTCATTACACACTACATTGTAATGGGTAATGGATTTTTTTTCATTACGCACTACATTGTAATGGGTAATGAAAATTTTTTCCATTACATACTACATTTTAATGGGTAAGGCAAATTTTTTTTATTACACACTACATTGTAATGGGTAATGAAAATGTTTTCCATCACACACTACATTGTAATGGGTAATGGATTTTTTTTCATTACACACTACATTGTAATGGGTAATGTAAATTTTTTCCATTACACATTCCAAAAGTAATGAATAATGCATTACTTTTACATTACAAATTTCGCAACCCTGCTGAGAGTGAATAAAAATCGATAAATTAATATTGAATTTTATTTCTCAGACGAAGCAGCGCGCGAAGCTCTGACGGATATGCCACCGCGTTCCGAGGAGGAACTCGACGCCGTGACGCTTCACAATCAGGCCCTGATAAACATGGACACAAAGCCAGCGGAGGGTTTCGAAAAGTTGCAATTTTTATTACAACAAAATCCGTTCCCGCCGGAAACATTTTCCAATCTTCTTTTGCTCTACTGCAAATATCAATATTATGATCTTGCGGCTGACGTATTGGCGGAAAACGTTCATCTAACGTACAAATATCTCACGCCGGTAAGTATTCGTAATATTTTATTGATTTTTTTCTTTCGTTTTCCCATTGATATATATATTCTTAAATTAATCGTCGATATCAATACGAGAAAGATTTATGTAATTTTCAATCGGAGTGCTTGGATCTCGAGTGTTTGCACTTTTTCGATTTTTTATCGCCGTCGCGTCGTGCTTTGGTCTCGCGACAAGGGCTGTCGCTGGTTTCAGCGTCGCTGGAATTATCGCTTTGCTTTCTCTTCTTCTTCTTCGATTCTTTGGAGCGTTTTTTCTTTCTCTTTTTGCGCTTTCGCTCGCTCGAATCCACATCGTCGTCGTTTTCATTCTCACTCTCATTTTCGTCATCGCTACTTCCGTCCGATCGTTGTCGTGACTTCTTCGACTTCTTTCTCTTCTTCAGTTTCTTCGTTCTCTTCTCGTCTTTCGTCGTTTTTTCTTCGACAGATTGCGAAACAGCGCTGTCCTCGATCTCGGGTATGAGATCGTATTTCTTGCCATCCGGAGTCATGAAACAATCGCTCGCAAGATGACCGCGTGTTCCGCACTTTGAACACGTTGTGTTCAGGATAGCTTGAAGCTCGATGGCTTTTTTCTGTCCGGGCACCATTTTCTTTCGTCTCTGCTCGTCCAATTGTTGCTCGACTCCGTTCGGATCGAGGTCCTTCCCGTTGCCCTGATTAACGTGCTTCATCGAGAGACCGACTTTTCCATCCTCACCGATATTTATTACTTTGCACCATACCCTCTCGCCCCTCTGTAACACATCAGCCACATCGTCCACCCGCGACGTACTCACCTAAAAAAAAATTACAAAATTTTATTGCACATCATTTTTTATATATTGGTTTTGGTTACGAGGTTTTTTTCTGAATTTATTTTCAGTTATTTTTCAATGAAAAATAAGCATATTGTCCAAAATTATAATTTTTCAGTAATATTAGTTTCAGTTACGAGGCTTTTTTTCGGAATTTATTTTCATTTATATTTCGGTTACTTATTTACTGTAGGAAAAAAAATAAGTATATCGTCTAAAATTATAGTTTTTTCAATAGAAATGAAAAGTTCAGGTCACATAATTGAAATAATTAACAATTTTTTAATATTAGAAAATAAAAAATGATTGAGAGCAAAAGAATTTCCCAGAATAAGGGATTTTTTAATTTGAAATTACTCCAAACTACTCCGTTCTCGTTATTAACGGAAATAGCAACAGAAAAAACCCTGCAAATAAGACCCTTGCACAAATTTAGCTTCCTCATAAATCATTTTTTAAATATTAGTTTCAGCTACGAGGCTTTTTTTCGGAATTTATTTTCAGTTATATTTCGGTTACTTATTTACTGTAGGAAAAAAAATAAGCATATCGTCTAAAATTATAGTTTTTTCAATAGAAATTAAAAATTCAGGTTACATAATTGAAACAATTAACAATTTTTTAATATTAGAAAATAAAAAATAATTGGGAGCAAAAGAATTTCCCAAAATAAGGGATTTTTTAATTTGAAATTACTCCACTCTACTCCATTCTCGTTGTTAACGGAAATAGCAACAGAAAAAAACCCTGCAAAGAAGACCCTTGCGCAAATTTGGCTTCCTCATAAATCATTTTTTAAATATTAGTTTCAGTTACGAGGCTTTTTTTCGGAATTTATTTTCAGCTATATTTCGGTTACGTTTATTTACGGTAGTACAAAAAATAAGCATATCGTCTAAAATTATAGTTTTTTCAATAGAAATGAAAAATTCAGGTCACATAATTAAAATAATTAACAATTTTTTAATATTAGAAAAAAAAATGATTGGGAGCAACAAAATTTCCTAGAATAAATGATTTTTTTATTTGAAATTACTCCAAACTACTCCATTCTCGTTATTAACGGAAATAGCAACAGAAAAAACCTTGCAAATAGGACCCTTGCACAAATTTGGCTTCCTCATAAAGGAAGCTTTGTTAATTATCGAAAAACATGAGTAATCAATGTGCAAATTTACAACTTCTATTCAGAACAATATCTCGCACATGTCCAAAGTTGTAGTATTTACACTATTTTAAAAAATTTGATACAATTTTAATCATTTAATCAATTTTCGTCAAATTTAATAACGAACAATATCGATAGCTATATTAGCTCTGTACAAAGTTTCAGTGGAATATCTGAAAAATTGCACAAGATAGAGCGTTTATGCTATTTTTAAAAAATTAAAAAATTAAAAATTTCATAAAATTTCAATCCCTACACAGATTTTCGCCAAATTTAAAAGCGAACAACCTTGATGGCTATACTAGTTCTGTACAAGGTTTCAGTGCAATATCTTAAAAATTGCTGAAGTTAGAGCATTTATGCCATTTTTGCAAAAACAAAAAAATCGATAAAATCTGAACACCCGTTAGAATTAAGACAAAAAAAATTGACAATGAAGGGAAATTGGTGCTCGACAAGTTTGCTAAATTTCAGCTCGATATCTCAAAGCGTTCTCGAGTTATTAATTATTTATATCTGAAACAAAGGATAGATAGATACATACATACACATTAGGGCGTTTCACAAAAAAACAAATTTCTTGTTTCTTCTCCCAAATGCCTTTAAAAGTTTCATTTAGGTATAAGAAAAAGCCTGTGAAAATATGAGCTCTTAATATTAATATTAACATCGTCCCCATCGCACTTTTCGATTTTCCATAAGAATAACATGGGAAAAATTATTTTTACGTCTTCTGATTTTTATAACTAGCAAATGGTTCATCATGCGGGAAATCTAGAAACATATCTTTGTACAGAATTGTACACTATTATAATAAAAAAAATAGAACGGTTTAAGAAAATTATGCAGCAGAAATTAGCTTAAACATTTTTTGTTTAATAATTTAAAAATGAAGTTGAATAAAAACTTACTGTTATACTACAATGAATGTCATTTTCTTAATAGAAAAATACAATTTTTAAGCTGACTTTTACTGCACAATTTTCTTAAAGCATTCTATTTTTTTTATTATTGTAGTGAGAATTATTGGTTAACATTTCTCGAAAGTTTAATTTATGTTTCACATGAAATTTCATTCCCATTTTGTCGATAAAACTAATCATTTTGGTGTAATATCAAAAAATCGGCTAAATCTACGAAAAATTACATTGCTTTGACATTGAATAACTTGAAATTACATGCTTTGACATTAAATAACTTTTGAACGAGTGGATTTATCAAAAAGTCAGAACCTTTTTGGAAGAGCGTTCAATTCTGTACAAAGATATGCCTCTAGATTTCCCATACGATGAATAGTTTGCTAGTTATATAAAATCAGAAGACGTAAAAATAATTTTTCCCATGTTATTCTTATGGGAAATCAAAAAGTGCGATGAGGACGATGTTAACGGGCCTTTTCTTATACCTAATTGAAACTTTTGAGCCTGTTTGGGAGAAGAAAAAAAATTTTTTTTTTTGCAACGCCCTAATACACATACACATACACACACTCCCACATCCGGTCATTGTTTCTAAATATGATTTCTCAATGTTTTGGGACATTTTGAACACTTTGGCGTAAAAACTCGGAAAAATTTATTTCACGAAAACAAAGCTTTCTTTATGAGGAAGCAAAAACAAATAAAATTAAAAAAAAAAAAAACACTGACCTGCGACTTGTGTATCAAGCCTTGCTGCTTGCATCCCGGAATTCTCACGAATGCCCCGTAATTTTGCACAGACGCTACTTCACCGAGAAATATTTGATTCAATTCGCAGCTCGCCATTTTTGTTCCCACTGCGTTATGAATATATGTATATTGTTTCTTACGAATGAACGTACATGATTGTATTAATTCCACGCGCAGCTCTTTTTAGCGTATCGTCACTTTGACAGGATCCGGCGTCCAATATCTCGGTCGCGAGGGAAATCAATGAAAACATTTTTAATATTTTCGCAGGTTAGGTTTATCAAAACATGAAATGTTCTTTGTACATCCCAGTGCCGTACGAATTCAAATGGCTCCGAAAATAGGGTGCTCGACAGCAGCGCCCTCCGCAACAATTTTCAGAACTATTTCTCTCTCCGCACGTGACCAACATAACCTTACATTTCTCGCAATTTTGTTCGTTCGAAGACTTATTTCACGAAAAATGAATGAAATAAAAACTGTATGATAATATTTGTTTCCTCCTTTCAATTGTAGTATCTCTACGATTTTCTGGACGCTCTCATAACGCAGCAAACTGCGCCGGAGGAAGCTTACAGAAAGCTCGACGATCTCGCAAACAAGCACACGGAAGCTCTTCGAAAAGCGACGAAGCAAGTACAGGAAGCTCGTTTGAATCACGACGAGATAGCCGTAAAAAAGGCCGTCAACGATTACGAGGAATCTCTCGATCGTTATGTGCCTGTATTGATGGCACAAGCGAAGATTTATTGGGAACTAGGTAATTACACCCAAGTGGAGAAGATATTCCGTAAAAGCGCGGACTTTTGCAACGAGCATGACATCTGGAAGCTCAACGTTGCACACACGCTTTTCATGCAGGAAAACAAATTCAATCAAGCTTCGGGCTTTTACGAGCCGATAGTAAAAAAGAAATACGACAATGTGAGTTAGAAAGTTCCTTTCTCGCGTTTCCTTGCTTCTTTTTTCCTTCGTGCATCAGAGTAAATGATTTTTTTCCTGAATCAGATTCTCGAGGTCAGCGCAATAGTTCTCGCGAATCTGTGCGTGAGTTACATAATGGACACACGCAATACCGAGGCCGAGGAGTTGATGAAGAAAATCGAGAAAGAGGAGGAATCGATATCGTTCAAAGAGCCGGAAAAAAAATTATTTCACCTCTGCATCGTTAATCTCGTCATAGGAACTTTGTATTGCTCAAAGGGACATTATGAATTCGGTATATCGCGAGTAATGAAGAGCCTCGAGCCTTACAACAAAAAGCTCGGGACCGACACGTGGTTCTATGCGAAAAGATGCTTCCTCTCGTTGCTCGAACAATTGGCGAAACAATTGGTCGTTCTCAAGGACTCGACCTTGCAGGATTGCATACAATTCTTCGATCATTGCGAGGGTTAGAAAATCAAAACAAATACCTTGTTGTGTCTTGCCGTGCATTCTTCGTTTGTAATTCTTTTTTCGATGTTTTCTTTTTTTAGTTTACGGAAGAGACATACCGACGGTGATCGAGCAGCCCTTTGACATTCAAGAATTTACGACGATGCCACAGGGAAAACAAACAGTCACGTACGAAGCGCGATTCCTCAAGGCTCTCTTCATGAGATTACAAATGTCCTGAATCAATCGATCTTGAATAATAAAGATTACGCAATAAACGAAGATCATAGATTCCTTCGCTGTTTCTCGAATCGGAAGGAAATTGCGTTTGAACTTTAAGATTTTAGGGAACCGGGGCCCTCGATTATCAAGGGACGCCCCTGTGATTGTTGCGCGTATGTATTCAAGCCGCATTCGTTTGGACGCTTACGCGCTTTCCGCGCGTATGTATAGATATACATCGAGATATAAAATGCTATAGGATGTGGTGCTCGCAAGCCCTCAAAGCTTCCAAAACGAGTGCAAAGTCAGTGTAAAAAAAACATGGTGGTCGACATGGAGCTCGAGGCTGCAAAATCCGCAGTTTTGGAATTAATGAAGGATAAAGAACGCATCGAAACAGAATTAAAAGAATTCAACGATGTCCTGGCAACGGCAAGTATCGTCTCAATTAAAAATGTCAAATATTCTTCGACGAATTTTCCTTTCCATCGATGAAAAATAAAACTGCTGAATGACATGTCAATTTTTACGTGATTTTTTGTATTGTTTTTCTCACATTTATTGAATAATGGCTTAAAATTATAGAATCTAGTTGGCATGGACGAACCTCTCGTCGATTCCGAGGGTTATCCGAGAAACGACATCGACGTTTACCGCGTGAGACACGCGCGTCACAGAATAATATGTGAGCGTTAATCTGCTTATTTTTTAATGCAAAACTCCCAGGCGCAAAAATTGGAAGAGCCCTCTATTTTACACATTATTATTCTAAACAGGACACCTTCTATGCAAGGGTTTCTACACGCATCATTCTAAGCAAGAGTGGCAAGAAATAGTATTCTACACATATTTTACACAATATTTTCCTTCATATTATTATCCTATACATTATTGTCCTAGACATTATTGTTCTACACATTATTTTCCTACACATTATTATCCTACATGTTATCCTACACGTTATCCTACACATTATTATCCTACACATTACTTTCCTAAACATTATTATCCTACACATCATTTTTCTACACATTATCCTACACATTATTTTTCTACTCATTACGGCCTGCAGCTGTAAAAAGTCTGTATTCAACGTTTTTTATGCAACCCAAAAAAACGATAGAAACTCTGCAACATGATTATCTATTCCAGTCATAAATTCCTTTATGTTAAATTAAGGATTGTCTGATTAAAAATAAAGGCTGTAATGTATAAAATAATAATGTGCAGAATAGAATATTATTTCCTGTGACCTTTTCTTGTGTAGAATTATATGTATAGAAACTTTTGTGTAAAAAGTTCAATGTGTAGAAAAGAGGCCTGCTCAACAATTGCAAAATTTTTGTACATTCAATGTTCAGGTTTGCGAAATGATCACAAGGAGATAATGAAGAAAATCGAGGATGGCTTGACAAAGGTTCACGGAGTTGCAAAAATGGAAACGGACGAACCAAATTCAACGACGAGCAGCAGCATTCCCGATGAGCCTGTTCTAATAACGGAACCATTTTTGAGGGTCAATCTCGTATCCCCCGGATCGCCGGCAGAATTGGCGGTACATTTTTTAAATATGACATTTTCATTTATTAACGTAAAACTTGATACACATATTGTTGTAACTTTTTACTTTATTTTGAAATTTTCAAACCATGGCAATGACGATGGATCAGAAAAGAAAAAAAGTTTAAGTAAAACGAAATTAATTTTTGTGATTAACGAATTTTTAGGGTATCAAGGAGAACGATCAGATAATGGAATTTGGCTCGGTGAATTACCAGAATTATAAATCCCTGAAGGACATTGGATCGTTGGTAGAGAACAGTCGTTACAAGCCGATAATCGTGCGGGTGAAGCGCAATTCGGACGCTGTGGCCCTGAAATTAATACCTCGTCCTTGGAGCGGCAAAGGTTTGCTCGGCTGCAACGTGATACCATTAGAGATGGTCGAGAGATAAGATAAGAAATCTCGTTAATAAGATAAAAACGAAAAAAAACAATAACCTTTTCCATCGTCGTTCAAACGTACCGGATCGTAAACGTCGATGGCTCTAATTATGAATTAATAAATTATTCTTGCAACGCCCAAAGCGCTCGTTGCGTTAGCGTTCATTTTTACTCGCTCCTTTCTCCTTGCCGCGCGATATTACGTTAGGCATTTTAATCCTGCGGGATGGAAATCGGAGGAGCTAAATGGCAACGCGATACTATCCGATCTAAGAAGCGTTTCAATAACATTCATACTTTACCCAATACGTATAATCTTCAGAAAAATATTTCGAGCTTGGTATTTCGCTATAAAACTCGCAGGATTACACTGTTCAATCGTCAGTCTCGTGATTACGAACCAGCAAAGATGTTCTCTCCGCTTATTGTGAGTTTGACCTATTTTTAATATTATTATAAAATATCAAGTCGACAAAATCAATTTTTGCTCCATACCAGAGCTAAAATAGACTCGACATTTTCTTTTTAGATTTCAAGTTCTTAAGTTGTAATAATACTCATGATTTTTTTACAACAGGGAATCCTCACTTGGGTGTCTCTCATGGGAATGTGTCAGGGAGACTTGGAAAGTTCCAATCTATCGCCTCTCTCGATCGTTTACACCGTCTATCCGTATTACAATTCCGAGACGCTTTTGGGAATTTTGAAAGCCGATGAAGAAAACCTTCATTTGTCGAGGAACGATGTTCCCGTTGGACGTAACGCTGAGACCCGAGAAAATCAAAATGGTATTAACGCTGGATCGCGCGATGAAATTTCGAGGAGTACAAACGATCGAGATTCTCGGGACGATTCGAACGAATCGACGCGTCAACGTACAGAACAAGCCAATACCGAGATAACATACTGGCCACCGGTTCAAAGGTACATACAAATACATACATACTAAATACAAAACTAAAAGCACTATTGCATTTAAAAAATGAACCAACTGAAAGGATTTGAATTTTTTTCAACGGGTTTTTTATTTTCTAAATTTGAATTTGAAAAAACCGTTACAGAGGCGCTGTGCCGAAACCTCGTGCCGGAAGAGCTGCAGGATTTCAACGGGGAAATTTAAAAAACGTCTGATGTATAACTGAACCGTAATACGATTCTCATAATTCGATGTAACTTATCTGCGATTATATTATGTAATAATTTTGGCTGACAAAACGGACGATAAGGTGTAACTTAGTTTTATCACAAATGCTTTGTAGAACGCGAGCAATAAATAAAATTAATACAACGGATTGTTTTTATCGTCGATCGTTAGATCGTTACCCTTTTCGAATTACCACCGTAGTTGATACATTCGCCGCAGAAAACGGTGGCGCTGGTAGCGCTTCGCGCGAACTTTGCATATTCTTCAATATATTCTTGCTCCAGTTCGTGCAACCGTGCGATTCCAGTTTGTTGGTTATGTTTACAATTTGTTTTTCTCATTAAATAAACTTTTATTGGGTAAAGTCTCATGAAGCGCAATTAAATATTAAAAATATACAAGTGTTAACAAAATATCCTAGTTATACCATCAATCATGTTTAAAACAAGGACTCGTGTTTTGTATGATCTACTGAAAAATGTATCGCTGGATCGAAGGAAGGCAAGTCTAGTGATGAAACTTTTGAAATATTTTAGCAAGAAAGTAAATTCAAATGAGGAAATAATAGAAATTATTTTATGCAGCATTCTGAATATTTATTTTTGGAACGAAAAATTGAATAATCATTCTTCTACGATTGTCAATTTAGTTTTTCAAATAATTTATTCGAAGGTGATTGATAAATACTTTATTGCAGACTAGATCATGCTTATCGAGAATACGCGAATTTTCATCCGAAGAAACGAGCAAAGAGGCCAAGCCCTTCAGTTTTGAAAACCGATACACAGATGCGGAACAAACTCTCATCCTCAAAACAATAAACAATTCTACGATGGATGAATTGAAGGGGTACGTTTGAATATTTTGCATAATTAAAAATCCTGCAATTTGGAAATTTGCACACTAACATTAAGAATTGAAACAAAAATTATTTGATAATTAAGAGCAATTCGTACCTTACTAGTTTGCCAAATTTTAGCTCGATAACTCAAAATGTTCTCGAGATATTATTATTATTTGTAGTAAAGAAATATATTCTTTAAGGAATATTTAAGTAAAAGTGCCAACTAAATATACGCTATAATATTCATTATACTAAATATACAACTAAATATAATTAACAAATCTAAAGTTGAATATGGTGAAATCAATTATTTTTTAATTGATTAACTGTTAAAAAATAATTGATTTTGCCATATCCAACTTTACATTTGTTAACATTTAACAAATCCTGGTAAATTATTTTCTCAGTGCAGATCCATCCAGACATTTTTCGAAATGTGATTTCTGGGAGTTTTGGGACATTTTGAACACCTAGTCATAAAAATCTGAAAAAAAAAAATTTCACGAAAACTTTTTCATGAGAAACCAAAATTAAAGCAACGTCTTTGAAAGTTACAATTATAATTTCTTCGATAGGTTCAGCATCACAGAAGCTAGAATAAAAAAGTTGATGACTCATCGTGACAAAAATGGAATTTTCGAGTCACTGGATCAAGTGTTTCTCCTTCAGGGTATCGACGTAAGCGTATTGGACAAATTTTGCAAGTCCATAACGAAGAAGAATAAGCCTTCCAGAACTCGAGGTCTGAATGCAAAAGGTGATTTGCTGATTCCTCCGTTGGACGAAGATAAGAGAATAGTACAGCTTCTGTTGATAATTTTTTTAGTCATACACAAGATTTAAAAAATAGGGCATAAATTATTCAAACAAATAAAAAATACCCAATAGAAGAAATTCTATTACTCGTTATAAAAATAATAGATGAAATTCCATTATCCAGTGCAAAAATAATTGATGATGGATAGAATTCCTTCCCGCAATACTGGAGAAATTTCAACTTTAGTTTCAATGCTCAAATATTATCTTTTGGTCTTATTGTAAAAAATTTGGTAAAAAATACAGGCAATTAATACGTGCACGGGAATATGGGTCTGTGCAAATTCAATAACCTGGGCGCAGTTGGACACGAGTTGCAATTTGTTGAAATGGGATTGTCACACTTTGGGAGAACTTGTTATGAAGGACGGCCTCGTGGCGGTTGTCGATTCAGTGAGTATTGTCTCGCATAAAGACCATTGATGGTGTGTTCTTTGATGATAATAATAATAATAATAATAATAATAATAATAATAATAATAATAATAGCTCAATCATCCATAAATACGTTTGTATATACATTGATATATCGTTTTGTTGAATAAACAGGTGGCGAGAATTGTTTCAAAAGTGCCACCCTCGCACGCGTACATAATGGAGACCGATCCAATTATTCCATTCGCAAGGATGAACAGCATGGCCTATTATCTACAGCTACAGAGACAGCAAATTGTCGCGACAATTGCTACTGTTCTTGGAACCCGACAGCACCGTGCTGACGGTAATTACATTGCATTATGCTCGATAATTAACGGGTTATACGCAGTCAGGAGGCCGATAAAGAGCGATTTTTCAAAAAAAAATTCTGGAAAGAAATTTTGAAACTTTTAACTTTATTATAAAATTTTTCTCTATCCCGAAGTTATTGATTTTTGAAAAAATTTATTAAAATAATAACTTCTACAATAACCAAGATATTCTAACTTGCTAAGAGGTCATTTTTTTGTTTTTCAATGTACTTTAAAAAAAAAAAAAATCGAAAATTAAGAAAAAACAAGTCTTAATGTCTTTTTGGCTGTTATAAACTAAAAAAATTGATTTTCTTTCAATAGGACCCCTTCGATAAAAAAAAAATTATAAAATTCTACGTTAAAAAACAAATTTTTTGAGATTTTACTAAAGATGGGAATCAAATGACATCTTATTAAAATTTTGTTTTTTCATTTTTTTTCGTAATTGTGATCTTTTTTCGTTTTATGACTACAATAGTTTATTTCAATTGTGTCAAAATAAATAATTCAACTTCTCTCACACATTGCCTTTGTAAATTATAATAATTAACATTAAGAATTACAATTTTTATGTAAAAAAATTAAATAAAGTGCAAAACGTACTTGAATTGTAATTCTTAATGTTAAATTATTATAATTTGCAAAAGAAATTTGTGAGAGAAGTTAAATTATTTATGTTAATATCATTGAAATCAACTATTGTAGTGATAGAAGGAAAAAATATCAAAATTACAAGAAAAAAAATCGACATTTTTTTTTTTTAATAAGAAATTATTTGAATCTTATCTTCGATAAAATCTCAAAAAATTTGTTTTTTACGAAGAATTTTATAATTTCTTTTGAAAAAATCGAAGGGGTCCTATTGAAATAAAATCCAATTTTTTAGCTTAAAACTGTAAAAAAAACATTAAAAAATGTTGGTTCTTTATTTTCAATATTTTGTTCAAAAAGTACGTTGAAAAACAACAAAAAATTACCTCCAAACAAATAAGAATATTTTTTCAAAAATCAATAACTTCGGTATGGTTTAAGATAGAGAGCTAAAAATTTACATGGATACTTCTTTTTGCATGTATAATAACATATCAAAAAATAATAAAAAACCGAAGAAAGGTCACCGACACAACGTCGTTGAATTGATAGGGAATGTCACATATGTACACAACGAAAATGAATAAGAAATTTTTTTTTTTTTTTTAAATCCTTACTGTGTACCCCTTAAATTACTGTTACCCCTTAAATTGCGCGGAGACTCAAATTGCTCGATTATCATAAAAATCGAGAATTTTGTTTTCTCATAGATGAAGACTTTTATCCTGTATAATGCCAGTATGTTTGAAATGTCTAAAATAGCGCAATATAATATTGTTTAAGAAATGAGCAGACAAAAATTTAAAAAAAATGGCAGTTTTTTTGAAGGCGTGAGATTTTTTACGATTTTGAAAATTCGCGATAGTCACCAAATTTTTCAGTGATTCTATAATTTTCATTATACTTTAATTTTCAGAAATTCCGGTTAATAATGAATGCGACAGTGCCATAAAGAATGTTTACATGATGCGTTCACGTGTACCGGCGCGTTTTTTCGATCTTTTGATCGGTTCTGAGATGGTTTCGGCTCAGGAAGTGGTTAGGAGACTGCTCGGGACGGATTGCGAGAGCGATGACCACAAACCGCTATTTATTCGGGCACAACCGGAAACGAAGAAGTTTTACGAATCTCGAGATGCATTTCAGCGTGAACAAATGAATTGGGCATTGTTGTTGACAACGACATTCTTAAATCTCTCGATAATGCGCAGCGAGAATATTAAAAGAACCGGCAAAGAGTAACATAGGACTGCATAAAAAAAAACGATGGTGTAATAAACGCAAAAATAAAAAAATCAAAGTACACTTTTCAGGTCCATTCATTTATTATATATTAACTTTGATTACACTATCTATTTATTTTTCTCATATATACTTATTATTTCTCGCTTCTCGAATAAGACCCCAGCTGCTTTTTTTCTTTTTTTCATTTTGTGCTGCGAATGAAATTCTAGAAGCATGAAAAAATCAATTCGTTCATGACTCGATGATTGAATTAATGGTCGTTTACTTATTTATTTTGTTTTGTTTTAATTGAATATAATGTGCAATCGCCATTCTTTTTCTCTGTATTTACGATTTTTCATGCAAATTGAATTTCACGACGAATTGTGTGGTATTTTTTTGTTTCTCTGTGCGTCGAAAAATTTCGAGCATGAGACGTATTCGAGTAGCGACACAGCTTTTTATTTATTTTTTTATTTACTAGCATCGATAATTGGCAATTATATATCTGTGTCATAAATATTCGAATAACTTAATGGCCAACTTAGAGACTAGAATAAAACTATAAATTAACAATACTTCCTCTCTCTCTCTCTCTCGCGAGTGCTGCTTTCAATGGCTATCCTCGTGTTTTATTCTTCTCTATTTCGTTTTTTTTTTCGTCTCAAATATACAGTAAATATGAAATACCAATTCGAAACCTAATAAATATGGCTGTTAATTTTTTTTTTTAGTGGATGATATGGTTGGAAATTCGGTCAGACCAGCTGCATCCGATTTTTCTCTCTATATCTCAGTTTTTAATCGCCCTTTTCTTCATCAGCACCGAATTGGTTTACATTTTTCTTTCGTTTACGCACTAGTTTTTTTTTTTACGCATTTTTAACAATACAATGTTCATTGCAAAACGAACTTGCGTGAACCCTTTGACTGTTTTGACTCCCTGGAGGGAAAACCTTGAATTTTTTTTTCAGTAGATTATTTTTAAGCTTTTTTTTCATCGCAAGCTTTTTACACACGTTTATCTGAGAGTATACGTCCTGCTGATAACGAACTGCATTTGGTACTGGAAAACATTCGTCGAAATTAGATGTACGATTTTTCGACGTGAGATAAATATAATGAAATATATATTTTTTTAAAATAATACTTTAGCCTGAGACTTTGACAATTCACTCTTGGCGTATTTCTATATTTATATATTATCAGTATATATTTAATGTTTATGTATTATCTATAGATATACATATATATATAACGAATTTGTGTGATCGAGTTTTTTTGGACGTATACATTTATTTACGACACGAACTTTCTTCCACGCACAGTCAAAGGGTTAAGTACTGTCGTTAATGCATTTTTAAAACGAGATTCACATGTAATATTTAATTTTTTTCTGGCAACCGATCCGTTTTTTTTCTTCAAATTTTCAATATTTTTTTTAGCCATCTTGACACTAAAAGCAAATTCAGTCATTGATCGAGAAAATAAACCTACTTTTGATGATCCTTCATCGTTTATCGTTCTCTTAAGAATATTTTTCTTTTACAACGCCTTCACTTTTTTTTTTCAATCGTATGGCTGATGAGACGCTTCTATTTTTCGTGGCCTCCCCGACAATTATTCAGGGCGGAAGCTCTTTTTTTTTATTATCCATTTCTCCTTTCATTTCTCGGAGAATACGTACTACAATGAGATACATACGAAATCGTGAATTTCTTTTTATTCCTCTTTGAACAACGAAAGAGTGACGCAATTTTTTCTCTTTGTTCTTCCTGCTGCGTTGTGTTATCTCAATTGCTATTGCCTTTTGCCTCTGGGACTTTAATACGCGATATTCCATCTCGGGTAATACAAAAAAAAAAAATTAATCGCTCAAAAAAGAAACGAAGAAATTAAAAAAAAAAAAAAAAAACAATTTTCGTTATCGCTCTAAAAAAACGAACCTTTTTTTAAAATAAATTTTTTTGCGCAAATGACGCTCCCGCATAAAACTCCAATATATATAAACAGACAGACAGTAATATCGCCCTTCGAAAAAAAGAGCCTCCTTTGGACAATTACAATTGTAATAGCAATTTTTTTCATTTCTCTTTTCTTCCTTTTATTTTAGCATACTCAATTTTTGTATACTCGTTTCACTTATAGCAATACAAATACCAACAGCAATTGGACAGTAATATAACGAGATATGCTATCGGAGAATATCCATAAAAATGTATAACGCTACCGTCAAACGATTGTTTTCATTTTTTCCATTTTTTTTTCTTCTCCAGGAGCGACTCTCAAAGCGCTCCACTCATCACTGAGATTTGTTCAGTTTGTGCCAGGTAGAATAAAATTTTTAATTGAACTTTAAAAAATCTAAGCTAAGTAGCACCAAATGAAAACAAAATAAAATATGCACAAAAAATTGCAATCTCGTTCGGCTCTTGAAAAAAAAAAAAAACTGGACTGTGCGCCCTCGTTGAGAAACAAAATCAAGTGCGTTTTACATATTTTTCTCTTCTCCAATTTTGCTCTCTTTTCAATTTTAATCCTGCCTCTGTACATTCGTAAAATGTATCTCTCACTCGTAACATATTTTTTCTCTCACTATTTTTCTTCGCATCTGCTCGTAACAATGCCATTTTTTAAACTTTATCTTTTAATACTATTGAATTCCATATCTGCTATCACGAGGTTTCACGATGATTTTTTTTTCCCTTTAATCCTTCAAATACGACTCTCGAATAATAAAACGCGTGAAACTATTATTACAAAGATTCGAAATCGTATCGACGACATAAAACGCACAGCCTCGATGCAAAATTTCGACGATAAAATTGAAAATAAAATAAAACATTTCGAAAAAATTATCTTTTTGAACGAAGAAATGAGACAATTTCACAATACACTTGTTGAATTAAACACCTTCTTAAACTAATTGCTTATGTGATTTTTCTTCCGCAGTATTTACGATACATTACGTTTTTTTTTTACTTTAATGTGATTTTTTTCCATTACTCTTTTTAATATCCATTAGATCTGAAGTTAAGTTATCTTTGGGATGTCTCGGGATTCTCTCTACGAAGATTACAGCTGTGTTTGTGATTTTTTTTCTCTTACCACTTTCATTAACATCGAATCTGGTACTTCGAGTATTTGTTTTTCGCTTTTTTCGCTCAATTAATTCTCTCTTTTTTTTATGTTGTTGTTCCACTCAGCCGTACCAGCTTTACACATTTATCGTGTTACACGAATAACGATTGCGACGCTTTTTGCTCAATAGCGTCTCTCGTAAAATTGAAAACACTAATTTTTTTTTTCGCACACGAGAAAAAAGGGGACTAGTATCTGTACACTGAACGCATAACGGTCTCTCTCTCTCACTCACTTTTTTCGCTTTTTTGAAAATGACGTTGAACGAGTGAAAATGTAATCGTTCAACGTGCAATTTTGTCGTATCTCTCGAGACTGAACATCATTATTATTATTATTATTTTCCTCATTTACTCGCACAGAGATTCTTAATTATAATAAACGCGACGATGAGTACGACGATAATGACATTGTACGGGGACTTTTTTTTTCTTCTTTTATCTTATCTTCAACGAAATTACAATTTCGTTTTCTCAGCACTTTCTTCTCTTTCTTCTCTTCTCGTCTCATCTCGAAACGTAACACGAAAAGATCTTTCTCTTACTATCGGATATTAAATTTCGGTATGATTGTTTGTTTGCTTATTATTTTTTATTTATTTTTTTTGCTTGTTTTTGTTTTCCCGTGTCGTCGGATTTTGTTCGATCACGTACATATTGGTATAAAAATAATACGCTTCTCGTTTACGATACCCCGAGGCTGTACAATCCGGATGCTGGGAAGATTGATATTGTTTTTCATGGATTTTTTGTTTGTCTTTTTTTTGTTTGTACTCGAGAAGCAAAAAGTGTACTTAGGTATATGCGCGACGATACGTCGCAGGATAATGGATCTCCTTTTTGTTTTCTTTTCCACACAGACATAGGAATATTTACCATGCATCCCGAGAGAGAGTCTCGCGGAACATTGTTTTTCTTTCTTTTTTCTTTCTTTTTTTTTTTGTTAATTTTTTCTGCTGCGACTTTTTCATTCTTTCGCGAGGTTTTGCTATGATAAACGTTTGATCGTTGTGCAAGGTAGTGCGTGGAAGTATCAATATTCGTGATTGAATTTCATTCAATTCACGGGAGAAACGAGAGAAAAGATCATGTTTTTTTTTTCAATTTAATGCTTCTACCTCGTCGATGCGGGAATTGCTTCAATCGCGAAGGATTTGGTACTCGTTTTTGCTCTCTCGATAACGCGGGAGAAAAAGTGATGTTTGCGTAGTTTCATGTATTTTCATTTTTGAAATTTACGTTAAATTAAAAAAAAAAACAACACTTTCCGCCATCAATATTGACGATTTTTTCAATTAATAAAAAAAGAGAGAAAAAATGTGATGAAATAGAAAACAAAAGTCAGTAATTAGTACGCGAGATTTTAGATATTTTCTTTTAAAGAAAAAGAACAAAATTTGATTATCATGAACTTTAATGCCCCTCGGTTATTTCAATTCAACTTGAAACTCGAGAGATAGATAATAATTTCATGCGCGACAATTAAAAATATATTTTTTAAAACAAAAATCTTAAATGTCAAATATTAATTCCAATAAGGAGCTTTTTTGATTTTTTAGATCGTTTGAAATGTCAAAAAATTAAAAAACACTGCAAGTCGTTCAAGTGCAATTTTTAAAATTAAATCAAAAGAAGAAATAATTATGATGGGGAAAAATAAATTAAAAAATTGTATGCCTTCAAAGTACTCCGTTTCGGCTCGCGAGACATTTTGGTTTTCATTGTTTCGTTTTTTTTTTGTAATTTCATGTTGAATTGTAAAAATTTTACGCGAATTATAAATAACGATTGGATGCATTTGCGATAACTGCGATATACTTTCGGATAATCAGTGACAGTCTTAAGAGTGTGGGCCGAATAAAAATTAGCACTGGAGGAAAAGTATGGTGGTTTTTTTTCTCTCTTTTTCTAATTTTTCTCCGATAGGTATAAATTTTGTAGTAGCTTCTAACGACGTGTATATATATTTATATATATATATATATATATATTATGTAAATGTGTAGTGTTGTTTCTTAGGTTTTTTTTTTTAATATTCGTGTGGCTTTGATACGTCTATTGGACAGTCGTACGAGCGGCATCTCGAGAAAGATGCTTTTCAAAATACATAGACGAGGTTTTCACAAGCAGGTGGCAAAGATTTTGTGCTTATTTAAACGTCACTATACTGTCTGAATAATTTTTTTTCTTCCTCTCCCTCTATTTTTTTTTTACTTTTTCATGCTATTTTTCTCGTTTTTCTTTTGTATTTGGTACAGCGTCGAAAAATTTTGATATCTCGTAAATTCATCGAATATCAGAGATGTCGGTTTTGCTTCCGAAGATTTTTACTAACTGATCCTCGTAATCGTCGATATTGCGCTTCATCAGCTCCATGCAAGGTCCGAGTAAACGCTCAAAAGCCTCGACGTCCAGGACTGGAAAAAAAAATTAGATTTTTTTTTTTCAGATGTAAATAATTAATAACTCGAAAATGCTTCGAGATATCAAGCTAAAATTTGGCACACTTGTCGAGCACGAATTGCTCTTCATTATAAGAAAAAATTTGTTTTAATTATAACGGGTGTTCAGATTTTATCGACTTTTTTCGTTTTTGCAAGAATGGCGTAAACGCTCTAACCTCTGCAGTTTTCAAGATATTGCACTCAAACTTTTTACAGAATTAGTATAGCTATTAAGGTTGTTTGGTATTGAATTTGGCGAAAATCCATCGAGGGATTAAAATTTTATGAAAGTTTTAATTTTTTGAAAAATAGCCTAAACGCTCTAACTTGTGCATTTTTTAAGATATTGTACTGAAACTTTGCACAGAGCTAATATAGCTATCGAAGTTGTTCGCTATTAAATTTGGCAAAAATTCATCGAGGGATTAAAATTGTATGAAATTTTTAATTTTTTGAAAAATAGCGTAAACGATCTGACTTGTGCAATTTTTAAGATATTGCACTGAAACTTTACACAGAGCTAGTATAGCTATCGAGGATGTTCGTTATTAAATTTGACGAAAATCGATAGAATGATTAAATTTTTATCAAATTGTTAATTTTTATAAAAGAAGCGTAAACGCTAGAACTTTTGAAATTTTTTAGATATTGCAATGAAATTTTGTGAAGAGCCAGTATAGCTATCAATGTTATTCGCTATCAAATTTGGTGAAAATCGATCGAAATTGCACATTGATTACTAATATTTTTCAATAGTTAACAAAGCTTCCTTTATGAGGAAGCGAAATTTGATCGCCATACTGTGTGTTAAAGGAAGCTATGTGAACTGTGGATAAAGATGAGGAAGCAATGTGCAAATTTCGATTTGCAGGGTTTTTTTTTTCATCGTAGCCTCCCATAGACGAATTTGAAATAAACTGCACTCCGGCGGAGCGTGACAATAAAACGAAACTCGTGAATGAGTCGGAAGAGAAAAAAAAACGATCCAATAACTCGCGATATCGTCGCTCGCCAGTCACGTTTCGACTGTCGGCATTGTTTTATTTTTTTTTTCCTCTTTCCATCTCGTCTTCTTATTATTTTTTATTATTATTTCCGTGTTGCATTCTGGCACGAATTTAAGAGCGAAGAAAAATCCCGGTCTCTGACACAGTTTCTGATATTAGATTTAAAAAATTGGAATTCAAGAATTTTTCAAAATTCAATTTCAAAGATCAATCAGCACCCTTCTTCCTGTGCTGTAAAAATTTAGACTGTAATTTGCAAAAAAAAAATTGTAGAATTTGTAGAAAATTGACGATTTTTATCTCTGAAACTATCAGTATAATTTTTTTTGTCAGCCTTATGTCGCAAAATTTGTGGAGACTAGAACAACCACGTTTCCTTTTTGAAATTTCGAAGTCGCATAAAATTTGCTGACCTTGAAGAATTCCTGAAAAACTTGTGGCAAACCAAAAGAACGTGAGGCAGTTTTTTCAAATGCAATTTCTCGACGTTTTCGTACGAAGAATGGAAAGGATCGTCAAGACTGTATTTATCGTTTATTTATGTTTACTCACATGCCAATTTAACGTTCCCAACAGCATACGCCGACGCTGCGCGCGGTTTGTGTGTGACTAGAGCAAGTTCGCCGAGATATCCGCCAGCAGGAACACGATTGATCTTTTTTCGATGCAAAGAAAGTGAGGGAAAAGAAAAAAAAAACGAAAATTAGCCGAATTTTCGTAAATCCTGCAGATTCGTTGATCCGATATGAAGCTTACCTCGACTTCTCGTTCGTTCTCACCGAGAATCGTGATTCTCACGATTCCGTCCTCGACGAAATACATTCCATCGGCCATGTCACCTTGTCTGATGATTCTCTCATTGTCTTCAAAGTGCTTTGGCACGAGGGCATCGGCGAGATTCATGCGTTCGTAGGGCTGAAAAAAAAATCGACGTAAATTTTATAATTCTCCAATTTATTTTAACGACAAATGGATCTTTTTTTTTTTTTTTTTGAGGCCCGAAAATCTTGGAGGATCGAAGTTTCAGAATCTCACCTCCAGGGAATTGAGCATCGGTACTTTCTTGATGAGATCCTCGTACATTTTGCGCTTTTTGTACGCCGATTTCAATAATATACGTCGAAACGTTTGTCTGTCCATTGCCCAGAGTGTTCCTTTCGTAACGGCCTTGATGCTCGCTGCTCTCGGCATGTTGTACAAAAGTGCCAATTCACCAAAAGCACCGCTATTGTCGTACGTGTGTATCATCATGTCAGCGCCTATTTGATCCTTCACGTAGACCTCGAATTTTCCTCTGTAAAAGATAATTCATTTCAGTATTTTCATTGAACAAACAAATTCGGGATACTCTTTTCTCGACAAAATATTCTTTTTGGATCATCCAATCTCGTCGGCAAGGAAAGCAAGTATATCGAATCAAACTTAGAATTGGCGAGCGGCAAATTGCAAATAGTAATTTGTAATTCAAAGTTTTCTAATTACAAATTACAAATGTAATTAGTAATTGAAAAATTTCGAATAACAAATTACAAATTTAATTAGTAATTGAAAAAATTTTAATTACAAATTACAAATGTAATTAGTAATTGAAACATTTTTAATTACAAATTACAAATGTAATTAGTAATAGAAAAATTTTTAATTACAAATTATAAATGTAATTAGTAATCGAAAAATTTTTAATTACAAATTACAAATGTAATTAGGTTCAAATTTCGCACTAGTTACATTTTAAGTGTTTGTTTGTATATGCGGCCGTGTAGAGACAATAGTGAAGGAAAGAATCGATTCGGCCCATTGGGTCCAAATGACAATGGACATTACTAGTTACATTTGATCGATATAATTAGAGTCAAATTTCACTCTAATTACATGTAATTAGTATCGAATTTCCTACGCATTACATTTGTCAATGTAATTAGGGACAAATTTTACTCTAATTACATGTAATTAGATCCAAATTTTCGACTAATTACATTTTTTAATGTAATTAGTGTGAAATTTGAACCCAAGTACATTTGTAATTTGTAGTTTAAATTTTTCTAATTACTAATAACATTTGTAATCTGTAATTAGGAAATTCTCAATTAATAATTACATTTATAATTTGTAATTAGAAATTTTTCACTTACTAATTACATTTGTAATTTGTAATCTCTTTTTATTCTCTTTTTATTCGAAAATTTACAGGGTTGCAACTGGCAAAATTCTTTTCCAGATTTTACAGAAGTTCTAGATCGGAAATGAATTTTGTGTACCAACAAATTTTGATTGACCGATGATCGATATTCAATTCTGTTTCGCCCTTCATCGTTTATTTTTTGTGCAATAAAAACCTCGAATTTTCCTCTCTGACAAATAATTAGTATTTTAGTATTTGCCTTGATAAAAAAAAATCTTCCATCATCGAAGAAGAGAAATAAAATGTTTGAGTTTTCATTTATTTCATTAAATAAAAATCATTCTCAAAAGTCTAAATTCTTGACTTCTGCAATTAATATCTAGATTTTCACCGTTCAATTCGAAAAAAAGAAGAAATCATTCGAAATACCTCTCGATGACGTAAAAGTTGTCACCGTCGTCGTGCTGTCGAATGATAAAATCACCGGGTTCAACGGTCTTCTCGAACATCGCGTCGAGTACATCGGCCATTTGTTCCTGAAGAAGGAATAAAAAAAAATTAAAAAAAAAATTAACAGAGATAATGGAAAAGGGGTCATGTGAGCGGAAGGAAAATCGCGTGTGCCTTATCGTCGATCACGATCGCCCATTCACATTTCATCCACAATAAAAAGCGATTTTTCAAAATTAAATAAATAATTCAAAAAAATAATATTATAAATAAATAAATAATAATAATAATGGGAATAGAAAATTCACCTTATCGAGTGCGCGAAAAAGAAGTATAGTCTTGACGCTCTCACTGAGCCTTTGTCGTTGCTCGTCGCTCTTTGGATGCACCATCTGCGAAAGAGAGAAAACGATTTAGAAAAAAAATGAATAAAAAAAAAAATTAAGGGGGATGAGAGAAATGAAGAGCGAGAGACAATAGACTTGTGTAAAATTTTCGCTCATTAGCACGATACGCCTACGAGGTCGGATCGTATCGCGCATCCATGTATACATATACAGATATAAATTATGCATGGGGCATTCCATGTTAAATCGACAATTCGATTTTCACACGCCCTCGAATCAGATCCACGATTTTTTTTTTTAATAAGTTCGTGGAACGTAGAGGAATATTAAATATTGCAGATGAATTTTAAGTATATTTTATTTTTTCTTTATTTTTAAATTTCAATTTTTATTTGATTCTCTTGATTTTGATTTTCCGGAAATTTTAAATCATTTTAAACAGGATTTAAAAGCTGTAAGATTCATCGGTTGGCCAATTCGATTAGTTTCACAAAATTTATGTTAAAAAAGTCGATTATTATTTTGATAATGATGGGAAAGAGTGGAAGGGAATAAAAATGAGACTGAGCATTTTACTTTAAATGCCCCATATTTATAAAGAATATATACGTATATGAATATCTATAAGAATATACACGTGTGACAGTAGTGTGAGTATTTAACAACATTTCTAATTTCAGCCAGAAATTATTGGGCCGCGCATGTCACAGATATATCGATCTTTCGGCGCTTGTATACACACAATTTTATACAGTGCAGAATACCGAGAGAATGAAAATTCAATTTGTTGCGAAATTTGAGAAGAAAAAAGACGCTTCAAAGTCCGACCGATCGATATCTGAAGGTTTGCAAGAAAAATCTCTGCTAACATTGCTAACAAAAAAAGATTCATAAAAAAAAAATAATAATTTAAAATAAAAAATGTTTGCATTATTGTATTGATTTTTTTTGCAATCGACAAATTTTTGTAACAATAAATTAGTGACCCGAGAAACAATTTTTCCTAAAATTCCTGAAATCGCGTGAAAAAATTTAACGATAAAAAATTGTCTACAACGATCCTCCACAAAAATTGTCACAATAAATCTTTGTCACATTCAACTGTACCGCGAAAAAAAACACTGAGAAAATCTATTTTTCATTTTGAAAAAAACATCTATGCTAACATTGTCACCAAAAAACGATTTATAAAGAAAAATTATGAAATAATTTAGAAAAAAAAAATTTTGCATTATTGTATTGGTCTTTTTTGCAATCGACAAATTTTTGTAACAATAAATCAGTGACCCGAGAAACAATTTCTTCTGAAATTCTTTCAATCAGGTGAAAAAATTCAACGATAAAAAATTGTTTACAACGATCGTCCGCAAAAATTCTGACAATGAATCTTCGTCACATTCAACTGTACCCCGAAAAAAATCACACTGAAAATATATATTTTCCGTTTTTTTGAAAAAACTGGCAAAAAAGACTTCCACGAAAATTCCCTGATGTCCAAAAGGGTTGAAAAAATGTGAAAAAGGGAATAAAGTGGATTGGACTATTAATTCCGGGCTGATGGGAATGTGACTACAAAAATACTGCATGGCTGATCGCTCAACGACCGATGTGAAGCGAAAAGGGGTAAAAAAAAAATCTCGACCATTGTCCATACGGTGATTGGCAGTGCTCGTAGCCACGTTTGATAAGCACATGGGTAATTTTTTTTTTCCTTCCTCCACTCGAATGAACGATTGCTATTTTTTTCCCCTGGCGTCGATAAACCGTACATTCACGTGCAAAACAACGACAGAAAGGACGAAACCTGAAAAACTTAGCCCGTCAAAGCATCGCAGTTGCGCCTTTGTGTTTTTCAGCGTTGTACACATGAAAAAAAGGGGAGGTTAGAATATTGTACGTGTTATACCGGGTTATCGAACATTGTTACGTCACAGAGACTAGTATCGCACGGATGAGCTGGCAAGGGAAACCTTTTGCGATGATCAAAGGGCAGGAAAACTAGCCGAAGCTGATAAAAAAAAAAAAAAAAGAAAAAAGTCGGAGCGAGAAAGGGAAAGTTCTCTTTGGCTAAGCAAACACGGTGTTATTCAAGTTTCGTAGAGCGGACGAAAATTGTTACGGCAAACAATAAACGAGGTACTTCCGTTCTTCGCCACGATGATACACATCTCTACCGGTTGCGACTCTATACAGTCGTTACATTTTCGAGATACAATCCCATAGATGAATCCCTACCATTTTGCAAGCCCCCTGAATGATGAGACTACGAAAATATAAAGAAACATCTCTACCGGTTGCAACTCCTCCGTTGGACAACTCTACCGAAAAACAATCCTACAAAAAAGATCATGTAATCAATTCCGTTAAGATCTGGAAATTTTATAACTACTTCGAAGAATATCGATGAGGAATATGGAAAGCTTCTCTACCGGTTGCAACTTCAGAATTGGACAACTCTACCGAAAAATAATCCTACAAAAAAGATCATTTAACAATTTCTGCAAATGAAGATCTGGGAATTTTGTAACTCCTTCGAAAAAGATCTCTAGGGAATAAAAATGCATCTCTACCAGTTGCAACTTCACCGTTGGACAACTCTACCGAAAAAAATCCTACAAAAAAGATCATTTTATAACTTCTGCAAATGAAGATCTGGGAATTTTGTAACTCCTTCAAAAAAGATCTCTGAGGAATATAAATGCATCTCTACCAGTTGCAACTTCACCGTTGGACAACTCTACCGAAAAAAATCCTACAAAAAAGATCATTTTACAACTTCTGCAAATTAAGATCTGGGAACTTTGTAACTACTTCAAATAAGATCTCTGAGGAATATAAATGCATCTCTACCCGTTACATCTTCACCGTTGGACAACTCTACCGAAAAATAATCCTACAAAAAAGATCAACTTCTGAAAATGAAGATCTGGGAATTTTGTAACTCCTTTGAATAAGATCTCTAAGGAATATAAATGCATCTCTACCCGTTACAACTTCACCGTTGGACAACTCTACCGATAAAAAATCCTACAAAAAAGATCATATTATATCTTCTACAAATGAAGACCTGGGAATTTTGTAACACCTTCGATAAGATCTCTGAGAAATATAAATGCATCTCTACCAGTTGCAACTTCACCGTTGCACAACTCTACCGAAAAATAATCCTACAAAAAGATCATTTTACATCATCCAAAAATGAATATCTATAAATTTTCAAGCTCTTTCAATTACTGTCTCTATAGAATATAAAAAACATCTCTACCGGTTGCAACTCCATCGTTGGACAACTTTACCGAAAAAAAATTCTACAAAAACTTTTTTTTTAAGGGGAGAGTCTTGATCGGTAGAGATGTAAATGTGCCGCAACAATTGGCCTTTTCTCTCTCTCTCTCTCTCTCTCTCTCAATCTTTCTGCATTGAAACACAAATCGAACTTAATTTTCTCGTTTAAAGCTGCCGCGTCCGCTCAGATGGTTCATTACGCGCTCGATCAAGTGTACCCTCGATCTAATCGCGAAAGACGACGTTCAAACGCCGAACACACATACTCTGCATAATTTCGTTTCATTATGCGCGTGTCGTCGTCACGCGATGTTTTTTTTTCAGCTTAAGGGGCTCATTTTGCAATCTTCAGATTAAAAAAAAATGCTTCTAGCTGTCTCTAACTTTTGTAATTTTGCAATATAATTTGCAATGAAATAAAAGTTTGGCAAGCTTATTTTTCAAAACTTTAGTATAATTTTAATACTAAATTCCATCTTGTTGCATTATTTCGAGCATTTCAAAAAAAATATTTATGTACATTTTTTTCACAGTTTTGTGCATAAAATCGCCGCAAAAAAATTGAAATTTCTTGTGGCAATTTTTTTAGAAATGCAAATATTTCTCATTGATGAGTTTTCTATGCTAAAAAATCGTCAGTCGTCTCTTTGGAATTCTCAGTGGCCTCAATCGAAGAAAAACGCACGCGCTTGTCGTTTGCCAAGATAGAAACCACAAAGTCGACTTTTACGTCGTTTCCCCCTCGATGTTCCCTCAGTCCGCTAAACTCAATCGCACCTGTTTTTCATTGCGATCCGCACGCATCCGAATTGGTATGCGAGCAACAAACTTTGTCGACGAGACTCGTGTACAATATCGTCGTTGTCAGCTGATAAAATTAAAGCGTCACGCAAGCTGGATGAAATATCACGATGGAAGAATCGCCGAGAAAAAAAAATTCTACCTTGACACCTTCGTCCTCTTCATCGTCTTCAGGATTGTACGTCTCGGCGAAAACGCTCTTCCTTCTCGTAGCGAATCTACCCACAGGTGGCTCTGAAATGAAAATTTCCAAAAATTAGTCAAATTACCAATCTCGCATTATTTTTCGTTTTTTTTTTCCAGCAGACTTTCCATTTTGGGGGAAAATTTATCAAATAATTATTTTCATAAATATTTTAGGAATTCATCTCTCAAGCAAATCTTTTCGAAATTTAGAAGCTATTGTCTTTGTCATCCGGTTTATTTGTGTTAAAAATTTGATGATGACAGTTGCAAAATTACAAAAGTTACACGCTTCCAAAAAATATTTGAAAATTTCAAAACCTGTATTTAAGAACGTTTAGTTATTTGTTTCTAATTCGATATCAATTATCTTTGTCGCTTGAGTATGTTAAAAAAAATTAAACTTCATAGCAGCAAAATTCCAAAAGTCAAGATTTCGGAGGAATTGATTAAAAACTTCAAAATATCGTGAAATGTGAATGCCTTAATTTTTCTTGATTCAATATCGATTATCTCTGTACTTTAGCATAATTTCAAAGAAATATAAACTCGATGGCCGTGAAATTACAAAAACCATAGCTTCCGCAAGTATTTTTCAAAATTTTCAAAATTTCAAACAATTTCGAGCCCTTGAGGAATTTTTTTAAATTTAATAGCAATCACTTCCGTGTCCAGTGATTCGTAAAGAGAAAAAATGACCTAAGAGTTCCTATATTAGAAAAAGTATAAATCTATGTTCATTTGTGCTTCCTCGTAAAGAAAGCTTTGTTTTCGCAACAAAATTTTTTTTCGACATTTTCATGTGAGTCTGTTTAAAATATCAAGTTGAAATTTGGTATAGAAATAGATCATCCGTGTCTCTTAACTCGGTGCAATTTTTTTCGAAATTGCAGAACAATTGTCAATTTGGAGGAACTTTTAATTTTTTGCAAAATGTTTGTGAGATCTCTAACTTTCGTAATTTTGCAGTTATTACGCTGCAATTTTTTGAGGGAACACTACATTTTACAATAAGAACGTTAGGATTGAATATGGGAAAAATCGTTCAAGAAATTTGCTTGTAAAAAAAATTTTTAGCAAAAAGTTTGTGAATACTCTAACTTTCTGAATTTGGCACCGACTAAGCTGATTTTTGTGAGGATACATTCAATGACTCTGAAAAATAATCCTCAATTTCAGAAAAATCGCTTGAGAGGTTCGTTTAAATTTTGTTTTCCAAATTTCCAAAAAATTGTCGTTAATGCTTGGACAATTGCATTTTTAGAAGTATGAAGCTGTAAATTTTTGCACAAATAGACTAGATGACAAGAACGGTTAGTGTCGAATTTGACGAAAAGCGCTTGAGAGGTTCGTTTTGAATTTTTTTTTGAAATTTTCGAAAAATAATTGGGAACGCTAAGTTTCCCAATTTAGTAGCTATCAAGTTCACTTGTTTAGCACCGATACAGTAGATGATAGACAATAAAAAGAATCCACTAGATGACAAAAACAATTGATAATGTAATTGAACGGGATTGCTAAAAAATCATGAAAATTGGAAATTTGCGCATAGCTTCTTCATTCATATTTGTCATTCATGAATCTTCCTTTATGAAAAGCCACGATAATACATACACGTATTTCCAATTTGCATGATGTTTTATTTTAAAACAGTGCCAAAATTGTGAAGCAATTTCAAAGAGAATGATATCAAACAAGAGGAAGATGAATAAACCGCTCGTGTACCAAAATTGCAGTTCGATCGTTCAAATTCTTGTCTGGATGCGACTGTTTGAGATTTTCTTCCTGCACAAACGCGCTCGGCCATTTCTTCAAAATGTGATTTCCATACGTTTCAAGAAAATTTAAAGCACATACTGACTAAAAATACGTCAAATATTCTTCGTGACAACTTTCTTTGTGATGGCAAAAAAAAAGAAGAAAACGTATTCGGTTAAATTTAAGGAAATATCGTTGGAAACTCGACTGACCTTCCTCGACGGATTCGTCAGGTGTGGAGGAGCATGTCTGAGCGTTGGACTGTATAAGTAAGGTCTGACGATTTTCCCGCAAACGAGTGAAAAATTCAACGGCGTAATCGACGATATCGCCGGGTTGTTCGAGCAGATAACTAATCGTGAATTCCAGTAGAATGTCCCTGAGATCGTCGGGAACGGTGATCTTGCCGGCGTTCCTTTGACAACTCATTATCCTAATCGCGATTAGTTTTTACAAAAAAAAACTATCAAACGTCAGAGAAAAAAAACACTCACGCACACACACAACGAATCTTCGCTATTCCGATGGAATAAATATCGCAAAAATCCTCTTTAGATCCGCGAGGAAGAAACTTGTTTTCTTCACCGGAAAAAAAGATGGCTGAAGTCAAAAAACTAGGATCACTTCAAGCACGAAATTCAAATATTTCCACGCAATTCACAAACGGGCTTTAACAGCCAATCGACTATAAATCGATCGTACAATTAAATCGTAAAATTTTCTCGCGGAAAAATGCCTTTTTTTTCCTCTCTGCTACGTTTTTATATTTCTTCTCCCCCCTTTGCGGCAACACCTTTTTCTTCAGTCGATAAAATTCTCACTCGCGCTTCATCGTCGATTGTAAAATGAAAATAAATACCGTCGAAAAAAACGTGATATTGCGTCACGACGAATCGATCGATCTCCCCAATGATTCAAGGCGAATTTCACAAATTCCCGTGAAGATGATGATGACGACGGCGGCGACGGCCGACACGATTTTTCACATCCGCCTGTCTCGAAAGATGGCGACGATTGCCTCGTCGGCCAAACACTTGTCGCGCGCTATTTTGTCGTTTCTCCGAAGAAACGATGAATCAATGACATTTGAACGAGACTCGTTATTCCGACGGGAAGACACTTTGTTTCACCGTTTCCAAATTACCGGCGCTAATAATGAGTGAAAGGGAAGAAAGAAAAAGGAAAACGATGTCTTGGCGCGCGAAGAATAAAAAAAAGACAGACTGTCAGCGCATTACACAATCTCGACGTTCGCGTTTGTGGACAGGAGAGGGGGAAGAAGAAGAGACGAAGAAACAGCAGGATTCTGACACAGTTTTCACGATTGAATTTTAACTGCGAAATCTTTGTTTCCAGATTAAATTGTTCATTCTACACGACGAAAAAAACTTCGCGGCTCGTTCGTGACGCACGAGGGATCGAAGAGCGAGCTTTTTTTATTTCTTCCTCCCGATGGGAAACTCAACGAGACGGGCTCGACCGCTCGACGTAGCTGGATCCCGGGGCGCTCTCTCTCTCTCTCTCTCTCGCTCGCGCACCTTGAGTTTGCGGAATGGAGATCGAAAGTATAGGACGAATTTTTTTAGGCCCGAGTGGGGGGTAACCCCGAAAATACCACACCAATCAATAGCCGCATTCGTTTTGGACGCTTACGCACTTTCAGCACGTATGTATAGATATACATCGGCATATAAGATATGCTACAGGATGTGGCGCTCGCAAGCGCGTAAGCTTCCAAAACGAATGCAGGGAATGACGGCCCAGGCGAAAAGTTACGGCAACTGTGAATAAATAAATTCCCTGAAAAGCACGATTCTCGTGAGGAAGAAATTATAGTCTTATATTTCGACGAAGCTGGCAAGCCTGATACGCGCCCTAGGGATTTTTCATTGCAGACGAATTTTCTTCGCGCCCCGGTATCATGAAATTCGAAGTCACGCACGTTTTTTCTTGAGCTTGATAAATATTTATATTTGTATAAACAATGGACAAAGAACAATTTGACGAGTTTCTCGGTGGAACGGTGCAATTACCGCGCGATGTACAAATTTCTAGACTCGCCGCTGCCCGAGCTAGTGAAATCGCCGCGATGACTTATTCCATAGGTAAGGTTATGTTGGATCATTTGACAAAATGCAATTTTTGAATGAATTTGTTATTTATGCACGATTCATGTTATACTTGATACAAAGACTTTTGCTCGCAACATTTTATTGCACTCTTGGTATGTAATTACATTTAAAATATTGATTCTTTTTCAATGCTGAACTTTTTTTTTTGAGGTTAGCTAGATCTTTGAAGGCTTATTAAGAATTATTAAAATTTGGTATATTTTTCAATGAAGTATTTAAGAGGTCGTGTAAAAATTTCACGACGATTTGGAAGCTCGTTAAAGAATAATTAAGATTAACAAATTAAATCAAATTAAATGTAGTCTTATGGAAACTGATATAACTTTGCGATAAGTTTTTTTTTTGACCTCTCAACTTTTTAATATCCACAATATACTGAAAGCAACGGAAAGAAAACGAAGTTTATTTATGAACATTTTATTTATGTCTTTAAAAAATTATTTTTAACAAAACGTTAATTTCTTAATAACGAGCTTCCTAATTGTCGTGAAATTTTTACACGACCTCTTAAATACCTCATACAAAAACATACCAAATTTTCAGAATTTTCTCATCATTTTTTATTTTAACCCTTAAGGCGGTTGAAGTAATGGTGATAGAATTCTGAAAATTTGATATGTTCTTACATGAAGTATTCAGGAGGTCGTGTAAAAATTTCACTACGATTAAGAAGCTATTTATCGAACAATTAACATTCAAAGGTTTCATAGCTTCTAAACAACCTTAACTTAAAAATTTATATACATATTTTCGTAACTTGTAACTCTGTTGTGAAATTTTTCTTAAAAAATAATGATAATTCTAAAAAAAGATGTCTCACAGTAAGCATGATATCTCTGGATTGGATCATTTAAAATAAAAAAATAAAAAAGATTTCCTTAATATAAGGTATGATCTAGTATCAGATTGAAGGAATAAGCGGAACATCTATTTTTAACAAAATAGCTGCTTCTCAAAAAAAAATTTTTATTTGTAATGAAAATTTTTGCCTAATTGTTTATAAAATTGAAAATATTTATCAGTAAAATATACTTTTGATTAATTACTAAAAAATATATTTATAGAGCTTGTGAAAAAATTTTGAGACTGATCAATTATCCCCTCTCTGAGAAATCTTGCTCACTGACTTTAAAAACACAGTTTTGAGAAAAATGAGTTCAAAGTTTTAAATGTACTTTACACATGGTACGGGTTTACAAATATGCCTATAACTTCCAAAATATTTGTTGTATTTAAATGGAATTTTTTGTGTATATACTTAAATATATATGTAAATAACAAAAATGAAATGTAAAAAAATCGTTTTTTTGAAAATCCTGACCATGTATAGCTTCTTAAATATCCTGTAATTCGTGTCAATTACGTTGTCATTAAAAGTGACGAATTATAAATGAAAACGATCATTAACATTTTTAAAAAATGGTCCTATTTTTCTTACTTTTGCAGAAAATCCTCAACAGTCCAAGCTTGTATTTCAGAAGCTTCCCGTTCATATGCGTCGCCGTGTAATGTCGCACAATGCAAAACGCATGCCGAGGCGTTTGAGAGAGGCGCATCTCAGACAAATGACGAAATCAGGTTTACCGCCGAAGAGCAAAAGGCCATCGCGAAAATTTCGTCGAAGACCGCGAAATCTTTTGAACGAGTACAATCGGAGAAAGAGAAGATGCGAATGGCTGGAAACTCACATTTGGCACGCCAAGCGTTTTCGCATGATCGAAAAGTGGAATCGCAAAATACCCGAATGTCCGAACGACAAGAGTTTTCGAGCTTGTTACAGAGCCGCGACGAATCACTGTCTCCTGCAAGATTTGTCATACTACAATTGTCTAGAGATAAAAGGTCCAGAAAAATTTCTCAAGGAAACCCTGAAGAGCCACTGTAATCCCGAACAATTGACATTCGGCGCACGAATATACGTGGACGGTAAAAGGGAAGGAAATTTAATGTTTTTCAAGAAAAACACGTATCCTCTCTCGGCCATAGGAAATATAAATTTTTTATGGAAACCCGGAGACTCGCAAACGAAAACTCTATGGCTGTGGATTCATCCTCTCGTTTACAACGATTTTCTCGAAGAGATAATCAAAAGTTTCCAATTCCAGAAAATTGAACCGAAGAAGAGCAATAATGATGAGAAAAACTTATCGATACATTACGAAAATGATAAAAATTGCCTAATGACGAATCTTCATAATTTGTTGAATAGATTTCGTCTCACGGGTCCATTGAGCCTGGCAATTCTGAGTGACGCTTTGAGAATGCCGAATTTGAAGGAAAAATCGAAAACTTTGAGCAAGCAAAATAGAGAGAACGATTGCGATGAGGGTGAAATAAATTCTTCGATGAACGATTCTGAGCCGAGCGATTGGCACGTGAATTTTTATGAAAATACCGAGAATCTCGAGGTTTTTCGTACGCAAAAAGAATTGATGGATAATCTTAGAACTCTTAATTCGCCGAATCAATTGCCGCCTAACATCGTTATCGCCGCTACTGTTCTTGATCCACGATTTTTTCTCCCTCACAAGAGAACGAAAATTTTATCGAACGTGGATTATTATGCGAAAATATTGATGCCCTCTGATCAGGCGCATCATAGTCCATTGTGGAACGAAGAATTGCGCAAAAGCGTGAAAGCCAGTTGCAAAAGTACGAATGATATCAATAAATTAAGGAGCGAAAATTTAATTCCGGGAGTCAGTAATGATGATAAATTCGACGAAAGCGTGATATCCAAAGTTCCTGTAATATTTATACAAAATCCAGGCTGTAACGATGGACAAAGAAGTATCGGTAAGACAGTATTTTTTTTAATTAATAAATTATTATATTATTTGATACATCAAATTTCCAGGGTTGCGAAATTTTTAATGAAAAAGTAATGCATTAACCATTACTTTTTTAATGGCTAATGAAATTAATTTCCATTGACCATTTAAATTTAGTAGTTAATGGAAATATTTCCCATTAAAATTTAATGATTAATGGTTAATGGAAAATATTTCAAAAACTTTGATTGCCATTTTGGGAATCGAAAAAATATAGATGAATAAATTATTGCAATTTTGCATTACATTTTATTGATTTAGGACTTAGATTTTCACCTTAAATTCTAAAAAGCATCTATATTATAATTCTCAAAATTTAAGTCCTAAGTCAATAAAATGTAATGCAAAACTGCAATAATTTTGATCTATATTTTTCCATTCCCAAAATTGCAATCAAAGTTTTTTCCATTGCAGTGGATAATGGACATTTTTTCTATTACACACTACATTGTAATTGGCAGGGTTGCAAATAATGCATTACATTTTTGAAAGCAATTGCATTTTCATTAACCATTAACATTTAATCGTTAATGGAAACAATTTCTATTAACCATTGAATTTTAATGGCTAATGAAAATAATCTCCATTAACCATTAACCATTACATTTTAATGGGTAATGAAAATAATCTCCATTAACCATTAAATTTTAATGGTTAATGAAAATAATTTCCATTAACCAATAATTTTAAATGGTTAATGAAAACAATTTCCATTAACCATTCAATTTTAATGGTTAATGGTTAGGGAAAATAATCTCCATTAACCATTGAATTTTAATGGTTAATGGTTAATGAAAACAATTTCCATTAACCATTAAATTTTAATGGTTAATGGTTAATGAAAATGCAAATGCACTAAAAAAAGTAATGCATTATTTGCAACCCTCCAAATTTCTATCCCCTTTTACGATTTTGCCAAAATTATAAATGTGGTCTTTTTTTTTGCAGGATTCACTTCCGGTATCGATATAATCATTCCAGCCGGTTGGTCAATGCCTTTTTGGCAATCCTTTATATTCAGATGCGCGCGAGCCGGAGGACTTCGTGAATCTCGCTCGATGGCGCTCGAGAGACTGGACGTGAATTCACCGGAAATGCATCAACCGGATATCGCGTCTCACGAGAGGGAGGCACAATCGTCGATGAACGAATTGCGAGAAAAATATTTCCGTTATCCGCCAAACAGAAGGGTAAATTTCACGAAATTCGCGATAACGAGTCCGTTCAATTGCGAATGGAGAACACTGATGAGAGAATGGACGAATTGTGAGGAATTTCACGTTCTGCGTGACCGGAAATCCTTGGAAATATTGTGCCGAGCAGTGTCGAGTGCTCGTCCACGAGTCAAGAGAAAAATGATCACGGGCAGAAAAATTGCCATCGAGAAAAACGATGAAGATTTCGAGAACACGATTCTTGAGAACAAACATTGTCTCGTTGCGGTAAAAGTAACGATCATTGGAAAAGGACGTCCGCGAAATTTCGCCATTATTTGTTTGCCAACGTGCGAAGATTTGGAAACTCGAAGAACAAAAAAAAAATGGTCAGGACCGGTGCAAAAATTTCGCCGAGATAATAACCAGCGTGAACGTCGTGATTTGCGAAAGACTCATCGAACGATGTTGAAAAGATCGAACAGACGTGGTTATCGATGCAGAAGAAAAGCCGAGGAAGTGGCGATTGCGTTGGAATTGAAAAAACGCAAGGGTAAAAAATCAAAATTGAAGATCGATAGAAACTACGCGATCAAGAAGAAATATCGCGAGAAAATGGAAGAATTGTATTTGCCAAAGTGTCAGGAAGTACGAAATTCCTGCGATCGTGAAATAATGGGTTACGTAACGAGGGGCGATTTTTCATTCAGCGAAGCTCGTGGCATCGGTATGGGATACGTTGCCGTTTCTTCTCTCTCGAAGATAATCGAATCTCACGAGAATTTGATACTCGTACGAAATACCCAAACACGACAATACAGATTCGCGAGAATCGAGATATTGAATCAGTACAGATGATGAAGAAATTCAAAGAGAAACGAAGAACGAGTGAATGTTATATATTTGAATAAAATTCTATTTTTTATACTCCTTTTAATTATTCGAATCCGTTCGATGATGAGGAATATAAGAAAAATACAATTTCCATGAAAACATGGTGATATGATCAAAAAATATAGGTTTTTGGGACGTCTCTTGAAGAAGAAAATAAACTGCCAAATTTTAAAAAGAAAAACATGAAAAATCGTACAAAGTGAAATTTTCTCGTCATAGTTTTGCCATTTGAAAAACGTCCATTCTAAGAAACTCAAAATAAAAAGCCTCGCTCATAAAAGATTTGAGAATGATGAAAAATCAGAAAGTAGCAATGTACAAATTCTAATTCGCTCTTTTTTTATAACCAGGGAAGCTGTAAAAAGATTTGTATTCTTATTTTCTTAAAAACTCTCTTATAGACTTTTTGCAAGATTTTTTTCCATAAATGCGCATTGAGTTCTGTGATATGTCATTTCGATCACGTACTCGATTAAAGGATTCATTCCCCCGGGAAAATCATGTCGAAAAAAAAGAAGGAACCCCCTCTGTTGGATTGCGTCAAAACATCGTGAAGGTAAATTTTCCGCGAATTTCCCGGCGGCAATGGGCAATTTTCAAGGTTTGTTCTCCGTGCAGAAATATTATTTGAAAGAATTCAATTGTAAGATAGAACGTGGAACGATAGAGCGAAAGAGGAATAGTTAGAGAAAATAGCTTAAGCCGGCACTTTGCATAATTCAATAATTGAATTCGGAAATCCGTTGCGAAATTTCGCCGCTAGAGGCGCACGGAGAGAACACGCAAGCGCACTTCCGGTTTTTTGCAATGGCCGCTCTCCCCCCTCTCGCGCTTTCAACTGCCCAACTGGGGGAAAATTTGTCTAGAGGGAAAATTCTCTTTCCCCGGTGCGCATAAAGTTCTCCGATATATTTACGAATTTCCATAGATATTTTTGCGCTCCGTGAAACATTTTTTTTTCTGTTCCAACGTTAATCCTCGCCTGTAGCAGTTAAAACGTGCAAACGTCGAAGAATGACGACTCCGGTGGTTATCGCAGCGACTGCACGACACACGGCGACCGTAAGTTTGTTTTTTTTTCCTTCCCCGGAGCATCATATATAGACACGAAAAGATTGGTACAAGCGATTATTCGACTCCGGAATAGCACTTTTTTCTTCTCTTTAACCAACTTAACCTCTAGTTCAATTAGATTACATAATTCGGAAAATTCGAGCATTTACACATTTTTGCATGTTTTTTTTTTTAGATTTTGAGAATCCGCAGTGAAAAATTGACCGATTGAAATTTTTCATTTCAGCTCATATTTTTCCACGGACTGGGCGACACAGGGTGAGAAGTCTTTTTTTATTTTCATTGATATCCAAATTTGAACAATTCAATTGGTGTGAGCAATTTTCTATTTTCCTTATTTTAGTTTCAATACTGCGAGTTATTAGTACAATTCTTCACTTTAACGGGTTATACGCAAGAGGACCGAACGAGCGATTTTTCAACAATTTTTTCTGGAAAGACACTTTAACTTATTAACGTAAAAATTTATATACATATTTTTGTAACTTTTAACTTTGTTTGAAATTTATCTTCTTAAAAAATGATTCTTCGAGCCTCTAAAAAAGTCCTCTATAAAAGCTGTCTTGGAGTGAGCAAGATATCTCTAGAATGGATCATCCAAAATAAAAAAATAAAAAAGACTCTGCTAATACAAAGTATATTCTAGTATCGAATCGAAGGAATAAGCAAAATATTGATTTTTAATAAAATGGCGGTGTCTTAAAAAAATTTTGATTTTTGATGAAAATGTTTGCTTTAAATTATTTATAAAATGGAAAATACTTATCGGTAAAAAAACCTTTGATCAATTAATAAAAAACTAAGTTTATAAAGCTTGTGTAAAAATTTGAGACTGATCGATTATGCCGTTTCCGAGAAATCTTGCTTATCGACTTTAAAAACACAATTTTGAGAAAAACGCGTTCAAACTTCAAAAAGCACTCTGCACATAGTAATCGTGGACTTACAAATATGCCGGTAACTTCGAAAATATTTCTCAGATTGACATGAAATTTTTTGTATATGAGGCATTCCATTCCAAATCGGACAGGTTGAAAAACTTTTTTTTTTGTTTCCTCAATTTTTTGATATTTTTGAGTACCCATTAAAAGACCCTTCCTGTTAAATTTTGAGATTTTTTTGATTACCCGTTCAAAAGATATAAAATTAACAAAATAAAAACCGCTCTTTTTTTGGTATTTTGGTCATAACTTTTTTAATAATGGTCCAAATTAAAAGTTTTTTTTTTCAAAATTTTTGTATGGCCTTTTCAGAAAAAAACACAACAAAAATATTCGACGTCTTTTTGAATGAGTTTTTTGAGTTTTAAACGTTAAATCGCGTTTTTAGAAGTGGATGTCATTTTTAAATTTTTTTTAAAATTTTTTGTTTCAAACATCTATCTATTCAAAAAATTTAAAGACTAGTCCGATCGTGGGATCTCTATAACTACTATTTTTTTTCGATTTAGGAAATTAAAAAATTTTTGTTTTTTATAAATTATTATGAATACTAAATTTTGTTACTGTATAGTATTTTTTTCAATATCTAGAATTTATTTTGACACTTTTTTATAATTAACAGAATCTTAAAATTAATAATTAATCTTTAAGAATGTTTATGAACAATTATAACAACAGTTTTTATTTATTCACGTATTTTTTTGAAAACCTTACATATACGATTATTTCCTGAATTAGAATATTCCTTTGCCAATACGTTTCCGCTGCTCATTGGAATAATTGAATGAAATTTTTGTGTCTCCCTCTGATTGACTTCGCAGGATTTTATCGCAAATAAAATCTTTCTTTTGCATCTGAATAATGTTTCTCATGTGAAAATTTGACAACAATATTCAGTAGACTATTTAGGTTCAATGCCCACTCATACAATTCTTAAACTGTTGTTATTTGCTCATCGATTAATTATATTAATTTTAAAAATCTGTTAACAATGAAAAAGTGTCCAAATTAATTCAAAATGATTAAAAAAATACTATACAGTAACAAAAATTGGTATTCATAATAATTTATTTAAAAAAAAAAATTTTGTTAATTTTCAAAAATCGAAAAAAATAGTAGTTATTGAGATCCCACGATCGGACTAGTCTTAAAAATTATTGAATAGATAGATGTTTGGAACAAAAAATTAAAAAAAAAATCAAAAATGACATTCACTTTTAAAAACGCGATTTAACATTTAAAACTTAAAAAACTCATTCAAAAACACGTCGAATATTTTTGTTGTATTTTTTTCTGAAAAAGCCATAAAAAACAAAAATTTTGAAAAAAAAAACTTTCAATTTGGACCATTATAAAAGAAGTTATGACCAAAATACCAAAAAAAAGAGCGTTTTTTTTGTTAATTTAATATCTTTCGAACGGGTAATCAAAAAAATCTCAAAATTTAACAGGAAGGGTCTTTTGATGGGTACTCAAAAATATAACAAAATTGAGGAAATAAAAAAAAAAAGTTTTTCAAACTGTCCGATTTGGGATGGATATACTTAAATACATGTACATTACGAAAATGAAATTAATAAAAATCAATTTTTTCAAAATCCTGACTATGTATAACCCCTTAAATTCTGAAAGTTCGTTTTACAATCATTTTTCTGAATACAATTTACTTTCTATTAATTTCAATGTAATGCGTATCTTCTTCGAGATTGGATTTTCCAAATATTTCTCAACTATCATTGACTCATCACCAATCATAAATTAATAATTAAATAAATGAATACCTTCCGTCATCTTCAGACATGGCTGGGCAACACCGATGGGCTCGGTGCGATCTTCGCACATCAAAGTTATCTGTCCTACGGCGTAAGTTGCGTTTGTTTAATATTCACGAGAGAGGGAGGTCGGAATTCGTCGAAAAAAAAACCGTCAAAAATCAGTTTTTCTCCGATAGGCCGACGATGCCGGTGACCCTCAATGCCGGATTCAAAATGCCCTCGTGGTTCGATCTTCGTTCGCTCGATCCAAGCGGCCAGGAGGACGAAGAGGGTATCAGAAAAGCCGCAGAAATGGTTCACGGTCTTATAGCCGAGGAGGTCGCAGCTGGAATACCGACGAAGCGAATAGTAATCGGTGGTTTCAGTCAGGGCGGCGCTCTCGCGATATTCAGCGCTCTCACGTTTCCGGAGCCTCTCGCCGGTGTGATAGCTCTCTCGGCCTGGCTTCCTCTGCATCAGAAATTCCCCGCTGTGCGTAAAAAAAAAAAGTACAAAAAAAATGAGAAAAAATTATTAACTTGGAAAAATATTGCAATATCCGGTTAAAAAAATTTATGCAGGTAGTTATACAAGGTGGCCACTGCCAGGGAAAACCTGGAAATGTCAGGGAATTTTTCAAGTGTCAGAGAAATCGGGGACATGTCCGGGAATTAAATGTTTGTCAGGGAAAATATAAAAAGAACTTGTAAAAAAATGTGAAGCAAGAAGCTCTTCTCAATGAAAAAATCACGGCGTTGAAGAATGCAAGATAGTTCTTAGCTTGTATAATTTCTTCCTTCCAAAGATATAATTTGATAAACAATACCAAAGAATGAATGATAATAAACATATGGGTCATTGCATTTCAAAGCGATAAATAGTTGGAATCGACCCTCTTCAATTTCGATGGAATTTGGTCAGAAGTTTTCTTTTATCATAAAACCAAGTTCTAACAAAGGATAAAAATTAAAATGGTTTTTCGAAAATTCAAAATTTCAATATTTTTAAAAAATTTCAAGTTTATTTTTTAAATATCTCGAAAACTATTATAGTTACGAAAAAATCGTGAAAATCCGCGATCAACATTAAATTTTTGGTTCAATTTTTTTTTATATAACACTGATCTTAAAAGATCCTGAAGTTTTCAGAAAGATGTTTTTTTCAAAAATATATGAATTTTTGAATTTCGGTAAAACATTTTTGTTAGTTAAGTAAAGTTGAGCAATCATGTAATTTTTACTGCTCAAAATTACAAAATTACATGATTGCTCGACTTTACTTAACTTAGAGGTAGAAAGAAACATTTTTTTTACCAAAATTCAAAAATTCATATTTTTGAAAAAAAAAACACCTTTCTGAACATTTCAGGATCTTTTAAGATCAGTACAAGGTATTATACAAAAAAAAATAGAACCACAAATTTAATGTTGATCGTGGATTTTCATGATTTTTTAAAATTCAAAATTCTCCAAATTCATCATATTTTAAATTTTTAGTTCGGAATATTTTTTTTTTCATAGTCCCAAGCAAACTTTTACAGACGAACCCAGAACGATTTTTTCGTAACTATAATAGTTTTCGAGATATTTAAAAAATAAATTCGATAAATTGAAAAAATGTTTAAATTTTTGAATTTTTTTTCCTTTGGTAGAACTTCGTTTTATGATGAAGTTTTATGACTTCTCGTTTTATGACTTCGAATTTCATCGAAACTGAAAGGGGTTGATTACAACTATTAGTCGATTTGACATGGAATGGCTCACATGCAATGTTCTTACTGTGCAGAGTTGCGAAATTTTTAATGAAAAAGTAATGCATTAACCATTACTTTTTTAATGGCTAATGAAATTTAATGGTTAATGGAAATTATTTTCATTAACCATTAAAATTTAATGGTTAATGGAAATTATCTTCATTAATCATTAAAGTTTAATGGTTAATGGTTAATGAAAATGCAAATGCATTAAAAAAAGTAATGCATTATTTGCAACCCTGTTACTGCGTTACTTTTTTTTCACAAATCTGAATGGTTTTTCAGGGAAATTTTCGAAAATATCAAGGAAATTTCTAAATAAATATTTTTCATCTGATTCAGTGGCCACCCTGATTGGAGGGATAAAGGTTTTTGGTATTAAATTTCGCAAAAATCGTTTGAGAGGTTCGAATTTTCGAGAACTCTGAAACGGAAAATTAAGAAAGATTTGAAAAATTAATCTTTTATTCATCCTAATAGGAAGCGCGAGGCAACAAGGCCACGCCTTTGCTCCAATGTCACGGTGATTGCGATCCGCTTGTACCGTACAAATGGGGACAGATGACCGCCTCGTTGCTCAAACAATTCATGACACAGACGGAATTCAAAAGTTATCGCGGTATGATGCACACATCGTCCGACGAGGTGAGAAAATTATTTCAGAAAGAAGAAAAAAAGAATTTTCAAAACTGTTCAGGGTGTTGTGAAAAGTCCTGAAAGGATGCAACAATGATCGACATTACAAGCTAAATTCGTCGTTTGATTCCCAATATTAAATTTAATTTAATTAAGATATTTTGGAATATTCAGCGACGCCTTTTTCGACGAATTAAGCCTGGAACGTTAATCATAGTTTTACCTCTGGATTTTCCATCGCCTAATTATTTTCCCAATTCTCACTCTTGAATTTTCGTTTCAACAGGAAATGCGAGATGTGAAGAAATTCATCGAGAAAGTATTGAAGCCGTAATACAATAGCCACGATTAAATATTGCGTAGCGATAATTCAATCATTGCTCCGATCAAGATAAGCGAAATAACAAAAATAAGAACGAAAGAATGAGAAGAAAAAAATCGATAATTATCGAAAAAATCAATTCCAGTCGCATTGTTTTATCTAGAAATTCTCACGTCAGTGAGAAAATTCTTATCTCATACGAAAGTAAATAGAAAAGCTCTCTTCGTCTCTCTCGCCCTAATCGATAATTTGAGATTATTAGCGATGTAATGGAAATAATGGAGATAGAGTCGAAGAACATTCCTCCGAATGATTTTTAATCAGCGTCATAAGAAAATTCCAACAGTTACGGCATGCGACAGGACCAATTTATTTAAGTTACCCGGAAGGCCTATATTTTCGTGTTTATTCGTTTGTTGCATATTTATTACGCAAAATCTATCGAATTAAATGAAAAAAAAATTATATTATCAATAATGAATAATAACAAAAGATTCGATACGTTTTATCTTTATCCTCGATTGTTTGTCGGCGCCAATGATTTTTCGAATCAGAAAACCGAACTATAGTGATAAAAAAAAGACCACGAATACTTTCTTTTTTTCCCTCCAGCATTAAGAATAATGGTGAAAAATATTTTTGAAAGTACAATCAAAAATCATTCGTCCAATGAATTTTTCTTTTCCAATGAATAATCATAATTAATCGAAAAAGTTTGTTCAGCTTTTTTTTCATCAAAATAGTAATTCCCAATTTCTCATTCGAATTATTCACTTTTGTTGATACATCGAGATCACCGTAGTGAAATGAAATAACAGAAGTGTGCGAATAATGGTCGAATCAGAGATAATCGAATAACCCAAAAATCAAATTCAAATATTTTTTATCACATGGAGAATTTTCGAATAATTCGATCATTTGTGGAAAATTTTTGAATCTTTGGACAATTTGTGAACCTTCTATTTGTGCGGAAGATTTTAGAGTTAGACACAATTTTTATTTGAATTTGATTTTTTATTGTCAATAAATAACAAATGAAATATGACAATTGGAAAGGCCACAAACGATTCCAATTATTCGAAAAATTATTCGAAACAATGTGAAAAATTTCGAATGAAAAGAAAAATCTGACTATACGATTGAGTTACGATTTATTCGACTCATCGAATTATTCGCACATCGCTGTGAAATCGATTTATGAAACAAATATTTATTATTTATAGTTTAGCGGAGACAAAAAAAACTAGAATATGATTATCATACGCTTGAGAAATTTCTTTGCCTCGTGAATGAGATTCCAAATTTGTCGCTTCCGCTGCAGTTTAATGAAAAGAGAGGAAAAAAAAGTAAATGCAACGATTAAACCGGAGGCGTCGTTAGGCGATGGTGAAACACAATGTGATAACGCGTACGTTCCGTAAGAAGAGAAGCACGTGCATTAATCTTCTTTACTATCGAGATAAAAAAAATCTCGCATCGTAGTTTTTACTAGAGTAAAGGAAAATAAAATAAAAAACTGCCTAGATACATTACGAAGGAATAACCGAACTAAATAAATTTTTCGAGCGTACATTTACGTTTTTGCTTTTCGATGTAAGAGTCTCAACTTCGTTTCGAAAATTTGTGAAGAAAAATCTATTCGCCTCCATTGTTATTAACAGTCCAAAATATTAGTGAAAGAAGAAATAATAATTTTTCCCTAAATATCGGGTGTATCGTCACACTTATTTTACCTATTCAAGAGGTAGTCAAACAAAAAAACATATTTCCGTAGTGTAAGTCGGCAATTGAGCGTCACGAACGCTAAATAAAATTTCTAACTTTGTTTAGAACGAATGTACAATGATGAATAAAAGCAAGAATACCATTTCCGTTTCAAAATTTCCCGCCACGAACGACCCGCAGCCCTCTAGCGGCGGTGACTGGCAATGGCGGCGTCCAAGCCGCCCCCTCCTCCTTTCCCCGCGCTTCAGTTCAGCGTTTTTTTCGTCAGTTTGCTGTTAGTCGGTGTCGCGAACGTTCGATAATTTTCGACACGTTCCTCCTGATAAATAACGAATTGTTCGATCTCTCATATTTGTCTGTTAAAATTTTGTGTATTTTCCGGTATGAGCGCCGAGGAGGAAATAATGAGGGTGCAGAAGAAGCTGAGTAAAATGTCGAGCGGCGACGGGACGGTGAGTGAGTGAGTAAAATTAAGAAGGAACAGAAAAAAAGACTCTGGGAGTGCTGCCGCGAGGTGGAAATACACGCGATCGCGTATTGTGAAGCGCGGGCGCGGGATATCGCGCGAATAAGCGCGAGTGAGAGAGAGAGAAACAATTTGCCGCGCCGCAGGCGCCGCTTAATAAATTCGGCCATCGTCGTTAAGTTTTGGCATTTTTTCGTTTCTCGGTGATTTCACCGTGAACCACGATAATTTGTACATCATATTTTCACTCTTTTATTTCTCATTGTTGATTTTCTGGCATGAACCGCGTTTGTAATCAAGCGAAATCGGCAAAAATGCCGCGGCGTCGCTGGAGACAATCGAGATTAATTTTTTTTCAATTCTCGTCGCGAGAATCTGAAATAATTAAATATATTTAGAACCGGCATTTCTGGTGAATATTCGTGCTAAATATCGAGCTAATGTGGCATCGATCAAATCAATTGAATATTTACTTTGGATGAACTGTTTTTTTTGTTTTTGCAAGAAATAAACAGTGGAATTTTTTTTTCTTCATTTTTTCAGTCTTGAGAATCTCTAATGGATGCAAATATATTAGAAACCGGCGCGTGTTGAATTGTGTCAAATATGGAGCAACTTTGATTTTTCATTGATAGCATTTTTAATTTGAATGTATTTGGATTTTTGTTGTTGTTAATTTAAGGGTTAATTATAGGTTAAGTTAATTTGGGTAAATATTCTGGAGCACAACTCTGGACCGAAACCTAAAAAAACAACAGCAACTCTGCAACAGGGATATCTATTCTGATAGCTAAATTCTTTCATTTTATTTTATTAAACAAAAAAAAGAAAAAAAATGTATATTAAATTTATATTAAATTTTATATTAAAAATTTTATATTTTATATTTAAATACACTTTACACACAGTAATTACAGATTTACAAATATGTTAAAAACTTTGAAAACATTTTTGTCGAATTGACATGAAATTTTCTGTGTATATACTTAAATATATGTACATTACAAAAATGAAAATTTAAAAAAATCGATTTTTTGAAAATCCTAACTGCGAAGAACTTGCAAGATCCCCTTGGGACCAGAGTGTGATGAATTGTCGAGTCAAATATGGAGCAACTTTGACTTTCCATTGATAGAATATTTAATTTAAATGTATTTGAATTTTTTTTTTTTGTTCATTGAAGCAAAAATAGATTTTTTATAAATTTTTGTGTTTTTCAGGGTCAGGAGCAAGCTCTGGAATTGCTCAAGGTTTTACAAAAGCTGCCGGTTGATCTGGAACTTCTCACAAAAACCAGGATAGGAATGACAGTTAACGCCATGCGAAAATCCAGCACGGACGAGGAAGTCATTTCTCTGTCGAAAACTTTGATAAAAAATTGGAAAAAGTTCCTTTCCGGTGAGCGGCGCAAGAATCGTTTTAGTCCACGTAGAATTTTGGTTTGCAAATTGAAATAAAAAAATCTGCAAAAAATTCAGGGCCTAACAAGGATGGAAAAGAGTCGGGTTCCTCCAGCAGCTCCAAGAAGAAGGAGGATAGAAACGACAAGAACAAAGACGACGACGATGCGAAGAAAGATCGTGATTCGACGGACGGTTCGGATGCAAAGATAAAGGAGGAAAAATCTGGCAAGGATGGACAGAAGAAACAATCCTCGTTTCCCGCCGCAACGACGACCGATGCCGTCAGGCTAAAATGCCGTGAACTTTTGGTCGGTGCTCTGTCGGTCGATGGAAAAACATTTGAGGGATGCGCGAGCCCCGAGGAACTCGCCGAGGAATTGGAAGAGGCGATTTTCGCGGAATTCAGAAATACCGATAACAGATACAAGAATCGAGTGAGCGTCGGATCAAATAATCCAATTTGAAGAACCGGCGTCAAGTTCCCGGTCAAAACTTCAAAAAAGGAACGTTTTTTAATGCTATTTCGCCGGAAATCAACGTAGATTAATTTAACGAGCGGCATTTTAAAGGAGAAGAATTCGGCTCCATTCCCTATATTTTTAATGATTTTTACCATTTGTTTTTCGATTTGGTCTCTATGTTGAAAACAGCTGTTTTTCTCCTCTTTTTCCCCTCTTTCAGGTGCACCGATTTTCTAGAAGAAATTTTTTAAATACATTTTTACGATTGGATTCTAAAGAGGAAAGTTTGAGTGTGATATCAAAAGTTTCGTCTGTTTTCGTTGAGTTTAGGAGAATTTTTTCAAAATTTTTTTCCAAAATTGTTTTTTCTCATGTTGAGGCTGGAACAAAAAATTGGGGAAATTATTTTTAAAAAATTCCAATGTTGTGAAAATGGTGAAATAAAGTATTTTCCCCTCTTGAAATTTTATCAAAAATCCCATAGTTCTCGAGTTATGGTGATCGAATGATCTGAGCTCCGATCCAGAAAATGAGAAAAAAAAAATTTTGGGGAAAAAAATCTGAAAAAATCCTATCGTAAAAATGTATTTTTAAAAAATCCTCTAGAAGATGGGTGCATCTGAAGAGAGGGAAAAAGGCAAAAAACAGTTATTTTCAAAATAGAGTGCTAATCGAAAAATAAATGTTAAAAAACCCTGCAAATTAGACATTTGCACATTGCTTCCTCATCTTAATCACATAGCTTACTTTATCACAATGTATGGCAATCAAATTTGGCTTCCTCATAAAGGAAGATCACTATTTTGAATGTGTACAAAATTTCAGTACTAATTTTAATCATTAGATCGATTTTGGCCAAGTTTAATAACGAACATCCTTGATAGCTATATCAGCTCTGTGCAAAGTTTCAGCACAATATATTAAAAATTGCACAAGTTAGAGCGTTTATGCTATTTTTCAAACATTCAAAATTTCATAAAATTTTAATCCCTCAATGGATTTTCGCCAAATTCAATACCAAACAACCTTAATAGCTATACTAATTCTGTACAAAGTTTGAGTGCAATATCTTAAAAATTTCACAAGTTAGAGCGTTTAGGCTATTTTTCAAAAAATTCAAAATTTCATAAAATTTTAATCCCTCGATGGAATTTCTCCAAATTCAATTCCAAACAACCTTAAAAGCTACACTAATTCTGTACAAAGTTTGAGTGCAATATCTTGAAAATTGCAGAGGTTAGAGCGTTTACACCATTCTCGCAAAAACGAAAAACGTCGATAAAATCTGAACACCCGTTATAAGTCAAAACAAATTTTTTTTCATAATGAAGAGCAATTCGTACTCGACAAGTGTGCCAAATTTTAGCTTGATATCTCGAAACGTTTTCGAGTTATTAATTATTTACATCTGAAACTCAGGACACACACACACATCCATCCGGACATTTTTTCTAAATATGATTTCTCGACGTTTTAGGACATTTTGAACATATTGGCATAAAAATTGCGAAAAAAATGTTTTCATGAAAATAAAGTTTCCTTTATGAGGAAGCAAAATTTTCACGAAAACAAAGCTTTCTTTAAGAGGAAGTAAAATTATTAAAAATACAGGAAATGAAGCCGAATTCTTCCTCTTTAAAATTCCGCTTGTTGAATTAGTGTACGTTGACTTCCGGCGAAATGGCATTAAAAAAAACGTTCCAGACCTGTTTTGAAGTTTTGTGCGGAAACTTTTCGCCGGTAGTGTATATTTCTCAAAATTTTATGACCACGATAATTGGCATTGATTTTTTTTTTAAATCGCTCTTTTGCTACTTCAGGTGCGCAGTCGAGTGGCAAATCTTCGTGACGTCAAGAATCCAACACTTCGTACGAATTTCATCGTCGGTGCGATAACACCTGCCAGACTTGCGGGAATGACAGCGGAGGAAATGGCGAGCGACGAGATAAAACAATTGCGCGACAGATTCAAAAAAGAAGCCATAAACGACGCTCAGCTCGCGACCGTTCAAGGAACGAAAACGGATTTGCTCAAGTGCGGAAAGTGCAAACAGCGCAATTGTACGTACAATCAGATACAAACGCGCTCGGCCGACGAGCCAATGACGACTTTCGTTCTCTGTAACGCATGCGGTAATCGATGGAAGTTCTGTTAAACAAATACTTTTGTAGAATGTTTTTTCTTCCCAACAAATTTCATTTCGTGAACCTTCGAATATTATATATACATACATATATATATATAAAGAAAGATTATACCGTAAGAATGTTGCGAATGTGGGAGAAAACGATGATGAAATCATTTCAAAGTGAAAACAAACGAAAGCTCTAGATATTGTTCCCGGTATTTTTTGAATTCTGGTCAATTTTTCTCTATCAATGCATTTATCAAGCGACGCTATTACTTTTGCCGTCTGTGATTAACGTAGAAGTATAAAATTGTGTCTAATGACAAAAAAATATTTGCGAAGAAGAAAATTTTCCAAATATTTAAAAAATTTCGTTTCCGCTCCAAATTTCTTACGTTAACGATTAACTCTCATCGTTTTCTCCGACGACGCCGAAACTTTCGGTCGAGAAATCAAGGAACGAGACAAAAATTCGTCCTCGACGTGAGTAAACGAAAAAACAAGCTTGACAAAAAAAAAACGAAAAATTTATCGTTGATTTAACGAGGCTCCTCGGCTAAGCATATTTTTCCCACCTCGAACAAAGAATGAATGTCCAAATATCGAATTTTTTATAAAAAACAAAAAAAAAGAATTTCAATCTGTACCAAATCCGGTTTTTCACGTAATTCGTGTAATTTATCATTAAGATTGAAGAATTTAAATTCAGGATACGAAAGGGGGAACCTCGATAACGCGATTTTCGTATTTACGTCGTGAATGAAGAAATGATTATGCGTGTGACGATATTAAATTATTCGCAATGTGAGATGCGAATAAAATTCTGTAAAATATCAATGAAAACTTTTTGTTTTCATCAAATTCATCAATCTACGCTATTTACACTATTCTAAAATCATACAATCATATGTACATATGTTTTTTGTTCTTCATCCTCTCACCTATTTGAATGTTTAACGAAAAATCCGTAAAAATTTTCTAAGTCTGGTCCGTGCGAGCCTCGGGCTCGCTCCTGCAAATCACGGAGATTCGTCTGCCCTTTTCGACTTTTTCGCCACGATAAGTAGATTCCTCGTTACCCGGTATCTCGTGATTGTACTTGTGTCGTGCAGCTCCGCTGAAAATCGAAAAAAGAATCAAGAAATTCAATAACAATTTTTTTTGTCTTAAATCCACACCACTGTCACGTTTTTTCATAAGTGTGTTTGTGCGTGTATGCGCGTGACTTTTGTGTGTTTTTATGCGTGAATCGAACCTCATTATGTATAAAGATCTCCTTGGGAGGAAAAAATCTTCTCTGAATTCTTTCTCATTTCCAACCATCGTTAGTCGCATCACGCAATCGCTCAGCAAACTTATCCCGGCAATTACGTCGCCGCAAAACTGTAAAATATAATAATATTTCAATGATATTTCGAGAAATTCATCACAGATTGAAGAAAATTATTTTTTGCAAATAAAATTGATTTTTTTCGCTTGGAGCTCCCGCTTTACAGCGCGAAGAAAATGAAATTCTAAAATAAAAATAAAAATTCTAAAATTCATCACTTCATTTCAGTTTGGTTGATTCAAAAATGTCTTTTTCGTACGCAAACATTGTCATTAAACTTAGAAAATGCGATTTTCTTTATCCTGATCAGAGTTGGGCAAAGTACTTGAAAGTACTTCAAGTATCAAGTACAAACTACCGTGGGTACTTAAAGTATCAAGTACCAGTGGTACTTGAAGTACAAGTACTTGAAAAAAATCAAGTACCACTATCAAGTACTTGGGTCAATTCCATGTCAAATCGACCAACAGTTGGAATCGACCACTATCAATTTCTGATGAAATTTAGTCAGAAGTCTTGTTTTATCATAAAACCAAGTTCTACCGAGGAAAAAAAATTAAATTTTATTTTTCAAAAGTCATGCAAAATTCAAAATTTAACCATTTTTCAAATTTTTTTTCTAAATATCTTGAAAACTATGATAGTTATGAAAAATCGTTTGTTTCGTCTTAAAGAGTATACTTGGGGTTACGAAAAAAAAATATTCCGACAACATTTTTTGAAAAATGATGAATTTGGAGAATTTTGAATTGTTTAAAATCGTGAAAATCCACAATTAACATCGAATTTTTTGTTCAATTTTTTAAATATAATACCTTGTACTGATTTGAAAAGATCCTGAAATTTTCAGAAAGGTGATTTTTTTGTTTCTAAAATATAAATTTTTTTAAGATGAGCAATCGTGTAATTTTGTAATTTTGAGCAGTCAAAATTACATGATTGATCAACTTCACTTAACTTAGAGGTAAAAAAAAAAAAGTTTTACAAAAATTCAAAAACGCATATTTTTGAAACAAAAAAAAACACATTTCTGAAAATTTTCTGCATTTTTCCTCACTGAATAGGAATCTACCAATAATTTTTGCAAAAACTCAACAGTTTCATGAAATTTCATTGAAAAAAACATTTCTTGTTGAATAAATCAGAGGACTTTCAGATGATAAAAATTAACATCCTACTCTGACACTGTCTACGTGAGGTTTAATTTTTCCTTCGGCTGCAAGATCCAGAACATGAACTAATCCCAATTGCGGTGTTCCAGGTGGAAAAGCCTTGGCTCTAACTCTGTCGATGATCTTACTATTCACCTCGTTCCATTTGGCCCTTTCCGTTTCTCTGTATCCGTGTATCGCCTGTTTGTAAAATAAAATCATTTCGCAGCATAAAAAAAAGTAAAAATAAAAAAAATAGGAAAATAATTCTTGCGCATACTAACGTCGTCCCAATGAGAAAATTCGTAGCGCAGGCGTTTCATGTAGGGCTCGATTTCCTGGAAAATCGAATCTTCCTCCTGTGGTGTTAAAAAATCAGGAAACACTCTCATAGTCGCCGCAAGCTCGTTTCTCCATTCGTTCTTTGTTTCATCATGATTCTCAATATTCTCAGTGGAAAATGAAGATTTTTGGATCGAATAAACGTGACCGAGTCTCATGAAAATCGAGCAATGTCTTGTCAATGCTCGCGTTGCCATTGTATTGAAGATATTATTGATCAGTGTCAATTTTATTCGGAAGATTCATCGAAATTATAGCGATTGCCCATTGTTTTGATGACGAAAAATTCGACGATACTTCCGCAACGAAAGAACCGGCGACACTGCATCTCAAAGCCGATGCGCTTTTAAAGCGCACGTTTGGATTTGCGCTACGATGGAATGTTTTTGAATTCCGATGCATCGTTTCATTCCAAACATTTCCTCGAACAATAACGTCCGGCTGCATGTGCATTATAAACGCATTTGCGTGCATTTGCGCGAGAAAATAAACAAAAACTGCAGAGAAAAGTTGGAGCCCAGAAACCGCTATTTTGTTACGGCCCTGGCCCGGAAAATTTTTGCGATTAAACTAGCTATTCTTTCATCATTCAACAAATTTGACATAACACATATTTTTTTCGTATTCTTTGTATCTCCGTTGATATTTGAAATTTATTTATTTACTTTAAATATTCACGAAAAAGGGTGGATAAATAATTCACGGGGGGCGAGTGAGATTGAGAGTCACTGGCCGCAAGTGCAGCCACCGCTTTTTCGCGCGATTTTTTCTTGCAAAGAAAACGAAAATGTTCAATTATCCGAAATACCAATCGCTCTGCAATGAATCCATCAGATTATTACTCGTCCGCGATCTTCAAAAAGCGCGAACGGGTGAAAAAGAATAGCGGAAAAACATCGTTTGGAGCGAGAAAAACAATGAAAAATTTTCGACGTTGGTACACCTGGAGGGCGACGTGGAGAGCGCCTCTAGCGGCGGGAAAATTTAACACGCGTTAAATCACGGCGAATCTTCCCGAGAGATTCTCAAACTTATGAAGAAAATATTATGGCCGAAACAGCGTTATACCAATAAACACTGATCTCCGAACAACATCGATTTATGATTGCACAATAATCGCGCGAATATTACAATGATCTAAAGTGACAGAAAGAGTTTTTGATGGATCGGGGGGGAATTTACATTCTCGAAATCTCGCAAGTGGCTGCGTACGTGGCACAATCGCAGGACCAATCAGCGAGCGCGTGATTTTTCAAATGGGCGTGGCTTAGTGCCCCGTATACACATTCGTGCTCTTTGGCTGCTCTCTCCGCCGCGAGCAGCCATAATTTCTCGTAAAAGAGCGACGAGAGGGATATATTATTATATATATACACAAATATATATATATTTATACATGTTAAACGATAGTGCGAAACTCGCAGTTGTGGCCGAGACGTTTTTCACGGGACAAAATAACGTCGATTTTTAATCACCGAGGACAGAGAAAACAAGGTAGGATAATTTTCGATAATATCGTCGCTTTCATACGGCGCCGCTGCAAGCTTGCGCCGCTCCGGATTCTCCTCCGAGCTGCAGCTTTTTTCTCGTCCTCCTTTTCCTCGTAATCCGGGTGTAAACTCGGTTGTGTATCATCGTACGGCACAGAAAAGTATCTGTTTTTCTTTTTCCGCCGGCTGTTAACTCCGCTGAATTTTCGCACGGTGAGAATTTATAATTTAATGAAAATTCCTTCGATCGCCGGTGTTTGGTCAATGATTTTGTCGGCGATCTTTCTCGCTCTTTTTCATGGTCTCCCGTTCTCGTTTCATATATGTATATATATAAACGCCTCGTTTCAATTTCCCGTGGAATTTGGACGAGAAACGCTATTATCGCTATATCTACCCTCCCTATTTTTTTGCCCTTTTACTGAAATTATACATATACGGGTATACATGTATATATTAAGTATGCATGATTATATCTATATATAGTGAGTTCGAGGTCGGGCACGTATATTTTTCGTGAAAAACCGGATGTAACGTATGTCGATGAAATATCGACGATAAGAATTAAGAGAAAACCCCTCAAAGGTCAATCCTCTCTCTGATTGTAGAAAATCATTCCTCTCAATTGCTCCAAACTCTTGAATATCTATATGTCTATTAATAATAGGACCAGCAATAGTGAAGTTTCTTCTTTGCAGAGCTAAATATCTAAAAAAGTCTGGCAAATAATTTTTATAACATTTTTGGAGTTACTTTTTTATGTGAAAATTAAGTATTTCATATTTTTGCTCCAGAAAATTATAATCTTCGTATTCTTACTTTTTGGAGTACAAAAAGTCTGCATAAATGTATTAGGAATTAAAAAAAAAATAAAATTAAGCAAATTGAGCGAAGATAGGTTTTCTTTTGCCACTTTACTAAAAGTAACTTTCCTGATAAGATTATCTGTTTCAAATATGAAAAAATTTGCCACCATTTTTTAATCCGAGGTTGAACTACATTGTGAAATCAATTTAAAATCTTTTTTCAAGTGCTGTAGTGGTTTTTGATATTTTTCATCTCCATTTTTATTTTTCATTTTGATGTTTTTCCCTGCAGAGAAGATTATTGGGATTTCGAAAAAATCATGGATCTTTACACCAGCGTTGTTTACGTCGGCGTCGTCGTCATCTCCGCCGTCGTAATCCTCCTAGTTTCCATGTTTGGAATCAAAGAGAAATCTTACGAAGAGGCGATAGCGGAACAGCGCAAGTTACCGGAAGACAATCTTCTCATGGGTGAGAGAATTAAAGTATTTGAAAAATCAGGTTTTCAATTGAGAATGGTATAAAATTTCAGAAAAATTTTATCATGAAAAAAGTATGAAAATGCTGAAAATTTGATTATGAAAAAAGTATGAAAATGCTGAAAAATTTTATTATGAAAAAAGTATGAAAATACTGAAAAATTTTGAAACTTAAAAAGGCTGAAGAACTGTAGAAATTAGAAAATTTGCTCTTGGATTCGTTATTGAACCATAACGATGTAAAAAAAATTGTCCATCATTGTTCACCAATTGTTTATAAATATTTTGTAAATTTATGCGCATACGTGTGATCCAGGCAAAAAAGAAAAAGGCAAGGAAAAGAAGCACAAGAACAAGACCGGAAAGAAAGTCAAGGAGAAGAAGGAAGAAAAGGACGAGAAAGAGGAAAAAATTGACCATCCTTCAGCTGTTCATTTTGAAGAAACTCCGGTTGTTCTTCCCCTCGAACCCGCAACAACGGTATGATTTTACTATTTCACAAGAAAAAAAAACGAAATTACCTTCTTTTATTTTTCAGAAAAAACAGGCATTCTCCAATTTCAGATAACTCGACTGATATTCGTTTTGCGATAAACTCTGATGTTAAAACTTTGCGTGAAATTTTCTTTTCGGATTTCAGTCTCTGGTGCGATTTAATTTCGCAAATAAAATAAATTTTGAAAAAATTTGATTAACCAAGAAGGAAAAGACTAAATATCTGAAAACTCGTACTCGAATAATTATGCCAAGAAATTTATTGTAAAGACGAAAATTAGTTATTTTATCAACTGGTGAAAATTAATTAGTAAAAAATTCCTCGCTGAACGAATTACTTTTTTTTTTTTTTTATGGTTGAAAAAACGGATTTTACTAAGAATCTTGCTGTCACAAAATTCACGCAAATTCCCACACCCGGCAGTCGTAAGATCTCTTGTTCTCGGCTATTTCACGCATGAAATATGGTACACCGGCTCGCATATCAAATGTTGCACATGTAGGTCACTAAGAAACATATATATATATATATACATATATATATGGGGCGTTCCACACCAAACCGGACATCATTTAGCTTTTGTATCTCCGATTTTTTTCAAAATTTTTCATGTTTTAGTATTGGTTAAAAGAGGCCTCTATGATTTTTTTCAATTTTTTTTGTCGATCTGTTTTCAAGATATAGATTTTTCAAAAAGTATGTTTTTTTTTTTTTGGTAAACGTCCATAACTTCGCAAAAAATGGGCCAAGTAGGACGTTTTTTTTTCAAAATTTTTGTTTTTGAACGTACTTTTTATAAAAAATATTCAAAAAAAATTTCAAACCGTATTTCCATAAGATTTTTAAGTTTTAAATATAAATTGTTGATTTACAAAAAACACGTACGGATCGATTTTCTTAAAATTTTTTTGTAAAAAACTGTCACTTATTTCACAATTTTATGCCTAAGTAGGTAATGGGATAACGATGGGATCTATTTTTTTTTCGATTTTTCAATTTCCATATTTTAGTTATCCGTATTGGAAATAAATATTTATCATTTTTAAATAAAATAGATATATCTTAATTATGACATGAACGATGACCGATAATTTTTATTTGAATATACCACAATATATGATTACCGTATTAATTGCTATTTGATTAGTTTTGAAATACGGTTTGAAATTTTTTTCAATATTTTTTATAAAAAGTACGTTCAAAAACAAAAATTTTGAAAAAAAAAACGTCCTATTTGGCCCATTTTTCGCGAAGTTATGGACGTTTACAAGAAAAAAAGAAACATATTTTTTGAAAAATCTATATCTTGAAAACGGATCGACAAAAAAAATTGAAAAAAGTCATAGAGGCCTCTTTCAACCAATACTAAAACATACAAAATTTCGAAAAAAATCGGAGATACAAAAGCTAAATGGTGCTAAATTTAAAATCGAAAAAAATAGGTCCCATCGCTTACCCATTATCTCGTTAAGCTTAAAAGTTGTGGAATAGACGACAGTTTTTTACAAAAAAATTTTAAGAAAATCGATCAATACGTGTTTTTTGTAAATCAACAATTTATTTAAAAGACTTGAAAATCTCATAGAAATACGGTTTGAAATTTTTTTTCGATATTTTTTATCAAAAGTACGTTTAAAAACAAAAATTTTGAAAAAAAACGTCCCATTTGGCCCATTTTTCGCAAAGTATGGGCGTTTGAAAAAAAAAGTAGCCTAATTTTTGAAAAATCGATATCTTGAAAACGGCTCGACAAAAAAAATTGAAAAAAATCATGAAGACCTCTTTCAACCAATACAAAAACATAAAAAATTTTGAAAAAAATCGGAGATGCAAAAGCTAAATGGTGTCCGGTCTGGTGTGGAACGCCCCATATATAAATACATATAAAATGATTTATAGACGTATATTTCGCACGCATATATATTTTCGGTTGTATAAAGTTCCAAAGTCACATTTCCTGCGCATTATTCGTCGAGCCAAAAGTCTGAGTCTGAGTCTCGTGGATAATTAAACCACCTGATCACACTGTCTAGCCTTTTTTTCGTACAAATATTAATAAGCGTCTCGTAGAAATTAATCATTCACGCTTCAGTTAAATTTCCAAATGGGCGAAATTTTTTTTTCCCTCAATCCAAACTAAAATACAATTTCTGTCCCATTCACGAAAAACGCGCCTATATTTTTCTCAATCGAATCGTCGATTGTTTTTCGCGATATTTCGACATTCGAGAAATGTCAAAAATTTCATAAATACATTTTTTTAAATTTTAATTCGCGTTTTTGAGAGGTTTTGTTTTCTAGCATTTTTTCCTACTTTCATTCTCGGCTATTTAAACGCGATTACAACGATCGGTCATGCCTTGGTGAGTCCTGGCAAATTATATGAGATAATTGATTATGAGAGAAAAAAAAATTGAGCCCTCCAGTTTATTTTTCTTCTCGTGTATAACGATTCTCCACGTAGAGAAAAAAAAACGGAAAAATAAAAAAATTGCATCCTGTTTCACAATCCACAGGCCGTGACTTTGGTGATTTTATCAGCAAATTTTGTACAAATCGTCCTCTCTCTCTCTTTGTTTTCATCATGAATTTACCAACGAATACGACTTTCGTTAAAAAACGATGATGATAAAATTCTCTTTATAACCAGAATGAAGAAAAAGTCGATTTTTTTTTCTTTACAAAGTCATGCAAGTTTTTTAAAGATGGGAGATTATTTATTCCATAAATAAGCATGTTTTGCACTTCTCGAGGATAATAATAGCTTGCATTGCTGTAATTTTATTTTTTTAACGTTTTATCGGACAGATAAGAGAAAGAGAGAGGGCGAAAGAATTCAAGAACCCTCCGAACGATTGAGACGCTTTAATTATCGATAATTTTTATTTTTACAGTAAAAAAGAAAAAAAAACTATTGAGAAATTCAAAGATACGTATAAAACGATTTGGGGGGCATTTATTAATTTCAGGTATGCATGTTTGGCAAGATTTCAAAGTAGAGACATCCCTAAGGTGACGAATAAATTTTTCTAACTCCAAAAATCGCAATTTTAAGGCAGTATTCCAGTCCAGCGAGTTTTAACACTATCTTTGGTGATAATAAAAAAAAATGGATGCGCGAAAAAAAAACTTGAAGATGTCCCCGCCGATTTAGCGGAGTAGATTGAATAGTTGATAATTATTTATAATTCCGCCAATTTTTTTCAAATTCCCTAGACTGTAATACTGCCGTAACACTCAGAAATTTTTTATTCAAATATGCTTTCCATGTAAAAATAAGGGCGCAAAGTATTCTCTTCGTCTCTCCCAAGTTCTCAACAAAATCGACTGCACGTTAATTTCAGTGACAATTTTTTTTTTCTTTTTTTCCGTTTGGGTGATTAATATGAAAATTCAGGAAGTTGGCAAAGGCGCAAAGAAGAAGAGCAAAATCGAGAAGGTAAAGCCGATCCTCGTGAACAAGGATGATCCGTCGATGATCCTGACCGAATCAACGGAAAGTCCAGAAATTCCTGTAACGGAGGTGAATCATTTTGATCGTATACAACCGAAGGACAGCCTCGAATTGTTTCGCAGTCACAGCGTGAGTGATTCCCCGGAGTGTCGTTTTTTCCCCCCTTGAGACAGGAGAGACTTTTTTACAATATTACTGTAAAAGCGATTGCAATAATTTTTGTTCCCCTCTGTTCGATAAGTCTGGTTTACTAACAAAACTCACAGGGGCATTTTTTTCAAACCTATGGAATAACAATTAAAATCCATTCGATCAATACGAACTTGGAATTTTTTTTAATTCACAAAAAAGATTGGGGCATTCCTACTAATGAAGCTTTTTCGCTTGTCTAACGTTCATTGGGATCCTAAATCAAAAACAAAATTGGATAACGATCCGCGAGTCTAGAAAAAAAATATTTGAGGAATGTGCGAAAAATACAATTATCATCAATAAGTAATTAGAACGTAACTTTCGAATATTAAAAACCGCCGGAATTTTTCGGTCACCAGAAGGAAGCTCTGAGTCTCCAGCAGACGGCTCAGTCCGAGCCGATGATAAACAAATCGCCGAAGGAGACACCAACGAGAACGAAGAAGAGCGTGAAGGAGCCAGTTGCAAAGAAGAAGGAGGAGACGAAGGAGGAGAAGAGCAAGGATGCGATAACAGTGAGCGCGAGTGCGCCTCAGCAGCAGGTGACGAAGGAAACGCCGAAGGAGCCAAAGGAAATGCCTAAAGAAGTGAAGGAGACAAAGGAAACGAAGGAATTTGCCGTCCCACAATTGGCGGGCAAAGAGACGAAAAAGGGCAAGAAGAAGAACGATATCTTGGCGCAAATCGGTGGTGACCGAGATGGAATAAACGTTTCATTGTTGATGCCGCTCGTGCAAAAAGCCGAGCTGAGTCGTTCTGAGATACAAATACTGATAGATCAGCTGTTGAACAAGCAGCAGGACAATCCTTCGGAGCATTCCGAGTGGACCGAGGGTCGAACAGATCCTGTAATAAAATTGAAGAAGCAACTTGCCGAGAAGGACAAAGCCCTCGCTGATGAACACGAGGCCAGCGCGACTTTCCAGAATAAATTGAAGGTTGAGGTTTATCCAATTTTTTAAGAATCCATATTTTTCTTGGCTCATCAATCCCTCACAATTTTATCAATCAAATCTGTGACTTCCCGGCAGAACGAGTCAAGTCCATTTTTTCGAAAAATGAGTCAACAACGGAAATCAGTCAATTGTTAGGTCTACTTTTATCTCAGACATTTTTTACCCTGGTTTATTTGATTTGATGAGAGATACAGCCATATTTCATAACCAGTCAAGTCCAAATATCCCGGCATAACGAGTTAAGTCCGCATATGGAGTATGATAATTAGTGATACATTTCAACAATGGTTATAGTTTCACTAATTTCTTGTGCAGTCTTATTAATTTGTTATTGATTAAAACTGCAAATAGATCATAAAATAGTAATCAGCGAGTTTGCTGTTTTCGACACAAGTGTTGATTTCAAATTGACTTGAAGGGATCGAAAAACGTATTAAAACGACCCTAAATAAAAAATATCAAACAAGGATAACAAGAAACAATTTTTACAGAGAAAAATGCTAAAATTAGTTGATAAAAAAGTTTAAGAACGTGAAAAATAAAAAATAAAAACGAATAAAAACCAAAAAGGGGAAATTATAAATAACAATTTCAACTTTTCGTTTTTTTAAAATTTTTTCCGTTCATAAACTTTTTCATTAACTAATTTTAACATTTTTCTCTTCAAAAATTGTTTATTCGTTTAAACAATTTGTTATTGATTAAAACTGCAAATAGATCATAAAATAGTAATCAGCGAATTTGCTGTTTTCGACACAAGTATTGACTTCAAATTGACTTAAAGGGATCTAAAAACGTATTAAAACGATCCTAAATGAAAAACATTAAACAAGGACATCAATAAATAATTTTTAAAGAACGAAATCTTAAAGTTAGTTAATGAAAAATTTTAGGAACGTGAAAAATGAAATTTCTTTTAAATTAACAATATTTGTAAACAATTATATTTATAAATAATTTTTAAAGAGAAAAATGTTAAAATTAGTTGATGAAATAATTTAGGAACGTGAAAAATAAAAAGAAAACGAAAAGTTGAAAATACAATTTCAACTTTTCGTTTCTTTTTTATTTTTCACGTTCCTAAACTTTTTCATCAACTAATTTTAACATTTTGTTCTTAAACAATTTTTCATCGATGTTCTTGTTTAATATTTTTTATTTATGATCGTTTAAATACGTTTTTCGATCCTTCGAAATCAATTTGAAATCAATACTTGTGTCGAAAACAGCAAATTCGCTGATTACTATTCAAGTTTTAATCAATACCAAATTAATAAAACTGTAAATTAGTAAAACTATAACCATTGTTCAAATGTATCACTAATTATCATTCTCCGTATGTGGAGTTAAATTGTTATACCGAGATCTTTGGACTTAACATGAATATTGAATTATTATAAACAATTAGAATTATTAGAATTTGTAATTTTATGGTCAGATATTTTGGAATCCTGATTCATTTCTCCTGTATTGACGTGTTATTGAAAATCGAATCTGGGAAAATAGAAACAGCGATTTCTCGGAATTCTTGTTTTTGGACTTAACTTCGTTATGCTTGCAAGCCACATAAATATAACGAGTTGAATGTTATTTAAAAATGATTAAAACGGATATTTATAACGCGTCTCATTTTAACATCCCCTATTCTTAATTACAGGAATTGCGGGTCGAATTGAATGCAGAGAGATCGCGTTTGACGACAACTGTGAAGCAGCTCGAGGAGGCGCTAAATTCGAAAATAACCGAGGCGCAAACTCTTCACACGCGTATGCAACACATATTGGAATCTCACGCTGCCGAGAAGCAAGGTTTCGCGCGTCAAATCGAGCAGTTACAATCGAAGGTCAACGAGGACGCGGCGATCATTCACAAGATGCAGGAGGACCAGGGACAGACACAGGGACACATGCAGCAAGAATTGATAGCTCAGAGGAAACAGCTGGAGGTGCAATTTTCACAAATGCGCGAAAATGAAAATTCCCTCAAAGCTCAATTGGCCCAGAAACACATCGAGGTGCAGGATTTACAAACTGGAAATATAAACATTACCCAAGAGCTGCAGGCCACGGTCGAGAGTAGCAACGCGGAAATTGAAATGCTTCGACAACAATTGGTCATTATGCAGGAGCAGTGTATGCACTCCGAGGGACAGTTGCAACACTTCAAGGAAGCCGCTGAGAGAATGCACGAAATGGGAAGACAAGCCGAGGTTCGTTTTCAGAATTTTGGCAATTATCTTTATCAGACTGTTTTTTAAAAAAACGACTATTTTTTTTCAAAGAACATTGATAAATCGTCAGAGTATCCCTAAACAAAGACCCTGTCCAAATATGAGCCCTTAATATTAATATTTAGAGGTGGCAATGTTCAATTTTTTTTTCCATTCAAATAACATGGGAAAATTTTTTTCTGATCTTTGGAATTTTACTACTCAAAAACGAATCACTGTACAGTAATAAGAAACATAGATTTTTGTAGGAAATTGAACGCTCTATAAAAAAAGTCTAAATGAAGATTTGCGTGAGTGCGTGAAATCGACTCATATCACTTAAATACCCAATATTATCATCTTTAAAACAAATATCTGCAATTTTTCAATAGAATGTTGATCAAAAAATTTAATCAACGATAAATGATTAATTTTATTGTTCATTAATATAAATTCATTGTTCATTAACATAAATTTTATATATGAATCAATAATTTATTTCGATTTTTTATAAATTTGTTTAGTCTTTTCCGAATAAGTTTTATAACCATGAAAAGTTTTTTTTCTTTAATTCTTTAGGTAATTAACAATACAGCCACAGAAAATTTCAAAAAAATTTCGACCCGGGAATCTGACTATGGATACCGTATATTTTTGGGGTCGCTGAATCCGAATCCGAGGTTGGTTTAACCCCAGCACGTCAGGGTTTGGTTATAACCACAAAAAATAACACTTCAAAATCAAGATTATTTTTTAAATATTTCGAAAACTATTATAGCTATGAAAAAATCGTTCTGGGTTCATCTTGAAGAGTATACTTGTGGCTTCGAAAAAAAAATATTCCGAATTTTTTTTTGAGAGATCATGAATTTGGAGAATTTTGAATTTATAAAAACCGTGCAAATCTACGATCAACATTCAATTTTTGGTTCAATTTTTTAAATATAATACCTTGTACTGATCTTAAAAGATCCTGAAATTTTCAGAAAGATGTTTTTGTTTTTTCAAAAATATGAATTTTTTAATTTTTAAAAATCGTGTAAATCCACGATCACCATCAAATTTTTTGTTAAATTTTTTTTATACAATACCTTGGAGTGATCTTTAAAGATCCTGGAATCTTCAGGATCTTTTAATTTTTGAAACAAAAAAATACCATCCTAAACATTCAGGATCTTTTAATATCAGTCCAAGGTATTAGATAATACAAATTTAAGCAAAAATTTAATGTTGATCGTGGATTTACACGATTTTTAAAAATTAAGAAATTAATGGTTTTGAAAAAACAAAAAACACCTTTCTGAAAACTTCAGGATCTTCTAAGATCAGTACAAGGTAATATATAAAAAAAAATAGATTTATAAAAATTCAAAATTCTCCACATTTGTAATTTTTCAAAATTTTTTTTCGGAATATTTTTTTTTAGTAGCCACAAGTATACTCATCGAGACGGACCCAGAACGATTTTTTCGTAACTATCACAGTTTTCGAGATATTTAAAAAAACAACTTAATTTTGGAGTGTTTTTGAGGTTATAGCTAAACCTTAACGTGCTGGGGTAAAACCAACCTCGTGTTCGGATTCAGCGACCCCAAAAACATACAGTGTACATAGTCAGACCCCCAGGCCGAAATTTTCTTTTGTTTTTGTGTGGATGTGTAATTAAGTTAAATAATATAAAACTTATAATTACTTCAGGAATTAAAGAAAAAAAACTTTTCATGGTTATAACTTATTCTTAAAAGACTCAACAAATTTATCAAAAATCGAAATAAATTATTGACTTATAATATATAAAATTTATGATGAAATTTCATCACGTATTTGTGATATACCCGTATTTTTTTATTGATGATCAATAAAATTGATCATTCATCGTTGATTAATAAAATTTTTTTTATCAACATTCTATTGAAAATTTGTCGATATTTGTTCTAAAGATGATAATATTGGGTATTTAAGTGATATAAGTCGATTTTGTCGCGTTTATAAGTAAATAAAATCATTATTTCAAACGGTTCAATGGTTAAGGCTTCATAATTTCGAAACGGCTCGCTTCACTTAAAACTTCATTCAGACCTTTTTATAGAGCGTTCAATTTCCTAGAAAAACCTATTTTTCTCATTAGTGTACAGTGATTCGTTTTTGAGTAATAAAGTTCCAAAGTTCAGAAAAAAATTTTCCCATGTTATTCAAATGGAAAAAGAAAATTGAAAATCGCCACCTCTAAATATTAGTATTAAGGACTCATCTTTGACGATTACGATTACGAATACTCTGACAATTTATCAATGTTTCATTTGAAAAATAAAAAATAGTCGTTTTTTTTTTAAACAATCTAATCTTCAGACCTTCCCCGCAGAAGAGCGTGAAAGGAAACGCGAAATAATGTTGTTAAATAATATTTTTAAGCAGGAAACACTACGCGCCCACGCCGATTTCGAGCATCGCTTGAAAAACGCTCATCGTCACGAGCAAGAATTGCAGAAGCAGGTACACGCCCTTCAGGCCGAACTGAAAATGGCAAAATCCGAGGCAAACGAGACTTCCGGTTTGAAGAGTGAGTTGAACAAAGTGCAGAACGAGCTGATGAAAATGAAGTCGGATTTGTCGCAGTCGCAGAATGAGGCGAAATCCGAGGCCGCTGAAATAACGAGCCTGAGAGCGACGATCAACGAACGTGACGAGAAGCTCAAATATTACACTTCGGAAATGGCTAAATTGTCGTCGGTCTTGCGCGAGCTCGTCAAGGCCCAGGATGATCTCAGACAGCAGAGAGGGGACTTTGAAAATATCGTTGAACAATTGACCAAAGCAACGAGCAAAATACAGAAACTCGAGATCGAACTTGCGAACGCAACGGCCAATGAGGCGGCGAAAATCGAACGCGAGTCATTGCAAAACGGCGGTGGAAAGACGTCCGAAGTTCAGTTACAGATAACGAGACTGCAGGAGGAAAACGACAGGCTTTCTGCGCAGGTGTGTCAATTTTTCAATTTAAAAAAAATGATTCTTTTTGTATCACATACGGGGCATTCCACGTCAAATCGACCACTTAAGACCCCGACTCCTTTCGATTTGGCTGAAACTTTTTTATCTTTTTCTACTCTATCAAAAATATTTTTCAAAATTTTTTAAAATTTTTTTTACCCAACCGATAAAAAGTTATAATTTTTCGAAAAAATTGGCTTTTCATTTTTCAAATATTTATAACTTTTAAAAATTAACTTGTCGGGACATTTTTTTTCAAAATTTTTCTTTTTAAATGTCCTTTTCAGAAAAAAATAGAAAAAAGTTATTCAGACCGATCTTTAACGTTTTTTTTTTTTAATTTTCGAAAAAAACGCAAATTTTTTCGATGATTGCGATTTTTAATTTTTTTTTCTTTTTTTTATAGAAACTTTGACATTTTCTGCAAACTCTCTAAAATTTTCAGAGTGGGGACTTTTCGTTGGCTATTTTTTTTTTTTTTTAATTGAAAAAAATTATTATTGTTTGTACTCAACTTATTTCTCATAATATCACCCTGCAGATTTTTGAAGATATTAAGAGAACCTCAAAGTTGAAAAAAAAATAATAATGAATGAATTTGAAAGTGGTAATCATCGAAACAATTTCAAAGTTTTAAAAAAGTAAAAAAAAGTAAGAAAAAAAATAGAAGATATTTCTGAATAATTTTTTTATATATATTTTTTGAAAACCACATTTAAAAACAAAGAAAATTAAAAGAAAAATTGTTATTTAGTTCATTTTTACACAATCAACAGGCTTTAAAAAATTTTTAAGTGGTTAATTTGTCATGGAATTATAGCTATTGTATATAAAATTGTTTAATAAACTATGGTTTTTGGGTAATTAAACAAAAAAAGTAAAGTGTTAAAAAAAATATGAAACGAATTTCATCCATATTAAAACCCTGTTGTTTGTCCAAAAATGAACCATTTAATAATTTTTTTTCATTTTCTTTGTTTTTAAATGTAGTTTAAAAAAATATATAAAAAATTATTCAGAACTATCTTCTATTTTTTGTCTTACTTTTTCGAAAAACATTGAAATTTCTTCGAGGATTATCACATTCAATTTCATTTTTTTTTTCAAACCTTGAGGTTCTTTGAACGTCCTCAAAAATCCCCGGAATGGTATTATGAGAAATAAGCTGTTTAAAAAAAAAAAAATTTTTTCAATTAAAAAAAAAATAGAAAACGAAAACTCCTCACTCTGAAATTTTCAGAGAATTTGCAGAAATATCAAAGTTTCTAAAAAGAAAAAAAAAGAAATTCAAAATGGCACTCATCGAGAAATTAGCGTTTTTTTCGGAAAATAAAAAAAAAAAAAAAACGTTGAAGATCGATCTGAATAATTTTTTTCAATTTTTTCTCTGAAAAGTACATTCAAAAACTAAATGTTGAAAAAAAAACGTCCCGATAAGTCAATTTTTGAAAAAGTTATAGATATTTGAAAAATAAAAAGCTAATTTTTTTAAAAAATTATAACTTTTTATCGGTTGGGTAAAAAAATTTGAAAAAATTCTGAAGAATATTTTTGATAGAGTAGAAACAGATAAAAAAGTTTTAGCCAAATAGAAAGGGGTCGGGGTGTTCGAGGGAAAGTTAAGAAAAATTGAAATTTGACTCGATAAACGATATAACGTCGATTAAATTAAATTTCAATGAATTTCTGGTGATTGAGAATTTCAAGCCAATATTTAGTAAATCGAATGATTTTCGATCTTTGATGACTGACGCTATAATTTTATTTTATTGATATATTGCAGTTGGCCAAGTATGCGGAGCTTCAGAAAGAATTGAAGCAATTGCGCGAGGATAACGAATCGTTGTCGTCGCAATTGGCAGCGACAACGGAGCGACCGGCCGCTGAAGGTCGTGAAAACGGGGTCGAGGAAAAAGCGCAGAAGAACAGCGTACAATTATTGGAGCACACCAATTTGTGAGTGAATAATCCACGATTTGAAATTTTTTTGTTTCGATATAACAGAATAAATACGAACGTTTCTTGCTCTTAAATCGCAGATTGGAGCAAAAGGAGAGCCAAATCGAGGCTTTGAAGATCGAAATTACGAGTAAGGAATCGGAACTCGTGAAACTTCGCGCTCAGGTTGAAAGTCTTCAGAGCGAATTGACCAAACAGAGCAACGCCGTCGAGAGACTGCAGAATGAGCTCGAAGCTCAGCGTTCTAAAAACAACGTAAGAATTTCCACCCCCCTATTCTTTATTATATCATTTTCTCCCTCATTATACAAAAATCGTAATTCGCTAATTGTTTCCATCACTTTTTCAAATTCGCCACTTTCTAAGGCATTTATCTCGAGTAATAAAATTTATTTAAAACTTGAAACTTTGATCGCAGGAGTTGCGTACTAAGAACTGGAAAGTGATGGAAGCGCTCACGGCTGCAGAGTCGCGAGTTAAAACCGATACCGGAAAATCCATTGACGTAAGTCGATATTTTGTTCTGCCCCAAAATATTTTTTTCTCTCTGTCTCTTCAACTTTTGAGAATTATTTTTGTAAAATTGTTCAAATCGAGCTCGGATCATTCTTCAAGTCCAGAACGAAGTTACTACGGTTTTTGTATTTCCAGGAAAGTGCGGAGAAAATTAAATTCGAGGAGCATGAATCGACAAAGTCTCTGCTGCAGAGGATATTCCCGGAGGTTGACGTCTCGGAAAAATCTTACGAACGTTGGCTCGAGGCATTCGAGGCTCGCGTCAACGTTGTATTGACGGAATTGCGCGAACGCGGCTCAAACGACGGCAGTAATGAGCTCGAAAAACAAAACAAGACACTTCAGGGCTTGGTTTCGCATTACCAGCAAATTATCGACGACACGGTACGCTATAAAAATTTTCATCAATTTTTTTTTTTTTTTGAGCGCCCTTTTTTATTCAAGTAGGTTTGCGATTGCGAATATAGAAAAAATTGCAAGATTGGTTGATGGTCGATTGGTTGATGCTTCGTGTATTCGCTGGGACAAGATCGACTGAAGCAGGGTTGCGAAATTTGTAATGTAAAAGTAATGCATTATTCATTACTTTTAGAATGTGTAATGGAAAAAATTTGCATTACCCATTACAATGTAGTGGGTAATGGAAAAAATCACCATTACTCATTACAATGTAGTGGGTAATGGAAAAAAATTCATTACCCACTACAAGTTAGTGTATAATGGAAAAAATTTCCATTACCCATTACAATATAGTGTGTAATGGAAAAATTTTTCATTACTCATTATAATGTAGTGTGTAATGGAAGAAAATTTCATGACCTATTACAATGTAGTGTGTAATAGAAAAAATTTCCATTATCCATTGCAATGTAATGTGTAATGGATAAAACTTTGACTGCAATTTTGGGAATGGAAAAATATAGATGAATAAATTATTGCAATTTTGCATTGAATTTTAATGACTTAGGTACCCGAAAGTACCTTAAATTCTAAAAAGCATCTATATACATATAAAAAGTTGAACGATGATATAATACGTCACTGCCATCATCTCCCCCGGTGGAACGGCTTTTCAGCTACGCAACTATGATGAACGCTCCTAAATTCAATCGGCTCACAGAAAATCACTTTGAGCAAAGGATATTGGCCAAAGCGAACGCTGAAAAAAAGTATATTTAGAAGTGAAGTTCAACGTTCAACTTTTTGTATGCATATAGATGCTTTTTAGAATTTAAGGTATCTAAGTCATGAAAATGTAATGCAAAATTGCAATAATTCACTCATCTATATTTTTCCATTCCCAAAATTGCAATCAAAGTTTTGTCCATTACACATTACATTGCAATGGGTAATGGAAATTTTTTCTATTACACACTACATTGTAATGGGTCATGAAAATTTTTCCCATGGCACACTACATTGTAATGGGTAATGAATTTTTTTTCCATTACACACTACATTGTTATGGGTAATGACATTTTTTCTATTATACACTACATTGTAATGGGTAATGGAATTTTTTTCCATTATACACTAACTTGTAATGAGTAATAATTTTTTTTCCATTACACACTACATTGTAATGAGTAATGGGGAATTTTTCCATTACACACTACATTGTAATGGGTAATGAAAATGGCAATGCATTACAAAAAGTAATGCATTACTTGTAACCCTGGACTGAAGATTCGTTTTCTTACGTGTTTTTTTACCTTTTTACAAGTATACACTTGCGTGAAAGATTAATTGAAATCGCAGGAGAGTATGCTGAACAAACTGCAGAGTCAGATAGAGACGGAAGAATCAAGATGGAAGTCTCAATTACTGCAGAAGGAGAACGAGGTGTCGAATCTTAGGATAGAACTGAAAGAATTTCAGAACCAAAAGACGTTTAACGAAAAGGTGAGAAAATACGTAATCACGATTTGGGATTATCAGAGTTTCCTTTCGAAAATTAACATTTTTTTTCAAACAAATGGGAACAATATTTACGGTATAATAGTGTGACAGAGTGACGCTGTACTAATCCGGTGTATAATTGCTAAATTTCAATAATTCTCACGGCGAATTAATCAGTAAAGTAGAGGCGTGGCTTTTTGATGATTCACGACTATAAAAAAAACAGGATCTTCATTTCGGCAGATTACTTTGGTAATAAAAATATCAGCACTCGATACTTTTCTGTTTTATGAATTAAAAGAATCAATAAATTCAATCAAATTAGAAACGAAATTTAAAAAAAATTCGAACAATTGAAATTTTTAGGAATTTTAAAAATAATTTTCCAGCATCATCTTAAGAAGAGCAGATTTTTAAATTCGTTTTTCGTTTTCTTTCGACGTGTGATGAATATTTTTTTTAAATACAAAAAAAAAATGTTTATCAAGAGAACAATTCATTTATAGCAAATTTCATTTGTCATAAAAATACAAAAAAAAAAAAATGTTTATCAAGAGAACAATTCATTTATCGTGACGGTCGTATCTCCTGAATCGTATAAAAAAATTATACGCAATATATAATGGTTGTGGCAGTTGGCGAATCCCCACGAAACTTTGGACTCCCTCGTCTATGACAGCGACGGAGTTGAGTTTGCGTTTAGCTGTATCGAGAAATCGCTGCCCACGATCACACGAGAGGTAGGAGAGGTTGTCCAAAAAAAAAAAAAGATCATCTTTCGCGTAACGCCAGGCCTGCTTACTAATCCACGTTCGATTGATTTAAAATTCAGACTCATCATTCACGAAGTTGGAGACTCATGGATCGCTTTTCATCATAATTTGAAAATTAATATATTTTTTTGAAGTTAATTGTAATTTTTTAAAAATTAATCGTCGATAGACAAAAAAAAACACTCGAGTTCGCGATTAAATTGTAAAATAATTTGATTATCTTTCTCGCCTGTAAAGTTACAACAAAAAATAACGGAGCTCGAAGGGAGACTCGCGGAGGAGGAAAGTCTGCGAGAAGAGTCGAAGGCTGAAATATTGGCGCTGAGAGATGCGAACAAAAAGGGCGTCAAGGGAGCTCCGAGTAACGATTTCCTCGGAAACGAACAGCAGCACGAGGTACGTCGAGCATTTTCGTTGAAAATTTGCACATTTTTGGTAATTACTTTTTTTCAGATCACGATCTTACGACTCAAATTTAATTATTATTCTTGTTCTCGAATTTTCAGGAACAAAACAAAAGATCGAACGCCGATGAGAGATTGGGCGTTGGATCTATCGACGTTCCCCAAGATTCCATTTTGAGGAATGCAAAGAATTTAGTATCACACACGCATATGGCGTCACATATGCAGAACGAAGTTTCGCGGCTCAATGTAAGTTTGCAATTTTATTTCATTTTTTAAAAACAATATTTGAGATAAAAATCAAGGATCACTCGAAGGATCTCAGAAGAAAAACGCCAGAAATCGGAGCGGCAGAAACCGAGACGTTGAACAAAAAATTGCTAATTCAGTCAATTCAAAGTATCAAGGGCAGGGCTGCAAAATTTGCAATGTAAAAGTAATGCATTATTCATTACTTTTAAAATGTGTAATGGAAAAAGTTTTCATTACCCATTACAATGTTGTGTGTAATGGAAAAAATGTTCATTGCTTATTATAATGTAATGTATAATGAAAGAAAATGGTATGACCCATTACAATGTAGTGTGTAATGGAAAATATGTTCCTTACCCATTACAATGTAGTGTATAATGGAAAAAATTTTCATTATTTATTATAATGTAGTGTGTAATGGAATAAAATTTCATGACCCATTACAATGTAGGGTGTAATAGAAAAAATTTCCATTACCCATTGCAATCCAATGTGTAATGGACAAAACTTTGATTGCAATTTTGGGAATGGAAAAATATAGGTGAATAAATTATTGTAATTTTGTATTATATTTTAATGACTTGGGTACCTTAAACTTTAAAAAGCATGTATATGCATACAGAAAGTTGATTATAAATAAAAAAGAATAAGAAAGAATAAGAATAAAAGTGTGGGGCACTAAGCATGAGATTTATCTTGCCGTTCTAAATGATCACGCGACCACTTAATTACGAGTTTTGGCTCATTTTAATCCAGACCAAAAATTACTACGATATAATAAGAAATGTCAAAAATTTCCATTACACATTAAGTTGTAATGAACAAGCAAAATTCTGTCGATTACGCACTACATTGTAATGGGTAATGTATTTTTTTTCCATTACATACTACATCGTAATGAGTAATGGATTTTTCTTTCATTACACACTACATTGTTATGGGTAATCGATTTTTTTTTCATTACACACTCCATTGTAATGGGTAATAGATTTTTAATGAATAGGTAATGAAATTTTTTCCATCACACACTACATTGTAATGGTAATGAAATTTTTTTCCATTACACACTACATTGTAATGGGTAATGGATTTTTTTTCATTACACACTACATTGTAATGGATAATGGATTTTTTTTCCATTACACACTACATTGTAATGAGTAATGGATATCTTTTTTCATTACACACTACATTGTAATGGGTAATGAAAATGGCAATAAATTACAAAAAGTAATGCATTACTTGCAACCCTGATCAAGGGGTTGAGAATTCTACATTTCTCGAAAATATTGAGATAAAAATTTATAAAAAATGTTATTCCAGACGGAGATTTGCGGAGGCAGCAGTATCTCCGATCAATCGACCGCAAACGGTCCAGCTACTTCCGATTCGTCAAAATCCGAGGTTAGTAAAAAGCTTGCCACGTTTACACGCACTTATCGATGATCCACAAAAAAAAAATCTTAACGGCATGGGCAAAAACGCGAGACAAGCGATTTTCGATCATTTTCTAATATCCAAAAAGGACGAAAAATAAATAAAAAAACAAATACTAAACTGTAAATCATAAAGCGAGCGATTTTGTCATACAGCATTGTACCTAATGTTCTATTTTCGCAAGTTTACGAAAAGAAAAAGCAAAAAAACCAATGTTTAAAGAAAAGCTTATAATCCGCTGCCATAACTTATCTGCTTGAAATATGTCCGAAAGCGAAACACGGTTTGGTTTGTCTAAGTTCCTGCGAACGGTAAAACACGCCAAAAGTTGTTATCTGAGGTATAGGCACACGTCTTTTTTCTACATAGTTTAAAAAAAACCCCGCCTCCACTTTTTCGACTTGTAAAAATAATTTTTTTACCATTTTTCTCCCTCTCGAATGTGTAAAAAAGAAAATCCTCGTAATTCGGTAGTTACGACGTTGACGAACCTTCAGAGCACTTTATCCAGCGTAAAAATTATCAATGTAATAATGTCTGGCAGAGGAACGGCAATTTTCTCGAATTTTTGTTTTTCCCAGTCAAGTTTTCGAAATTGAAGACTAAAGAAATTTATTGAGATTTAAAGAGAAATTTATTTACCAAAGAAATTAATTTTTCCCATTGTGATAAAAAACATCATTATCGAAGATAGAAGCGATTTTTTTCCCCCAAATTTTCGGTACATCAATAACATTTTATTTATTTATTTTATTTCTCATCCATTGAAAAAATTGCCGTTCCTCCACCCCCTTAATAATTCGTTCAGTACCCCATTTTTCGATATTAAAAAAAAAAACAATACATATATATCTATATATATATATGCAGCCAACAAGAGCGACAGAAACTCTGATAGCTGCGTTAGAAAAGACTCTGCCAATGTACGGAGAGCCCGAAAAAAAGTCGGTAAGCGAGAAATCTGTAACGGTACAGTCGCAGCATCGAGATAACGACAGCAGCTCCCTTGAATCAGATATAAATTCTAAATACTGTCACACGACAGAGAACAACACACAGGGTAGTTGGAATCCTCTGAACGGCCAGCAACACAAAAAGCACAAGAAAAAGAGGAAGGTAAAATCATAATTGTTACAGAAACAAAGAAAAAACGAAAAACATCAATTTTTGTCTCGATTCGGTTCTTTTTTTTAATCACTAATTTTGCGGTAGCTATAGCACTACGTAAAAGTGGTGAAGAATCGGAGAAATTAATTTTTTCAAAATTTTGTGACGTGAAAAAAAAATTCAAAACCGAAATATAAATCAATTCGCAGTGCTGTGACTACCTTAAAAATGTTGGTGCACTGCATTTCAACGAATGTCAATTCGTCAGTATTATATTCCGTAATGTCGATGATGCGAGAAATTTTGTTTATCGTAGTTGATCGCAACTTTATAAGGGAAAGAAAGAAAAAAAAAGTGCTTTGAGATTGTTTTGTTGGGCTATTTGTGAAAAATTTCGTATTGAAAAAAAAAAAACCAAAAAATTCTTGAATGCACTCTGAGCTTCGATGATGCGAGGAGGGGAGAAAAATTTGGCAATTCAGCGTCGTTCTCGTCTGCGAGTAAAAATTTACGTAGAGCCTGTTTATTGCAATATTTTTCTCTTTGTATATTTATTTATTAATTTTTTTTTTCAATCCTTTACTATCTGTTGATCTGTGAGCTGCATAGTACTTCCGGTATTGTTTCTCTCTTAGATGGTTTATTCGGGAGCGAAATAACTGCTGTAGTTAAGAGAAAGAAAAAAAAATTACGAAAACGACATTTTGCTACGTAATTTAAATCGCTAGTCAAAATTCTTCGTAAGATTTTTTTTTAAATCTCTGGTGGTAGAAACTGAAATCATTTGGCATGAGGATTCAGTCGTTCGAGGGTGTCTTTTGTAAAATAAGAATATTTCGTAACCCGAGACTTCGTTTTATTTTTTTATTCTCTTGAAAAAATAAAACGACTCGATTCCGGCCTCGGGAGATTTTTCTCTAAGCTCTGTCCAATTTAAATTTTCATTCTCGTTCCTTGAAAAAAAAAACACAACCCTCGCAAGATCTGTGCTGTCTCTGATTTTGGAAAAATCGTCGGTGTAAATATATTTAAAAACAAATTATCCCTCGCGTCGAAAAAAATGCCAAAAATGTAAAAAAAAAACCGCAATTGTTCGCCGTCCCTCTGTCCCAGTGTTTGTCCTGTAAAAAAATTTGTTCTTATTTTCCACAAATACGCGTTCACTCCAACTCTGCTGTGGTTTTTTTTGTTAAATAAGCAGTCAAGCAAATTAGGCGTTTATCATTTTTGCAGGAATAGCGATTACTGAAAAGTTTAGCTCGGCGCTGCGAAAAAAAAAACAAAAACAAAAAAACGAAGAAAAAAAACTGAAATAACTATCTATTGTAATTTTCGTTGTTTCGACAGTCCACTGTGAAACCTGCGAAAAAGCGGCGCAGATTTGCAGGTACGCTAAATGAAATTTAGAAAAAAAAAGGATTTTTGCAATATAAATTTTTTTGCAATCTTATTATTTTACGTATCGGCAAATATATACATAGAAATATATATTTAATGATAATTAAATGCTGAAGGGCTGTAAGAAGCTCCCGGTAGCAATTTATAATATCACCCTCACATTTAAACATTTTTTTTCCCTTTACTTTCATTATTATTCATTTTTTGCGATTGTACATTTGATTTTTCAATCGTATTAGCTCATTTTTATTCGTCGATTATTATTTTCATGCGCTTCATCGGGATTTGGTTAATTGGCCACTCTCATAATATTTAATTAGACTTGAAAAAAAAGAAAAAAATTGAAAAAATCATTTCCCGCATTTTAATCGTCACACACGCACTTTTCGTTCATTTTAGTGTTTAGATTTGATGGAATTGTCATTATTATTTTCTTCGTATCTTCAATTGTAATGTATAGTGCATACTGAATGTGATTTTGCATCTTGACTATTCCGGGTCTTTATCAAATTGTGTATTTGTGATTTGAAAAAAAAAAAAAAACGTGTCTTCGACGATTGAGGACAAAAAATGAATATTCAAGAGAGTGGCTATTTTTTTAAAAGTATATTTGCTTGCGGTGTAAGTCATTTGTTCGTCGTAAAGCTTTGAATAATGTATTTGTTGTTGTTTTTTTTTTTTTTTACAATCTGCGTCGCCGCACAGCAGTAATCGATTATTATAACGATTTTTGCATAAATGTAGCTCTGCGAGTTTTTCCACAAAGTTTTTTTTTTATTCTACGAAAAAAAGCGTGGCTTTGAGTGGTGGCAGGGAAGATCTAGTCGATGTAAACAAAAATTTACAAAATTTCGCCATCTCACGTAGTCCAAGAATTTTCATTCGCGTTAAGAAATCGAATTTCGTCAATCAGGGTTGCGAAATTCGTAATATAAAAGTCATGCTTTATTCATTACTTTTAGAATGTGTAATGGAAAAAAAATTCCATTACCCACAATGTAGTGTGTAATGCAAAACATTTTCATTATCCATTACAATGTAGTGTGTAATGGAAAAAATTTGCATTACCCATTACAATGTAGTGTGTAATGGAAAACATTTTCATTACCCATTAGAATGTAGTGTGTAATGGAAACATTTTTCATTACTCATTATAATGTAGTGTGTAATGGAAGAAAATTTCATGACCCATTACAATGTAGTATGTAGTCCATTACCCATCACAATGTAATGTGTAATAGACAAAATTTTAATTGCAATTTTGGGAATGGAAAAATATAGATGAATAAATTATTGCAATTTTGCATTACATTTTGATGACTTAGGTATCTTCAATTCTAAAAAGCATCTATATGCATACAAATAGTTGAGCATTGATATAATACGTCACTGCCATCGTCTGCCCCGGTGGAACGGCTTTTCAGCTACGCAACGATGATGCACGCTCCTAAATTCAATAGGCTCACACAAAATCACTGTGAGCAAAAGATATTGGCCAAAGCAAACGCTGAAAAAAAGTATATGTAGAAGTGCAGTTCAACCTTCAACTTTTTGTTTGCATATAGATGCTTTTTAGAATTTAAGGTACCTAAGTCATTAAGATGTAATGCGAAATTGCAATAATTTATTCATCTGTATTTTTTCATTCCCAAAATTGCAATCAAAGTTTTGTCCATTACACATTATATTGCAATGGGTAATGGAAATTTTTTCTATTTCACACTACATTGTAATAGGTCATGAATTTTTTTTCCATTACATACTACATTGTAATTGGTAATGGATTCTTTTTTCATTACAGACTACATTGTAATGGGTAATGGATTTTTTTGCCATTACACACTACATTGTAATGGGTAATGAAATTTTTTTCCATTACGTACTACATTGTAATGGATAATGAAATTTGTTTCCATTACACCCTACATTGTAATGGATAATGAAATTTTTCTCCATTACACACCACATTGTAATGGGTAATGGATTTTTTTTCCATTACACACTACATTGTAATGGGTAATGAAATTTTTTTCCATTACGCACTACATTGTAATGCGTAATGGACATTTTTTCTATTACACACTACATTGTAATGGGTCATGAAATTTTTTTCCATTACATACTACATTGTACTGGGTAATGGATTTTTTTTTCATTACACACTATATTGTAATGGGTAATGGAATTTTTTTCCATTACACACACTACATTGTAATGGGTAATTAAATTTTTTTCCGTTACGCACTACCTTGTAATGGATAATTAAATTTTTTTCCATTACACACTACATTGTAATGGGTAATGGATTTTTTCATTACATACTACATTGTAATGAGTAATGGAAATTTCGTCCACTTCACACTACATTGTAATGGGTAATGAAAATGGCAATGTATTACAAAAATTAATGCATTACTCTGTCGTCAATACATATTTTTTTTTTATTCGCGTTCTAGTTTAGTTTTTCAAAATAATTGTCCATAGAAACTCCACCGATAGAGAGACAAACTAATCGTCAGAAATCACGTCCAATAATCAGGCGAGGTAAAAAAACATAGATCTTAGAATCGATCGTCAATTTGTGAAAATCGATAAATCGTTGCAAATTGTTGATAAAAAACGCAAACACTGGGGTACAGGATAACACGGCATGCGATGTGGCGTAGATTTGGTAGATTTCGAATCTCCGAAATGAGATTGTGAAAAAAACAAAAAAAGCTAACAATGGCGTGTGAAAATTTTCGAAGTTCAGGGCTGCGATTCGCGTTTTGATCAATTGATAATGAGAATAACGATTATGATTCGAGTTCAGGCGATTTTCGATTGATGTACAAAAATCGCAAAGCCTCAAAGCTCCTCCTGAAAAATCTAAAACAAAAAAAAGCTTGAGATTGAGTAAAATGGGACGTTTTTAGGAATTAGTTGGAGCATCACGAGTAGATTTTCATTTCCCACCCCGCTTAAAAAATCACTCGCTAAATTCTATATTTTCTTTTCTCACCCTTCTCACCCTTCATTTTCCCATTTGCATTGAGCTTGCTTATTTAAAAAAAACACCTTATTTCACACACAGATAAAAATGTATTTCGTCGTTAGTTTCGTTTGCGTATTCGTTGAATTTTAATATTTGTGATTGTAAACGTTTCTTTTCTTTTTTTTTGTCGTTATTGTCTCGAATTAAATGTTTCAGATTTGCATTACTGTAATTATTTATAAATGTTGGGATACGGTGCAAAAGTAGAAAAAAAAGCATTGCATCAATAATCATGAGACTAATGAAAACATGTGTAATTTTTTTTACAGGGTGGTTCAGGAAAAAAGTAATGTCTAGGAACAAGCTTCGCTAACGAGGATTACGTTGTAACTGCGATCGTTGAGAAAATAAAACAGAACAAAAATGAGATGAGCGGAAAAAAAAAGATATATAGTGTTAAATAGAGAGCACGTACAGTCAAAGTTGTGGACTCGCGGTGACTTTGCTACTGAGAAGACTAATATAATAATGAAAAATATTATGAACAATGTTTATTATAAACAGAACGAAGAAAAAAAATACATATTTTATTATGCTGAAAAAGTATGAAAGGGGGGAATTTGAGATAGAGAAAAAGGGGAAGGAGAGACGAGAGAGAAACGAGTAGTTAGTAAACGAGTCTATTGAAAGGTAAATGGGGGGAAAAAGAGGAAAAGAAAAAAAAAATGGTGTGTGATGGAAACGTAGATTTTTAAGACCTACTTGAACCATGTATTAAGTGTCAAAGAGGAAAAAAAGGCATTAACTAGAGAGAGGGAGAGAGTGGAAGAAAGAGAAGAAAAATTTCATTTACATATTTTTTACTAGAAAATATTGTACAACGGGATTTGAAAGTTTACTTTGGTTTTCTTTTTTTTTTTTATATATAGAGAAAAAAAGCTAATTCAAAGAGTCCCAGAATACTGTAGCGAGATATTTCGATTGTGCGAGCGATAGGATGAAGAAAAATGCGAGAAAACAGAGCACGAAAAAAATTAGCGTCAAATTTGTAAAGCAAAAGAGAAAAAGAGAAAAAAAAACTACGAGTAGACTAATTAACGAAATTTTTCTCGAAGTGGCCAACAGCTGAGATAGTACAGGCAATGGAGAATTTTTTCTTGCACTAAATTACAGGAGTTATTTGTTTTAGAAAATAGGTTCAGTATCACGTACTGCACGTAAATGCACAAAATCCTTGGAAATTTGGAGGGCGGAAGTGCCACCATTTTGAGAAAAACCGTTTCAGCCTATATCTCCGTAACCGTGCACTTGAGGCCAAATATGGTAATTACCTTTATTGTAGATAATTAAATTTCCTATCTTTTTTGTGAAATAAATTTTTTTGTATCACTTACAGTTTACGACTTATACGACTATTACGATTTGTTTATTGACTTTCGGACCCATATCTCTTCTAATAATTGTTTAAACAATAAAATGCTAATGACCTAAGTTTTAAATCTACACATTTTCTTCAAACTTTTTTTTCTAAAATTAATATTTTTGAAGTTATAACGCGTTCAATGTTGCACTACCCGGTGCAAGGTTTGAAAACGAGGTATGCATAGTGTACTGATGAAAATTCAATAAATATGTAAAATCATATTAATGATAGTGATATAATTAGCAATAAATAATTTGCCTTCTTACTTGCAAAAAACAGCGACTACCCGTTGAAATTTTTTTTTAAATTTATATTTCAACGGGTAGTCGCTGTTTTTTGCAAGTAAGAAGGCAAATTATTTATTACTAATTATGTCACTATCATTAATATGTTTTTACATATTTATTGAATTTTCATCAGTACACTATGCATACCTCGTTTTTATTAATCTTGCACCCGGTAGTGCAACATTGAACGTGTTATAACTTCAAAAATATTTATTTTAGAAAAAAAAGTTTAAAGTAAAAATTGTGGAAAATGTGTAGATTCAAAACTTAGGTGATTAGCATTTTATTGTTTAAACAATTATTAGAAGAGATATGGGTCCGAAAGTCAATAAACGAATCGTAATAGTCGTATAAGTCGTAAACGGTGAGTGATACAAAAAAATTTATTTCGTAAAAAAGATAGGAAATTTAATTATCTACAATAAAGGTTATTACAATTTTTGGCCTCAAGTGCACGGTTACGGAGATATAGGCCGAAACAGTTTTTCTCAAAATAGCGGCACTTCCGCCCTCCAAATTTGTAAGGATTTTGTGCATTTACGTTCAGTACGTGATACTGAACATATTTTTTAAAAGAAATAACTCCCGTAATTTAGTGCATTATGGATAAGAGTAACGGACTTCTCTATTGCCTGTACTAAGACTGGCTGGGTACGATGGTGGAAGGGGGGGGGAAGGAAAATGGTAAACTAGGGAAAAAAATATGTGTGTGAAAAGGGGACGAGAGATATACGACGAAATATATTGTTATTGAACGGGGGAATCGCCTGCATTTTTATGTAAGTCCGGGAGAGATAGAATCGAGATGAAAAACAAAGAAAAGATATAAAAAAAGACATAGATATCGAACCACATGTGCAATAAATAAATGTCACAGGAGATTAGGTCTTGTACCAATGCAGAAAAAAACATTTAAAAAAACAGAAAATAATGGACTTGTCAATTTTTTCGTTTAGTTCTCTAGAAGAGCGTAGATCGTTGAGACGAAATGAATTTTAACGTCACGATTCACGAGAGCAAAAAAAAAATTGAACGTGCAAAAAACAAGAAACGCACGATGAATTTGTAAAATTACGAAAACTTAGATCAATCTGCACTTCCGGTTGCGAGAGAAACTTTCGCAACGAATCATATCAAATTAATTAAAGAGAGAGAGAGAAAAAAAACAAACACACACACACAAAATGTTCAATTGTACATTGCGATCGAATTTTACTCTCGAAAGTTCGTGGTCGGTAGAAAAAGTTGAAAAAATGTGCTTTTTATTCGTCGGCACGAAATGGTCAGTAAAAAAAAAAAAATCACCGCACAGGCGCCGGTGTCTCACGCAATTCGAATCATGAGAGAATTTTTGCGAGGTAAAGAAACTGATGAGTATGAAGAAAAATGAGAAAAAAAATAAACAAATTCATTATTACAGGGTTTGGTGAACGCAAAATGGTAATCAACATTTATCAACGGAGTAAAAGAGAGGGAGAGTTTGAAAAAGGTTTATTTTTATGTTCACCAGGCCTTGGGAGAAAGTTGTAAAAAAAGAAAACAAAAACTTAAAAAAAAAGTTCGTTCATTCTCTACCGTACTTATTTTATATACGTTTTATAAATATACAGAATAAGGGGTAAATTGCGAACTAATTTGTTTCGCTTTGGAGGTAACAGTGGCTTGGAGGCAAAAAAACAGAGGATTTTGAAAAAAAAAAACAAATAAAGGGGTTGAGTCGTCGCGCAGAATAAACCGTGAATTCGAACGAGTCAATGTTATCTCGCCACGAAAATTGAATTTATTGATTGTATCTCTGTTCATCGAGATCGAAAAAAAACTAAATACTCCTGATAATGTTGATGTAAGATCCATTGAATGATTGGTCAGCCTTAAAACCTGGTAGTAATCTTATAACAGTTGCAATATAGCATAAAACATACTAAAAAGAAAATAAATATATGTACCCTGCAAATTAATTGCCATCGATCGATTATTATTCACCCCAACGATCCGTATATTTCATTTTTCAGATTTTTTTTTCACTCATCTACGACGTTGCTTGTGAAAAATGTGTATTTGATAATTGCGATTATATAGAATTCTTATTATATTTACAATATTTAGTATATCACAGACTGTTATTTTTTAATTTCGTATTTTTCGATACGGAGGTTCCAATCGATTGAAAAATCATTCGACATCTTTGCATCAAATAATTGTGTAAAAATATATTTCTCTAATGATCTTTTCTAAGTGGCGAAAGAATTGAAATTTCACAGCAACGAATTTGCGGAATTTTTTTAAATATTAAACTTGAGATGCTTCAAATAAGATAAATTCATTCTTGGATAATGAAACATTATTTTTTCTATGAGGATTTTTTGAGAATGATTTTTCATAACGAATGGCGTCCAGATTCGGGTGAAGATTCGCTCTAGTTCAGCATAGTCTGAAGAAATCCAAGAATGTAACTACCCAAATCTTCGTCCTGATTGGTCCAAGATACGTAAACGCTTTTCTTGTCGTCCTCGTCGCCCTCGACCTTGACCAGTACCGATTCGACCGATATCGAGCCCTCTGTAAGCTGCACCGTCCATCCGGTCAATCTTTCCTTAAGTGGTTGCAAAAGTTTCATGGTCGTTGATTGTGCTGGTCCTGGATCTCGGACTTGCACCGTTGACGTGAAACGCACAACGTGTTTTGCTATTCCAGCGGCTTTTGCGACCTTTGAAAAAAAAGGCACAATAAAAAGGGTTTAATTTGCCCAGACAAACCATTCAGATTTAGGAAGAAAAAGTAACACGTAAGAACATTGCTTATGGGTAGTTCCATGTCAAATCGACCAATAGTTGTAATCAACCCCTTTCAATTTCGATGAAATTTGGTCAGAAGTTTTTTTTCTATCATAAAACGAATTTCTACGAAAGGAAAAAAATTCAATTTTGTTTTCAAAAGTTATGCAAAATTTAAAATTTCAACATTTTTTCAATATATAGAGTTTATTTTTTACATATCTCGAAAACTATTATAGTTACGAAAAAAACGTTCTGGGTTCGTCTTAAAGCGTATACTTGGAGCAATGAAAAAAAAAAAATATTTCGAACTAAAAATTTTAAATATGGCGAATTCGGAGAATTATGAAGTTTTTTAAATCGTGAAAATTTACGATCAACATTAAATTTTTTGTTCAATTTTGTGTGTATAATACCTTCTACTGATCTTCAAAGATTCTGAAAAGTTCAGAAAGGTGTTTTTTTTTTCAAAAACATGAATTTTGGTAAAAAAAAAAAATGTCTGCCTCGAAGTTAAGTAAAGTTGAGCAATCATGTAATTTTGTAATTTTGTAATTTTGAGCAGTAAATACATGATTCTTTACTCAACTTACAAAAAAATTTTTTACCGAAAATCCAAAAATTCATATATTTTTGGAAAAAAAACACCTTTCTGAAAATTTCAGGATTTTTCAAGATCAGTATTATATTTTTAAAAAATGAACCAAAAATTTAATGTTGTTCGCGGATTTTCACGATTTTTTCGTAACTATAGCAGTTTTTGAGATATTTAAAAAATAAACTTGAAAAATTTAAAAGATGTTGAAATTTTGAATTTCCGAAAAACAATTTTCATTTTAATCCTTTGGTAGAACTTTGTTTCATGATAAAAGAAAACTTCTGACCAAATTTCATCGAAATTGAAATGGGCCGATTCAAACTATTGGTCGATTTGAAATGCAATGAACCATATGTTTATTATCATTCATTTTTTGGTATTGATTATTAAATTATATCTTTGGAAGGAATAAATTATATAAGCTAAGAACTATTTTGCATTCTTCAATGTCGTGATTTTTCCATTGAGAGGAGCTTCTTGTTTCACATTTTTTTACGAGTTCTTTTTATATTTTCCCTGGCAAACATTTAATTTCCTGACATTTCCCTGATTTCCCTGACACTTGAAAAATTCCCTCACATTTCCAGGTTTTCCTTGACAGTGGGCCACCCCGTTAAAACCAGTGATCGGCAAAATCGATATTTTCGTCAATTCAATTATCGCTAATTACTTTGTGTTAGAAAATTTTATAATTGTTCCAATAAATATTACTCATTATTAAGGCACTCAGAAATTAGGCAGTAAGGTATTTCGAATATTCGAAAATTCGATAATTCATGCTCGATTATTATCCAATAAACCTATAACTTGTAATTTAGATCAAATAATTACTCAATAACCGAGTAATTAAAATTTTGCTCTTATGAATTACTGATTTTTTTTTTAAATGACGTAATTGTTCCTTCTAATTATTAATTATCCAAGTACTTAAATACTTAAGTGCTGTACTAACTAATTTGTTTATGAAATTAGGTAATTATTCTTTCCAATTATTAATTATTCGAATAATTAGATAATTAATTCTTCTAATTAATAATTTTTAAAAAAATTAGTAAATTATTCTTTGCAATTATTAATTATTTGATATGCATATTTATGCTGGTAAATTTGTTTAGTGAAGTTAAGCACGAATCCTGATAGCCAGTGTTGTACTATAAAAACTTTGTCATCTGTAGCTTAGAATCAATTTGACGCCAAGTTTACGGTAAGTTTTTGGTGAGCAACATTTCGATACAAGTTAATCGAAATCTGCGGCCGGTAATTGAATACAAGTTGTAGGCAAACTTGTAAACAAAATATGCTCTAACTTTTGTACAAGTTAACTCCAATAACATCTACAAGTATTTGTAGTCAAGTTGTACTTAAATTGTGAAGGAATTTATAATTAATTAGTAATTTATATACCTAAATTATTAATTATTCAAATAATTGGTAATTGAAATAGTTCAATTACTAATTACTTGAATAATTAGTAATTTAGATATATCCATTACTAATTATTCAAATAATCAATAATTGACATAATTGAATTACAAATTATTCTAATAATTAGTATTAAAATAATTGAATTACTCAATAATTTAATGATAAAGTCTTTTAAAGAATACGATTACTAATTTTTCTAATAATGAATAATTCAAAGAATACACATATTCAATATCCAAATAATTCGTAGTATTGGTCTTTAAGTTACTGATTATCGAAATACCTAAAAAAATAATGGATGATAATATTAATTTTGTAAATAACGATTAATTAAAAATCTAGAAATGTTTTTTTTGCCGATCACTGCTCAAAACTCGTGAAAATGTTCACGATAACGTTAAAACGAGTGAAGATGTTCACGATAACGTTAAAACGAGTGAAAATTTTCACGAGCTTTCCGTATGGAGAAGAAAAATTCTACAAACTTCGTCCGTGTCAACGAGACAAGCCCAATCGTCTTTGAGCATGAGAACGCTGTGAAGAAGTCTCCGTCTTTTTGGATCGGGTGGAAGAGCCGAGTATCTCTTGGCCTCGGCTTTGAGAAGTGCGAGTGAAGCGTCAACGGGAACCTTCGACGTCGTCGAAATAACGCAAGTCTCGCCGTTTGCCGGATTGTAACAATTCGTTCCAAATTCTTGTTTTATCTTCTCCTTGAGATACTCCATTTTCGCGAATTCACCGTGCACGAGCATCACGTTTTTCGGCTCGCAATATTGTATCAGTTGCATTATTCCCTTTGCATCGGCGTGCGCCGAGAAAGACATGTACTCAACGGCCATTTTGACCTCGACGATTTGACGATTTTCAAACTCGATTCTCTTCGCTCCGCTCAACACTTTGTGTCCGACTGTGCCTTGAACGCAAAAACCTGGCATTATCACCATATTCGATTCGTTCGGCGCCCATTTTTTAAATATCTGCAGCGACAATCCGGCGTGAAGCATTCCCGGCGTCGCGAAAACGACCATCGGTCCTGGATTATCGATGTAAGCCTTGTCGAAAGGCTTTATATGCTTGAAATCAAACATGTTTCGCTGAACAAATGTCTTCTTTATCTTCTGGTTCGTCCATGTTATGAACATTTTGTAATAATTGTTCGCCTTCTCCGTCAGTCCGAGGGCAAAATATACCGGCGCTTTCAAATTCATTCTTTCCCAATACGTCTCGAGAAGAATGCACAATTCTTGTGCCCGACCGAGCGCGAATACCGGAATCAAGACTTTGCCACCGTGATCTATGCACTCGTGTACCTGTTTAAATAATTTAGAAAAAATTAGAAACATCAAAATGTCTTTCCAGAAAAAGTTCTTGAAAAATCGCTTTGTTTCCCCTGATTATAGTGTTGAAAACAGAGTTGTAAATAATGCATTATTTTGATAATGCATTACGGTATTCATTACCCGTTACACTGCATAATGTGTAATGGACAAGTGTACAATTACAAAATACAAAAGTAATGTGTAAAGAATGCATGCGGTGTTGTCAGGTCCGCAAAATGAAAATCCTCAAATCCCATTGCAAGAATTCATCAAATTTCTTCAAATTCTGATCAAATTTTTTCAAAATATCTTCAGTTTTTTTTTCTTAATACTCAATTTTCGCGACTGATTTGGTGCTCTATTTGTTAACACATTATGCGTTGACAAAAAATGTGATGATCTTCAAATCTTCAGAATTTTCTCAAATTTTTATGTAATTTCTTCATATCCTCAATTTTTCCTCAGATTTTTATGTAATTTCTTCAAATCTTCAAAATATCGTCAGATTTGTATGCAATTTCTTCAAATCTTCAAAATTTCCTCAGATTTTTGTGTAATTTCTTCAATCTTCAAAATTTCTTCAGATTTTTATGTAATTTCCTTAAATCTTCAAAATATCCTTAGATTTTTGGGTAATTTCTTCAAGTCTTCGAAATTTTCTCAGATTTTTATGTAATTCCTTTACATCGTCAAAATTTCCTCAGATTTTTATGTAATTTCTTTAAATCTTCGCAATTTCCGCATATTTTTATGTAATTTCTTTAAATCTTCGAAATTTCCGCAGATTTTTATGTAATTTTTCTAAATCTTCAAAATTTTCTTAGATTTTTATGTAATTTCTCTAAATCCTCAAAATTTTCTTAGATTTTTATGTAATTTCTTCAAATCGTCAAAATTTCCTCAGGCTTTTACGTAATTTCTTCAAATCTTTAAAATTTCCTCAGATTTGTACGCAATTTCTTCAAATCTTCAAAATTTGCTCACATTTTTATGTAATTTCTTAAAATCTTCAAATTTTCCTCAGGGTCTCACTAATTTCTTCAAATTTGGGGACATTTCCTCAACGTGGCAACACTAAATGCATGTGTCATTACAAATAAAAAAGTAATGTGTAATGGATGCACGAGCCAATACAAATAAAAAAAAGTAATGTGTAATGGATGCATGTGCCATTACAAATTAAAAAAGTAATATGTAATGGATGAATGCTCCATTACAAATTATAAATTAAAAAAAAATAATTTGCAGTGGAGAAGAACAAAATACCTGAACCAAATTGTGGTAGAAACACACTAATTTGTAATGGAATATTCTCCACTAGAAATTACTTCTTTTTCAATTGTAATTTGTAATGGAGCAGTCATTCATTACACGTTATTTTTTGTATTTGTAATGGCACATGCATCCATTACACATTACTTTTATTAATTGTAATGGAACATGCATACATTACACATGACTATTTTTATTTGTAATGGAACATTCATTCATTCATTGCACATTACTTTCGTAGTTTGTAATGGCAAACTTATCCAATGCACATTGTTTGAAGTAATGCATTACTTTTACAATACAACTTTCACAACTCTGTTTGAAAATGATATTTTATGCTTGCCTTTTTCAAGAAATCGCGCTCTCGGCATCTCTTCGAGTCTCTTATGGTCGTTGCGTAGGTTGATTCGGAAATGAGTAAGTCAGGACGACACTTGTCGATCCATGCGGCGCCCAAATGACGATCCGGCGTCATATTATAATCGCCCGTATAAACGATCGATTGCGAGCCAACGCGTACCCAAAACATAGCTGCGCCCAATACGTGACCGGCGTAATAGGCTTTTATCTCAAGTTCGGAATCGACCATAACGGATTGATGAAGCGTAACGGCGATTACTTTCTTCATGCAATCTTTGATCATGAGAGAGGTGAAAAAATTACTCTCGCCTTTTCTCTCCACCGCAACTTTTCTCATGTCCTCCAGAAGTATCGGAGCTATGGCTTTTGTCGGATGAGTCATGTAAATCGGACCCGTGTAGCCAACCTGGAATAAGAGTTGATTTATTCCTTTGTTTCATGCGGGGTTGCAAATAATGCATTACTTTTTTTTAGGGCATTTGCATTTTCATTAACCATTAACGTTTAATGGTTATTGGAAATAATTTAATGGCTAATGGAAATTATTTTCATTAACCATTAAAATTTAATGGTTAATGGAAATTATTTCCATTATCCATTAAATTTCATTAACCATTAAAATTCAATGGTTAATGGAGATTATTTTCATTAATCATTAAAATTTAATGGTTGATGGATTATTAACCATTAAAAATTAACCATTAAATTAAGTTTAATGGTTAATGGAAATTTGCAGCCCTGCCAATTACAATGTAGTGTGTAATAGAAAAAATTTCCATTACCTACTGCAACGTAATGTGTAATGGACAAAACTTTCATTGCAATTTTGGGAATGGAAAAATATAGATGAATAAATTATTGCAGTTTTGCATTACATTTTATTGACTTAGGACTTAGATTTTTAGAATTATAATATAGATGCTTTTTAGAATTTAAGGTGAAAATCTAAGTCCTAAGTCAATAAAATGTAATGCAAAATTGCAATAATTTATTCATTTATATTTTTCTATTACACACTACATTGTAATGGGCAGGGTTGCAAATAATGCATTACTTTTTTTAATGCAATTGCATTTTCATTAACCATTAACAATTAATGGTTGATGGAAATAATTTTAATGGTTAATGAAAATGATATCCATTAACCATTTACTTTTAATGGTCAATGAAAATGATTTCCATTAACCATTAAATTTTAATGGTCAATGAAAATAATTTCCATTAACCATTAAATTTTAATGGAAATTAATTTCATTAGCCATTAAAAAAGTAATGGTTAATGCATTACTTTTTCATTACAAATTTCGCAACCCTGGTTCCATGATAGAAGAATTTTAGGTGCATCTATCTGGAAATTGCGTTTGAAATAATTTCCGCCACTGACCATTTCTGTGAAATAGGGCAAAGCGCCGCAGTGATCGAGATGAAAGTGAGAAATGATGACGCAATCTATGTGATTGGTCACCGGACCTTCGGGAACGATGTAAGAAAAGTCCGGAAACCTTCTCTCGTCGTTGAAGCCCATGTGCATGCCACAATCGAGCATTATATTTTTTCCACCCATCGATACTAAGATGCAACTTCTGCCGACATCTTGACCAGCTCCGAGAGGCGTTATTTTGATCTCCGGCATTGTTTAGCTGCGAATGAAGTAAATGATTTTTATAAATATTTCATAATCCTTGGATTCAATATTACGAGAATACTCGATCGAGGGATAAAAAGGATTTTTCAACATTGAAATTTGCGAGATACTTTTTGAATTTTCAGCATAATTTTTCAATTAATGATTTTCATATTTTGCTTATCGACGCATTATTGACCGTTGCGATTCTTGGCAGTGCGATAAATGTTGACACGTGTGATGAACAACGATTAATTATTGTAGGCACTTTTGAGGTTAAGCACGTAAAAACTTTTTCGAATTGTTTCGAGGTTTTTCGACAATATAATCTACGTACCGTTTCTTTATTGATTCCACAGCTATTGTCGAATTGTCTTGCGAATATTGTTGTTCCTTTCTTCTTTCAATTATTTTGTTTGTTTACATCGGAGCATCCAAAACCGAATCAACGATAATAATAATAATGATACTCAGTCGCGCGATGGGGGCGCTCTTTGAGAGTGACGACAGCGCCACGACGCGACCGCCGCAGGATGAAGAAACGGGAACTAACGGATTTTCGAATCCATCTTTCATTCCCCAACGGGCGAGCCCGAGAGAAGACGCGTCTAAAATTATCAGTGAGAAAATTTACTTTTTTTGCGAATTGGAAAAGCGGCAGTAAGCTATAAATGGCGAAAACTTCGAGAGAAAGTTTTGCGGAGACGGCAGAGCCGATAATTGTAAGGAAAAAGATAATTTTTAATGTAATAATTCGGATTCTAAAATACGACGCTACAAGCGATGCTAAACGGCATATTCGTAATTTCGTATCGCCGAGATTTGCCCTTGAAAATCTTTTCGACTCTCCGTGCTTGGAGCTTAGGTATATATTGAGAAAATGATTTTCAGTCGAGAGCGGATATCCACGAGAGCCGAGAAAAAAGCTTTTGATCTTCGAGAATCCTCGTACGACTTTTGTCGTCTATCCTGCGCGGCGTTCCCTTTTTTTTCCTCTCCGATGTACAGAATCTTCGACACGAGTACCTCGCGAATGTGAGTACATCCGCCATTTTGATCGTTATCCAACGTTTTATTATTTCGGCATTTTATCATTTGTAACACGATTTTCATGATACTTTCGATCGGTCTCCTCAAATGAACGAATATATTGGATCGACAGAGTTGTGCTGACTCGATGAAGTATTGTCAAAATCGAGTTTCCATGCAATAGTCTACGATATCGTTGGAAATATATATGTATAACTCGTCATTTGCGAACATTTTTTTCGCGCGCTCGGGGCAGTTTAGGCGCGCGTCGACAAAATAATGGAGGTGCAACTTAGCGATATTATTGAATAAATAAGTTTCTCCATTTTCCGAAAACACTTTTTAAATCGTTATATAAGGCGGCTTAATAGTTGCCAAAATCGGGGTGCCAGGTTTCCAAAATCGAGGTTTCACCGAAATTTTACAATATTACAGGAAAAATGAGTTTCTTTGTTTTCAACAATTTTTTTTAACCCGCCATTAGTTTCAATAAAGGCGCGTTGCCAAAATCGGGGTGCCAAGTTCGCGAAATCGAGGTTTTAACGAAATTTCACAGTATTATTGAGAAAAATGAGTTTTTTCATTATTTTTTAAACTTTTTAGATCGTTATCAATTTCAATAGAGTCTCGTTGATAAAATCGGGGTTCCGAGTTTCCAAAATGGAGGTTTTTGCGAAATTTCACAAAATTATTGGAGAAATGAGTGTTTTTTAACACTTTTTAAGTCATTCTCAATTTCAATAGAGGTGTGTTGCCAAAACCGGGGTACCACGTTTCCAAAATCGAGGTTGTATCAAAAATTTACAGTATTATTGAAAAAAATGAGTTTCTTCATTTTTTTGAAAGCTTTTTAAATCATTATCAATTTCAATGCCAAAATTGGGGTTCCAAGTTTCCAAAATCGAGGTTTTATCGAAAATTCATAGTATCATTGAAAAAAATGCGTTTCTTTATTTTATGTTAAACTTTTTACATGGTTATCAATTCCAACAGAAGCGCGTTGCTAAAATCGGGGTTCCAAGTTTCCATAATCGAGGTTTTATCGATATTTCACAATATTATTGAAAAAATGAGTTTTTTTTATGTTTTGTTATACATTTTTACATCATTCTCATTTTCAATAGAGGCGCGTTGCCAAAACCGAGGTGCTTAATTTCCAAAATTGAGGTTTTAGTGAAATTTCACAAGATTATTGAAAAGAATGAGTTTCTTTATTTTTTTAAAAACTTTGTAAGTCGTTATCAATTTCAATAGAGTCTTGTTGCCAAAATCGGGGTGCCAAGTTTCCAAAATCGAGGTTTTACTGAAATTTCATAAGATTATTGAAAAAATGAGTGTTTATAAATGTTTGTTAAACTTTTTAGATCATTCTCAATTTCAATAGAGGTGCGTCGCCAAAATCAGGGTCGCCAAGTTTCCAAAATCGAGGTTTTTCCGAAAATTATCGAAACATGAAATATCTTCATTTTTAAAAAAATTTTAAAAATTATTATTAGCAACAGAGGCGCGTTAAATATTCGAATGTTTCGATATTTAAACATTGAATATGAATAACTTTCTTCATTTCTCAAAAAAGTCAACCCTCATGATAATTTCCATGCAATAACATTGCCAAAAAGCTTGGCCAAGAATTGCCCAATAACCCCCCCAAAAAAACACCATTTTTCATAAAAAATTCTTTACTCCGGAATCAGGTTGCCGGAACCGTAGTTTCACTGAAATTCCACCCACAATTCTAAAAAAAAAGAAGGAAACAAACACCAAAACTGAAATATCTTCTTTCACATTTTCCAAATACTTTTTATTCGTATAATTAATCATTGGTATACCTATATATTTACATGCCTCCAGTTTTTCGTAACTTCCTCTTAGCTCTCTCCTTCGGGATCTGTAATGCGACTATACACGGACTTTTTTTTTGTTTCTTTCCCTCCGGTGAATTAATTTTGACTTGAGATATTTTCTCTCCTCCTCTGTAAAACATATACAGTGTGTTTGTGTATTTTTTTTTTTTTTTTTTTCATTAAATATATATCTATGACTATGGAACTATGTATATAGCTTACTATTTGCTCAAGGGTCGTGTAGGAGGAGGAATCAGGGGATGGGATGAAGATTAAATCCGCGAATGCATTTTTTCCATTGCATTTCTCCATTGTTTACTTTTTTCTCCTCATCGCCAAAAAATTCTACAACAAAAACGATATACGGTCTTTCACAAACATTACAAGGGAAAAGGCGTCGCGCGCTGACGTGTAAAAAATCTAAATGCACCACACGCTACACGTTTAACTTCATTTTTGTTTATTTATTTTATTTTTTGCCTTTTTTTTCGTTCCTCTTTTTTGTTTTTGTCTTCATAATTTATATATTTGTAAATAAAAAGCTGGATCTTCGAGTTGCGTCGATACTTTCCTCGTTTGCCGACTTGCGAAGATTTCTCAATTTTTTTTCACATCGATTTTTCAAATTTTGTTTTTTGTGGTTTTTTTTTTTGAATTTTCAAATTTCTCGAGGTGAGCAAGCGACTAAAATATTCGCGGGGCATCGCGCAGTCTATGTTTAGACTCTTATATCTCAATGATATTCGTGTTATTGATTATTTAATTAATCGTTAATTAACTTTATCTTCCTCGTTAAATGCCTAAACATCGTTATTTCATATCACGAATATAATCTCTATCTATAATAGTGCGTCGTTCCCACCATTTTGGTAAACTGTACAATGTAAAATATAATTCCATCTAGCTAGATTAGCGGCTCTTGGATGCGAATTGGGCGCCTTTTTCTTATCAATCATTCCCGATATATATGGGGCATCCCACGCCAAATCGACGACTTTAGAACCCGACCTCTTTGGATTTGGCTGAAACTTTTTTATCCTTTTCTACCCTATCAAAAACATTTTTCAGAATTTTTTCAAATTTTTTTACTCAACCGATAAAAAGTTATAAATTTTTCAAAAAAAATTGGCATTTTATTTTTCAAATGGCTATAACTTTTTCAAAATTTGACTTATCGGAACGTTTTTTTTCTTCAAAATTTGCGTTTTTTAATGTACTTTTTGAAAGAACATACAAAAAAATTATAAAAACCCATCTTCATTGATTTTCTTCAGATTTTTGGAAAAAATCGAAAATTTCTCAATGATTATCACTTTCAATTTTTGTTTTTATTTATTTATTTTTATTTGGAAGTTCGCTGAACACTCTCAAAAATGTGTAGAATGGTGTTATGAGAAATAAGGCTAGTTGAAATTTTTTTTTTCATTTAGAAAAAAAAATAGACATCGAAAAAACACCACTCTGAAAAAATTTGAGGATTTGCAGAAAATTTCAAAGTTTGATATGATGAAAAGAAAAAAAATCGAAAATGGTAATCATCGAAAAATTTTCGATTTTTTTCAAAAATCTGAAGAAAAACAATGAAGATGAGTTTCTATAATTATCTTGTATTTTTTTTTCAAAAAGTACATTAAAAAACAACAATTTGAAAAAAAACGTTTCGATATGTCAAATTTTGAAAAAGTTACAGCCATTTGAAAAATATAAAGCCAATTTTTTTGAAAAATTTCTAACTTTTTATCGATTGGGTAAAAAAATTTGAAAAAATTCTGAAAAATGTTTTTGATAGGGTAGAAAATTATGAAAAAGTTTCAGCCAAATCAAAAGGGGTCGGGTTTTAAAGTGGTCGATTTGTCGTGGAATGCCCCATATATATCCGGGGGTATTCCGGATCAGGTGAACGAAATTTTCGTCTTCGCACTCTCGGACGAGGTTCATGATTTTTTTCCCAAAAAAAATGGGTGTGAAGAGCAATCTCAAATTTTTTTCCATCAGCTGTTTTTTCAGTATATTTTTTTTCCTCATCAAAAATCCGAAATTTCATACAAAAGTTGATGAGCCAATTTTTCTTTTCTTCCAGATGCTTAAAAAAAATTGCTTTTTGGATATAAAAAGCCAAACTCTGAAACTTGAAATAATTCCCAAAAATGGCAATTTTTCTAAAAAAGTTAAGAAAATGCTCTTCTGAATCGTTAAAATCATGGAAATAATCGTGAATCTGATCGAAGAGCATTCAGGATGAAAAATTCGTCCAATCGACGATCAGCATCGTTTTTCTTCTTTGCCCCTTTCTTTCGCAAATTTTTCGCGTTAATTATTTGAATAGAGAGAGTAACATTGTTTTTTTTCGCCATTTTGTGTTAATATTATCTTCATCGTCTTTCGTTCGTAAATATCGTATAGAAGTTAATAATAGCTTAGTATAAACATTAGTTCATCAGTACATTGAAGGATATGCAGATAAGAGGTAGGGGCAGTGAGAACGATATGCGTATTTTTTTCTTTTTTTCTCTTTCTCTCGTAATTTACTATTTTTTCATTCGTCTCGCTCATTCGGTTGTTTCTTCTCTAACTAGAATGGATTTAGCTCCGTTTTATTCCATTTTTCTTTTTTTTTTGTAATCACAAACTGCAACGATATCGTTGATACTGCCCGAGATAAAGTTTTAGCCACGTAATACAAAGTCGACATCGATATTTTCACTTTTCTTCTTTTTGAGAAATTTTTCTTCTTTCTCTTTCCTTCATCGATTTAAAAATCTACGATTTTTCCTCTTTGGACGAGAGCCATTTTATTTCGTTTTTTGTGCGCGTGGATTCGCTGAAAAAAATGCATTTGCCAAAAAAAAAAAATATAGAAAAAGAGATTTTTGTTTAAATCTAAAATTATCAGAGCAGTCAGTCGCGTTTTCCGGTGGAAAAAATATTTCCGTTAAATATCGATATTCGAAAGATAGAAAAGAATTAGTGCAAAGACTTTTCTAGTCACGAAAGATTGAGAGAAAATTTTCGTTTTTTTCCCTCGTGCCAAAAACGTGCGCGCGAGCGTTTTTTTTTTACGTATTTATCCATTATCGAAGGTCGATTGAAAGGATTATTTGAGAAAAAGAAAAATGAAAATTTTCCTCTTGAGTAACGAGGTGGAAAATCTTCTATTTTTGAAAAAAAATGTTTAGATACGATTATTTGAAAAGAATTAAATTAAATTAATATTTTGAAATATTAAATTATTTTTTTTGAAAATTTAAATTAAAAAAAAAAAAAAAATAGAAGATCGACGTTATACTTAATTCGTATATGGCAATACTGCAATCGCACCCTGTGTGTTTATAATGTATACAAGCTTCTCTCGCATTCTACGATATTAATTATCTCGTAATTCCAGTTTTCATCCTTATTTTAGTATCCTTTTCGCGAATTTTCACCGCGCACTGATTTTTTAATCCCCTTCTTCGCCTCAAATCCCGTGAGATATTTGTTTTAGCGCATTTATTTAAAATTTTCAGTTTTGTTATTATTTTTTTCCTCATGGACCGTTTTTCGTTTTTTAATATATTTTTTAAATATTTTTTTTTTCCCGTATGGACTGTCCGGACCTTCATTTCCATTTCGATAAAATCTATATAATTCAATAAACAATTTACACGCATAACATAATATTATAAATATTTTCTTAATATATATAATATATATATATATTTTTTTCTATACAACAATAGGTGTGTGATTAGCAATTTAATTAGGATCTCATTTTTTTCCCCTCAAATTCCTCATACGCTGTCGATCTTCGTTTTTCACTTTTTCGACACTTCTCATTTTCGCTGCACTTTTTCTCAATTTTTCGACTGTCCGCAGTTCACTTTTTCTCCTCCAGGAGTTTTTTTTCGCTCAAACAAAAGCGCTTCGTCGTTAGAATTAATTGTAATATAATTTTTTGGAAATGAAAGGTCCTGGACTCTGGAATTTTCCTTCCAGGCATTCGATACAATTCAATGTTTTTATTTTTTTCCTCACATTTCCGGTACGCGCGATGAACATTTTTTTTTAATTTCAACGCACTCATCGAGTTTCTCACGAATTTAATGAAAAATCGTTCCTCGATTTAGTCCTTTATACACGTTTCGCATTTTTCAATTTCGCGTGTGTTTATTCCTTCACTCTCACTCACACACACACACAGACATACACGTCGAGATTGTGTATTTGTAGTTTATTTTTTACGTTTTTTTTGCATTATTATTTAACACAGTCAGTCTTCGCTCGCTATATTTATTTCCCCCGAAATATTGGAGCCCCTTATTCTCCATTATTCCCTCATTATTTACGGTTTTCACACCGTCCGGGAATTGTTTAACGATTCGTCCGCCAACGAGTCTTCTTGACATTCGATTAATGGTATCTCGAAGGTTTTTCGATCTTTCCCCATTCACTTTTTTCCTCTGATTCGCTCGAGCGAATTGTCAACGATTTTTTCGCGATTTCTCCCTTACCGACGGTCGGTATTTTTTTTTTGATATCACCGATTTTCTCCACGACGATTGGTTTCCTCGATGAAATTGTCAACGATTGTTTATCGAGATCTTCGATGAATCAATGTGAAGACATTTTATGGAGATAATTCAATAGTTCACCCCACCGAAATTTACAAGTTCTTTGTGTTGAGAAAAATGTGAAACAAAACGGAATCACGCTCCTCACACGCTTCTCGAGAGAGGGAGACACTTTTTCTTCTTTGTCCCTCGAGAAATACGAACATTTTTAGACGTACCACTCTTTGATGTCCTTAAGTTCACGTTTTTTGCCGTTTTTACTGCCATTCGCACCATTTTTCAAGGCACCATTGTACTGTTGACCCGAGCCCGCTGCCGCTCCCAACAGCGCTGCATTCGGATCCTGACAAAAGTTCTTCGTCTCGTCGACCTTGTAATTCGCCTCAGGACGATTTTTAAATTTGAGTATCAACAATATTATAAGCACTATCGCTATCAAAGCGCCGGCTATTATCGCGATTATGAGGGCGGCGTTCTTCGCTGCGTCCGAGTGTATGCTCGGTACTTTTGGTATTTCCTTTGTCTTCGGTGGCGTCGGTATCGGCGGATATGTCTCGGGCGTGTAGGGCGGTGGATCCGTCATTTTTGTCGTTGGCTCGTGAGTCGTTAGGCTCGTCGCACGATGCGTCACGGTACTGCTGTAGATAAAGCCAAAAAAGTACCATTAATTTTCAATTTTTAAAAATCATCGTTCTTTTTATTTACTCAATTTTTATTCATGGGAATTTCTCTCAGAGAAACTTTGTTTTTAGGAAAAAATAAATCAAGTTAGGAGAAATGATGATTTGAACAGTGGATGTGTATAGATGTAACTTTTGGAATTTTTTAATTATAGAGTAAAATATTTTTATACAGGTGCACTTGAGAACGAGGATGGTTGGTGTTAAATTTGAAAATAATTACTTGAAGGGTTTTCAAGAAAAAAAATATTCAGAAAAATGTCAAATGAGGGGGTGTATGAGGGAAAGTATTTATGGATATAACTTTCCTAATTTTGTAACTGCAGAGTTGATTTTTTTTCTACAAGTTCACTTGGTGGCAAGGATGGTTGGAATCAAATTTGAAAATAATTGCTCAAAGTGTTTTCAAGAAAAAAATCATATTTAAAAAAATGTCGGAATGAGGGGGTGTATGAGGGAAAGTATTTATGGATTTAACTTTCGTAATTTTATAACTGGAGACTTGAATTTTTGTATACAAATGCACTTGGTAGGAAGGATAATTAATATCAAAGTGCAGAATAATTACTCCAAGGGTTTTCAAGAAAAAAAACATTTAGAAAAATGCCCCAATTAGGGGGTGTATGTAAGAGAGTATTTATGGACGTAACTTTCGTAATTTTGTAACTGTAGAGTCGACTTTTTTGCTACAAATTCACTTGGTGGCAAGGATGGTTAGAATCAAATTTGAAAATAATTGCTCAAAGTGTTTTCAAGAAAAAAAATCATATTTAAAAAAATGTCTGAATGAGGGCGTGTATGAGGGAAAGTATTTATGGATATAACTTTCGTAATTTTTTAACTGGAGACTTGAATTTTTGTACACAAATGCACTTGGTAGCAAGGATAATTGGTATCAAATTGCAGAATAATTACACCAAGGGTTTTCAAGAAAAAAAATATTTAGAAAAATGTCCGATGAGGGGGTGTATGAGGGAGAGTATTTATGAATGTAACTTCTGTAATTTTGTAATTATGGAGTTGAATTTTTTTCTACAAGTTCAATTGGTAGCGAGGATGGTTAGAATCAAATTTGAAAATAATTGCTCAAAGTGTTTTCAAGGAAAAAATCATATTTAAAAAAATGTCCGAATGAGGGAGTGTATGAGGGAAAGTATTTATGGATATAACTTTCGTAATTTTGTAACTGGAGGACTGAATTTTTGTATACAAATACAGTTGGTAGCAAGGATAATTAGTATCAAATTGCAGAATAATAACTTCAAGGGTTTTCAAGAAAAAAAATATTTCGAAAAATGCCCAATTAGGGGGTGTATATAAGAGAGTATTTATGGATGTAACTTTCGTAATTTTGTAACTGCAGAGTCGAATTTTTCGCTACAAGTTCATTTGGTAGCAAGGATCGTTAGAATTAAATTTGAAAATAATTGCTCGAAGGGTTTTCAAGAAAAAAAAATCATATTTAGAAAAATATCCGAACCTAATGTAATTTTCGTAATTCCAAAGCTCTGAAGTTAAATTTTGTATCACAACAACCCCGGTTAACAACGATGCCTCGTACGAACATAAAAATAAAAAAATATTCACAGAGCACAAATACCGTGGAGCAAAAATTAAAAAATTTGACCCCATTCGAGCATTAATTCAATCTTGATTGCGGTCACTCAATTAATTTGAACGAAAAACCAATATTCCAATTCTGGGGATTCAATTATTTTCGAATCTGTAAGTGCATTTCTCACGAATTGCAAAATTTGTAAATAAATTTATTCGGCTCATAAAATTTTCACTCTCACTTTGTGCTTATATACTAATGCTATAAACACACCCCCAAATACATTTATATATATACATATATATGGATATATATATATATATATATATGATGGTCTCCATTTCGAAGTACTTGTTGCATTTTCCCCAAACCCAGAGGATTAATATATCTATAGGAAAATTCTTCCGCCGCGTATGCACAAAAGTAAATAGAGGAGAAATTCAAATACCCTTTTTTTTGAATTTTTTTATTTTTTACATACCTTCCGTGAGTGGTTTCCGAGGCAGTACTCGAGACATTGTACTGAGAGAACACAGTTACAGATATTTGGGAGACCGCCGTCGAGCCCGAGGAAGTTTGTACGCTCGTATGACTCGTCGGAGTCTCACGTTGCGTCGTGAAGGTCACCGAGCTCGAATCTGAGGAGAAAAAAAAATAAAACACTCCTTAAGGCGGTATTCTGGTCTGGAGACATAAATTTTGAGCGTTTTATCGGGCACGATAAAAAAAAATATTTTTACCATTCTTATTTTTACAACATATTTATTAATGTTTTGAGAATAAACAAAAAAAAATTTCAAGAAAAAAATGAAAATTAAAAAAATTATAATCTGGTAAAGATGGGGCTGAAAAAAGGGGTACTTGAGACGATTGCAACCTTTTTATTCTGCCGATACGAAGTTTAAAAAACGATTCTTAATTAGTAAGAATGTTGTTATAGTTCCTACCTCAGAGAAAACGGGGGAAAAAAAATTTCGCTAAATGGCGGCTGTCTGACAAAAAAAAGCTTTTTTCGAGGCTTTTTTCATAGTTTTTAATTTTTTTGCAATAGTAAAAATAATAATTTTTATACAAAAGTAATAGAGGCCAAGTTATACATTGAATATTGGCAAAAAATTTGAAGTAAATCGGTTGAGTAGAACTTGAGATATCATAATGTCAATCGTGTTGAGAAAAGTAGTTTTGAGAAAAATAGCTATAATTCCATAAATTATAGGAATTAAAAATTTTCCTTTCGAGGATATTTTATTAAAGATCCAAACTTTAAGAATATTAAAAAAAAATATATATTATTTTTTCAAAATTCTTGACCAGAATACTCCCCCTTAAACACCCTTGATTTTAGATAAGTTCACTTCCCCCCGTCCAAAATGCTCCTGGCAATATTTTTTCCAATAGGCAGATCGATACAATGGAAAAATAAAAACAAGACTCAGATATAGATGAATATATATATATATATATGTTTGTGTGTGTTTGTGTACATTGCACTGGTGCGTGTATTACGCGTGCGTAAATGATTTCAGGGACGTATAAACGTAGGGCAATGTGCAGGAGGGGATAATTTTGAGTTTCGTAAAATTATATACCGTTGTGCGAGATCCTGAAAGGGCAAACATGGATTATTTCGCACGACAACGAGACGGTGCGGGCAATGCGGGTCAGCTAAGGAAAAAATGCCAATATCAAGGCAAAAAATACATGTACGTTTTGATGAATATGTTTATCATCGAATAGTTGAATTTTTGGGAGGGAAAAATATTGATTGGATAATTTTTGGAGCTTGAAAATAATGAAATTACGTTTGAGTTACGTGAAATAATTTAGACGGCTCAAATTTGATAAATGTTGATAAAAGTATAAAAATATGATTGATAATAATGATAATATATATTATTATTGAATGTAGATGCAATAAATCAAAAAAGATTGCCATTGAAACGAATAAATAAAACAAAATATCTCGTTAAATTTGAAAAAATAATTACCCAAAATCGGGAAAATGTTTGTAATCGAAAAATTCGTGTTTGAAGATTTCGTCAAAATATTTCATATTCAAGAGAGCTGAGATATTGATCAAATTTTTTAAAACCAATTTGCGAAAAATTATTCAAGAATTTTGTTTTTGAAAAAATCATTGAGAATATCTCGGAAATTATTTAAGGGTTGAATTTTGCTTTGAATTTGTGTGGTGTTTGTTTTATTAATTTCGTGGAATAGTTTGATAATATCAAAAAAAGGGAGGGAAATCACTGATTATTTATCATGATGGACGAAGACAGGGGTAATGATGGTCAGCTATCGAAAAATGTCTATATGCTTGTCAGAAACGCATTATTTCAATTCAAAAAGAAACATCTGTTGCTCCAAGTGTGTTTACTAAATCTATCTCAAAAAAATATCGATTTCATAATTCTTTTGCCCTTAAAACAAAAACTTAAATTCGCATTAATCCTATTTGAACGAATTATCATGTAATCTAAAATAATTAAATATTTTCCAACAATAAAAGTGGAAAAAAATTCCCACGATTACTAATCACATGTTTTGCCTAAGTTGCGATTTATGCAAATTTAAAGAATCATCCCCTAAATTCGCGAGGGCTGAAAAAAGCTTGGGAAAATTAAATTTTAGGAGGGAAGAAGATAATACTTGAAATAAAATATTGTACGAGCATTAAGTCCACTTTTTGCCTCGAAATCTCTGGGAAATATCCTGACCCGCATTACCCCGAGAACCCTTTTGATTCCCCCTCGATTAACTCCGGCCCTCGTGTGTATCTTGGACGAGGGAATACAGATAATTTGTTATGTCGAAATGAGAAGTGTGAGGGAGGGAAAAAGAAGGGTGGCCACACGCAGGAGGTCAAATTTCACCCTTAGACGTAACAAATTAGATCGAGCTGTCGAGAAAACGTGTCCGAGTCTCATTTCAACGATGATCGACCGGTCACAATTTCCTCAACAACAAACACTCTCCTTTGTTCCACTTATTTCAGAATAACGAAAAAAATGTCCAAACTCACCCTTATATCCATCCTCCCAAATTCATCCAAGGCAACAACCAAAAATTTGGGTACAAAACCACAGTAGAAAAAAAAAAGATAATAAAAAAGGCACAGGCGAAAATTCTCACTTCCGGTAATTTAGTCGAAAAATTTGAGGAATCGTTTTGTCTTTCTTATCCTTGATCATGAATCGGAGGGGTTGAATTTGTGTTTTTTACCGAATTAAAATTAGTAATACAGAGGGAAAACGAGATGTTTTTGAGACGGCCGAACACGAGGGATGTTTTCCTGACAGTGCGGGGTGAGTCGCGGCCATTGGACGCGGCTCTCGGGTTTGGATGAGAGGGAGAGGGAAGGGGAAATGTCGACGTGGTGAGGGAAAATGCGCGGGAGGTGAGAGAACCAGCCGGAGATATTGTGGGTAGTGAAATAGGGAAAGGGGGGCAAAATGGACCGCCTTTGAAAATAATTGCTCGAGGGGTTATCAAGAAAAAAAATCATATTTAGAAAAATGTCCGAATGAGGGGGCTCGTAAGGGAAAGGATTTATTTACGGATGTAACTTTCGTAATTTTGTAACTGTGGAGTTGATTTTTTTTCTACAATTTCAATTGGTAGCAAAGATGGTTAGAATCAAATTTGAAAATAATCGCTCGAAGGGTTTCCAAGACAAAAAATATTTTAAAAAATGTCCCAACAAGGGAGTGTATGTGGGAGAGTATTTATGGATGTAACTTTCGTAATTTTGTAACTGCGGAGTTTTAATTTTTTTCTCCGAGTTCACTTGGTAGCAAGGCTGGTTATAATTTGATTTGAAAATAATTGCTTGAAGTGTTTTCAAGAAAAAAAATCATATTTAAAAAAATGTCCGAATGAGGCAAAGTATTTATGGATGTAACTTTCGTAATTTTTTAACTGGAGACTTAAATTTTTGTATAGAAATGCACTTGGTAGCAAGGATAATTAGTATCAAATTGCAGAATAATTACTCCAGGGGTTTTCGAGAAAAAAATATTCAGGAAAATGATATTGTGGGTAGTGAAATAGGGAAAGGGGGGCAAAATGGACCCACCAAGAAAATGACGCAGCTGAGACGCCACGCATAGACTCGTTGCTTTTCATCCAAAAATACCGTTTTTATCGATGAGATTGAGCGTCGAAAAAAACATTCTGGGGGGGCAAAATGGACACCCCCTATTTTTATTTTTTTAATTCAAGGAAACGAAGAGAAACGGTGAAAAAACGATTTCCCTCCCTTCTCAAGTCACATTAATATGCAGGATACTTGTACAAAGCTGCTTGGCGCATTTTTGCAAATTTTTGACGAAATTCAATTTTAATCGGAGTTGCATTGTCTTTTTTTTTACCATTATAGTGGTGGGCCATTTTGCCCCAGATACCTCATTTTGGTCTGTTCCTCGGATTTTCCAAGTATTTTAGTAAAATTGCGTTAACATAATTATGCTATTAGAGTATGTTGGGGTGGTTTTTTTTAATGCGATGAGAATGACAGTTTAGAAAAAAAATTCTAACTCTTTATAGGAAATTGTCATGAAAATGTCAAATTTAAATAGGATTTTTCTTGGATGAGTCAATTTAGGTATATCAGTGCCAATTATAATGATGATTCCCTAATTAAAAAATCTTTTAAACTTTAAATTTTTTGAAATGATTTTCGATGCTGTCCATTTTGCCTCCACTTTCCCTATATATATGTACATATACATATATACATTTTTAAAGGTAATTTTATCCTCAAAGGATCGATTTCCACCCCCTTAAGATCGATAATTTTCTGCATTTATTCTCCGATCAACGGACAATTTTTTTTTTCATTTGTTTATCCTCATCGTCGGAGAGATAGAATTTTTTTTTTAATTAGGTCAATTGAATTTGGAATATTGTGGTCACAGACCATCGAGATTGTCGGAAAATGTTATTATTCAATTGAAAAAAAATTTATCGTGACTTTCAGAAAAAGTTTAAAGTTGAAAAGTTATTGTGTTTTTTCAAAAATTATCTACAATAAAGATTTTCGTCCTTTTAAAATATTATGAAATTCTTCACATTCTACACTACGATCTCTTCGTTAATTACATCAATCTAATTCTTATGAAATTAGATTATCTTTATTAATATCAATATTAATTATAGTAGTAGAAATATTAAATTCAACAAAACTTATAAATATTCAAGAATATTTGAATACTGGCGTCGAGACGCTGCCGCGTCTCTTGATAATCCTTCTCAATTATATTCTTAATAATATTAATAATATAAATTCCCCTCTGAAGGGGAATCAAAATTATAATCAAGATCTGATGTAGAGGGATTTTAATTTTTTTATCCGAACATCCAAGAATTCTCTTTCCAAGAGTTCCTATATTTTTTTTTGTTCAGATTGGTGTTCGAAAAAATCTAAAAAAATAAGACTCGGGAAACTTTAGCAATCCCCAAAAAAATGATCAATCAATAAAAGAACCTGAGGTTGTGATACGAATTGATTTGCATCGGAACGCCCCATACGTATTGAGCAATACATACATCTACGTGGATGAATAAGAATTATCATACACAGAGATACACATATGGGGTATTCCATAACAAGTCGACCTGAGTGTGACCCCCGACCTCGCTGAATTCGTTTGCAATTTTTTATATGATCCTTCCAACTCAAAATAGCATTCAGATTGTTTTTTAGATTTTTAAAACCAAATTTGAGTACGTTATGATTTTTTAATTCATGATGTCCAGGCTTTCGCTTCCACCTCGATTATCGTTTCCTTATGTTGATATTCCAGAATAAAAAATGAAAAAAGGTTTTGAAAAAAGTGAAAAAATTTCCAAAAATAGTTGGTTATCGATAGAAATATTCAAGCCACTTTTCACGGTAGATCAATTTCTGCATCTATTTTTTTTTTACATTTTCTTCATAAAAACCCAAAATCGAGGTGGAAGGGAAATCCTGGATATCATGAATTTTAGGTCAAAGATTTTCATTTTTGACACCGACTTTTTGAGAATTTTTTCAGATTTTTAAATACGGCCCTCAAGGTTTTCGAAAAAAATGTTCAAAAAATCATAAATAAATCTGAAAAAAAATCTGAATGCTATTTTTAGTTGGAAGAATCATAGAAAAAATCGTAAACGAAATCAACGAGGTCGAGGGTCACACTCAGGTTGACTTGGTATGGAATGCCCCATATACATATACATAGGGGCATAGGGATTAAAAACGTCCGGAGAGCATTTCCGCACTAGTTACCGACTAAGGATGCGCTCGCGTAAGCATCGATGAGACTTGGGAATTCAAAAAGAGAAAAATTAAAGATCAGGAAATCCCAAATCAAATTTTATGAAGACTCGAGGGAAACCTACTATTATTATTATTGTTATTATTATTAAAGAATAATAAAAAATATAAATAAAACAATTAATAATAATAATAATAATAATAATAATAATAATAATAATAATAATAATAATAATAATAATAATAATAATAATAATAATAATAATAATAGATCGGTGGAACTCGTCAAATTATTGATTTAACTTGAGAAGAGTGATGCATCCGTTTGTCAAGGATTTGTCTATTTTTTTTGTTCATTATTCTGGTAATCGATAATTCTACCGGTTGAAATCTATTTTCGAGGTCTTGCATAGATATTAAGCCATTTCTGTAGGTTCCCGGATTATCTCTTCGTCCTGGAAAGCAGGACTTAATTAAAACGACCAAACTCTGGTAATAATTCCAATTGCATCTCCAATTTTTGGAGATAGAAACTATTATTCTGTTATGCTGTTATGCTATTATTCTTGGAAATGCAGAGGAAAGTATTGATCGAGAAAAATTTCGCGATCCAAAAATTGTAGTTATGAATTTTAATGTCCACTGAGGGATTAATATAAATTTGAACGATTTTTACCAACCGAAAGTCGAGATTTGAAAGGTCAATTTAACACGTCGAATATGTCGGTAAGCTTTTTATTTCTCACTGCTCTTGATCCTTGAGCTTCTTATTTTTAAGGGGGGTAAGTTAAAAAAATCAGTTTTTAAATATTTCTTTTTATTAAAAATAGATATTTTGCTTATTCCTTCGATCAAATACTAGATTATATCTTATATTAACGAAATCTTTTTTATTTTTTTATTTCGGATGATCCAATCCAGAGAATTTTTTTAAAAGAAAAATTTCAATCAAAGTTAAAAGTTACAAAAATGCATATAAATTTTTACGTTGATAAATTAAAATGCCTTTCCAGCAAAAATTCTTGAAAAATCCCTTTTTTTCGACCTCTCGATTGCGTATAACCTTAAGTAAATTGAAAAATGATGAAACAACATTATATTGCAGATGTTGGACTGATTTTTGAAAGAAATTATTTTTTTACATTGTCCTAAAAGAATCTTATGAAAAATTTTAATTTTTCGTATTTTTTAATTAATTTCTAGAATTTTAAATATTGTTTGAATTATTTAGGATTTTTAAAAATTATAAATATCTACTTAGCAAAAAAAACGCCAACTACTCGAGGCAAGTTTCGCATTAATTAACCAAATCCAAAAATAATTCATTTTTATTTCAATTTTTCAAATTCAATTTTTTTCCAACTCCTGACTGCGTTATAACCCCTTAACTCAAAAATTGTCAAATTTTGCAAGATCGTACTTCCGGTAAGAAGATGGAGAAAAAACGTTCACATTGAAAAATTCATTCGATACCGGAAGTCAGCTTTTATATCGTCTGAAGGAGGGGGAATGAGAGTCGGTTTTGTGTAGAAGAGAAGGAGGTGAAGGAATAGAAGGGCAGATAAGCGTCGAGAATGTTGGAATGAGAGAAAATAGGAGTAGGCGGTTGGAAGAAGAGGAGACGAAAGGATCAATAACAGAATAGACACAGACATGGAGAAGGTCACGTGTGTATGCACGATTGGATTGTTAAAATTGCATGTGAAGAATTTTTAGGAATTTATTTATAGCAATATATATCTATATTTTACCATTTTACCGCTCTATATATATATATCAGGGTGGGTCAAATAAAATGTCTAATTTTTTCCCCCTCGATATAATGAAAAATGTTTTGGCATCTCAAAAAAATCCTCTGCAAGTATTAGCCCTTCATATTTAAATTAAGAGGTCCCTCATCGCAAATTTGTATTTCCCGTTTAAATACATGGGAAATTTTTTTTTTAAACTTTGGAATTTTATTAGACTTTAACCGTTGAGGTTAAGAGAGTTTTTTAGCACATTTTTGTGGAACATTTGATGCTCTACAAAAAAGCTCTCTTGTGTCTAATTGATAAAACCAACCGTTCAAAAAATAATCGGTGATAATTAGCTCTGGATTCTCGTTTTGAACGGTTAGTTTTATCGATTAAACACAAGAGAGCTTTTTTGTAGAGCATCAAATGTTCTACAAAAACGTGATAAAAAAACTCTCCTAACCTCAACGGTTAAAGCCTAATAAAATTCCAAAGTTAAAAAAAAAATGCCTGTTATTTAAATGGGAAATAAAAATTTCCGATGAGGGACCTCTTAATTTAAATATGAAGGGCTAAGACTTGCAGAGGGTTCTTTTGAGATACCAAACAATACATTTTTCATTATATCGAGGAAAAAAAAATTAGTCATTTTATTTGACCCACCCTAATATATATATGTTTATATATTGGGCGGTAAAATCGTGCATGTCGGAAATGGCGCGTTAAACACCCACCGGTAGATGAGGTAACGTAGATTTCTTCGGTTGTTCCGGACGGGACGCCCGAGCCCTCTTCGCAATCCTCCTCGTCGTCACACGACGGACGTACCATATTTTGATTCGTGCCGGACTTGTGCCTCGGCGGTATCGGCGATTTCGTCGGCGCGACGTAAACCGGCGTTATCAGATCGTCTGTAAACCGAAAAAAATTAATCAGCAATTTAGATCTTTTTTTTAATTTTCCGAATATTTTATTTATGAATGATAAGAATTATTAAAATTTTTAAGATTCAAGGCAAAACCGAAGAAAAAAATTAATCGGCGATTTAGAAATTTTTAAAAAATTTCTGATTATTTTATTTATAAATGATAAGAATTATTAAAATTTTCAAGATTCAAGGCAAAATCTCTTAAGATAAATAATTGTGATGAAAATGCATTTGGATTTTGAAAAAAAAAATAATAATTAGTAAATTATAATTTTTTAAAAATTTTCAAATATTGTAAATATTCAATAATATTCCTCTAATTTTTTTAAATTCAAGGCAACTTCTTTCAAGATAATTGGATAATTATAATTGCTGGAAAAATGCATTTGGAATTTCAAAAAAATAATAATCAGCAACTTATACATTTTTTTAGAGTTTCAAGTATTTTAAGAATAAGGAGAATCGTCAAATTTTCGAAAAGTTGAGGCAACTTTTTTCAAGAGAATTGGATAATTATAACTGATCGAAAAATGCATTTGGAATTTGCAAAAAATAATAATCACCAACTTATAATTCATTTTTAGAGTTTCAAGTATTTCAAGAATAATAAAAATTGTCTAATTTTCGAAAATTTAAGGTAATTTCTTTCAAGAGAATTGGATCATTATAATTGATCGAAAAATGCATTTGGAATTTCGAAAAAATAATAATCAGCAACTTTTACTTTTTTTTAGAGTTTCAAGTATTTTAAGTATAATAAAGATCGTCTAATTTTTGAAAATTCAAGGCAATTTCTTTGAAGAGAATGGGATAATTATAATTGATGGAAAAATGAATATGGATTTTGAAAAAAAAAAAATTAACATTTTAAACATTTTTTTCTAAATTTTCCACTATTTCAAGAATAATAAAAATCGTCAAATTTTTGAAGATTCAAGGTAAATCCTCTGAAAAGAATGAAAAAATTAGAATTGAAGAAAAAAGGCATTTGCCATTGAAGAAAAAAATTATCAGTTTAACTTATAAATTTTTTTCTAAATTATCAACCATTTAAAAAAAGATAAAAATCGTCCAATTTTCGAAGCATTAAAGCAATTCCCTTCAGCATGATCAGAAAATTATAATTGACGAAAAAATGCCTTCAAAATTTGGTTAATCCATTGAAATATTAAGATTTGAAAATGAAAAATTAATTTTGTGATGAATTACTTGACGTAAAAAAGTTTAACCGTAGCAAGATAATAAAAATTTCAGGATTAATAATTTAATCCTTCAAAAATTAATTAAAAATTAGTCTCTAAATTATTTTATCAAAACGAAAAAATATTTTTTTCAATTAAACGCATTTCTAATTTAAAGAAATCGCAAATAATCGAAAATTCTTGATTCAAAGGAGGAATAAATATCTCAAAATGTGCACGTGCAATAAAAAATTAGTGATTGAGAAGAATATAGAAATGCAAAATTGAAAGTTGCGAAGGTTCGATGAAAAATGACGTTTTAAAAAACATGTACATCGACTTCCAGCGTTACAAACAATTTTTTAACGCCGTAATTCGTCATTTTCTCTGCCAATGATAAGGATCCAATTACGGAATAGCATGACGCGATATATTCGAGCCTCCATAAATACAGCGTATTAAGAAGCTCGTGAATTTTTAATGCTCGTTATTCGCGATGATTTATGCTTCTCTCTGTCGCGATATAAATATAGAAATATATCATGAAACGTTATACATGCAAAAATAATGACGTTAAATTTGACGGCCGCCATTTTGCTGCCTGATTTAAATGACTGATAAAAATAGTTATTCGCATAAACGATCCCCCATGATTTTTTTTACTAAAGAATATTTCATAAAATGAACCCTGAAGAAAAATAAATCAAAACTAATCAGATCATACGGAGAAATAAAATATATTTAACTATCAATATATCCAATTTTTCCATCGTTTAAACATGAAAAATTAAATTATCTTTGGTTCAAATATATTTTTCGTTTCCATTAATTAAACATATTTCAAAAAATATATCATTTAAAAAAATATATATTTGATTAATAATCGTGGTTATCTCCGGTTTTTTCGATTTTTTATATTTAATAATTTTTTTTAAATTCTGAAATATTTTGATATTTTTTAAAAATAGAGATTTTTCTATGACGAAGAAAAATCGATTAATTCGACAATGAATGCCCCATATAGTGGTTGAAACTCCCACCGTTTTATTCAGCGAGCTTTTCAGTGCAGAGAAAAACCGTTCTCTATCGATCTTTTCTCGTCTTTCCTCTCTCGACCGTGGCAGGAGAGGGCAGCAAGAGAGAAAGAGAGAGAGAGAGAGAGAGAGAGAGAGAGAGAGAGAGAGAGAGAGTTCCTCTCCTATAAATAAAATACCGACCCAGCTTTATTTCTAGCTTTTTTGCGCCCCGATAAATTAATGAACTCGATTAGCAATATTGACATTTACGTCAAAATTTATGCTCTCTTTCATTTAAATTTCCTCGCAATTTTTACTCTCAAAATATGGCAAAATCGATTCGCAGAAAAAAAAATTAAAAAAAACTAATGAAGAAAAAGGGGTCAATATTGACATTTATGTCGAAATTTATGCTCCCCCACATATAGATGCTCTCCTAATTATACTCAGAAAATTTTCACCAAGATCGATTCACAGAATGCGAATAAAAAAAAATAAGGAAAAAAAGGGAGTCAATATTGACATTTATTAAAAAATTTATGCCCCTCCATATTTAATAACTTTCCCCATTACACTCGAAAAATGTCTACCTTGATCAATCTTAGGGAAAAAAGGGAAAAAGAAGAATAATTAACCCTCCGCGGTCGCACTGGGTCTTCTGTGTCCGCATACAATTTTCAACGGGTTAAACTGCTTCAAAAAATCTTTAAAAAATTCTGACTCCTCCTCAATATTTGTAGAATGTGAATCAATGTTTATTAAAGCCCAAAATTTATTGTTTTTTAAGTTGTAAATATTTATCCGAGCGAAGAAATCCCCAAGTGAAATTTGGCTCGGGTCTTCAATGACCCACTGCGACCGCGGAGAGTATCATAATGACATTTATGTCAAAATTTATCCTCCCCCACATATAAACGCTCTCCTAATTATACTCAGAAAATTTTCACCAAGATCGATTCACAGAATGCGAATTTAAAAAAACAAGGAAAAAAAGGAGTCAATATTGACATGTATTAAAAAATGTATGCCCCTCCATATTTAAAAACTTCCCTAATTACACTCGAAAAATGTCTACCTTGATCAATCTTAGGGGAAAAAGGGAAAAAGAAAAATAATTAACCTTCCGCGGTCGCACTGGGTCTTCTGTGTCCGCATACAATTTTCAATGGATTAAACTGCTTCAAAAAATCTAAAAAAATTCCTGACTACTCCTCAATGTTTGTAGAATGCGAATCAATGTTCATTAAAGCCCTAAATTTATTGTTTTTTACGTTGTAAATATTTATCCGAGCGAAGAAATCCCCAAGTGAAATTTGCCTCGGGTCTTTAATGACCCAGTGCGACCGCGGAGGGTATCACAATGACATTTGTCATTTTTGTCTCTTCGTACTTAAATTGCTCTCCAAAAATGTCCATCAAGATTCCTTAAAAAAAAGAAAAGAAAAAAAAATCCTCTCTCCATCGGGAAATACCAAAAGATTGGCGAAGCTCGGGGATGACCATTAATTCAGTTTTTAGTCAGTCGGAGAAGATTCGTAAACGGGCTCGCAGAATACACGAGGAGGTAGATCGACGAACGGGTGAAAAGAGAAAGGGTTGGAAGTTTGAGAGAAAAACGAGAAAACAACATTTGAGAAAAAAAAGGTGAAAAACAATTTATGCAGGGAGAGGGATCCCCGTTGGAGGAAACGGGCGAGAGAGTCGATTCTAAATATGCAAATGAATTGTAGATACAACCGGGCGAGCATGAGACCGTGGAAGGTCGCATGTGTGTATGCCAAACGAGCCCGAGCAAAATGTTTTTTTTTTTATTTTTCCCTTCGTTGTTCGAAGACCTCCGCTGCTGCTGCTGCCCCAGCAAACGAGGCTCGTACATACATATATATGCACTGTATATATATATATATATATATAGGAATACTGTTATGAACTTGTGTGGAACGTTTGAGAACGAGCGTGGTCATGCGTGAAGAGTCAACGACGATAACGAGTCAAAGAGAAGCGAAAAAAAACGAAAAAGTTCCAAACTCGTTATGAACTTCTCGCAAAAAGAGTAGGGGTGTGCATTCGAATCGAATCGAATCGTGATATTTAAGATTCGAATTATTCGAAGTATTCGAACCATTTGAATTGTTCGATTAATTATTTTTGGCTCTTAAAAAAATATTCACCGAGTGTCGGAATTTAAAAAAAAATTCTGACGCTTTTTCTCGTTGGATTACCATTTTTTAACATTTTTCCATTCATATTGCTGTATCTTTGGCAGGATTTGACGTATTTACATTTGTAAAAAACAAAAATCTGCGTCTTTTTATGGTTTTCCAGAAAAAAATTAATTTAGATTTTATTAAGCAAGTTATTTTATTTTTATATTTTATAGTTATTATTATAGTTATGAGTTAATTATTATTTACAGTTATCTTTTATAAAAAGAAAAAAAAAATAGCTGTTACTTCACGGTGTTTAAAAATCTCATAATATAAAAAATACCAATAATTCGTATTTCGTATTCACAATTCGGGGAAATAAAAAAATAAAAAAAATAACGAGTGTCTTTCCTTAAGAAAAAAAATATTTTTGCATATTTTGCCCTGAAATGGACGTTCGACTTGCTCAATAAAATCTAAATTAATAAATTAATAAATTATAACTATAAATAATAATAACTATAATGATAACTAATAACTATAATAATAACTATAATAGTAACTATAAATAATAACTATAAAAAATAAAAATAAAATAACTTGCTCAATTAAATCTGAATTAATTTTTTTCTGGAAGGCCATAAAAAGACGCAGATTTTTGTTTTTTCTAAATGTAAATACGTCAAATCGTGCCAAAGATTTTGAATGGAAAAATGTTAAAAAATGGTAATCAACGAGAAAAAACATCAGAATTTTTTTTTTAATTTCGACACTCGGTGAATATTTTTCAATAAAGCAACTATATTTTTCAAAATTATTTGTGGAACATATTTTTTTTACTGGCGGAAGTGACATGGATCGCCTCATATTTAACTTAATCATAATATTTTTTTAATAGCTCACTACTGAAGTCATGAAAATTTTAATAAAACATCACTTTTAAAAGAAAATTTAATTACCAACCTTTTAATGAGGTGTAAAATTTAAAATATTTTTTTAGATATTATGAAAATACATCGTTAGAAAAATTAACAAATAAATTCAATACGCTGATTATTAGTCAAGTGTAATTGAGTTTTTAAATAGTTATACTCTTTTTATTTATCTGAAATATATTTCCCGCAAATTTTGAAAAAATTTTAACGGCGATAAAAAAAAGTCGAATTGTTATCTTTAGTTTCTCTTTCTCATTTTTAACAATTATTGAATGCTAAATAAGAAATGATTTTTATTGTTATGATCGATGACGTTTTTTCCTCCTCGTTCTGAAATCGGGCTTTATTTTCAGCTACTGACATTCATTTATTCAATAATTTCGACAATGCAAATATTTATTTAGGTTTTCATCATTAACAGCCCTTGAAATAGCCTCTTATTTTTTACTAGTATTTAAGGGTGTGCGAATATTCGAATTTACGAATTATTCGATTCGTCTCGAATAATTCGTAAATTTGAATATTCGCACAAAAAAGAGTCGAAAGTCGATAACTCTTTTTTTATCAGCACTGATAATAATTGCAGAGAGAAAAATCATCTGTTTGTCAGTTGAAATTAATTAATTTCATTTATTAATTTAGTTATCTGCAACGTGTCTTGTTTTTCATCGATAGTTTTTTTATGAAAATGATTTTGAAGTTGAATTTTTGTGAATATTGAGGAATCAATATATTTCCCTTTATTGCTAATTTATATTTCATCATAATTCGCACAATATTTACAATTACTTTTTTTTTTTTAATCAAATTGTGACTAAGGGAATATTTTAAAAATTGAAAAATTTCTTTGGTTGGTTAGAAAAAAAAAATTGTGGTAAGAGCCGCCAAAGGCGACCGTGCCTTACCAGTATATATGTGTCCATCCTTGTCTAGGGGAGTGCTAAACGTCTCTCCTTTCATACTACACGATAAACCGAACGGTTCCGCGCTCTTATATATGAATTGTGGGGAGCCCTACCGCTTGTGAGAAACTAGTTTATCGTGAATAACTCGAGACACGATGATCGCAGAAAAAAATGTTACAGGAACAAAAGTTCGACAAGAACGAGGTTCAATTTTTTCCAAAAGTTTCAAATCCCTAAATTCAACGGTTTTCTTTAAAATCCAAAAAAACGTTTTTTAAGCTTTGGTGATCGATAAAGGCGATTTCTAGGCTGTGTTACCGACTCCTCGAGTCTCATGCTCGGTGAATGGAAGAATTTTGATGCGATAAGAGCGAAAATTCGTAAACACGTCGTTTTACTTACGGAGCCCTCGATTTCATCGCTTTTTTCAATCGTTTTTTTTACTTACACCTACCTGATCGAGGGTCGTAAACGGGTTTGCATTCTTCGTCCTCGTCGTCACCGGCGCAGCCACTTCCGGCTCCGGAGAATATAAGGTCGTCCATGACTCCGGGCAATCCCGAGGCTGGAGTCTTTTGAGTGAGATGCGAAAAAAAAATTATCACGGATCTATAGATCCCTGTAGATCTCGAGATTTAGTATCTTATCAAGGTAAAAATGTTCTCCCGGATGGTTTTTACCTGCTGCATTCGCTGCAGTGGCGCAGCTCTGTCGAGCAAACTGCCAGGTGGCAAAGGCTGAACATCCCCTCTGATGGTAATAACGACACGATCAGCCTCCCTCGCCGATGCGAGCTCCAATATTCTCGCTCCGTTCACAACCAAACCCGAGATAACGCCCAAAAATGGTCTCTCGACTCTTCCGATGCTACGATTCCATCTTCCACCGACTTGAATCGTCGATTGGCTGTTGAAAACCGTCAGCTGATGACCTGCGGAACAAAAAAAATCGTTAACAACTCCCTCAAGGCTCAATTTTTTTTTAAGATAGGACTGAAAATGTTTTTTTTTGTTTGGCAAAAAAATAATCTGAAAGCAAAAATCATGACTGAATCATTGATAAAGACTTTTGGTCCAGTGTCACATTTCAAGGTCACCTTGATTAGCGTTCTACATCAGAAGGGTGCAAAGGCAATTTATCGTTTTCAAACTATATTTCAATGGGGAATGGGAAAAATGTTTTTTCAAAATGAAAATTCATAAAAATTTTGATTTTTTGGGGAAACTATATTTCAAGGCGGAATGGGAACAATGTTTTTTCAAAATGAAAATTCATAAAAATTTTGATTTTTTGGCGAAACTATTGGTAGATTCGTGTTCAGGGGAAATAAAATACTTCGATATAAGATACCAAAAAAATAAATTAAATTTTTTTTTAAATTGCATTTTAGCCAAAATCGAATCTGTTCACTAAAATGACTGCAACTTATTTTCTAGATTATATTTCGATTTCAACATGAGCTTATTCTCTTTTTCACCATTGGAGCTTCAAAATGCCGTTTGGTTCATGCGATTACGATCATTTTTCAATTTTTGGCAGATTTTTAAAGTTGGACCATCGATTTTTGCAAAATTTTGAGGGCTTACCCCTTTCCATTTTTTTCGGCGGTTTTGAAACTGCTCTCATTTTTGCAAAAATTTAGTTATCGGGATGAACCAAATTCCATTCTCTAAGTTTCATGACAGCCTTTAAGTACGAAAAAGAAATTTTGGAATCGGTCAAGCGAAAGTAAAGTTATGACCACTTGAAATTTGGCTATTTTGAGATTTTCTAAAAATCGCCCAAAAATAAGAAAAAAATTGATTTTTTATTTTTATCGTTTTCAAACGTTATTTCGATTGGAAATTCGCCGCTGATTGTAAATCACGGAGTTTTTGCCGAAAAAAATTTATTCATGAGAAAAAGCAAAGAAAAATTCTTATTATTTTTTAAATGAATTTTTTAAATAAATTTTGCTATTAAATCGATAATCCCCTAATAAACTGTGCAAAATTTTGCTCCACATTTCAAGGTCACATTGAAGTTCATTACTTTTTTTCATTACATTGACAACTGTCAATTATGTCAATTTCCAAGATGCGAGGAATTTTTTTTTATTTCCAAAGATCGATAACCCTCGCGAGTCTCGATTGCTTTGTCCGGTCAGTGTTTACGTTTGATCGGACATCAGGAAAGCAGCAGCGAGAGCAACGCGAGCGGTGGATCAGGTCCGCGAGAGGCTTGACCACTAGCCGGAGCCTCATTCGTATCACGCGAGGAACATCGAACTCCCCTTCCCTCGCCTTAAAGACATAAAAAAACAAATCCCCTCACACGAGACCACTTTCTTCGAACCCTTTGGATCTCTCTTTGTCGATCCCTTTTTTCATGTGTCTCGTGAAAGGTCTGGCTACTTTCACGTAGGGTCTAAATTTGGTTAGTTTACGTAACAGGCGATCATGCGAGGGACGAAGGGCTGCTGTAAAGCCCTTTGAGATACTCGCGGATCTCGAACAACCGATTTCAAACACACTTTTTTAAAGGTCAATCATAGAGAAACAAAATGGAAGAAAAAAAAAACAATTTTATATAGAAATCCTAAATCTTCAGTCCTAAATACGAAACTATGCTAAATTCCAAAAAAATCGGTGGGGGGATCAAAATTTTGAGAAATTTTGAACAGACGATTTCAAACACACTTTTTTTTAGTTCTATCAAACAGAAACAAAATGGAAGAAGAAGAAGAAAAAATTTATAGAGAAATCCTAAATCTTCAGTCCTAAATTCCAAAGTATACTAAATTCCAAAAAAATCGGTGAAGGGATCATAATTTTGAGAAATTTTGAACAACCGATTTCGAACACACTTCTTTTTTTTAAAGATCTTTCATACAAAAACAAAATGGAAGAAGAACAGAAAAACGATTTTATACGGAAATCCCAAATCTGTAGTCTTAAATACCAAAGTATACTAAATTCCAAAAAAATCGGTGGAGGGATCAAAATTTTGAGAAATTTTCAAAACTAAAAAATTTTGCCCATCCGAAATTTGAATATAATTTTTTTGCTCCTAGAAAAGTCCGAGGAAAAAATCATAATTTGCCATTTGTACTCTTTTCCCTAAAATTTGCCCTTTGCCAAAATCCCTTTTTCCGCTCTCACAGCAGCCAGATGTCTCGTATAAAAAAAAAAATTAAAAAAACAACGTTTGGCCTCAGGGCGTAAATTTGCCACGGGGATATGTAAATCGAGCGAAGACTCTCGACCAGGTCAGCATGAGGACGACGGAGGTATTCTGGAAGGGAGGGTCGAGGGGACTGGGCTGGTTTTGAGAGTCGATGGACTTGTTGAGATCGGCGATCGAAAAAAATCGATGATACAGTTATTTTTTCGACTAGGCGAGTAGAAAGAGTGAGGGGAAGCATGGTCGAGGCTCGAGCCGGATATCGCGTGCCGTCAACATCCGGTTGCCCGTACATTCGTCACCGCACTCACACAAAGATAACTTAACTTCATACACCATAAACCATAAAGTATGTGAACCGTCAAACTCGAGAAAATGTCCACGTGTACACGCCTCGACGTCGTTAAACGTAATAGGAGAGCAAAAATAACGCGTAAACAACGCTACTCCGCATAATTAGACTTTTCCTAACCCTCGTCTAACCCTCTGAACCAAAAACAATTTTTTTAAATTCACCCCAAATCCGGATTCACAGAGACAATTTTTTTTCTCGTTTAGAAGTCCTTCAAGACGTGGAAAAAAATTGTAGACCTTGTCTTCGAATGCCAGGCGATCAGGAGAAATTAGAAAGTGTCGAATGCCCGAAAAGATTTTTCGGGAGAGCAAAACGAGGCGGAGTTAATATAAGAGGACAGGCCGCAGGTTTCCTGAAAAAGGGAGCCTCTGAAGGAAGCTCCTTCCACCTTGAGAGTTGGGAGACAAGGTTTGGCAAAATTTCCTGGAAATAAGGGAAATGCAACATTGGGCTCCGGTTGGTCTTCGACTGCCCTGACCCATTGTTTATTTCAATCGGCAACCTTGGAGAAAAAAGTGAAAGACGTTCTGAGGATTACAAACGGCTCTTGAATCGTTCCATTTCATCTGGCACTTGTCGTCCAAGCATAGTCATTCTATCAGTGTAGCAGAAAAATGCAGTTGGTGGATTGAAGGAACGAAGAAACCAGACATTTTTTCTGCCCCCTCGAGCTTCTCCGAATAAGCAAAGAGAGTAGTATCAGGAGCGAAAAGACCATTTCTGTTTTTTCGTCCAAAATCCCAGGAAGTTTGGTTTGAGGAATCGAGGTTCTTATCTTGAATTGGCGCGTGTCTTGAGACGATCGGACTCGATATAAAAACGCTTCGATGGGGTTTTCTTGGTGGAGGGAGGTAGTTTTTTTTTACTGAATGATCCGACGAGTGTCATTGACGCTACATTCCAATCTGAAGAAGTCCAATAAACTGTATCACCTTACTAGGAGAACATGAAAAGCGAACGGGTGTGGTCGACGAGCGTTCATGGTCACGGCCATCTTTGACCCGATTACCAGAACTCCCTCCCCTCACTCTCTTGACTCTTTTCACCCTCCCCTCCGCCGTTTAAATCGACGCCACGAAATTCGTGGCAGGTGGGCAGGTTACGTCACAGAATGAACCTTCAGCGCCATTTCTAGGAAATTTTTCGGCAGGTGCAAAATAGCGTGGATTGGAAATCTATGGAGTGGAACAAATTCTTTAGAATTTTTTTTTTCTACCTCGAGCGTCGGGGTTTCACTTTTTAGGGATTTTTAACATTAAACATTATTTTTCGATTTTTTTTTCTTTATTTTTTACTGTAAGTGAAATTGACAAGTAAGATTGAATAAAAATAGATCCTTGTGAGAAATATCAGAAGATTTTGAAAAAAGACCGCTGATTTGAATAAAGGGGTTGAGAAAAAATGAAATGGGCCCAAATATAGTTTTTAGTCAAGAGAATTTGGATTGCTGAATTTTAATAATTTTTTTTATTATTCGCAAAATTTGACCTATTTAATAAATTCTCCTGGGTTGACTATAACTGATTTTTTGTGTGAAAAAAATCAATTTAAATATATTTTTGTACACTAATTATTTTATAAAAGAGACCCTAAACTGTCAAAAAATAAGGGATTTACTTTTTCTTCACCTCGTTTAAAATAATAAAGAATGCATTTTTTTCTTTTTTTGTTTTCCTAAGTTCTGTTGCAGTTTTGTTGATAACAAAAACAATATTTTATTATCAACAATTTTATTCCACGATTCTTCAATTTTCCTGCTAAAAGAATTAATATTTTTCTTCTCCGCAATTTCACCTTCAATTTTCTTTACCTGAGTTTAGTTCAAATTCTGTTGATAAAAAACAATAATTTATTATAAATAACTTTATTCCACATTTTTTCAATTTTCCTGCTAAAAGAATTAACATTTTTCTTCTCCACAATTTCACCTCCGAATTTGATTATCTGAGCTTAATTCAAATTTTATTGATAATTAACAATATTTTATTATCAACAATTTCATTCCACGACTTTTCAATTTTTTTGCTAAAAAAAATAACATTTTTCTTTTCCACAATTTCACCTTCAAATTTGTTTACCTGAACTCAATTCAAATTCTGTTTATAAAAAATAATATTTTATTATCAACAATTTCAGTTCACAATTTTTCAATTTTCCCGCTAAAAAAATTAACATTTTTACTTTCTACATTTTCATCTCCAATTTTGTTTACCTGAAATCAATTAAAATTCTGTTTATGAAAAACAATAATTTATTATTATCACTTTTATTTCATAACTTTTCAATTTTTCCGGTCAAAAAATTAACATTTTTCTTTTCCATAATTTCACCTCCAAATTTTGTTTACCTGAACTCAATTCAAATTCCGTTGATAAAAACAATATTTTATTATCAACAATTTCATTCCACTTTTCAATTTTTCCGGTCAAAAAATTAACATTTTTCTTTTCCATAATTTCACCTCCAAATTTTGTTTACCTGAACTCAATTCAAATTCCGTTGATAAAAACAATATTTTATTATCAACAATTTCATTCCACGATTTTTCAATTTTTCTGCGAAAAGAATTAACATTGTTCTTCTCCACAATTTCACCTCTAATTTTGTTTATCTGAACTCACTTCAAATTCTGTTGATAAAAAACAATATTTTATTATCAACAATTTCATTCCACGATTTTTCAATTTTTCTGCGAAAAGAATTAACACTGTTCTTCTCCACGATTTCACCTCTAATTTTATTTACCTGAACTCAATTCAAATTCTGTTGATAAAAAACAATATTTTATTATCAACAATTTCATTCACGATTTTTCAATTTTTCTGCTAAAAGAATTAACATTTTTCCTTCCCTCTAATTTAACCTCAACTGTGAACAAATTGATAATTTATCGTTCATTATCGATGTACCGTTTTTTGGTATTCTATTTGAAAAAAAAAATCTATGCATGGGACACTCGGAGTCCCGGAGCAATTAGCTCTTGTACGACATAATCTAAATTAATAAGTAAAATGCCAGGAAAACATCGCCGAGAAGGCGGTGGTTGGTCGTGCGAGAAAGAGGAGAACGCCCGAAAGTGGGTTAAGGTGCTTCGGGTCGGTTTGACGCGACGTCAGACGCCGTTTCTCGGTCCGACGCGGTTCCCATTCGGTTAAAAAGTAACGGGATACGAGGAGGAACGTGGAGCCACGAATGGGCGAACGCGTGCGGACTCTCTCGGCTTCGCGACGCCAAAAAGTATCCGAAGAGCAGAATTCGCCTCTTACCTCCTCGACGATTACGTATATGAAAAGAAGAAAGTCATCAGGAATCGGAGAATTGATAAAGTAATTGATAAAGCCAAATAATTGCTAAAGTAATTGATAAAGCCAAATAATTGATAAAGTAATTGCTACAGCCAAATAATTGATAAAGCCAAACGCCTTAATTAGCGCAATTTCAAAGTGATGAAGGGAAAACTTTGTACATGCGTACAAAAGTTCAAAAGGATGCCGGACATTAAATTTGAAAAGAATTTATAACGGCGTTCAAAATCTAAAATTTTTTGAAAATTGGAAGATTCTTTAAAAACATTATAGAAATTTGACAGGCACAAAATAAATACTTCCGGACTTCTCAATTTTTGTAATTTTGCAACGATAAAAGGAAAACAGGACTTTCACAATAGTTTAAAAGGATGCATGAAATTTGAAAAGAATTTAATACGGCGTTGAAAATCTAAAAATTTTGAAAAATTGGAAAAATCTATTTAAAAAATTATAGAAAATTGACAGGTGCACAATGAATACGTCCAGACTTTTTAATTTTTGTAATTTTGAAGTGATAAAGAGAAAACAGGACTTTCACAATAGTTTAAAGGGATGCTTGAAATTTGAAAAATCTAAAAATTTTAGAAAGTTGGAAGAAATCATAGATTTCATTTTTTTTTTAACTTTGGAATTTTATTAGACTTTAACCGTTGAGGTTAGAAGAGTTTTTTTAGCACATTTTTGTAGAACATTTGATGCTCTACAAAAAAGCTCTCTTGTGTCTAATCGATAAAAACAACCGTTCAAAAAATAATCGGTGATAATCAGCTCTGGATTCTACTTACCTCGTTTTGAACGGTTAGTTTTATCGATTAAACACCAGAGAGCTTTTTTGTAGAGCATCAAATGTTCTACAAAAATGTGCTGAAAAAACTCTCCTATAACCTCAACGGTTAAAGTCTAATAAAATTCCAAAGTTAAAAAAAAATTTCCTATGTTACTTAAATGGGAAATAAAAATGTGCGATGAGGGACCTCTTAATTTAAATATGAAGGGCTAATACTTGCAGAGGGTTTTTTGAAGATGCCAAACAATACATATTTCATTATATCGAGGGAAAAAAAAATTAGTCATTCTATTTGACCCACCCTAATATAGATATATACACACAGCAAGAATACATAACCGCGCGGTTAGCCAAGAGGAGAAGGCGGGGGGGGGGTGGAAGGGGCAGCGGTGGGAGGGGATTTTCTAGTCGCGTGTTTAGGAAGACCGCTTGGTCACGCATGTTCTCCTAATACCTCTAAACACTCTTTCATCGACAAAATGATTGATTGACTTGGCATACGCCAACAAATCCGATATTCTGGTTCACGAGAAATTTTTGTAACATATTTCCCCCTGATTCAGCATTTTTTTTGTTCCCCCCTCCCCAGTGTAAATTTTTAATCATAATACTGTGTGAGAAGTCGCGTGTGCGAGAGAGAGGATGAGTGACTCAACTTTTTGACGTCATTTACATACACATATATAGATATATACTTTGAAATATAAAAAAAAAATTATAATTATTTCGTAGCATTTTTAGGAGATGGAAATACGAATTTGTTATTTGCAAAGCTAAAATTTTTTCTAGATTGAGCTTGGAAATGTCAAAAAGCATTTTGGGAAGATTTATAATTTTAATTATAATTTTTTAATAATTATAATTATCTGTTATAATTTATTATATAAATCAATATTGATTTATAATTATAATTTTTTAATTTTTGGCGCCGTTGGAGAATTTTGAAAATGGTCAAAAATCGATTATAAACCTGAGAATCATACGGGCGTAAATGTAAAATTTAGGTGAGAATTTTTATCTTGTCAACTTTGAGATCAAAACAAGCAAATGAACGTGAGTGTATTTACTTGGGGTTGCAAATAGCTAGCGTCAGAAAATTGTGAACGTCGTTATTTGGTACGTTAACTCGGTTGAAATTCTGCTGGGAAATAAACTTGCACTTGTTTACCGTGGGAATTCCGGTTGGGCGCTATCATCGTGCGACGATACTGGCAAAACATATATAGGTATATGGATTAGGGTGGGTCAAATAAAATGACTAATTTTTTTTTCCTCGATATAATGAAAAATGTATTGTTTGGCATCTCAAAAAAACCCTCTGCAAGTATTAGCCCTCCATATTTAAATTGAGAGGTCCCTCATCGCAAATTTTTATTTCCCATTTTAATAACATAGGAAATTTTTTTTCTAATTTGGAATTTTATTCGACTTTAACCGTCGAGGTTAGGAGAGTTTTATTAGCACATTTTTGTAGAACATTTGATGCTCTACAAAAAAGCTCTCTCGTGTCTAATCGATAAAACTAACCGTTCCAAAAATAATTGGTGATAATTAGCTCTGGATTCTACTTACCTCGTTTTGAACGGTTAGTTTTATAGTACTCTCCTAACCTCAACGGTTAAAGTCTAATAAAATTCCAGAGTAAAAAAAAAAATTTCCTATGTTATTTAAATGGTAAATAAAAATTTGCGATGAGGGACCTCTTAATTTAAATATGAAGGGCTAAAACTTGCAGAGGGTTTTTTCGAGATGCCAAACAATAAATTTTTCATTATATCAAGGAAAAAAAAATTAGTCATTTTATTTGACCCACCCTAATATGGATATGTGTTAAATATATACATATATACGCACCATACGGTCGTGCTCTGGGTATGGGAAACGTTGATGCTTCCCACAGACCCACATTGTTTACGTTTATTTAAAAAAAAACTCTTCCTGAAGAATTTCGCGAAAAAGAAATTACCAAAAGTTATCCTGAATAACCAAAATCTGCGGATATTTTGATTCATAATTCAAATAATGACAGTAATATTGATATTCCACAATAATATTTTTTTTAATTTTTAGAAAATCATTTTGCAACGATTTTACTACAAATTATGTTTATTTTAGATTAAAATTATATCGAAATATCAATTTCGTAATGATATTCGTAAGATATTATATCGATATTCAACAATAATATTTTTTTAAAAATTTATAAAATTATTGTACAACGATTTTACTGCAAATTATGTTTAACTTAGATTGAAATTATATCGAAATATCAATGTGGTATAATGAAAATCAAAGGATTTTTAGGTATTATTAAAAATAATGGCAGTAATATTGATATTCAACAATAATATTTTAGAAAATTTTTAGAAAATTATTCTACAACGATTTTAGTGCAAGTAATGTTTATTTTACAATTGATGAAGAAATTTAAAAAAAATATATATCGAAAAACCGAAATGAATCAATAAATACGTAATTAACAATATTTATAATAAATTTTTTTTTCAAAATTACTTCGTATTAATTATACTCAAAATTGCGTAGAATATATGAACATTAGGGTGAAACGAAAAAATTAAAAACTGTTAGCTACCTTCAGAAATCAAAGATATCGTTGAAATATAGGTCATCTCTGTGCAACGGTTCGATTTCTTGAATTTTTTTAGAGGGCGCGCGGGACGTTCAAAAACTCCATTTAACTCCAAATAAATATTTATTTTAGAAATTTTCATATTTAAAAAGATTTATTTTTTAGCAATTTTCGCATTGTAAGCAATGCCGATGCTTAGTATTACAGGAAAAAAGATGGAAGAAATACAAAAACATTATAAAAGACAAAAATCAATATTCAATGACATAATAAATTGAAAAATGTGAAAATATTGATTTTCAGAGATTTTTTTTCGAATATATAAACCATTTGTCAATGTTCAGTAAATATGGGTTTGGAAGAGTACATATCCGGGGGCACCTTTCATAAAAAATTCAGAATTTTTTGAACGATCTGTTTCCGTTTATCAGTGATATAATAAATTCAACGCTAAAAATGGTGTTTTTGAACGCCCTCTAAAAAAATTCAAAAAATCGAACCGTTGCACGGAGACCTTTGTCTCAACGATATCTTTGATTTTTGAGGGTAGCCAACAGTTTTTAATTTTTTCGATTCACCCTAATGAACATATAACAATCAACATGAATTTCGTAAAATTCAATTCAAAGTTCCACGAATTTGCGCCAAGAATCACTTATGGCAGTCTATATCTATACAATATCTCGTTTGCCTGGCAGGAGTCGAGGGAGCAGGAGCAGCCTCGCTTTCCTACTATAGTCAACATGAATATATCTGTATACACGTATAGGAAGCGACGATTCGCCTCCTCCACCTTCGCCTCCTGCTCCACCGTGTGCTACACTCGCCTAGAGCCTCCTGCTACGACCCCATACTCGCCTGATTCTTCTAAACACTTGGCTCGCGTTAGTCCGGGCCCTAACCTCCCCAATGATCGACCATTGAACGATCCCAAGAGATCCTAGACACGGTCCACATCCTCCGGCCTGTTTTTTTCTTGTCCTCTTCTCCATTCCCCACTATACTCCCTCGTCTCGCGGGTAAGCATTCCCCAGGCGCCGCGGAGCTTCCAAATCCTCCCACTAGAGGCGCCCCGCGAGAAGAACGCTTCCCACGTTGAATTGGCGACAAAACTGGACTCTGAATTCTTAAAATTCTGGTAAATTAACATTTCTCCTTCGAGCAATTTGCCGAAATTCTTAACTTTCCCAGGGTCCTCTCCGACGAGTCTTTCTCACGATAAACACGACGAGATTTCGTCCGACGATGATCGACGACGCCGTCGCCGTTTCTTCCTCTTCTTTTTTCTTCAATTTTTGTCCTCTCTTGGGGCTTTTGTAACGCTTTCCGCCGCAGACGAGGGTCACAATTCCTCGTTGGAAGCGTGAGAAATATGTCGAGCTCGGTTATGAATTTCGTGCTGAGTATTATCAGGCACGCATCAACGAGAAAGCGATCTCTCCGTCCGGATGCTGAGGAGTCGTTTTATCTTTCCAAAATTTTTGGCAGCAATTTTGTTCGGCGAGACGATCTCATTTTCGAAGATCAACAACATTTTTGCATTATTGAAATTGGGATAAGAAATTATGAGTAATATTATTCTGTCCCTGATTCCTCCTATGGCGGCCATTTTATTTAAAGATATTTATTTAAAGTTGGTTTTCATTGGAAAACAAAAATTAATAAGTTCATAAGGGGAGTTTAGATACCGCTATTGTCAAATCTTAATTTTCATCCAAACTTTTTCGGACATCGCTCAAAGGAAACCAGATTTCGTCCTTTTCGAAATTCTCCATCAGATTGTTAAAAATTTTGATTTTTCTTGATCGATTCCCCAGAAGTTTTAAATCGAAATTTTAAGAATATCACGTCGTTATTAAACCTCAAGACAAACCTCTAAGTAATCGAACGAGAGAAGTGATTTATTTATGTAAAATAAATTATTATTTCACTTTAAATAAACAAATTAAATTTATTAAATTAAATTTATTTTTAATAAATTAAAAAATCATTGATTATTTAAAATTAATAATCAAATAATTATTTGAATAAATAAATAAAAGTGTTGGAATCAAATAATTATTTTTTCTGGCTATGCGATTGTTATCGTTCGCCACGAAAGGCAATCTTCGTAAAAAAAATTATCCGTTGATACGAGGGGCCAATCTTTTTCCTCGAGGAAGAGGAAGAAGGGAGGGGGTGAATCGTGAGGAGAGAATCTTCGATATGGCAAATGTCGTAAAACCGCCTCGAGCCGTATGGTCTCCTAGTAGAACTGGGAATCGTTTTCCCCTGAAGCTGCGAATATTCTCACGATCGTTGAAGGTTCTGTGGGAGAGTAGGGATCGTATGTACGAGCGATGGGACGAAAACGTGGGCTCACACGAGAAACTTGCACGCTTCGCAAAATTCATGCATACACGTGCATATATTTACATCAACGTGTATATATATATGCGGAATAAGACTCGAATATCCCGTGGGAAATTTTGGAATTACGTTGAAAACAAAGATATACGATCTGGACATACATATGAGACATTTTTTGCCATTTAATACCATTTTTATACGAATTGTTCCATTGTTCTACTTTTGCTCAAAGCTATTTTTTATTTTTAACATGAATTTCATATTTTTTATTTTTAATCTATATTTATATTGATCTTGATTTTATTTTTAATTTATATTTACATTGATATAAATATACTCGAGACATTTTTGTCCATTTGATGCAATTTTGATATCAATTCTTCCATTATCCTATTTTTGCTCAAAGCAATTTTCAATTTTTTAATCTTTAATCTATATTTACATTGACCTTGAATTTATGTTTAATTTATATTTATATTGATATAAATATATTTGAAACATTTTCTTCCATTTGATGCAATTTTTTCATCAATTTTTCCATTATTCTACTTTTGCTCGGAGCAATTTTTAATTTTTTACACGGATTTCCATTTTTTATTTTTAATCAATATTTCCATTGATCTTGATTTTTTTTTAAATTTATATTTATATTGATATAAATATATTTGAAACATTTTTGTCCATTTGATGCAATTTTTCCATTATTCTACTTTTGCTCAGAGCAATATTTATTTTTTTACACGAATTTATATTTTTTATTTTTAATCGATATTTATATTGATCTTGACTTTATTTTTAATTGATATTTACATTAATTGATATAAATATAATTGAAACATTTTCTCCCATTTGAGGCAATTTTTATATCAATTTTTCGATTATTCTATTTTTGCTCGATGCAATTTTTAATTTTTTATACTAATTTTTTTAAATTTATTTTTAATCGATTATTATGATTTTTTCGAGCAATTTCAATAAAATTGAACATTTTTTGGGCACTCCGCACGCACTTCTCTTCTTGTAGAATTAACTCTTTACCATCTCTGGCCGCCTACTACTGAACCAGATCAATTTTTGCCCCCAGGGACGAACTATCCCACGGTCTCACTTGTGACTTCCCTCTTTTTGAGACGAGAGAGACAGAGAGACCGAGAAAGTGATATTATTGCTCTGTGGGAAAAATTAACGAGTCCCGGGGATTCCCAAGAATTATCTCGGGAATGAGCCGAACGATTGTTTCGTGAGAAAATTACGTGGGAACACGTTTCGAGGGTGAAAAAAAATCATTCTAAATAATCAAAACTCGACAATAAGAGATATGGGGAAAAATAATATTTTACAAATAAAAAATTATTTATATTTCATAGAAAAAATTAATTGAAAATGAATTTGAATTAACTAAAATAAAAATGAAGAATTTGGAGAAATAGTCGCTAAAATAGGGGCATTTGTTAATTATTCGCAATTGTTAATAATAAATTGCTCGATTAATAAATTCCTATCTTAACATTAATAATGTAATAGATAATTCAGTTTTTACCATTTATTAAATGAATAACTAAATTAAATAAATAGTAGGTAAAAAAATTGAATAAATGCAACAATTAATATTATACAAGGAATTTAAGAAAAATTACGTGGGAAAAAATCGATAGGGGAGGGTAAAATTATCCCATCATTTCTGTCCGATGAATGTCAGTTATGTGGGAAAAAATAGAGGGGAAAGAAGGTTGAGGTAGATCAGGGTTTAAAAAAAGGGCCAGACGGGACGAACGTTAGAGAGGTCAGGCAGGTCGTTGATGATCTTTCGACTTGTCGGGGTTAAACGACGAGGGCAAGAAAGAACGATGAGAAAAAACAAGCATTTGTAGGCAAGACGAAGGTCGAACGAAGGTGAGCGATAAGACGAAACTTCGAGCCGAGAATCGTTAAAGAGTCGTACACAATATATGGGGTAATCCGAGTCAACTGAGCTGATTCTCTCACCCCACCTTTTTAAATTCTCTTAACAATTTTTTTTACCATTATGATGAGGCTAAAAAGAATTCTCGATTTTTTCCAATCGAAACCAAAGGTTTTTTAGAAAAATTTTTTTTACCCAGAATAAAGGCTGGAATTAAAAAATATTAATAAATAATCATTTAAAAATATTATTAATATTTTGAGTTATTATAATATTAGTAATATTTATGTTATATAATTTTAATAATTAGAACTTTTTGTATCTCAAGGAAAAACGCAGGGGAGAAAAAATTAAAACAAATTTTCAAAAATGGTTGAAAAAAATCTTTAAAACATTAAATGTTCTCTTTAGCCTTGGTGCTATTGTAGAAAAAATTAGTAACAAAATTCGGGAGGGTGATGGTCAAAAATTGTTTGAGTCGGCTTGGAATAGCCCATGTATTAATGTGTGTTTGTCGATAGTGCGAGAATATAAACTCGCCGGAATCGGGCACTCGGTCTTCCCAGCCAATCAAGCCGTTCCCACGGGATCGCAACCGTGGGATTCTCTCGCCGAGAACTCGAGAAATCGAAATCCCGAATGATCAGGATTTTATGCACCTCCAGGAAGTCTCTTCGACCACAAGAATCCATCCGATTTCATTATTTTAAAAAATTTGACTTTTTATCCTTCATTAAATGATTTTAGCACCCATCAAACCTATTTAGCACCCTATTAAACCTATTCGGGCTTAAAAAGTTGGATTTCAGAATTTTAGATTTTTTTTTTTTCAAAAATTATCATTTGGACAAAAATAATAATTTTTTTCAAAATTATTAACAAGAAATCTCATCCTCCAAATTGAAAAAATGTTTCCCATTTTTTTCCATTTTTTGAAAAAATGTCTAGAACTGCAAAAAAAAATTCCCCTCACACCGTTGAATCTCAGGAGCGTGGAGAAATAAAATTAATCGAGAGAATTTCATTATGCAGAATTATTTTTGTAATATAAGAGAGCGAGCGGCGGTTCGTTTGAGCCAAAGTAGGAATTTTTTTTTTCCCACGTCCAACCGACGTGACGACCGTTGGCTGCTTTTGGTTGTGTATCGGTGACGAACGAGAGAAAAAGGGATGGCGGATTGTCGTTACAGAGGGAGAGAGGGAGAGACAGAGAGAGAGAAAAAAAAAGATCGGACGAAGGCGCGTGAGAACGTGGCGAGGGCGCGTGGGAAAACGGCGAAGGCGCATGGCGCTTCTGTTACCAGGAGCCCACAACGTCCAAGGAGCTTCTCGAGATTTTCGATATCCTCAGATTCTGGCTCCCTGTCGTCCCAAACATCCCCCTCTCGCTTATTTTCTTCAATTCGAAGAAAAAACCAAATTAACGATCTTTTTGAATCCACCTTTTCAGCTTTATTTCAAATCCAATTACTTTCCAACCTACGATAGTATTTTTCGATCCATTTGTCTTAAAAAAAACAAGTAGGTCAAATTGAGGAAAAAAAATGAATTTTTTTTTCTCATTCTCGAATTTTTCATTTTTTTAGATCTTCAATCGCTTTCGATATTTCTAAATTGGTAATGCAAAATTAAAAGGGGATGAAATTCCTGATGGTAATTTTTTTCAAAAATCAATGATGTTGAAAATATAAGCAAAATCGAAATTTTAGACATTTTTAAATGGAAATTGATATTTTAATGTTCCAAATTGAATTTCCCAGTTCTGGACGCCATTTTTTTCAGGCCCTAATTCAGAGTACTCCATAGTAAACAAATCTTTCATAATTAAAAATGACTAGAGACATTATTTTGATGATTTACCTGATCAATTATCAATCCTATTTTCCGCGAAATCATCGCTGATAAATAGAGAAATAGAATCCAAATTTTCCACCAGTTTGGTAAATTTGAAAAAAAAAATAATGGATATAAAACTCGTTGAATGCATTCCCATACGAATACCCGAGGATCTTGATGCATCGGAGAGAGTGAATTTCATTGGTAAACGCCATTCTCAAGACGAGGGAGGGGAGGGATATGCATTTTTCAACCGCGTCTCTCGCTGCGTCTCTCCTTCGCCCCCTCCCCCCTCCCCGTCTCGCGGGATTGCAACTCCTCTCTTTTGCTGGACCACTATATAGCTCCATTCGCTTTTACGACCCTTGGACTCGTCGGGACTCACGAAGGACCGTTTCTAAGGCCGAAGGTCCAAGGGCCTACCTGGCGACTCTTGTTTCTCTCTTTGGCCAAGGTTTTTTCACCCCTCGAGGACTCTCGCCCTCGCGCATACGTTCCCTCGCACACAAGTGCAAGATACCCGAGACCTGTATACAGGATTTCTCCTTGGCCGAGAAAAAAAGAAATAAAATAAACAAAACAAATACAATAAAACGTTAGCCGGATAAAAAGTATTGCATTTGCAGCGCGTCCGGCGAGCGAGAGAGAGAGAGAGAGAGAGAGAGAGAGAGAGAGAGAGAGAGTGAAATGCGTTCAAGGTCGTTGGCGCGCGCTCGGGTCACGATTCGTACAAACAGGCGCCGCGAGAGCGCGCCACGGTCGCGCGGCGGCTCGGGGAGACGGTCAGTGGCGTTTCGCCCGCCGCCAGCTGTCGATGCCTCTGTGAGAGCGCACTTTATTCCAGGGTCGTGGAATGTGTTCGTTCACTCTCTCTCTCGAGATCTTTCTCTCTTTCCCTCTTTCTTCTTCCTTCGTTTCACTCTCTCTCTCGAGATCTTTCTCTCTTTCCCTCTTTCTTCTTCCTTCGAAAAGATAAACTTACCCACCTGGAATAAGAGAGAGAGAGCGAGAGGTAAAAATAAATGAATAAAAACGTTCGACTCCTCTGGCAAGTGACTGGGAGAGTTTTCAGCAGCGTGAGAACGTACCCAACAAGGGGCATCCTTGAAGAATACTCGAAGCAGGATTGCAGAGACCGGGAGGAAGCTTTTCGGCGAGACAAAAATTTCGTGCGAGCGTAAAAGGGTTGACCCTGTTTTTTTCCACAGATTCAATTCGTGACGCAAGTTTTTTTTGGTCTTGGGAACAATCGGGAGGGAAAAAGGGTTGAAATTTTGAAGAAATCGCTCCACTTTCGTAACAAGAAAACATGAGGTGGAAGGACGAAACTTTTCCTCCAGGAGGTGTTTACAGGAAACCAAATTTTCCCTGTCTCCGGATTTTCCTTGGAAAATTTTCAAGTAGATCGTAAAATTAAAGAGCAGGTAGCAGAGCGTAAATCCTTCGTTTATTTTCAACGATGGTGTTTCTCAGGCAATGACTGTCATTGTTGATGTTTTCCTTCACTCGATAATCGACTTTTCACACCCTCGCACTAATCCCTATTCATAAAAATGACTTTTGTAAACAGTCTTGCCAGGACAGCAGAATCGGAGCGAAGGTGTTTTTGAAAAAGGCACGAAAATGGTCAGTGTCCCTTTTATTTCGTCCTGGAGGAATTCCTGGAAAATATGACGGGGCTCAATTCTTAAGTTAATATTGTTAGATCCTGACTTTCAATGGAAAGGATCAGGGATTATTGATCTTTGTAAGCAGAGGGCGTACAATAAATACTATCATTTGGATTATCGATTAACGAAAATGACTTTTGTCAACATAAGTCGCAGGAAAATATGAAAATTGAAGAAGTTGAATTCTTGGCCGGTAAATAAGATTTTCCAATCCTAACTTCTCACGCCCATCGGCTAATCGCCTTCATTCACGAAAGTGACTTTTGTAAACACTTCGTGGCAGGAAAACATGAAATCGTCGAAGGGTCAAGGAAGCCAAAAGAAAAAGAATCGAAGGAAAATTAATTTTCAAAGGATCGAAGAATCGATGGACATTTTAGGGATTTTTGCCTTCATTTTTTCGCATCGAAATTGCGGAATAAAATTATAATTAGGAAAACTTAAATTTTCATTTCCCCGACATAATAATTTTTCCAAATGAAATTACCTTTCAGTATTCTTATATTTTATCCTCGGTTCATTGGGACATTTTTTATAGATCACAAGTCAATTTCATTTGTTTATCGATTTGAGATTTTCCTCAGAATAAATTAAGGCCAATTTTCCACCCTTACAAGTTACTCCGATAGTTTAAACAAATTCATTAAAAAATAATCGAATTTATTTGAGAAGGATATCAGGCCGATATTTAAATAAATAGGAAAAATTGATTGGCTCAAATAGGAAAAATTTATTTGATTCAAATGAAAAGGAAAATTTTATTTGACTCAAGTAAACAGGAAAATTTTATTTGTCTTAAATAATATTTTTTTATTGGGTGCAAGACGAGAGGATTATTTGCAATATTTTTCCCCGTATTAAAGTCGACTTTTCCATTCTCTCGGAAAATTCCTTTGGCTCAAAGACGTTGGATTTTCCGCTGTAATTTTCACGTTTACGACTCCCAATGACTATCGGTCGTTAAAAATCCGTGTTCCCATTGAAAGGAAAATGACTTTTGCCAACAGACATCACCGGATATCATAGCGAATGAGGAAGTGACTCGAGGAAAAGCAAGATTTTCCTTCGATTCACGCACAAATTTTCGCTTTTCCGAGAAAAACTGGTCTTTTCAATAATCGCAGGTAGACCGAAGTGAGCTTCCAGGGTGAGCAAGGGCGTGACGGATTTTTGCTCTCATTTCCTAACAGGATCCCATATTACAAGGGGAGTTACATGATCCTGTAAAATATTTTTTTTCCATCCTCTTTTCTCTCACGGAAGGAAAAATAGAGTTATGAGCCTGGAAAATTTTACTTGTCTCTTGACAGAGTCAAAAATATTTAAAAAAATACCACGAGTAAGGATCTTCGAACAAAGATCTCCCTCAATTTTCCCTTCTTCAAACCCCGTTTTCCTCAAACGCGTTTCCAGGAAAATTATCGACACGACCTTGCAAGACGAAAAGATTCTCTTAAAAAAAGAACAAGCAAAAGAAAGAAAAAAACGAACTTTGTGACGAAAATGTAACGGGAATTCATGAGAATCGCAGAAGTAGGAAATCGTGTCTTGGGAAAATTTCTTAGTTCCTGATTTCTGAGGAAAATGCTGAAAGAAAAGGGACAAAAAAAAAAGAGAAAATATGTCAAGAGGGTAAGAATATTTACGAGGGTAAAAGACGGGCGTTGCTCTCCTTTTTGAACAGGATAACAGGAAGGAGTCTCTCATGTTTATTACTTCACTCCGGTGAACGCTTTGTCCCGATACTTTGTCAACGGGGTTTATTTTTCTCGACTCGAGGGTTTTCGTAGAAATACGATTTCACGCTCACTTGACTCTCTATTATTTCTAGTACCCTCGGTAAACAGGTTTGCCAGGATAACAGGAGAGAGACGAAGGTTTTTCGCTTTCTTCGAGCAAGGAGCTGTCGAGGGGGCCCTTTAAAGAATATATATATATATATATATACAACCCCGAAGGAAAACCCTATTATGGTGAACCTCCTGGCCCAAATTACCCCCAATTTCATGCTCGCTTGACTTCCCATTCATCGAAATGACTTTTGTCAATGGAATCTATCAGGGTAGCAAGATGTTGCATTTTTATTTTCCTCCTGCCAACCATTTCGAATTTAAATAATCATTGCAATGTTTATCGTGCATTTTCCAAATTTGTTATTCTTTATTTTTTCATCCCCTAAAAAAATATTATTATGGGAGGGCGGAAAAGACAACCCCAAGAAAAAGAGATTGAAACACCACCCTTAAGCTTGTTATCTAGAAATTAAATTTCCATCCCTTATATTTAGCGTCCAAAAAATGGGAAAAAACGGACAACCCCCTAAAAAATTGTAGGTTTTTTTGAATTTTGGGCAAAATTAAATTTTTCCATTCAAATAGTTGTTATTTTCTTTCAAAATAAACTTTCTAAAGCAACATTTTTTAGTTCTTATTCTGAGTAGGCTATTTAATTGACTAGTGATTCTAGGTATAATCAATTTCGAGGTAATTGTTCTTTATATTTTAAAAATTATTATTATTATTATTTGGCGCTATAAATGTATATTCCAGTGATTTCCTGGAGCAAACTTTCCAGAATCTCGATTCAACGTTAGCTCGTTTACTCTTCGAGGGTTTTCGCCGAATATTCTCAAATAATGTGCTCTTCGTATCCTGATATTCGAAAGCCAACGGTTTATCGTTGAGGAAGTATTTAACATAGATCGAAATATTAAGAGAACATAAAAGTCGCGTTAGGAACTATTGTGCAGATGTGTGCTATGTGCAAAAAAATCTTTACATCGAATATCGGGGATATCCCCTCACGAATCAAAGCCCCTCTCCCCCTTTCCAGTTTCTATGCCCCGCCCCTTCCACCCTTCTCGGGGGATGATTGTCCCCTGCATTAAAAACCGAATTTCCAGTAAGCCATTGTGGACGCCATTAGTCACAAAAACTAAAATGAAATGAAAAGTCAATTTTCCAAAAAGAAAAAAAAAGTTTTGCATAATTTATAAAATACATCCGGCGATTATTATTGCTAAAATTATTGGTATTTTTTGAAATGTTTATTTTTATCATTATTTACTTTAATTTTATCATCAAGTCCACGAATCAGTAAAAAATAATAATAATAAACAAGAAAGCATCTATCAGAATTGGAAATCAATCATTCTCAGATGTGATTGTTTAAAATGTTACAATTTAACATTTTATTTTTGATATTTTTTTATTAACTATTCCATCACAATACAAAATGATAAAGGAAAATTCTTTAGCATAATTTCAAAAAAACTTCCAGTTTATTGTTTTCATTTCATTTTTCATTATTATTCCCAACAATTCGATTATAAAATTAATAAAACATCTTTTAGTTTACTTTAAAGCAAGCAATTTTTCAAAATTACTTCAAGTTTCAATATTATTTTAATCTCATCATATAAGTTAAAAAAACATCAATAATTAGAAACAAGCATTTCGCATTCTCTAACCTCTAACCTTCTAACTTTTGAATTGTTTTTATTGTTAGTTGAACTATTTTTGAATATTTTTTTCACTCCTTCGATTGACGGTATTTAACATTGATGACAATTATTAACAAAATTTTCGTCGCTGAATAATTGTAAACAATTGTAAACAATTAAATCGTAAACAATTGTAAACAATTAAATCCTAAACAATTGCAAACAATTAAATCGTAAACAATTGTAAACAATTTAAAAATACTGGAATGGCTTATTCCAGGAAGGGGTGGGGGCGCTTGAAGGTCGTCTCGTTCACGCGTGAACGACCTCGTCATGTTCTTTTTTTACCTAAAAAATGTCCGAGACCGGTTTGAGTCCAAACCACCCTTCCCCCACTCTGAACGACAGTGAAACGAACATGCAAGTCTGAGGAGAGTATTGGCCGCGAAAGGGTTGACCCGGAGTCTCACTGTTTCGCTGGTCTCAGGTAACAGGCGATAATGCGCCCGAGAAGGTGTTCTCGCTCGCGCCTCTCGGTGTCCTCTAGTTTAGTGACGCGCCGCTAGTTGGCGAAAAGGCGCAAGTCGCCGCGGAGTTAACCAACGTAGTTAACCCTCTGCGCTCGGTCATCAGGCGCTACGAAGGTGATCGACGAGATTTCCCTGGAGTATCCTTCGCCGGGACCAATAAATTCCGGGTAATAATATAAATAACGAAAGAATCAGGCCTGAGGCCTCAAAAGAACGGCCACTTGTGGTTCATTATAATTTCACGCCAATTTCACTCTTCATTCAGAAGAAATGACTTCGGTAAACAAGTATGCCAGGATAACATGACGTTGTTGGAGCCAGGGCGTCTTCCTGGAAGGCGAATTTAAAATACCTCTCTTCTCCCCCTCCAGTGACTGCTCAGAAGGATCTTCGGGAAAGTGAGAGTCGGAATATGCATCAATCATTCCCGAATAAGTTTTTGGCGACAATTTTGGTCAACAAAGGATCCACGAGAGTGGGACAATGAAGCCAATGAAGTTCTAACCTCAAATTTTTTTTTCGCCAATTTGTGAACGAGGACCCCCGAATTCTCATGGTCGAGACTTTGAGAGGCTTAAAAAAAAGGCCATTGTCATGCTCAAAGGCTTTTGCGGTTCCACGCTCGATTAAGCGGTTGGATTCAAGGGAACCACTTCAAACGACGGAGCTGCCAGGATAACAGAAACCCAAAGGAACTCTCGCCTCGCCACCGAAGCGCCTCCTGGGACGAGGGTGTGAGGTACTTCTCAACCTCCATTCCTCGCTATACCTGAGGCTGAAGGAAAAAAAAGGAGAATCCCACAATAGACAGTCCCTCCCGCTGCTTCCTTTGCTTAGACGTTCTATTCGAGCGAAATGACTTAAATAAACAAGGTTGCCAGGATCTCAGGACACGCGGAGACGTGAAGAAATTTCGATGCTATGTTTTGAATCGAATTCTCGGGTTTTTTTTTCCACACAAAGCCAGTTTTCTTTTCGTCTTTGTCCGTCCCGTTGAGACACGAGATTTCGTTGCGATTGGTCGATTCGACGGAGAGAGCGGCGCGTTCGAATATTTTTCAACGGACGTTTTCGGTCCCTAATGTCACGGGATTGCAAGAGAGCGAGGAGGTTACTCGTCAGAGAGGTAACCGCGAAAGTGGCGAGCCAAGGAGATTAGGAGATTCGTCTCACCAGCTATTCTCATATATCCAAGAATAGATACAGATATATTAGACTGATTCAAAAATAGTGACTATTTTTTGTTTTTCGAAGTAACACATTAAATACTTTCGGGAAGATGGAAAAAGATGCCTGTTAAAAGCAGAGCTCTTAAAAATAATATTTAGCGGTCGCACATCACATATTTTTATTTCACATTTGAATAACACAGGAAAAAAAAATTTCAAACTTTGAAATTTTATATTTCGGCTTCAAGTCAATGTACCAAAATGAAGGACATATATTCTCGTATTGAATTGAACGCTCTACAAAAAAGATTTTTTATGATTTTTCGATAAACTCATTCCTTCAAAAGTTTTTCAAGGTTAAAGTTAAATTTACAGTAACTTTCACTTTTTTCTTTAGTTTCCGACAGAGTTATGAAACTTATTACTAAATATCGTAAAATCTTTCCTGAAACGAAAGTTTAAATTGCATTAACATGAATTACCTAATTTTTAAAGAAATTACCATATTCCAGTCTAATATACTCGATATATATTAGAACGTGAATAACTTTTAAAGGAGTGAGTTTATCGAAAAATTATAAGTGATCTTTTTGTAGAGCGTTCAATTCTCTACAAGAATATGTGTCCTTCATTTTGGTACATTGACATGAAACCAAGATATAAAATTTCGAAGTTTGAAATTTTTTTTTCCTGTGTTATTTGAATGGGAAATAAAAATATGCGATGTGCGACCACTAAATATTATTATTGAAAGCTCTGCTTTTAACAGGCATCTTTATTCACCTTCCTGAAAGTATTTAATATGTTACTTCGAAAAACAAAAAATAGTCGCTTTTTTGAATCAGTCTAATATATGTATATATAGAGGGTGTCACAAAAGTCACGGAACGGCTGAATATTTCCTCGGATAAAATATTTACAAGTAAAATAGCAACTTTTAACGAGGAATTCAATGATGACCTTGACGATGACCTTCAAGGTTATTTCAAGGTCACCTTTTTTTAAAAGCGGAAACTCCTTTTTTGACATCGGCAATCGATACAACGCAAAATTTTGCGTTTAAATATTTACTAAGGTACATTTTGACCTTGAAGGTCACTCTAAGGTCAATTAACCTTAAGCAAGGTGTGTATACCTTTGAGAATGGGAACTTTTCAAATTCTTTCGAAACGAGCAAAGTCATTAATTTTAACAGGGGGCATTTAGTAGTGACTTTGATTTTGACCTTCAATGTGATTTCAAGGTCAAGTCTTTTTTTTAAAGCAAACCTATATTTTGGAGGTTCTGAAATCAATGTAACAAACAGTTTTACATTTACGTTCAAAGATTTGGAAAAAAGGAGGGCTTCCCACGATTTTTCTTAGAGGTCGCGCAATCAAGAAATACCAGGAGAACAATAGAAAAATCGTTGTCTATCGTTTGGATAGGAAAAAACTTTCAATGCAATAAACCGTAGTACAAATAGTCTCATTCGATAGTATTAACTCTCCTTTCCAAATTGACGAATGGTAACATATTTTAGGACCCACCATTTCCGTAAAATGCATCATTATAGAGGAATATCCGGCAGAACGTGCGCCGTTTTTTATTACTTTTTATATTTTCGAAAAAAACGAAAATAGAATAGATTAGCCATAATAGACCTTCCTTTAAGGTCGAGGCATGGATAAAATAATTTTTTTTAATTGGAATCAAAGATTTTCATCATCTATGCAAAAAAAATGTTTAAGGCGGTAATCTGGTCTAGAGTCAAACATTTTGAGTATTTTGTCGAGCTTGATAAAAATAAAAAATATATTTTTACCATTATATATATTTTTTTATATATGTATTAATATTTTAACAATAAACAAAAAAAATCGAGAAAAAGAATGAACGTGACGGGCGTAGTTGCTGCGTCATTAAAATGGCTATAACTCTGTAAATTATTGGAATTAAAAATTTTTCCTTCGAGCATATATTGTTAAAGGTCTAAACTTCAAGAATATGCAAAAAATAATAAATTTTTCCAAAATTCCAGACCAGAACACCACCCTAATATATATTGATGTATATGTATAGATATAGTATACATATACATAGGTATACATGGACATGAAATCATTTAAATTTAATATCATTACAATAAAATCTGACAGATCATCGTACCCTTATCGCTTGTGCTCGGTAATTCATTCGAAGGCGTGAAAATCATTGTAAATACAAATTAGTCAGAGATTTTCTACGAGGAGTTTAGAAGGCACGAGGAGGAAATCTCGAAATTCAGAAGGTGAGCTTCAACGAAGACGATGATGCTTCCTCGTGGTTCAAGTCCACGCCCTTCAAAGGGCCCTCGAAAATTAATGACGTAACAGTGACTTCGAGGAGGAACCAGCGTTTAAACTTACAAACGTCTAACAAAGGATTTGAAAACTCAATTCTAAATTCATTTCCATCCAAACCCATCGATTGTTAAATTCCACTTGAATAACAAATTTTACAATTGTAAAAATTCATACGATCAACTCTCCACAAACAAATGAAAAATTGCAAAATTAATCCACGCCTTTAATTAACAAATTCAGAAATGTAAAATCTGTGAAATAGCATTTTTAACTTTACCTGTTCGTAAGCCAAGCAATTCTGAGTGTGGGCGTACGAAAATATGTTAACAGAAATTTCATATCCTCGGTGTAACAGGAGAGCATAATCGCGCTGGAGTCTCACTCTTTAAATTGAGCAGACAAAAAAAAGTCCCCTTTTTTCCTCAAGATAGTCGACGACAGACGCGGGAATGAAATCATCATCGATGATTGAAGACCAAATGCCTGCGGGCTCATTCGCAATCTTCATATTAAAAAACAAAACAAAAAAAAAGCTGAATATCAGGAAATGGAAAAAATTGAATTTCTCTCTCAGCCCGAAAATTCGAGTCTTTAATAATCTCGTTGCTAATGCGAGTCGTTACAAGCAGAACTGGCGTTAATTGCCTGTCGGTAAACGTCGGGAGGCGTGAAGAACATTGTAAACTCGAATTAATCGAAGAGTTTCGATCCGGAGTCCAGAAAGTCCGAGGAAGTTCATCGTCTTCCTCGGCCTCAGTCACCTGTTCTCTCCGCCTCTGTTTACATTTGCAGGTGGCCTTTGAGAGACACAAAAAAAAGGTTTCATACCTGAAGAAAGCCTCAGTCCGGTTTCTCGATTCCTCGCGAGAGGGTTAATTCTTTGTGGGACTGAAATAGGGACTCATGCAGACGAGAGGGTGCACTTTGCCTTCTTCTCGTCTTCGCCTGATCTCTTCTGGGCTCTATTTTCTTTTGTCCGCCGCCTCCCGTTCGCTAATCCGATTCCTCGAGGGTTGCACCGGATTCAAAGCGGTGAAACAACCTCGCGAACGGGTTAGACAGTCGAAGAGAAATATGGTACCATTTTGAGCAGGAGAACATGAGGGAGTTGAAGGTTTGGGTTCGCCAATGGCGTCTTCACTTGAAAACACATGTATCTCAAGAGCCTCTTTCTTCTGTCCAATTATTATGATTATTTCGTCTTGGCCTAAAATTTTGATGGCAGTCCCAGGCAGATGAAAGATTGGAGAAAAAAATTGCCACAAAGACCTCCAACGCGAATCAATTAATTCCTCCAGACGGGAGGTCATTATGTGCGATAGGTGATGAAAAAAAAAATTGACAAAAGTCAAAATACCGTGAGTTCGGAGCCAGGCAAGCACGAGACGTCAGGAAGTAATTTTTTTTCAAGTATCCCCGAGAGTTTAGAAAATTGAGAAAGTATTTTCTTGTTTACACTTCGATGTTTGTTTACTTTGGCAACTTCGCTGCGATATTCGAGAGGCGTGAGAGGTTTTTTTTTCTGGCCCAACGGCGTTATCGGCTGCCATTGACCGAGGTCATCAAAGCGTGAAGAGGAATCAGGGTACCATGAGAAGCGAGGCAGCGACAGCGTCTTCGAAAAACAGAGAAAAATTCTGAGCTCATGAGAGAGAGCCCCAGGAATTGCTGTTGGGGCGGAAACCTTTGCTTTGAGGTTCTCGCCAACAAAAGTTGGTGTGTTTGCTCGAGGGATTTGTCAAGTGTTTGGGACTTTAGGCAGCGGGGGAGGCTTTTGTAATGATTTTTTCGAACGTCGTAAAGTCGTCAGGAGAGCAGAAAGTTGGCGAAGGTCTATCTCGAATTTTCGGAGAACGAAAAAGGGACACCAAGAATGGTTTGAGACTCGGGTCCGTTGGCTATTCTTGGGTCATAATAATGGAGGCTATTTCGGAAGGAAAAGGATCGTCGTTCTTTCTGTGTACCCCGAGGCTAAAAGAGTAAACAGAGAATAGGAGAACAGACCCTCGAAGGGAACTCGAAGAAATAGAAGGACCCTTTGCGAATTACCACTCTCTGATACTGAAAACTCCTTAGGGGTGGTTTTTAGCACCCTCTTCGTTTAATTAAACCGGTATTTTGGTCCAGAGGCACACATTTTGAGCGATTTGTCGAGCTCGATAAAAAACAACAAATATTTCTACCATTTTTTTTTACAACATTTTTATCAATTCTTTGACAATAAACAAAAACAATTTCGAGAAAAAAAAGGAAAATTAACCCTCGCTGATCACCGCGGGTCAAATTGACCTGAGCTCTCACTTTGAGCTCAAATACCAAATTTTTGCAAAACTTCTTTAAAACTGAAAGAGTTACAATTTTTTAAGTAAATAACGGGATTTTTGAGTCTTTTTAAAAAAAATGTTCCCATCCAGATATTTAAAAAAAAACAATTGTTTCATATACTGAAATGTTCATAAATAATTCGTATATTTTTTTCAAGTCAATCGGGTAGGTATTTTTTTTTTGACAACCCTCCAAAAAGTCGGTCGGGTCAAATTGACCCAGTGTGATCAACTTGGAATTATTTCGAGGTGCGACCAGCGAGGGTCAAATAAGTTACAAGCTGCTGAAGTTGAGGGTAAAAAAAACCTTTCTATTCATCCGATACAAAATTTTAAAAAACATTCTTATTTAGTGAGAATGTCGTTATAGCTCCTACCTCAGAGAAAACTGAAAACAAAATTGTTTTCGCAAGATGGCGGTGCTCTGAACAAAAAAGGCGGTTTTCGACTCTATTTCACAGTTTTTAATTTTTTTATAACAGTAAAAAAAATAATTTGGACACGAAAGTGTTAGGGGTGGTTTGTACATTGAAGATAGGTAAAAAATTTGAAGTAAATCGGTTGAGTACCCCCTTGAGCGAGACCCTATTTCTGGGAACCTAAGAAACCGTTTTTCGGACGTTTATCTTAATTTTGTAATCGCTGATTAAAAAAATTACAGTAGTTTATCCCACCCCTATTTTTCTAGCCATGGTTAAGGGTGGTTTATCAGCTACCCTTTTGATTAATATTTTAATAATGATATTCATATCAATGTTTATATCAAGAGATCTGCAAGAAATCTTAGACCTTTTGCCAATCATCGCACACTTTTAATTAATAAATTCTTAAGGGTAGTTTTTCTCTTCATGCTCCTACAAGGACGATTTTTTTTACTCCTGGGTCATTGATACTTTGATTCTTCTGCGTCGATCGGAATAAACAGGATACAGGAGAGCAGGCAGGGAGAAGAAGTCGTAGGATCGGTAATACGACCCCTCCACAGGGGGTTGAACTGAATTTTTTTTTCTTCAAGCCCCCTTTGTTGTTTTGGGGTCGTGACAATGACAGTTCCAAGGATTATCATTGGAATCTTGCAATGTGGGTGGTAAACAAGGGTTAGGGAAGTAGACGCTTGCAGGAGGTCGTTGAAAACCTTTTTTTTAAGGGATGAAGCGGAAATTGGAGATTTACGAAAATCGTCATTGTTGGTGCATGTGCAGCGTGACGAATTACCATTTCACGGATTACCGAGACTGTGTCATCAAGGAAATAGGGTAGTAGAAACTAGTAAGACGACGAAAATGACTGCAAGACGTTTTTGAGGGGGTGGATTTTTTGTATTTACGAAAATCTTGGGATTTATGAGCTGCACTCAATTGTACGGATTATTGGGACTACGAAAGTTTGTGGTATGGATACAAAGTACGATACAGGAGAGCAGACGATGTCGGGAAGTCGAAATTTTGACAGGGCTCTTTTAAGGGATGAAAATTTGAAAATCCAGGAAAATCGTGAGCGTGTCCAATTTGAATTTCACGGATTATCGCCAGTATAGAATTTTGCGGTATGGATGCAAAATAAGAAACAGGAGAGTAGACACTGTCAAGGGGTGGACAATTTTTCGAGACCTTTTTGGGGGTTGAAAATTTACAGAAACGATCATTGACCATTTACGACCGTGACGAATGGCATTTCTACGGATTATCTCGACAATAGAAACTTGCGGTGTGGGTGGCAAACGAAAATCAGGAGAGCAGACAGTTTCAGGGGGTTGTAAGAAAAATGGGACAGTGGGGGGTGGAAAATTTTCCAAAATCTCTATGGACCGTTTACGACCGTGACGAATCTTCGAGGTCTTTGCGGTTTCAAGGATAAACAAGAAACAGGAGTGGAGAACGTCACAAGAAGAGGCCAAAAATAATTTGACACCCTTCAGGGGGTGAAAAGAGGAATTTTCGAGAAATCTTTTATAGTCGATTCACGAGCGTGACGAATTTTTTGGCTTCTTGTGGTTTGGGAGGGTAAACAAGAACTAGGAAAGTAGAATGTTACAAGAAGAGGCAGAAAATAATTTAAGGTCGTTTTTGGGGGTGGAACATTTTCGAATATAATCATTGGGGATTTACGACCCTCACGGGGGAGTCTCAAGGATTATCGAGTCTTTGAAATCTTGTGGTTTTAAGAGTAAACAAGAGATAGGAGAGTAAACGCGTGCAAGAAGTTGCAAAAAAATAACTTTAAAATTTTTTGAGGGGTGGGTTTTTGACTATAGAAGAATTCCAATAATTTAACGGATTAACCAGACTATGTAATCTTCAGATGTGGAGGGTACACGTGAAATAGGAGAGTAGACCATTGCAAGAAGTTGAACGAAAATATTCGAGACTTTTTTGGAGGGGTGGAAACTTTTAAATTTCCAAGAATTGACAGTTTTGATTTATGACCGTGACGAATTTCAATTTTACGGATTATCGAAATCCCGGAATCTTGCGGTGTAGAAGATGTACTAGGAATAGGACAGTAGAATCTCATAAGAAGCAGAAAAATAAACTTTGGAATACTTTTGGGGGTGGAAACTCATCTGACAAAAAAAATCGCAATTATCGGGAATATTCAATAATCGAGACTGTGGTATTTTGTGGTGCGAAGGGTGAACTAGAAATAGGAGAACAGAATGCCGTAAGAAGCAAAAAGGAAATCGAAGAATTTTTGGGGGTACAAATTTTATGATTCTCGAGAATGGTCAATGTCGATTTATGACCGTGACGAATTTTAATTCTCCGGATTATGGAAACTATAGAATTTTGGGTTCTGGAGGGTACACAAGAAATAAGGGAGCAGAATCTTGCAAGAAGTTACTCAAAATAATTTTTAAAAAAATTGAGGGTGGAAGGTAAAATTCTCAGTGTCGATTTATGACTGTGACGAATTTTAATTTTCCGGATTATGGAAACTATAGAATTTTGGGCCCAGGAGGGTACACACGAAATAAGGGAGCAGAATATTGCAAGAAGTTACTCAAAATAATTAAAAACATTTTTGGGGGTGAAGGTAACATTTCCAAAAATGGTCAGCCATTATTTATGACCGTGACGAATTTTAATTTTCCGGATAATGGACACTTTAGAATTTCGGGCCCGGAAGGTACACAAGAAATAAGGGAGCAGAATCTTGGAAGAAGTTACTCAAAATAATTTAAAATATTTTTGGGGGTGAACGTAACATTCTCAAAAATGGTCAGCCTTGATTTATGTCCGTGACGAATTTTAATTTTCCGGATTATGGAAACTATAGAATTTTGGGTCCTGGAGGGTACACAAGAAATAAGGGAGCAGAATCTTGCAAGAAGTTACTCAAAATAATTTTAAAAAATTTGAGAGTGGAAGGTAAAATTCTCAGAAATGGTCAGTGTTGATTTATGACCGTGACGAATTTTAATTTTCCGGATTATGAAAACTATAGAAATTTGGGCCCAGAAGGGTAAACAAGAGATAAGGGAGCAGAATCTTGCAAGAAGTTACTCCAAATAATTTAAAATATTTTTGGGGGTGACGGTAAAATTTTCAAAAATTGTCAGCCTTGATTTATGACCGTGACGAATTTTAATTTTCCGGATTATGGAAACTATAGAATTTTGGGCCTTGAAGGGTACACAAGAAATAAGGGAGCAGAATCTTGCAAGAAGTTACTCAAAATAATTCAGAATATTTTTTGGGGTGGAAGTTAACATTCTCAAAAATGGTCAACGTTGATTTATGACCGTGACGAATTTTAATTTTCCGGATTATGGAAACTATAGAATTTTGGACCTTGAAGGGTACACAAGAAATAAGGGAGCAGAATCTTGCAAGAAGTTACTTAAAGAATTTAAAATATTGTTGGGGGTGGAAGGTAACATTCTCAAAAATGGTCAACGTTGATTTATGACCGTGACGAATTTTAATTTTCCGGATTATGGAAACTATAGAATTTTGGGCCTTGAAGGGTACACAAGAAATAAGGGAGCAGAATCATGCAAGAAGTTACTAAAAATAATTAAAAACATTTTTGGGGGTGAAAGGTAACATTCTCAGAAATGGTCAGCGCTGATTTATGACCGTGACGAATTTTAATTTTCCGAATTACCAAAACCATAGAATTTTGGTCCTTGAAGGGTACACAAGAAATAGGATAGCAGAATCTTGCAAGAAGTTAGTTAAAATAATTTAAAATATTTTTGGGGTTGGAAGGTAACATTCTCAAAAATAGTCAGTGCAGATTTATGACCGTGACGAATTTGAATTTTCCGGATTACCAAAACCATTGAATTTTGGTCCTTGAAGGGTACACAAGAAATAGGATAGCAGAATCTTGTAAGAAGTTGCTAAAAATAATTTAAAATATTTTTAGGGGTGGGAGGTTACATTCTCAAGAATGGTCAGCGCTGATTTATGACCGTGACGAATTTTAATTTTCCGGATTACCAAAACCATAGAATTTTGGTACTTGAAGGGTATACAAGAAATAGGGCAGCAGAATCTTGCAAGAAGTTGCCTAAAATAATTAGAAATAATTTTAGGGGGATGGAAACTGAAATTCCCAAAAATGGTCAGTGTCGATTTATGACTGTGACGAATTTCAATTTTCCGGATTATGGAATCCATACAATTCTGCAGTATGGAGGATAAACAAGTGATAGAATAGCAGAATGTAGTAAGAAGTTGCAAAAATTATTTCGAATATTCTTTTTGAGGGTGGAAAGTTATTTTCGACAAAAATCCTATTCCTACAGCAGCAGAAATGGTCTCACTTTGGGTAAGCAGTACTAATTTTAGAAACGGAGTAAAAGAAGCAAAAAGAAACCAGAAAATAAGACTTTTGTCTTATCTATTAAACTCTTATCGAAACAACCCTTTTTTTCGAAGGGCTCTTAGCCCTTGTCACAATTCCAATTTCCAAAATTCTAAAAACACAAAAATATAGTATTATTCTCTCCCACAAAATATCGCTCAGAGGATTAAAAAAACAAGGAATAGAAGCTTTTAGAAAGTTTCTAGAATTTTTGCAAATCAAGGTTCATAATTCAAGGGCCCTTGATGCAATTTGTTGCTCGAATTTAAACTCAAAGATTTAATTGCATAATAATTATGGTGGATGATTAAGAAAAATCTCAGAAGGTGGAAATAAGGTTCGAATATTTTTTTGTTATTTACAGATCTTTCTCAAAGTCAAAAAGCGGGTCAACCCGTTATTAAGGGGGTATTTTAGAATTTTGAAGGTAGCCGCCATTTTGAATTTTTTTCTTCCGTTTTCTCTGAAGAGGGAGCCATAACGACATTCTTAATAATTATGAATCTTTTTTTCAATTTTGTTTCGGATAACTAGAAAAGTTGCAATCGTATCAACCAGCACACCCCTTTTTTTACCCCCAATTTTACTTATGACTTATTTAATTTTCATTTTTTATCAAATTTTTTTTCCTTGTCAAAATATTAATAAATATGTTGTAAAAAAATTAATGATAAAAATATTTGTTGTTTTTTATCGAGCTCGACAAAATGCTTATAATGTGTGTCTCTAGACCAGAAGGGTACCCCCTTAATTCGTGAGGTTTTCGCGTGTACACGAGGATCGGGATAACAAGACGAGGGCAAAGGTGGAAAATTCTGGTGAATGGGAAAAAATGTATTTTTTTTTGTCTGGAAGCTTGACTCTGTTCTTGGAGGACAGGTGAACCGAGAGCAGGTGCAAAGAACCCTTCGAGGTCTCTGAAGCGAGGGCCGAGAATCCAAGGGGGAGAAAAACGGACTCGGCGTTATTATCCTAGGTCAGGCCAATGCATATTATTTCGTCCTTAACTTCTTCTCGCCTCATGTTTCACCGATAAACGTGAGAGGGATGATGAGCCCGAAAGTACTAAAAAATTATTCGGAGTGATTCTCTCCATCCCCCTCTTTATCGCCATTTTAAAATTATTTACTTTCTTCGTGTTTATGCTGCCTCAATGCTCGTGGGAAGGTTCAAGGAACGACACGAGTTCTTGAAAAAAAAAAAAAAAAAATTAAATGAAATATATTAAAATTTTTGGTGGCAAAAAAAAATCATCATGGAGGAATAATTGCCGATTATTCTGGACTGATTTTCAATCCTTGGGACAAAATTATTCGCAACTATAGTGTCTGTAAATTATTATATAATTTTTCAAAAATAAAAAAATTGTAAAATTAGAAATAATAATAATTTTAGTTTTGAATTATTTTTGTTTTTAGTGAGAAAATTGCGATTTTGGGAACTTTTTCTTCATACTTCTTGATTTGTGAGGTAAATGGACTTTTTTTTAAATTTGGGTTTTGGAGAAAAAATTCTTTCTTCGTCTCTCTCTTTCCGGCATTCCCAAAATGACTTTCTCATAGTTGATGTTGCTCCGATCTTCATGAGAAGAATTTTCAGAATCTCTCGCTTCGGTTCACGAGGAGAGAATTCTTCCAAGGGGTGGTAAATTCCTGAAGGGTTGTGAACTTTTGCTTTGCCCGGAAAGTTCTCACGTGCTCGAAGAATTTTTTTCTCCACTCTCTCTCTTTCCTTCACACACTCGAAATTACTTCTTCGTTGCTCATGCTGCTTCGTTATTCGTGAGAAGAATATTAACTCGACGAAACAGTCGTGGAACTTTTTTTTCGAATTAAAAAAACATTTATTTTCAACGCAGGAAGTTTTCTCATAATTTCAGAGTATCATATTTAGCTATCAGATTTTTTTCACTGCCAACAAATTTCAGAAATTTTTTTGAAAAATTTCATGGTCAATGAGTTTTGTTGCATTACAATTTTTCCCAAATTTTTATGATCGTATTTGGGGATAATAAATTGAAAAAAAATATTTAATCACAGAGAAAGATTTTACAAATATTGAGAGAATTATATTTAGTTATATTTTTTTTCCCACAGAGAAGTGTCAGGAAAAATTTCTAAAAATTATATTACAATGATTCAGTCGCAGTATGAATTTTTCTAAATTTTTATTATTTTATCGGAGGATAATAAATAAATAAAATAATTTAATTACAGAAAAAAAAGTTTAACAAATATTGAGAAAATAATTTTTACCTGTCAGATTTTTTTTGCCAGCACAAAACGTTCAGAAAAATGTATAAAAATTATGTGAACATGATTATTGCATAATAAAATTTCCCAAATTTTTATTATCTAATTTTGAGGCTAACAAATGCAGAAAAAAATTAATTGCCGATTAAAAGATTTTACAAATACTGAAAGAATTTTCAATAACTGTCAGATTTTTTTCGCTGAAACAAAACTTGCATAAAAATCTGTAAAAATTAAATCATAATGATCAATAATTTCGGTTGCATTATAAATTTTTCTAAATTTTTATTATTTTATCCGAGGATAATAAATAAATAAAATAATTTAATTACAGAAAAAAAAGTTTAACAAATATTGAGAAAATAATTTTTAGCTGTCATTTTTTTTTTGCCAGCATAAAACGTTCAGAAAAATGTATAAAAACTGTATGATGATGATCATTGCATTATAAAATTTCCCAACTTTTTATTATCTAATACTGAGGTTAATAAATACAGAAAAAAAATTAATTGCCGATTCAAAGATTTTACAAATACTGAGAGAATTCTCAATAACTGTCAGATTTTTTTTTCACCAAGACAAAACTTGCATAAAAATCTATAAAAATTCAATCATAATGATCAATGATTTCGGTTGCATTACAAATTTTTCCAAACCTTTATTTTACCATTCAGAGCTCATTACAATCGTAATTATTCAACTGAAAAGATGTCTCTCATTTGAACTCTCCTCTTCTCTTAAATTGAAAAGGGAAGTCGCTTAAAAAAACAAAATGCATGTCATAAAAGAGAAAAGGTGGCTTGAGGTGTGCGCAGGTGCCTGAAAACAAAGTACCAAAAAAAAGAGAGAAAACGAGAACGCTGAGAATTTTCTCACGTCGGTTGGAATTTCGAGCATTCAAAAAAAAAAAAAAAGCGTACAAAAATACTTCCTCGGGCCTCATGTTTTTCCAGGACTCGTGAGAAGAAAATTTCCCTACGACAGTTGGCGGAAGCCTCATTTTTTTTTTCAAAATAAATTCCTCTCGCCCACCCGATTAATCTCAATTATCAGAATCCCGAGGCAGAGTTCAAAAAAAAAAAATCCTAAAAAATTCCAGAGTCAAATTCTCCGACGTCTCTCTCCCGCCCCCAATTTTTTTTTCAACGGTCACCATATTGTTTTTTTCGACCTCTCGAGCTAAAAAATATCGGTCTGGAGTCACGAGGGGAAGTTTCCAATTTCAAATGAGACCTCCTGATCGGTTATGCTGCTCGGAATCACGTGAGAACTCGTCTGGGCGATAAAATCGAGATTCTCATTTTTTTCCTCCCGAGACGAGACGACTCGTTGTCAACGGTCGAAGGACGAAGGAGGGGAATTCCTTGAGAAATTTATCCCTCGTATCCCGCATTACAATCTTCTCTCATCGCTTCTCAAGCGATTATAATGGTCGTGAATGGGAATTTAAATTTTCCCAGGCATTTAAATTTTAAAGGTCCCTCGAAACGCTTCCCCAAGGATTCCCGGTCTTTAATACCCGAGGAAAATAAATATGAAAAAAGGGGAGGGAGAGACGGATGAGAGTATCCGTCTGGGTCGTTTAAGGGGTTTTACGCAGTCAGGATAAAATTTTTTTTTTTTCATTTTCGTAACGTACATATATTTAAGTATATACACTGAAAATTTCATGTCAATCCGACTGATGTTTTCGAAATTACAGGCATATTTGTAAATCCATAATTAAAGTGCTTTCAAAACTTCGAGCGCTTTTTTCTCAAAATTCTGTTTTTCGGTGACCAAGATATCTCGGATAAGGCATAACCGATCAGTCTCAAATTTTCACACAAGCTTTATAAATATATTTTTTAGTAATTGAACGAAGGATTTTTTTTATCGATAAATATTTTCCATTTTATAAACAATTTAAGGCAAATTTTGTTAACAAAAATCGAAATTTTTTGTTGAGAAGCCGCCATTTTGTTAAAAATAGATATTTTGCTTATTCCTTCGATCAAATACTAGATTATACCTTGTATCAACGAAACCTTCTTATTTTTTTATTTTTGAGGATCCAATCCAGAGATATCGTGGTCATCGCAAGGCGCCTTTTTTTTGAGGACTTTCAGGAGATCGGCTACAGAAATTTCCAGCATCATTATTTTTTTGAAAGAAAAATTTCATTATAGAGTAAAAAGTTACATTTTTTACGTTAATAAATTAAAATGTCTTTTTAGAATTTTTTGTTGAAAAATCGTTTTTTTCGATCTCCTGACATTTAAAGGACCTTCAGGAGATCGGCTACAGCGGCTTCGATAATCATTGTTTTTTAGAAAGAAAAATTAAAAAATATAGTTAAAAGTTACAAAAATATGCATATAAATTTTTACGTTAATAAATCAAAATGTCTTTCCAGAAAAAAATTTGAAAAAAAAATTGCGAAAAAATTCTGGAAAAATCGTTTTTTTTCGACCTCCCGATTGCGTATAGCCCGTTAAGTCCCCGAGCGTTTGTCGTCGAGACGGTGAGAGAAATCAAAGTTTCTGGAAGAACCGATATAAAATGCACGTACGGAGACGAAGGAACACGATTCTCACGCTCCGTGGGAATGTGCCAACGAACAGAGCGAGAGTGAGGGAGACGGAGGAATGAGCCTACAAAGTCCATGAGATCATTTATAAATATATAAATCTATATGTATATAGATGTGTATAAACGAGAACCAAAAATAAGCGAAGGATGGTCTTCGATTTTTTAAATGTCAATTTTGAGGGTTGAAAAAAAGATATCCTCGTAAGATCACCCTTATATCCGTCCATCCTCTGTAAAAAAAAAATTTCCTGAGAATAATGTAATGTAGGAATGTAAAATTATATAAAAATTATATTCAGTGCCAGTCGAGGAATAGAAAAAAAATATTTTCGATTAAAATAGGGGGTAAAAAATAATTGAATTAAATTAATTAAATTAATTGAATAAATTAAATCAAAATAGTCTGGCCCGGAAAAACAATTTAATTAATATATCGAGTTGGTCATCGTTCAAAGGAGCTGCCATTGAGGATTATAAAAAGATTTTTTTTAGAATTTTTTAAAAATATCAAAATTTCGAAATTTTCGAAAAATATATTTTAAAAAATCGATTCATCATCCCTCAAAAGTTCACAATGAGACAGCTGAAGTATTTTTTCTCAAAAACTTCCGGACAAAAAATAAGCCCGAGGAAAAAGTCCTTAACGATACTCAACCGTCTCCGGGTCAACCCCCAAAGGTCCCAAAACCGCGGTTCCGAGAATTCCCTTCAAAAAGGTTTTTCCATGCAACATCCTGGAATTTGGGTCTACCCACGGTTAAAATCCCGAAGCACATGGCTCTCAGGAATGTTTTTCATTTTTTCATCTTGTATTTCTCGCTGGGAAAAGATACGGTTAATGGGACAGAGGCGTAAGGGACCGAGGACCGTTGGCCAAGGAGAGAGGCCCACGATTTACACACACGTGGGCCCAACATGAGGCCCGAGACTCGATATAATACCTGGGAGAAGGGAGGTACGAAGAATGAGAGAAAAAGGAGAGGAAGAAGGAGAGGAGAGAGAGAGAGAGATGAGAATGAGCGGCAAGACGCTTAGCGAGAGACCGTGAGAACTCGGATTCCAACGGTGGCTTCTCTTTCTCAGGGTTATCAAGCTCTCAGAAACGCCGAAGAGTATCTCCTCGTCGTATTTCCGAGGGCGAGAACCTTGACACCTCCAACCAATTTTTTAAAACGAAAAAAAACAATTTGCATCATCAATCGTATAATTAAAAATTATTATTATTTATATTATCATTAACATTTACTGATAACAATAATCAGTGGTTCAAATAACAAATCAATAGATAACAAAAATGATTGAGAACCGAGGTCGAATCCCTCACCCCTTCTACCCTTAAATTTTGCCTCAGAAAATTAAATTGATAAATTAGTGCAAATTGCTTATCCAGATATTGATCTTTTTAAATAAAATTGAATGATAAAAATAGGAAAAATATAAAAAAATAAAATGGAGTTGCTTGAGTCTCCCATTGTTGCTCCAATTTATGTGGTAAATAATGAATTATTTTCGAATTTTTTTTTCAGCTATTCAATTCAAAAATTTGTAGATCATTCCCCATTTTGACGCCTCCAACAATTTTTTTATAATGAAAAAAAAAAATTTCTATCAGAAATATTATAATTAAAAATTATTATGGTTATTAACATTTACTGATAACAATAATTAGTTGTTTGAGTGATAAATCGATAGGTTAGAAAAATAATCGATAACAGAGAGGGAATTTGACCCATATCGACCCCTCCCACTTCTGTCCCTAAATCTTGGCTCAGAAAATTAAATTAATGAATTAATGCTAATTGCTCATCGGAATATTTATTTTTTAATTAAAATTGAATTATAAGAATAGGAAAAATATGCAAAAACAAAATGGAGGTAATTTGTATTCTGATTGTTGCTTCAATTGGTGTGGTAAATAATAAATTATTTTTGAGATTTTTTTTTAGCTATTCAATTCAAAAATTTGTAGATCATCGCCCAAATTGACATTTCCAACAATTTTATTAAAAATAAAAAAAACAACGATTTCCATCAATATGATTATTTCTATTATTAATATCATGAACATTTACTAATAATAATAATTACTGATTTAAATCATAAATAAATTGTTAAAAAAATTATTGATAACGGAGGGTGAATTTGAGATGCTTACCCCTTCTACCCCTAAATCTTGTCTCAGAAAATTAAATAAATAAATTGGTGCAAATTGCTCATCGTGACATTTATTTTTTAAAATAAAATAAAATTACGAGAATAGGGAAAATATTCATAAACAAAATAGAGTTTTTTTCCCATAATTACTCCAATTGCAATGGTGAATAATTAATTTTTGAGATTTTTCTTTTTAGTTAATTCAAAAATTTAAAAATCATCCCCCGAGTGTTTCCTTCTCGCGATATTATCGAATTTTGGAAATTTTTTTTTCGTTTTAGCTTAAGCCCTCGGACTTCGTTGAAGCTTTCTCGATTCGAATGTTTCCCTAGTAACCGTGAGTAGAAATTATCGCTCGTCGAAGATTCTTTCTCACGCTTGTAAGACCCGATTCTCTCTCTCTGTCTATATATATAATATATATATATTCATTGCTTATATACACGCTGTGTGATCCCATCCAAGAATTCCCACGAAAGTCTCACGCCTCCTTCGTCCTCCCAGCGTTAATCCCCAAAAGGAAAAAAAAATATATCTTTCACCCGAGATCGAGCACAAAAAAAAGTTTTGAGAATCTGAGAAAAAAACACACACATTCTCTTTAATATCGCTGCCATAAGCTCCGATCCTTCCAGGAATCGTTTTCCAATCTTGGGACCTTTGCCATAGGGCTTTTCTTGATGCTTTGCCGCCTCTCTCTCTGTCTCTCTCTTTTTTTCCTATTCTCCACCCCCTGAAAATGTGACCATTCTAACCCTCATCCCAGACTCGAAGTTTTTGTGGAACCTCCAGAAAATAAAAAATTAAAGAATATTCATTTTTAATATTTATCAAGTAAATTTATTGGTCCGCTGGGTTTGGGTTAAAATTTCTGATTTAAAAAAATATAAAACGAAAATGGTGAGATATGTTCAATATCAAAGCGAAATTGAATAATCGTAAGGTTGTAAAATAAAGTTAAAAAAAAATCAATTATTGAAACTGAAAAAAAAAAAAAATTCGTAGACCTGAAATAATTTGCGATTTCATTAGAATAATCGCAGAATTGTAAAATTCGCTGTTTTCGGGTAATGTGTAATCAAAAATTGCAATTATTAAATTTAAAAAAAATCTGAGGTCAGAGACGAAAATTTTTACAGAATATTTTTGCTTCAATAAAAAAAAAAACAATTCAAATATTCAGTGGGATGAGAAAAAATTAAAAAAATCATTCATCACTCAAAATTGAAAATATTCGAAAAAAAAATCTCCATTAAAAAAAAGTCAAACATTTTCAATTTATTTAGCGTGGAATAATCGTATGATTATAAAATGTTCATTATTGTTGCTGTAAAACAAGAAACTGCAATTATGAAAAAAAAATCTATGGTGTGAAATAAAAATTAAAAATTTGTTATTCAGTAAAAAAAAATTTAATGCCCAGGGGAGAAAAATCCCTGAAATATTCACAAGTATTCCCCCATTTATAGACACATCTATATCTATATCTATATATCTATATATTTATACCAGGGACAAGTGAGAGAGTCTTTAAACGATCAGTTAAATATCCCTCATGCTGGTTTGAAATTCCTCAGTGAGGTTCAAAGGTCCTTAAACCAGAGGCGAGCATACGAAGAGAGAGAGAGAGAGAGCGAGAGAGAGAGAGAGAGAGAGAGAGAGAGAGAGAGAGAGAGAGAGAGAGAGAGAGAGAGAGAGAGAGAGAGAGAGAGAGAGAGAGAGCGAGAGAGAGCGAGAGAGAGAGAGAGAGAGCGAGAGAGAGCGAGAGAGAGGGAGATCATCCTCCCACGACCCTCGAAGGTGCCCCGAAGACTTCTCGAGTCACCATAATATAAACTCACCTCACAGTGGGGCGAGCGGCAAGTGGGGGAGGGGGAGGGGGCTTTGGGGTTGGAGGGGGGTGGCCCCCCGAGCGTGAGAACGTCTCTCGCCTGCGGTCAAATTCACGACGACGTGTATTAGGGCTTCAGGGCAACGAAGGAAGGACAAAATACAAACTCAAGAAAATAGTCTTCACCGATAAAGCAAAAAAACCTCCCCCCACCCCCTCCCCCACAAAAAAAAATTAAATTAAAAAATCCCCTGAGCAGAAATTTCAATTCCTCCAAATGAACACGATTTTTTTTTAAATTTAAAAAACCACCCCCTTTTAGAGGGTAGTCGAAAGAAATCGAAGGGGATCGCTTTGAGAGCGTGAAATTCGAGCCTTGAGCGTGACGACCCCAACAGGAGAGCATAAAATTCTGAGGGAGGGAAAAAAAAATTATTTCTCGAAAAAGACCAAACGACCGGAACGCCCTCTGGAAATTGCCAATACTCGTCCTCTCCGATTGTGAGCAGCTTGTGTTTACTTTTGTAACAAAGCGTGACCGACGCATCAGGGCAGCATGAGGTAGAAAATCTTACTGAGGCAAAAAAAAAAATTTGCCCCTAGCATTCCAATTGTTGTGAATATATATTTTTTTCTTCGAATTTATATGTTCCAACTCGGGGCATATGTATTGCCGGCGAATAAAATGTATTTCCATCCGGAATTCTATGAGGATGTTTATATATATGAGCATTTGGTATTTACTGTACAGACAGGAGTGCAGGAAAATGTGACAAGTAAATCGAGACAGCTACATGTATAGTTGTCCGTAGACCCAACGAGTCACATATTATATGTACATATTCATACACATAATTACATATATATTTATATGCATATGCGCAAATATGTATATGGGGAATTTCGAGTGAAATCGACCGGACTTGGGAATTGAAGTAAATGTAAACATTCTTGAGTTCCGACCTTTTTTGAATATTAAACAATTAAACTTTTGATAAAAAAATTAGGGTATTTTTAACCTATAAAAAAATTGATTCTGAGAATCTTAGGAAATGCTTGAGGGAACAATTAATAATGAAATTTAAATTGTTATGCAAGAGCAGTGAGCTGAGGAGTGATGATAATATTTTTATTGACAATATCAATTTTATTAAAAAATTAGGATGAGGACCCAAAAACCTTTATTCTAAAAATCTTTGAAATCGGTGAATCACTGACATTTGAAATTATTATGAAGGAGTGGTAAGAAAATTTATAATAAAATTATTAAAAAAATCAATTTCATTTATAAAATTTGGATGAAAGATATTTAATAAATTAGGATAAAATTAGGATCTCGTATCAAGGGAATGAGATTCTAATTTTTTTGGAAAATGTTCGATTAAACGATTAAGAATAAAAATAAAGTTATTACGAACGAGCAGTGAGTAAAAAAAATTATAATAACATGTTTTTAACATAAATTTTATTTAAAAAATTTGGATGGTTTTAATCTCGTATCAATTAAACTTTGTTGCAAAAAACTTGGGAAAAATTCGACTGAACAATAAAAAATAAAAATAAAGCTATAATTAACAAGTAGTGAGTGAAAAAAACATACAATAGAATTATATAAAATATTGGTTTTACTTAAAAAATTCAGGTGGTTGTAATATCGTATCGAAATAGTTTGATTCTAAAAATCTTGAAAAATGCTTGACCTAAAAATTAAAATAAAATTATTAACAATGACGAAAATATTATATAAATATTAAATCTCAGAGATTTTCATTAAGAGATTACGGATTTTCTTCAATTAAAAAAAAAACGAGGGGTTTTAAAAATAAACAAAAAAAATTTAAAAACAAAAGGGCGTAAGTCACGAATGTATGTGATGAATTTTTAGACTTAGGCCCCTTTTATTTGTGAGCTTTCGATTGAAAAACTATACATAGACATTTAAATACGTATAGAATTTATGAATGAGCTTACAGCGTAAATTTTGAAGGGATATCAAGAATGCTAATGCTTCTTGTTGGACTCCCGAGGGACGACTTAGCCTGAATAGAAATCCCTAATTAGGGATCAGGGAAGTATGCCAATGGGCCGAGTTCATTTTGTAAAAATTTCCAACATGGCGTTGTTCATCATACGAGCCATTTTGTATTTCCTCTCTCGTCCCAATTTCCATATAATTATCCGTCTGCGGACTTTGACAACAATTAATCTTAAGATAAGAAACATTTTACCCATATATTTTATATATACAGATCAAGCTGTAGGAAAATGATTCAGATTCATAATTTTATTTTGAGGTAATTTTAGAAGTGAAAAAAAATGTCCGCGAAACTTATTATTAAATTCCCTATTGTGTAATATGACCTGATTCATCCGTCCACAAGGTAAATTGTGCAATTTGTTAAAGCGAAAGGGTTGAAATTCGTAAACGAAGTGGACTACTTCGTCAGCAGGGATTCATGAGGATTCAGGAGCTTTCTCTGTTTTTGCACGATCCAGTTATTATTACCCTGGGCTTGTTTTTCCACGAAAAAGGACGAGGGACGTGCCCTTAAGGTTCCAACGGGACATTTATGACGGTTGCGAGGCAGGTAAATTTTTTTTTACAATCCCCTACTTTGCCTCTATGGAATTGAGAAATTCCATTTTGGGGAAATTAAAATTTTAGCAGAGTAAAATAAAAGTATTGAATATAAATAAATCAATAAATAAATGAAATTTGTTAAAGAGTTGTTCACAATTCCCAACTGATTGAGAAATTAATTAATTGTTAAAAAACAATCATAATTCAATAATCAGGCAATTTGTTAATTAAAGAATTAATTATTTATACTGATTAATGATAATTAGGTCATTATAATTATCAAGTTAATTAGAGGGTGGGAAAAAAAAAAAAAAGATTGACCGAGGTAACAGGCGACTAAACGAGATTGGAAAGTAAATCAATGCTTCATCGAGAATAACAAGATCTCATAAAAGTGCTTGTCTCTCATCCTCACCGATATATATGTATATATTTCCATGCAAAAAAATATCTCGCCGCCATTGCTGTGTTAAAAAATTCAGCAACCCCTCGTAAGTTAATTTCAGGTTGCCTGAACCCCTGATAAGTTAAGTTATGACGCTCCACGCGCTTTTGTATCTATTTTGACTATTTTTCGACCCCTCTTTTGGAAATTTCTCAATCTCACCCTCAGAAATTCTCTTACCCCGCTTTCGGAAATTTCCCGACCGCCATTTTGGAATTTTTTTCATTCCCTTGTGAACATTCTTCGCTCTTCCGCTTTGGAAATTTCTCTCCGCCATTATTTAAATTATTTGCATCGTATACTGGGATAAATAGGGGTGCATAATGCAGGGGGTTGAACGAAAGGGGTTGAAAAAGAAAATCACCAAATATTGCTAGCAGCCTGGTCTACATAAGTATCGAGAGAGCATCAGCGACGAAAAGTATTCGGCTCACCTTCATCCCCCTCGCGGCATTTTATTATTATCATCCCCCTTGTCCTACATAAATATTTGAGCGATGTCGAACAATCGGAAAACTTGTCCGGGTCGAGAACGAAGGGCTGAAGGGTTCGAAGGACACGTTGATGGAGAAAGTATGAGTATGAAAAAAAGAGAGGCCTACCACGTGACCTTTCGCATCAGGATAGCAGACGCGACGAGAGGTAGTTTTGGAAGCGACGAAGCTTCCACCCTCGTTGCACCCCCTACGCACGCCATTCCGATCGAGAAAGCCACCCCGGAGAAAAGGGGTTGAACCAGATTTTTTAAATAACCTTGCTTCGCCATTTGGGGGTGTTTCCCTTGATTCACAATTTTTTTCATATTCTAAATCAGTCGATGATTTCCCTTCACCCCAACCCTTAAATGTTTTGTAAATATGATTTAAATAAAATTTTTATTAAAAAGACTCTGTTTTTAACGGATTAAAACATTTTTTTCCTAATCGATGCGTTTTGAAGAGATTTAGAAAATGGCGTTGTTTATCTCAAAAATCGTTGCCATAAAAAGCGTTGAAAATTGCAAAAAAGCGATTCGAAAGGGGTGCAAAAATTTTGATAGTTTTGTTTTTCTGTTAATTTTCAGAATTCAATACGTTTAACACGATAAATGTTGTATTAGAATAGATTTAACAAAATTTATGAATTTTCCATTAAATTGGAAAATAATTGGGGGTGGATTAAATTTTCACATTTTGAATTTGTATTTTTTTTACTTTCATCACACAGATTCCAATATTTTCACTAAATTTATTTAACGGGTCTTCTTGATTGAACGAAAAATTTTCATCACTATTATCTTCTAAAATATTATTATTATGATAGTTATTATGAAAGAAAATATTTTTGATTATTTTACTTAAAAAATGATGCGTAATCGTTGATTTTCCCAACGGTTATTCGACCGTGAGAAACATCGTATTCGAGGAGGGAAGAAAAGAGAAAAAAAAACACATACGAGGCTTTCGACAAGGTCGTTTGCCAGACGGTCGTTCGGAGGGGTTTTTTTTTTTTCATTCCAAGAAAAACATGCGTGAGAAACATGTGGCTCAGGGACACGTTAACCTCCACATATGAAGCAGAATATCAGAATCCAAGAGGAGGTTTAACCATGCAGCACACTCGAGAAGCTCGAGGGGTTGTTTCTGGTCCTCCTCGTCAACCCCCTCCACCCTTCCACCCCCGACTCTTCGATTACACGAAATTTTTCATCCCTCGTGGATCCTTATTATGAAATATCTTGCATATTTCTCGGTGGAGAAATTTAGGGGGATGAAAATTGGAGGGTAGAAAACATCCCGAAGGGATAATTATTAATTATCAAAAAATCAACCTCTTTGGATTTTTAAATAATTTTTTAGGACGTTGCTGAGGCTTTTTGAGACTCGTATAATTGATTTTTCAATTGGAGGTTTTTATCTCATTTAATTTAGAGGATTCTTGCCTTCCACGTGCTCTCTACCCTTTCGGGGCAAGGGGCAAGGGGTGGGGGCATGTATTGGGTCACAGACGTAAGCGAACACTCAACTCTACGTGGGAAAGGGTTAAGGTTTCGTACTCCTTTGAATTTCTAGATGCCAGGGTAGCAGAACGTTGGCAGAGCATCGCTGAAGGTCGTCGGAGCGCCTCGAATCATCAAACGCCCCCTCACCGCCCCCTTCGCCCCCCTCCCCGCGCTTTGTGCCCTCGTGGGATTATTTCATCACGGATGTTAATTCCTAAAATATTTCTCTTCTCATGTGAGAGGAATTTTCGATAGGAGAAATATTTGTTTCCCTTGCCGAATGTTAGGGGTAGTTTAGAGGGGGTTGAATTGGTGTTTGCGTGAAGATATTTTGAAAATTTCACAATGGGAATGTTTTTGTATTTTTCTGATCCCTTCAATTTTTGTTATTTCAGTCTTTTATCGTAGAAAAATCCAAAAATGGTTTTTTTTCTAATTTTTTTTTTGTATTGGCAAATTTTGAACTGGAAAATTATTGGGCATCGATGTCGATATCATTGTGTTAATTTATAGTATAATATGCAAAGTGGAGATAAGACCGAGATAAGCGTGTTTATTAATTAATATTCGTAAAAAGTGACGAGAAACCATATGGGCAAGTGGAGGGGGATCGTGCGGGGTTTTTGACCCTTAAAAATTCGTCGAGGGTCCGTGGACAAAGGGTTAATGGAACAAAGGATCGGCTCCCGAATGAACAGGACATCAGGAGCGACGGAGGTGCGATCTCATATGGGAATTATGGGCAAGGGAGGGAGGGAGAGAGACAGAAAGAGAGGGAGAGAGGTCGACAGAGTTTATCCACCCCCATTATCTTCAATTTTTGAACTTTCATTTCAAATGTTCTTAATTATTTAGATTTAATTATTTTTCACATTTTCTAACTCGTTTCAATTATTCAATCATCAAATTTCAAGGACCTTCCTATTTTTTTCAATTTCTTCTATTTTTGAATTTTCATCATCATCAGCATCATTAAATGATTCATCATTAAATTTTTATTTCATGATCGTTTCGTTTCCATCCGTAACATTTCATATTTCATGCTTTTTTATAAAAACAAACCTTTCAGAAAATTAATAATCAATTCATAAAAAGTAAACAAGTCGTGAGAGAATTTTTTTTACTTTTTTATCAATTTTTTCAACCCTTAGAGCACATCTGGACTACCCTTATTTTCATCTTTAATTAAGTCTCAAATTTATAGAAAATATCCAGTTTAAAAAATATATAATATATATCATATATTATATAAATTAATTTATTAATCAAAAAAATATATTTAAATTAATATTTACATACATATAAATTAAAAATATTTCTAAAAATAAAAATGGAATGATTCCTGCATACGAATATATCTATATATTTTTCTCTCATTATATAGATATACTTATATCGATATATCTATATTAGGGCGATTTTTTTTTGGACTTTTTTTGTTTCTTTCACTCCCCACCAAAAACTTTGTTGCATATGTCTTAAGTAACATTCCCTGAAAGTTACAGCCCTTAATATTAATGTTAAGTACGTGAACTTCGCGTGAGAAGATTTCCCATCTAAAATACACGTAAATCAAAAACTTTTTTCTTAAAAAAATTACCATTTCGCGGCATTTTATGCTATCGCGTTGATTTTGGTCGCAATTTACGTAGAATTGAATGATCTTTAAAAGTGTTCAGGACAACGTAAGTATAACTTACACTGGTGCGATAGTACGGGTCCCTAAAGTTGATCTTTACTCAAAATTCTCGATTTTTTGCTGTTATCTCCGAAATGATTAACTTAACCGAAAAATCACGAAAGGAAATTTTTGTTGAAAATTTAATTTCCTATAAAAAAAGTCCTTTAAACCTTATTGCTAAAATCAATGTTTCTTGAGATATTGAACCTTAAATTATTTGTGACATAAAATTTTTTATGGATTATCGAACTAAAAGTTTCAAATTCTTGATATTTCATATCATACAACCACTAGTGATAAGATATGTGATATGGTGATATGATATGGAATATAAATAATTTAAAACTTTTGGTTTGATAAACTATACAAATTTTATACCGTAAATAAGTTAATGTTCAATATCTCAAGAAATATTAATTTTAGTAATAAGGTCTAAAGGACATAAACAAAAAAAGTAAAAAAAAAAAAAATCGCCCTAATCTATATATGTGGCATTCCACGGTATTTCGATCAAAAACTTACCTTGATGATTTCGATTTTCCTCTCAATTTTTTATATAAATAAGGACATTAAAAAAAAATTTCCCAAATTTTTTCAGAATTTTTCAGCCACGTGTTTTTTGGATTTATTTTTTTTTTTGAAAAAAAAAACGGGACAACTTTGTAAAATCTAAAAAAATTCATAAAAATCTAAAAAAATATAACAAATTTTTTAGGCCTTGTTCCATAACGGAGATTTTAATACTCTATGAGTCAAATTAGAAAAATTTAAAAAGAAAAAAATTTATTTCATGTAGAGTTTTAAAATCTCTATTTTGGAACAAAGTCCAAAAATTTTGTTATATTTTATTAGATTATTCCGAATTTTTTCAGATTTTACAAAGAGGTCCCTCTAAAAAAAAAAATCCAAAGATCGCGTGACCAAAAATTCTGGGAAAATTCAGGAATTTTTTTTTAATGTGTTCTTTTATATAAAAAATTAAGAGACAAATCGAAATCATCGAAACAATTAGATTTTGTCGCGTCATTCCACGACATTCCGCTCAAAATCTTGCCTAGATGATTTCGATTTTCCTCGAAATTTTTTATATAAAAAAAACACATTGAAATCGTTTTTTCCAAATTATTTCAGAATTTTTTGGTCACGCGTTCTTTGGATTTTTTTTTTTTTAAAGGGACCTCTTTGTAAGATCTGAAAAAATTCAGAATAACTAAGAAAATATAACAAAATTTTGGGCTTTGTTCCAAAATGGAGATTTTAAAATTCTATGAGTCAAATTTTTTTTTTTTAATTTTTTGAATTTGACTCATATAGTATTGAAATCTCCGTTATAGAACAAAGCCCAAAAAATTTGTTATATTTATTAGATTTTTCTGAATTTTTTCAGATTTTACAAAGTTGTCCCGTTCTTTTTCAAAAAAAAAAAAAAAATCCAAAAAACGCGTGACTGAAAAATTCTGAAAAAATTTGGGAAATTTTTTTTAATGTCCTTATTATATAAAAAATGTAGAGAAAGATCAAAATCATCAAGGTAAGATTTTGATCGAAATACCGTGGAATGCCACATATATAATGAGTAAGGGACATTCGACTCTCTCTCTTTTTCTCCTCTCGAGTTGGCGTTCGGCTCTACGCATAATTTGATGAATTCACCTACCAGGCTCATATGCCGCCGTAGAGCTAGAAACTTTGAACCAGCCAAGGCAAATTTATTCTAATTAAATCAAATTAGATTCACCCCGCGCTCCAGAGAACCTACGAACGGAGAGCTCCTGGTGTGTGCTCTCTCCTTTTCTCTCTCTCTCTCTCTCTCTCTCTCTCGCTTTCTCCCTCTTTCTCTTTCTCTCTCTGGACTGTTTGTACAAGAGAGAGACCGTCCGCCATGTGTCCTGGACACTGTCCCAGCATTTGTGCCCCCCCACCCCCCCCCCCCCAAAGTGGACGCTGAGAGAGAGTTAACGAGATCAACCGGAGAAAGAGTTGGAGAGGGGGAAAGCAAATTCGCACATTGCGTGCAATTTACTCCCACTCCTCTTTTTTCTCAATTCACTTTCGTCACTCTCAATCCCCTCCTTTTTTTCCATAACCGGTTTTTTAATTTTTTTCTCAGCATTGAAAAAAAATCGTGGATTTTTTTCGTTTTAAGTGGATTTTAGCTGCAAATTAATTTTGGCGGGAAATACTATTAATTTGAAATTAGTTGCAATGGAACAAATGTTGAATTTTGCGAAGGTTAACTTTGTGAGAATTATGATAAATTCACTGGGTGAAAAATAAAAGAAAGAAATGGTCGAAAAGGACCGAATGAATTCGACGGCTCACCATAAACATGGGACCGGTCGTCAGGGCCTTATGAATAAGCAAGAAGTCGCTATGGGACTCGGAGGGAATCGTTTTTACGGCATTTCGCTCGTTCGCCCTCACTCAGACTCGAAGACCGAGCAAAAGTCCCCGAAAAGACTGATTCATGAATATATTCAAACATATGGGACTTTTCGAGTCCGCTCGACCGACGTTTTAACCGAAATTTTGGTTTATTATTTTTTGTACGATTTTTTGGAGTCCTGAAAACATTCGAATTCGCTTTTTAGATTTTTCCTGTCAACTCGTGTTATAAAATATTTTTGTATTTTTTATAATTTTAGTTTTCAATTAACAAAAACAAAATTTATATTATATATTTTTTGTCCTTTGAGCCCTAAAAGCACTCGAATCTTCAGATTTTTCTCTCAGCCCTTATATATATATTTTTTTTTAACAAAAAAAAAATTTATCAATGTGTAGAAATACCTAAAAAATCCGAATATTCCATATTCTCTACAAATCTGTACTTTTTTTTATGCGAGCAGATTGGAAAAATTGGAAAAAAGAAAGATGAGTTCACCTTGAGCAGGTATTATGATACTTAAATACTTAACAAAAAGGTGTATTCGCCATTTTTTAAAGATAAAACAAGATTATAGACATTAAACGAGAAAAAAAATAATTATATTTTAAAAAAAATTCTTACAGCATAAGGAACATAGTTATTAATTTTTGTAACGCTTCTTAGTATCTTATTTCTATTATTTGAGTATTTGGTCACCAAAACAGATTATTTACAATTTTTTTAAATAACGAAATCGAATTATATTCATTTAAATATGATCCTAATTAATTATAAAAAAAATTATGATCCAAATATATATTACTTTTTATTTTTGAATTTTTGGCGTTAATGTTTGTTAAAAAAAAATTTAAAAATAAGTTACGGTTGAAAAAATATTCAAAAAAGTCAGTGCTTTTCGTCCCGCCAAAATTGCAAAAAAAAAAAATTAACAGAAAACGAAAGGACGAGCATCATCGGTTACTTTGACTCGGAATAGCCCATACATAATATGTTTATGCTCAAGAGACCGACGGGTGGTCCATGGAGACGCCATTAAAAGGATATTTACCATTATTGTGGTCACCTTTTCGAGACTAATGAGGCGGATTAACGTCTCGACGAGTATCAGGAATTCAAAATTTTGAGAGAGGTCTTCCTGACGAGGAGATGAAATTTTCGTCGAGAAAAGCGATGGAGAAAAAAGAAAGGATCTTTCGCACCCCCGTTGAGATCTAGCAGGAAAATATGATCGATATGTTGGTAGAATTTTCTGTGATCCAGAAAGATTTTTTTTTTCATTTCAAATGAAAGGACTTGTTAGTCTTGCCCGTATAATTCTCTAGCAGGACTTCATGAGTTGACTAAAAATGTCCTGGAACTTTCCATCATTTAAAAAAATTTCAATGGCCATTTTGATGACCTCATCGAGGAAAAAACGTGAGAAAAAAAGATCACGGGATGCTCAATCGAACAGGAAAATATGTAGAGGAGGGAGTATTTCGTGAAGATCCTTTTGGAAAAAAAAAAATCCCGAATGTGTGATAAAAAAGGTCCTTGATTTTAAATTTTCCATCAGGGATGTATGAGTGAGAAAATAGAAGAATTTTCCGCGAAGGATCTTTGAGATCCTGGCGAAAGATAGTGAAAATCCAATTACGGAAGGATCGAGGATCAGGACGTTATAAGGATCCTCGAAGTGGATTTTGGAAAATTCCAGGAAAAGTGTCCTTTCACGGCCCGAAATATCGTTAAAATATTTTCACCCCCGTCGACAACGTGAGAAGACTCAAATTACAAAGGATTTCCTTCCGAGGCGAAGCTCGAACCTTCCCTCTCTTCTCGTCCTTTGACCATGAATCCATCCTTGATCCTGAATACATTTCTTACAGATCCTTTCAGAAAGGACGATCCTTCGACCTCCCACAGCGTCTTTGAATCGGCCCGTATTGTGCTCGAAGGATAATCGTCCTGTGAAAGATTTTTCACAATGAACCGTGACCTTCGAGCCAATTATCTCCAGATTTTCCATCAGGATTCGATGTGGCCTATGGAGCTACGAAAACTATTTCTTGCCACCCTCAAGATCCTTCATAGTCCTCGATGCCCAGGATATAATTCGTTGGACACATTTTGTCATTTAAAAATGGCAGGTCCTTCGGTGAAAGTTGTCATCTTTCAAGGACGAAATATCAGGACCTCAGGAAAATGGGAAATAGCCAAGAAGGAAAATTTTTTTCACGTTCGGGAAAAATTGCCAAAAGGACACTGAGAGAAAAAATTACTGAATTTTAGAACATGAATTTATTTATTAAATGAAAGTATTAATTCGATTATTTATTTGTTGAACTAAGAAAATCACTGTTCATTTAAAAAAATATTTTCACGAATCTATATTACTCCATTATATTAAACTCTTATTTAATAGTAACAATTAAATGCATGATAGATTTGATTAAATTTGTATTCATTGGATTAATTTTACATTACATTGGATTAATTACATTGATCGCATCATAAACATGAGATTATTTGAATCTAAAAAACGACTTCAATACGAAATTATTAATTTTTAAGAAAATTATTTCTTTGCAATAAATTCATCATTATTTTACTTCTAAAAATATTTCTGTAGTATTTTCAATATTTATTAGATATAAAATTGATTGTGATTATTTTAAAAGAAGCTGTAGTAAAATAAATAACACATTTTTTATTCCAATAGAATATTTGTTTGGAATGATGAAATTTTTATTTTCTTCAAGCAAAGAACTATCATTTCTATAGTATACATAAATTGTTAAAAATTAAAAAACTGGTTTTTTAAATGTTTTCTTATATTCGAATCTTCATAACTCCTAACTTTTTTCAAGTGCATAGTAGTAGTCGATAGCGTAATAGGTAGAGTGTTAGGTAGTTAGGTAGGATAGGTATGATGGTAGGTAGGGTCGAGGGTTCGAATCTCGGTCGGACAGAAAAATTAGATCGGAGAATTGGCACAGATTTGTTTTTTATTTCTATTTATCTCTTTTTGGGATCACTAAACTATGCATATTAAATTATGTGGCGAGGGCTATATATTTTTTATAAATTTTTTGCAACAATTAATGAACACGCATTTGATTGAATCAATCATTTTTCCTGTTGATTGGACTAATTAATTTGTTGATTCAATAAATTTTTTTTCTCAGTGCTTCCTGTATTAAAAGACACGTATGTTTTGAATGATAAAATGTGTTCTTGATTCAAACAACATATTACATATAATTGATAACATATTGTTAGATTCAAGTAAATTCGTTTATTGAAACAGAAATTTATGGAATTGACTGAAAAAAATTAACCAAGTAAATATATAAGGGAACCAATCTAATATGTTTTGGCAAATAATGAAAAAAATGATTTTTTGCCTTCAAAACTTTATTTCATTGGTTCTAGTAATTATTTCTCTTAGTGTCCTTTAAGGAAAATGTTTTTTATTATCCTGAAGATTTCAATGTTAAATTAATTCGTAATTCACTTCGATCCTTAATTCAATCAATTTTAAGGACGATTTACAAATAGAAAAAAAAATTCTTCAAGAAAAATAACAATCAGGAATAAATTCTAAAAAGCGAAGCATCGGCTCAAGGAATAAGGGAGAGGATGCCCGGAGCGTCTTAATTTCAAGAATTCTTACCAGGACACTAGAATCCTGTTGACTTTTCAGCTTCTCTTATCCTGTGCAATAAAAAAAAAAAACAAAAAACAAACCTTCTGACCCCGCTGGATTAGGATTTTAGAATCTCGTTGGAGGTCAATCTCTCCAAAATTTGTGCTGTCCCCATTTCTTTAAATTCTCAGGATCACATTTTTTTCGTTCTCCTAATTCGCATCAAAGGAGCATTAAATTCCTAGGATCTTTCAAAGCTTCAAAGTGCTTCTCCGATTCCCAGAAACGTCTCCGAAAAAAACATCCAAACCAATTATCTCGCTTTCTAAAATCCGGCGAACATAAACTTGAAGAAAGTGAAATTTTGTCCTCCCGCAAAGTCCTCCAGGAATTTTGGTGACTCCTCCCACGGATTCCCAAAGATTTACGACTTTTCTTAATTTCGTGAGAATCGTAAAAGCAAGAGAGAAGAAAAATTAACAGAGCAAAAAAATGAAATCTGCTGACCCGAGTCTACCAGGATTTTATAAAAATGGAGAAAACCTCAGATTAGCTTCAAAATTTATTCGAAATGCCAACAAAAAACCGAATTTTACGATAATCGATACCGATCGATTGTAGAAACGTGGGGGAAAAAAAATAAATCTATCGATCCGACTTTACCAGGATTTCAAAAAAACGTCGGAGCTCAAATTTTGAGAAATTTTTTTTTTCAGAATCCTCGATTTTGGATCGATTAAACCGTGTCATCGCTATCGGGCCAACATGACGAAAAGGTGGATATTTTAGCGGCAATTTTTCACCCCCAACTTAGAAATATCATACTAATAATAATAATGTTTGGAGGGGGACAAAAAAATTGAAATCGAAACCAATTATCTCGCTTTCTAAAATCCGGCGAACATGAGAAGCACGAAAGTCGATTTGGACATTCGAGAATTTTTGAAATTGTCTCTTGAGGAAGGGGCGGGGGGTAAAACTCGTCCTTGGAAGATTTATGACCCTCTCGAGATATCCTCCGGATTTTTGGGACCAATGAGAATTTTAGTCCCCTCCATTTTCCTCTCTCGCCTATTTTTCTCGATTACATTTTCGAGTCTCTCTCGAATGTATGCAAAGACCACGCCTTCTACGACTCGTGAATGAATCTTGATCGTGAGACCGAAAATAGAGAAAAAAAAGGGAAAGGGAAATACAACGTCCAATGAGGCCCCAAACGTCCCTCGAACGCTCGTGAAGTTTCGATGACTCGGCTCGAGGGAATTTTCTCGTCAGTGCTAACACGACGCTCGAATCGAACGTACGAGAGTCCGGAGAGAAGATTCGACTTTCCGTCAATTTTAGAATTTTAGAACTCGTCGTTTTGGTCGTTGGGAAACAAAAATTTATCCGTTTTATACTCGGCGTTGAAGAAAAACGCTTCGATTTTACGTGAATTAAAAAAATCAATTTTTCAATGATTTTAGAATTCAGTTTCGTTTTTCTAAAATGTTTTTTTCGTGATATAAAAATCAAGTTCGTTGGAAAAAAATCTATTCGTTTTATTTTTAGCAAAAAAAAAGCTTCGATTTTACGAGAATTGAAAAAATCAATTTTCCATCGATTTTAGAATTCAGTTTCGATGTTCTAATAATTTTTTGTGCCTTATACTCTCGGTGATGAAAAAACGACTTAAGCTTACAAAAATTTGAAATACTTGACGGTTTCAATAGATTTTAGAATTTATCATTTCGATTATTAGAAAAAAAATCATCCGTTGTATTTTTGGTTCTGAAATAACGTTTCGATTTCACGAAAATTGAAAAAATCGATTTTTCACAGATTTTAGAATCCAGTTTCGTTTTTCTAAAATTTTTTTTTTCGTGATGTTGGAGTTCGTTGATTTGGTTCGTTGAAAAAAAATGTATTCGTTTTGATTTTAGCACAAAAATAACGCTTCGATTTTACGAGAATTGAACAAATCGATTTTTCATCGATTTTAGAATTCAGTTTCGTTGTTCTAATAATTGTTTATGCGTTATTCTCTCGGTGGTGAAAAAACGAGTCAAGTTGACAACAATTTTTAAAAAATCGACGTTTTTTATCGATTTTAGAATTTGTCATTTCGATTATTATTCCTGATAATATTATTCCTAATAAAAAAGTCATCCGTTCTATTCTTGGCGCTAAAATAACGTTTGGATCTCACGAAAATAGGAAAAAATCGTTTTTTTAACGATTCTAAATTTCAGTTTCGTTATTCTGATAACTTTTTTCGCTCTATTTTTGGTGATTAAAAAAAACGATTTTAAATAACGAGTGATAAAAAAATCGACTTTTCTAAACATCAGTTTTAGAATACCTGAATACGTCGATTCGATTGTCCGGCGTAAAAATTATTAGTTTCATTCTTGGTGATGAAAAAATAATTCGAGGAATTCCAAAAAAATAAAAATAATCTAAATATTGAATATTAGAAATTCTAGATAAATTTGTTTACTTCGCTAAAATTTATTTGAAATGAACAAAATTTTATTTAAATATCGATTTGCTATTTATTGGGCCGATATTAAAATACACTGCAAAAAATTTATTTCATTCCGATTTAATTTCAGTAAAAATAAATTAATCATTTATTCTAATTCAATAATAAATTTGAATCAAATCAATTATTTTCCTAAGTGAGCTGGAAACGTATCAAAGTGTACCATCGTGTACAAATATATTGGGCATTCCATACCAAGTCGACCTGAGTGTGACCCTTGACCTCGCTGATTTCGTTTACGATATTTTATATGATTCTTCCAACTCAAAATAGCATTCAAAATTTTTTTCAGATTTTTAAAACCAAATTTGAGTACGTTATGATTTTTTGAATATTTTTTTCGAAAACCTCGAGGACCATAATTTAAAAATCTCAAAAATTCTCATAAATTCGGAGTCAAAAATGAAAATTTTTGACCCAAAATTCATTATGTCCAGGATTTCCCTTCCACCTCGATTTTAGGTTTTTATGAAGAAGACGTAAAAAAAAAAATAGATGCAGATTTTGTCGTTGATCTACCGTGAAAAGTGGCTTGAATATTTTTATCGTTAACCAACCATTTCTAAAAATAGTTGGTTACTTTCTGCATCTATTTTTGTTACGTTTTTTTCATAAAAACCTAAAATCGGGGTGGAAGCGAAAGCCTGGACATAATGAATTTTGAGTCAAAAATTTTCATTTTTGACACCGGATTTTTTCAAATTTTTTCAAATTTTTAAATTACGGCCTCGAGGTTTACGAAAAAAATGTTCAAAAAATCATAGCGTACTCAAAATTTAGTTTTTAAAATCTGAAAAAAATTCTGAATGCTATTTTGAGTTGGAAGAATCATACACTGCGAAAAAAAAATCGTTGAATGTGCAAAATCGTTAGTTGAATACGTTCAACTAAATATTTAGTTGTACAATTGAACATTTTTTTGCCTTAATAATATTTTGGTCAACCGAAGCGCAGAATTATTCAAGAAACTAATGATTTAGTTAGACCAAATAAATATTAATTGCGCGTATCCAACTAACGATTTTGCATATTCAACGATTTTTTTTCTCAGTAAATAAAAAATTGTAAACGAAATCAGCGAGGTCGAGGGTCACACTCAGGTCGACTTGGTATGGAATGCCCCATATACATATATAATTTTTTTTTTCGACTTACCAGCTGGATGATTAGCTTGAACGTTGTAATCGTCGATTTGCAGTGTGCTGTTAGCTCCGTTTCTCGTGAATCTTACAACGTGATACTGATTGTCATTTACTTTGACGACGCCCTCGCCAATCGGATGATCATTGGTTCCCATATTGTAGACGGCGAAAATGTTACCCTCGACCTTTAAAAACAATTGAAAAAAATTAATTTTTCAAACGAATACAAAATTTAGAAATTCTAAATGCAGAGTTTTTGTTTTGAGCAATATTATTTTATCCCTCTTCTGCGTTCGCAATTTTCAAAATATCAAATATCTTTAATTCAGGAATCAAACGTTGATGCCTATTGAATATTGGAAAAATCGCACGAGAAATTAAATTTGTTTATTAAAAAAAAAATCTTTGCGCTGTGGAGCTTAAATAGTTTTTTAATTTTCTAAACATAGTCACGATTTAGTTCAATTTATGATTTTTGTGATTCACGATGATTTTTTTTTTTTGCTACGATATTGTATTTCATGTACTAACAATTTCAATTTCGAGATAATCGTTGCTCGTCGCTGATTCTATCCTGAGCAATACGGCGTCGCTCGTTCCCGTCACAAAACCCATTGCAATCGTGTCCCTCTTCATTTCCGGTCTACGATCTGTCGGGAATGTGTACGTTATGAGTCCTCTGCCAGGTCCGAATTCATAAGCAACGGCTTCTGTGAAAAAAAGGTGTCAAAATACGTCATTGGGTCAGTGGACTAGAATTAAACATTGAAAAAAATTGCTTCGGCTATTTTAATGAATATTTAATGAATTAAATTGCAAATTAAAGCGCTGGTATCAAAATTAATAAAAATATGTAATATTAAAGTTATTTTAATGAAAATTAAAAATTTCGCGTATTTATTTATTACACTTTTGCACTTTTCCAATGTGCAACCAAAATTAATAAAAATAAAAATAAAAATATTTAATATTGAAGTTAATTTAATAATTAAAATTTCCTCGTATTTATTTGATCACACTTTTGCACTTTTCCAATGTGCAATCAAAATTAATAAAAATAGAAATAAAAATACTTAATATTGAAGTTAATTCAATAATTAAAATTTCCTCGTATTTATTTGATCACCCTTTTGCACTTTTCCAATGTGCAATCAAAATTAATAAAAATAAAAATAAAAATATGTAATATTAAAGTTATTTTAATGAAAATTAAAAATTTCGCGTATTTATTTATTACACTTTTGCACTTTTCCAATGTGCAACCAAAATTAATAAAAATAAAAATAAAAATATTTAATATTGAAGTTAATTTAATAATTAAATTTTCCTCGTATTTATTTGATCACACTTTTGCACTTTTCCAATGTGCAATCAAAATTAATAAAAATAGAAATAAAAATACTTAATATTGAAGTTAATTCAATAATTAAAATTTCCTCGTATTTATTTGATCACCCTTTTGCACTTTTCCAATGTGCAATCAAAATTAATAAAAATAAAAATAAAAATATGTAATATTAAAGTTATTTTAATGAAAATTAAAAATTTCGCGTATTTATTTATTACACTTTTGCACTTTTCCAATGCGCAATCAAAATTAATAAAAATAAAAATAAAAATACTTAATATTGAAGTTAATTTAATAGTTAAAATTTCCTCGTATTTATTTGATCACACTTTTGCACTTTTCCAATGTGCAATCAAAATTAATAAAAATAAAAATAAAAATACTTGATATTGAAGTTAATTTAATGAGAATTAAAATTTCCTTGTATTTATTTGGTTACACTTTTGCACTTTTCCAATGTACAATCAAAATTAATAAAAATAAAAATAAAAATATTTAACATTGAAATTACTTTAATGAGAATAAAAATTTCCTTGTATTTATTTGATTACACTTTTTAAATGTGCAATCAAGATTAATAAAAATAAAAATATTTAATATTTAAATTTAATTATTAATTATTCATTTAATAATTAAAATTTCCTCGTATTTATTTAATCACACTTTTGCACTTTTCCAATGTGCACAATTTAAAAAAAATTTGTTTAAGGAGTTTAATTTTTGTTTTTACCTTCGTTGCATGTTGGACCACTAAAACTCGTCATGTCACAATCGCACGTGTAACTGTTCCATTGTTGGACGCAAGTTCCGTGATTTGCGCACATATCGTGGGTACATTTTTTGCCAGGATGAATATTTGCGTAAATATCGCAGCCTGACTCGACGAGAGTACTCGTGACAACGGCGTCTGTCATTAGATCGACGCTTTCGCCGCTGAGATCGAGAGATGCGAGACAACCCTCAAAACCATGTCGACTCGAAATTGGCTTTGGCAATTGTCCGTACTGAGCTTTTTCGACTCCACCTTAAAAACATTAATTTTCATCAATTTGTGACATAAATATTAATATTATTATATTAATTAGTAATTAATAATCAATATTAATATAAATTGATAATTAATTAATTAATATTATAATATTAATATTTATAATTCCTATGATACTTATCATCAAATAATTGCTAATTTTATGGTATATTTAATTTTTAGAAAAACGTCCCCGGGCGCTTTAAGGGGTTATCCGCAGTCAGGATTTGCAAAAAATCAATTTTTTAAATTTTATTTTCGTAATATACATATATTTAAGTATACAGAAACTATGCGGAAAGTGCTTTTGAAACTTTGAACGCGTTTCTCTCAAAATGGTGTTTTTTAATAAAAATAGAAATTTATGAATACATTTTTTGGTAATTAATCAACGGTTTTTTTTGTCGATAAAAGTTTTCCATTTTATAAACAATTGAAGGCAAAAATTTTCATTAAAAATCGAAATTTGTTTTTGAGAAGCCGCGATTTTGTTAAAAATAAATATTTTGCTTATTCCTCCGATCAAATAGCAGATTATCTCTTATATTAATGAATTTTTTTTTTATTTTGGACGATTCAATCCAAAAATATCGTGCAAGACGCCTTTTTTCAAAGGCCTTCCGGGAGATCGGCTACGATTTCCAGAAGCATTATTTTTTAGAGAGAAACATTTCAAAGTAGAGTAAAAAGTTAAAATTTTTACGTTAATGAATTAAAATGTCTTTTCAGATTTTTTTTTTTGAAAAATCGTTTTTTTTTGACCTCCTGACCGCGTATAAATCGTAATATCATTGAATTGCTAATTTTATGGGATTTTCAAGTTTTAGAAAAATTTTCCCGGGCGCTTCGACTATCGCAATTTCGCAACCGTCGAACCAAAATTTTTCGTACCTATATAAAGAATACCGTCGAGATCGAGATTTTCGTTGCTTCCCTGACTCGTTACCGCGGTAACGTGATCGTCGACCGCGAGGGTGTGCCTTTTTGGGGCTGGTCTTCCAATGCTGACAGCGTGCCATTTACCATCGTTCAAACGGGATCTCGAGGTGTCGCGAATTTTCACTGGTCCATCGCCCAAATCGAACACATAGTGGACGTGTCCATTGACGAGCTCGACAGCGACGAAATCACGCTCGCGTCCGGCGTTGTAAAGAATCAGAGCATTTGCCTCTCTGGTCTTAAACTGCCAAAATAAAGATCAATTTTAGAGAAAAATAATTACCATCGATAATTATTAAATTAAAAATAAAAATGTATCAACATTGTCACCTAAAACTGATCGCAAATTTTGGTATCCTTGTAAAAAAATCTTTGCTCTTGTGAGAATCGTTCAATTTTATTCGATTCAAATTGTATAAAATCAGGGTTGCGAAATATTCAATGAAAAAGTAATGCATTAACCATTACTTTTTTAATGGCTAATGAAATTCAATGGTTAATGGTTAATGGAAATTATTTGCAGTAACCATTAAAATTTAATGGTTAATAGAAATTATTTTCATTGACCATTAAAATTTAATGGTTAATGGAAATTATTTTCATTAACCATTAAAATTAAATGGTTAATGAAAATTATTTTCATTGACCATTAAAATGCAATTGCATTAAAAAAGTAATACATTATTTGCAATTCTGCCCATTACAATATAGTGTGTAATAGAAAAAATTTCCATTACCCATTGCAATGTAATGTGTAATGGACAAAACTTTGATTGCAATTTTGGGAATGAAAAAATATAGATTAATGAATTATTGCAATTTTGCATTACATTTTATTGACTTAATGCAAAAAATAAAATAAAATAACATAAAATTTAATGCAAAACTGCAATAATTTTTCATCTATATTTTTTCATTCCCATAATCAAAGTTTTGTCGATTACACATTACATTGCAATGGGTAATGGAATTTTTTTCTATTACACACGACATTGTAATTGGCAGGGTTGCAAATAATGCATTACTTTTTTTTAATGCAATTGCATTTTCATTAACCATTAACTTTTAATGGTTAAGGTTAATGAAAAAAATGTCCATTAACCATTAAATTTTAATGGTTAATGAAAATGCAAATGCATTAAAAAAAGTAATGCATTATTTGCAACCCTGTATAAAAGATTGAACCCAAAAAAGCCTTGATTGCTTATTTTGTAATTTCACATTCTCAATTTTATTCTGGATTGATTTTTTGTTCTGATAAACAAAACCGCGCTTTAATAATGATTTCTTAATTGAATAATTATTTTTACATTTTACGACGGATCCATTTTCTACTCAGTGATATATCACTGGGTAGAAAATAAAATTTAATTAATAAAATTGATCAAATTAATGAAATTAATAAAATTAATAAAATTAATGAAATTAATAAAATTAATAAAATTAATAAAATTAATAAAATTAATAAAATTAATAAAATTAATAAAATTAATAAAATTAATAAAATCAATAAAATTAAAAATTTTAATTAAATTTTTGTTTTAACTTGAATTAATTTTTTTTAATTAATAAAATTTTGTCCCACCTGGAAATATACATTTGTCTCGACGTATGCTTTGAGAACGGGCAAACCGACGAACGTGTGCTTCGACGTGAACGTCACCGGATGATAAACCGGATGATTGCGTTTGCCGAATTTTCCGGTTACTCTTATTATCGGGGTTACACCCTGATGCGAACTCTGATGAGAACCCGCGCTCCTCGCAACCTCGAGATAAGGATGCCCGTTGAACCACATTTGTTGCAATTGCCCGACGAAGTGTGGAACACTTTCGCCGGAATGCAAATAACCACCGACGTGTAGTGTTCGAAATTCCAAAATTCCCTGATTCCCCAATTGCGTCTCGGCTTTAATGAACGAAAAAAAAATACTTTTAATTTATATCACCATTTTCCAACAAAAAATTACCTTTTTTGGTAATTCAGTATTTTTGTTTTTTTTTTCATGGCTTTTTATGGATGGATTGAGATTCATACAAATCTATATATCTATATGAAATTTTTTTAAATAGAAATAATAAAATAATTTGTATTCATTCATATCGCATTTGCCTGCAAAATCAATCAGTAACAAAAAAATTATAAATATTCCGAATATTATATATTTCTTCATAAATTTATATATGGGTCAAAAATCGTTGCGGGCTCGTCTTAAAGAATTTTGAATTTTTTTAAATCGTGAAAATCTACGATCAACATTAAATTTTCGGTTCAATCATGAAATTTTCATAAAGGTGTTTTTTGTTGTTTCGAAAATATGAATTTTTGTGTTTTGGCAAAAAAGATTTTTTTTTACCTCTAATTAAATAAAGTTGAGCAATCATGTAATTTTGTAAATTTGAGCAGTAAAAATTACTTGATTGCTCAACTTTACTTAACGTAGAGGTAAAAAAAAATGTACAAAAATTCAAAGATCCATATTTTTGAAAAAAAAACACCTTTCTGAAAATTTAAGGATCTTTTAAGATCAGTACAAGGTATTATGTACTTAAAAAATGAACCAATAATTTAATATTGATGGTAGACTTTCATGACGTTTAAAAATTAAAAATGCTCCAAATTCATCATGTTTCAAAAAAAATTTTCGGAATATTTTTTTTTCGTAGCCGCAAGTATACTCTTTAAGACTAACACAGAACGATTTTTTCGTAACTATAATCGTTTTCGAGATATTTAAAAAAGAAACTTGAAAATCTGAAAAAATGGTGAAATTTTGAATTTCGCATAACTTTCGAAAAGAATTTTTAAATTTTTTTTCCTTTGGTACAACTTCGTTTTATGATAAAAGAAAATTTCTGACCAAATTTCATCGAAATTGAAAGGGGTCGATTCCAACTATTGGTCGATTTGACATGGAATGACCCATATATAATTAATGAACTAATGATACTCCTTGAAATTTATTTAAAAAGTGTCTCAAAATATACAGAATATCCGTAGTTGTAACCTTACTTATTGATTTTTGCAAGAAAATGCGATATAAATGAATAAAAAAATGACTATTATTTTCATTTGAATTTTCGCGCCAAAAAGCTTGATCACGTGACACGTTTACCGTGTGACGTCACATCACTGTCAACAAGTTGCTGACTGCGGAGAAAATGGAATATTTTGCATAAAAAATGATTTTGTCAGCTAGTTAATTATGTGCAGTGTTTTTATGCAAAAGTACAAGAATAAAAATTCCTGATAAATTCCTGATACATTCAAATATCTTCATTTTAATTGAAGTAAATAAATTGAATCTTTATTTTAATCAGCTTAAAATTAGTTAATTCCTAACCACAAATTAAGAGCAGCATTTTCAACTGCCATACAATGTTTATCCCTGCATTTGCCAACAACTCTATATTGTTTATGAACAATTCACGAACAAATGGACAATTGTAAACTGAAAATTCGACCAACCTCGGATAGGAGGCTCTTCGTCGATTTGAAACTTCAGAGTCGTCGCTCTCCTCGAGAATTTCAATGTGTGCCACATATCGTCATTGAGACCTTGACCGGAAAGTAGAATCTGCAGGAAAAAATGTATTTTCCATTATTCCATTAATTGGCAAAAAATGTGAACAATTATAAATCAATATTAAATTGTCCATTCAAAGATTTATTGCCCAGATTTTTTAGTTATTGAAACTCCTATTTTTAATTCGAATAGTACAAGAATCCATTTTTTTTTCAAAATAGCAAACCCACTTTTTCCCTATCTCCGATATGTATCTTCATCTTTGCGGTTCCCTTTTCCAATGATATTTGCAATTTGTCTGAACTGTTCTCCAGGCTCGTCGCAACGAGTAGACCCTTTGGCCTTGTCGTCTTGAACCTTATCGATATTTCCTCGGCCTGAGTCCTTGAATCCTCCGGCATCAGAGCGGTCATTTGTTGACTTCCGTTTAAATGCAACGTCGAAGCGTCTTTTCATAAAAGAGGAAAACAAAATTTAATATCAGTTTCATAGAAACAAATATTATAAACAACATTCCACTGATACCAAATTTGGAGGGACGAAAAAACTTTCAATTAAAAATCATAAATAATTGAATAATATTATATTGACATCTAAAATTGAAATTTCAAAAGTGGCGCATTTTTATAAAGAGTAGTTAATTGATAAATTAATGAACTATTTTATTTATGGTCTGCCTGAATTGAAATATATGGGGCGTTTCATTCCAAATCGAAGATTTCAAATTTTTTTTTCCTCAAATTATTTTTATTTTTTAGTACCCATCAAAAGACTCTTCCTGGTAAATTTTCAGATGTTTTTGATTACCGGTTCGCAAGAAATTAAATTTTTTTTTTAAACCGCTCTGTTTTAGGTTTTTTGGTGATAACTTCTTTAATAAAATGGTCCAAATTGAGTGTTTTTTTTCAAAATTTTTGTTTTTTACGGCCTTTTCAGAAAAAAAATATTCGAAGTGTTTTTGAATCAGTTTTTCGAGTTAAGTTTTAATTATTAATTATTAATTTTTAAAATCTGTTAACAATAAAAAAGTGTCAAAATTAATTCAAAATGATTGAAAAAATACTATACAGTAACGAAAATTGGTATTCATAATGATTTATAGAATGTTGAATAGGTGGAAGTGAGAAATAAAAAGATTTCAAAAAAATATGAACTCACTTTTAAAAACACGATTCAAAGTTCAAAACTCAAAAAACTCGATCAAAAGCACGTGCAATATTTTTTTTTGAAAAGGCCATAACAAAACAAAATTTTTGAAAAAAAAACTTAATTCGGACCGTTATTAAAGAATATACGATCAAAAAACCGAAAAAGAGCGGTTTCTTTTTTAATTGGATATCTTGTGAACGGGTAATAAAAAAAAATCTCATAATTTACCAGGAAAGGTCTCTAGATGGGTACTAACAAATATTAAAAATCTGAGGAAATAACAAAAAATCCAAACTGTCCGATTTCGGATGGAGCGCCCCATATATATATTTTTTTGAATTTTGAAGAAAAATATATATAACTAAATGGAAATAATAAATTGATTCGTAAATTAGTTCATTGATAATAAATTAGTTTAGTTTTTTTTAATTCTTCAAAGTTGACAGTGTCGGAATTTTTCGAAACTAAAAATTGTTCTCACCCTTCCCGCATGTTGGACCGGTAAAAGAAGTTGCTGTGCAATCACAGTGAAATCTATTCCAACCCTCGAGACAATGTCCACCGTGCATGCACGGTTGTGAAGTACAGTGAGCCGATTGAGCGTGACAGGCAGGTCTCACTGCCCCTAAAAAACCATAATTAATAGTACATTAGTCATGAGGCATTACAAAAAAATCATTAATGCTTAGATCCTTTAAAATAGATTTAAAAAAAATTTTATTCAACAATAAAAAAAAAATTCCGTTTCTTCATGGAATGCCCCATACATATAATGTTTATAATATACGATAATATACGTATAAGTAGTACAATATATTGTATCAATGAAAATGTGCTCGATTTAGGCTGAAGTACAGAATGTAGGGAAGTATCTTCAACAGCTGCGGTGTCCGAGTGGTTAAGGAGTCAGACTCGAAATCTGATGGGCTATGCCCGCACAGGTTCGAATCCTGTCCGCAGCGAGCTAATTTTTTTTTCTTTTTTTCTTCAACGTAATAATTTTTTAACCCATCGGCGAATAATGTTCTCTATGAAAAACCATTTGATTCAATGATCTTGGTTAAATTAATTGGAATTTAGGAAAAATACTGGCGTCTTGGTGGTGGCCATGAAACGGTGTGTGTATATATATATGTATGTATCCACGCCATACAGCAATTGGCATTGATAACAGCTGAGTAAATAACAGTGAATAACCTAAACGTTTTTTTCGATAAGAAAATATTGCCCCAGTCTTAAAAATGAAAAATTTATATTTTAAAGATCAAAAAGTATTTTTATAAAGTTTTGTGATTAAATTTTTCGTTGCCTCAACAAAATCTTGTTGTTGAAGACAATTAAGTATTAAGTAAATACCAAAAGTATTAATTAAGAATTAAGTAACCTCTTTTTTCGATAAATAAAAATTTCTATTGATGAAAATTTCTTTAAAATTTGGAATGTTATGAACATCAATAAATTTTTGTCATAATAAAATTTAAAAAAATTCAATTTGATCAAATAAATAATCAGCATTAAATTCTTCATCTTCTTACCAGAATCCTGCTGTTGAGCATAACCCGTTATATCTGTGGGCTGACCATCTATAACCAAATCCCTCATGCATCCCACGTAACCCTGTCTGAGGGCTCCGCTCCATAATACAGGTGGGACAGTAAGGGGTGCAAATGGGACACCGACTCCCCCGATATATAGTAATCCGTCCAGATCCAATTCCGTCGAATCACCTGCAAACGTTTTATTTTTTTTTATATTTAAAATAATTTAATACTATTATAAATCTAATTAAAAATAGAAATATAAAATTGATTGTTTTTTAATCATAAAATAGTTTGTTCACATTTTAGCCAGAGTCCAAAACAAAATAAAAACTGATAGTTTTTTAAACAATAAAAAAAACATTTTTTGTGTTATGTCTGATGATTCGTAGCGGATCATCTAACGAGTTTAGTTTTTTAAATCTTTGATAACTATTGTTGTAACGAATTATTATTAACCGAACAATGCCCTCAACGGCTCAAAAAAATCTAGAAAATTTATAAAGTTAAAAAAAAAAATGTTATAATCTGTAACGAATTATTTAGCGCTCAGCAATGATTACATGTATTTTATGAACAAATGCAATTATTTTTATGATATAGTATTTTATTATTAACTCAACATTTCTGGAGAAATTCAAATTTAATCCGCGAATCAAAATAGCTGAAAATTTTCCACCTCGCGTTTTAAAAATGGTCCTGAGTGAGAAATACCTGAAAGAGAAAATTGCTTATGCTTTTTTAAATTATTGGGCTGAGGCCAGCGGTACTGCAATGCCGGTACAACCCGTGTCCGCCCCGAGCAAGCCCGTGGGTCCAGACTAGTTTCAAAAATCAGATTAATATTCTGGCTCTCCAATGGAGAGCGTATCAGATATTAAGCTGATAAGAACAGATACTACACTTTGATCTTAGCCATAGGCCGAGAAGCGATACTGAAAGATGTTTTCGCGTCGCTTATATAGGACTTCAGTGGTATATGCGCTTGCGAGAGAGGTGAAATTCGTGCGAACTCTAGCGGTCGATTCGGGTAGCGGCGGACCGAAGCCTCCCGGTGGTTCGGCAATCCTCGGCTCCGTCCGCCATACCTCGTGCCAGACTTTGTTTCTTTACCTTCCGTACAGTTCCATTCAAACATTGGCGTACGGAACGTTTCACAAAGGAAACGAATAAAGGAAAAACGGAGAAAGGGGAACACACATATTTATGAATCTTCTTTAAGGGAGTATTCTGGTCTGGAGTTTTGAAAAAATCTTTTTTTTGCATATTCTTAAAGTGAAGACCTTCATAAGAATAATCCTTGAAAGGAAATTTTTTAATTCCAATAGTTTACGGAGTTATAGCTATTTTAGTGACCCAGCAACTACGCCCGTCATGTCAGAGTAATACTTTTTTCAACACGGTTGACATGATATTCCAAGTTCTACTCAACCGATTCACTTCAAATTTTTTACAAATCTTCAACGTATAACTCTCTATCGCTCCTACTACTTTGGTATCAAAATTTTTGTTTTTTACTATTGTAAAAAATTTAAAAACTTTGAAAACAAGAGTCAACAAACGTCTGTTTTTGTTCAGACAGCCGCCATTCTGCAAATTTTTTTTTTCTCTTTTCTGAAAAAATTCAGCATTATTTGGCATGCCATAAACAACCATTATCAATAATACTATTATCCAAATGTTATTAATAAATTGTTTAAACAAACAATTATTCAACAATTTCTCGGTAAGTTCTTTTTTTTTCTTAAACAAATCGAATGCGTTAATTTTTCTGAACGCATATGAATTTTTTTAGAATTTTTTCTCTGTTTTGAAGTATTATAAAAAAACATTCTGAAATGCAAACAAAAAATTGCCAATTTTGTAGATGTTTTTGCACACAGGTTTATCGTCAGCTTTGAAAAGTTTCAAAGACTCTACGCCAACAAATACAAATTAAATACAGCTATTCTACGAATTTCAAAACGGGAATTTCAAAATATAGATCGAAAATTCTGAAAAAATTCATATGCTTTCAGAAAAATTAACGCATTCGATTTGTCTAAGAGAAAAAAGAACTCACCGAAAAATTGTTGAATAATTATTTGTTTAAACAATTTATTAATAACTTTTGGGCAATATTATTATTGATAATTGTTGTTTATGCCATGCCAAAAGTGGCTAAATTTTTTCAGATTTGTATTGCATCACGAAGTACGGAAATTTCAATCAGATAAAATTTTTGGCCGGGGCGGTAGGGGCAAAGCATTCTTAAGTCTTTCCTCAAGTGCGCTGGAATCGCGCAACTTTCAGACTATTACGAGTATTATATATCGTCAGCAGTTACGAGCGAGTTCTCTGTACATTTCGCATTTCTCGGACAACTAGAAACCGCCACGGGTATGTCCCCTTACCTCGAAAGTTCAGCTTTGAGGCAAAACCACCTTACTCTGCTGCCTCTGCTTTTACCCCTTCCTTTATATATGGGGCATTCCATCCCAAATCGGACAGTTTGAAACACTTTTTTTTTTATTTCCTCAATTTTTTTATATTTTCGAGTACCCATCAAAAGACCCTTCCTGTTAAATTTTGAGATTTTTTTGGTATTTTGGTCATAACTTCTTTAATAATGGTCCAAATTAAAAGTTCTTTTTTTCAAAATTTTTTTTTTTATGGCCTTTTCAGAAAAAAATACAACAAAAATATTCCACGTGTTGTTGAATGAGTTTTTTGAGTTTCAAACGTAATATCGCGATTTTAAAAGTGTATGTTATTTTTTTTTTTTTTGTTTCAAACATCCATTTATTCAACAATTTTTAAGACTAGTCCGATCGTGGGATCTCAATGACTACTATTTTTTTTGAATTTTTGAAAATTAAAAAAAAAAAAAATTCTATAAATTATGATGAATACCGATTTTTGTTACTGTATAGTATTTTTTTCAATATCTAGAATTTATTTTGACATTTTTTTTATTGTTAACAGGTTCTTAAAATTAATAATTAATCGTTAAGTCTGTTTATGAACAATAATAACAACAGTTTTTATTTATTCACGTATTTTTTTGAAAACCTTACATATACGGTTATCTCCTGAATTAGAATATTCCTTTGCCAATACGTTTTTGCTGCTCATTGGAATAATTGAATGAAATTTTTGTGTCCCTCTGTGATTGACTTCGCAGTATTTTATCGCAAGTAAAATCTTTCTTTTACATCTGAATATTGTTTCTCATGTGAAAATTTGACAGCAATATTCGGTAGACTATTTAGGTTCAATGTCCACTCATACAATTCTTGAACTGTTGTCATTTGCTCATCGATTAATTATTAATTTTAAAAATCTATTAACAATGAAAAAGTGTCCAAATTAATTCAAAATGATTAAAATATACTATATAGTAACAAAAATTGGCATTCATAATAATTTATTTAAAAAAAAAATGTTTTAATTTTCAAAAATAGAAAAAAAATTGTAGTTATTGAGATCCCACGATCGGACTAGTCTTAAAAATTGTTGAATAGATAGATGTTTGAAACAAAAGATTAAAAAAAAAATCAAAAATGACAATCACTTTTAAAAACGCTATTTAAAGTTTAAAAGTCAAAAAACTCATTCAAAAATACGTCGAATATTTCTCTTGTATTTTTTTTCTAAAAAGGCCATAAAAAACAAAAATTTTGAAAAAAAAAATTTTAATTTAAAATTATGACCAAAATAGCAACAAAAGAGCGGTTTTTTGTTAGTTTAATATCTGTGGAACGGGTAATCAAAAAAATCTCAAAATTTAACAGGAAGGGTCTTTTGAAGGGTATCTAAAAATATAACAAAAATTGAGGAAAAAGAAAAGTTTTTCAAACTGTCTGATTTGGGATGGAATGCCCATATATACATATCTGTTTGTGTTATACAGCAACGGCGTCTGTTTTGCTGACGCGTACGAAGCGAATACAAAGTTTGCGGAGTATTATTCGACCCCTTCATGTCTCGACAGAGTGCTTGAATTTCCTCCCTCATAATCTTAGCGTTTTCTTGAATAATTTCTCTCGAGTTCTTTCACCGTAAAATTCTGCTCTCGATGTTCATTCATCGGTTTAACGAGCCAAAGGATGGATTCAAAAACTTAAAAATCATCGATTTAACGATGTAAGATAAGATAAAGCACAAAGTATGCGAGAGATGAGACGTTTTTGTTATTTTGGGCCGTATGAAAATTGCTCACACTCTTTTCTTCAATGAAATGAAAATTTCAGCGGAGTTCCCGGAAACTTTTGCTCACTTTTAGCATTTAAAAATTACCCACGGTTTTCCCACTTATCGACCGATGGTCATTAAGAAAAGAAGAGGGTAGGGATGCATAGATGAATGTATCGACGGTCGATAAAGTAGATACTCCAGTCGTCCAACTGTAGGTATAAATGTGTTGTGTGCGTGTTTTTTTTTTAGCTTACCGGGTGTGCGAAAATCTGTCTTATCGCCGTCGACAGCGACGTGACCGGTTCTCTCGACTCTTCGTAAGCTCACGTCGTGCCAGGTGCCGTTGTCGACCCTTCGTCTCGATGCTCTTACTTTTATCGGTCCGCTACCCAAATCTATGTGTAGATACAAGTGACCGTCGAGAATCTCAAAAGCGAAAAGATCCGGCTGTGAATAGAAAATTTCCCATCAATTAAATCTGCCTGCTATTGACATAAAATCATTCTCTACGAAAAAGTTGAAGGCTATAAATAAATAACAAATATCTAATATGAATCATTTTTCCATCGATTTTTGAAAATTTCAAATTTTTGATCGAAAATGAAAACCTGATTCTCCTCAATTTTAATTTTAATACCCTTAATGTTTAGTAAAAAGCTGGAACGTTTGCAAGCATTTTTTAAATTTCTAATTTAAAAAAAAATTGAACCCTTTAAGTAATTTTCTAAAATTGAATCATGTTTATCATTTGATGCTTTTGTTGATCCAAAATTGAGATCGATTAATTTTTTACAAATCGAAATCTGATTCAATTCTCCTCAAATTTAATTCTAACTACTCTTATTGTTTAGTGAAAAATTGGAGCATTTCCGAGCATTTTTTGTATTTGTAATTTTTAAAAAATTAAACCCTCCGAGCAATACTCTAAAATTGAATACTAATTATGTTTATCACTTGATGCTTTTGTCCATAAAAAATTGAGATCGATCAATATTTTACAAAATTGCAAAAGTTAAAGGGTTCACAAGTATTTTTGGAGAATTTCAAAATTTTTTAAAGAATCGAATCCCCGAATCTATTTTTTTTTTTTAATTTAATCTCAACAGTTCTTATCATTCACTGCATCTGCACAGAAAAATGAACTCAATAACTACAGAATTACAAAAGTTATAGCATCCAAAGAAATTTGGGGGGAAATTGAATTCTGCCAAAATTTCGGGGAAAAAAAACAATTTCATAGAAATAAAGTTTCTTCAATGGGAGGACAAAATCGTGATGGTCTTACCCGAGTCGATGCCCCACTTCTACTGTACATGACTAAACCGTTGGGCTCGTTGGTCCGAATTTTGAACGATATTGCGCCGGATTCAGCGGATTTCCACGGTGGCAGCACCTGCAACAAATCAAGCGCCAAAATTTAATCCCAGTCGAAAATAAATCGTAGCAAAAAAAGAATCTCTGAATCACGCTGTAAATCTTTGTAGATCCGGGCGTCCATTTTGTAGAATTTGTAGAAAATTTGTTGTCCATTTTGTAGAAAAAAAATGAAGACTGAAAAAAATAGATAGACTTCGTTGAAGGAAAACCCTGTATTTTTTTCCAAAGTTAATTTGAAAAGGGTCGGAAAATTGGAGGGAAATCTGCGGTGGAGATAAATTTCGAGTTGGGGTTTCAAGTCTCTCCACACTTGGATTTCCCTCGACTTTTTACTGTTTGTTGCCATAATTTTTGTACTGTCAATTTTGTACACAAAATGGCGTCAACGAAAATGTATGACGTAATGAAAGTTTATAAAGATGCGGAAAAATCCTCGAGATATATTTTGCCGGAGTTACGTAATCCCTTGCAGATTATCAACGCTACAGAGAGCACTTTGTTGTTTCTCGTCGTTCCTCTTTTTACACCCTTACCTCTCTCTCCCTTCCGCTTTCCCTGCTTTTCTTTCTGTCTTCGTGAACAAACGCTTCCGTTTTTTTTTTTTATATCCCCGCTTAATTTCATTTTCTGAGACAATAGAGACGTAGAGAAGAGTAAAACGATGTAGGAAATATGTCTCCATTCCGAATTTTCGAATTTTGAAAAAAAAAAATTAGGAACACTACATCCTTGTAAAATTTTCTCACATTTCTATGAAACACAAAATTGTGAGTAGTTCAAGGATGGAAGTCAAGTAACGAAGATGTAAAAATCAAATCAATAGGAAACGTGAGAGTTGAACAAAAATTTTGGTTGAAGTCAAATTTGTAATTTTAGGCCAATAGAACGAATTTTATTTTATTTCTCGGTGAATTCTCTAAAAAATATTCATGATAATATCCATAATGTACAAATTAGAGCCATTTATTTTAGAAAAAAAAATAAAGGAAGCTACGACGTTGATTAAACTTTTTTCTTGATTGAGAATCTAAACAGAAGAAGTTAACTCCTGTTAATTCGTACAATATTTATTTATTATTTTGCTTTGGTCATTGTTACAAATAAATAAATAAAAATTAAATAGGAAGTCTGTCATCCAGATGTCCCGGTAGTTTCTAATTTCCAATAGTTTCAAAGAGTGGAAAAAATAAGAAAATAGGCAATCTCCAGCAACTTGACAGCACCGGAAAAACCACCCTGGATATTATTTATCCATGAAATATATCAAATATACATTTAAGATAATTATTCTCAACATTAAGATACTTGTTTATGGTATCTATATTTGTGAATTCCCTTTAAGGGAGTATTCTGGTCTAGAATTTTGAAAAAATCAATTTTTTTTGCATATTCTTAAAGTTTAGACCTTTAAGAATTTATCCTCGAAAGGCAATTTTTCGATTCCAATATTTTACGGATTTATAGCTATTTTAGTGCAAATCGAACTATAGACGTTTTTCTCAAAACTACTTTTTTCAACACGGTTGACATGATATCTCAAAATCTACTCAACCGATGTACTTCAAATTTTTTATCAATTTTCAATGTATAACTTTCCATCACCTCTACCACTTTTGTATCAAAATCATTTTCTTACTATGGTAAACAAATTAAAAATGATGAAAAAAAGAGTCGAAAAACGCTATTTTTTGTTCAGACAGCCGCCATTTTACGATTTTGTTTTCCGTTTCCTCTGGGTCAATTAGGAACGTTCTTACTAATTAAGAATCTTTTTTCAAATTTTGTATCGAATGACTAGAAAAGTTGCAATCGTGTCAATTAGCAAACCCCCTTTTTTCACCCCCAACTTCACAAGCTCATAACTTATTTAATTATAATTTTTTTTTCTCGAAAATTTTGTTGTTTATTGTCAAAATATTGATAAAAAAGTTGTCAAAAAAGAATGGTAGACATATTTTTTGTTCTTTTTTTTTATCGAGCTCGACAAAACGCTCGAAATGAATGTCCCTAGACCAGAACACCGGCTTAATATACCCCAAATATTTCTAAGACCTTGTAAAAGTGCTTGCGAGTCGCTAAAGTGACGTGGCAAAGTACATTTTCTTTGAAACCGCGTTTTGACAATAGAGCTCATCGCGTAGGGCAAGTTCCTTTCAAATTGTGAGCAGAAAGACAGAAAGAGAGAGAGAGAGAGAGAGAGAGAGAGAGAGAGAGAGAGAGAAATAGGGAGAATGATAGCGTATAAAAGATGGAGGATGGGTATTCAATGTGGAAAAATCACGTATGCGTCACGAGTGGAGGAATCGTTTTCAGAACAGTGACAGTCTGGTCGTAAATCCCTCTCGACGGATCGTGAGAAATATCGAGAGTGAAGAATAAGGGTTGTAAAGAAAGAAAGAGAGAGAGAGAGAGAGAGAGAAAGAGAGGAAGAAGCAGAGTTTCCTGTATGAGAAGTATAACAGTGAAAGCTTGCGAATAATGTAAGGGATGAAGGGGGTTGTGCTTGGGGTATAAAAGTATTCTAGAGTCGATATACGATATCACTAAAGAAAAAGAACTGGTGCGTGTGTAAGGGGAGTAAAATGCGTTTTACTGGCGCCCTCTATGCAGGTTTTTATTCTGCAATGCAGTCACCGGCAGCGTGTCCATTCTCTTAACATTCATATGCTGAAACCTTCCCCCCTGGCATTTGTTTTTATTCAAGCGTGTAGATGAGAAATTCCTGAACAAATCGGTCAATATTTAACCCTCATGCCTTCCCATTCTAACCCTGATCTTTTAAATGCCTCCTTTATCTCTCAAAAGTACTTTTTATTCACTGAACATTTTTTTATGCAAGCCAAATTTTTTTTTAATGAAATTGTTTTTCCGATAAGAGAAAAAAATCCCAAATTCTGAAGTCGAGGACAAAATACTTGTAACTGTTTGTCGACGGAGATAATTTTTTTTGTAACGTCTGTAAATTTTATTAGTTTCTGTAAAACGAGCAATCCCCGACAACAAATATTTTATTGAATAATATAGATAATTATTATGTTGAATTATTATAATTGAAAATTCCATTAAATAATATGATTGCGTTAATGATAATTGTTGAGGGCACTTATGTTCAATTTTTAAATTAGAATTTTTTAAATCGCAGCCGATTCTTCCCTCACTATTATAAATAAATAGCGCGGTATTTATTATTAGTCTATTTTTATTCAGTAAACATTTTTCATAGCAAGCCAATTTTTTTTCAAATAAAATTGTTTACCTAATAAGAAGAAAAATTCCAAAATTCCGGAGCCGAGGACAAAATACTTGTAACTGTTTGTCGACGGAGATAATTTTTTTGTAACGTCTGTAAATTTTATTAATTTCTGTTCAACGAGCAATCCCTGAAAAAAATATGTTATTAAATAATAGAACTAATTATTATATTAAATTATTATCATTAAAAATGGCATTAAGTAATATAATTGCGTTAATGATAGCTGCTAAGGGAATTTATATTTAATTTTTAAATTAGACATTTTTCAATAAATAAATAGCGCGGTACTTATTATCAGTCTTGAGTTTAACTTCATCGAATTAATTAGCAAACCGCTTATCGATGCAGGAAACTTCATTTATCATTAACTTCTTTATAAAAAAAGTGTCAGTTCGGTTTTTGAAATTTGATATCAATAAAAAATTTAAATTTTCCAAGATAAAGCAAAAATCGAAATTAATTTAAAAGATGGAAAATCAGATGAGGGTTGAAAATTCACCGCTTTTACAAGGAATCTCTTGTATCTCTACATATATGGTCATATACATAGATTCAATACGTAAAATTTCATATGAAAATATCCTTCAAGGTTACAGCGGCCATTTTAGGTGCACTTCCTCCTCTCCTCCTCTCTATTTACGCGATAATGTCAGTCGGCCATTTAGTGTACGATGAGGATCGCCAGATGTCACCTCGAACGAGTAGAGACAAAGGCCCGTCCGCCATTTTGCGAACGCAGGAGAAGTTAACCGTTGGAAAGGCTAAAACACGAGAAAAAGCCCTTTCCCGAAGATTGAGAACAATGAAAAGAATGCTGGTGATCCTTGGACCCTCTAAGACGAACGTTTCTCAAAGATTGTCTCCATGGACGACCGAGGGACGCTTTTCTCAGGGAAACTCTACAGAAGAGCGCGTACCTTGAGACAGAGAGACATTCGTTAAGAACTTTGTACCTCCAGAGCAAAAAAAGCTCGTCACTGACATAAAAAAAGAAAAACACAAAGAAAAAGAAGTAAACGTAGGAGAAGGAAAGATCCTTGTTCGTATCCGCGCGGCATTTTCTCTAAAATCCATACGAAACCTTTCTCAAGATGAGTATCAGCCCAGAGACTCCGTTGGTTTTGCGAGTCGAAGAGGAAATAAAACTGGAATCTTCGAGCTTGGATGAGCTGAAGAAGTGGAGACAAAAAAAGAATTCTTTGGGAAGAACAATCGAGGGAGTCAAAAAATAAACCTGGGTAAACTCAAGATGGAGTCCTGGACCGGCGAAGAAGAAGGAAGAACTTTTTGTTCCCACCCCTCGAATTCTACCCTTATTTTTTGTTTTCTCCAGAGGGGTGTCCAGGATAGTGTGTGGAGCCAATTTCTCGGCTGGGGCGCTTAATAATCGAGACACCCGATGGGAAAATCGGTAGGGCGGACCCAGAACGCAGCAAAAAGTAGAAGAAATAGAAAAAGGGCCCCAGCATAGAGGGATGGTTTGTTGGAGGCGAGGAACCAGTTGGGGGTGGGAAATAGCCATGGAATATGATGGATATCGACGTTCCACGAATTCTCCCTTATCTGGAGTGTGCATTACTATATCTATGTACGTAGGATAGATAAAATGTGATGCTACGGTCGTAGTTGGGGGTGCAATTCTTCAGGGTTGACTGCTAGAGGCTTCTGCCGCACGCGACGATTAACGACGACGTGGAATACAGGCGAAGAGGGTGGAGAAAACCTGGGAATAAGGAGCAGGAAGAAACAAGGCAGCAAAAAAGGGTTGAGATGCTATGGAGGGATCACTTCCGGTCGTCGCGCCTCCAAGTCGCATTACTCTTCCTTTCTCTACCTTCCCTTATTCTCCTCCCCTCTTTATACTCATTCTTAGTTCTTATATTCCTCACACAGAAACCCTTTCTGGGTGTGGTAAATATGAGGTATACAAGGGAGGTACTGCATCTTGCTCCATGAAGACTTTTTTCTGCCTCCTCGCATCATTTTCAATCTCTTTCCTCTCTCTCTTTCTGTTCCACCTTCCAATCTCGTAATCTCTGACGCGGGTTTTCCAGTACAGAGGGCGTTGCGACCGAGGATATTTCATCCTCAAAACTAGCTTGGCTTTCACCTTCGCTCCACTGGCTTCCCATTCCCACCATCCACTCATCGAGATTCCGACTCTCCTCTCACACTTCTTCCAATCTTCTTGGTGCTACCTTTTTTTCCCTCCCCCTCCCAGTCTCAGTCTCTCCAGCGAGCTTTTCACCGAGACCGGGCCCTGCAAAGGGACGGGGTCGTGTGGCGGGAATTTCAAGCGGAGTCCCTTCAACGTCGACCATCTCGCAAAACCTTAGTGAAAGAGGGAGGTGGGGAGTGAGCCAGCCAGATATACGACGGCGGGAAAGTCCGTAGACGATCAATTAGAAAAGTTAAATTACTTCCTGAAATTAATTATTTACTAATCCTGGACTTCATAGCCTCACACCTCTCACTTCCCTCCAACATAGGGACTATCCACCCTTCTTCGCTACATGCGACTCCCCTGGAATTCGAATTCCACGAATCCACCCCCAACCCTTGACTCGGCTTCCCTTTCGAACTACGACCGGAAAACATATCCCGATATCCAAGGCGACTTGAAATTACCAGAGACTTTCAATACTCTTGCTTCAGCAGAGTTGGCTTGGGGGTGACCCTTTTGCCACCCCCCCAGCTTGTCGATAAACCCGACGTTAAAACTTTATTGGCGATATGAAATCCGAGGGATTTTCACATTGGATGTTTCACAGTGTCGCGAGAAAGACGAAGGAAGTTTCAAAGAAATTAATGTACTCCCGAGTTGCGAGGATATTGCTGTTGGAGTCTCGTTTTCACCCTCAAGTGGCCTTTTTCCTCTCGGGACATCGTCAGATGATTCTCGAAGACATCGATAATAAGACGCTGAGCTCGCTGGAAAATGGGAAATCATTGTAGCGTTAATATCGAGGGTGCATCTCGACGAGATGATCCAGTCGCGAATGAAATTCGCCGATCAAAAGAAATCCTGTCGGCAGAACTGTTTCTTAAGGATCTTTCGCTGGACTTGAGCTCGTTCAACGGAATCATTCACGTGGAATGCGACGGAAGGTTGAGTCGGAGGATGCGGAATCGTCCGAACTTCCAAATTCGAAAGCGATAGGTCGATTGAACATCGGACAAGAGTGAGCTTGCATCGAGGGGTTCGGAAAAGAGGGGTGCAAGCTCCAGGAGAACTGAAAGAGACTCTTTGGGCTTTGAGCTGAAATCTTTGGGCAAATTCCAGAGCGAAGAAATGCGGAATAAAAACCGTAGCTTATGGTAACACGAGATTCTTTTCCCTCGAAATTCTTGCTTCAATGGAAGCTTTTCCAGTTGCTCGTTTGTGTACACATTTCGGTAAGCAAGCTTTGTGTCTGTGTGTATAAATAAATGGCTCTCCGTTTTGCTTTATACATGGTACATGTCCAAAAGGCTTTGCCCGTGAGAGCTTTCCTCCGGACTAGTCTCTCGTTCGTGGAGTTTTAAGGGCCAAACTTTGGGGCTCAGAAACAGGGAGGGAGAGAGCGGTCGAACATCGTTAGGTGAACTCCACGAGATGGTTGTTCGTAGCATCCAACACCGTGGCAGAAGCATCGGCTTTTGGTTTGACCGTAGAGATGGAGAGAAAGAGCGAGGGGAAAACTGACATACTCGACCCGAGAGGCGAAATGTTTTCTCCGCCATAACGGCCTCTCGGAGTGCGCATGAAGCTCCGATTTCCGGCACGCCGAGATCGAATTTAACCCGAGATTTTTCCTCCAAGCATTAACGGCAACAGGAAGACCACAATATACCCTTGGTCGTAACTTAATTTACGTAATTCTTCTTCTCTTCACTTTTCCCATCATTCGATTCCCCGAGGCGGGGCATTGTAACCTTTTCTTAGGGGTTCCTTGGCTTTGACAATTTTGAAAAATTTATTTTCAATTTTTTTAGAATTTTTGCTCAAAGTTTCGGGTCCCTGAAAATGTGTTCTCCTTGATCCAGTTCTTGCTTGAGACGAAAAAGTTTTTTGTTCTATAATAAATAAATAATTTTATTATAAAACAAAAAACGTCTTAACGTCCCCAAGAGAATAAAGAAGAAGGAGAAGAAGGAGCTACTGAAGGGGCAGATAAATTGAGCGAATGACGTCATTTGCTACCGAGGAACTTGAGTCTCAAGTTTCGACGTGGAAAGCTCGTAACTTTTGGGCTATTGATTGAATCTTGAGCTCCCTGACAATAAACTAATGGCTGGAGCTAGGAGGATTCTTCGTAGGGACTCCCGGACTGTCACTTGGATCCCCATCGTGGTTCGAGTCCTAACGTCATTAAGTTGTTTGCCGTTGGTCATGAACAGCGTTGGAGCTTGCGAAATGAGACCGGACGTTACATCGTTGTCAGGCTGTACCCTGAGTGTTGAGTGCAGGGTAATACCAAAGTCCACCCAGGTGGGTTCCTTGATATGCTCGAGTCAGATCCTCTCCCTCGCTCTGTCAGTTATATCTGTCCGTTTATTGGCTTCGAGTCCATCAAGGCTGCTCCTTAACCAAGAACGATCTTCCTTCGGCTGCAAACGTTGAGACTCCTTGTCCTCGGGGATTCGTGGCTCGGACCGCGTCCATCCGGAACCACATTACCCCGGGATACGTATCCCCAGGTGAATCGTGGTGACTGTCAGTTTGCCAGCCGTTGGTAGCGGATTAACCTCAGCCTAGCCCGTGTTAACGGCGATTTCATCCTAACGGCTTCCCTCGATACATGCATTGCTTTTCAACCTGACGGAATGGTGAAATTAATCTCCATTCCAAATCTCACGCGAGGGCTCTCAGAATTGAGCTACCGTTCGAGATTTGGTCGACCTTCTTGAATGGTACCACGAAAACCATCGTAGGGTTTGCGTTGTGCTTTGGTGCTTACCGATCCGATCAAAGGTAGCAATGGAATCCATTAAATTTCGTTCAATCACGAGATTGATCAACTGCATCGATTAAGCGGTAAATAAAACGTAATACCGTGATGATGATGAAATTGAATGTTTGATTACATGGAAGGTATTGAAGAGACAATTCATCGCAACAATCACTGATGCACCCACTCTAGAAATAACATGTTTTTAGCCAGATTGCCGTTAGTTACGAAGCGACCTGTTGTTGCCACGTGTTCTACCCCGTGAGAAATGTACCGGGTGTCCATTCAACCAGAGACACCGAAATAACTCAGTATTTATGAAGTAAGTCGAAAAACCCTAATATACCTATCAAGTCGATTTGAGTGAGGAATGAAGTGCCCATCGTAGTTTTTTGATGAGTGCATGTTTTCAAGGTGATACCAAGGTCAAATTTTATATTTTCTGGAAACCTGTATTTTTTATAACCTAACCGTTTTGTACGTAGAAAAATGGACAACTTTTGTCTGAAATATTTTTCGATTTGACCGATATTAGTTCCTATAAGAAGAAAAGTTCTTCATAACCTCAAAGACGTTTGCCATTTCGATGTCCCAAGCTAAATGGGACACCCGGTATATATGCCAGTCGAGCTTCCCCCTTCTTCAGTTCGATGAGGACATAATGCCGAAGAGCGATTTCGCTCATCCGTGAAGAACCCTTGAGCTAAGGTAGGCGAGTTACAGCCGATAAACAAGGACCTTTGAGTCTTTGCTGCATGGGGAATATCTGCTAGATGGAATATGGAGATTCTCGTTCGTGTATATATATATACAGTGTGACAGGGTGAATGGAAGCAGAACAGATTCAAGAAACAAACATATCGATCCTCTTTACTTGACAAACATCTTGAATATACGGGCTTCGTACAATAAACGTCCTGTTGGAGAAACAATGTTCAGGGCTTCTGTACAATTTTCTTCAATCATATTCGATTTCCACCACTGAATGGATAAGCCAAAACGGATCGAAAGAAAAGAGGTTACCTGCGTCCATTTTTCGATATGATTTTATCTCGCAAGATTTTCCCATGGGCAATTTTTGATCACAACTATTTCTACCCTTATCCCAGAGCTCCGGGCGAAATTGAGGAAAGCCATCCTCTAGGTAACATTCACGGCGAATCGACCTGATTTGTCGGGTTCCAATCTTTAGTAGGTTCCTCAAAACCACCAGAATTCCTGACAAACAGCGCACCATCAATATTTTTACGCAATGCTCCTCAAACAACTACTGAGGGATGAAAAATAGGGTTGAGAATAGCATTAGAATAGAACGAAAGACTTTGGTGAACAAATGATGGAAAAAAGGGCACAGAATCCTTCGAACTCTGCATTGAATTAAATTTTCCTAGGAGAAATTTTACATCCCGACGATTTCCACCCTTATCCCGCATCTCTGGCCTGCATTGAGGGAAACCACCCCCTAAGTAACCTTCAAGGTGAATCAACCTGACTTTTCAGGTCACCATCTTCAGTAGGTTCGTCGAAATCATCAGAATTGATGGGCGAACAGTGCACCAATAACATTTTCACGCAGTGCTCCTCAAACCCGTATCAAGGGATGAAACATAGGGGTGAGAATATCAGCAAAAAGAACGAACGACTTTGGTGAACAAATGACGGAAACAAAGGGCACAGAATCCTTCGAACTTCGCATCGTATTAGATTTTCCTATGGGGAATTTTAAATCTCGACGATTTCCACCCTCATTCCACATCTCTGGGCTACATTGAAGAAAACAACCCCTAGATAACCTTGACGGCGAATCGACCTGATTTTTCGGGTTCCAATCTTCAGTAGGTTCTTCAAAACCATCAGAATTCCTGGACAAACAATGCACCATTAACATTTCCACGCAATGCTCCTCAACCCCGTACCAAGGGATGGAAAATAGGGGTGAGAATATCAGCAAAAAGTAACGAAGAACTTTGGTGAACAAATGACGAAAACAAAAGAATCCTTCGAACTTCGCTTAGCAGAGTTTATAAAGGACAATTGGTTTCCAGGGTGACTTGGAGTGATCCTAGGGGGGTAGTTTTGAGAGGGTTGATGGAGAATGGCACATAAATACGTAGTAACTGCTTTTCTCTCTTCGTGTCTCTCCGGTAGTTCTGAGTGTCTTTCAACGATTGTGGGATATGTGGGATCCATTGGGTCTGCGTACAACTCCGGTGTATTTGCGTTTGTCGCAATGGTACACTTCGGAATAGCGAATTCGAAGCCCAGCAGCGGAAGAGCGAGAGATATTCCCTTCCGTAGGTAACCGGTGATATATTGCCAGGGCCAAGCCCCGAGGCAACCAAAGGTTTCTTCGTCGAAAACGTGTGTGGGTATGTTGGGGTTGGAAAGGGGACTGTTGGAGGCGCTGTTGGCCCAGGCTCCTTTCTCTCTCATTTTCCACCCTTTCCTCTATGCGAGGGCCTCGAAGGGTTTGAATCCCGCAAAAGCCGGCAGACGATTCTCTCTACATGTCACATATGTGTGCTCGTACATATAAGCATACACGAATATAGATAGCGATGAGAAACTCCAAGCGTTACAACCGCAACCGAGACCGGAGGAGGCCTCGGCGACGTTTTACCACCCTCGTGGTTGAATGTCGTCGTTCGCGGCATTACTCCCGAGCTAGTTCACGTTTTCATACACGAGGAAAACCCCCGAGGCTTTTCCATACAACACATAAGCCCTCTCTCTCTCTCTCTCTCTCTTGGTTCAAGAATATATCCTGGAGTGGCGGAATATTTTCCCCGCTGATCCACGTGACGCTGAAGGGAGAAGCCAGCTGAGAGATGGGTGGAAAAATCGTTCACCTGTAAAGTACATTTTTCACGATGAAACGACGCTAGAGGAGAATGACGGAAAATAGAAGAAGGAAATTTCACGAGGATCCTAGTGGTTTACCCAATGTGTTACAACCTCATATTCAAATTTCCAATTTTATACGTGGCCTCCGCTCGTGTCACCGAGACACAGAGGGGGATGAAAAAAATTCCTGAGGGTATTCTTCATCGCAGAAACGCTTTTTTCCCCTCATTTTCCCAGTATCGATGGATCTGCTGGATAAATTATGGAAAAAAAATGTTTGCAATCGTCTTAATTTCCTTGATGGTGGTTCAAAATTATTTTTTCAAAAATATGGTAATACAGGATGTTGAGCAACTAGATAGCTTGACTAGGTTCGCCGTGTAGAGCGCGCCAAGACAAAAAATGAGCTTTTTTAAAAAATGTTGTACGATAAAATTGGCTTAGTTATTAATGTTTTTAAAGTTGACCAATGACGGCAAGAATCTAGGAGAAATGCTGCTGGTGGGGGTTTCTCCGGCCACGCCCACCGTTACGCCCGTCACGCGGCTCACCAGTAGCATTGCTCCTAGATTCGAGCCATCATTGGTCAGCTTTGAACATGAATAACTAAGCCAATTTTTGTAGTATAACAATTTTTAAAAAAGCTAATTTTTCGTCTTGGCGCGCTCTACAAGGTGAACCTAGTCAGGTTATCTAGTTGATCAACACCCTGTATATTACAATTATTGTCTTACCTAGAGTCCCATCTGGCGACGCCGTTGAACAATTATGAAACGACTTGGGGGGTAGTTTTTTTTTTAAATAAGAGTTTTTCAAAAATTTCTTTTTTGATTTTCGTGAAGATCAGTGAGAATTTTCATGGCAAAAAATGTGTACCAATTGTCATGATACCTTGAAATCGATTAAGGGGACTTCAGTGGGGAGGATTTGATATTTAATCAAGTAGGGAATTGGAAAAAAATATATATCTCATCAACGATGAATGAATTGAATAAAATTACAAGTCTGAAAGAAAACGAGCCTTAGCCCTCGCATTACAAAATTATCAGTGATCACATTCGACAATAAGTATCAATCCTGAAAAGAAGATCAAGATTTTTTTCGTTTTTTTTTTCGTTACAATATGCGTTCTCTCATGCAAGCGTGTGCTCAATTTTATATTATGATATTCTTTTTCGTTCATTTATCATCGTTTGAATTCCTTCGTGAATCGATCCATGCATTTTCATTGGTGCACGAGCTATAAAAACACTGGCTCAATTCCCTAAAAATAAATATAATATATATATATATATACATATATATTTATATATGCAGCAACGATATAGTCGTTATTTTTCAACTATACACTATGCTCTGTGTATATACTATATTCGTGTTGCACAGTTCATTCCGAAAAAGTGAATCATGACGATGTGATGGACGAATTAAAAAAAAAATAAAGTGAGATAAAAAAGATGAATGATAAAAAACAATTCGAAAAAATGTTTTTAAAAAACAGAGAATCCGGTCGAACGGTGAGACCTTTTGAACATTGAAATATTGAACTTTTGATTGGAATATAGACTGCGAAAATGCGTTTTGATTTAATTGGAAAATTCGTTTTTCTCTAGATTGGAATAAACGAGGTTGAATATTTTTGAAATATTATTGAATGAAATTTCTCGCGGTAGCTGAAAAATTGGTAAATCGTTGATATCGTTCTCATTCTCTATTTCTCTCCTCTCTTTCTCCCTCTCTCTCTCTCTACGTCGTTTTCGCTCACTCCAAACCGGAAGTTCACCGTCACCCGTGAAATAGTATGAGATGAGTGAAAAGTGATGAAATGACAGGCGTGCATGTGCATCGTGGCGTTTAGTGGTCCAGTCTTTTTTTTTTAATTTTATTAACGAAAAATAATTTTCTTTCACTCGCCCTATTGGTTTTTTATTTTTTTTTAATGCGACACAGCGTATGTGCGTACATTGAGCGAGAGACGAATCATTTTTGCCTTTTATTTGGCGTAAATAGTCGACCAACTTTTCGTTGGTTTTCCTAATTCGCATTTTTTAAATTATTTAAACTATGTATTATTTTAGAGACTGGTTGTAGGTGAGTCATACCTATCCATTCGCTAAAAGAAGGTGCACGGTATCGGTAAATCGGTCACGTAATCGTGATAAATTCCATTTATCTCAATCCCACTCATTGAAACGAAGAATAATTTTGATCGATTTTATCAAGAGGTCTGCATGAGCTTGAACTTTCGAAAAATCAATTTTTTCATCGTACAGTTCCATAGCCTTAGGTCTCAACTTTCATTTGCAACAAAGAATTTGTGAAAATTCGAAAAATTGACCAAGTTATGATGATTTCTTCGAAAGGTCGAATTCTACATATTGATTTTTATAAAACTTATTGAAGGGCTTGCGTGAGGTCTAAATTTTAAAAAACCCATGATTTTATTACACAGTTCCATAACCCAGGATGTTAACTTTCATTTGCTGCAAAGAATTTGTCAAAATTCAAAAAATTGACTGAGTTATGAAGATTTTTCTGAAAGGTCAAATCCCACATTGAAAAGAAGAATGATTTTGATCGAATTTATTAAAAAGCCTGCGTGAGCTTGAAATTTCGAAAAATGAAATCTTTCATTGCACAGTTCCACAGACTAGAGTCTCAACTTTAATTTGTCGCAAAGAATTCGTAAAAATTTGGAAAATTGACCGAGTTATGACGATTTTTTCTGAAGGTCAAGCCACCAATCGGCGATGCTCGCAGCGACGGTGGCCTTGTTTAAACTTCGTTATTTATCAATATTTTTCGACGAAAAAAATTCTCAAATATGGCAAGAATATGTACGAATTGTCTGCAGACTCCCGACCTCGTCATCCCAATACTCTCATTGAAAAAAAATTGTTTAAAATTGACCTCTTTTTTTTTGGGCCTCAAGCTTGTGCAGATCCCCTAATTTCCCCAACTTGGATTTCCATGCCATTCCTTTTCCATTCCATCGTCGGGCACTTTCGGAATTCTTCATCGTAATTATAATTAAATCATGCGAAAATGAAAAATGCGCGGATTCCGTGACCGAATAACTTGAAGCCGCTTGAGCTGGGGTTTTAGGGGTGTGGGGGGTGTATCAGGATATTTGTGCGTATCGCTCGTCTCTAGAAGCTAGTTTTCGCGTGAATTATATTTATTATATATTATATATAATGAAAATAATTTCTTATATATAATAATAATAACAATAACAATAACAATAACAATAATAATAATAATAATAATAATAATAATAATAATAATAATAATAATAGCCAATCAAGGTGCGTGACTTTGGTGAATTGGTGAACACGGCCCGCTGCCAGCAGTAGTCGAAGCGCGAGCCAGAGAGTCGTTATCCACACTAATAACAACGATAACCATTTTTTTGTTCATTAAAATCATTCTCTCTCTCTCACTTTTGTAATTTCTCTTTTCCTCTCATTTTTCATAAGGCTCGTATAGAGATTTTTTTTTTTTTTCAATAGTAATATAAATATAGCAGCTATAGCGTTAGTCAGCGGCAGCAAATAATAATGCGCTAAGAGAGAAAAGGAGAAATTTGATTTTTTGGATTTTTTTTTTTGGTTCTTCGTTAAACTCTCTCGCTCTTTCTCGCTCACGATAAAGCTGGTGGTGTCGAGATTTTTTTTTTTTACTCTTTCACAGAGTTGTGGCTTACCAGATGGGACTCTGGGCTGGTGAAGGTGACCATGGCGCCGTGTAGTCGTCGCGCATTCACTGCCGCAGATCCCTTCATTATCGACGGGGCATGGTGGTTGTATGTGTGAGTGAGTCATCCCATAAACGCGTTCATGTCAGAGCGAGATGACCACGACGAGACCGAGATAGCAACGAGCGTACAATTTATTGAAAAAAAAATCTTTTTTTGTTTTTTTGTTAAGAATAATCATTTTCTAGACACATTTATTCAATTTTTTGAATATTTCGTCCTTTTCCTTTCCTGAAAGAGGTTTTTTTTTTCATTTTTGCTTATTTTCACACAACCTTACATTCCCTACGGAATAATCATCGTTAATTATAATAACTTATCATTTCTTATTTTTCATACCTTTTCTAAATTTCTCGAATTAATATCAAATTTGTTATTTTAATATTTTTGCCTTTTTGCTCGGAGAAAAGGTTGTTTTTCCGATTTTCCTTGCTTTCACACAATCCAATATTCTCTATGAATTAATTATCACTAATTAAAATAACATCCCTTATAAATCATCCCTTATCCATCGATAATCCGCTTTCGCTTTTAAAATTAAAAAGTGTTGGGTTTGAATGAAAAATCATTGTTTAATGATAATTGATAAAAACTATCAATCCATTAATTATTTGGAACTCGATAACCTGTTTCGTAAATTAACTGCTGTAAATTTTTCATAACATAATCATCGTTACGGAGGATCGTTCGTCGAGATCGAATATTTTGCGTACAAAATAAATTTCGTATATAGCGTGCTTCGTCTATTTTTCTTTTTGCCCGTAATTTTTCGGGGTTGAATCGATAAGGGATGGCGAGGGGTGAAAGGGTGGATGATATTGCGGCGTGCATTAACATGGGAGTTACAGTCCCGTGGAAAATCCTCTCGTAACGACCAACAATACTGCGTTTTATCGCTCTGCAGTCCCAGGAAAATGCTATAGAATAATACCAGGAACAGTTGAGACACTTTGGTCGATGGAAACGATCGAAATTTTACGCAGTTATCGTGAGAAATGAGTCTCTTATCAACAAAAGTCGATTAAACAATATACTCACCCCTTCAGGGCCAAAAAATTTTCCTAATGACTTTTCCGTTACTTTCAAACTATTTGTCATCTATTGCAATTTCCAGTTGCCCTATTTTTGAACGTTAAGGGGTTACTCGGGTTTTCGAAAGAAATCCATTTTAAACCATTCTTTTAAACGAATAATTAAATATGTCTAGAATTTTTTCCAAAAGTTTCAGGTCCCTGAAATTAATTCATTACACTGGGAAAACGATGTACCAGGATTCGTTAACTGTTAACAAATGTAAAATTGAACATGGCGAAATCAATGATTTGTCAACAGTTGATAAATTAATTAAGAATTTTTAAACATTTAATAAATTATTTTGACACGAATGAAATATTTTTCAACGACTAACGAATTTTGTGACATTTAAGGAATATTTAAGTAGAAATGCCAACTAAATATACTTCTTTGCTACAAACAAATTGTTTTCTCAGTGTATTTATCAACTCAAAATTAAGGGGGTCGTCTAGTGTGAAACCTGTTTTTTTAATGTTTTTTTTCGGGATTTTTTTTGACAAACCATTAAAATGATATAATTTATGAATTGTGTATTGTTTTTATTAACATTTGAACAAACTTTGTAAATTTTTTGAAGTGAATGTATTAAATATAATCGGAGATACGCCGCCCAACAGGAACACATATAAAAAAAAGGTACTCCACTTCTGCCATGATTCCGGCCGTTCTGCTTATCTGAAATCAAAAAACCAAACGCCATTTTGAATGTGAGACTTGAGGCTCTGTCGTGAAACAAAATACAGTCAGAATTCCAAGAAAATCATTTATTTACGCTTTACAAAAAAAAACGATTTTTCACATTGAATATTTTTTCTAAAGCGTTAAAAAAAATGATTTTTTTGGAATTCTGACTTTATCTTGGTTCACGGTAGACCCTCAAGTCTCAAAATTGAAACGGCGTTTGGTTTTTTGATTTCAGATAAGCGGAACCGTCGGAATCATGGCAGCAGTGGAACACCTTTTTTTTAAATATGTGTTCCTTTTGGGCGGTGTATCTCCGATTATATTTGATACATTCTCTTCAAAAAATTCACAAAGTTTGTTCAAATGTTAATAAAAATTATACACAGTTCATAAATTATTTTATTTTAATGGTATGTCAAAAAAAAATTCCCGAAAAAGAACATTAAAAAAACAGGTTCCACACTAGACGACCCCCTTAAGGTGGTATTCTGATCAGCTTGATGAAAAAAAAACAAATATTTTTACCATTCTTTTCTCACAACATAGTTATTAATATTTTGACAATAACCGAAAAAATTTTCGACAGAAAAAAATTAAAATTCAATAAGTAATAAGCTTAAAGTTGGGCTAAAAAAGAAAGGAGTGCTGGCAGAGACCATTCCAACTTTTCTAGTCATCCGATATAAAATTTAAAAAAAGTTTCTTAATTAGTAAGCATGTTGTTATAGTTCCTACCTCAGAGAAAACAGTCTGAACATAAAAACGCGTTTTTTGACTCTTTTTTTCAAAGTTTTTAATTTTTTCACAATAGTAGAAAAAATACATTGAAAATTGGTAAAAAACTTGAAATACATCTGTCGAGTACAGTAACACCGTAAATCATTGGAATTAAAAAATTTCTTTTCGAGGATATTTTCTTTAAGTCTAAACTTCACGAATATAAACAAAAATTATTATTTCAAAATTCTAGACCAGAATACCTATCCAGATTTTGCTTAAATTTTGAATAGAGTAATTTATTTATTATTTAAGAAAAAACAGAAAAAATGTGCTTCTCAACTTTCGAAACCCATCCCTCAAGAGTTTCTCTTGAAGAAATAACCACATCCATCTGTTTCATTTTTTCTGACGGTTCATTTATTCTGGAATTACGATACGCTCATATATTCCAGCATTTATGAGGCATTTACCAACAGACCCCTTCCCCTGTTGCTTTTGATTCTCCGACGTCGATATTGCCAGATAGAGTGAGAGAAAGGGAGGGAGGGAGATGGAGAAACAAGAGGGAGGGAGGGAGGGAGGGAATGAAAATGTATTAAACGTGTTTATGGCAGCAAGAGTATGCCAAGCGAAGTTTATCGTCGAAATAGTCGCGCACCAATGACTCAATCCCTGAAAATACATATACATACAAAAAGTTATATCTACGCCATTTTGCGATGTCAGGCCAAAAAGCTCGAATCCTCGACTCAGTGTCGTTTGTTTTGGAATCAGGACTCTCCATACATCTCCTTCTGTCACCTACTTTTCCGGATATTAAAAGAAATCTGTCAAGCCATTTCCCAACCCATTTTTTATTTTAAACTAGCCTCCAATATTTAAAAAATCCCCTCCTAAATATCTCTCAAATTCGATTAAGTATCGTTATCGTTTTATTCGTTCTTTGATTCGCTGTCATCGATTATTAATATCTCGAAAAAAGCATTTTTATGATTTTTCACGATTCGTGAATTTGGAAATAAATTCACCTTTTTTTTTAAAGCCTTGTATAAAATAAATAAACAGGGGGATTCAATATTTCGGCACTAAATTTGCGTTCTATATAGAGATATCCTTTTTTTCTTGGGGGGGGGGGGGGGGGGCATTATACTGCACTGGTGTAATTTATCAGCGTGAAAAAGTATATTCACTGACGGACGATTTTCAATGTTATCATATGAAGGTTTATACATGGTTATAAATATCACGCTGACGAGTATTGAAAGTCATACCGGCGTGAAACTGACACAGATACATTTTACACAGGTAGACAGATATTCGAAGAGAGGAGAATTTATTTTATTTTTTAAAATTTTTCACTTTATTGCTTATTCCAATATTCATTCTACCCGCATTATCGAATAAATCATTTTACCCCTTAATAACCGTATACGTATGAATAAACAATAAATAATTTTGCCCTATAAAACAGATAATTTCGTTTAACGAGTTTTGCTTGTCTGGGTCAGCATTTAATATATTTTTTTTTCAAACCTTGACTTTCATTTTACATGAACGGAATATTTTTCTCTCTACAGAAGAAAAAAATATCTCATAAGATTATTAGTTTATCAATTTGTTGACAAGTCGAATTGCATAATAGCAAAAAAAAAATTTATCAAATCAAATTTCAATTTTAATTTCAATTTGATTGAATGAAATTTCAATTTATGATTTAATGTCAACGCGAAAATGATATTTTTATGATTTTGCAATATTCATGGCTCGATGATGATTCGTAATTTTGTGTATTTTGAAAAATTTACATTTCACGAAATTTTCGCAAATATTAAAACTCTGCATTAGCGACAGTCGATAAAGCAGACGTTTCTGTGAGGTGAAAAATCGTAATGTAATTTAATGTGGGAACGTAACTATCGATGAAACATTGTTTATTGAGGGAGGGAGTGAGAGGGCAAATAACAAATACGTGCCAAACACAAATATTCCTCGAGTCCTTGTGATTTTCACTGTTGAGTTCATATCATATAACCAATCTCGTTATATGCGGGCTCGATGCCAATGATAATTTATGGAAATTCTCGAGCTCTCGTGTGTTATGCCAAAATTATACCTCTCTCACTCTGCGCTCATTAACGCCGTTGTATTATCCGTTTTGTTGAACGAGGTGCGAGGGATTTCATCAATGAGAGAGGGCCTTCGTTATAATTTTCCCTTTTGAACGATCCATGACTCAAAAGTATCATATTTTTAATTAAAATAATATTTTTTTATCCCCTTCGTGTTTTTTTTCCGCTATTTAATTTAGAAATCGAATTTTCACACCGCCATTCTTCATAAGGGATGAAATTATTTTTCTACCCCAAAGTATAATTTTTTCAAATTATTTGTATAAGGGTAAAAAGTATGAGCAATTTTTTTTTAAGATCAGCGCATACATAGTTTTTCAAATTTTGCACATTTTTTTATTGGGGATGCAATTTTTTCCACCCCAAAAGCTCTACGTCCAAGTTCTTCCTATCTTTCGCCCTCGCTCTTCTTTTCTCCCTTCCCTCCTAAATATATAATACGAGGTAACGCCACATCATATCAATTCCTTGCAGACGAGAATACCCGTAATCTTCTTGCTCGAGTTGCTCGTAGAATCGTGTCGTCACATTGAATTAGGGTATTAAAGAGTTCATCGTCATAAATATGAGTCGACACGTATCAGCGATGCTTCGTATTAACTTAAGGGATGAAAGTTTTTGTATGCCCAAAGGATAACCCCCATAAGTTTTCAACAAGACTCATGATGATCCTTCATCCGTAATACTAAACAAAACACTAAAAATTAAAACCCAAAATATAAAAAAAAAAGTTTATTTCGTCAAATTAATAAAATTTCTAAATTGATAAATTTTTCTCAACCCTTGGCTTTTTTTTATCCCCGAATTATCGATCCGTATGTCTGAAATTAGGAGCTTGTAAATTGTCCGACCAATACTGACCTTGATCACTGAGAACTATGTCCAACTACATCGAAACCAAAATATGAGAGTAACAAAAAGTTTATTTCGTAAAATTAATAAAATTTCCAAATCTATGGTTTTTTCTCAACCCTTATTTTTTCAACCCCCGAGATGTCAATCTGTTTGTCTAAAATTAGAAGCTTGTTAATTGTCTGACTTATGCTGACCTCGATCACTGACAACTACGTCCAACTACATCCTGCCTAAAATATGTAAATACCAAAATTTTTTTTTTTGCAAAATTAATAAAATTTACAAATCCATATATTTTCTTCAACCCTTGGCTTTTCTTACCCCCGAATTATCGATTTGTATGTCCAATACTGAGAGTTTGTAAATTGTCTGACTTATACTGACCTCGACCACTGACAAACTACGTTCAACTACATCCAACCCAAAATATCGGAAAACCGAAAAGTTTATTTCGTAAAATTAATAAAATTTCCAAATCCATAAATTGTCTTCAACCCTTGGCTTTTTTTAGCCCCGAATTATCGATCTGTATGTCCGTTACTCTGAGCTTGTAAAATTGTCTGACCTATACTGACCTCAATCACTGACAAACTACGTCCAACTACATGAAAGCTTTCCCATTTGCGGGATAATAGGGGTGAAATAAAAAACAAAATATGTATATATTATATATGTACAAAAAATAGTGACGTGGCTTTTCCGTACTCGGGAAAATACAACAGAGCATTTCGGTGCGTTTATCGTAGAAGTATTATGCTACACTCTGCAATGTAGAAGTACAGTACTTGAGTTTACTGTACGAGGAACGCGCGTGACAGGTCGTTGGCAAAACGAGGTACACGAGTGTCCAAACCCTTTCCAACCTACCCTCCTGTTAGACTTGACAATAAACGTTGCACGAGTATGCAATTCCGTGGAATACTGTAAATTACATGTACAGGAAATTCCATGTCAATTCGTTTGAGGAGGTTTGTTTTTGGATTTGGTCTAGGTACTTCCAGCCTTACCCCACTTTTTGATGTAATAAACAACGTAAGAGTATGCAATTCCATTAAATATTTTAGTTAACTCTATGTCAATTCGTTTTAGAAACTTTTGGCTTTGATTTGATCTGAGAATTCCACGGCAATTCCTTTGAGGGGGTTTATTTTTGGACTTGGTCCAGATCCTTCCATCACCACCCCACTTTTTGATATAATAAACAATATAAGAGAATGCAATTCTATTAAATGTTTTAGTTAATTCTATGTCCATTCGTTTTAGAAACTTTTGGTTTAGATTTAATCCGAGAATTCCATGTCAATTCCTTTGAGAAGGTTTATTTTTGGACTTGGTCCAGATACTTCCACCCTTACCCCACTTTTCGATGTAATAGACAATGTAAGAATATGTAATTCCATTAAATATTTTAGTTAATTCTATGTCAATTCGTTTTAGAAACTTTTGGCTTTGATTTGATCTGAGAATTCCACGTCAATTCCTTTAAGGAGGCTTATTTTTGGACTTGGTCCAGATCCTTCCACCCCCACCCCACTACTTGATGGAATAAGCAATGTAAGAGTATACAATTCCATTAAATATTTTAGTTAATTCTGTCAATTCGTTTTAGAAACTTTTGGCTTAGATTTGATCTGAGAATTCCATGTCAATTCCTTTGAAGAGGTTTATTTCTGGACTTGGTTCAGAACCTTCCACCTCCACCCCACTTTTTGATGCAATAAATAATGTAAGAGTATACAATTCCATTAAATATGTTAGTTAATTCTGTCAATTCGTTTTAGAAACTTTTGGCCTAGATTTGATCTGAGAATTCCATGTCTATTCCTTTGAGGAGGTTTATTTTTGGACTTGGCCTAGATCTTTCCACCCCCACCCCACTTTTTGATGTAATAAACAATGTAAGAGTATACAATTCCATTAAATATTTTAGTTAATTCTATGTCAATTCGTTTTAGAAACTTCGGGTTTAAATTTGGCCTGAAAATTCCATGTCAATTCTATAGGGGTCTCTACGAAAGGCTTTCAAATAATCAACCCTTAAATTTCGGTCATGCATAATAATGAATTTTTCTCGGAAATTTCTTCCTCGCAATTTTTTCCTGTTCTCGTTGATCGTCGACACGAAACTACCCTTAAATATCGGAGAGCCAAGAGCCCCGCCGTGAGAACGAAGAACTATACGTGACTCCGCGATATATCGTGGTTAATCGTGCGTGAGAAAGGTTTTTCGATAAATAACCGATAAGTATCTTCAACGATACACATTATGCCTCTATCGTGGCGCGTGCATGCTCGATATTTTTTTTTCTCGCGGCAGGGTGGAAGGCGCGAGATTCGTTAGCATGACTATTACACGCGATCTCTCGTATACCGAGTCCTTCAACCCTTATACTTTCCCATCACGATTTTTCGTTCCGCAGGATATCTTCAGCCCTTTCCGCGATCCCTCATCATAAAACGTGCGCAAAAGTTCCTCGGAATTTCTTATAATTTTTTTCATCCCTCTTCATCCCCTAACTCCCGCGAAATTTATATCGTGCGCCAGAGAGTGCATTTCTACAGAGAAAAAAAAACAATGAGTCATTTCGCAAGCTCTGGCCAAGCTGCAGCGGGCAGTCGAGAATGTATATTTCTGCATTTTGCTGCACTCACGAGGAATAAGGGGGTGGTTCAGTATTTCACGCCAGGAATAATGTCCGTGAGAGCGACACAAAGCCGTTCGTTATTGCGAAACGAGTTTCGCACGCTAATAATGAATATTAAATGCACGACCGACGGAGACATGAAATTTTCTATGCACATCAGAAGGGTATATATATTTTTCAAGTCCAATGGGGATGATAAATATTTTTGGATTATTCGCGCGAAAAAAAAAGTAACTTCTTGTTACACGGAAGTTGCACGTTGGATTGTACGTTTTTCGTTCCACTTTTTTTCTCTCCGTTGGTTTATCCGCTTTCGTTTATCTTTTTCCATGAAAAATTCATAATTGCATTTGTAAGTTTAGAAACGCGCGGGATGAAAAATTCAATTTGATACCCAATCCAAGAGGACAGTGATACGAACGAGGTGATGGGAATATGATGAGAATCGAGTGAACGAAACAATCGATAACTGCAACGCGAATCGCGGAAATGGCGAGAGTGAAAAAAAAACGCTTTCCCATCCCTCAAAAGGGAACAACAAAAATGATTTTGCCAGTGAACGGGAATCAATTTAACGACTTTTATTTCCATCTACGTGTATAAAATAAGAGATTCCCGCAAAAATTGTTTTTCTACGTGAAAGAATAACATTACATTGCAAATACTATTTATTTTTTTGTTGATAAAAAAAAGAAGCAAAATCAGGGATTAATTAAAAATAAAAAATTGGAAATAGCAATTAATAATTAATCAAATTGAAACTTGAAAATAAAATTAAAATGAATTAAATAGAAAAATAAATTTCATCAGAATAAAAAATCCTTGTTTCTCGAGAAGGAGCAAAAAAACCATCAGGAATAAAATTTAGGCCATCCCGGGGTATCGTCCCACTTGAAACTTCCTGCAGCTTTACTTTCAATCGATTTATTTTTATCTCACGAAAACTATATCGAAAATCTCAAGAACCGGAAATCAAACATAGTGCGACGAGAATCGATTGAACAGAACAATCGTTACTCAACGAATAGAGGAAATGGTGAGAGTGCGAAAAGCATTTTCTTCCTTCAAAAGTGAATTAAAAAAATGGTGTCAGTGAATGGAAATAGATTAAGAGATTTTTATTTGTATGAAAAGATTTCCGTTAAATTGTGATTTATTAAACATAAAATACAATAAAAAATATTTATACATATGGGGCATTCCATCCCAAATCGGACGGTTTGAAAATTTTTTTTTGTTGATTTCCTTATTTTTTTTATATTTTTGAGTACCAATCAAAAGACCCTTCCTGTTAAATTTTGAGATTTTTTAGATTACCCGTTCAAAAGATATTAAATTAACAAAAAAACCGCTCTTTTTTTGGTATTTTGGTCATAACTTCTTTAATAATGGTCCAAATTAAAAGTTTTTTTTCAAAATTTTTATTTTTTCATGGCCTTTTCAGAAAAAAATACAACAAAAATATTCGACGCGTTTTTGAATGAGTTTTTTGAGTTTCAAACGTTAAATCGCGATTTTAAAAGTGAATGTCATTTTTGATTTTTTTTTTAAATTTTTTGTTTCGAACATCTATATATTCAACAATATTTAAAACTAGTCCGATCGTGGGATCTCAATAACTACTATTTTTTTCGATTTTTGAAAATAAAAATAAAAAATTTTTTTAAATAAATTATTATGAATACCAATTTTTTTATGGTATAGTTTTTTTTAATCATTCTAAATAAATTTGGACACTTTTTCATTGTTAACAGATTTTTGAAATTAATAATTAATTGATGAGCAAATAACAACAGTTCAAGAATTGTATGAGTGGGCATTGAACCTAAATAGTCTACCGAATATTGCTGTCAAATTTTCAGATGAAAAACATTATTCAGATGCAAAAGAAAGATTTTATTTGCGATAAAATACTGCGAAGTCAATCACAGGGGGACACAAAAATTTCATTCAATTATTCCAATGAGCAACGGAAACGTATTGACAAAGGAATATTCTAATTCAGGAAATAATCGTATATGTAAGATTTAAAAAAAAAATACGTGAATAAATAAAAACTGTTGTTATTATTGTTCATAAACAGACTTAACGATTAATTATTAATTTTAAGAACCTGTTAACAATAAAAAAAGTGTCAAAATAAATTATAAATATTGAAAAAAATTCTATACAGTAACAAAAATTGGTATTCATAATAATTTATTTTAAAAAAAAACTTTTAATTTTCAAAAATCGAGAAAAAATAGTAGTTATTGAGATCCCACGATTGGACTAGTCTTAAAAATTGTTGAATAGATAGATGTTTGAAACAAAAAATTAAAAAAAAATCAAAAATGACATTCACTTTTAAAAACGCGATTTAACGTTTAAAACTCCAAAAACCCATTCAAAAACAAGTTAAATATTTTTGTTGTATTTTTTTCTGATAAGACCATAAAAAAACAAAAATTTTGAAAAAAAAACGTCCAATTTGGACCATTATTGACGAAGTTATGACCAAAATACCAAAGAAAAAGCGGGTTTTTTGTTAATTTTATATCTTTTGAACGGGTAATCACAAATATCTCAAAATTTAACAAGAAGGGTCTTTTGATGGGTACTCAAAAATATAAAAAAATTGAGGAAATAAAAAAAAAAGTGTCTCAAACTGTCCGATTTGGGATGGAATGCCCCATATATATAATAGAAAATAATATAAAATAAAGGAAAATAAAATAGTAACATTAGATTTCAGTATCAGCGAATTTGGAAAAATTCATTAATCAAACTTTTCTAAAATTTTCAATTAATTTTTTCTCTGTTGAAGATAAAATCAATTATAGCAAAGGTTGAATAATTAATTAGCGTGAAACTAAAAAATCCCTATTCCTTGAATATGTATGGGAAAAAGCCAGCAATATTAAGGTCATCTCGGAGTATCGGACTATTTAAAACTTTGCTCGGCTCTTCTTTGTTTCTATTTTTTTTTTCTTTCTCGTTTCGTCCTACCAAACTTTGTTAAAGTCTCGAGGATCTGAGATATAATGTAGCGTGACTCGATGTCACCTCGCATAATCGTGCTGGTCGACACTCGATGCTGGACGTTTCGCGATTCTCTCTTTTTCCACCCTCTCACGATTTTCCACCCTCGGCGTGCACAAAGTTTTATCGAAGTCGAAGAGGCGAAGGAACGGCGCAGTAAGTCGATCGAGTCTGAAACGTCGCCGAAGGCACTGTTTCGCCGTTACTCAGCAAGATTATCTTCCTCCAACGTTCTATTTTTATTTTTCAACCCCCCGGTTTCAACCCTCTGTACATTCTCTCTCTCTTACAAACGTAACCTCGCGGATGATCGGTGGACTGCGCGTCAGATAAGAAAATAAAACTGGAAGAACATAGAGCTTCCGGTGGAGGAAGTTGAAGAAATAAAAATAGCCGGAGGTGGATAAAAAAAATCGCAAAAAATATTTCAACAAACATCACGTTGATAAAAGCATTGGCACTTCGTTAGAATCTCGCGAAACATCTTGATTTGCACGAATAAATAATAAATACAGCTCCTGAGAGTTAAATTAATTATCCGGAGAAAAAATAAATCGTTCAATCCTCGCAATAAATTAATCATCAAATAGGGGTAGTTTTTAATTTTATTTTTAATCCAAAGGGCTCACTGATTGCGTAAAATGTTCTCAGAGATACTTTCAGGGTTTAATTACCAATTTCCTTTTTTTTTGCTTGGCACAATTTTTTTCAACCCCTTAAAATTACCCTCTTTGAATTAAAGGGTTCGTGACATTAAAGATAAAAAATAAGAAAAAACCCGCACGATATATTTGTACAAAGTTGAGGGGAGATTCTAGGACTTTCGTATTTGATTCTCAACACGCGAAATTAAAATATAACGAGGGGGTTGTTCACCCCGTGACTTGCACATTTTCTCAAAAAACACTACTGAAATTTAATCGCTCAATTAATCACCGATCGATCGAGCTGAAAGTGGATTTGTCATGTTGAAATCCCATTGAAAAAAAAAAAACCAAAATGGTGTCTGGATCTTCGTGAACGATAGCGATAAAAATCGGACGGTGCAAAGTCACGTTTGTCGATCGCAAAAGCCATCAGATGGAGTTTGGGTAAAGGTTTTTTTCTTTGGCGACTCGTATTCTGAAATTGGCAGTGCCGTTAAATGTCGAGGCGGCCAACGAGCGAATTCGAAGTGCAGAAATATATGCGTGGAAAAAAGGGGAAGAAATAAAAATAACGAGGGCAGTGATATAAACTGCGAATGACCCGACGACGCCCGACGAGAGGCGTCGTCCTCGAATCAACTCTTTTCGCGAGTTTCTCAGCGCGTTTCACGGTTTCACGAGGCCGGAAGATTGTGTACAAGAAAGGAGAGAATACAGGGCGAAAAGTATCAGAGAAAGACAGAGATCGAGAGAAGGAGAGAAAGAGAGAAGATCGTAAAGTTAACAGGGGCGTTGACGATATGCTCTCGCATACTTATGGTTTTAATGATGCCACCGACCGCAAGAAACTCGCGTATTCCTGTTAAAGTTTCGCGTTCGTATCGGAGACGATCCTAGAATGCGATATAACGCGTTAGAACGGACCCCGGGGCAAAATGAACCACCTGAGAAAAAAATTTCATTTCTCTCCTCAAGCGAAACTTGGATGAGTTGTAGCTCAATAACTTCAAGTCCAATTGCAAAAAGCCCAAGGAACAATATTTTCGTCTCAAAGTGCTCTAATCGAAGATATTTTTGTCCCAATTTTATCGCCGTATCTACAGCCCGATATTGCTGATTTTCTGAGCAATGCTCAGAAATTTCATTTCTCTCCTCAAGTGAAACTTCGATGAGTCGTAGGTCAAAAACTTCAAGTCCAATTGCAAAAAGCCCAAGGAACAATATTTTCGTCGCAAAATGCCCTATTCGAATATATTTTTGTCTTAATTTTATCGTCGCATCTACAGTCCGATATTGCTGATTTTCTGAGCAATGCCGCGAACGTCAAATTCGCGGATTTTCGATACTGGTCTATTTTGCCCCGGTGTCCCAAATTTCCTCGTTATTTAACTTCCAACCTTACAGAACACACTGGGAAAACTGGAAAAGGACCACGATGGAATATGCCAGAGTTAGAACAGTGGAAAAGTCTCCGTAACGAGAGAAAAGCCCGATGCAAATGAATATGCAAATACACACAAAACTTTGTATTTTATTATTATCATTTTTTTTTCTTCATTTAACACCGTGAACTTTTCACTCGGTACTTTCGTTATAGTTTTAACGTTGAACATGGCGGCATAAGAAAATCTTAAGGTTTGCACACCGACCGAGGAGCAACTATTATGGCCGGAGAAAAATTTCTCAACGCGATTGTGTGTTTTCCAGGAAAATCAGTTATCCGAGCAGCGCAAAAAGAATTTTCGTGGAGTGTACGTGGAAAAAATTAGACATTTCCCTCGGTTTCTATTTTTATTTTACTTTTCACTCTTCCGGAATGATATGAATTCGTAATTACTTTATAATTAAAATGATAATTGACTCGATAATTTAAGAAATTCAGTATTATTCTCTCATTTATTTTTCAATAATTTTATGAACCAAAATTGAAAAAAAATTAAAAAATATATTTTTTATCACAAGCTTTTATTATTATTATTATTTAGTAATATTATCGCAAAAAATTTCCCAATTTTTTTTCAAAAAAATTGCGTCGCAAAATTTTGTTGCATAAATTTTGCAGAAAATTTTTGCAAATTAATTGAGTGAAACAATTTTGTCTAACAAAGTTTGCAAAATCATTTTTGTGCAAAAAATTTTGCGAAACATTTTTTTTGCAAAAAATTATGCGAAACTAGATATGAATTATTAAACTAGTTATTTAGCATCATAAATACTAAAAAGTGAAAAATAAATAATCGAAAAAAAAGAATTTCAAACAAGCTTTTCTTAGTTGTTAATAAAAAAATAACTAAAAAGTTAAAAATAATTTTATTCCGATTGGAAATAAGTTTTCAAATAAAAGCGTGTTACATTTTAACAGCAAGAGAAAAAAAGAGGGTGTAACACGCTTTTTTTAAAAACTTATTTCCAATCGGAATAAAATTATTTTTAACTTTTTAGTTATTTTTAACTAACAACTAATAAAAGCTTGTTTAAAAAAAAGATTTGTTTTTTTCTTCTATAAAATTGGTCAAAATTTTATTACGACTAAAAAACGATACATTATCAAAATAAATTGAATCTTGCACAAAATATTCGAACTTGGGACTAAAAAAATTGTGATAATTCTATTTCTTTAAAAAGCTGTAATTCTTCAATTCATGAAATCTGGAATCTGATTTGAATTTTCAGTCTCTTTTTCCCTGGATCGTTATGGGAGGAAAAAGAAACATTCAATTCGAGTCGATTCGAGAATGCAAAGTGCGCCAAAGCTAGGCTTTTCCGAGAATCCTTCATAATGGATTCGTCACGGATTTTCCCCAACGTTCTCGTCGACGAGAAATAACAGCTCTCTGTCTCTCCTCTTCCTCATCTTCCGGCGCTCATCTTTGGCATCCCGAAAGACGGAATAGCACATGTTTACTATCCCACACGACTTGCCGAGAGTTAAGTTAATCCCCTTTCGTGATTTTCTATCCAATTGAGAGAGAAGCAGGGAGAGAAAGAGAGAAATGAGGGTGAGAAAGAGCACATTTTCTCTCATCTCCAGACATTGGACTGAGAATAGGAGAAACAGCGAAAATACAGATCAACCACTTTGTTTCTTCCTCCTCGCTCTTCCTTTTCCCCTGATTCAGGTGTGTCATTAATACATAAATACCCTGCAAAGCAGGGAGGAAGTTATGCAGGTCGGATTAGGGATGTTGAACTCAATGAGAACCGAAATGTATGGAGAGACAGAAGTGGAGGAAGAAAGAGGGAAATGCGAATGAGAATTAGGGGAGGAAGAAGCATGGAAAGCTTGCGAAACGTAAGGGATGAATTCGCGTGAAATGGGTTGGGTTAAATAAAATAATTAATTAGAAAAGAAAAGAATCATCAAAAAAGAGAGCTGTCTCAATTCAATCGATCGAAATAAAAATCGGTGAGACTTCCTGAATTATTTTTGAATTTCTTAATCGACCATTTGAGGGGTTATTATTTTTTTTTTGTTAAAAAGATATTTTGGAAAAAATTGAGTTTCTCAAGCGACAGGAAAATCTGATGAAGTTGAAAATTGTTCGGGGAAGTTAGAAATTGGTGATAAATGTGTAACGCGGACCGATTTACAGTAAGGGATGATTCACAGAGGGTGAGTGAGCGGAAGTAGGGGCAGATGAGATTCTCGCGGTAATTCTTGTGCCTTAATTGGATTACCAGAGATTCCAGTGTTTTGCTTATTAAGACATACCAGATTCTCCGTCTCTATGCGCATCCCCAATAGCCCCTTAATCCCTTGCTCAGTGCATCCTGTAAATTATCTTGTAATAATTATCCATCGAAAAAGAGAAAAGATTTTCCATTTTCGGATATTCTAAGAATATTAACATTTTTTAGAAACATAGAATCTTAATATTTTTACGATTTGTCAAAATTTTAAATAAATCCGATTAAAAACAATGGCTTTGTGGGGGTTGAAAGATGATCCTACAAAAACTAATCATCGTTCAAGAAAAACTAATTTAATAAATTATTTCAATGAATAAATAGAAAAATTAAAGTGTAATAAAATTTGTATTAAAAAAATTATTTGAGTAAATAAATAAATAATATAATAATAGTAATAATAATAATAATAATAATAATAATAATTATAATAATAATAATAATAATAATAATTTGATTTTAGTAATTTTATTCCGAGAGTTAAAATACTTGAATATTATTTAGAGCTTTTTTTTGGAGATACATCTTTTCGTGTGTTCTCGGCAATGCATTTTTCATTTATTTAAAAAAGCTGCAATCCCTGCACGAAGCTTTTTTGCCTCTCTCGATAAATCTCAATTAACCCCCTGACGCTTATTCCACGTGTTAACTCGTCTCTCCGTCTTCGCTCTTTGGAATCTTTTTTGCTTTATGGAAATAGACTCGACGAAGCGTGAATGAAAAGCTCCTACGAAAATATCCGCGAGAAATTCGCAATAAATATCGCGTATATATTCATGCGAGCGAATCCCTCGGGTTGTCGTAAATATACAGATATATTTGTCCAATGGACCAGTAAATACGAATTAATGGGGCTTGATTAATATAAATCGCAGCTCCGAGAGCTTTTCGACTTTTTTGCACCCTTTTTCACCTTTATCATATGTTTTATCAGCGTAAAAAAATGTCGTATCGTTCATGCATCAAAATCCACAATTCGCAAAAAAAAAATTCCATACAACGATGAAAAAAAGTAATAATAAATAATCATAAAATCATCCCTTATGAGAAAAATAATCATCCCTTGCGAGAAATCTTCTCATGAAGTATTTTAGAATTAAAAAAGGCAAAAGTTAAATTATCAAATTAATTAATTAATTAATAATTCGTGATTAACAATTAATGAGCAATAATTAATTAATTTTCATTAATCTCACCCGTAGTAAAAAACTCCATTCGTCGCCATTGAAAAATCCCCATTCATTCCCCATTGCCAAAATAACCAATGGAGATGAATGCCGAATTGCCTAAGGGGATTTTCGCCATTGAATTCCCCATTTGAAACGGAATGGGGATTATCTAATGGGGATTCAATGGAGACAATCCCCTTAGGCAATTCGGCATTCATCCCCATTGGTTATTTTGGCAATGGGGAATGAATGAGGATTTTTCAATGGCGATGAATGGAGTTTTTACTATACGAAAGAATCTCCATTGCTGTTCGCCACTCATTCCCCATTGCCCACAAAAAAAAAATTGGGAAAATTTTTTTTTCATCGGTTCTATACTTTTCGGTCATAATTACGTCGATTGCTGAAAAAAAAATTCTATACGCCCTTATGGCTTTCGACACCAACTCGGAAAGCCATAAGGGCGTATAAAAAAACAAAAAAAATTGGGAAATTTTTTTTTTCATCGGTTCTATACGTTTCGGTCATAATTACGTTGACTTGAAATTTCGCTATTTTCAGGTTTTTGAAAATAGGCCCAAAATTGAGCAAAACAGTTTTTTATCGAAATTAATGAAAATTTTGATTTTTTGAAAAAACTATTGATAGATTCGTGTTTAGGGGGCAAAAATACATCGATATGAGGCCCGAAAAACAAAAATAATTTTTTTTTTTTTTTTGCATTTTGGCCAAAATTCAATCGGTTCACTAAAATGGCTGCAATTTATTTTCTAGATAGAATTGCGGCTTGAGCATGAGCTCATTCTCTTCGTAATCGTTCACGCTTCAAAATCCCGTTTGGTTCATCCCATTACGACCGTTTTTCGATTTTTGGCAGATTTTTAAAGTTCAACAATAGATTTTTGTAAATTTTTTAAGGTATACCCCTTTCCATTTTTTTCGGCGATTTTCAAACTGCTCTCATTTCTACAAAAAATTAGTTATCGGGATGAACTTAACGGCATTCTCTAAGTTTGGTCACAAGCTTTGCGTACGAAAAACAAATTTTGAAATCGGTTGAACCAAAGTGAAGTTATGAGCACTTGAAATTTCGCTATTTTCAGGTTTTTGAAAATAGGCCCAAAATTGAGCAAAACAGTTTTTTATAGAAATTCATGAAAATTTTGATTTTTTGAAAAAACTATTGATAGATTCGTGTTTAGGGGGCAAAAATACATCGATATGAGGCCCGAAAAACAAAAATAATTTTTTTTTTTTTTTACATTTTGGCCAAAATTCAATCGGTTCACTAAAATGGCTGCAATTTATTTTCTAGATAGAATTGCGGCTTGAGCATGAGCTCATTCTCTTCGTAATCGTTCACGCTTCAAAATCCCGTTTGGGAAATTGGGAAAAATTTTTTTTCATCGGTTCTATACTTTTCGGTCATAATTACGTCGATTCCTGAAAAAAAAAATTTCGATACGCCCTTATGGCTTTCGACACCAACTCGGAAAGCCATAAGGGCGTATAAAAAAAAAAAAAAATTGGGAAAATTTTTTTTTCATCGGTTCTATACGTTTCGGTCATAATTACGTCGATTCCTGAAAAAAAAAATTTCAATACGCCCTTATGGCTCCCGGATGCCATAAGGGCGTAAAAGAGGTGATACGCCCTTATGGCAGCTGTAACGCGATATATATTATTACATTTAATAGAAATTATTGAAGCTCAGAATTGAGAAAATAGATTGTAAGTGTATTCAGATGACGATTGATAATGAAAGTATATACGTTTCTCCTCTCACAAATCGGGTTGAGAAGGACTGATAAAATTATGTGTATATGTTAAAAATAAACGGTTTTAAAAATCATTTATCCCAAACGTACGCGTACTTGATGAGCAGTTTATAATACATTTTTTTTAAATTACTTTCGAATAATTTCCGAGCTTATGCTAATATTAATTGACCATCGATATAATCATCAGCATTTATTACAATTGAAGAAAATATTTGGTTCATATATGAGAATCAGCGACATCTACTCTTACTTGACTTTATTAATTCACCGCCGTTTGAGAAATATGGCATTCGGAAAAATTCTCATCGATCGATGGGTTCAATTGTTCAGCATTGAACCTCGAATATGGATTGCAACATCGTTAACGAATGCTGCTTATTATTCGATCAGTCATCAATGAAGTGACATTATTGATAAATGTTGATCATTGTATAATTCGTAGTTACTTATTATTCAATGGGTATCTTTGGTAAATGCTGATCATTTCATCGTTAGCCGCATTTGGGTTCCAATGAACATCTGTGGGAAATGCTGATCTTTCAGTTCATCCGCATTGACTTTCCAATGGACATCATTGGGTAAAGCGGATCACTTCGTTCATCAGCATTTACCATCTCATGGACACCATTGGGCAATGCTGATCGCTCGATACATCCGCATTGGCTTTCCAATGAGCATCATTGCGTAATGATGATCATTCGATTCGTCCGCATTGGCTTTCCAATGAGCATCATTGAGTAATGATGATCGTTCGATTCATCCGCATTGGCTTTCCAATGAGCATCATTGAGTAATGATGATCATTCGATTCATCCGCATTTGATGTTCAATGGATACCCATTCACTGATCAATGGTCAGCCCTGTACGCCATTGACAAATGCGGAAATCTCAATGGGTCCCCATTCATTGTCCAATGGAGTCGTATGAGGACCATTGGTTGCCATTGGCGATTCAATGGAGTTTTTTACTACGGGCATTGCAATCATTTTGATATATTATTTATCCATGCTGGATTCGAATCCGTTCTTCGTTCAAAATTGAAATATTATTTCGGCGTACTAAATAAAATAATTAATTTACCGATAAATTAATTTTAACTCATTTGATAATTCCAACGTTAGTTCGATTCACTTTATCAAATTACTTCGAGAATAAGCAAATGAATTCTCTTTTCTTCATGCTAGATTCGGATCAGTTCTTCGTTCGAAATTGGAATATTATTTCCGGTCATTAAATTAAATAATTAATTTACCGATAAAGTAATTTTAACACATTTGATAATTCCAACGGCACTTCAATTCACTTTATCTAATTAATTCAAAAATAGCAAATGAATTCTCGCATCTACATTCAAAGGAATTCAGCCGTAAATTTTTTCCATGGGGATGATTTTTTTTTCTATTTTCGTGAGATGAAAAAAAAAGTGTGAATGCAGGAAGATTTTTGGGTGCACTTTGGACGTGTGAAAGAAGAGACCTTGAGTTGTCCAGGGAAGAGTTTCGTTGACCTGTCTCATTACATATACAACTAACTTCCACCGCGTTTTAATTAGAACTCTCTCAACCAACCGTCCCACACTCCTTGCGTTATAATGAGGGTAGAAAAAAGAGGTTGACGAACTTCCTCTCTCTCTCGTACTCTTTGGATGCGACAGCCACGGAATTAAGTATGCAAGTGCGGTAGTTGCATGCATATAAAATTTTGATTTTTTTTTTTCGATAATTATATAAAATTTTGTCTTGCTTTTATATAAAAAAAAAAATAGCTTACTAAATTTTTGAGAGACAGTCAATGTAGGTGAAAAAATTAGTGATAAAATCGGGACAGGGTTGAATTTTGACCGGATCGGCTGGAAAGTATAGTCGTCATTATTTGATATATTGATATATATTAAACATTTTATGTTTTTGTTTGAAAAACTTTTTTATATGTAATCAATTTTTTTATATTTTTTAGTCCCCATCAAAAGACCCCCTTCTGGTAAATTTTGAGATTTTTTTGATTACTCGTTCAAAAAACCAAAAAATCGCTCTTTTTCGGTATCTTGGTCATAACTTCTTTAATAATGGTCCAGATTGAAAGTTTTTGTTTGAAAATTTTTGTTTTTTTATGGCTTTTTCAGAAAATAATACAAAAAAAATATTCGACGTGTTTCATTTAAATGACTCATTTAAAATGAGTCAGTTTCGACTCATTTAAAATGAGTTTTTTGAGTTTTAATCGCGTTTCTAAAAGTGAGTGTATATTTTGATTTGTTTTTCCAAATTTTTTGTTTTAAATTATTTTTTTCGATTAAAGAAAAATCAAAATATAAAAATAATAAAAATATAAAAAATATAAAAGTTTAAAACTCAAAAAACTCATTTAAAATCACGTCGCCTATTTTTGTTGCATTTTTTTCCGAAAAGGCCATAAAAAATTAAAAATTAAAAAAAAACTTTTTATTTGGACCATTATTAAAGAACTTATGATCAAAATACCGAAAAATACCGATTTTTTTGTTAACTAAGGTTTACCACTGCGCGCTGTAACACGCGTACATGGATTTTGTTAATTTAAATCAAAATCTTTTGAATGGGTAATAAACAAAATCTCAAAATTTACCAGCATGGGTACTAAAAAATATAAAAAATTTGAGGAAATAAAAAAAAAATTTCAAACTGTCCGATTAGGGATGGAACGTCCCATATATTATGATATATCACATGTATAATATAATATAAGATATATTTACATTAAATGATATTATTGATATATTCTTTATATATTTCAGACATATATGGGATATATAACAAATATATCGAAGATATATTGATGTATAACCAATATATCAATATATAAAAGATATATTGAAATTATAGTAATTGTAGTAAATTATATTCTTAAAATATCAAAAAATATACTTTCGACTATGCTTTATTTCCGCGAGGGGTAAATGTAATAATTCGAAGTCTGGAAAAATAAAAATAAAAATAAAAAAGTTCCAAGTCCGGTGGAAATGCACGATGCGGCGGTATAGTTACCCGCGTTTCATGGCAAAATTCTCACGAGAGAAGAGGCTGAAAAGAAAGTCTCGAGTAAACAGGAAAATAGGATTGCTGCTGGGCGATTTGGCTCCGACTATTTCTCCCTTTCTCTCTCTCATTCGTCGCACACACACACACAAAGTAATTTTTTTTCTCTTCCTCTAACTCAGTGAAAAAGCTCCGAGAGGCTTCCCCGTTCTCCTTGTTCTCATTCCCGCATTCTCATTTTTCCCTCTCCGTGCTCGCTCTCATTTCAACCCTTATTCCCATTCGCAGTCGTACTTTTGGCCCACACTTCTTTTTTTTCCCATCGCTCTCACTCGCATTTCGCTCTTTAATTCCGGCTATTTTCGTCCATGTGTTTCAGTGCGGTGCATAAATACTTGAAGGGGTTGTTTAGTGTATATTTAAAACTGCCGGGTCTCACCGAAATCGCGAATGATTTTTTTTCTTCATTCCCTCGCCGATGCATGTAAACGCAGAAGTAATTATTTTACGATGTTTCTTTTTGTTTTGTAATTACGAGAAACGAAAGTTTTTGATCCGAAATTTTTTCGAGTCAAGAGAAAAGTTGAATTACCAACTCTTTTTACGGATGAGAGGCATGGAAGGTGCTTGAGAATTTATGAATTTCGATGAACTTCTGGAAGTGGCCGTGTACAATTTCTGAAGTGGAAGATTGAAAAAAAAATTCATCTGAATCGCCACAATCGTTGCTTTTTCCATTCTAATATTCTCTAGATTTGAAAAGATCTTCCGAATTGAAAATATTTGCCAAATTTATTACCTTATTACAACTTTAAAAACTTGTTAAAATTCCTGTAACCTCTGTTTTTTTTTGTAATAAAAAAAAAAGATTTTTTGATAAGTAAGCAAATCCCTAAAAAATTGATATTAGTATCTACTTTTTCAAAAAGAATGTTAGATTTTAAAAAAAATGGTTTAAAAAAAAACCATTTTCTCGACAGATTATAAAATATCGAAGCTATTTTTTGTTCTGAGCTTTTGAAGAAAATTTAAATATATTCCAGGAAGCTAAAACTTTTATTTTATAATAATTTTTGCATAATAATCCTATTTTTTAATTATTAAAAATTTCTTCAAATCCCTTTAATCTCTCATTAATTATTCTTGTTTTAAAAACAAAAATAAAGCTTTTCTGATGAGTAAGCAAATCACTTAAAATCCGTTATCTGAAACCTAAGCTTTTTCCAAAAGTATGTCAGTCGTTTAAAAAACTCCTTTTTCCCTACAGATTATTAAAAAATAGCTATTTTTCGTTCGGAGCTTTTGGAGAAGTTCCAAATGTATTTTACGAAACTAAAACTTTTGGTTATTCTATAATAATCCTACGGTTTTTAACTTTTTTCTAATTTCTTATAAAATCCTTTCAATCTCTCATTAGTTTGTATATTTATTTTTAATGAAAAAAGCTTTTCTTATGAGTAAGTAAATAATTAAAAACCACTATAAGAATTGTAAGCTTTTTCAAAAAGAAGGTTAGATTTTAAAAAAAATCCATTTTCCCCACAGATTATAAAAAATATAAGCTATTTTTTGTTTGGAGCTTTTGGAGAAGTCCCAAATGTATTTCAGGAAACTCAAAATTTTGGTTATTCTATAATAATCCGACATTTTTTTTTAAAGGAAAAAAGCTTTTCTTATGAGTAAATAAATAATTAAAAATCACTCCCAGAATTGTGAGCTTTTTTTTTTAAAAAATGTTAGATTTATAAAAAATCCATTTTCCCGACAGATTATAAAAAATAGAAGCTATTTTTTACATGCTTTCTTGTTTGGAGCTTTTGGCGAAATTATAAATATATTTCCGGAAGCTAAAACTTTTTTCTATAATAATTTTTCCATAATAATCCTATTTTTAATGTATTAAAAATTTCTTAAAATCTCTTCGATCTCGACTTCATTATTCTTTTTTAAAAAATACAAATAAAGCTTTTTTCATGAGTAAGCGAATCACTAAAAATCCCTTATTAAAATCCTAAGTTTTTTCTAAAAGTGTGTTTGTCGTTAAAAAAAACTACATTTTTCTTACAGATTATTAAAAAATACATATTTTTAGTTCGGAGCTTTTGAAGAAGTTCCAAATGTATTTCGGGAAACTAAAACTTTTAGTATATGATAATCCTCAGAGGACATCGTATTAATTATATTATCCGTACAAACGCATATACGTAAACGCGAGAGAGAAAACAGCCATTGAAACACAAGGCCGGTCACCATCATCGTACCGTTTCCAACACCGACCTAACAATGTCTCAGTGTTTACGCGAAAATGACTGCAAGCTGGACGTATAGCGGAGCCCGAAAACGCGTTGGTGAGCCCCGAGAGCAAGGCAATAATATGCCCTCGCGTGTAGTTTGTACTTAACTGGGATTAACTCCTCTGCGTTTTGTGGGATGAGTGAGAAAGCTCCGGAGAACGCCATTGCGAAATGGGAGCGAGCGCGAGAGTCGCTCCCAGTGGCGATGAGGGCTCTTTTCTCTCTGTCTGTCTCTCTCTTTCACCCCTTTCTCCTTCGAGCTTTCCCCCCCCCCAGCCCTCCCTTCACCGGTGTCTGTGTATATGAATAAAAGCCTGCAGTGCGGAGAGTCGAGCCGCTTCTTTTGGGCTTTTTTCGGGGAGATTGAATTTTGCATTTAAGTGAGAACAATTTCTCGAGATAGTTCTTCGCGGTTGGCGCTTATATAGGCCAGAGTTTTGCGGAGAAAATGGCGGCCGAGGGGTAAAAAGGAAAAAGTTTTCTTTTGAGCTCTCTCTCTCTCTCTCTCTCTCTCTCTCTTTCTCTCTCTCTCTTCGTTGATGTGAAATGAGGACATCTCTGAATTGCGGCATGATGCAAGGAAAACTTTCGCTTATTCTCCGCTACTCTGGCTAATTAGTCCGAACTAAACACTTTGGTGTTACCGAGAGCAAAGAGAGAAAGAGGGAGAGTGAGAGAGGGTGGAAGGCTGGTAGAAAATCTCGTAATTTCATTCAAAAACTAAACTCGACTAAACTGTAACACAACTTGCTTGTTCCGGTGAAACACACGCGCTTTAACTAGCGAATACATCGCGCAATAATTAAATCGTGAGTCAGACTCTGTAGGTTTAATCTAATAAACTCGCGATAAACAAAAGAAATAAATATTTTATTTAATATAAATACACTGAGAGAAAAAATCACTAGAACCAATGAAATAAAGTTTTTAAGGCAAAAAATCATTTTTTTCATTATTTGCCAAAACATATTAGATTGGTTCCCTTATATATTTACTTGGTTCATTTTTTTCAGTCAATTCCATAAATTTCCGTTTCAATAAACGAATTTACTTGAACCTAACAATGTGTTATCAATTGTATGTAATATGTTGTTTGAATCAAGAGCACATTTTATCATTCAAAACATGCGTGTCTTTTAATACAGGAAGCACTGAGAAAAAAAAATTGTTGAATCAACAAATTAATTAGTCCAATCAACAGGAAAAATGATTGATTCAATAAAATGCGTGTTTATTACTTGTTGCAAAACATTTTATAAAAAATATATAGCCCTTGCCAAATAATTTAATATGCATAGTTTAGTGACCCCGAAAAGAGATAGATAGAAAAAAAGACAAATCTGCGCCAATTCTCCGATCTAATTTCTCTGTCCGACCGAGATTCGAACCCTCGACCCTACCTACCATCGTACCTATCCTACCTAACTACCTAACACGCTACCTATTACGCTATCGAATACTACTATGCACTTGAAAAAAGTTAAGAGTTATGAAGATTCGAATATAAGAAAACATTTGAAAAACCAGTTATTTAATTTTTAACAACTTATGTATTATATTAAAGTATACTATAGAAATGATAGTTCTTTGCTTGAAGGGAATAAAAATTTCATCATTCCAAACAAATATTCTATTGGAATAAAATAATGTGTTATTTATTTTACTACAGCTTCTTTTCAAATAATCACAATCAATTTTATATCCAATAAATATTGAAAATACTACAGAAATATTTTTAGAAGTAAAATAATGATGAATTTATTGCAAAGAAATAATTTTGTCCGAAAAAAATAATTTAATATTGATGTCGTTTTTCAGATTCAAATAATCTCATGTTTATGATGCAATAAATCTAATTAATCCAATGAATGCAAATTTATAAAAATGTATTCAAATAAAGATATTTTTAGAAGTAAGATAATGATCAATTCATTGTAAAGAAATTATTTTGTTCGAAAAAAATAATTTCGTATTGAAGTCATTTTTCAGATCCAAATAATCTAATGTTTAGGATGCGATAAATGTAATTAATCTAATGAATACAAATTCAATCAAATCTATTTAAATAAAAATATTTTTTGAAGTAAAATAATAATGACTTTATTGCAAGAAAATAATTTTTTCGAAAAAAATAATTTTGTATTGAATTCGTTTTTTAGATTCAAATAATCTCATGTTTATGATGCGATCAATGTAATTAATACAATAAATACAAATTTAATCAAATCTATCGTGCATTTAATTGTTACTATTAAATAATAGTTTAATATAATGGAGTAATAGATTCATGAAAATATTTTTTTAAATGAAGAGTGATTTTCTTGGTTCAACAAATAAATAATCGAATTAATACTTTCATTTAATAAATAAATTCATGTTCTCAAATTCAGTATTTTTTTCTCTCAGTGTAGAAATTCTTTGATAAAGCTGATCCAAAATATCATATTCGTGTTGCTCGGGAAATTTCCGATCCCAAACTCACGCATTGAACCTCTGAATGGCGAAAAGAAAATTGACCATCCAAAAAAAGAAGTATTTCTTTTCAGTAACTAAATTAGTTGAATTCTATTGAAAAAATTTGCTCTCGAATTTTTAATTTTTTATTGATCAGGAAAATTCGAAAAATGTTGTTATTCTTTCAAGTCGAAAAAATGAATTCAATAATATCTCGAAGATAAATTAACGGGGAAAACCAAGACGACCCCCTTGACGATTCTTGTTCTACTAGTTTATCCAACCTTTTTTTTTTATTATTTTCTCGCGAGTTCTATCTGGCATTTTCATTCGGTTATGTCGCAGGAGCAATTAGCGGCATGAAGGTTAAGCCGATTGAACTCTCAGTCACGCCTCGAGTCTCGCTCTTTGTCTCTTATGTGTAGCCGATGGTCCACGGATTGGGAACTCTGCAGTAATAAAATGTATATATATATATATGAGGAGATGCCGGAAACAGGGTGCGGCGTAGGGGATGAAAGCCTTCGTCGTTTTAATTATCGGCAACGACCGGCGCGACTTGAGGGGTTTCCTCTTCGACGACGACCACGCGGTTCTTTGTCGTTCACAGCATCCCCTTTTATCTCTTTCTCTCTCATCCCTAGCCTCCTTAAACTACCCCTCTCATTCACTGACTTACTACTGCGGTTTTGTTGGTTCGCCATTGTGGTCATTATTGTCCTCCCCTTAATTCTAGCAGACCGTAATATCGACAATGTGATCTATCGGAAATAATAAATTTATTAATTTCTCAAAGAGGGCGAAATTACGGTCTCAGATGTACATCCGGAGGGTCTTTGTGAGGGGTTGAAAAACAAAAAAGGCAATTACAGGATGAATATAAGGAGCAGTCCTTTCTGGAAGTCGGCTAAAAGTAAAATTCTCGAAATTGATTGAGTTACAGTGACTTTAGTTCAATAAAAGGATCAATGGAAAGTATTATTACTATTTTCGAGACCTGATTCAATAAATGAAGGGCCTTAAAAATGAAAGAAATTTTAATTCGTCGCCATATTGTTTCTTCTTTAATTTTTTTTAGATAACCCTCGATCAAAATATCAATGGGACAATTTCTTTGACTAAATTCCCTAACTAATTTCTATAACTGCTAAAATTCTCTAAAACTGCTGAAATAAAAAAATATCTCAATTACTGACAACGTTTTCATCCCTCACGGTAGATTCTAATAGGAATTTTTAGGGATTTGGTTACTCATTAGAAAATCTTTTTCTTTCATTACAAAAAAACAGAGGTTAAAGGGATTTGAAAAAGTTTCTATATTTTAATAAATTAATTAATCTTGCGTATTTCATGCATGTTTCCCCTTAAGTCAAGAAGGACACCCGGTATAATTATGATTTACAATTTTTAAAAAATCTACAAAAATATCCTTTTTTCAACCCTCTGACCAGGTAGAATCTACTTTCTAAAACTGCTAAAATTCTATAAAACTGCTCAAATTAAAAAATATTTCAATTACTGACAATGTTTTCATCCCTCACAGTAGATTCTAATAAGAATTTTTAGGGATTTGGTTACTCATTAGAAAATCTTGTTCTTTCATTAAAAAAAACAGAGGTTAAAGGGATTTGAAGAAGTTTTTTGTTTTTTAATAAATTAACTAATCTTGCATATTTCTTGCATGTTTCCCCTTAAGTCAAATGGGACACCCGGTATAATTATGATTTACAATTTTTAAAAAATCTACAAAAATATCCTTTTTTCAACCATCTGACCAGGTAGAATCTAATTTCTATAACTGCTAAAACTCTCTAAAACTGCTAAAATAAAAAAATCTCAATTACTGACCACGTTTTCATCCCTCACAGTATATTCTAATATGAATTTATAAGTATTTGCTTACTCATTAGAAAATCTTTTTCTTTCATTACAAAAAAACAGAGGTTAAGGGGATTTGAAGAAGTTTTTTATTTTTTAATAAATTAATGAATCTTGCATATTTCTTGCATATTTCCCCTAAAGTCAAATGGGACACTCGGTATAATTACGATCTACAATTTTTAAAAAATCTACAATAATATCCTTTTTTCAACCATCTGACTACCTAGAATCTAATTTCTATAACTGCTAAAATTCTCTAAAACTGCTCAAATTAAAAAATACCTCAATTACTGACAATGTTTTCGTTCCTCACAGTAGATTCTAATAAGAATTTTTAGGGATGTGCTTACTCATTAAAAAATCTTTTTCTTTCATTACAAAAAAAAAGGTTAAAGGGATTTAAAGAATTTTTTTTATTTTTTAATAAATCAATAAATCTTGCATAATTCCCCTTAAGTCAAATGGGACACCCGGTATAATTATGATTTACAATTTTTCAAGAACCTTCAAAAATATCCTATTTTAACCATCTGACCAGGTAGAATCTGAAAGAAATTCTTCTTTTTACTCCCGAGAAACGAGACAATCAAATGTGAAATTTTTGATTAAGGACACCTCTGATAATGGCACTGAATTCTCGAAATGTACGAGATATCTTGTGTAAACGTCGTCTCTGGGTGGTTTATTGGCTTCCTAGAAACATGTGGGATACACTTGGTACACATCAGGCTCTCTCTGACTGTGGCACGCACCCACACCCACACACACACGCACACACACACACACACACACATACTACATCGTACACAATTCGATATGGAAACTCGTGGAGTGTGGGGAAACATACTGTGCGAGGGCGGAATCGATGGTCTCCTCTCTCATATAACCAAAGTGCTATTACATCTCCGGCTACCGTAAACGTTAGAGGAAAGGGGGCGCGGTTTGGTAACGACGGTATTGCTCGATGATGTTTGCGGAATTCAGTGGTAGTAGTCAGTCATAGGGCAGACCACATCCGACTCCACGTTAGCTATTTAGATATCGAGTAAAGGGTGATTCAAAAAAAATTTTTTTTTCACATTGACCATCGAAATTCATGTACTTTCTGATCAGGAAAAAGAACCCTTCCTCAAAATAGAGGCACGTATGATTTTTTTGTGCTACTTGATTGATTAAAAAATGATTGAAAAATAGCAACATGAGTTCAACCTGTGAAATAGAAAATTTACGAGGTTTCTCATTGTTCAAACGAAAAATTGTGAAAATAAACAAAATTCACATAACATTATTATTCATTATTGTTTGCTGGAAATTTATTTACATGATAAACTTTAATTTACTTTCTTGATCGAGTCTTCGGTTAAAACTTTGGACAATTGAAAATCAAAGATCGCGTCACCGAGACGATGTGATACGTAATTCTACGTTACTTGCGACCTTTTGTTTCCAAGTTACCGTTATATCAGTGCAAATGTGCGAGTATTTGCATAGCTTGAAAGGGAGAATGTGCGGCGAGCATTCGGAAACGCTTAAGAACCCGTTTAGCGGAGCTCCTATATTCTGTATGGATTCCCGGACATCGAGAAAGTCCCTCGGCGCTCTGTACTAGCCCGAGTGAGACAATAGGGGTGGTTTTCAACATCTATACATGTATATAATGCAAACGATCGTAAAGCACCTGGTGGACGAGCGATTAAATTCTCTAATTACTCAATGTCCGGATAATAGATTCTACATGCGTATGAATATATGTATATATCAAGAAAATAATCGTTATAATGATATATCAAAATATACACTACTGGCGAAAACTTTCCGGACAAAACTTCAAAAAAGGTCTGGAACGTTTTTTTACACCATTTCGCCGGAGGTCAACGTAGACTAATTTAACAAGCGACGTTTTAAAGCGGAAGAATTCAGCTTAATTTCCTGATTTTTTAATTATTTTTACAATTTGTTTTTAGATTTGGACTCTATTTTGAAAACAGCTGTTTTTCGTTTTTTCTCCTCTCTTCAGGTGCACCCATCTTCCAGAGGAAATTTTTTAAATACATTTTTACGATTGGATTCATAAAGGAGAAAATTTGAGCTTCAATTTCCTTTTCTTAAAAACTTGGAGTGATTTTATTTTCCAAAGTTATTCTGTTTTTGTGAAAAAAGAGGAAATTTGAAAAATCCTTTATAACATGAAAACAAAGAAGATTCTTGAAAAACTTCAAGATAGCAAAAAGTTGCGTCTGTTTTTGTTGAGTGGAGAGGAATTTTTACAGGATTTTACCCAAAGTTTATTTTTTCTCACTTTCTGGGTCAAAGCTCGGATCATTCAATTACCATGACTCGAGAACTATGGGATTATTGATAAAATTTCAAGCGGGAAAAATATTTTATTTTACCATTTTCAACACATTGATTTTTTTTTCAAATTTGTTTCCCTAATTTTTTTTCCAGCCTCAACACGAGAAAAAAAATCTGAAAAGATTCCTCTAACCTCAACAAAAACAGACGCAACTTTTTGCTATCTTGAAGTTTTTCATGAATCCTCTTTGTTTTCTTTTTCTACGGGATTTTTGAAATTTCCTCTTTTTTCACAAAAAGCAGAATAACTTTGGAAAAAAAATCGCTCAAAGTTTAAAAAAAAGGAAATTGAAGCTCAAACTTTCCCCTTTATGAATCCAATCGTAAAAGTGTATTAAAAAAATTCCTCTAGAAGATGGGTGCTCCTGAAGAGAGGGGAAAAAGGCAAAAAACAGCTGTTTTCAAAATAGAGTTCAAATCTAAAAACAATTTGTAAAAATAATCAAAAAATCAGGAAATAAAGTCAAATTTTTCCCCTTTAAAATGCTGTTTGTTAAATTAGTCTACGTTGACCTCCGGCCAAATGGCATAAAAAAATGATCCAGACCTTTTTTGAAGTTTTGTCCGGAAACTTTTCATCATTTATACACCAGAAATATATTCTTCGATATATTTTTGAAATAGCTAGGATATATTTTTAATATATATGATATATTAAAAATGTATCTTATTTTTATCCAGCATATACTTTTTTTCTGAGCAAATTGGGTCGAAATTTCATCCCTTTTTAGTTCGTTTTTTAACGATTGAAATTAGAAATATAATAATAATAATTGAACAATAAAAAAAATCCAAAACAAACGTTTCATAATTTCACTAATTTTTTTTTCGAAATCATCCCTCACGCAGATTGCACCAAATAATTGCTACGAGGCCTAGGAATATTTTCCATTTTATACGCAATTATTACTACGACGATCGATCCTCCTAGAAACCTTTTTTTCATTTTTTACTTATAATATATTTCGCGAAAAAATCCGAGACCACGAGGTCGAAATTCACCCTTTTTCGTTACTTTGAAGTGTCAGTTGCACGAGTCACCAAAAGTCTTAGGGACGTTTCTCGGATCGTTCGAGTGAAAAAAATATATTCGAGAAACGCCCTTCTGTCTCCAAGCTGACAATATTCACATATTATAGATTACGCAAAAAAACTGCAGTGACTCTTGAGAACAGGTGACTTTGATCGAGTGAGCGTAAACTTTGTCGATAAAAGAGCGGAGAGCGCGGCACAGCAGACGTGCAAGTTTCGACTACAAATATCGCGGGAGGATGATCACTAAAAGCTATCCCTTATCCTCCCATACTTTTCGCCGTTTCTCTGTGTGTATTTCTTTTAAATATATGAGGCATTCCACGTCAAGTCGGCCACCCCATTTTTTGAAATCGCCAAAAATCGCATACAAATTTTTAGAAAGTAGTTCTAACTATCAAGAAAATTCGTGATTTTTTTCAGATTTCAAAATTACATATTTTAGCCGGAAAAAAATACAAAAATTTTATTTGTCCCATTTTGTAACTCGAAAATTATTCATCGTACGAAAAAAAGTGGGACGTAAAATTTAGGATTTTCAACGTGCTTTTCACTGACATTTTTTACAAACTCCTCCGAAAGCTCTATACGCCATTTTCGGAGCAAATAATATTTTGATATTTTTTTTTCTCAGAATTAGCATTTTTGATTCATCTGTAGTTCAAACAGTTTTTTGCTTGATATATTTAGAGACTATAAAAAATTGGCTTAATGGACAACCCATTTCTTCGCATGCATTTTTATTGATACAATGTATCATTATAGAGTGATTTAACGAAATATTGTAGATTTTGATATCTTATCATTATTAATCGTAGACAGGGAAAAATAATAAAACAATCTCGTTTTGATACTGCGAAGACGATTCCAGGAACAAAGCAGTATTATTGCTTCATTCCCAAAAATCATGGCCAAATCGAACTAAAAAAGTATTCATTGGCCATAGAAACGTCGGTGTATCCAAAGAGGGTAAATTAATTCCCTTTTGCAATTGAGAGGTGTGACTAGCCTTTGACACTAATTTGAATAGACTTTATCGGTGTACGGGGGTCCATTGATAAATAAGTTTATTAAAATGTACAAAAAGACATTTAAACAAATAAAAATGGAAAAAGTTTTAAAAATTGAAAAAGTACAAAAATAAATAAAAATGCGGGCTGTGGGAAATATCTATAAATAGTCTCAACTCTATTAATGTTCAAGAAAAATTTGTGTATTCGTTTGGGATGAAAAACGCATGCGAAGGAATAGGTCTTCCACTAAGCCAATTTTTCTGTAGTCTGTAAATATATCAAGCAAAAAACTGCTAAAACTACAGACGAATCAAAAATGCTAATTCTGAGAAAAAAAATATCAAAATATCATTTGCTCCGAAAATGGTATATAGAGCTTTCGGAGGAGTTTGTAAAAAAATTCAGTGAAAAGCACGTTAAAAATTCTAAATTTTATGTCCTACTTTTTTTTTCGTACGATGAATAATTTTCGAGTTACCAAATGGGACAAACAAAATTTTTGTATTTTTTTCCGGCTAAAATATGTAATTTTAAAATCTGAAAAAAATCAAGAATTTTCTTGATAGTTAGAACTACTTTCTAGAAATTTGTATGCGATTTTTGGCGATTTCAAAAAATGGGGTGGCCGACGTGACGTGGAATGCCTCATATATTTAGAGAGTTCATAGTAGCGTATCTTTCCATTCCTTCTCCATTTTCACCGCTGGATTTTGTATTTTCTTTTTACAAACATAATATACATTTCTACAGGGCTGTTCAAGAGTTATGAAACATTTTGCAAATTTTGTTTCATCACAGAAAATTGAATATCGTGGCTGAAAAAAAGATGAATCAGCGATCATCGACGCTTTTGAAAGTAGAAAAAACCAGCCTCGTTGTGCTGTCATACATTTTTTTTGAATGCTTATTTTGAAACCTCCTCTAGAGGGCGTCAGGGATATCACAAAATGTTACGCCTTTTACTTTCAAACGCCACCAAAACAGTCCAATTTCCTTTTGTTTCCAGCCAAGTTATACAAATTTTACTGCTGATTGAAAATTCAAAAAGTTGTCTCAAACTTTTGAACGCCCCTGTATAATACCACTCTCGAAAGGTAAAACATTTGTCTTAAGTTTCACGAGCGAGAGAGAGACAGACAGCGTATAACGAGAAGAGCGGTGAAAAAGTTTTGAAAGGAAAGTTACACCACGAGATTTTGAAATGTTTGTTCATTAAAGAAAATTTCATAATTCATATTTGAAAGATTGATAAAATTTTTAATGCGTCTCGCGAACAAAAATAATCATTAATGGTGAAAAAATTTAAAACTCATTCAAAAATCGTGTGTAGTTTTTTTCTTCATATTTCTAAGATTCGATATCTGAATATATGAAATGATATATTTCAGTGATGCGAAAAAAAATCGATTTTCTTATTACCGATTGAATTCGACATTTAAGTTGTCGGTTTTTCTCAATTTTCGTGTCGCACACGATTGCATAGAGTCCGAACGACATTTTACCCTAATTTTTATAAATAATTTTTATAATATTTATTATATAGCATATATTTTATATATATATAGTTACTACTACTGATATTAACATTATTTTATAAATGTATTACATACATACATACACGAAGCGTAATGAAGCGAATGATTGTGATGATTATTCGGGCGATTTTAGGACTAAAGGATCATTATATAATGGCGTAATACTCACGAGATGAGAATCTTTGGTCGTGAATGTGACGGGATCGGTTTTTGGCTCGCGACAGTGGAAATCGATTCTTCCCCAGGCTGTTGTGCCATCGGCTTTGCTTCTTGCAGCCTCGATAAGCTCCATCGCCACTCCCTCGGCCGCAAATTCGACCTGTTATAATTAATAATTAATAACGAAATTATTTCAAATTCGTATGAAATTAATTAATAGAATAAATTTTAGTTCAACGCCAACATAAAATAAATATTAAAAAAGTTAAATCAATATATAATTACTATTTTATTTATATTATTATTATTATTATTATCATTATTTTTATGTTATACAAAATTGTATTTGCTCAAAAGATATTTAAATATTGATAATTAATATTTAAAGAAAATAATGTTGCAATCAGGGTTGCGAAATTTTTAATGAAAAAGTAATGCATTAAGCATTACTTTTTTAATGGCTAATGAAATTTAATGGTTAATGGATATTATTTTCATAAACCACTAAAATTATTTCCATTAACCCTTAAATGTTAATGGTTAATGAAAATGCAATTGCATTAAAACAAGTAATGCATTATTTGCAACCCTGCCCATTACAATGTAGTGTGTAATAGAAATAATTTCCATTACCCATTGCAATGTAATGTGTAATGGACAAAACTTTGATTGCAATTTTGGGAATGGAAAAATATAGATGAATAAATTATTGCAATTTTGCATTACATTTTATTGACTTAGAACTTAGGTTTTCAGGTACCTTAAATTCTAAAAAGCATCTATATTATAATTATAAAAAGCATCTATATTATTATTGCAGTGTAATGTGTAATGGACAAAACTTTGATTGCAATTTTGGGAATGGAAAAATATAGATGAATAAATTATTGCAACTTTGCATTACATTTTATTGACTTAGGACTTGGATTTTCACCTTAAATTCTAAAAAGCATCTATACATTATAATTCTAAAAACCTAAGTTCCAAGTCAATAAAATGCAATGCAAAGCTACAATAATTTATTCATCTATATTTTTCCATTCCCAAAATTGCAATCTAAGTTTTGTCCATTACACATTACATTGGAATGGGTAATGGAAATTTTTTTCTATTGCAACCCTGGTTGCAATTTGGAATCTTCCTCTATGACTCGTATTTTCGAAATTTTTGTTTTAAAAATTGGGCTTTTGATAACACAGGTTGGCTTTATTTTTGCAAAATGTTATCGACGTTCTAAGAAGTTTGAATCACAATTAAAATCTCGAGAAAAAAATTGCTCGAAAACAAAGCTTTCTCCGTGAGGAAGCTAAGGAAGAAAAGGAGAGAGAGGAAGATATGAAAAAAAAATTTGAACGCATAGAAAAAAACGTAACATGATATGGGTCTCTTTGTGCGAGGGAGAGAAAGGCTGAGCGAGGCGATAACGAATTAGAAATGCATAACGCCATTGTAATTGCCTTTTTAAATGGGCGGAGCTTTCGCCGAGAATGGTTCACCGAATACTAATAGGTTTTGTGTGAAGCTCAGCGCAGAACTGATTCTGTGCCCTGTGCCTGAAAGCTCTCTCTTTTTTTCTTCTTTCTCCTCTTTCTTTCTGGCCGTTTTCCCGATTCATTATTTCGAGCGTAATGACCGAATTTCCATTTTATTTTCCTCGCTATTCCTGAGCTTTTCTTCGCTCCCTCTTCGTTGATGGGGCTTTGAGCCAGAGAGACAGGAGAAAAAAAAATCGCGAAGAGACTCCACTTCAACGTCGAACGAATTCAGGCTACACGAAATACGGTTCTTCGCTAAATTGACGAGCTTGCGAGCCATAAAAGAGTCAAAGGAATTTTACGGTCGATCGATTCATTTTGCGGATGTTTGTGCGTATATTTTTCATTTTCATCACATTATCGTCAGCGTTCAGAGTTAGAGAGCACTTAAGACCAATTATCGATGATTGGTCAAACATGTTGCAAAATGCACTCAAGCTTTCAATTCGTAGTTTCCAATTTCAATTGAAATTCAATGAGATCGATGGAGAATACATAATTCGTAGAATTTCCCGGTGGAGCTGCGATTTCTTTGATAAAAAACGATATTTGTACGATCGAACGAGTTCGCCAGACGGAAGATGGATCGTTAGATAGACAATTATTGGTAAAATTATATTTTTCAAAAATTTAGGAATTTGCGTCGTTGAGGGTTCTTAATTAGAAAGCTGTCCCAGGTAGGAAATCAAAAGGCTGACGATGGAAACAAGCTTGTGCGAGCCTTGTTTCACCGAGCCTGAGTGAGACAGGCTTTATTCATCCGGTGCATTTTAAGGCTAAAAAATCAAGGCTGGATGCAGGCTTGTTTCAGGTTGTGATAAAATAAAATAATTAGCCTTAAAATTCACCGGCTGAATAAAGCTTGAAATAACCCTGATTTTAGGCTAAGCAGCCAGTCTTCGTTCCAGGCTGCTCTAAACGATGCAATGAAACCTAGCCCAGGTCTGTCTCACTCAGGCTCGGTGGAACAAGGCTCGCACAAGCTTGTTTCCATCGTCAGCCTTTTAGCTGAGTTTGAAATAATATTTTTTCTGTATTTTTATGAAAAAAAAATTTAGCAATAAATTCGAGAATATATTGAAATTGTGTATCTGAATAATATCTGAATAGTATCTTTCAAAGAATAAGATAATGAAAATAAAATTTAGTACATATATTCAATATGATATACATACACATGCATATACATAAATTAAAAATATGTTATAAATAATACAAATACATAAATGGTAATAATAACAATAGAAATTAAATAATAATATTCATTATTATTTAATATTATTATTATTATAACAAATATATTAATAATATTTATTATTATTATTATTGTCATTATTATTCATCTGATTCAATATTTAAATTTTTTAAATTAAGTTAAAAGACGAGTTGAACCAAAAAACGGCCTTCGGGTAATGAAAATAAATTCTCAATACTATTTTGGTACGTATTTATTTCTCGGCCTGGGTTCTATAAGTATGATATTTACATCAGTATATCAAAAGTAGTCGGTGGTGTAGTGGATAGCGTCCCAGTCTTAGGTCGTTAGTTAGGCTCGATAGGTAGGTAGGTTTCAAATCCCAGTCTGGTCTCGTACGTATTCTAGGGACCGCGAATATGCAAGAAAACTAAATCAGTCGGAAAAATCCATGAACATTAAAATTATCAATTTTTTAATAAAATTCATTCATGTTGAATTTGAGGATATGCGTAAAACGAGGGTCGCGGGTTCAAACCCCACTGGGGGCAAAATTTTTTTTTTCTTAAAATTTTTTTTTTTTCGTTACTTGACCTTTAGAAACTATTAATTATGAATATGGAACTGATTTTCATCGTAACAACTGATAAATATATGGAAAAAATAAATAATTTTGCACGGGTCATGAATGCTCGTAAAGGCTTCATTAAGGCTCGTTTCAGGCTTAGTACAGGCTTTTCTACCAGCCTTTGGTCAAGCCTGTGTGCAAGAGCCTGAAACCGCGTTATCATTCAGAGGTTTTCCTAGGCTTAAAATCAGGCTACTGCTCAGCCTTAATTGAAAAATGTGAGCCTTGTTTCAGGGCTTGGCGAGCCCTTTTTTCATCGTCAATTCCTGCCTGGGGTGTTTTTCTTTAAAAAAAAAAAGAATTTGAAAAATTCCAAATTCGGACAATTTTTAGCTTTGGGTTTGATCACAGAAATGAGGTTCATTTTTAGGGGGACCGTCACATTTTCTATTTATTTCTAAAGTCATGAGAACTCACCTTTCGCAGACAGCCAACGAAATTCGTGATCCCTTTTGCTCCCTGAAGAGAATTCGTGTCAGCGCCTCCGCCAACGTGAAGCTGATCGCTGGCCAAACGCGTGAAGGATCCAGCGGTGTGACCGTGTTCGGCATAAATTCCATCCACGACTGCCGAGAGCTGTAACAGTCGCGAAAGACGAAACGATGTTGTAACCTTTCGGATTAATGACGAAATAATGATGTCGTGTAAATCTAGCCAAGGATAATAAAAGAGAGGGATGTTATGAAACCAAGATATTGGATTAAACTTGAAGAGAGACATATTTCATCCCTTCGTTCGTCCTCCCTCGTTTCTCATTTAAATCACTGAAAATATTCTCCACCTCCGATATTACGTTTCTCCTTTGAAAGGAGAGAAGAGAGTTCATTCCGCGAGTAAATTGTCGACACAACGAGACATTTAGAGGAGCCATAACAATCCGCGGAAGCTTTGGAAAGTGGAATCAAGAGACCTGAAAGAGAGACCTCGTCCGGAGATCTTAATACCGTCGTAATAATTATTCGCCCTCGGGCTAGTGGAGCGCGTTAAAAGAGAGAAAAGGGTTGCCGGTACATTTCAGTGAGAAACATTGAGGATAATTGGTGGTCCTCGAATTCACATCGGACCTCCAAAAGTATCAACGACACTGCGAAAGACACGAGAAAGACGAGAGACGAGAGTCTCGATGCAGCGGAGTCTGAGATAATGGGAGAGAGGGTCGAAAAGCTCGACGAGTGTGTGCGTGAGAGAGAGCCATTCCCTTCGCATTTGCGAAAAAGAGCAAGAGCCAGGCTGAATGAAATGGCGGAATGAGGATGAAAGTGTGAGATGGAACGAGAGTGATGTTGAATGGAACGCAAAAGCAAGCGCACTCGAGGATGCCACCCGAGTTGATGGTGGTTAGGAAGAGGGAAGCGATCCCTCTTCAAGAGCGAGGCATCGTCTGTCCGACTAAAGTGGCGCTGATGTACTCCTGTGGTCTTTAAGAAAAGGAGAAAATGGACCAAAGAGGGAGAGAGAGAGAGAGAGAGAGAGAGGTGGAGATGAAGAGGAAAAGGGTGGAAACAGAGATAACTAATTATACTTGAGGGAAGAGGCATCCGGTGAAGCAACTCTTGAGAGATACCCCGGAGAAACCGGAAAATAGGAGAAGAAGATGAAGAACGGCAGTACGATAAAGAGGGAGGAGAGAGGGAGCGAGTGGTTACTACCGCAGTTTCTCTGCGTCGAAAAGGAGAATTCCCAGAGATAACGACTATTGACGCACCACCAGCTCATACCGAACTCCTTTTCCAATGTTGAAGACATAACGGAGCTATCTATGGATCCCCTTGTACTCCATCTTATTCTTCGCCCTTGTTCATCTTCGCGAATCTTCCTTGCCTTCTCTTTCAGCTCTGTCTACAATTGTGCAGGCAAACTATGCAGTTCTGCGAAAGATACACCGCAGTCTGCTCAAGTGGCCCGACAAGGTACTCCACCCAAATGGCAAAAAGATCATCCAATAACAACAGAGGGATTCTAAGTTTTCGGTAAACGAAGTTCACTGTAAAAGCTCCATCGAAGGAGCCACAGATGCTTCAATGTCCTTACGGAGAATGCCGGATCGAAGATGTAACCATATTGAACGGCAATCATATCCGGCATTACTCATTGAAAATTGGATTCTAGAGAAATTTCCTTGGGACTCGTTCCAATTTCTCACCGATGTGATTTCGCAGTTTCTTCAATTTCTGATTGTGGTATTTGTGAAAAGGGAGTGTGTTCTCAGCTGCGCCGCGAGTCTCGCGAGCAACGATCCCAAGTCCCGCGATTACTTAATGAAAGTGCAATTTAATTAAGCACTCACGACACCCCAGGCACGAACACACTGCAGTCATTGCTGTAGTTTCGGCATACACAGACACACGCACACATGGACCGTTATGTTTGGCAATAAGGGAGCGAGAAGCCTCGCGGTATCTAATTGAACCAGAACGAACGTGGAGCCTGTAAAGTTCTCACCCCTTGGTGCAATTTGGCTAGTCGAGACCATGGGTTGCCTTTAAGGTACGTGCTCTCACCGCGAACCCGTCTGCTACCAATGAATCCATTTGTCCGCGTTGGTTAGTGGTTTTTGCACAGATTTCTGATTCCTCCCAACGTCTTCATTCACTATCTCGTTACCTTATTGATTTCGAGTTTTCAAAGACAGATTACTCTCAACGCTACCCTCTTTTGTTAGCGTACTTCCCATACAGCGGAGCCCAACCTCTATTTTTTATTACTCAAGTCGGTAACTGCTTACCTGCAGTCGGTAACTACCTAAGAGCAAATGGTAATACGAATTAACTCAGAGCCTGACCGCCAGATGGCGTTTGGGGCGGTGCCTTCCCCAGTTGTGGTGATTTAAGGATTCAGTTGTTGCTCGATCATCCTGACCGCTTTAATCGAACTATTCAGTCATTTTCTGCATAATTTATTCAAAGAAATGTTAGAAGGTGGACTTTCTTGCCTCAGAAGTCAGAATCATTAAGGGACGAGCATCTGCAACCATGGTAACAAAATTAGGCATCCACAGACATTCTCGCAAGTCTCCCGAAGTGGATGCTTCGTCTTTCTTACAAACATTTTGGCGCTCGTTGTTCCAGTTTGGCGAAATAGCAACGAGCGAGGGATTAATTGGCTTAATTAAAAAGTTCCACAGAGGAGCTATATACGCGAATACCCGGGAGCTATAGGCCGTCAAGAGTGTCGTATATATATATATCTATAGTATACAGAGGCCACCCCAGTGCGATCGGGCTTCTGAAACCCCCATCAGGATTATATTCACCGCGCGAACGCTCGCTAAGCCGACATTACACGAGCTCATTCGTCCCCCCCGCACTTCTCAACGGGCTTTAGCTCGATTACCGAAGGATTCCCGCTCGCTACTGGCTCGTTAATTTTATTCCTCGTTTCTGTATCTTCATCTGTATCTTCGGGGTGGTAAAAATGCGTCTAAAAATTAACAGGCGTGAAACTTATTTATAAATAAGGTTGATCGATCGGAATGATTCTGCGGAATTTAGAATGAATGACTTCCTACGCGATGAACTAAGCATTTTTGGCACTTTTACTTTGCAATTTCGTAGAAGCAGTCATGATAACATTATACAAAGAAGATCTATCGCAATTGATTGATTTCTAAAAAATATCACAGAAAATTAAATCGTTGAACCTAATTGAACTTTGACTCAAGTCACTTTCTCAGGATTCCGTCAATTAATCGTTCATCCCTTGTTCCTCCAACAACTGATAATTTGTAAAGAAGCATTTTCTATTTTCCCACTTTTATCTCCGTCAAAAGAGCCCACGCTTTCGGATCGTTCTCGTCCAAAGCGAGAGCTTATTTCCCTTCATGAACTTGTCTCTCGCCGCCTGTTCTATCTCCCGCCATTGACGATGGAAGATCGTTAGAGCGAAAGGAAGTGAAACATACAGAGAAGGGAGGAAAGATAGGGGTGGAAAGAGGTAGTGGAAGCACGATGGAGGACGCGGAGGAATGTGCGCGACTGAAGAACGATGTTTCAATGAGACCAGAAGCCCCAACACGGGGAGGGGTGGAAGATTTCACGCCAAAATCAGTGTCTGTGTGCTAGCATCACCAGAGAAAGAGGGAGGGAGGGAGAATGACGTATAGACGACTTGAAAAATCAGCTGGTGCGAGATATAGCCGTTGGTATAGCGCAGGAAATTGGGGAAATGGCGAACAACCCTGGAAGAGTCGCAACGAAGGTTTGGGGGATGGAATCGAGAGTTTGGTGATCGATAGGGTGAGATGGAATACTGGCATTGGACACCGAGATCTGGCGCATCAGAATCGCTGGTGTATGACACAATTAAAAGTGACGGCACGAGTCGAACATGACGACGGAAGACAAGAGATATTGTTCGGTCGTACGAGTTTCCAACGGAAACGGAAAAAGCCGCAGCGTCGATGACAACGAAGGGAAATGGAATTGTCATGATGCCAGAGGCATGAAAACTAGCCTCATCATCATACTGACGAAGGGGGTCGCAATTGCAGCTCGGGGGATGAATGTGTTTGTGTGTCTGATGATGTCGAAGACCGCGAATGATAATTATTCCCATGAGGATTCTTTCACTCTTTGACGATTCCCTCAGTGGGCGGAACAATGCGAAGACTCGATTGTTCGATCGCACAACGAATTATTGGAATCACTTCTCCTCTTGGATCACCTCTTGGAATCACTTCCTATTATTTCCTTGTTGATATTCGAGACTCTTCGGGCATCTTTGTTTCGCTGGAAGCCATCTTTTTCAAAAATTGAGATTAACTTCTGAATGCGGGGAAAAACGCTTTTACATGCGTGAAAACGAGGCGGAAATGTTAAATGGATATACATCCACGAGGGATAAGGAGCTTAAGGGACTATTCTGATCTAGAATTGTGGAGATTATTTTTTTTGCATATTTTTAAAGTTTAGACTTTGAAGGATATATTCTCCAAAGGAAATTTTTAAAATTCAATAATTTACTGAGTTATAGCTACTTTAAGGACGCAGCAATTGCGCTCCCTACTTCAGAGCGTAATTTTAAGGGGTATACTGATCTAGAATTGAAAAAAAGATTTTTTTTTTAATATTCTTGAAGTTTGGATTTTTAAAAATGTATTCTTGAAGGAAAATTTGTTAATTTTAATAATTTTCGGAGTTATAGCTATTTTAGGGACGCAGCAATTGCGCCCCCTGCGTCAGAGCGTAAATTTAAGGGGGTATTCTGGTCTAGAATTAAAAAAAATCGATTTTTAGCATATTCTGAAAGTTTAGATCTTTGAGAATATATCCTCGCAAGGAAATTTTAAAATTCCAATAATTTAAAGAATTATAGTTATATTAGTGATGCAGCAACTACGTCATGTCGGAGCAAATTGGACTATAGATTTTTTTCTCAAAACTACTTTTCCCAACATGGCTGCCATAATATCTCAAGTTCTTCGACCAATTTACTTCAAATTTTTAACCAATCTTCAATGTATAATATTTTTTATTATTGCAAAAAATTGAAAACTATGAAAAAAACAGTTGAAAAGAGTCTTTTTTTTGTTCAGACAGCCGCCATTTTGCCAAACAAATTTGTTCCGCTCTCTCTGAGGTAGGAACTATATTATAAAGACATTCCTACTGATTAAGAATTTTTTTTATTATTTTGTATTAAAAGACTGAAAGGGTTGCAATCGTGGCAAGCAACACACCCCTTTTTTAGCCTCAATTTTACCAGCTAATAACGTTTATTGTTACCAGCTAATAATGTTTATTGTTAAAATCTTAATAAATATGTTATAAAAAAAGGTAAAAATATTTTTCGTTTTTTTTATCGACCTCGACAAAACGCTGAAAATGTATGTCTCTAGACCAGAATACCGCCTTAATTAAATTGTCGAGAAATCCGGGACTCCGATGTTTCTGCCTATTGTGAAGAATCATATATCATCCTGAGGGTTCTCGCCCCCAAGTCGAGCGCGAGACAGAGATAAAGAGAGAGGGAGTTGGCTAAACGGTAAATTCGGATAATTATTCCTCGATCTCGAGCCACAGAGATCCCACCTTTATCGTGTTCTCGAGCGGGGAGAGAATTTCATCTCGGCGAATTTCCAACGAAAGTTTCGCAGCGATGGACGATACGGGTGAAGTAAGAAGGAAGAGAAGAGAGAGATGGTAGTTAAGAATGGGGAAAATAAGCGAGGCAGCAGGATTGCTCGAAGAAGCCATGGAGACTGTTAGTTTTTTGTACAGGGAACATCGAGAGCGTGATGAACTTGGCCCTGTTGGAAATTGCGTTCTCAATGGATTTCATTCGTGGATGAAGTCGACTCGTCTAAAGTTACTAAAAATCGTCGACAACAAAGCTCGGACAATTCGGAGCCGCAAAAAGATAATAACAAATAATAATTATAATGATAATTAAGAAAGCTTGCAAATTCAAAATTTGCTCATCGTTTCCTCAGTATTTTCTGGTATTCACAAATTTTAGATGAGCAAGGAGCTTCCGCAGTTGCAAATTACGATTTTGTAATTTTTTTCAAATTTTTCTGAATTACCTTTGCAAAAATAAAAAGCTGTAGCTTTATATCCTGAAATAAGTGTGAATTTTTGAGCCGAAAAATCATGGGAAATGCGAAAGCTCGAGGGCTCGTGCGTTTTTTGCAAAAAGCTCAACATTTTTAGCCTGATATCGCTTAATTTTCAAAAGCTAGGGCGATCGAGCTTTTTTCGGAAATTTCAAAATCGCAGAAAATCTGCACAGCACAAACAATTTTTGCAATATTTATAGCAAATAAATATTTATAATATTTATATATAATATATAATATAATATAATATATATAATATTTATAGCAAGGAAGCACTAATGATTAATAATAATAAATCATTATTAATTATTATCAATAAAAAAAATAATAATAAAGATATAAACATATCAATAGAAATTATAATAAATTATAAATAATAATAATAATCATAAATAAAGTTTTAATAATTTCAGACTGAGGCCCGAATTTTAAGTTCTTAAGATCAAACTTAAGATGAATCTTAACTTTGAACTTGAGTATCATTATAAGTTCATAGTTAAGTTCAAACTTAAGTTTGGTTTGAAGTTTGATTTTAAGATCCATCCTGAGCTTGAACTTAAGTTCGATCAAACTTCTTTCATGGCGTCTCTCGACCGAGTTTTTTGACATTAGTTGTCAAAATAATGAAATTCGATCGAACTTAAGGTTAAGCTCAAGATGGATCTTAAGTTGAAACTTCAACCCAAATTTAAGTCTGAACTTAAGATCGATTTGAAGTTCGCACGAAAGTTTGAACTTGAGTATGAACTTGTAATGACACTTAGGGTCAAACTTAAGATTCATCTTAAATTGGAACTTAAGTTCGATCTCAAGTTCCAACTTGAATTCAATGGAAAGTTTGATCTTAAGATCGATCCTAAGATAGATCTTAAGATCTCAAAATTCGGACCTAAGACTCGTCGAGTGCCGAAAAGTTTTAAGATTTCATAGATGAGCTTTTCATCAGCTTACACGATTTCTTGGCTCAGCTGTTGTTCCCAGCAGTTTGAGAATGATTGATCAAGTGTCGCGAAGCTTTTTCCAATATTTTTCAATGCTCCAAGCCACAAAATGTTAACGAGAAAAAGTTTCTCGTGCGATCAAAGGACAAGTGCGCATTGAGCGCGGACTAGTCCGAATTTTTGAGTCTCACCCTCCGTTCTTATTTCTTTTCTGCTTGGTGTGCGAAAGCGTAGCGGTTAAGATGGAGTTTTACGACTCTCCCAAAGACTCCGGGTCCCACGGACTACCGTAATTGAAGAAGTAGGCGAATTGGCGCACCTGCTTCTACCGTCCCGTGGCAGCAGCGCCGGGCTTGATCCCCCGGCGCGGCGAACTTTAAGTTTCAACAGTTACGTCGAATGCCCTTCATTCTTTCTCCCATTTCTCTTCCTTGACTCTCGCGCTATCTGGTTTCTGTCGACGACGATGGCGAAGGTTTCGCCACCGGTTTCACCAATAAAATACCCTCGATGCCGCCATTTTTTAGCCTCTACAAGAATATAAACCTGTCGTGAGGGATCTCAGGGACAATCCAGAATACCTCAGTCTGTTAAGTACAAACTGGCCACACGCTGATGCGATCGTAAATATCATGGAAGATTTTAATTAACTTTATTGATGAACTTTTGGCACCTTCCCATCTCTACCGGTTAAAACTGTCGTAAAATGATTGAAAAAATATAATTCTTACTTCAGCTGTAAAACGCTGTCTCGTACTTTAGAAACATTTTTATTAAAGATTATTATTTTGTTGAGGATAGCATTGTTATTCGGTAGAGTTGTTTTTGGAGGCTTTGTTTCTCCGAATGGATTTTTTATTTCCTAATGAAGAAAGTTTTTAGTTTACTGAATTATTTTGGTAGGTGACTCAGTTATCAAGGCTCTTGATTACTGAATTTCGTGAGTCGTTTTGAGGATTTAATTTTCGTGAAATTTTCAATTCAAGAAAGAACTCGACCTTCACTGTAACTTAATTAATATTCAATATATTGCAGCGAATTTTTTTATAATTTGAAGTGACAAAATTCCGCAAATTTTCAATCTTTAGGGTTCTTTATATTCGGCAAAAATATTATTTTAGCAGGTCAAAATGCCAGAGCTTTATCAAAGTAAAAAGCCAGTTGTTTTTGGAGGTTTTTTTGTTGGAAGTTATTTTTTAATTTCTCATGAAGCTTTGTTATTATTAAATGCCTTCGGTAATTAACTTAATTATCAAGGTTATTCACTACTTAATTCGGCGAGAGTCGATTGGTGGATTAAATTATCGTGAAATTTTTAATTAAAGAGAAAACTCGGCATTTTCTGTAACTCGATCAATATTCAAGATATTACAGCGAAATTTTCTCCGGTTTAAAGTGAAAAAATTTCAGAAATTTATAATTTTCAGCCTTTTTTATATTCAGTAGAAGTATTCTTTCAGCCGATCAATATATCAGAGATTTATGAAGTTTTAACAGGTGGGTCATTCCATGTCAAATAAACCAAGATTTGGAATCCGCCCCTTTCAATTTTGATGAAATTTGGAAAAAAAGAAAAAAAAAATTTTTTCGAAAGTTATGGAAAATTCAGAATTTCACAATTTTTCAAATCTTTCAAGTTTATTTTTTAAATATCTTGAAAACTATTATAGTTACGAAAAATCGTTCTGAATTCGTCTGAAAGAGTATACTTACGAAAGAAAAAATATTCCGAAAAAAATGTTGTAAAATGATGAATTTGGAGAATTTTGAATTTTAAAAAATCAGAAGGGTGTTTTTCGTTTTTTCGAAAATATGAATTTTTGAATTTTTAAAAATCGTGTAAATCTACGATCAACATTTAATTTTTGGTTACATTTTTTTTAAATATAATACCTTGCACTGATCTTAAAAGTTCCTAAAATTTTCACAATGGTGTTTTGTTGTTTCAAAGATATAAATTGTTGAATTTCGGTAAAAAAATTTTTTTAGTGTTTTATTTCTCAGTTAAGTAAAGTTCAGCAATTATGTAGTTTTGTAATTTTGAGTAGTAAAAAGAAGTAAAAGACACAGTATTTTGGTAAAAAATAAAAAAAAATTGTTTACCAAAATTCAAAAATTTATATTTTTGAAACAAAAAAACTCCATTCTGAAAATTTCAGGATCTTTTAAGATCAGTACAAGGTATTATATAAAAAAAATTGAACCGAAAATTTAAAACGGAACTTTGATTTTCACGATTCTAAAAAATTCAAAATCCTTCCAAATTCATTATTGTTCAAAATTTTTTTTCGGATTATTTTTTTTTTCGTAGCCCCAAATATACTCTTTGAGACGAATTTAGAACGCTTTTTCGTAACTATAATAGTTTTTGAGATAGTTAAAAAATAAACTTGAAAGATTTGAAAAGTTGTGAAATTTTTAATTTTTTTCCTCTGGTAGAACTTCATTTTATTAAAATCAAAAACTTCTGACCAAATTTCATCGAAATTGAAAGGGGTCGATTCCAAGTCTTGGTCGATTTGTCATGGAATGACCCAGGTAGAGTTTTAAATTTATTTTGATTCTGAACTGTTTTAATCAAAATCTAGTTACAGCAGATCTTTCGCATGATCGATTATCCCCGATGATTCGAGCAATCGCGTGTTAGTACCGCGTGGAAGGCGAAAATGGAAAATTCGAGGTGAAAATCCCAAACTGGATTGAAATGGGGTTCGCGTATCTCATTAACATCGCCGGATCGAACGAATTTCCGTTCATTTTGTTGCATTTATATTTCCTCCTTTATCCATTTAATTCGCCTGTACAAATCCGGCTCATCATGAGTATTTTCGCACTGGGAATCAGAGAAAAGAGGTAAAATTGGAAAATGCCGGGACGGATCTCTTTCTGCAGGTCTTTCTCTCTCGTTGAAATGTTATTTATTGGTAGACACGTTCATTGTTCATTATGGAGGATTGCAAATGTTTTCAACGCTGTCCATTTCGTTTTAATTTCGTCAAAAAATTTCATTGACAATGCTGGGAGAAATTTCAGCGTTAAACTCAATCGCTCATGATCCTATTAAACGACCGTTAGTAATTAACGATTTAAAGGATTTATCGGAGGGTATATATATAAACCTATATATATATATATATATATGTAATAGGAGGGTTTGAGGGGTGTGTTTATGCGGTACAGGCCAATGTGCCTGTACATTTCTCGTCGAAGCTCCAATTTAGGTCGTTTCAGGTTGGAGGGAGAGAGATTCGAGCTTGCTCGCGAGACGCGAATCCCGGAATGCGAATTAGCAACGGTTCGAGAAACATACCGACGTTGCGGCCAATGTAAATTACACACCGGGTGCAATGCGGCTGCTTGGCTCCTCTTGTTTCATTAATTCTCTCGGCTCTCCTTCAGCCCTCCACCCTTCCTTCCTTTTCTCCAATTACATAAGGTGAAAGGGGGGCTAAATGGGACACTCGATGAAGATATGATTTTTCGAAATGATCCTAAAATGGTAATTAACAAATTCGGCCCCTAAAATCGTGAACTAAAATTGAATCGAAATGGGGTAGTTTCAAAATTAAATAAAAAAGTAGTGAGATCATTTTTCGATGGATACAATAGAGATTTGTAACGGGGAGAAGTGAATAGACGAAGAATTAACGATCAACTTTTCGTTGATCTTCTTTTGGGCTGTCCCATTTTGCCCCGGTTCTGGATAAACGTCCTCTCCAGCTCTCACGATTCACTGCTCACCTCGCTGATTCATCGTTCTCCTTTTGCTCTCCTCCTTTGATCCATATTCGTGTATATTTAGGCAAAGCTTGTATTGTACAAATATCCCTCGCTCGCTTTCCACCACTTAGCGCAAACCGGAAGTAACATTTCGTACGGTTCTTGCACGATGTAACAACGTTCGTTACCGATGCTCATTCGTGTGATACGTTTCATTAATTCCGCAATACCGAGAACGACGGACCCGAGACTCTCGAGGCGAATGAAATTTCGTTTCTCGGATAAAATTGATGGTAAATCATCACGCAGCGAGGTTATTTCTTATTTGGATTATTTCAATTGGGGCACGCTTCATTGTCTGCCGTTTTGCAGATGATTTGGGATTTTTTTTAAATTCAGAATTTCAAACATTTTTTGAATATAATATTTCTATTTTAGAAATTTTTCAAATTTTCAATTAGAATTTTAAAAAATTTTTGAATTTCGAGATATAATTTTAGAAATCTTTCGTTTCGAGTATTAGAATTTTAGGAATTTGTCGTATCATTAATTAAAATTTTAAAAATTATACAATTTTAGAATTGCAATTCTAAAAAATTTTCAGATTAAATTTTAAAATTACGATTTTTAGAATTTTCTTCGTGTAATTCTGTAATTTTTCATACACACATTGATCCTTCAAGGATACATGCAAATTTTGTAAAAAAAAGGTATCATCATATCTATATGGGGCATTCCACGTCAAATCACGTGGTCATCGCATGCAGTAATATGATCTCAAATTTTTAGAAATTTTAATTTTATTTTTTAGAGGTTGCCCGAGCTTAAAAATCGTTAAATTGAGGGAAAACATAAAGAAGGCCCTTTTTCAAATTAATGAAATTTTTTTTCACAGAAACTAGGGCCTGAAACTGATATTTTCATCATAGTTCGATAATGGGCCAAGAATAATTACTGTATTTTTTTAAATTATAATTACTATTCAAAATTTTTTTTTTTTAATTATCTGTTTTATTTCAGATCGTCGAGGTTGATAAATTTTCGAAAAACGTTGTCGTTTCACTCTTAAGACAAGAAAAAAAGCAAGTTTCACTCGAAATATATTTTTATTGTTGTTATATTATCAATACAAGAAACAATCAAAATATAAGAAATTATTAAAAAAAAAATTAAAATACAAAAAAAAAAATAGTAATTATTTTTGGCCCATTATCGAACTATGACGAAAATATCTCTTCTGGGCCTTAGTTTCTGTGAAAAAATTCATTAATCTGAAAAAGGGCCCTCTTTATGTTTTCCCTCAATTTAATGATTTTTTAGCTCGGGCAACCCCTAAAGAATGGAATAAAAATTTCTAAAAATTTGAGGTCATATTTTAGGCCAAACGAAACCCACAATTCATTGGACATCAAAATCCGAAAGGGTCAGGCCGATGACCACGTGATTTGACGTGGAATGCCCCATATATTTTTATTTTTACGAAATTTTGTTCAAAATATATCCCATCCCAAAAAGCAGCTCAAAAAGCTCCAGACAATGTTTGTCCAGCTAGTTAAGATCCTTGTGAATATCACTAATTCGCAAAACTATTCCTTCCACATTTTTTTGCTCACTGCTCAAAGTTGTTGTTTGACCCTTCGAGTAGTCGATGTCGTCACGTTTGAGCACCAAAAAAGTTACGACTTAACTCGACGAGGGTGAACTCTAGTTAAACAAAATCATGAGTAGATTATGGAAAAAGGAAGAAGATTAAAGCTTGCAAAAAAAGCGTTGACTCTTTGTGGGCAACCGGAGCTTAACAGAGTCGCTGAGGATGTCCCTAGCGAGGGTAAACTCCTTTCAAGTAGATCAAGCAACGCTGTGGTCAGACGCGGTATTATCGAGGAATACTCGAAGGGGACGCTTCGCGGTCTTTTGAGACCAGTTAACTCGGTGGTAACTTTTCTGGTGGGCAAAAAGTACGTATTATCACGTGCAAAGAATAAACGTCGAGAAAAATTGTTCCGCCATAAAAATATTTATAATAAACTTTGCGATATGTATCTCGTGGAGTGTGATGAAGAGAATTTTCCCATCTTTCTCATCCACGATCTTTGCGCGAAATGACTACTTAAGTCACTTGTATCTGCTTTTCGCAGGCAGCCAAAGTTTTTTATTTTTTTCCCTTGACCCCTTCATCCCTCGTTTTTTCACCCTTTCTTGCGAAACTTCGCGCAGACGTTCGGGCAATTAGTCAGATAAGAATACACTCGCCGTGCCAAAGAAAAAAAATAAGGGGTGTACATCCTCTCCAATTAATCATAATTTTCGACTCTGCCTCTTATCTGCTTATTTTTCCACCTCAATTTTCTTCGGCATTTGTCTTCGTTCCTCCCTTCTTATTTCTCTCCCATCAAGCTTGTTTCTCGTCGGTTTGTTTTGTAAAAAATTGTTGAGCTATTGTTGTCCCTCAAGGGGTTCCATCTTCTTGGGTAAAAGAAAGTTGGTTCTTCTGAAATTTTATCCGAAGCTTCTTCATTACATTATTCATCCCTTGAGGGGGGATTATTTTTGTCAAACATCATAGTATCGTTTTTAAAAATTGATAAAGTTGAATTTTCTATAGTTGAAGTTCCATCATTCTTTTTAAAGGAGCGCCAGTTTTTGAAAAAATTAAAAAAATAAAATTAATGAAAAATAAAAATTAATTAACTTAATAGACGGAGTCAGTGTGGGAATTATGGAAGCACTTCGTGAAAATGTATTTTTCGATAAATCCAAGTTACGATTACATTAAGGGGTTACCTGAGTTTGAAAGTTATTTGAATAAAATAATATATTTATTATATAAAAAAAAATGCTTTTTTAAATCTTCGAAACTCATGCAACTCCTTAAGACATAATTCAAGATGGGTGTAAGGTCCCAATTATTGAACAGGTCCTGCATGCATTTACTCATTTATAAAAATTTAATTACATTTATGGAACTTTTAGCTATCGAAATGTTACCTTACTTGTGCAAAAAAAGCTTTAATTAGTAGAGAAAAAAATTACTTAATCAGCAACGGTGACCCGATTTGATGTCTCGTGGTAACTGTTCATCGTTTTTGCTAAGACGCGCCGCTTCACGCGTAAGTGCATAAAAAATTCAAAATCTGTCGCATCTCAAAAAGTAAAGGCGTTTTAGGTTCCTCAGAAAATTTCTTGGAAATAACAATTTTAAATTTTTTTCTTAAATTAATTATTTGTTTAAAAATACGGTGTTCGCTCATTGGGACATAGAAAATGCAATGTGTCCCAATAATTGAACACTCGAATTCTCAAAGATGGCGTCATTAAACCCATCAAAACATCGAGACAGTTAACGCGTGACAGACCGCGTGAATCGGATTTATTCAAACAAAAACTGTAAGTTCTTGAATAAACTTAACTTTATTCTTTTAATAATAATCTTTTAATTTCAATCGTCAAATATATTTTTTATTTGTCTTTTCATGCAATAAACATAAAAAGAAAAGTAAAACGAGAATATAACCTAAATGTAACCTAAAAATACGAATGTAATGTTCAATATTTTTTGCTCTTCGATATTTCAGTCGAAAAACAAGAGAGCTGCGACAAAATCAAACAAAAACAGAACATAAGAACGAGGAAGCTGAAAGTAAAAGTAAAATAAAGTTCGAGTTGAAAAGCAAAAATAAACCAAATGAGAATGAACCAAAAAACTGTCAAATGAGACTAAGTATATATTTTTGTATTTTTACATGATTAATAAAAGAGTATTCGAGTGTTTGATTTTGCTTTTGTTTCTTAATATTGTACCCAAAATAATATTTTCAAAACGGAAAAAGAATTCTCGAGAGTGTTCAATAACTGGGACATGCCTGTTCAATATTCGGGACATAGGCACTTCCAGTGTTCAATAATTGGGAAATTTGCATGCTTCACAGTGTTATTCTTTCTTTTTCATTTGAAATCATTTAAAAATAATTTAAAGGGTGATTTTTCGAAAGTAAAAATATCAAAGCATCATTTGAACATGAAAGCGATGGTTGTTTTCTTGGTTTTATATTTTTTTCTCACCGAATTCCGAGATTCTTAGCTGTTCAATAATTGGAACATTTACCTTATTAATTTAAAAAAAATTTGCTTCTAATAAAGTTGCTGTGGCTTTGAAGAGGGAGAACTAATCCTGATGAGGTGAGAAAAATATTTAACCACAGCGTCGATGTTAATGAATGGTTCATTGGCCCTTTTTGCGTGCATTATGGCGGATTTGTTGGATGAGCGTGAGTAATTTATTTTGCCAGCACTCTCTCGTTAACGAGTTTTCAAATTGTATTTACAACATTTCCGCATAATATTTATCTTTGTATTTTACGATATACCGATGTTCCACGATGAATATAATGACGGTAATATTATTACGAGAGACACGCGATGGTCGAAATAAGCGAAAATACTAAAATACGTACAACGACCATTCTAAATACATTATGGGCTTGAAATAACGTATCGATAATAATAAACGAACGAAGTGAAATTTATTTTTCAATAATTCGACAAAAAATACCTAATTGTCGATGTTGAGATAAAATTATGAAAAAATTATTCAAAATGTAGAATATAATGGAATTTCCAAAAATCATTCTCAGGTCTTTATGCAGCAATATTGAAAAATAAATATTATAAATATTAATATTTGTCATATTCAATCAATATAAAATTTTAGTATATGTTATTATTAAAAATTATTATTTTATTGAATATAAATATGAGTAAAAATAAAAATAATATTATTTAAGGTCAACATTATTTTCAAACTCCACTAATTTTTAAGATATTTTGGGAGCTAAAATCAAGTATTTACAAAAAATGCAACAAAAAGTTGTTTTGCCCGAATCCACCCTTAAACTAGAATCAAGCCACTATTTGTTCGTTACGCGGATGAAGGAAGAAATTTGTGGACTCTTTCCGAAATTACAAAGTGAAAAGAAAATTAATTTCGCGATTGCAACGAAAAAGTCTCGACTCGACGGTAAATCACTGTTTCGACGACCTTTTTTTCACCCCTTCGTTCACAACGAAACTTCATGCTGTGTTCTCCGATATTGCACTTCGAGAATTGAAAAATTGTCAGGACCGTTTTTTTCCTCGTTTTTCCTCTCCACCCTCTCGAGTGTCAGATGCACGTTCACGCGTGAAAGCAACATGCTTTTAGTTCCCGGCTAACCGAATACAAGAAGCGGAAACGGGGTAAATCCGTGGGGTAGGTCGATCCATACACAGCGAGCTTTCACCACGAATCGTGGCCTCAAACGTGTGCCCGCGTTTTTCCAACTCTTTATTTTGCCTTCTTTATTTCAAAGCCTCTCTCCTTTTCCACCTTTGCGACGATGGGGAGATCTTTTGCATCCTCACGCTCCTATTTTTCCACACGAATGTGACTTACCCCAAAACGCAGTCAACCGCAGATTCGCGAGCTTTTCTCGCAAGTTCAAGCTTCACTAGCTATTCAGTAGGGTGAACTTCCTTTTTCCCCCCCTTTTCCTACTTTTGACCTCACGAGACCCGGTGAATTTCACCTCTAGTTTTCACCTCGACGCACCTTTGACACTGACTCTGCACATATAAATACGTCGAGATGAATGTAACGAGAATGTAAAAGTCTTCTCTCGAGTCTTTGGGATTTGGAAAAAAAGGAGCCCTCGCAAATTAGAGACTCGCACATTGCTACAGAGTCTCTTTTCCATGGCGCAAAGACTCCTTTACGAGGGTAAAACATTTTTAAAGAAAGTAGAGATGAAAAATGACGGCGTAAGATTTTATTTTTTGGAATATACAACATTTTCCGCGTAATATATAATTATGATGATTTTTTTAGAAAAGCAAAATCACAGATATACGTGCTTTTTTAGAAGGCTGACTCAAAGCCCTTAAGGGGAATGAATAAACTTGAAATTTCGAAAAATTAACTTTTTATTTATTTAATTTTAATATTGAGAGGCTCAACTATCATTTTAAACAAAGATTTTGTAAATATTTGGAAAACTGACTGAGTTATAAAGATTTTAGTGAAGCAGGTCAGAACGTCCCAAAATCAGGAGTTTCAAAAATTGAAAAAAAATTAGCGCGGTATCCAAATAAAAAATATCCTACACTACACCGAAAGTAATATTATTAACCCTTACTTGACGCACTGGGGTACAAAACACCCCAGGCCTAAATTTCCTTAATTTTGAGTACCTAAATTTAAAAGAGTGTGACCTATAGCGATATCTGTCATTAGTTCGAGGATGCTCTTTCAAGCTTATAGCATCACTCTAAGATCATAACTTTTTATGTAGTAGCCGTTCAAAGTCGAGTGGTCTCGCCTGTACCCCAGCCTGTCAAGTAAGGTCGAGTGCGATAATTTTGTGCGAATTTTGTTTCCTGGTATATTATTTTTTTCTTATAGTGCTATATATTGAGCAAACTCAGTTAAATTTTTAACCATTTTCGTCGAAAAATAAAAAAGACATGATTTTTTTCGTAAAAGTTGTAATTTTTTAAGTTTTTTTGGATATTTAAATTTTTTTATCATATTCAACTTTGATATCTTACTATAAATCCTGTATAACATTGGGAAGTAACCTCTTAAGAAGTTCTAAAAAAAATTGCAAGTTAAAATATTAAATGGTATATTTTTTATAAGAATTTTTATCACTGGGGTACAAACGACCCCAGAGTGTTAAGTACGTTATTCAATTCAGAATTAAAATTCAAGTACGTTTTGCACTTTATTCAATTTTTTCATAAAAAAATTGTAATTCTCAATGTTAATTATTATTATTTACAAAGGAAATATGTGAGAGAATTTAAATTATTTATTTTAACATTATTGAAATCAACTATTGTAGTCATAGAGAAGGAAAAAAGATCAAAATTATGGAAGAAAAATCAAAATTTTTTTTTTAATAGGAATTTATTTGAATCCCTTTTTCAGTAAAATCTCAAAAATTTTGTTTTTCTAAGTAGAATTTTATATATATATTTTTTTTTTAATCGAACGAATTTTTTAGCTTAAAATAGCTAATTAGACATTTTAATTTTTGTTTCTTAATTTTCGATATTTCAGGGATTTAAATAACTTTTTTTTTTTTTAATTTCGATTTTTTTGTCGTAGTTTTGATTTTTTTTCTTTCTATCACTACAATAGTTGATTTCAATGATCTTAAAATAAATAACTCAACTTCTCTCACATATTTCCTTTGTAAATTACAACAATTAACATTAAGAATTACAATCGAAGTACGTTTTGCACTTTATTCAATTTTTTTACGCAGAAATTGTAATTCTTAATGTTAATTATTATAGTGAACAAAGGAAATATATGAGAGAAGTTAAACTATTTATTTTAACATCATTGAAATCAGCTATTGTAGTCATAGAAGGAAACGAGATCAAAATTACGAAGAAAAAAAATCGAAAAAAAAATTTTTTAATAGGTAGTTATTTGAATCCCTTCTTCAGTAAAATCTCAAAAATTATGATTTTTTACGTAGAATTTTATAATTTTTTTTGAAAAAAATCGAAGGGGTTGCATTGAAAGAAAATCCATTTTTTAGCTTAAAACAGCGAAAAAACCTTAAATTTTTTTTCTTATTTTTAGATATTTTGTTCAAAAAGCACATTGAAAAACAAAAAATAATGACCTCCAAACAAATTAGAATATCTTGGTTATTGTCGAAGTTATGATTATTTTAAGAATGTTTTTTGAAAAATCAATAACTTCGGTATGGTTTAAGATAGAGAGCTAAGAACTTAGATGGACTACTTCTTTTTGCATGTATAATAACATATTAAAAAATGAAAGAAATCGAGGGGGTCACCGACAAAACGTCATTGATTTGATAAGGAATGACACATATGTTGTAAAAAAAATGGTAAAAATAAATAAAATAAAAAATTAACAATAAAAAATAAAAATAAATTTTTTTTTTGTTATCAGGCACGATAAAACGCTCAAAATGTATGTCCCCAGACCAGAATACAGCCTTAATTGAGACGCCAAATTCATCCCATTTCATCTTCACATGAATGAGTACTCCGAATCTCATTTTGCCCCTTTCAACCCCCGGCGAAATTCTCAAAAACACGAAAATATGCACGACACAGAATGATTCAGAATGTCTCATAGCCACGAGCAGCTTGCGCGTTGTTTCCCTTCAAGAATACACGGAAAAACATCGTTCTCGCACTTTCGTCGACGCATGCAACCCCTTTTTTTTTGGCCTCGCACGGTCTGTCTCGTGTAGATCCTGACCAAAGCTGCCTGGAGAAGCAGCGAAATCGTTCGCTTCGGTCCGGTCTCGGAGAAAGCTCTCTCTCACTCGGGAAAATGAAATTCCGAATGATTTGCATTTTGATTTAATTTATTCCACTTGTACGAGTGCCAGAGGCGTCCGAGAGTGGCAAGGGCGAGAGGGAAGGGTTGAAAGCTCGTTGTGAACACACTATGAGGGTGCACGCTGACTGTATACGTGTAATATACATGAAAATATACATATATACGTGTGGTAAACACTAAAAGGTCCTCGTCTATACAGTTCGTGTACAGTTGTTACAGATATACGAAGAATTCCTGAGCAAACATGCCAAGCTGGAAAAATTGCACCCTCACCCTATTATAATTTCCTCCATAATTAAAAAATGTCTTTTCCAATGCCCGAAAACCTTCCTGAAATGATTTCAGATTTTTATCACGAGCCGAAATGACGACGTCAATATTTGAAATTGACTGATCCTTCAGGAATCCCTCATATACGAACCCTGGAAAATTCTTCGGAAAATATCTCGACAGATGTGGATACACAATGAGATTCGCCGGAAGTCTTCACGACGAATCTCCCTCAGCTGTATTAATAGAATTCCTAGTAGAAAAAAAAGTTGTAGCATAAAGAAAAAAGCTCGTGGGAAATAATAAATGTTCCCGGCATATTTTTCTACTTCGCTCGAGAAGCAAAATATAACGGGGAAAAAAAAATTTATGCGCATTTCTCCAAAGGATTTCTCGAATCGGGAATTATGTTTCCTTATCTTTTGGGGTTTTAGCCAAGAGAAAAAAAAACAAGAAAATCGTCAGAAATTATTGAGTGCGCTGTTTTTTCCCGCGTTTTATCCGCCATTTTATTCTCGGCGCGAGGCATCGAGAAAATGGCGGCAGAGCGTCTTCACACGCATTCTGCACTGGAGAAAAAAATTATGGCGTGGGTGGAAGGACGTGAAATTTTAGCATAAGAAGGGAAATGTATTTCTGCCACTGCCATCGAAAAATCGACAATTTTTCCCGAAGGGATGAATTTTAAAACGAGGTTGAGCGGGAGAACGTGAGAGGGACGCCATTTTACCTTTCCCTCTCTTTCTTCTCTTTTTGAATATCTTCGTAAAGCTCAGAGAAAAATCTAACACTGCCTTGAGTTATTTTTCTCAACGTGATTTTCAAAGCTTATCTTCGAAGGGCGCGCCACTGATAAATGCGAGAAGGCGTTGCGTGAAAAAAGAAGGCTTGGATTTTTCACCCCAAGGGGTTGAGAGGGGCAAAAGGGTGCCATGGGGTGAAAAAGCTCCGAGAGCTTTGGAAAGAACGCGCAAGAATAAATACGAAGAAAGATATAAATGGGCAATGAGGGGTAAAAATGTGAGGGATGAAATTTAAGGGTTGTTTTCGTTCATTCAACCCTTTTTTCTTGAAAGACGTAGCAATATTGCGTAATGAATTTTTACTCACCTTGCAGAAGCTCGTTATTGACGATATCTGAAACATAAAAACAAAACAAACTTTTAATGAGGAAGAAATTTGCAAACTAATGAATGACAATTAAAAAATTTCTCGATAGAAACAATTGAAACAATGAATATTCTCATTTTTGATCGCCATTTTAAATAGAAATATTTAAATGGTCGGAAAAAAGTGCGATGCACGCATACAGGGTTGGAAAAATATCATATTTGTGTTTGGAGGGTGGAAAAAGTGCAAGATAAATCGTTCTTGGTCCTCGGCGTCTGAGGGCACTCGCTCGAGAGCAAACAAGAGCCTTTTTCCCTTTCATCTCGTCAAACAAACTTTACTCTCTTCTCTCGCTACGAAAAGCTTTGTTTTGTTTTCCTCATACGCAAAGGAATTTCTACAATTAATAAAATAGCTTTATTTTTTTTTCAATTGTGTTTGTTTCGTGACGTTTAGATTTTTTTTAATTTTCCATGAATCTAGCAAAATAAGGTCCTTGAAATTAATTTATTATTTATCCACTCGGAATTAAGTTATATGCGAAAAAGAAAATTTTAACTTTTACATTTTATAAAATCATATGGTTATTATATTCTTAATGCTCGACGTTCTTTTTAGAAATAGAGTAATGGAGAAAATATGTTTTTTTTTATCTTTGAAACCCATGTAACCCCTTAAGGCGGTATTCTGGCTAGAGACGTACGTTTTGAGCGTTTTGTCGAACTCGATTTAAAAAAAAAAAAAAAATGTTTTAGCCATTCTTTTTTTTACATATTTATTCATATTTTGATAATGAATAAAAAAATTTACGAGAAAAAAAATGAAAATGAAATAAGTTATAAGCTGAGAAATTTGGGGTTAAAAAAAGGAGATTGGTGAAAAATTTGATGTAAATGGGTTGTTGAGAAAATTCGTTTTGAGAAAAACTATGGGCATAGTTACTGTGTCACTAAAGTAGCTATATCTCCATAAATTATTGGAATTAAAAAATTTCCTTCCGAGGATATATTCTTAAAGGTCTAAACATTGAAAATATAAAAAAAAAAATAGTTTTTCAAAATTCTAGACCAGAATACAGCCTCAAATTACTAGTAATTGTGGTCGTATATTCCGAATACCTACAGAAATATATTTTTGTCTCATTAGCAAAAATAGTCCTTTTAGTAAAGTATCTGTAATATTTTCCGTAATCCTTCTTTTTCCTCATTTCTCTCTTAATTACTCCCATTCGCAAAAATCGAGCTTCGCGATAGAGTTTCATTGACAACAATAGACATTTCGCATTTATATGTCGCTGTAGTTTCATTGTCAATATTCATGTGCCGCTTCGATCGAGTAATTAATAACCGCGGCGTCGATCTTTGCAAGGCAATGTCCCGTTTTTCCGAAGAGAAATCATAATGAAGCTGTTTGTAAAGGATGACTGTGAATTATTGCAGTGAGCGAGCTTTTCATTTTTCCAGTCGTACAGTTTTCCAACATTTATGTCGCTTTTCCATTTTGCCCCCCCCCCCCTCTCTCCCTTTGTCATTGTCAATTTTTAGGTCAGAAAATGAGAGCTTTTTCAGCGCGCGGTTCTTTGAAAATTTCCACTCGAGTCTCACGGACGAGAGGCCATAATTTTTCGTGGAATAAATCAGCTTCTCTCCCTCTTTTTTTTCCAACTTCTCCAGTCGTCGAATTTTCGAGGATATTGCGAGTTTTTTTTTCTTTCATGATGTACTTCGTTATGGCGTCTCTTGATCAGTGAAAATGGACCCACGGAAAATATAGGAGGCAGTTTGAGAACCGCGAACTTTAAATTATGACTTTACTCATTTTCTTTCTTCACGCGGGATTCGTTACTTTCTCACTATCAAGTGCCACGATGCGATTATGTTGCCGAGATGATTTATAAGAGCGTCAATTATAAATGATTTACATCGGGTGTGCTTTCATCCTCCTTTCTTTCTCTCTGGTATCTCCGACGAAGGAAGAGTGCGAGGATGCGATAAATATGACTCCACACCGACAACAAAATTTACCCTTCTTGCATAACACCCACGGTGGAAGAATTTCCAAGAAAAAGAAAATACCTATTTTCATTCCAAAAGACCTTTTTTAAAATTTAAAATAAATTTTTCTTCAGCAACTATTATAATGTAGAAAAAACGAGTAGTTTTTCGATAATCTATAACTTAATATCTACTAACCCTATTAAAATCTCATTTTTAGCTTTAGAAACCTAATAGAAAATCAGGAGGATGGTTATTTCTTGCAAATTGCTATATTAAGATCACTGGACCAAATATTATAAAAAATATATTTTTTCGGATCCTTAGAGATACCTCTTTCGAATGATACCTCACTTAATATATTAAATAATTTTTTAAAAATTCAAAATATTTTATTTATCAACTATTAGACTGTTGAATAATCGAATAGTTTTCCGGTAATCTATGACTTAATGGCTACTTAAATAAAATAAAATAAATTTTCTTTTTAGAAATCTAGAAGATCAGCGAGGAAAGTCGAGACATGAGACTAGAGACATACATTTTGAGGCGTTTTGTCGAGCTCGATAAAAGAAAACAAAAAATATTTTTACCATTCTATTTTTTTTACAACATATTTATTAATATTTTGACAATAAGCAAAGAAAAATCGAGAAAAAAAAATTAAAATAGTTATAAGCTGGTAAAGTTGGGGCTAAAAAAGGGGTGTGCTAACTAAAACGATCGCAACCCTTCTAGTGATCTGATATTAAATTGAAAAAAAAAATTCTTAAATAAAAAGTATGTTGTTATAGACTATACCTCAGAGAAAATGGAAAAAAAATTTGAAAAATTTGTTTGAACAAAAAAAGGCATTTTTCGACTCTTTTCTTCATAGTTTTTAATTTTTTTGCAATACTAAAAAAACCTATTTTGACACAAAAGTGGTAGGAGCGATAGAAAGCAGGGTTGCAAATAATGCAGTACTTTTTTAAATGCAATTGTATTTTCATTAACCATTAAAATTTAATGGTTATTGGAAATTATTTTCATTAACCATTAAAATTTAATGGTCAATGGTTAATGAAAATGCAATGGCATTAAAAAAAGTAATGCATTATTTGCAACCTTGCCCATTACAATGTAGTATGTAATAGAAATAATTTCCATGATCCAATGCTTCTTTTAATGCAATTTAACTTCTTTTAATGCAATTGCATTTTCATTAACCATTAACATTTAATGGTTAATGGAAATAATTTTAATAGTTAATGAAAATAATATCCATTAACCATTAAATTTTAATGGTTAATGAAAATAATATCCATTAACCATTAAATTTTAATGGTTAATGAAAATAATTTCCATTAATCATTAAATTTTAATGGTTAATGAAAATAATTTCATTAGCCATTAAAAAAGTAATGGTTAATGCATTACTTTTTCATTAAAAATTTTGCAACCCTGACAGAAAGTTATACATTGAAGATCGGTAAAAAATTTGAAGTAAATTGGTTGCGTAGAACTTGCGATATCATGTCAATCGTGTTGAGAAAAGTAGTAGAAACACGTCTATAGTCAGACTTGCTCCGACGTGACGGGCGTAGTTGCTGCGTCACTAAAATAGCTATAACTCAATAAATTATCGGAATTAAATAACTTCCTTTCGAGGATATATTCTCAAAGGTCGAAACTTTAAGGACATGCAAAAAAAATTGATTTTTTAAAAATTATAAACCAGAATGCTGCCTTAAGGCCCGGTAGCCCAAAAAAGTAACTAATGTACCGTTGATTTCCATTTCAACTTTCCGCCCCTCTGATTTCACGTTGGTTTTGATCGGATTTATCAACGAATAGAATTTTTCATTATTTTACACGGTAAAATTTGTACAAAGAGCGAGAGCCAATCGGCTGTCAATCGCATTTACGTACGCCGTTCGATTTTACGAACTAAATCCACTGAAAGAGAGGATCGCGCCGGGAGGATTTTAACAGCAGTGAAATATTTCGAAATCTCATTGGACGGGTCATTGAATTGACTGGATCCATTAACGGATCGGCAATTATGTAGGTCGCGTTTCTGGCCATTGTACACGATGGACTCGTGTAACAATTCCATCAGAATCAACACAATCGCGTACAATGCATTTCATATTTTTTTCTTTTCGTTGTAGTTTAATCCGGGAAATTGAATGCAGCGACAAAAAATCATTGCACATTCCATCGTGAAATATGTTTAACCCATTCGGCATCCCAGTTCGTATTGTGAAGGAAAAAAATGGAAAATTGTACCGTAGAATCAAATTTGAGAACGGTCTTGTTTTTTCGGCACATTTACAGCTCTATCATTTATTTCTCTACCGGAAATACATCTCCACAACAATAAAGCGCTACCATTTTACAAGTTTACCAGATTACAAGTATCTGAGTCCCAAATCCCTACGATTCCCTACTTACCGACTGCAGAGCGACTGTGTTTTTTCATTGAGACGGGCTCCACTGTCGATAAGTTACCGACCGAGCTGACAAGCCAGAAATCTCAAATTGATGCTCAGAAATCGTGGCAAAAATCTAATTCACTTTCATAAAGGGGACATAAAATTCGTCAACGACTAATCCTTAAATTCTGCAGGGGTTGTTCGACGAGCTCGTGAAAGCCCATTTTTATACATTTCTTTTGGGGCCTCGAAAATTTCAAATGAATTTTTAAGTTTGTTTGCGATGCAGAGAGCCCAGGAAAATGGTTCGTGCGGTTGATTGAAAGTTAAATTTCACGAGCAAACTTTCGGCTGTTTGCGGATGAATGAGTATGAAAGTCGTATTTATGAAGGGAATTCCGGTGATGCAGGAGCGTTCGCCTCAAGCACGAAAAATCGATTTTCAACAAACAAACAGATCTAACGCCGCATCAGTCCTGATTGTTGGCTCATACTGGTTTTCAGCCCTTTTGTGTGATTACACTCGGCATGTATATTATGTTGGCACATAAACACATACGTCGACGAAGGGAGGAAGGGAGAGGGTTGGGGGCAAAGAGAGAGAGGGCCTGATGATAAATCCAACCGCATCGTTATGGTTATGTAACGGCTCATTAAATTTTCCATCAGACTTCTGTGTGTGGTTAATAGCTGCGGCACACATTGTTCCTCTCTAAATCTAGGCATCACGATATCCTCGGCAGTCGGGCGCGAGATTTCGAGTTTCGCCGCAGTTGGCAAAACGATCTCCGCCAGTTCTGTTATAATCGGCGCTCGTGCAAAACAACGCGAAAGTGCAACGATGATTAAACTTTCCGAAAGCTTGTTAAATCGCGAACACTCGCGCATTTTACGCTAATCAAATGCCACATAGCATATAATCTGTAAATTATGCGACGCGTAATCTGGAATAACCATCAAATCGGTCCGTCAAATTGATCGTAGCTGCAAGGGCCTCCGATAATTCTACGATAAATTCGAGTGCGTTCATCCAATCGTTTTGGTATTTTGATGTTTCGCGGAATATAATATGCCAGCTCGTTGATTATCCAACATTGATCGCAACCCCACCGCCATTAATTATTCCAAATCATGTGCTCATTCTTTGACCTGCGAGAATCGCGCTGTTCACAGAAAAGTGATCGATTTTTTTTCAGATCTATTCTTTTGATTCGATGAATAAAAATTGTCAATTATTTCGTAAGAATCAGAGCTCTGAAGATCCGCCATTTTGTTTGTAATTCGATGATTGGAATTTTTTTTCAATCCATCGCAGGATAATGGACAAAGGAAGTTAGTTTGGTTTTTTTTCTGTGATCTGATTTCTGCGAAAAACCTATTCGAAAGGGCTTTCTAAAGATCGGCGGTAACTTCGTTACAATTATATATTTTTATCCAAATTAATTACTAAGTGTATATTAATTACCGAGATATTGCTCACTGAATTATCAAATTTTTGCAGAAACGTGTTATTAAGATTTGGAAAAAAAAATGGTAAAAATGATCTCAGAGTTGGATCAATGTTAGGTCAAAGTTCTGGTCAAAGTTCTGAAGTTTTTTTTAAATTGGATTTAATGTTATATTCAATAAATAAATTAATTAAGTTTTAATTAGTATAATCATTCAATTAGTATGTATCAGTAATCAGCAAAAAAAATGTATATATTTTTATTATCTAATTTTTTCGAAAAATTAATAATTAGCAAAAAAATATTACTCATTTTTCTAAAAAATCAGTAATTAGTGACAAAATATTAATAATTTTTCTAATAAATAAGTTCTTAGTGACAAAACATTTCTAATTTTTCCAAAAAATGAGTAATTAATGATAAAATATTACTAATTTTTTCCAAGAATTAGTAATTAGCGAGAAAGATATTGTTAAATAACCAAAAAAATCAATAATTTGTGAAGAAATGTATTAATTTTGGAAAAAGTAATAAATAAATAAAAAATGACTAATGCGTTTTTGAATAGGTACTGATTAAATTTTCATATTAATAATAACTTATGTGATATCATATGACATTCGATACAATAAATACTATTGTGAGAAATATTCAAAATATCTAGTTATTGTAAAAAATAAAACAACTTTTTTAATAGAGTTGTTAGAACTTAACCATGCATGACTCAATCAGTACACACAAGTACGTAAATATACACAATACTTTTCTACAAATTACTGTTTTCTTTTAAATTAATTAGTGATATCTTCCTTACCAATTACTATATTTAGAAAAAAACTTGGTAATTTTTTTTCACTAATTACTAATTTTTTTGGAAAAATTAGAAATATTTTGTCACTAATTACTATTTTTTTTTAGAAAAATTGGAAATATTTTCTTACCCATTATTAATTTTTTAGAAAAATTACTAGTATTTTTCCGCTAATTACGAATTTTTATAAAAAATTAGTCATATTTTTTAACTGATTATTAGTTTTTTGAAAAAATGATTAATCAAATCAATACCGTTGACGAAAAAATCGATACTGCCGATCACTGGTATGTGTATAATAAACTTGAATACAAAATTTTATAAAATTTAAATTTAAGAATAACACAAATTTTAGTTAATTATATTTATTTATATTCACCTCTTTGATAAAAACATGTCTCTTTGAAAATATTTTACGGTCTAACCATAATCAATAGTTTTTTAATTAAAATCTGTATTGAATGGTTCGATGAGAAATAAATTATCTTAATTTAATTTTTTTTTTAATTAAATAAAAAAGTTACATTAATTTTACAAGACCAGGAGATCTTAAATATTTTAACATTTTATGATGTAATTAAAAAATCTATTTTAATTAATTTTCCTATCCGTATCAATATAATATAATCTCGATAATTATATCAATCAATTCTCAATCTAAATTCAATGTCAATTTCATTCAAATTACGTCTTGTACAACGATTCTTCAGTATAAGAATCGATGCCAGAACAAAAGCCTCAATGGTAAAAGTCTTTTGAGTTATTGCTCGAGCCTTCCCAGTGTGGTCAAAAGAGCACAAACAACGGCACCACAATTGTTTCACGTGAGACTGGTGATGATACCAAAGCCTCGATCGTATTGACACGGTTATCGGTAGGAAGGAATGGGAGAAGAGAAATAAAAAAGGGTAGAAAGCGTGTTGTGGCTAATTATCGGGCTTTGAATTATCGCTGATTGCTCTCGTTGGTTTGTCCTCTCATTTCCACCGGGGTATATCGATCATCGACATCAGTCACGTTGCCGACCCCGGCGCCCCTTCTGGCTCTGTGTATCGCACACAGAGCAATGCCACCATCATCATCAGCCAGCAGTAACAGCAGCAGCGAAGCAACGTGCACAGAAGGAGGGTTGGAAATGGGTTGAAAGGGGGTTGGAAGGGGGTTGGAGTGGCTCTAATCGAGGCTGCTGCTGTTGATGCTGCGAGAGAAACGCGAGGCGCTAATTAACTCCAAGTGCCGTAATGTTGCATCCCTCTCCTCGATCCCCCGCCCGTTGGTTCTTCACCAAACGGGGGTTGAAACCACCGCTGCTTATACCAAGCCAGGAACACTTGAGCCGTCTCCCTCTTCCTCCCGAGTATGAGAGAGCTTACCAGGGTATGTCGGGACCAAGTGAAATGGCGAGAAATTAACGCCGCCCAGTTGATACAACCCTCAACCCCTTCTTCGCCCTCCTTTCAACCCTCTTCAGCTAACTGTCGTTATAACTGCGGGCATTTCGTATACCGCTCATACATTGCCGTGGGCTCTCTGGCTGAAGCTTCCGCTGATGTCGCTTCTATGGGTTTGGGAATGGAGAGCTCACCGTTACCATTCACACTTTGGACGCTGCATCAACCCTTTCCTAATGCCCGGCGGTTGGGTTCTCTCTGGTCCGGGATAGTTACAACGACGCGAAATACAGCAAATAAAAGCCAACACGTGGGAGTATGAGGAAGCAGAAGTGGGAGAAGCCTGGATGAGCTAACTAACGGCTGTTTCGTGGGTCAAGAAACTTCTGCAAAATGGTGGGAAACGGATATCGCGGATAATTGAGGCATCGTTCCACTTATCATAGCATAAGGCCATTGTGTTTCGATGTTTGTGGCTTTTCATAATGTTTTCCGGGGTCTACATTGTTTACATTGGTGCCTCGATGATCAAAAGGACCTTTTTGGAGCCGGGGTGAAGTCGCAGCTGGGACCTTTTTGCAGGGGGTGGTTCGCAGAGCAGGAAATGGGACTTTGGGCTTGGAAACAGTTATTGGGTGGATCTTGGCGGATTTTGGCCATCAGTTTTGGTCAACTCTGAATCCTGTTGATCAACTTTGATCAACTCTGGACTCTGGCTATGAATGACTTGATTAAGACGTCGATCGACCGTCGTAAAGTCGTTCAATGAAGTGCAGAGAAAACCAAATGTGATCAGAGCGAGTCCACGTGTTCCGGACAATGGAAAATCGAGTTGATTATCGGTGTTTGATGGTTCCGCAGGATCGAGGATCCCGCAAACCTTCACGATGCATTGTTTACCTAAATGAGATGGTTTATCTGCCTAATTGCATTTGGATTTGTACCAACGTGAGGGCGACCATCCGCTGGTTCACAGACTCTTCCTCATTCACTCTCCCTCTCTCTCTCTCTACGTGTCGTATAGAAGAGAAACGAGAAAATGTTAGCCATCCTCCCCAGTTAGTTCAGCACGGGGATGATGAGGTCGGAATTGCGAGGGTGTAGCCGCGAATGCGTATGGAAAATTGCACATGAAGCCTATCGTTGCTGGAAAATATACAGGGGCGTTGATATACGAACGAGGGGAGGCTGCTGACCCGATCCCCTTATTGCGCTTAACACGTTCATCTACACTTCTATCTCTTTATGCCAACACATGGTTGGTTGGTACACAAACGTGGACGATGATTCACACCAATACCAGCACGATCATTATTCTCCCGGGCGGATGAACGACGAAGCTTGGGGGTTTATTGGCGTGTTGACTATATAACTTGGCTAGGCCAGCCGCATAGTGTATTATACCGATATCCTATATATATAGGGAAAGGGGAGGCAAAATGGACACTACCCTAAAACTCCGTTTTTTTCTAAAATACAAGTAAACGAAGAAAAACATTGACAATTTCCCTCTCTTCTCAGGTTACTTTAAACGTGTATTCTGAACTAGAATTTTGAAAAAATCATTTTTTTTTTATATTCTCAAAGTTTGGACCTTTAAGGACATCTCGAAAGGAAATGTTTTAATTCCAATAATTCCTGAAGTTATAGCTATTTTAGTGATGCAGTGACTACGCCCGTCACGTCGGAGCATAACTTTAAGGGAGTATTCTTGTCTAGAACTTTGAAAAAATCTTTTTTTTGCATATTTTTAAAGCTCAGGCCTTTAAAAATATGTCCTCGGAAATAAATTTTTAAATTCCAATAATTTGCAGGGCTATAGCTATTTTAGTGACGCAGCAACTATGCCCGTCACGTCAGAGTAAACTACTTTTCTCACCACGGCTGACTGGATATTTCAAGTTCTACTGAACCGATTTACTTAAAATTTTTTTCTAATCTTCAATGTATGACTCTCTATCGTCCCTACCACTTTTGCATCAAAATTATTTTTTTACTATGATATAACTTTACTATGGTACAAATATTAAAAAACTATGGAAAAAGGGTCGAAAAACGATTTTTTTGTTCAGAGAGCTGCCATTTTGCGATTTTTTTTCCGTTTTCTCTGAAGTGGGGGCTACAACGACATTCTTACTAATTAAGATTCTTTTTTTAAATTTTGTAACGGATAACTAGAAAAAATCCTATCAACCAGTACATCCGTTTTGTTTACCCACAACTTTACCAGCTTTCTTAATACCAAATTATTAAATTTAATTTTTTCTCGTCGATTTTTTTTTGTTTATTGTCAAATCATTAATAAAAATGTTGTAAAAAAAGAATGGTAAAAATATTTGTTGTCTAGATCAGAATACCGCCTTAAAATTCAAGACACTAGGTCCGAGCTACTTGGCGTATTTTTGCAATTAAATTTGTCGTGAAATTCGATGTTAACCTTAGTTGCTATCTAATATGTTATTCAATAATTAATTTATTTAATAATGTATTTAATTATCTAATATTTTATTTAATAATACACTGAGAAAAAAAAATGTTTGAATGAACAAAATCTGCAGTCAAATACGTTCAACTAGATATTTAGTTAGTAGAATTCAACATTTTTTTGCCTGAATAATATTTTAGTCAATTGAAGCGCAGCATTGTTAAAAAAAACTAATTATTTAGTTAGACCAAATAAATATCTAGTTGAACGTATCTGACTGCAGATTTTGTTCATTCAAACATTTTTTTTCTCAGTGTAGCAGCTAACATTTTATTTAATAATAGTATTTAATATTGTATTTACAATTATAGGGGTGGCAACTTTGCTCTCGATACTTCCTTTTGCTTAGGCCCTCGGACTTATCCAAGTATTTCAGTAAAAGTGGATTACCAAAATACTATTTGAGTATGTGAAGGTATTTTTTTTTAAATTTTAATTCGACGAAAATGACAATTTTTTGAAAAGTTTTCCAACTCTTCATAGGTAATTGTCATGAAAACATCAAATTTAGATCTGATTTTGCTTGAGTGCGTCAATTTAGCCATGTCAATGCCAATTATAATGATGATTCCCTAATTTTAAAATTTTTTAAATGTTCATTTTTTTTGATAATTTTAGATCCTGTCCATTTTACCTCCAGTGTCCATTTTGCCCCCCCACTTCTCTTATATATGTATACGGGTAACATCGACCTCATGGTCGATGTTATTAACTCATCCCGTGGAATCTCACTTCGTTGAAGCTTTAACAACGTCCAGCTCCATGACGAGATTACAGTTATACCACGAGAGAGCAGCTTTTCTCTCAACATTCATCCTTTCACCTCGCCTCTCTTCTTCGCCTCCTCTCTATTATGATCCTCTGATTTTCTATATGCATACGTGTGCGATATCCTTCCACCTGAAACAACGAAATCTGCTGGGTTGCCGAGGATAATAAAACACGCCACTATAAAGTTGGTAGGCCGCTCGTATAACGAACGCTCAACAAAACGGAGGGAGGAAAATGGTATTATAAAATGGTGCGAAAGTGCCGCAACAGTGGTCGGAAAACGATGAAAAAGCTCGCTTGTTATTACAGACAAGTCTTACTGAAATTTCGTCTCACTAAAGTCCCGTGATTGGATCGAAGTGAATTGGATGTCAATTCGACTCATAGATTTCTTCGTCCAAAACAAATTCTCAAGAAGATCCTAATCAGGATCAATGTCTTGTCACATCGTTCATCCAAATTTTTTTTATGAAAATCATGAATTGAAAAAAAGCTCCATTCAATTTCTGCAAGACGAAAATTAATGTCAAAGATGCAATTTCACTAATGTAGGACAGGAGAGATTTGTTTCGAAATTTGCATTCAATATTAGTCCCGTTGAAGCAGATGTTTCATTTTTTTACTCGATAAATTTCGTTGAAGAATTTATGTTCTTTTTTTTTTGACTAACTCGTGACTAACTGCATCGCCATTTCAGTTGGTGATCCATCAGGTATTTATGTTTACGAGCTGACGAAAAAAAAAAAAACAGAAAAACGGAAAGAATAATATCGTGCAGCATGAAGCAGGGTAGTTTTGCATTTTCCAATTTCAGCAGTTTGGGAAATATGGTGCAATAACTATATATATACATTATAACGTTTTCATATGCCGTATATTACCTCTGCTGTACGCATTATACTCGCTATAACCCATACTCTTGCATTTTTATGCTATAAATGTGTGTGTGTGTGTGTTCTTGCACGTACTTGAATGCAAGTCGAGAAGGAGGTCGTGGCCCTTTTATCCTTGCCAAGGATGTCGATATGTCATAAGCCCCGCGTAATCCTGGATTACTCCCGGCGTTGGCGCTCCGGATGACGCCAAAGTGCCCCGTTTTTTATTCCCCATATATATATGAGGTATTCCCGCTCAACGGGACCCCCTTTTAGGCCGACCTCTTTCGATTTTCTTGAAACTCGAGTATGTTTTAGTGTTGCCTGAAAGTATATTGTACACAAATTTTCAGATCTCTAACTGTAATACTCTTTGAAACACACCAAAAGTTATATTCCAAACTTTTTGCCTATTCAGCGCTTCGGAGCTTTGGCACGGCGCGAAATAAAATCGAAAAAATTCTTTAATAATAGTTTTCGATCAGAAATTTACAGCGCTTTTCGAAAAAAATATCAGCGATTTCGAAAAAAAAACGAATTCATTTAAATTTCGGCCAAAAACCGAAAAAATTGATTTACAAAAAAAGAGCATAATTTAATTCAGCGGGACAATTTCTTTCATGTTTTGCATATATCTGAGAAGTCACGATATAAATTTTAAGTTGGAACTCGCATCGTTTTACTGATGCCAAGTCTTTTAGTAGGATAAAAATTCTTAAATATCGTGTTTTTCGTATTCAACAGTTCTCTGATATATTATATAGCGTTTTTTTGAACGAATTTTGAATTTAGTAAATTTATTACATTAATTAAATTAAATTTACTAAATAATCAAATTTATTCAATTGATTAAATTAAATGTATTAAATTAAAGTTGCTTAGAAGCAAATCACGTTTAATGAGAATATTCTGAAAATTTGGTATGTTTTTCAATGAAGTATTTAAGAGGTCGTGTAAAAATTTCCCGACGATTTGGAAGCTCGTTATCGAATAATTGAGATTAACAAATAAATAAAATAAAATGTAGTCTCATGGAAACTGATGTAACTTTGCGATAAGTTTTTTTTGACCTCTCAATTTTTTAATATCCACAATATACTGAAAGCAATGGAAAGAAAACGAAGTTCATTGATAAATATTTTTTTTATTTGTTTGAAAAATTGTTTTTAACTACAAGTTAATTTCTTAATAACGAGCTTCCTGATCGTCGTGAAATTTTTACACGACCTCTTAAATACCTCATACAAAAACATACCAAATTTTCAGAATTTTCTCATTGTTTTTTATTTTAACCCTTAAGGAGGTTGAAGTAATGATGAGAGAATTCTGAAAATTTGGTATGTTCTTACATGAAGTATTCAGGAGGTCGTGTAAAAATTTAACTACGATTACAAGCTATTTATTGAACAATTAACATTCAAAGGTTTCATAGCTTCTAAACAACCTTAAATTTATTAAATCAAATTTATTAAATTTAGAAAGTTCGAAATTCGTTAAAAAAATTATATAATATATCAGAGAACTGTTGAATACGAAAAACACGATATTTAAGAATTTTTATCCTACTAAAAGACTTGGCATTAGTAAACGGATGCGAGTTCCAACTTGAAATTTATATCGTGACTTCTCAGATATATACTAAATATGAAAAAAATTGTCCCGCTGAATTAAATTATGCACTTTTTTTGTAAATCAATTTTTTCGGTTTTTGGCCAAAATTCAAATGAATTCGTTTTTTTTCGAAGTCGCTGATATTTTTTTCGAAAAGCCCAGGAAATTTCCGATCGAAAGCTATTGTTAAAGAATTTTTTCGATTTTATTTCGCACCGTGCCAAAGCTCCGAAGCGCTGAATACGCAAAAAGTTTGAAATATAACTTTTGGTGTATTCCAAAGAGTACTATAGTTAGAGATCTGAAAATTGGTGTACAATATACTTTCTGGCAACACTAAAACATACTCAAGTTTAAAAAAAATCAAAAGAGGTCGGCTTAAAAGGGGGTCCCGTTGAGCGGGAATACCTCATACATATATACACCCTTGACGCATCCCACATTCACCCTTTCTCGTTTTTTTAGCCTCCCCGTTCAACCCTCCGAGCTTCTGAAGATATTTCAGCGGCGAAGAGACTCCTGAACGACCGCGCGAATTCTCATTGCAAGCTCATCGACTCTATGGGAATTTTTCCTCTGCGGCACTTTTACGCCGCAATGGCCTCGGGATTCCCCCGTGAAATTGCAAATTTACAGTTCACTTTGCGCAACGTTCAGGTCAACCTAAAAGAAATAACGGTGAAGCGAATGGGCGAGAAAATCGTGAAGGACAATCGATTTGAAAAAGAACGTTTTTTTAACCGTTGGAGTAAAATATAAAGGAATCCGATAAAGCATTGAAATTGATGGCAAAAATAATTTTGCCCCGTTGAGAGAGTCCTTAAGAATTCGAAAAAATGTCCTTTTCAATTAAGGGATGAAAACAAAGTGCAGATAATTTTTTTGCAACGTCACAATCCGAAGATAAATTATCGACGATGTAATTGGCAATTTTAAGGGTTGGTTTTGTTTCGCAATGACAATTCCTATTTGCAATAGGGGAGACGCTTTTCTAAAGCGACGGGAAAATAGCAGCGAGGCAATCCTCTTCATTCTCCGGCGGGTTTCTCAAATTTTTACACAGCGACCATATGGGCGAGGTATGTAAAAATTTCTCCCAGCGCGAAGGGTCGTCGAGGGAGGGAGGGAAAAGAAAGAAAAGGGAAGTACAAGGCTGCGAGCAAAGTGAGCGAGGACCATGCAGGAGAAGAGAAAAGGTTTTTACGATTGCGCGTTTTCGCAATGTTTTCTTCGCCCTCCCCCAAACCACCCCCAAACCACCCCCACTGCCATTACCTACGAGCTTTGCACGCCATACATATTTTTCGAGTGTGCGTCGTAAAATGTATTGTTAAGGGAGCAGGGACTGAGAAAAAGAGAGAGAAAAATAGCGCGGGAAAGTAGAAGTAGAGAAGTGCGTGTACATTATTACCGAAGCTTCGCGAGCTTTATGGTCCACATAAAGGAGGGAGGATGTACTTCAGATTCACAATACCGTTTGAATGTTTTTTTTTTTTTTTAGAACAAATGCCAGACGCGCGAGTGCGTATACAGGGATGAATTGTAATGGGGTAGACGCTGCTCATATAACTCCAGAACGAGACGTTTCTACTGGTTTTTTTTTTTTTTTTTTTTCATTTCCAGGGTGTTTTTTGCCCGCTCCATTCATCAGTCAGAAAGGTGAGAGAAAATGTGCGTGTCTGAATTTAATGTCTTTCACGGAGTCTCGAAGAAAAAAATTTCAAAGATAGCGTGATAAATTTGCATCTGAGGAAATTTCGCTTAATCTCGTTTACAGGACTTCTCTCTTCGTGAATCTTTTCGCAGGATTTTTATTTCATGAAGATTATGCAGGATAGCGATTGAGGGTTAAGATGCCGGTGCCAAGATTGTTTAAAAATAATTTTTAGAATTTTTTGACTACATTGTAATATTGTTTTTAGAGCAAATGTGGGAATTCAGGAATCGTGAAATTAAGAGAAATTATCATTTCCTGATTTTTTTTTTGCATTTTTCAGGAATTTCTGTGTGATAGAAAATTAAATTTTTTTACTTAACTGCCAGGAGTCAAATCGAATGAATTTTAATATTTTAATTTATTTGATTGCTTCCTCATAAAGGAAGCTTTGTTTTCGTGAAAAAAAAATTTTTGCGTTTTTTATGCCAATATGATCAAAATTTCCTAACACATCGAGAAATCATATTTAGAAAAAATGTCGAGCACGAATTGCTTTTCATTATGAAAAAAATTTTGTTTCAATCATAACGGGTGTTCAGATTTTATCGACTTTTTTCGTTCTTGCAAGAATGGCGTAAACGCTCTTACCTCTGCAATTTTCAATATTGCACTCAAACCTTGTACAGAATTAGTATAGCTATTAAGGTTGTTTGGTATTGAATTTGGCGAAAATCCATCGAGGGATTAAGATTTTATGAAATTTTGAATTTTTGAAAAATAGCCTAAACGCTCTAACTTGGACAATTTTTAAGATATTGTACTGAAACTTTGCACAGAGCTAATATAGCTATCGAGGTTGTTCGCTATTAAATTTGGCAAAAATTCATCGAGGGATTAAGATTTTATGAAATTTTTAATTTTTTGAAAAATAGCGTAAACGCTCTGACTTGTGCAATTTTTGAGATATTGCACTGAAACTTCACACAGAGCTAGTATAGCTATCGAGGATGTTCCTTATTAAATTTGGCGAAGATCGATCGAATGATTAAATTTTTATCAAATTTTTAATTTCTATACAAGAACCGTGAACGCTATAACTTTTGAATTTTTTTAGATATTGCAATGAAATTTTGTGAAGAGCCAGTATAGCTATCAATATTATTCGCTATCGAATTTGGCGAAAATTAATCGAATCTGGACATTGATTACTAATATTTTTCAATAGTTAACAAGGCTTCCTGTATGAGGAAGCCAAATTTGACCGCCATACTGTGTGTTAAAGGGAGTCATGTAAACTATGGATAAAGATGAGGAAGCAATGTATAAATTTCAATTTGCAGGGTTTTATTTAATATTATAATACTTTGCTAATATTTTTTTTTCGGAGTGAATGACATAATTCTGGCAAAACGAATTATTTTAAAGTTTTCACTGTCGTTTTAGTAATGTTTTTTTCCTTTATCGCATATTTAGCTTTAAAAATGAGGGATACAAAATAATATTTGCCAATTCATTCGCAGCGGAGGGGAAATCCTACAGATAGAGCTTTTCTCCTCAGAATGGGGAACCTCGAGATTTTCTTTGAATATAAATCAAGAAATCGTATTTCGGGGCCTCCATTTTTGTTCCTCCTGGGAAAACCCTCGTGTGGAGATGTCAAAATCGAGACACCTGTCCCTTTCTCGATATATAATATTGAACGAAGTTCCAAGTGTTAACGATCGTTACAGAAATCTCTCGTTTTCTCATTTTCCTCTCTCTCTTTCTCTCCCTCCCTCTCTCTCTCTCTCTCTCTCTCTCACTCTTTGGCCCAGGATAACGTCAACGTGGTCGGAGATAACGCGTTCATCCCGGAGGGCGCATATCCGGTATGATATGTCCTCGCTCCTCGATCGTTTCCGCTTCATCAATCATAGAAGAGACGACCGTGCGAAACGGTTCTCGTTGCAAGATCTCATTCGTCTCTCTCGTTTCGTTTTCGTTCTCTCATATCATCCTCTCAACCCCCTTCGCCCCCTCGTCAACCCCTGAATATCCAGCGCGAATATATGACGCTCCGGGCAAAAGGTTCGGCACATATGTATATGGGGAATTCCACGTCAAATCACGCGGTCATCAGCCTGGCCCTCTCGGATTTTGATGTCCAATGAATTGCGGGTTTCGTTTGGCCCAAAATATGACCTCAAATTTTTAGAAATTTTTATATTATTGTTTAGGGGTTGCCCGAGCTAAAAAATCATTAAATTGAGGAAAAACATAAAGAGGGGCCTTTTTCAAATTAATGATTTTTTTCACAGAAACTAGGGCCCAAGACAAATATTTTCGTCATAGTTCGATTAAGGGCCTAAAATAATAATTTTTTTTTTTAATTTTTTAATTGTGTTTGAACCCTCCGTTTTATTTCAGGTCGTCGAGGCTAATAAATTTTCGAAAAATGTTGTCGTTTCACTCTTAAACCAAGAAAAAAAAATCAAGTTTAACTCGAAAAATATTTTTGTTGCTATTGTTCTCACTACAAGAAACAATCAAAATAAGAAATTATAAAAAAAATAGTAGTTATTTTTGGCCCATTATCAAACTATGACGAAAATATCTGTTTTGGGCCCTAGTTTCTGTGAAAAAATTTCATTAATTTTAAAAAGGCTCCTTTTTATGTTTTCCCTCAATTTAATGATTTTTTAGCTCGGGCAACCTCTAAAAAATTAAATAAAATTTTTTAAAAATTTGAGGTCATATTTTGGGCTAAACGAAACCCACAATTCATTGGACATCAAAATCCGAGGGGGTCAGGCCGATGACCGCGTGATTTGACGTGGAATGCCCTATGTATATACGTGGATAGTTTGACGAATATACGAAAATCGAGAGGCAGACGAGAAGAAGAGGTTATCCGGGAGATATAAATCGGGCGATAACCGCGCGTTCCCTCGCACCCTCGAATCTGTCAAGCCCCCGTTTTCCGAAGGGACAGAAGGAATCGGAGATAAAAATTTCCTCGTCAATCGTGCGCCCCGAAGAATTTCGTCGTTTTCGTTCGCGCCAAAGTCGATAAATGAGAGTTATCGATGGCTCGTATATCACGATATTCTTGATATTATGTAATCCACAACGTTACTCGTAAATTGAGGTCAAAAGTAGCAAAATAGATTGACAAGTATTTCGTCATCGTTCGTCCAATTTCGAGTATTTTTTTCAGATTTTAAAACTGCCCGAAAATTATTGTTCTTCGATGCTACATAAAAAATATAAAAAGTTCAATGTGTAATAAAAAATTGTAATATTTGATATACATTAGACCGTGCGGAAAAAATTGATATTTTTTTTTTCGGTTGCATCCACCAAAAAAAGGTGAATTAAGGTAAAAAATAAAGAACCCCCCAAGGAGAGCTCAAAAAAAAAATTATTTCGAAAGGCGCATTGCATTTGAATATTTTCCATAAGAATAACACAGGGAAATATTGGCACTTCTGAACGTCGTAGTAGAACTCTTCAGAAAAAAATCTCACAAAAATGTCATTATGATATTCCGATAGAGAATTGAATTCCCTACAAAAAAGTCCTTACGAACAATTAGCTTGGAACAACCGTTCAAGTGGTATCGCTGTTTATTGGGCATAGTGCAAAATCATCGACAGAAATACCCCAATTGCAAAAAACAGACTCTTAAAAAAAGGAACGATGATTATTAAGCATTATAATGTAAAAAAAAAATTATTTTATCTCATTAAACCAAATTCATTCAATAAGACTTTTCGAAACACGATCAATGATGAACGTCGTTTCTTTTATTATATGTCTTGTTGTACTTGATTCTTTTTTGTATTAGAGAAATATTTTGAGAGCGATTCCATGCAAATTCTATGTTAAAGCAGAACATACTCTACAAAAAAAAAACCTAAAAAGTTTTTTCGTAAAGCGAAAAATTCGAAAAATTCGATTTTTCAGCCTTTTGAATTTTTTTTTTCTATCAATTCAATTTCAGACAGCGATACCACTTGAACGGTCGTTCTAAGCTAATTGTTCGTAAGGACAAGTGAGATTTTTTTCCAAAGAATTCTACTACGACGTTCAGAAGTGCCAATATTTTCCTTTGTTATTCTTATGGAAAATATTCAAATGCAATGCGCCGTTCGAAATAGTTTTTTTTTGAGCTCTCCTTCGGGGATTCTTTATTTTTTACCTTATTTCACCTTTTTTTGGTGGATGCAAACGAAAAAAAAAATATCGATTTTTTCCCGCATAGTCTAATATATATACGTATAATATATTTTCACATATATTGAAGGCATGTATATATCACATATGCACCATGTCTCGTCTCGTATGAACGTAGATCGGTGAGATTGAAACTGTCAAAGTTCACGAGAAAGGAGAAAGGGTGATAAGTTTGCCGTCGTTCGTCTTCCGGCGGAGTTTCCACCGTTTTCACTGTTGGCTCTAACACAGTTATGCATACAGATACTAGAATATCTTGTTACACGTGAGTTGCTAAAATTTAACTACAGAAGCCCATGTCCTTAAGTTGGTTGCTTCAATTTTTCCCCAAAGAAATAAGCAAAGAATTATGGATAAAAATTGCACGTCTGACTAACCCGATTTTACTACTTAATTTTCACCATTCATTTTCAATCGATAAATAATCGGCAAGGCGATAATTATCTGGCAGTTTTCCATCAAATACGTTCAAATTAAAGTACGGACAATGAAAAATTCTTATTACGAGCCGAATTATTCGCAACGACTAACCAACAATTACGGGTTAAAGTTGGAAGTTTGCTTCGCTCGTTTTACTGAAAATTGATGCGCGTAAATTCAATCGATATTTCGTTACACAAAAATTTGAAAATAACCATTGTTACGTTAAAAATGAATCCTCATCAATGATTTAAAATTTTCTTTCCTACTTTTGTTCAGTTTTTTTTAAATCTATATTTCGAGCAAAGTATTACGGATAAAAATTGCACGTCTGACTAAACTCGATTTTACTACTTGATTCTCACCACTCATTTTCAATCGATAAAAAAACCACAAGGCGATAATTATCCGGCAGTTTTTCATCAAATACGTTCAAATTAAAGTACGGACAATGAAAAATTCTTATTACGAGCCGAATTGTTCCCAACGATTAACCAACAATAACGGTTTAAAGTTGGCAGTTCGCTGCGCTCGTTTCACTGAAAATTGATGCAAATTCAATCGATATTTCGTCACAGAAAAATTAAAAAGTTAAAATTAAATTAAAAATTTGAATTAAAAATTTAAATTCAAAATTTAAATTCAAAATTTAAATTCAAAATTTAAATTAAAAATTTAAATTGAGAACTTAAATTAAAAATTTAAATTTATTATTAAATTTATTATTAAATTTATTATTAAATTTAAATTTAAATTTTTAAATCTTCCTTGCCAGTTTTGTTTATTTTTTATCTTTTTCATCTATTTTTCTTGTTTTTTTCTGGCTAAACTTTCACATTGTCTCAAATGCTGCGTCATGCTTTACAGCATCTCAGCGAGGGATTAATACGATTTTATTAGCGAATTTTTCCATACCGAGTGTTGTGAACATTATCATTTTTAATTTCGTCTCAGCTTTTTCAATTAAATATTGAGGTTCCAGATATAGGCGCGTTTAGGGTCGTTGGTCGGAAGCGATGAGATGGGGTTTACGGCTTCTTCGTCGTTCCTTCCTCTCTCACTCTCTCTTTTTGCGCTTTCGCAAAATTATTCTCGCTCGCTTGCTCCCCACCCTTGTAAGCCATGCGGCAACGAACGTACTTGATTTTTAACGAATGCCCCTAGCTAGAAACCAGCAGCCTCCGCTCGGGCAACACCACCTTTCCCAGTAGTAGAAGCAAGTGGTTGGTCGGCCCGAGCCAATTTGCGAACTTTCCGGCCGCAGCATAAGAGACAGCGCGATAGAGAGAGAGAGAAAGAGAGAGAGAGAGAGAGAGAGAGAGAGGGAGGCAAAGAGATAGAGGGAAAGAGCGAAAGAGAGAGTGGGAAATGTGAAGTGGCGCGCCGAGTAGCGTAGGTCGAAACTTTCCACCTGTACTTATTCATGTTCATGTTCGTGTGTCTGTAGGTGTGTGTAAGTGTGTGCATGTGCGTGATTTAGTTTGGGCCATACACGTGCATGTAAATTATACAGAGAGCTCTATGTGAGGTGAAATTTCGTGGCGAGACTTTTTCGTCGTCCCAGAGGACCTTCCATCCATCCGTAGATATATATATTATGTATATACTTGTACTGATATATATATATATATATATATATATATATATATATATATATATATATATATATATATATATGTACATCGGTGCAGGATCATTAACGGGGCACGACGAAATTTAAGTTGAGCTCTAACGAGACAGAACACAATAGGCGTCCATATGTTTGTAAAAGTGTGTTGATGAGAAGTCAGTAACTCGCTAACGCGTTTTAACTCTACGTCACGTTGACTCGATTAAAGTGGCAGCCTAAATGAGAAGTTAAAAAAAAGTGCAATTACGGTTTTTCTTTCTCGCTTCTGGTGAGATAAATCGTTTCAAAATTGTTAAGATAATTTATGAAATTATTATTGATCATTCATTAATTTATTAATAATCATCAATTAGTTGATAAATTAATAATAATAAATAACAAATAATTGAATTTATCATTAATGATTTATTTACTAAAATCTATTGCGGTGTCCTAGAAAAATTTTGTTGGACTCTCAGGAAACTTGTATTTTGTTACAACCGATTGATAAATTCGAGAATAGGAATACTGAAGACCACTTCGTAAAATTTGGGAATTATCCGAATGTTTGTTGAATTTGATCTCTTTTTAATATGCTTTTCTCTTCAAAAGTTTCGAAAATTTCTCTGGCCTTAAAATTTCAAAATAAATAAAGAACTCCCTCATTAAAACAAAACTTCCCTCGGGAAAAATTAAAAATTATGAAGGAAAGAGGATTTCAAAGCCAAAGATCCTAAAATTCGAAATAAACTACAGGCCATGCGGTCTCTCGTGGGCTTGGCTTATTTCACTCTGTTAAAATCCCTTTAACCAGAGTCACCATGCCCAAAACTATGTACAATCGTGCTATGCATATATGTATAATATGGATAGACGTAGAGTGAGATTGATTGAGAGAGACGGTAAATGGATGGACAATGAAAAGCGTTATTTGACCGAGGAGTGAGCGATAAACTCTCGATCGATGAAATGACCAACGAGAGGGTAAAAGCTGCATGCGGCGTTCTAGCCACGGTCATTTTGGGGGATGAAAATCATGGGGAAGGGTTTGAGACCGAGGCTTTTCGCTAGAGGGAGATATTCATGCGGATCTAGCACCCCCAAACCACCCTTTCCACTGCCGGAAGTCGTGACGTCCACGCGTAAATAATCACTCGAGCCTGGGGCCACATTGAATGTCCAGTTGCATTGCGTTAACGATCGTTATAGAGGATATAACCTCGTATGAGCTAGAAGGTTCGACAATAATGCTTAAGCGAGGCACAATGGCCACTTTCAACAAAAATTACTATTTTCTCGACTTTAGTTTTTTTTTCTGGGAACAATCCGACTCCAACATTCATTTCCAGCAGGATATCCCTTTCGAATTGACGCCCTTAAGATTTTTTTCCCTCAAGACTTTATTTTTGCAAGTGGAAGCTTACTTTTTCGTCAGATTAATGTCATTTAGGCCCACTCCCGAAAAAAATCATTTTTTTTGCAGGATTTATCGTCCAGCTGCATGTCCTGATATCCTAGATTAATTGAAAATAAAAAATATCCTTTCTCAAATGGGGAATTGTCGTTTGAAAGTGGAAAACTTAATTATTGTTTTTTATCTCGAGGGATCCTTGGATTTTAAATGTTTTATTGGGGTGGTAATTATGCAGGAGAAAAGAAATTCTGGAGGATCCTTTGAAGTTAAAAAATTGGCAGGACTCTAAAATAAATAAGAATATTTGATCACTGTTTGATGCATGGAAAAAAAATGGATGAGAAGTGAAAACAAAAATTTCGAAAAAAATTGGGGGACACTCGATGATTCGAGTTTTCGTCAAAATTATTCATCCTGTCCCATATTTCTCCCGCAAGGATATATACATTGTCCAGAAAGCTCGAAAACTTCGTTCAAAAGCCGCAGTCGTGCGTCAACAATTCGCCCCCGGGCTAATTCACGATCGACGATGAAAATTGAACGAGCACATGTACGCCTATTCCCGGAGTACTTTATACGTTGTATTTGCATGCTCTACAAAAAAAAATACATGCAATTTTACAGGAAATCCGCGAAACACCCCAAAACGTTGTATAGGTCTCGTTGCTGTTAAAAAAAAATTCACAATCGAATTTGCCCTAATCCGAATGTTTTTCATCCCTCAAATGTTCGCCACTCTTTCTGAATATTCTAAATCTCAAAAATATTTTTTTTAACGGTAAAATAAGGTGAATGTCCCAATTATTGGGACATAGAAAATGCAGTGTGTCCCAATTATTGAACACTCGAATTCTCCAAGATGGCGTCATTATACCCATCAAAACATCGAGACACTTAACGTATGACAGATCGTATGAATCGGATTTATTCAAACGAAAACTGTAAGTTCCTGAATAAACTTACCTTTGTTCTTTTAATAATAACTCTAAGATCATCAAATATATTTTTTATTGGTATTTTCGTGCAATAAACATAAAAAGAAAAGTAAAAAGAGAATATAACCCAAAGGTAACCTAAAAATACGGATGTAATGTTCAATATTTTTTGCTCTCCGATATTTCAGTCGAAAAACAAGAAAGCTGCGACAAAATCAAACAAAAACGGAACATAAAAACGAGGAAGTTGAAAATAAAAATAAAATAATGTTCAAGTTGAAAAGCAAAAATAAACCAAATGCGAATGAACAAAAAACCTTTCAAAAGAGACTTAATATATATTTGTATTTTTACATGATTAATAAAAGATTATTTAAGTGTTTGATTTTGCTTTTATTTCTTAATATTGTACCCAAAATAATATTTTCAGAACGGAAAAAGAATTCTCGAGAGTGTTCAATAACTGGGACGTGCCTGTTTAATATTAGGGACATAGGCACTTCCAGTGTTCAATAATTGGGACATTTGCATGCTTCACATTGTTATTCTTTTTTTTTCATTTGAAATCATTTAAAAATAATTTGAAGGGTGATTTTTCGAAAGTACAAATATCAAAGTATCATTTGAACATGAAAGCGATGGTTTTTTTTTTATTTTATATTTTTTTCTCACCGAATTCAATCCCCAGATCCTTAGCTGTTCAATAATTGGGACATTTACCTTACAGAAGAAAATATAAATGAAAAAAGAATTAGGAGACTTACCACTTGGACTCTCCGATGGACGATTATTTTGTGCCATTGATTGTCATCAAAGCGCACTCTCGAGGGTTTTATGTGAAGATCAAGTCTTCCCTTGGCAAGTGTCATGCCAACAGCTGCACCGCCATCTTTCAGCGAAATGACAAGATAATCGCCACCCTCGCCTGTAAATATACGAAAGTCTCAGAGCTTTAATGGTTTGTACCTCAGTCTGACGGCCAATCTGACGGCCAAAAGTATATATTTGGGTTTTTTTTTTATTCAAATCATATATTTCTACAAAAGCTTCGTGTTTTGAAAAGTAATAACAGAAGAATATTTGGTAATTTTTTTTAGCCAAAATATATAGAATTATAATGGAGTTTCAGCAGATCTTCAGGAAGCAATTTTTGAAAAGGTTTTTCAAAATCCATCTTCAAAAATATTAAGGAGTATTAATCTGGAGAAATTTTGTCTTGGGGAGAATAAGTTGAGTCCCAGCCCAAGTAATCACATGTTTTTTCACTATTCGAAGCTATTGATTAATAATTAATTCTTAGTGGGTATAATAATTGAGATATTTTGAAAATATTTAATATCATTTACTTATTTATTATTTGATATTAATAATCTTAATTCCGTCGAAGGGTTTGCAACCCCGTACGTTTTGTGGGGAAATTATAATGGTGAGTGGCCAATAACTGTGCCCGACGCTTCAAGGCTGTTTTGCTCATTTCCGGGAGCTGCAATTTATTTCCCAGGCACATATTTATGTTTGGAGGGCTTTTAGACGGACCCAATGATATAGACGCACGATGTAGGGCGAGCTATTCATGTAATTCCCATGCGTAGCTCTCCGGACTCTTTTACATGCCATTTTTTCCCTCTATCCTTGATCTTCTTTTTTTTACTCTCTGATCTCTCTCTCCCTCTCTCTCTCTCTCTCTTCTTCTGTCTCTCTCTTTCTGGAGCTTTCAGTTTTCTCTGCGCGCACGCTCGATGCACCTTGTCGGCTAATTATACCGGAAAATGAACGGGATCTCTGCAATGCTAACGCATACGAAGACGGTTATGTGCTTACGTTAGCTCTAATGGCTCCCCTACCAATCTACCCCCATCTACCCCTTTCTCTCTCTCTCTCTCTCTCTCGCCCTCTCTAGCTCTCTCTCTCTCTCTCTCTCTCTCTCTCTCTCTCTCTCTCCCTCTCACTCTCTCGTACACACTCACTCGGCCACGAAAATGTACTTTGCGCGGAAAAACTCAACGCTCACATTTTTAATGCAAAAATACAAGCTTAGGCGAAAATTATACGGAAAAGGACAAAAAAGGATGCGCACTGCGAGTAAATTTATTTCCTCTGCAGGCGAAAAAAGTCTCAATGATTAAGGGGTTATACGCAGTCAGAATTAAAAAAAAATCGATTTTTTCATTTCATTCGCGCAATGAACATATATTTAAGCATGTACACAGAAAAATTTACGTCCATCCGACAAATATTTTCGAAGTTACAGGCATATTACTGTGCGTAGATTGCTTTTGAAACTTTGAACGCATTTTTCTTAAAACTGTGTTTATAAAGTCGGCGAGCAAGATTTCTCAAAAACGGCACAACCGAGCAGCCTCAAATTTTTACACAAGCTTTATAAATGTATTTTTTAGTAATTAATCGAAGATTTTTTTTACCGACAGGTGTTTTTTATTTTATAAACATTTAAGCCAAATATTTTCATCAAAAATTAATTTTTTTTTAAGACGCCGATATTTTGTTAAAAATGAATACTTTGCTTATCCCTTCGATTAAATACTAGATTATACCTTGTATTAACGGAATATTTTTTATTTTTCGATTTTGGATTATCCAATTCAGAGATATCTTGATCATAGCGAGGAGCCTTTTTTTAGAGGACCTCCTGAGAATAGACTACAGCGGCTTTGAGAATAATTATTTACTGAAAAGAAAAATTTAAAAATTGAGTTAAGAGTTACAAATATATGTATGGGTCATTCCATGTCAAATTGACCAAGAGTTGCAATCGATCCCTTTCAATTTTTATGAAATTTCGTCAGAAATTTTCTTTGTTTTTAGTAAAACAAAGTTCTACCAGAATAAAAAAAAATTTTTTTTTTTTTTCGAAAGTTATGCAAGATGCAAAAGATTATTGCAAGTTATAAAAGATTCAAAATTTCACAATTTTTTAAATCTTTCAAGTTTATTTTTTAAATATCTGCAAAACTATTATAATTACGAAAAAATCGTTTTGGGTTCGTCTTGAAGAGTATACTTGTGGCTGCGAAAAAATAATATTCCGAATTTTTTTTTTTAAGTGATGAATTTGGAGAATTTTTAATTTTTAAAAATGCTGCAAATCCACGATTAACATTAAATTTTTGGTTCAAGTTTTTTTATATAATTCCATGAACTGATCTTAAAAGATTCTGAAAATTTCATAAATGCGTAGATGTAAAAATCGTGTAGATCCACGATCAACATTAAATTTTTGGATATTTTTTTTCTATATAATACCTTGTACTGATCTTAAAAGATCCTGAAATTTTGAGGATGGTGTTTTTTTTTCAATCAGCATTGAGTAAAGTTGTGAAACTTTGAATCTTGCATAATTTTCAACAAAAAAAAATTCAAATTCCTTTCCTTTGGTAAAACTTCGTTTTATTAAAAATGAAAACTTCTGACCAAATTTCATCGAAATTGAAAGGGGTCGATTCCAACTCTTTGTCGATTTGACATGGAATGACCCGTATATAAATTTTTACGTTAGCATATTAATTTTGTCGACCTCCTGTCTGCGTAGAACCCCTTAACTCGGTTACAGACCTAAACAGCAAGTCAATATCCCATTAAAAAAATACCTAAGCACCAAAGTATTCATGGATCGAATTTAAAAACAATCCCTCAAAAGTTTCAATTGCATGTCAGCTGTATTTCCGGCCTCAGAGTGGCCAATAACTGTCGGTTTTCGCAAATAACTGATTCAAGATGGTGTTTGCGGAAGAATTCTGCAGCATGGGAGTCAGGAAAGTGAGATCTCGCTCTCTCGGTCTTGCTTAGCCCCCGGTGCTGCTGTTGCAGCTTTTCGCAAGCGCAGACTGCAGTTATACGTCGGCAGCGAAGACCCCAGTCGCTCGTTTATCCACGGATATAGTATAACCACGGATAAACTACCCATTTGGATTATGCAGCACGGTAGAACGTTCCACAACACTTTATCTACCCCCCTATCTACCCCCCTATCTCTCTCTCTCTCTCTCTCTCTCTCTCTCTCTCTCTCTCTCTCTCTCTCTCTCTCTCTCTCTCTCTCTCTCTCTCTCTCTCTCTCTCCCTCTCTTGCTGAATTCAGCTCTTTCACTTTGGAGCTTGCCAGGAAAGCTTTTCCTTCTCGCTCATGCAGATTCGCAGGGGTTGAAGAGGAAGAGAGGAGGGTAACGAATCGTTCTTGTCAAAGAAACACGAGATTTATGGGGCGTATAATTATCGGTGGAGCGAACCTCGAACGATGTGATTCAAAATGATGAATCATTCGATTATCGTATTCGCTCAGAGAATTTGATTTATCGAGTGATATCTTGTTTTAAGAAATTAACGATTTTACGAAAAACATATCATCGATAATTGTGATTATCAAAGAACGGGTGAGAGCTGGACGGTTGGATAATTGGCACAGTTTTAATTAGTATGGGAAATTCGCTCTCAAGCGTTGGAGGGGGGAAATCCAATTATCATACGATTCGATTTAACTGCCTTCGATATATAAATATACGTGTATATATGGAGGAAGGGGGCAAAATGGACCCCATACGGAGATAACTGAACTGATAGTGTTGATTCAGTCTTTTTCATCCAAAAATACCGTTTCTATCGATTAGATTGCGCATAATAAAAAATTCTGGGGCAAGATGGACACGATCGTAAATTTTTTTTTTCGAAAATTCAAGTTCATGAGGAAAAACGTTGAAAAAACGATTTTCTTCGCCTCTCACATCTCCTTAATATCCAAGATACTTGGACCAAGTTACTGAGCATATTTTCGCAATTAAATTTTTGGCGTAATTCAATTTTAAGCGTAGTTGCATTGTCTATTTTTTTACTATTATGGGGGTAGGCCATTTTGCCCCCATTACCTCATTTTGCTCAGGCCTTTGGATTATCGAAGTATGTTAGTAAAAGTAGTTTACCATGATACTATTAGAGTATGCTAAAGTGTTTTTAAATTTTCATTCAACGAAAGTGACAATTGAAAAAAAAAAATTCCACTCTTCATAGGAAATTTTCATGAAAAAATCAAATTCAGATCAAATTTTGCTTGGTGAAGCCAATTTAGGTGTATCAACGCCAATTATAATGATTATTCTCATTTTCACATTTTTAAATTTTTGGATAGGTCCATTTTGGATGGGTCCATTTTGCCCCAACTTTCCCTTTAAATGTGTGTTGCGCAAAATTAGTATCTTTTTTTCACAAAAATTGGGGTAAACATTCGAATGACGATAAAGGGATTCAATTAGGGACAAAAAGTAATTAAAGTTACACCGTTTGGAACGATAATTTGTTCATAGTGAGGAAATGTCACAACTGATAATTATTATTGGTATTGCTTTCTCGATTTAATTTCAATCATACTCTATTTATGCAGATTGCCCCTGAATTTATGATGTCAGATTATTTCAAATTATAGGAAGAAATTTGACAAATAATTGTTAATTCTCGATTGAAGCAAAATATCCGCTGCTTACTCAATGAAGAATCGATTGGAAAAATGGGAAAAACGTACTAAAGTGTACAATTAATAAATTGAGGACAGAAAATTTTACCCCCCATAGGGGAGGCCTTTAGTTTGAATTAGTTTTCAAATTCGAACGAAATGTGTAAATCTAATTGTTAGAGATGTAAATGTGAGGGTATGAAGTCCAACGACGACGGGGATGACATCAGGGTTGGAGGGTGCACTTTGTCATAAATCTCTCGGGCAATTGAGGGTGCGTTATATTCAACCCCCGCAGAATAAAGAATTCCTCTCGTTTATCGAGGCGTAATCAAGAGAATGAGAAGAGCAAAGAAGTCAGAAAAATAATCCGGCCTCGACTCAATGAAAAAAAAAAGTTTCCCCTTTTTTCCAACCATTTTAATTGACTGATCTTGAAGTAATTGCTGATCAATTGCTTTTTTACTTCGAGGGTAAAAAAAAAAAAAATTTTTTTTTAAACGTGAATAAACTTATTGTCACAAAGTGAAAATTTTTCGAGTATTGAAGGAAATTATTTATTGTAAAATGATAAAACATGGAAAAAAGGTTCTCTGGAAGGGAAGTAAAAAATTGATAAGGTTTTTTGGTCATTGAACACGATTTATGAGTATTGGGAAAATAAAGAAGAAGTAGCGGTTATCGAGTTATTTTTAATTATATTTTAAAGGCAAATTTTGGTAACTCACCGGAATAAAATAGCAGTCCATTGTGCTGTCGCGTTTTAAATTGCAGACTGACGGACTCCTGAGTGCTGAGTACGGGTTCACCCTTGCTGAGGTAAACTCTGAGATACTCGGTGCCTTTGAACGACGCCTCCGAGGGTGCTTTGTCTGCAAAACAAAATGAAAATAAATTACGTTTCTTCGTGGCCATAATGAGGGAAAATTCTTCAAGCCCACGCACAAATACATGTATTTATATACACACATAATACATGTATAAATATATACGTAAGTATATGGTTTACGCAAAGCTCGAGCGGAACTGGGAGCTTTCACCGCATCTCACGCTATATATATGGGGCATTCCACACCGATTCAACCTGGGTCTAACCCTTCACCTCTCTGATTTTGTCCGCAATTTTTTTCTGGTTTTATAGTGCCTCTCAAAAACACTCAGGATTTTTCACAAATTTTTTTGGAGCGTTTCCGACTTGATAATAATTTTATAAACAAATGTACGGTTAGCCCGAATTTAAAAATCTGAAAAAATCACAAAAATCCCGTTTTTTATAAGAAAAATTTCGAGGGTAGAGCCAAAGTAGGCAGAGCTTTTTTCCTGTTTATAACAAGCCTTTTCGATTTTTTTTTTTTAAATAGTAGGAGAAACCTCAATTGAGTGGGTTGTTTTCCAAACATTTTCACATGAATTGAAGTTGTTTAAAAAAATGTTTAAACAACAGCCTACTCAATTCAGGTTTCTCCTTCTATCTTAAAAAAAAAATTCACACTGTGACTCAACGCTCGAAATTTTCTGTATGAAAACGGGATTTTTATGATTTTTTCAGAATTTTCCTATTTTGGCTAACAGTACATTTGTTTTAAAAATTATCATTAAATCGAATCACTCCAAAATAATTGGAAAACAATTCGGAGTGCTTTTCGGAGGTACTGCAAATCCATAAAAAATTTAGGACAAAATCGGAGAAGCGAAGGGTTAGGCCAAGGTCGAATCGTTGTGGAATGACCCATATACATATTGATACGATGAAGACGGCGAACGCAAACGAGAAATCCACGCACTCAATTGTTTCTCACGCCCAACGCCAGAGTATGGCAAGGCAAAGAAGCTGGTAACCGCGAAGCAACGACCTGGGGGCACAATACTCGCTACGAAATAATAGGAGTTCTAAGCAATTGCTTATTTGCCCGAGCTTGGGTATATTTACATTTATTCATAGCGATAGAAAAGCTCTCTCGTATAGAAAAACCTGTGATATCATTTTTCTGCCCCAGCTGCATCCTTACAAATTATTTTTCTCTCTGAAATTTTCTCCAATAAGCTTTCCCAGATCGATTCTTTAACCTTCACATTTTGTCTTCACAGAAGGGAAGCTTCGTTTTGATGAAGTTTATTTTCTCGTTATTTCCGGTTGAGTATATTTGAAATTTACCAAATCATTGAGGAATTTCTGAATATTTTGAGGAAAAAAATCTTGCAACCGATTAAAAAAAATCAGCAAATTATGCGCAAATTTGTAATGAAATCCCTCTTGCTCCTTTATCAAGCTTAAGGGGGAGCGTCACTGTGACGGGTCAAAAAATCGATTTTTTCTTCTCATTTTTTTGAAGTATATATATTCAAAAATATGGTAACAAATTTTTTATTCAAAATCTCAAAAATTGACGGAGATATAGCCAAAGGAAGAGCAGGTAAGTATATGGGGCGTTCCATGCCAAATCGAACAGTTTGAAAAACTTTCTTTTAAATCCTTAATTTTTTTAACATCCTTTAGTACCCATCAAAAGACCCTTTCTGTTAAATTTTGAGATTTTTTCGATTAAACGTTCGCATGATGTTAAAATTGTTTAAATCCACTCTTTTTTTGTTTTTTTGGTCATAATTTCTTTAATAATGGTCCAAATTAAGTGTTCTTTTTTTCAAAATTTTTATTTTTTATGGCCCTTTCAGAAAAAAATTCAAAAAAAATATTCAATATGTCTTTGAATAAGTTTTTTGAGTTTTAAACTTTGAATCGTGTTTTCAAAAGTGAGTGCATATTTTGATTTTTTTTGAACATTTTTTATTTCAAACTTATATTTACTCAACAACTTTTAGGACCACTGAAAATCTTACATATGCGATTATTTCCTGAATTAGAATATTCCTTTGCCAATACGTTTCCGTTGTTCATTGGAATAATTGAATTAAATTTTTGGGTCCCTGTGATTGACTCTCAGGTTTGTTTCTCAGGTGAAAATTTAACAGCAATATTCGGTAGACTATTTGCGTTCGATGCCCAGTCATAAAATTCTTGAACTGTTGTTATTTGCTCATCGATTAATTATTAATAATTAATTTAAAAAATTTGTTGACAATAAAAAAGTGTCAAAATTAATTCAAAATGATTAAAAAAATACTATACAGTAACAAAAATTCGTATTCATAATAATTTACAAAAATTTTTTTTATCCTCAAATAATCATCCCCACTTGAACAAAAAATTCCCGAAAATCGGCTATTTTTAGCCCCGTCACAGTGGCGCCCTTAAAAAATAGAGGAAAAAATTGAATTTTTTAATTGAAGCTTCTCGAGGATACGAAATAATTGCTGATTCTATTTCAAGCTATCGCAGGACCCTTTTAAATTTTTCCACGTAAAAATTCACCGCTATTTCATCCACGCGAAAGACACGTTATGTTTGTCATAATTTTTTTTATCTTTTTCCTCCCTCGCAAATACGTTTTCTCGTGTTGCGGAAATTTTTCACTGCGGACTGCGGTATTTTGCACCATCTCGTTCACTCTTCCGTTTGCTCCTTGGCGCCCTTATATTTCTCATCTTTGGTCTCTCATTGTTATCGGTAGGGGTGGTTGGAACAGGGGTTGGTCGCAAATAAAAGTATGGATACTCCGGCACAGGTAGCTTTCGATCCTGTCGTCGAGGAATGAGACAGCGCGGAATAGCGATGGCGGAGGGATGATGGCAGAAGGGGTTGGAAAAAGGAGGAGGGGGGGGGGAGAAGGAGGAGGTTTTGAACATTGCGACGCGGGGTGGCGTAGCTTAATGGCTTTGGGCGAGTGCCAAATCGCGACAGTGTCCGCAAGCGACCCAGGGGGTGACTATCTCTCTTTCCCTCTCGCCCCGTCGGTTTTAGAGACGCTTCTCGACATTTGGATGGAAGCCTCCGCTCATCGGGCGACCGCGAGCTCGTGCTCTCACGTCGATTGAAATGTGTTCGTTATATCCTCGTCTTCATTCCCCTTTACCCACTTTTTTCGCCTTCTTTCCTCTGGCGAGTTTGCAAATCATCGTAACAGACTCTTTTCCTAAAATATACGATCGCGAGAGATAGCTGAAAAAGCTCGTATTGCAAGGGCACATAAAGGTCAAGAAATATTCCGAGAGAGAAAAATATCGATTTTCATTTTACTACTTTTCGATGGAAACGAGCATCGTTGAAATTCCAGCTCGACAGCGATACATTTTATCTACCGGCTCGATGTAAAAATATTGGAAAATTTTTTACGGATATTTGGTAATCCAACGGAATAGGTAAAAGTTAAAAAAATCGTTACATCGCTGGAACATCGTCGAAGAATATAATAATGTCATAATATCGCGCAAATCCGAAGGGTTTTGAAAAATCCTCTCGGGATTTCGAGATTTTTTTATAGCCCGGTGGAAATTTTTCTTTTTTTGTAGTGTAACATTTTATAAATGTTTTTCTAAAAATCTTTCAAAATTCATAATTTTTTTACGAGTTCATTAGGGTTTTTTTTAAATTTGCGAATAATTAATTACAATAAACCAATTGAAAAAATGTCTGCCGATAAAAACGGTCGCTCACTTATCGACAATCTTTTTCTCCAATTTAAGGGGCACTGCCAGTGTGATACTTTCGAAAAATCGATTTTTTTCACTTTTCCATAGTCTACACCTTCAAGAATAACATCTTGAAATTCCAAGGGCAGATCACAAATATTTTATAAAGTACAGCCTTCGAAAAAAGCCTTTCAACGCGTTATTCTCAAAACAAAAAATCACCAGTTTTTTCGGCGTAATTTAGAACTTTTTTTTTTAAACTTGGCCATTTTGTTAAACGCATTTTTTTATGAAGATTCCGGAAACTCGGATATAAGTTGCTGTAAATTAAATATTTTCATAGGAAAAAATTACTGTATATGGGGCGTTCCACGCAAATTGGATACCATTTAGCTTTTGCATCTCCGATTTTTTCGATTTTTTTTTATGTTTTAGTGTTGTTTAGAAGGGGCCTCCATGAATTGAAATTTTTTTTTGTTGAACCGGTTTCAAGATATCGATTTTTCAAAAATTACTGTACTTTTTTTTTAAACGTCCATAACTTTGCGAAAAAAAAAGTAGATCTCATCGTTATCCCATTGTCTACTAAAGCTTAAAAGTTGTGGAATGAATGACACTTTTTTTACAAAAAAAAAAAAAAAAAAAATTAAAGAAAATCGATCAGTACGTGTTTTTTGTAAATCAATAATCTACATTTAGAACTTGCAAATCTTATAGAAATAGAGTTTAATTTTTTTTTTCATATTTTTTATCAAAAGTACGTTTAAAAACAATAATTTTGCAAGAAAAACGTCTCATTTCGCCCATTTTTCGCAAAGTTATTAACGTTCAACCAAAAAAGTAACGTAATTTTTGAAAAATCGATATCATGAAAACCGTTCGACGAAGAAAATTGAAAAAAATCATGGAAGCCTCTTCCAACCAATACTAAAACATAAAAAATTTTCAAAAAAAGCGGGGCTGCAAAAGCATTATTTATACACTTAGACATTATTTATGGGCAAATATAACCTTAAAATTTCAAAACATTCGATGCAATACTTTTCTCTTAATAAATTCATAAAATTCACCTTCTTTCTACCCCTTAAGGGGGGAAACCCATATAAATGGCCGAAGATGACGAGGAATTTCGGGTTTTTTTTCCAACGCAACTACTGGATCAATCGTTTTCAACTTTAGAGGCTATTTTATTATACATTCAAAGACTTGAAAAACATTTTTTTCAATCGAAAATAAGTATTCATCAGCAGCCTGCAACCAATCGTTGCTGAACGAATTTTTCCCACGATGTCGAATTGCGGCAGCTGTAGTTTTTTTATTTTTCATCCGAAACAAAAAAATCAGAAACCATTACATTCTATACGAAAGTACGCCCTCGATAAACCAAGAAAAAGTTTCAAAACTTGAATATTGTAATAATGGCGTCACTCAGAGAAAAAAGATCGAATTTTTACCGAAAATTTTTATGCAAAAAATGATTGTTAAATTATTAATTTTTTTTTTAATGGAGGTTTATCGACAAAGGTTTGCAATTATGTGTCTAAAAATATTTGGTTGAAATGAATCGAGTGAATAATTTTTTTTATCGATGCCGCAAATTGCAAAAATGTAGTTTGGAGTAAATCGCGTTTAAAATTTCGGGCAAAGAAAAATCAAAACTGAAAAAATGTTTTTCAAGTCTTCGAATGTACAATAAAATAGCCTCGAAAGTTAAAAACGATTTGTCCAGTAGTTGCGTTGGAAAAAAATCCCAAAATTCCTCGTCATCTTCGACCATTTATATGGGTTTTTCCCCTTAATCATTATCACGCCTTTTCCCGGACAAAATTTTATTGCAGTTGCCCTTCGTGCCGCAATTTCGTATTAATTGTGAACATTTAATCGATTTCCATTCACGAGTGTCCAAGAAAGTTCGGATGAAAATTTCGGGATGGGCAATGTCGGAATTTAAGCTCCCCCTAACGAGTGGTTACCGCGGCTTCGGTACGAGGTTTCGTGTTCCGCAATTTCGCACGGATATATTCGTGGTAGAGCTATCAAATGCTCGGGACCAAGCTTGCACATTCGTGTGTTGTCCACTTGAATGTTTCACTCTTTCGAAGCTTACCCACCTGTTTTACTCCGCGTAACAACCCTTCCCCCCAAAAGTCCGTTTCATCCACTCTTTCTGCCCCGAGCGTACAGCCGGTAATTACCATAAAACGTTAGGTCGTACCGACGTTACTGTCGCGACACGATAATTGCGCGATATCCGGCAGATTGCAACGTCCAGGATCTCGCTGGACGATTGCACATGGCGGCCATCTTTCTCTCACCCTCGGCTTTTTGCAATCGTCGTTATCCTCTCCGATATCCGAGAGTAATCTAACATTTTATGTCTCCCTTCTTTTTTCTCAGCTCGTTTACACACCCTTCACAAAGGCATTCCAGTAGGAAAACAAAAACACATTTCCCCTCGTTTTTTTTTCGCAAACGCAAATTCCACGAATGGGGTGCGAATTTCATTCGAACCAATTCTGAAGGAACATTTCGACTATTCTCTCTTGTGGAAGAATGTGGCGCAAGCTTTCATGCGCTTTTTGCTTCGAACTACAAAATCGCGTGATTTGGAAATTTTTTCCGAAAGCTCGCAAAAGCTTTCTCCAATTGTGGAGAAAGTGGAGGAAGAAGTAAATGTGCCAAATTCCTAATTGGAGGATTTTTCTTTCGTCGCCAGAGCTTTTTATCATTCGTCACGTTTCTCTTTCTCTCTCAAATGTCCGGGGACACGTTATTCCGTCTCTTTTTCCCCTCGGGCCTGTCTTTATTTCTTTGAGACTTTTCTTTGTATCTCTTTTAACGGGATTCGTCGTCGACAAAGCCGGCATTCACTGGCTTTTCGGGAAACGGTCTACTTATTCCAAAATCCTTCGAATACATGTCTTTTTTTCTTCTTTTTATAGTCTTTTCCCCTTTGAGAATGATATATACGACAGTCTAGGTGTGTGTGTGTGTGTGTGTGTGTGTGTGTGTGTGTGAGGGTGTATTTTCCAACCTTTGAGCGGACGTGGAAGTGACTGCGATCTCGTGTCGAGAGCTTGAGCTTAATGTCGTAAGTCGTTGAGGCAAACGACCATCTCTCCCACTAGATCTCTCTCTCTCTCTCTCTCTCTCTCTCTCTCTCTCTCTTTTCCTCTCCGTTCTCGCACGAGGGAAAAAGTTTTTCCTCGAATGTGTGAAAAAGTCGAAAACTCGCGTTTCTCACACTGAAGGGTGCAAAAAAAAACAGGATACATCAGAGTGCTCTGTCGTGTATTCATAGCCAAGAGTTTTCCACGTAGGCAAATGTAACAGGAACACGATTTTCACGATGTGAAAAGAACCGAAAAAACATTTTTCATCCATAATATTGTCCTTTATGCAATTCATACTTCTGAGATTCGCATAAAGAGAAACCATTTTCGACGAAAAGAATATTTTCGCTTAAGGATGTTGAGTCCCAAATCTCAAATGATGAGAAAATTCTGAAAATTTGGTATGTTTTTGGATGAATTACAAAAATTTATAAAAATTTCGGCCTGGGGGTCTTACTATGTATACTGTATGTTTTTGGGGTCGCTGAATCCGAATCCGAATCCCAGCGCGTCAGGGTTTGGCTGTAACCACAAAAAATAACACTCCGAGATCAAGATTATTTTTTTAATATTTCGAAAACTATTATAGCTAAAATATTCCGATTTTTTTTTGAGAAATCATGAATTTGGAGAATTTTGAATTTTTACAAATCGTGCAAATCTACAATCAACATTAAATTTTTGGTTCAATTTTTTTTATAGAACCTTGTACTGATCTTAAAAGATCCTGACATTTTCAGAAAGGTGTTTTTGTTTTTTCAAAAATATGAATTTTTGAATTTTCAAAAATCGTGTAAATCCACGATCAACGTTAAATTTTTTGTTAAATTTTTTTCATATAATACCTTGGAGTGATCTTTAAAGATCCTGGAATCTTCAGGATCTTTTAAGACCAGTCCAAGGTATTATATAATAAAAATTTAAGCAAAAATTTAATGTTGATCGTGGATTTACACGATTTTTTCAAATTAAAAAATTAGTGGTTTTGAAAAAACAAAAAACATCTTTCTGAAAACTTTAGGATCTTCTAAGATCAGTACAAGGTAATATATAAAAAAAAAGATTTATAAAAATTCAAAATTCTCCACATTTGTAATTTTTCGTAATTTTTTTTCGGAATATTTTTTCTTAGTAGCCACAAGTATACTCATCAAGACAAACCCGGAACGATTTTTTTGTAAACTATAATAGTTTTCGAGATTTAAAAAAAAACAACTTAATTTTGGAGTGTTTTTGAGGTTATAGCTAAACCCTGACGTGCTGGGGTTAAACTATAACGTCGTATTCAAATTCAGCGACCGCAAAAACATACAGTCTACATAGTCAGACCCCCAGGCCGATTTTTTTTCTTTTTGTGTGGCTGTGTTACTTAAGAGGTCATGTAAAAATTTCACGACGATCAGGAAGCTCGTTATCGAACAATTAACATTAACAAATTAAATTAAATTAAATGTAGTCTTATGGAAATTGATATAACTTTGCCATAAGTTTTTTTTTGACCTCTCAATTTTTTAATACCTACACTATATTGAAAGCAACGAAAATAAAATGAAGTTCATTGATAAATATTTTTTTTATTCGTTTAAAAAATTGTTCATAACAAAATGTTAATATTTTAATAACGAGCTTCCTAATCGTCGTGAAATTTTTACACGACCTCTTAAATATTTCATACAAAAACATACCAAATTTTCAGAATTTTCTCATCATTTTTCATTTTAACCCTTAAGGAGCTTGAAGTAATGATGATAGAATTCTGAAAATTTAATATGTTTATTGATAAATATTTTTTTTATTCGTTTAAAAAATTGTTCATAACAAAATGTTAATATTTTAATAACGAGCTTCCTAATCGTCGTGAAATTTTTACACGACCTCTTAAATACTTCATACAAAAACATACCAAATTTTCAGAATTTTCTCATTATTTTTCATTTTAACCCTTAAGGAGCTTGAAGTAATGATGATAGAATTCTGAAAATTTAATATGTTCGTACATGAAGTATTCAGGAGGTCGTGTACAAATTTCACGACGATTAAGAAGCTATTTATTGAATAATTGACATTAAAAGATTTCATAGGGAATGAGAAATAAATAAATGAATTTCATGCAGAATTTGCGACATGATTTTACTTTTTTTGCCAATAATTTATAAATAAAAAAGCCGCGAATAATTTCTCCAAAATGGAAATGTTGATTGCCTTATATTAAGGGGTTGCATGGTTCTGGAAATTAACAAAATCTATTAAAATTTTTGTTTTATCTAATAGAACAATATGCCTAAATTATTTCCCAAAGTTTCAAAGGAATCAGCGTAAAAGTCTGAGAGAGAGAGAGAGATCCTTTGGAAATTCTTTTGGAAAAATCGCTTCTTTCCAAAAACACTGTTTTTGGAGTCGGTGGACACGATTCCTCAAAAACTAATGCATCGGTCAGCGGTCTCATTCAAATTTCCACCCTTCTTCAAAATAGGATTGGCTAGTGATCGAATGAAGGTTTTTCTTTTTCTATTTCAGATAAATAATTTATTTATTATAAAACAGAAAAATAAGGTTTTTTTGAACCCCTCAAAAATATATCCAAGATATTCAACTTTTTGAAAAAATCATATTTTTTATAATTATATAATTATTGTATTTAATATTTTCTTGGTATATTTTTTGCACAGATCGCGCAAACTTTATTCGCCTTGTTATTAAATTTTATCGAAATGCAGGAAAAAAATAAAAATAAAATAAGGTGTATCACGATTTTTGCCATCGCAGACTCGATCTCGGTACTCGATGAACTCGCGTGATGTAACTCTGGGCGTAACAAGTATAATTTCCGCGTATATGCGGAGAGAAGGGAGAAGAAGAAAAAAAACAAGCTCGACGACGAACGAGAGACGTTATGATGATATAAAGTGTAAGTGAATAGTCGCCCCGCCAGTTTGGCAGGTGTTTTTTGCCATCAAGAAAATTGCTATTCAGACTTCACGTATAATATGGATACAACACGAAGTTTCGCGTCAGGAGGAAACTTTTCGCATATTGGTCAATTTCAGAAAAAAAATTTTCCATCGAAAGAAATTGAGTCCGAGCTCCAGGTAAAGGTAAAAAGCTAAATATCCTGTGAGAAGTTTTTTTCCCATTTTGTATTTGGCGATGTAAAAACAAATGAAAAAAAAACTAATTACATAAAACATGTTTGGAAAATTTTGGCTGAAAAAATGTTTCAAGTATATTCTGTCCTCAAATAATCGATGGAAAAAAGCACCTTCGAGTCAATTTTTTCCTGGAGGGCAATTAGAGGTCGTGAATTTTCCTGAGTGTAAATAGGGGAAAAGACCTGTAATTACCGAATTATAAACGTCGATGTAAAGATACAACGAATTATTTCGACGAAAGCAAAACGAAGGAAAATTTCATATTTTTCCGTACATTTTTGCCATCGTAATAGTCCTTTGCTTCGAGAATCGTAAATCGCGTGCCGAAAGCACACACGTGTAATCCTCTTCGTTTTTCCTTCCTCTTGCTTACTGGGCGAAGAGGGGTAGAGAAAAGGGGAGGGGAGCGAAAGCCACGTGACAAGGAGAGAAGTCGATGTTACGTATATTTTTCCATGCCTCTCTGATTTCAGTGACGATTTTTTGTCTCCGTTTCTACTGATGTCAATTAAGAATACCAGTTTTTTATTTCTTTTTTTGATATTTTGATTTCTTTTTCTATAAAGCTCTGAGCTTTTGTTTCAAGCACTCAAGTATTATTCTTTAGAAGTACTAATTTTTTCAATATGATCGTCGGAAAAAAGCTTGCAATTTGTAGGAAAAACAAAATCCACTCATTTTGATACTGGATTTAAGAATTTTCCGTCCGAAATTGCGAACTTGTGGTGTTTTTTTTTTTTTTAATTGCAGCTATTTTTTAATTTTAAAAACTGTGTATAACAATAACTATTTATAAAAATAATGAATAATATCGTTAGCCAGGCTGCGAATATTTAAAAAAGTGCATTGAATAGCTTTAAAACGAGTTAGAGGATGCCTGACCAATGCTGAGTCTTACTACTGTGAATTATCTTTGATGACATCGACGGCAGTATGGAAGAACGGGCTATCTCAAATTGTGCTAGAAGAACGTGCTATCTCAAATCGTGCTAGAAGAACGTGCTATCTCAAATTGTGCTAAAAGAACGTGCTATCTCAATTGTGCTATTTCAAATTGTGCTAGAAATACTTGCTATCTCAAATTGTGCTAGAAGAACGTTCTTTTAGCACAAATTGAGATAGCACATTCTTTTAGCACAATTTGAGATAGCACGTTCTTTTAGCACAATTTGAAGTAGCACGTTCTCCTAGCACAATTTCAGATAGCACGTTCTTCCATACTGCCATCGACATTATTTCGACATTATCGTCACAAAAAAGCGCGCAATCGGAATAGAATTGAAAATAGACCCACTGCGATAAATGACTCAAAAATTATCTATCGAAAATGGCGGTTTTGGAATTTCTTTGAGTTTTTTAAAATGCAGCTATTTTTCAATAAAATATGCCTGATAGAAAAAATCTTGAAATATAATGGAAACGTTTGGTAGTCTCATTGCAATTGTTTATTAAAAAAAGAGCTTGAGAGTTTGGCCGAGTTCGTGCGGAATATCTCACCTATGTCAGGCATATAGCTACGTTTAATGGTAAACCGTCCGACCCATTGCTGGGTTTTACTACTGCGCGTGTGGCTTTTACTACTTTGCTGATCGGACACGTGTAGTAGAAACGTTCGCCCGCCATTTCTCGGCAAGTGCACACGTACACACACTGCTGGGTTTGCGAACCATTATGAATTATGGATCCCTGTACGAGGCATTTAATTTATTATTTGAAAAAAAATAAAAAAATCCAGACAAATTTGAATTTCTCGATTTTTTTTCACACGGAGCTTTTGAGGCAGCAAAAATCATTATTTCAGTTTTTTCCTCCAAGAAAACCTTCTCAACAAAAGTATAATTAATATCCAGCTGATAAATAAAAAGCAGAAAAAAAATCCACAATAAGAACTGTCACAAATGTGGGTAAAAAAAAGTTCAGTCCGCATGGAAAATGCCGTATATATTCAGCAGGTGGGAGTCGAAGTAACGCACACGTAACTTCATCCATGTTCGCGTGTAGCTCCAGAATTATGCGGTTCCCGTTCGCGATAGCCCTCGCACGGAATTTGCAGGTGAACAAAATGTTTTCTCTCTCTCTCGCTCACGCGCGACACAAAAACGAACGGCGTGACACAAACGAGGCTTTATATATGCGCCTGTACACAGGATCGCGTGACTCTTTTGCTCGAGGCGAATGGTTTTCCACGAGCGAAACAGCGAGTCACAAGAAAGCTCGTAATCTCAAGACGAGACGCCAGAAATACACAAAAGGTCCTTTCATTCGTTCCGCGCGTCCTTGCTTCGGTTTCTCGGCATCGAGACCGTGTAATTTTGGTTTCTCTGGCTTCAATTTCATTACTCAATAGTTTGACGATTCTCGTGTGACGAATAGCCAGCGAAAAAACGTAGCAGCGAATGACGAAGAATCGGAAAAAGGAAAGGTCAAAAGAGAGGAGTTAAAAAGCTCGATTCCCTCTTTTTTCAGTGTTAGCCAAAGATAGACTGAGCTTTCGAGTTCACGAAAGGCTTTGCCTGCTTCGGGATGTCTCTGCCCGCGAAATGTTGAGCATAAAACACAAAAACGAATTGAAAAAAGTGAATTTTATTGCACAGCGAGGATACGCAGCGAAGGAGAGTGGCATGGGCTGAATTTTGTGAGACAGGGCTGAGATGGCGATGCTGTGACAGTTTATGTGACGCTTCATATCGCACGATGAAGATAGCGAAATAGGGGTGGAGAGGGAAAAGAGAAAAGCATGAGTCTCCGGCAGCCGAGAGAGTACTTTCGTAATACAGCGAACGAGGAGGGAGAGAGAGAGAGGGAAGACGCAGCTTGCAAGGACGAGGCCAGTTGCAACGAAATGGAAAAGGGACTGCGCGATGCACACCGCAAAGCTCAGCAGACTCTCTGTATCGACAGGGGAGCTCGAGATAAAGAGGAAACGAGTAAAAAAAAATCGTGAGACAGAGAGGTTGAGACGAGGAATGGAAAAATTGTCAGAAGATTGGCGGACGAGCTTTTTCCCCTCCGGATAGACTTCACATTTCACGGACATCCTCTCCTCGTAAACTTTTTTTTCTCCTCGCGTTATTCTATTTTTTGTTCCATTCACGATCTCTCATACCGGGACAAATGTTGTAACGCCATCATAACATATTTTACTAGGAACAAAAAATGTGCCTGTAATGGCAGAATTGAGTATGTTGTAAAATTTTATTACTCGACGGTTCTTTACCATTTTTTTTTAAATTAATAGCTGACGGAAAAAATCCGAAAAAATAGGGGTGGTTACTGGCAACGGTGAGATTGTAGGGAAAAATTATTAAAGTAATCCTGATGGAATTACCGATGTAAATTATGAGCTTTCGATGCTGCTGTCTCTCTCAAGACTGGCGCGTTATATATTAGGTAATAACTGTACTCGTATCGACAGTTCATAGACAACTGATATATATTACAAGATACAAACCGTCTTTGAACATTTGAGGATGTCTAACGTGTTTGCACGATGATGCGGGTTTCTGTGTATTCCCATACACATATATATTAGGGCGGTCCTTATTTAGCCCTTGGACGAATTTTTTATGAGACGCCCCCCAAATCGACTCCAAATAATTCAAAAACAATACCCTTTTTTTCTCATAGTTTGATCTAGATTCTAACCCCTCCCAGCAAGAGGGTAGATTTTCCCATTTGAAATACACGTGTTTCGGCAGTATTCTCAGGATTTATTTTATTCCCAGTGTAATAATTTTTGAGGAAATCTGTAACTGCAAGATTTTACTATTCATTGGTGCTACTATTTGAGGAAAAATTCGCATTATCATATGGGTCAATCTAGACGAGTTGGAACTTGTCTAAAATTCTGATACGGGTCAATCTAGATGAGTTGTGATTCGTCTAGATTGACCCGTATGATAATGTGAATTTTTTCTCAATTAGTAGCACCAATGAACACTAAAATCTTGCAGTTACAGTTAAAAAAAAAAATATTACACTTAGAATAAAATATATCCTGCGAATATGGCCGAAACAAGTGTAATTCAAATGGGAAATCTAGCCTCTTGGTGGGAGGGGTTAGAGTCTAGATAAAAATTTGAAAAATTAAGGTATTGTTTTTGAATTATTTGGAGTCGATTTGGGGGGCGTCTGATAAAAAATTCATCCGAGCCCTAAATAAGGACCACCCCAATATATATAGATATATATTGATACAGCGCGCGCTATTAACTGTCCCAGATTGTGACATTATTGATCCATCCCAAATACTCGTATATACATATAACAACGTTATCGACATTCGTCTCTGGATTTGACGTCAACGTCACTATGAAATTCAACGACGAATCGCTGTATATACGACCGATCATTTGCGAGTTATGGGGTATGTCACACCCCTCTCAACCCCCCAATATTCGACGTTCAAATTTAATTGCAGCATCATATTTCCAATTATCAATCGTTTCAGTAAGCTTCCACTAATAAATTTTGTTGAATTCAAGGCATCAAAATATTTTTATGAGCTTTATTTAAACAGAATGTTTCCTCTTTATCTGCTCTCACGTTCTTTGAAGTATTTTCAAAGAGTTTCGTGATTAGTATTGTGAAATTTTTTTCTCAATGTAATTATAAATATCATAATAGTTTGAACAATAATTAAACTCGTAGTTGGTGGCTGATGCTTGAACTTTCACCTTTTGACCCCCTCCGGCGCTCGCATGCAAAAGGTCAAGATAACCAATCACGGGATTTTCCAGCTTTTCTCTCGGTTTCGCGAAAATAGAAATACAAGAACGTAAAAATAAAAACAGGGACGTCTACACCGTCGAAAAGATACAAACAAAGTTGGCTTCTCTCTTAATATCTTTCACTCTCTGTCTGCCTTATCATTATTACTTGACCAAAAAACAAATTGTCTTTTCTTTCAATTTGGTGAGGGCATTTTGGCCCAAACTTTTTTTTTACGAAAATATGGCTTCAGCCAAAATTAGGTTTCAGAAAAAGCTCCAATTCTGAGTCAACGTCAAATTATAGCTAATTTTTCGATTAGCGAAAATCGAATTAGCAATTTAAGCAGAATTGGTCAATTTTTCTTAAACATAATCTTTTCTCAATTTGTGACTCTTCCATCGCAAAAGTCTATATCTAAAATGTACTTGCTCGAGCAATGAAAGTTCTTTTATAGAATGCGATGGTACAAAGAGATATAAAGATTTTTCTTCTCGTTTTCTCATCACGATTTCTCAATAACGATCATTGGTCGTCCCGTAATGGAGGCAATCGTCTGCCTTATCTTCGATGCTCGATCTTTATAGAAAATCTCAAATGCAATGAGCAAACCTCAGCGACGGCTGGATCGCTGCAGCAAACATTACGAACTGCCGAAGCACTTATACTTTTTCCATTCTTTTTTTTTTCTTCATCATACTCATTCTACAACGATCTACTCTGGAGCGAAGAAAAAGAGAGAGCAACGAAGAGATAATGCAGCTATATATGTATATTATACGTGTTTGCAGTAGAAGAGAGTTCGATAAAGGAAGGGAGGTCGTGCTGGTAATATGATTCAGGAGGAAATTTATAGTTGGCTACATTTACTTTTACGTGGCACATCGAAAAAAATGCGTTTATTCGATTTTGAAAGTTTATTCAATATTTAATTACCCTGCATAAGCTTATAATTCAAAAAAAAATATTTTTTTTATCGCACAGTGCTAAACTGAAGTCTCAACTTTAATTTGCAACAATGATATTGTAAAATTTCAAAAAATTGACGAAGTTATGACAATTTTTGTGATTGGTGATGAAATGACAGCATTTTATTAAAATATCAATAACCTCATTATTTATAAACATTTTACGATGAAAAAAAAACTGGAACTTGTTAATACTGTCTATTAATTATATACCAATTTACAGCCTTATCATTTGAATACATTCATCAGAAAAAAATTTTGAATTGTAATCTATTCCTTCGAGCTAATCCAGAAGTATTTACTACCCTTAAATTATTTCAAGAATTATTATGCAACAATATTCCAAGAATATTTGACGCAACTATTATGCATAAGTATAAAACTAACCTCAACCGAATAAATACATTTTTTCTTTTTAGCAGTTTTTAATTTAAAATGCGTTTATTCGATTTTGAAAGTTTATTCAATATTTTATTACCCTGCATAAGCTTATAATTCTCCAAAAATTTTTTTTTATAATTGCACAGTGTTAAGCTGAAGTCTTAACTTTAATTTGCAACAATAATTTTGTAAAATTTCAAAAAATTGACGAAGTTAGGACACTTTTTGTGATTGGTGATGAAATTACAGAAATTTGTTAAAATATCAATAATCTCATTGTTTATAAACATTTTACGATGAAAAAAAACTGGAACTTGTTAATACTGTCTATTAATTGTATACCAATTTCCAGCCTTATCATGTGAATACATTCATCAGAAAAAAATTTTGAATTGCAATCTATTCCTTTGAGCTAATCCAGAAGTATTTACTACCCTTAAATTATTTCAGGAATTATTATGCAACAATATTTCAATAATATTCGACGCAACTACTATGCAGAAGTATAAAATTAACCTCAATTGAATAAACACACTTTTTTCTTGCTAGCAGCATTTATTTTTACCTTTTTCTTTCATGTAAAAAAAATTACACTGTGGGCGAAAAATCTACGACGGATTTTATCTGCGTTCGAAGCTTACACGTCAAATTGTCTAGCAGATTTAATGGGGGGGTTGAGGGTTGGCTTGCGCTTAATTGGTAAGTGTTAAAACTCACTGTAATCCCACGCCCAGTAATCACCAGCACCGGCGGTGGGCAGCACCGTGCTCCATGTCTCTAAGCAAACGAGAAAATAAAGAAAGAAAGAAATAAAATAAATTATAGTCCCTATTATAATATGGTACGTACACTGCCGGCCAAAAGTTTGGAAACACTCACAAAAAGTTTCACTGCTCTTTTAAAAATGAAGATATTTTGATTCGCCAAGCGGCGTTTTAAAGGGGACATATTCAGCTTCATTTCGCTTTTTCCAAAAAATTGTTGCGTTTTTTTTTGAACCCGGTACATCCTTTGAAACATGGTCGTTTTTCGGATTTTTTTTTTGGCATTGTAATTTTTGCGCACGACCTATGAAATTTTTTTTCAATTGTTTTTCGCATGAAAAACTTGTGACGGGGAGTAGTGGTTTCAATTTCGTTTTTTAAAGAGATCCGTACGATTTTTTTTCGCAAAAATATTCAATTTTTTGCAAAAAGCGACCATATTTATAAAATGGAGCGTAACTCTAAAACTACCGAGTTTTAGTGCAATTACTAAGAGGGTAAAAAGTTGCTTGCAATCATTCTCGATTCAATGAAATTTTTAAAAATTTTTTTTCAACATTTTTTTTTCTCTACCTTTTCCTGTGAACGAGATATTTTTTTTACTCAGATAATCGAGTCTTTTACCTCATCTACACGGCTTTTTCATAGAAAAATCCGTGTAGATAAGGTAAGGGACTCGATTGTTCAAGCAAAAAAATATTTCGTTAACAGGAAAAATTTTCGAACAAAAATGTTAACAAAAAATTCTAAATTTTTTTTATTGAAATCAGAATGATTGTATGCAACTGTTGCACGGAAAAACATCATCTGCACAACTTCTTCATCGAAAAACACGTGTATGTGAGGTAAGAGATCCGATTGTTTGAGATGAAAAAATGTCTCGTTTACAGGAAAAATTAGAAAAAAAAAATTCAAAAAAAAATCTGAAAATTTTTTATTGAATCCAGAATGATTGATGATTTTTTCTCTCTTAGTGATTTTATGAAAAACCATTCGTTTTAGAGTTCGCTAAATTTTATAAATATGGTCGTTTTTTGCAAAGAATGGAATATTTTTGCAAAAAAAATTGAACGAAACAAAAAAAAATTAAAGTGAAGGCTGATACTCCCCGCCACAAGCTTTTCATGCGAAAAACGGTTGAAACAAATTTTCATGGGTTGTGCGCCAAAATTACAATGCCAAAAAAAAAGCCGAAAAGCGACCATGTTTCAAAGGGCGTAACGTGTTAAAAAAAAATCGCAAAATTTTTTTAGAAGAAGCAATATAAAGCTGAATATATCCCTTTCAAAACGCCGCTTGGTGAATCAAAATATCTTCATTTTTTAAAGAGCAGCGAAACTTTTTGTGCGGCGTGGAATCGGAGCTAGTGTTTCCAAACTTTTGGCCAGCAATGTACAAGTCTTCGGGGGTGTATACTTTTTATCGTACTGGTAGAGATAAAAAGAGATTTCGTGCGTGGGCAGCGCGAATAATGTGAAACATTTCGTTGCTGAGATAATGAGATATACGTGGAAATGAAATTTTAAAGAGAGACTCAATTCTGAGCGAGTTATCTATGTTGAAAAAGATACAAAAAATAATAATTACACGTGCAAATGTGTAAAGATGAATAATTTTTAATTTTTCATGTGAATCATTTTTCCTTTAACTACTGTGAATGAAAAATCAGAATTTCCAAACTTTGCATCTGAAAAAAAAATTCATGAACCCTTGAATAAAATCAATTTTTCCATCCCCAAATTTTCACCCCCTAACGCGAATCGTACGTGCGTGATTTCCAACGGCTGGAAGATGAAATAATTTTCTATTTTTTCGGCTCTCTAATTCCATCTCTGGTCCTTTTTATCCTCTAGTCTGGGTCAATTCGAAACACGTGCGCGGGCTAACCGATATCTCGTTTTCCGCCTCGTAACGAACGAGCTTGCATAGAATCAATGAAACAACATAAAAATTTCAAGCCCTCGCGCGATCACGAGTCTCAATTACGGTGATTAATCCTCGCTAATTTGATCTACCATGTGCATCATCTTCGTATAGGAGAGAGAGAGAGAGATCGAGAAATTTGTACAACTCTGTGGAATTGCCAAATTTTGTAATACTCTGAAGTTTCATTTGCCACTGTGCTTGAATACTAAAAAAAAATATGATTGAATCCTGCCATATTATTTTTAATCTTGAAATGAACTTTAAAGATTTTTTTTGCAATTTTAGGGACGAAAAAAAGGTTTTTTTTTTAAATTTATAACGACATTTCAATCTTGAGGGTCTCGAGGGCTGTATAATAAAAGGCTACAGGAGAAGTGGGGGCAAAATGAACAATTTCCATTTATCGACAAAAATGTACAATTAAAAAAATTAAAAAATAAGGAAATTATTATTATAATTGGCGTTAATGTAACTAAATAAACTCACTCATGCAAAATTAGGTTTAGATTTAATATTTTCATGACGGTTTCCTAGAAAGAGATGGAATTTTTTTTTTTTAATTGTCGTTCACATCGAATTTTAAAAAATTTCAGGGTGGTGTCTATTTTGCCTACTTTTCCCTTATACATTCATTCATAAATGTAAGAATTAAAGAATAAAAATACAGATAAAAAAAAATACAGAAAGATCTAAAAAAATTCGAAATGAATCTTAAATTTTCTAATTAAAAAATCCCTACCCTATAATTCGTGTTTTAAAAAAACCTCCTTTAAGGGGTGAGATGCAGTCAGAGAAAAAACTAGCATTTTCAATCATTTTTTTTTACAGTAATTGAGTTTGTTTTACAAAAGTGGTTACACAGACTTTTTATGTTACATTGCAACTTGACTTGGACAAATTTTCAAAGAAAAATATTGATTATTTATAAAAATATCGCCATCTTTCTCGATTTACGATCAAAAACGAAAATCGAAAGTTATCTATCGGACGCCGCCATTTTGTTAATTTTTGAAAAAAAGCTCTGATTGAGGACTAGATTTATTATTAAACCAATAATTTATTTTTGTTTTTTTATTTCAGATGATCCAGTAAAATTTTATTATGGTCACCGCAAGGCACCGAAGAGGGTCCGACAAAGACGGCGATATTATTATAAATAATCAATATTTTTCTTTGAAAATTTGTACAAGTCAAGTTGAAATATAACATAAAAAGTCTGTGTAACCACTTTTGTAAAACAAATTTAATTACTATTAAAAAATATATATATATTGAAAATGCTCGTTTTTTCACGCCTCTGACTGCATCTCACCCCTTAAACATGACTTTAAAAAATAAAGAATCGAGTAACTAGTCCATGTCCTTTGCCAAGAGTCACGAATCTTTTCGAGCGGAAAGAAAACGCGTTCGTTGTGGGTTATCTTAAAGAGTAAAAGACACTGCAAGCTTCTTTCTTGCTTCTCATCATCAAAACGAATTACGCTGCCGTGGAACATCCAAACGAGGATCGACGACGACGAAATCAGCTCCAACGTCAACGATGAGCAAGAGGCAAAGACGACAATGGCAAACTTGGCAAAGTCACGTTCAAGTTGTTCGCCCACTGTTGGTTTCCTCTCCTCTTCCTACTCATCGTCCCTTTCTCTAACTACCCTCAAACCCTCTTCCCATTTCTCTCTCTCTCTCCCTGTGTTCATTCTCAACAATCCTCTGCGATCCATATACATATCCAAGACGTTTTCGACACGATGAAAATGAGAGAGGGTTGCCTAATGATATTGAAAAGTTTGCTGAAATGGTGAGTGACGCAAACTGTGGTGGTGGTGACGCAAACTGTGAGAAAGAGGAGAGGGAGAGAGGGAAAGAAATAGAGATAATACGAGCTCAGCAGTCAAATTATCCATCCTCTGGTGATACCTCTGAACGAAGCAAGGAGAAAAACAGCGAGAAAGGGAAATTCTCCGCTGGGCACGTCTGGCCCTTCTATTTCTCTTTTCAGATGTAGGTATACACGATTTAATCCTACACCCCTTTTTCTCTTCACTTCCTGTCTCTCTCTCTCCCTCTCTCTATCCCTTTCTCATGCTCTTGGTTACCCCTTAACTCTCTCATTTCGTTTAACGCGAGATAAATTACCATTGGAATTCGCAACGCCGAAACGATTCACGATGAAGCTATCTATCCTTGATTCGTACTTTCCTCCACCGAGAGAAATCGTAGAATCGTGCTCATTCGAAGCTGCCAATGTCTTATTCAAAACACTCGACACACGAAATTGTAAAGAGAAGTCTCTCTCTGAAGTCTCTCTGAATACTTTTACACATTTTTCGTGAATCATCTCATTTCTATTTTTAAGGGGGTGGATCATTCCATGTCAAATCGACCAAGAGTTGGAATCGACCCCCTTCAATTTCGATAAAATTTGGTCAGAAGTTTTCGTTTTCAATAAAACGAAGTTCTACCAAAGGAAAAAAAATTAAATTTCTTCTTTCGAAAATTATGCAAGATTCAACATTTCCCGTTTTTTCAAATCTGTCAAGTTTATTTTTAAATATCTTGAAAACTATTATAGTTACGAAAAATTGTTCTGAATTCGTTTTAAACAGTATACTTTTGGGGCTACGAAAAAAAAAATATTCCGAAAAAAAATTTTGATAAATGATGAATTTGGACAATTTTGATTTTAAAAAAATCGTAAAAATCCAAGTTCCATTATTTATTTTTGGTTCAATCTTTTTTATATAATACCTTGTACTGATCTTGAAAGATCCTGAAATTTTCAGAGAGATGTTTTTTTTTGTTTCAAAAATATAAATTTTTGAATTTTAAAAAATCGTGCAAATCCACGATCAACATTAAATTTTTGGTTAAATTTTGTTTATATAACACCTTGTACTGATCCTAAAAGATCCTGAAATTTTCAGGATGGTGTGTTTTTGTTTCAAAAATATAAATTTTTGAATTTTGGTAAACAAATTTTTTTTTTCAATTGTCATTAATTGAAATTTTTGCTGCTACAAATTACAGAATTACATGATTGCTCAACTTTACATGAATTAGAGGTAAAAAAAAAAAAATTCAACAAATTTTATTTTTGAAACAAAAACACACCATCCCGAAAATTTTAGGATCTTTTGAGATCAGTACAAGGTATAATAACGAAGAAATTTAACCAAAAATTTAATGTTTATCGTAGATTTGCACGATTTTTAAAAATTCAAACATTTATATTTTTGAAAAAAAAACACCTCACTAAAAATTTCAGGATATTATATTAAAAAAATTGAACAAAAAATAAAATATGGAGCTTGGATTTTTTCTTTTCGGCATATTTTTTTTTTCGTAGCCCCAAGTTCTGAATTTGTATACTTCTCAAAACGAATTCAGAACGATTTTTCGTAACTATAATAGTTTTTGAGATGAAAATAAACTTGAAAGACTTGAATTGTGAAATTTTAAATTTTGAATAACTTATGAAAAAAAAATTTAATTGTTTTCCTTTGGTAGAACCCTCTTTTATTGAAAACGAAAATTTCTGACCAAATTTCATCGAAATTGGGAGAGGTCGATTCCAATTCTTGGTCGATTTGACATGGAATGACCCGGGTGTAAAAAAATGTCTGGTACAAGGGGGTAAAAAATATTATAAACTTCACAACGAAAGGAGGATCATATTGATCGTTGATTCAATTTTTTTTGAATTAGTTAATAGTTATAATAAATTATAAGCAAATGGGCTCTTACAGCCGGATTCAATTATTTTGAACTACTATTTTTACCTGATTTTAATTTATTTGTGAAAATTTAATTGATTAATCAAAACAAAATTGTATCAATTTATTCCTTATTTGATATTAATCAAAATAAAATATAAAATAATTTAAATAAAGGAATAAAATATATTTTCGTGGAAAATAATTTGATTCGATAAAGGTTGCGCTTTTTTAAGCTCCGGCTCGATAGGATGAATCCGCCTGAATTTGTTGTATGATATTGAGAGTATTAAGGTGAAGTTTCAAAGGATGAGCCACTTTATAAAAGCCTCTCTCGAAAGTCTCCTATCAAGTATTATATCTTCCTCTAAATGCTTCGGGACTCGTATCTCTTTCGTATATTTCGCCGGAAGACGCGGCCCCTTCCGCCTCTTTTACCATCGTACATCCCTCTCTTCCTCTCTCGTCCTTTCGAGCTGTCTTCTGCCGACGACGAAGACGACGCTCTAAGAGTTTCCGGTCCGTAAGAGAGGGAGAGAGGAAGAGAGAGAGAGAGTGCCGAGAGCCGGATTTCTCTCGGTCGTTAACGCCGGGTAATTACGTTATAACGTGTATATAGCAAAACGACCAGGAAAGTTCTCCAGGGCCAAAAGCTCGATTAAAGCTTCACAGAATTAAGCACACCCTTACCGATATGTATTCATACATACAAGAGGTCTGTTAGAAAAAATCGTCTTTGATTGTCCTTTCAGCGGTAGTTAGAATAAAATTAAAAAAAAAATTTTTAAAGAAGAAAAAATAGGAAGAAAATCAAGATATAAAAGCTACGTATAAGCACAACATTATGATGTCATATAACATTTTCGAGTCTCAGGATTCTATAGAAATTTTTTTGGGACAGAAATTTCTCTCCATCATTTTATTGGGCAATTATCTTCGCACTTTTATGCTCCTCTATTGTCAGAGCTTTTTTTTATCACACATTTGAACCAAATTACCATAAAATTCGAAGATTAAAAAATATGCAGCTTTTTTTGAGCTTTCCGTCACTTACCCTTTTCGCAGTAAATGCCCTCGTAATCCCCGGTACGACATTCGCATATTGGTCCACTGTCGGTGGAAATACAGATGCCACCGTGCTGACAAGGATCCCGAGTCTCACAGGCATCTGTCGTATTGGCCGAGATCATGTTTCGCAAGCTCTGCAAAAAAACAAAGCAAACAAACAATTATAAAAAGTCTCCAAGAAAAAGAAAGCTCCATAATAAATAAAATTATTTTGTTTATCTCAAAATGCGAAAATTATCAATATAAAATCCAGGACTTCTGAAATTGACTTCTCGAAGAAATCGAGCTTTTAAAAATATCCAAATTTCAGCAAATTTAACTCCAAAAAATCCAGCAAATTCAATCTGAAAAAAATTAAAAAAGCTTCTCCTTCGCTGATAAAAAAGAGCGTTACATTTACAGAACCACCCTATTTGTGCAAAACTACCCCCGAAATTTGAAAACTGCACTGAGAGAAAAAATCACTAGAACCAATGAAATAAAGTTTTGAAGGCAAAAAATCATTTTTTTCATTATTTGCCAAAACATATTAGATTGGTTCCCTTATATATTTACTTGGTTCTTTTTTTCAGTCAATTCCATAAATTTCTGTTTCAATAAACGAATTTACTTGAATCTAACAATGTGTTATCAATTATATGTAATATGTTGTTTGAATCAAGAACACATTTTATCACTCAAAACATGCATGTCTTTTAATACGGGAAGCACTGAGAAAAAAATTTGTTGAATCAACAAATTAATTAGTCCAATCAACAGGAAAAATGATTGATTGAATGAAATGCGTGCTTATTAATTGTTGCAAAACATTTTATAAAAAATATATAGCCCTCGCCAAATAATTTAATATGCATAGTTTAGTGACCCCAAAAAGAGATAAATAGAAAAAAATACAAATCTGCGCCAATTCTCCGATCTAATTTCTCTGTCCGACCGAGATTCGAACCCTCGACCCTACCTACCATCATACCTTTCCTACCTAACTACCTAACACGCTACCTATTACGCTATCGACTACTACTATGCACTTGAAAAATGTTACGAGTCACAAAGATTCGAATATAAGAAAACATTTAAAAAACCAGTTTTTTAATTTTTAACAACTTATGTATACTATTAAAGTATACTATAGAAATGATAGTTCTTTGCTTGAAGGAAATGAAAATTACATCATTCCAAACAAATATTCTATTGGAATAAAATAATGTGTTATTTATTTTACTACAGCTTCTTTTCAAACAATCACAATCAATTTTATATCTAATAAATATTGAAAATACTACAGAAATATTTTTAGAAGTAAAATAATGATGCATCTATTGCAAAGGCATAATTTTGTTCGAAAAAAATAATTTAATATTGACGTCGTTTTTTAGATCCAAATAATCTCATGTTTATGATGCAATAGATCTAATTAATCCAATGAATGCAAATTTATGAAAATCTATTTAAATAAAGATATTTTAAGAACTAAAATAATGATGAATTTATTGCAAAGAAATAATTTTGTTCGACAAAAATAATTTCGTATGGAACTCTTTTTTTCGATTCAAATAATCATCATTTTAGATTCAAATAATCTAATGTTTATGATCGATAAATATAATTAATCTAATGAATACAAGTTCAATTAAATCTATTTAAATAAAAATATTTTTTGAAGTAAAATAATAATGACTTTATGGCAAGAAAATAATTTTTTCGAAAAAAATAATTTTGTATTGGATTCGTTTTTTAGATTCAAATAATCGCATGTTTATGATGCGATCAATGTAATTAATCCAATGAATACAAATTTAATCAAATCTATCATGCATTCAATTGTTACTATTAAATAAGAGTTTAATATAATGGAGTAATAGATTCGTGAAAATATTTTTTTAAATGAAGAATGATTTTCTTGGTTCAACAAATAAATAATCGAATTAATACTTTCATTTAATAAATAAATTCATGTTCTCAAATTCAGTAATTTTTTCTCTCAGTGTGCAGCATCGTAAAGAAAATCTTTAAAAAAAGCTCACCCCCATTTCCTTTCTCGCACGTACACGTACGTTTGTTTCGCTAATATTTTATTAGCCGATTCGTGCCTCCGTGAAATATACTTCGACCGTAGAAGCCACCCTGTACAATGTTCCCACTTTTATATTTTATTTTTCCCACATGTCTTTTTTGTCTCTCTCTCTCTCTCTCTCTCTCTCTCTCTCTCTCCTCAATAACGAATTCGGGACACAAAACGTGCTACACTTGCCCTGCAAAAGCACACCCTGTGCTTTTTCATCCCTCGTACCTTTATTCTCAATTCTCCTCATTCTCCCTCCTCCTCGCCTCTTTCTTACTTCGCTCATCCCTCTCGTGGGTATACACACAAACCCCCGAGGTGAAATTCTCGTTTGAGATTCCCAGCACGTCAGGACAATCAATAGTGAGGAGCGACTCCTGTTTCGTTGGAGAATGTGTATTCACGTTGCTATACAGTGCCATAGTATTCCACCCTCTATACACTCTGCGTCACGGTGTATTATCTGTTATATATATATTCGTTCGTTGTTGCGTGCAGAGAGGGAGGGTTCACCTTGCATAAAAAACGAGACAATCGATGGCATTTTGCAGTTATATGGCTTCGAGTCAAAAGGTAGTTTCACAAGGACAAAAATGTCCGAAATTGAAGCTTTTTTTTTTACAGTCGCCCTTGTGACCCAGTACAACAATCGATGGGGTCAGTTTCACCATACAAGAAGAACCCTTAAGGGATAAAAAGTCGAAGACCTTTTTAGCCTCATTAGAACCCTTAAATATCCTGAATCAGAATCTTAGGGGGTAAAAATCTGTGTTGCTTCAGTTGACAGCACCTTATTTTTAGAAACAAAAAATATTTGAGATCTTTTTTCCTTTTCAACTTCGTGTTTGTAACGAAAAGAAAAATTCATAAGATATTTGTTTAATTAAAAATAGCATATATCGATTTATATAATGTAAACATTTATTTATCTACATTTTATTTGTATTTCCGTGTAAAAAAGAAAATTCATACAACATTTTCTCGCTCTTTCGCAGCAGCACGGGAAGTTGTGTTTCGCTAGGCCATTTTTTTGCTACTTGCTCCCGTGAAATTTTGTTACATCGACCGAATGAGGCCACGTTTGGTCTGCCGCAGAGATGAAGCAGCCAGACTGCAAAGCCACGTTTTTAGCTTTTATTTTCACTCCGTAACGGACGATGCCGCAGTTGTATCGCGCTTTTTTTTATTATATATATTTCTTCTGCGCTCTCTGCAGAGTTTCGGTTGATTATTAATTGAAAAAAAAATTTTAACCATCGAATTATAAAGTTTTATAAAGAAAAATAAAGGAACAAATTTTGCCATTGTTTTTTAATAAAGCTTTGAATTCTCATGCTCTCGCGAAAGCTTTTTCCTTTATTAAGTATCGGCGTGACGAGTTCGGGCTTCATTCTATCGAAGCGAAGAATCGATGAATTGAGACAGAAGGGGGGAAAAAAAATTCTTCAGGAAGAATAGAAGACAGTTGGTACGGAATAGAAAGACTCGTTGCGCAAAACGTGAGGGCAACTCTTGTCAAACTCTCCGTGACAGACTTCGAAAGTCTTAAGGTTTGTGTGTGTGTGTATGTGTGAGGGACGAGGAGAGAGAGAGAGAGAGAGAGAGAGAGAGAGAGAACGAGGGAGAAACAGAAGAGGCAGATGGACGGAGAACAATGTTGGCAACTTTTCGTTATTCAACTTCAGCCTCCGACTTCTCTTCTGCTTGTAGCTTTGGTGCTATCCCTCAGCTGTTGTGAAACTAGACAACGAATACAAAGACGACAAGACGAGCGTCTACCTCGTATAAATATTGAACTTTCATTCCCTTTTTGAACTTTATCCTCTCGTTCTCTCATTCCCAATCCCTTTCTTATCATTCCTCCTGCATTGCGGTCTTAATTTTCCTCGCATTCGGTGTTGGATCGTCGAACCACAGAGCTTGCGACTCTTTACCTTACTTGCACACAGACGGGTCTGAGAATTTCTAAAGCGTCACGATTCTTTGACGACATAATAAAAAACTGACACTATATTATAGCGAGAAAGGGCAACACGATGATATTTCAGTGATACGAGTAAACGAATAATCAGCCCAAATAAATTCATGGAGGAATCTTTTTTTCATAAGATCTACCAATTCGTAATTTAGACGAAGAATCTTTCCAAAATAATTTTTTTTTAAGTACTTACGATTTTTGCTAATAAATGGCATTCAGAGGTGTAACGAGTTCGTTGAATGGGAATTTTCAATGATCAATCGATAGAAAATCGTAAATAGAATCAAATAATTCTGAAAAGCATTGAGAAAGCTTTTTGGCTCCAGTTAGATTTTGGTCGTGAATGAATTTGAATGCTCCATGTAATTTTCTCTTGATATAGGAGTAGCAATTGCGCAAACGTATTTTTATCATCATTTGTTTCTCCTAAGCGAAAAAAAAATTGTATGAGCTTTCGATAAAATTTTTGGAATGTATCATTTTGCCCCGGTCTCTCGTATATGCGTGGGATTTATGCTGTAGTTACGTGTGTCCAGTACAGTGATATGATCGCGCACATAAATGCATGAGGCTGGATAGCGAGCGAACCGCAAACTCGCTGGGAAAGTTCCTCGCGTCGTTTACGGTCAAACAACCCGAGAGGCTTGCGCCCGCGCTCGTCGGATTTAATACACGAGGAGCTGAGGCTTCCCGCACCCGATATATATTTTGCACCCAAGGGCGAGTGAGATTGGTTATAAATGTGGGAGACGAGAGAGAGAGAGAGAGAGAGAGAGAGAGAGAATGATGCGAAGGGTAGCAGGATGAAAGTCATTCTCCCTGTCGTCGTTTCCCTTGCTCGCGCTTTAACACGTCCGACTCGATAAACCGCGTGTCCTCTGGTGCACGTCAACCTAAATTACCGCGTCGTCGAAAGTGCTCTCTTTTGCCATGTCTCATTTTTTTTCCTCCCAAAATGACAAGATAAAAGAGTCCCGCTGAGAAAAAAAATTCCAGCGTTAAAGATCCACAGTCAAAGCAGAGTCTCGACTTTGAAACGTGATAGTGGATTTGATTTGACGAAAAAATTGGCTTGAAACTAGAATTTCTCATCGTGTGCATCGCAACTGCAGCGAATATGTCCCTTGAGCACTGGATGACGAGCGGGAAATAGGTTTTTTCCGAGTTAGAACGCGGAATTGTGTATTCAGTAGAAAAATGCGTGAATGGTCAGACGTCGGGCTTTTACTGGTGTTACGATTGATCAGCACTTTCAATGTCCAAATATTCCTGGAATGTATACAGTCGGACAACGGACAATGACATCGGGACATAACAATTAGAATTGAAAAGTAGAGTGATGCCGTTTTAGTCAGACATCCGACTTTGAAACTTGATAGTCGATTTTATTTGACGAGTAAATTGGCTTCAATCTAGAATTTTCCATCGTGTGCATTGAAACTTCAACGAATATGTCGGTTGAGCACTGGATGAAGAGCGAGAAATAGGTTTTTCCCGAGTTAGAATGCGGAATTGTGTATTCAGTAGAAAAACGCGTGTATGGTCAGACGTCGTGCTTTTACTGGTGTTACGATTGATCAGTTTCAATGTCCAAATATTCCTGGAATGTAAACAGTCGGACATCGAACAATGACATCGGGACATGATAATTAGAATTGAAAAGTAGAGTGATGCTGATTTAGTCAGACATCCGACTTTGAAACTTGATAGTCGATTTGATTTGACGAATAAATTAGCTTGAAACTAGAATTTCCCAACATGTGCAGTAAAACTTCAACGAATGTGTCGGTTGAGCACTGGAGGACGAGCGGGGATAGGTTTTTCCCAAGTTAGACAGCGGAATTGTGTATTCAGTAGAAAAATGCGTGTATAGTCAGACGTCGTGCTTTTAATGGTTTCACGATTGATCAGCATTTTCGACGTCAAAATATCTCTGGAATGTATACACTCGGACATCCAACAATGACATCGGGACATAATAATTAGAATTGAAAAGTAGAGTGATGCTGTTTTGGTCAGACATGCTTCTATAAATTTCATCATGCTCCAGAGGTGGTTTGTGACTTCTGTAACTGACCTATTTTAAACCAGAAATGAAACAAAGGCTTTTGAATCTCAAGTCAATACATCCCACTGTGATCCAAAATGCAATTGTATGCAAAACATTTTGTTTTCAAATAGTCATATTATCATCAAGTAGAAAAATCGACTTTGGTCAGACATCGTACTTTCATCCGTATTCTAATGAGCCGGCATTTTTAGGTTTCAGCTACTTTTAGTATCTCATAATCAGAAACGAACAGATCATATCAGAACGTGACTGCTCGAATAGAAAGTGGAATAACTCTGATTAGACTATGATATCCAAACATAAATTCTGAAACATCAAGTAAAAACATCGCCTAAAACATCCACTAAACAAAGAAACTCGTTTCCATTGAGCATGCTGTCGTTTTAAGTAGAAAGTCCTGTTTTAGTCAGACGTATTTTAACCCATTCATTATCTCACTTTATTAGAGCCAAGATTCATAGTGACTGAATGCATGACCCTAAAAACATCGAGAATCAATCGCAACATAATTCTAATAGCGCCAGTATAAGGTAGTTATACATTGGGTCAGTGATCAATAGAGAATTAATCGAGTGTCGTAGGAATTTCCACGAGAGCGAAACACCCGATGATGTACCTGGATGCTCAATTCCGGCAGAATCGGGGATGGCATTGGGAGCGTAGCTTCTCCGATGAAGCTCTGTGCGGATAAAGCTTCATGAACGAGGTATCGAGAGAGAGAGGCAGAGAGAACGAGAGAGGAATAGAGATAGAGAAGGAAAAGGGAGACAGAGCCGCGAGAAGTACGCGACTGGCATAGTTGACCAAGTATGCGGAGCATTTCCTCGCTCTTGATGCTCTCGGGTTGAGTACCCCGTTTGCATAGTTGCATCGTTGGTCTATGGCACACGAGAGGTGGGGGAGGGGGGGGGGGGTGTGCATCCCGTTGAGTTTCACAGCTATATGTATGGATCCACATGAAACCTGTACACACACAACAGACTATACATATATATATGCAGACAAATTGGGCGTTCCTAATTTGTAGTAAATCAAGAGCTGGCGCGAGAACGTTTCCGTCGGGCTTTCCACCCGCGGCTTTCTCGCGTTTGCCTCAGCCTTTTCCCTTCACCCCGCTCCACCATTTCCGCCCTTCATTCGCTGAGATTAAAACGGTTGGGCCAGTGCTTGGATTATTATAACGCCTGCAGCGTTGCATAAAAGCTCTTGCTCACTCTCTCTCTCTCTCATGCTCTCTTTTGTGCTTTCAGCGTTACATCGCAAGACTCTCGCACCTGCCACGAAGAAATACTGGCCGTGACCTGCCCCCAAGCCAAGATGCCGAGAAACGAGGGAGAAGGAACACTCCACAAGCCGCAGACCGACCAACGAAGAAAACCAAACCGCTTTAATTCATACATATATATGTGTGTGTGTGTATATGAAAGAGAATTTCTCGTGTCCGCCCCTCACGTAATATTTACTACAGCACCGCATCCCTTTATAGCTTCCACCCTTTCGTGAATAATAAAGCTCACTCGGTCAGGTTCATTGAACCATTAGAGATTTTTCACAATCACAGGGTTTCTTAAAAATATGTTGACTAACGTGTTTTGTGGAATGAAAAAGCGATGAATTGCAAATTGGAGCTTCCACATGGCTTCGTAATAATTTTTTTTGTCATTACCGAATCTTTGAGCGAGTAACTTTTCGAAATCTGGAATCCTCCGAGTTTTGTGTGCGATATTTTCTCTTTTTTGATTCTACTTTGATTTCATGGTATTTTCAAAAGTTCCAGATTGATCACATTTTCCTAATTTTTTCCTTATCAATCTGCACTTGTGCGAAATGCAAAATCTACTAAATTAAGAAAATTAAAGCTCACAAGAATTTTTCATTTCAAAATTATAGACAATTTAAACCCATTCTTTCCATATTTAACGGCAACCGACTTTATCATGTAGGGAATTTCTACAACAAAAATGAGCTTTAAAGCTGGAAAATTCCTCTATGAACATCGTAACGAATAAGAAAAAAATCAGTGATCCAAAATGTGTGAAAAATTTCTTTTTGAAACGAAAGATGCTGCTAAAGTTTTCTCGTTTCAAAATTATACAAAAAGCCTTAACATGCGTTCGTAAAACACAAGCTCTATATTATCGCGTTGTGGGACAGGACTTCTTCCTTTTCTTGGCTCTCTCAATTTACATTTATAACGTTTAACAACAAGACCAAGTGCAACGAGTTTAAGGGTTGCGAATTACAGAAGTGCATGAATAAATAAAATTTCGCATTACACGGCATAACGAATTTTTCCCGTTGATTATATTGTTCTGCGTCCTCTCTTTCTGACCTGCGAGTCCACGTACAGGAAACATTGGGTCCGGAAGTGTAAGCGTTGAAGTTTCGAGAAAGAGCAAAACGAAAGCTCTTGAAGGAGAAGGAGGCAGAGGAGGAGACATCGTCATCGTTCTCGTGGATTCTTCCGTTCGTTTTCTCGCATATAGAAACTACTGTAATAAATAAACCTGGACGTTTCTATCCCCTTCGACCGACCACTTCGCAATGCACGCCCCCTTGCGTTCGCGCCAGACTCCAACGCAATGTGTGCTCGTACCACGACCGTTAGTTTAAGCGATGGCGGAACTGTTTCTGCTTTCCGTCGCAGGGTGTGTCCTCGTAGACGTTAAAGAGGATCTCTCTTACGCTCTCTGGCAAATTGTAACGCCATTCCGCTGTCGCAAGGACACACACACACACACACATAGAGAGAGAGAGAGAGAGAGAGAGAGAGAGAGAGAGAGAGAAGACGGGAGAGTTGTAATTTGAGTTTCTCGAACCAGGAAACATCGTCAGAGAAGAGACTCTCGACTGTTGCGACCGCTGTAAACTCGACGTGATTCGACACGAGGGTCATTCGATACCGAACGTTAAACTTTTTGAATTTCCTCGGCTATCTCGTTGCACAAACGTTGATGTAACGAAACTGGCGAAAATTGGAAAACTCCAATCGAGTTAGTTTTGTATTTTCAGATAACGAGTTCATGAAAAACGAATGGAATAACCGATAACCGTGTGAAATGATTGGACTTCAATCAATCACTTTGTAGCGGTGGAAATTGTACGTCGGTATTAGAAAAAATTTTCAACTTTGACAATTGAATAAAATTGAATTTATAAAATATAAATATATAATCTAGAAATTTATAAAATATAAAAATAATTGATAAAATATAAGGTAAATGTCCCAATTATTGAACAGCTAAGCATCTGGAGACTGAATTCAATGAGAAAAAAATGTAAAATCAAGAAAAAAACCATCGCTTTCATGTTCAAATGATACTTTGATATTTTTACTTTCGAAAAATCACCCTTTAAATTATTTTTACATGGTTTCAAATGAAAAAAAAGAATAACAATGTGAAGCATGCAAATGTCCCAATTATTGAATACTGGAAGTGCCTATGTCCCTAATATTGAACAGGCATGTCCCAGTTATCGAACACTCTCGAGAATTCTTTTTCCGTTCTGAAAATATTATTTTGGGTACAATATTAAAAAATAAAAGCAAAATCAAACACTTGAAGAATCTTTTATTAATCATGTAAAAATACAAAAATATATATTTAGTCTCTTTTCACAGGTTTTTGGTTCATTCGCATTTGGTTTGTTTTTGCTTTTCAATTCGAACTTCATTTTATTTTTATTTTCAGCTTCCTCGTTTTTATGTTCCATTTTTGTTTGATTTTGTCGCAGCTATATTTGACGATCTTGGAGTTATTATTAAAAGAATAAAGGTAAGTTTATTCAGGAACCTACAGTTTTTGTTTGAATAAATCAGATTCAAACGATCTGTCACGCGTTAACTGTCTCGATGCTTTGATGGGTTTAATGACGCTATCTTGGAAAATTCGAGTGTTCAATAATTGGGACACACTGCATTTTCTATGTCCCAATGATCGAACACCGTATTTTTTAAAAAATAATTAATTTAAAAAAAAAATTTTAATTGTTATTTTTAAAAAAATTTCTGAGGAACCTGAAATGCCGTTACTTTTTGAGATGCGTCAGTTTTTGAATTTTTTATGCCCTTACGAGTGAAGCGACGCGTCCTAGCAAAAACGATAAGCAGTTACCACGAGACGTCAAATCGGGTCACCGTTGCTGACTAAATAATTTTTTTCTCTATTAATTAATACTTTTTTTGCACAAGGAAGGTAACATTTCGATAGATAAAAGTTCCATATATGTAATGAAATTTTTATAAATAAGTAAATGCATGCAGGTGAATGAGAAATAATAAAAATACAAGATAGTGTTCAATAATTAGGACCTGTTCAATAATTGGGACATTTACCTTATGCCCATTGTTTAATATAATTTTTGAATACGAAAATTCTTTTTCAATTCTTATTTTTTATTCTTTTTATTTGCCATCAAGGTTTTCAAAAAAAAACTGAATATGTTCAAAAATTTCTGCTGAGAACGCGAAACAGTTTCAAAATATCGACCTAATTTTTCTACAGGTCAAGGTTTTCACTAATTCGCAATGACAATTTTAATTCGCACGATTTTAGGGGGACAGGGGAGATTTGGGAACTACTGGAACTAACAATGGTGAAAAATGATTAACGCCAAAATTCGGTAGATGGTTTAGAATGGTTCGTATGTGGGGGATCTGTGAAGGACATACGGAGAAAGGGAAGGAGACTAGTGGTTGAACACTCTCTGTTGGAGCATGCTTGAGAGCGTGAGGGTGCAAACCACCCCATCGACACACGAGAGACAGAGAGAGAGTGAGAGAGAGGGATGAGAATAGAGAAAGAGAGAGAATAGCGGACGCGATGTCTGTTTGGACCTTCCCTGTTGAAATGTGGCCGGGATACCGGAATACGTGGACAGTCAGTTTTCCTCTGCCCTCTGGTACATTGCAAACACACCCACACGTAGTTCGAGGATCGTTGGTCACTGGATATCGTCCTTGGTTCGTGTGTTTTGACGTCAGAAAGACGACCTCTCACGTTGAACGTTTGTTCGGGCTACATAAACATCGGTAGATGTAAAATCGAAACGATGAAAAACACCACTGCCAAAGGAACTAAAAAAGAGGGCACCTGTGATCGAATTGTACGTCCAAAATTCGCTGGTTCTTTTTAGACATCAGGAAGATTGGCAGAATAAAAGTGCCGAAGGAATCTTCATTATTGAAACAAAATAAAAGAAATGTTAGAATCTCCAATTTAAGAGATATCCTGAAGAAGGATTCAAGGCCCAAAATTTGGGGTAAAAGTGACCTATTTTCTGATCAATCGTTAACGAGTCATGACAATTATTGTGGAAGCTGAAGGATCGAAGGATGTTCATGCAAAATAGAAATAAAGCGAGGGAAAAAAACGTCCAATTTTAGAAATGTCCTGCGGAAAGATCACAGGCACAAAATTGTGAATGGAAGCACATACGTCTTTTCTGATTAATTTCTAAAGAGACACGAGAAACATTGCAAAAAAAGTGGACCAAATAAACTGTAGGATTCGTGCCGAATGAAACAAACTCTGAGAATTGGAATCCTGTAATTTCAAAGTAACAAAATTACCGAGTTAAAGGTTCAACGTTGGACAGGAAAACCGTCTCGTTTCCGGATAAATTATTGATGAGACACGAGGGAAATTGCAGAAAGAGTAGGCCGAAGGAATCTCCGAACAGGAGGAAACATACAAAATTGAAAAATACATGGGAAATTATCCATTTATCGAGTTTCCTTGAGGACGTGAATTTTTTAATTTCGTTGGCTTCCATCTTTAAGAATTTTGGAGTTTGCTCATTCTGCTTTGGCTTCAAGCTGTGAACGACGGGGAGAAACGTTCTAACAAGATGCAAATTGAATTCTATCTCAACTGGAAACATATATATATATATTAGGGTGGCGCAAAAAAAAGACGATTTTTTTTTTCGAGTCTTTTGTAATGATATGTTAGTTTTTTATGTTTTAAGAACCCTCACCAAAAATGAGCTCAAAAAAAAATTTTTTAAGGGTCACTCAAGATTTTTAAAAATTTCAAAAATCGTCAAAAATCGATTTTTTTTCTCTCATTACGTTAGAATTTAATAGATGAAAAAAAAAATAAGTTTCAAATTTTCAGCTCAAAATATTCATTTTTAAAGGTCGCTCATAATTTGTTTATATTTGTAAGTGCATTGCATTAGATGTTTTCGAGTGACCTTTAAATGTTCATATTAAAATTGGATAAATTTTTTTCTTTTCATTAGATCGATAAAATCGATAAAAGATAATCGATAAAAATACACCACGAGATAAATAAAAAATTAAACACAATACTGAAAATATTATTTTTTAATAACTCGATGTTTTGCAAATTACAGTAATAATACGATTGATTATTTTTTCTTCGAGTTCTCAATTTCTTTTAATTTTTATTTCTTTCGTCGTATCTTTCAACATTATACGAGCATGTGAAAGATCTGTTTTATCGACGCTACAGTAAAACAGAGTGTATGTTCATTTTTGCGACACAACCATTCCTTGACTATTGAACCGAATGATCTGAAATTTGACCAGGTGACAGGTGATTCTAGAAAGCTCTAGAGAGCTCGATATTGGTGTGCTTTTCTTAAATTAAGCTATGCAAAAATTATTGGATCCATTTCTGTTTGAAACCTCTCAGATTTTACCCGAAAAGTACATTTCTATGTTGAATTTCTCTATTTTCTGGCCATTAGGCTCTAGACGAAGCTCTCTAGAATCACCTGTCACCTGGTCAAATATCAGATCATTCGGTTCAATAGTCAAAGAATGGTTGTGTCGCAAAAATTAACGTACCCTCTGTTTTACTGTATCGTCGATAAAACAGATCTTTCGTAATGTTGAAAGATACGACGAAAGAAAAAAAAATTAAAAGAAATTGAGAACTCAAAGAAAAAATAATCAATCGTATTATTACTGTAATTTGCAAAACATCGAGTTATTAAAAAATAATATTTTCAGTATTGTGTTTAATTTTTTATTCATCTCGTGGTGTATTTTTATCGATTATCTTACCAATTAAAAGAAAAAAATGTATCAAATCTTAATATGAATATTTAAAGGTCACTCGAAAACATCTAACGCAATGCACTTACAAATATAAAAAAATTATGAGTGACCTTTAAAAATGAATATTTTGAGCTGAAAATTTGAGAAACTTATTTTTCTTTTCATCTATAAAATTCTAACATAATGAGCAAAAAAAATATAAAAAAATGAAAATTCGATTTTTGACGGTTTTTGACATTTTTAAAAATCTTGAGTGACCCTTAAAATTTTGATTTTGAGCTCCTTTTTGGTGAGGGTTCTCAAAACATAAAAAACTAACATATCATCACAAGAGACTCGAAAAAAAAAATAATCGGTTTTTTTTGCGCCACCCTAATATATATATATTGTATATACATAATTAGGATGTCTTGAGTGCAGACATGGAGCAGAGTATGAACTTGATAATGATCCCTTCGGGGTTGTGCAAGTTATCAAACTTTCGTCATATCTCTCGTAATTGGCCAAAATCATGTCCATCGCTTTTGATAATTTGCATCCTCGAAATATCATCCCCAGTCAGCTGCCATCTTTGTCATCGTAATCCATTCTTTTAACCTCGCACAGTGATAAGAAAGCTCGAGAGATACTCGTCGCAAATATTTCTGCTTAAGAAAAATCATCCCCCTTTCGAGGTATCTTCATCATCTTCGTGGGCTCGAAAGTTCACGCTTTCCCGTGTGCCCAAGATCATCCCCAACGACTCTGGGAACCATTTTGGGGGAGAAAGGAGTTAGAGGCTGAAATTTTCTATCTCGCTTTCTCATCTAGTAGTCTATCTCGGCCATTAGGCCGACGGTAATTAGGAAAAGCTCGTTAGGACTAAAGTGGAAAGCGGACGCTCTTCATATCTCTTGACTCTCGAATCTCGGGTACCTGTCTTTTCCAACCCTCTTGAGATTGTCGGGAAGATATACACAGTCGGTCCACAATGATCTATAGATCTATTTACATGTAGATAAATTTATGTAAATGGGGCCTTCCACGCCGAATCGACCACTTTTGAACCCACCCCCTTTGGTTGAAAGTTTTTTTTATCCTTTTCTACCCTATGAAAAACATTTCTCAGAATTTTTTCAAATTTTTTTACCCAACCAAACAAAAGTTATGAATTTTTGAAAAAATTGCTTTTTTTTAAAATAGCTATAGCTTTTTCAAAATTTGGCTTATCGGACGTTTTTTTTTCAAAATTTTCATTTTTAAATGTACTTTTTGAAAAAAAATACAAAAAAAATTTTCAAACTCATCTTCATCGTTTTTTCCAGATTTTTGAAAAAAATCGAAAATTTCTTGATGATTACTATTTTCAATTTTTTTTATTTTATTATATCAAACTTTGACGTTTTCTGCAAATCCTCAAGGTTTTTTAGAGTAGTGTTTTCTGATATCTATTTTTTTTCGATTGAAAAAAAAAAATGGCAACTAGCCATATTTCTCATAACACCATTCTGAAAATTTCTGAGGGTGTTCAAAGAACTTCCAAATTTGAAAAAAAAAATAAAAACCAAAATTGAAAGTGGTAATTATCGAAAAAATTTGTGTTTTTTTTAAATGGCTATAACTTTTTCAAAATTTAACTTATCGGAACGTTTTTTTTGTCCAAAATTTTTGTTTGTTAATGTACTATTCGAAAAAAAAATACAAAAAAATTATTCCGAGCTTTCTTCTATTTTTTATCTTAATTTTTCGAAAAAAATCCAATCCCTTTCAGCCAAATTGAAAGGGGTGGAGTTCAAAAGTGGTCGATTTGACGTGGAGTGCCCCATATATATATGGGTTTGTAGATGGTCGTTAAGGGATGAAGAAGAGGCACGTGAAAACGGAGGATCGAAGGAATCGCGACTTTTGTTTCCAAATGGCAATTGAACGTCTCGACGATTCAATTAAGACGCGGAAAGGATAACAAGTTTCGGAATTTCACTATTACCGCCATTTTCTATGTTTATGTGTGTGTGTGTGTCTATGGATAAACGTGTAAAATTCAACCCCCGTATCGTTGATACCCGTCGTCACGTTCGACCTTGGCCCGGTCTTGCTCACCGACGCTGGCGTAACCAACCCTCTGTGCCAAGAGACTGTGGCATTATTCTCTCCCCCCCCCCCCGAGCCGCAAATGCCGCGTTTTCTTCGCGTCATCGGTGAATCGTGACGCCCCAGAGACGACTCCACACCAAAACATACAGATCCACCCCTTCCTGATCCAAAACCTACGCGATACGGTTCACGGTTCGTTGTTGCGATTCTCTTCGATCCTTGCAGATTCCTAGTCTCGAATCATAGACTGTCATGCTTAAAGTTTTTTATTCTAAGGATAGTTATATGAAAGTAAATAAATCATTTCACCATAAAATGACATTTTCTTTGGAAAAATCAAGAGTCCTTTTTTAAAAAATACAAATTTAATTAATTTTCTAAATTTTAAATTTAATTAGATCGATTGATTTTTAAATATTTGATAATTTTTTTTATGATTGACTTTTAAATAATTAATTATTTATTGAATATCATTTCCAGAAATGATTCCAGAAAATCTGACACATATTACACATTGAATAACGATATTTTCGTAAAAATCCTAATTATGATTCTGCAAGAAAAATTCAGAAAAATATACTTTTTTCATTTGATTCATTTGATTTCCGAGAAAAAGCCAAATTTCTGCAAGAGCTTATTCGTTTCTTTTTCCACGCATCGTCTTCGATCAAATTTCTTAAACAAAATTTATTTTAGTCTTCACCGATAACAGTCTCGCAAATTACTATTTTCCTTGGCCCCGTTCCTTTCATCTCTCGAGTCACGTCTCTCTGCACCCCTCTCGCTTCCTCTCTTTCTCCCGTTTATACTTCTCGCGACAAAAGCTTATCCTCTCTTAAAATGGCGTTCAACGTTCGTGCGTCCGACCATCAAGTCCACGTCTCGTCATTTTATATCATCTCCTACCCCATTTCCTCAATATATATATATATATATATGTTTTGGTCGTTCGCACAGCTATTCGTGTTCTTCAGTTCGCTTCGTCGAACTTCACGATGAAATATTCAAAACACGCTCGAACCATCCCCTTTTCAACGTCAGATATATATATATTGCAGATTATGCAGTTGCTTCGTCCGCTGCACGACGTCAAAACTTCCCACGAACCAAGTGAGATTCAACGTTCGGTCGAGAGATGCTTCTTGCCTAGCGTCAGCGTGTGAACGTCAATTGGAAACGTGAGGAAATCCCACAAGGCAATAGCAAGGAAATATACATCGACTAAAAAAATATATATCTATGGGTCATTCCATGTAAAATCGACCAAGAGTTGGAATCGTCGCCTTTCAATTTCGATGAAATTTGGTCAGAAGTTTTCGTTTTTAATAAAACAAAGTTCTACGAAAGGAAAAAAATTAAAAATTTTTTTTTCTAAAGGTATGCAAAATTCAAAATTTCACAATTTTTCAAATCTTTCAAGTTTATTTTTTAAATATCTCAAAAACTATTGTAGTTACGAAAAATTGTTCTCAATTCGTCTTAAAAAGTATACTTGGAGCTACGAAAAAAAAAATAAACCGAAAAAATATTTTGAAAAATGATGAATTTGGAGAATTTTCAATTTTCAAAAATCGTGAAAATCCAAGTTCAACATTAAATTTTTTGTTCAATTTTTTAAATATAATACCTTGTACTAACCTGAAAAGATCCTGAAATTTTCAGAAAGGTGTTTTTTGTTTTTTCAAAAATATGAATTATTGCATTTTAAAAAATCGTGTAAATCCACGGTCAACATTTAATTTTCGGTTAAATTTTTTTTCTATATAATACCTTGTACTGATCTTAAAAGATCCTGAAATTTTCAGGATGGTTTTTTTTGTTTCAAAAATGGATATTAAAAACGAAATCTTCTGACCAAATTTCATCGAAATTGAAAGGGGTCGATTCCAACTCTTGATCGATTTGACATGGAATGACCCATATATATTATATAAAAGCTAGGGGTGATGGAAATTGACGAAGAGAGCTCAAACGTGAGCGCTCAATAAAGGAGAGTTGAAATGGAAAAAGAGGAACGAGAATCTCGATGAAACGATGAAGAAAGAGACGAGTCTTCGAGAAGCATTTTTTGCGAAATACCAGAAGCGAGTAAAGACGGTGGGAAAACGTGCAAAAGGGTATCGTTAAAAGAGTCGAAAAAAAACCGTGACGTTTGAATGACCCGCGGCAAATGCAAAGTGCGACTTTGAGAGTGAAACTTTGAAGTCCCCGAATAAAAGTGAATTCTCGAGATTCACAGCAATATTTTTAATTATTTCGAGACTACCTTCTCGCATTTTATTTACAATTTTTTAATTTAATTTAATTTAATATACGTTCAACGATTAATTTGTTATAATAATTAATTAATTATTTTAAATAATTATTTACATGTTTGCACAATTATTATTTCGATTTATATTTCTTCCTTATGACGACGTTTTTTTTATGCCGGGGAAAACTTTTTTATAATATCAAATTGAAATTTTCGAATCGAATTAAAAATAAAAAGTAAACAACGTACGAATTCAAATTTGCTTGATTTCTTTGATGAATCCAAATTTTGTCATTCAACAATTTTTATTAAAATTCTTCTATGTATTGTCCTCTATTTTTGCTTGTCTCAAAAAAAAAAAATTAATTTCTCAAATCTTAATCTCAATTTTTTTTTACTCTCAATTTATAGCGAATGAATTTTCCAGAAATGTGGATCACTGATGAAACAACTGATTACAAATTCATGAAATTTCTTGAACCAGCGCGATAACAAGCAAATAAGAGATAAGAGCTTTTGGAACTTTCAACGAGAATCTCCGTTCTAATTCTCTTCATTCAGGATCGCATTTTTCCGTCTTATCGGAATGCCTGACCTTGAAAAAGATTCGAGGAGTATCGTGGTGCAATAAAGGAATGAAAGAAAGGATAAAACGAGAAACAAGAGAGAGGGGATTAAAACAAAAAAATAAATGGAAGCGAGAGTCTCTGAAACTTTGTACAGTCACAAGACCCTCGAGCTATAGATATAAAATTCGGCGCCACGATGACCAAGACGCCGGATATAAAGTAGTATGAAGGAGCTTTCATAGTGCAGAGAGAGAGAGAGGGAGAGGGAAAGAGAGAGGGTGGAAATTTCCCATGGGTGGCGTTGTACACTCGAGGCACGGAGCCGTTTCTCATTACCGGCTGTGCTCACCCATCAGGAGTTCTTCCTCTTTTCCTCTTTGCTCGATGTTACCAATATATATAAAACACCCTCTGACGTCAGAGACATGTATCACATGGTAAAAACGACACAGCAGCTATTACTCCGAGAGTTGTTTCATTTTTGTTCCCCCATAAAGCCGTTTTCCGGCGAAAGCTCACTTCTGCTCTTTTCCCGACCTATCCAAAGCTCCATTTTCCCCACTCCATATAACGAAGGAGTATGAAATAAATAAAATGAAATAAAAATATGTTAATTAATCATTTCAATTCAGTATTGGGTGATCGGGGATCGTTTTACCTCGTGAGGACTCATTTTACCTCATAGCGGATCATTTGACCTCGCGAGGAATCATTTCCCCTCATGGAGGATCGTTTTACCCCACGAAGAATCATTTTGCCTCGTGAGGGAACATTTCATCTCATGGGGGATCATTTTACATCATGAGCAATCATTTTACCTTATGTCGGTTCATTTGATCTGATGGAGGATCGTTTTACCTCATGGGGAATCATTTTACACCATGAGGAATCATTTTACCTCATGAGAGATCATTTTACATGGTGGGGGATCATTTTACCTTATGGGGGATCATTTTACCTCATAAGGGATTATTTTACCGCATAAGGGATCATTTTACCTCATGGGGGATGATTTTACCCTATAGGCAGATCGTTTTGTCCATAAGAGTGAAAGTTTAAAAGAATATTTAAAAAAAATCTCTTGATTCTTCATGTTAAAAAAGCATTCTGACCTTGAGAGGATTACTTTGAATGGCGATTTGCCCCAAATTAAAAACTGAACAAAAAAACTAATTAAAATAGGTACGCTGAATTTTTGGCAGCTTTTTTTAAGCCGGCGTTACATAAAAAAACGTGATTATGGAGATTGGAGAGAGAGAGAGGGAGATCATGGAGGATCATTTTACACCATGAGAAATCATTTTACCTCATGCGGGTTCAGTTTACCTGATGGGGGATCATTTTACTTCATGGGGAATCATTTCGCCTCATGGAGAATCATTTTGCTTCATGAGGGAACATTTTACCTCATGAGAGATCATTTTACCCCATGAAGGATCATTTTACCTTATGGGGGATGATTTTACTTCACAAGGGATCATTTTACCTCGTGGGGGATGATTTTACTTTATAGGGGGATCGTTTTGTCCATAAGTGTGAAAGTTTAACAGAATACTTGAAAGAAACTGAAAACTTGATTCTTCATATTAAAAAAGCATTCTGACCTTGAGGGGATTAAAAAAAGCATTCTGACCTTGAGAGGATTACTTTGAATGGCTTTTTGCTCCAAATTGAAAACTGAACAAAAAAACTTATTAAAACAGGTATACTGAATTTTCGGCAGCCTTTTTTTAATCGGCGTCAGATAAAAAAACGTGATTATGGAGATTGCAAATTGTATCACGTAACGAGTGATACAAGTGAGCTGCGCCAACATTTGTCCCGCCAATTGTAGTGTCTCATGGTGTTGAACTCGAGGCAAAGTTTGACAAAGTTTTGACGGAAATTACCGGCGAAGTTTCGCTTTTATTCGTTAGCGTCGAGGTATAGAGAGAAAGGGACAGAGAGAGAGAGAGAGAGAGAGAGGGAGAGGAAGAGAGAGAGAGAGAGAGAACAGGGAAAACTGTGAGCACGAGAGATATTCGCATGACGACGACAACGACGAGCGAACAAGAAGCGTGTCGTGTTCGCTCCTCGGTCGAGTTTTCGCCCAGTAACAAGAGTGATTAATTGCCAGTCCTCATATTCTCTATGGCGAACTTTCCTTCTGCATACACCGGTTATGAGAACAAAAAAAAAAATCCGTCAGCGTTTACACAGATGTTTAGCCACGCGGGAGTGAAAGACAAAAGGTGGAAAATTACCAAAGCATAAGCGTGAAAGATTTTTCCTTATTTTTTTTCTGCAAAGATAATTAATTGATAGTTGGAGAAGCGAGGAGAATTTTAAAAATTGCCATTGACAATTATTTCATTTTGACCGAAATTGAGTCTGTTCACTAAAATGACTGTAATTTTTTTTCTACATAATATTTCGGTTTGTTCCTGCGCTCATTCTTTTTCTGATTCTTGAAGCTTCAAAATGCCGGTTGGTTCACCCAATTCGGATCATTTTTCAATTTTTGGCAGATTTTTAAAGTTTGACCTTCAAATATGCCGAGCCGAAACCGAAATACTCATACAGCGGAAAAGAGTTCGGTTTTCTTTTCTCCTGCAATTTGTCAATTGGGGATGTTTTTCGTGAATCCCTTTCATCCTTAAAATCACCTCCAAAATATAATCCTAGACAACAATACCACCCCAATTCTCATCAAACTTTCCCCATGGCTTCGTGTAAACGATTTCGCGACTCGAATCCACTACGTACACGTGACATTATAGTACACCTGCGTGTGAATGAACAAACTATTCGAACGAGTGAACCTCAGCGATCGGGCGGTTGAACCAGGTTATGCCGTCAGATGAATGAAAGGAGTTGAAACGGGGTTGTAAATTGTCGCGGAATTTCCGTCCCCGAACTTTGCCAATTTCCATATTGTCTTGAGGCGTTGCACGACTCGCGTTAAATTCACCGAAAACTCGCTCGAATTTCTCTCATTCATCATGCGGATATTCATCGCGTTACAAAATACTCGTTTCGGACGTTTACGACTAACTTGGGCAAAGTCAATGCGCGTCTTAACCAAACGAGAACGAGGGAAAGGGTATATTTCGTCGTATGAATTGATGGCTCAAATTTCAAAATTCCTTCTTCCAACTAATACGTCACGAGGGAAGATTGAACTTCGAACGAGGATGTTGTAGGAGAAAATTTCTCGTAGTTTCAGTCAGGATGTGTCTTACATATATAGATACCGTGTAAACTGGTTTATTTAAACGGATCACGTAGCAAAGTCCAATGTGGACTTTGACAGTGCGAGCTTTGGTCATCGGGGGCAGTGGAGCTTACGTCGCAAGCAAACTATTCAGAGTCCGTGTAATGCCCTGTGGCTTTTAACAGCAGCACAGAGAGACGAAGAGAGAGAGAGAGTTGGGAGAGAGACTTGTTCAATTATTCTAAGAGGTCACCGGAGACGACTCCGAAGGTTGGTAGAGTCTGGAGTCAGGATGAGTCGCAAATTCCGCAAATGATAGCCAAAACGTGTCCAGCCCTACATTTCGCAAAGCTTAGCGCAGAGAAAGCCAAAACTATGCGGGGAAATCAATCACCTCGAAATCTGAGGCAGAAACTGATTGGAAGGGCTACAAAGTATTTTTCCACGCATTCTCGCGAAAATTTCATTTTTCTAAATGCAGAATTTTGATCAGCAGCCGATTTCCAATGGACATGGCACTTAAAATTTGGAAATAGGAAAAAAAATTCAAATTGACTTTTGTTGATCCTTGACTCGAAGCAGTACAGATTTTTTTCGGCTTTTGGGGGTTTATTAGGTGTGTTAGGAATGGGAAATTGCCCGGAGAACACAAATATGCAATTTGCGACGTTAAAATCCCTGAAAAAACAGGTTTAAAATATCAAGAAGCGTTTTAGTCAGGTTTAACCAATTTTTGAAAACGGGAGGGACACAAAAATTTCAAAAGCTCATAACTATGATCCCGTTCATCCGATCAGGGATTCTTTTTTTCAATCATCAAAGCGTGCTTTGATCTAGTGAATGTCGTTAAATTTATCCTGATATTTAAATTTTTTTATGTCTTTTAATACAGGAAGCACTGAGAAAAAAAATTTGTTGAATCGACAAATTAATTAGTCCAATCAACAGGAAAAATGATTGATTCGATCAAATGCGTGTTTATTAATTGTTGCCAAACATTTTATAAAAAATACATAGCCCTTGCCAAATAATTTAATATGCATAGTTTAGTGACCCCAAAAAGAGATAAATAGAAAAAAAAGACAAATCTGCGCCAATTCTCCGATCTAATTTCTCTTTCCAACCGAGATTCAAACCCTCGACCCTACCTACCATCATACCTATCCTACCTAACTACCTAACACTCTACCTATTACGCTATCGACTACTACTATGCACTTGAAAAAAGTTAGGAGTTATGAAGATTGGAATATAATAAAACATTTAAAAAACCAGTTTTTTAATTTTCAACAATTTATGTATACTATAGAAATGATAGTTCTTTGCTTGAAGAAAATAAAAATTCCATTGTTCCAAACAAATATTCTATAGGAATAAAATAATGCGTTATTTATTTTACTACAGCTTCTTTTAAAATAATCACAATCAATTTTATATCTAATAAATATTGAAAATACTACAGAAATATTTTTAGAAGTAAAATAATGATGAATTTATTGCAAAGAAATAATTTTGTTCGAAAAAAATAATTTCGTATTGAAGTCATTTTTTAGATCCAAATAATCTCATGTTTATAATGCGATCAATGTAATTAACCGAATGAATACAAATTTAATCAAATCCATCATGCATTTAATTGTTACTATTAGATAAGAGTTTAATATAATGGAGTAATAGATCCGTGAAAATATTTTTTTAAATGAAGAGTGATTTTCTTGTTTCAACAAATAAATAATCGAATTAATACTTTCATTTCATAAATAAATTCATGTTATGAAATTCAATAATTTTTTCTCTCAGTGCGGAAAAGACTGAAAGATCAATTCAAAGAAAAAGTGTGGTAGGTAAACCTGTTGTCGTAAAAATAAGAAATACATCGTTTCCTGACCGACTGGACCGGCAAAAGAGCACGATCATATTTTCCGCGCTAATGACCATAAACGGCAAGATTATGCGGTAAATTTTCACCTCCAAGGGGTTGGATCTGCTGGGCGGGAAGCTTGCAAACAGTTTTTAAAAAGTAGAAAAACCAAGAGGACAGGAGAATTCTCGGACGTGCGATGAAATATGTGACTTGGTTGGAGGGTTGCAACATCATGCACCCAAGCAGCCGTAGAACCAACGGAAAGATCATAAATTGCAAACCGGCAGGGGTAGGAAAGGGGGTAGAGGGTAAGCGTTCGCTTCTAACCGTGTTATTAATGTCGCATCGTAACCCAAACTCGTGGTGTTCACCAGAATCAAGCGAAGGGGCGTAGGGTTAATCAGCCCCAACATTATGGAAACCAGTGGTAATCATTATGGAATGATAAGCTAATGTCTAGACGGGGTCGTTCCGGTCAGGATCGTCGCTTGGCTTTCGTGGAATGTACTATCCGGTTTCGGGTATCCCCAAGCGCACGGATAAGGGATGGTAATGATCACTCCATGATGTAAACGCGTATACGAGAGAGAAATCGAGATTCGAAACCCTCGTTCAACCCCCCCCCCTTGACCACGCTGGAATGATGGGCAAATCGCTACCGAAGTTTCTCGACTGGACGTGATATCCGGTGGGGCAGTTTGTTCCGAAAATTGGTTCGCGAAAACGTGCCCCAAATGTGATATTCAAGTTTGCTCGATTTCAAGCCCTCTGCGAGAGCTTTTCACGGTTTTTCCCTGTTGGGGTCGAAGAGTCACGGAATAAGTTTCCCTTAATGGGCAATGAGAATCTTCAAATTGTTTTCAATTTGGAGCGAAGAATTTTCAAGAAAAGGAAACGCCCATCACGGTCATGTTACTCGGGCAATTACGGCACGCATGTAATAACGACTTTCCTAATGGCAATTTTTATTCGTGCTCTTTCTTATGCATGTGCTTCTATTATCCCTAACAAGGGCGCAAAATTGAACGTAAGCGTTTCTTCATGCGCGACCTCGGTTTTTAAAGGGCCGTAAAAGCATTTAAGTCGACGACGCAGACGTGGCGAAATTTCGACGCGTTATTCATTCGACGAGGGTGGCGCGAAGCTCGCAGTATTTTTATTATTTTTTTTTAACGATATACTCAGAATTAGGGGATGATTCTCCGTCGCCATAGACTTTAATGTTTTGTTGAATTGGAGGGAAAAAAATTTGGCCCCACGAAAAAGATATCTAAATTGAACACGTTTTGGCTGATCGAGGAATCCGGGAGGGATGATATTTTTTTTCGATTTTAATGGATTTTCCAAGAGTTGTTGAAGGAAATTACCACTCGATTAGAAGGACCATTACTTTGTTTAAGGGGAAAGCGACTATGGTACTATTTTAAACCCTGCTTGAATAAAAAAAGGTCTTAAAAATAAAAAAATTAAAATCGCCATTTTGCAAATAATTAAACAAGAAAAAAATGGCTACGTATAACAAAGAACAATAGCTACATTCATATATATGAGGTATTCCCCCTCATCGGGACCCCCTTTTAGGCCGACCTTTTTCGAATTGCTTCAAAATCGAGTATGTTTAAGAGTTGCCGGTAAGTATATTGTACACTAATTTTCAGATCTCTAACTATAATACTCTTTGGAATACACCAAAAGGTATATTTCAAACTTTTTGCGTATTCAGCTCTTCGGAGCTTAGGCACGGCGCGAAATGAAATCGAAAAAATTCTTTTCCAATAGCTTTCGATCGGAAATTTCCTGCGCTTTTTGAAAAAAATATCAGTGATTTCGAAAAAAAACGAATTCATTTAAATTTCGGCCAAAAACCAAAAAAATTGATTCACAAAAAAAGAGCATAATTTAATTCAGCGGAACAATTTTTTTCATGTTTTGCATATATCTGAGAAGTCACGATATAAATTTCAAGTTGGAACTCGCATCCGTTTATTAATGTCAAGTCTTTTAGTTGGATAAAAATTCGTAAATATCGTTTTTTTCGTGTTCAACAGTTCTTTGATATATTGGATAGTTTTTTTTAACGAATTTCGAATTTTATAAATTTATTAAATTCAAAATTTTATAAATTTGATGAAATTAATTTAATTTAATAAATTTGTTAATTCAATAAATTTAATTTAATTAATTTAATTAATTTAGTAAATTCAGAATTCGTTAAAAAAAACGCTATATAATATATCAGAGAACTGTTGAATACGAAAAACACGATATTCAAGAATTTTTATCCTACTAAAAGACTTGACATTATAGTAAGCGGATGCGAGTTCCAACTTGAAATTGATATCTTGACTTCTCAGATATATATACAAAACATGAAAAAAATGGTTCCGCTGAATTAAATCATGCTCTTTTTTTGTAAATCAATTATTTTGGTTTTTGACCGAAATTTAAATGAACTCGTTTTTTTTCGAGATCACTGATATTTTTTTCGATAAGCACAGGAAAAACACTAAGACATATTCGAGTTTCAAGCAATTCGAAAGAGGTCGGCCTAAAAGGGGGTCCCGATGAGGGGGAATACCTCATACATTGATTTTTTTTTTCAATTTTAAAACCAAATTTAATAAAAATTGCTATGTAATAAGTTGAATGTACCCTTGATGAAACAACAATAATCCACTCCCTCAAACAGTCATGTTTGTAAACAAAAATTCTCATGAACCATTTTCTCACCCCTTACAGTGACTTCCACCCTTAATGAGTATCACTATCGAATATCAATATTTTGTTTAGTGTCCCTCATTCCAACGCTGTGCTCATCGTCGACACTGCATCAGAATAACGAAAAAACCATAATAAATTTTTTTTTTGCAAACCACTATCGGATATTTGCGACTGAGAATTGCGAGGAAAAGCCAATGGCGAACGCATCGAATATCGAGCATTCGTTTGCCAATATAGACGCGTGAACCGCGTCAATGTGTCGTTCAACATGAAACGAGAAAAAAAATAGTGAGCGACAGAGAGAGGAGGAAAAATCTCTCTCGAATGCAGAATGTCCAGAGTCCAATTCAATGTGCACCGATGCAGCTCAGAGAAGACAGACAGATGGTAGCAATTTCTAGAAAAGCGATTGGACGTTCGACGTGTACACACGCACACACAGAAAGAGGGGGAGAAAGAGGAAGAGAGGGAGGAAGAGAAGGTTTACCGGGAAATCGAGATATATAGAGAAAAGCGGGTGGTCATCGCACGTCGTTTCTCGTCTGTATACATTGGGGTCCGAGGATAGGTGGACATCCACCTAAAATTTCGTCTCTCTGGTCTGGACGGTTCTTTTTTTTATTTTCTCGACTCTTTTTTTTCGGGAAATTTTCAATTCGTCCCGGAGACCGAACGTCAAAAGCGTTTCGAGCGTCAAACCGACCGGGAGAACGGTAATTTCCGGAGGAAAACGTTCTTCGTAAAGATTCGTTGACCGAAAACACCAGATGACCCGCTAAAGTTTCACGATTCACGAAATTCACGGTAGGAGAGAAACTAAAAAAGAGAGGACGGACGAAAAATTCAGTTAAAACCGTACAAATTAGAAATTTGAATAATCAATATTTCCGAGCAAAATTTCTCGACGTTTTTCTGATTTTTTTCTACCCTTTCGCGTCTTTGCAAGACCTTGAATAATATTTTTTTAATTTCATAATCTATAATTTTATAATTATAAAATTATTAGAAGCCATTTGCTTCCTCAATAAGGGATGAAATTATAAAATTATTGGAAGCCATTTGCTTCCTCAATGAGGGATGAAATTTTTAAATTATTGGAAGCCATTTGCTTCCTCAATAGGGGATGAAAATAATTGCATAATTAATGTCGTACTCGAGGACAATAATTTTCCCAGGAAAATGTATTTTGTTTTTTTTTTATTCGTTCACAACGTGGTAATTATTTCGTGGGATAATTTTCATGCTTTTGAAGCTTCGATAAAGAGACATCAAAGGGTTGTTTCTGCAGAACAAAGGACTTTATTGCGACATTTTCAAGGATCATAAACAACCCTCCCCTGGAAATGGCGTCACGTTGTACGCGTAAATCCATCGTCCGTACTTTATTTAGTCGTTGGACGAACGAAGGGTTTCCGAAATTGGCGGTCACCCTTTGACCGACCAAAGGTTTCTGCGCCGTAGAATCTTTTGGCGAATCGTCGGCGGGGTCACATTGAGAAATTGTCATATTTTGAGTGCCAATTTCGTTCACCGACTGAAATGAAATGAATTTTGCATCGAGGGGATAAAATCCTGGCGGACGATGAAACTCATCAAATTTCAATGGGACATTCGAGCAATACTGTCACCCCGAATGCTTGCGAAAAGCTCGTTTTCGAAAGCGCAAAATTGCACAAGCCTCGTAAAATATCGCTTCTGAAAATCGTCCACTCGCGAGCAGATTCGCGAAAATTCATTGCCATTTTTTATTTTATGTATTCGACCTAGTTGAAAGTACAAGAAGGAAGGCGCATTGAAACGCTCGATTTTGTCGGAGGTGAATAAACATCGCAGCCACCCCTAGATAATTTCCCAATGACTTTCCACACGATCGGGAGATCCAAAATTTTCTTGGCATTTTTTTCATCACTCACTCAAATATTTTTTCGTATCCTTGCTATTTTCTTTTAGCTGCCTCGCAGAAGAAATTTGTAGGAATAGCGACTTCATTTTATTGGCATTTTGAGAAGTGGGATTTTTATGGAAATCTTTAAGGGTTGCAGATTTTATGCGAATTATTAAGGGGTGCAAATCTCATGCGAATTGGAATGGAAGTTAGAATTTCTTAGATGGAGAATTCCTACTTCATACGAAAATAGTAAAAATTTTGCCTTTTGAATCCTAACTGATCCTCATTTTTTTATTTTAAAGATATTTTGGAATTAAGTTCGATTTTTACTAATTTAACCAAAGCCCTCGAATATTTGGTATCTACTATTGAGATCTTTATCAATCTTTCTCTAACGATATGTGCAATTTTTGAAACATTTTTTTATATTTTCGATATCAGCGCATAGAAGGGCTCAACGGAAAGCTCATTTTTTCAGACTTCAACCCCCCTCTGTTGCGAAAATAGATAGGCACATAAATAAGTACTCACATAGGAACAAAGCTGTGTAAAAAAAATATTTCAAAATATTCAACCCCTGTGCAGAAAGGGTTTTGTATTTTATTTTTCTATATCAGTTCATAGAAGAGCTCGAAGAAAAGCTCATTTATTTTTCGTACATCAACCCCCTCTATGAGAGAATAAATACGAACATACATATAAACTCACGTAGGGAGGAATCTGTGTAAAAAAAGCATCAGAAAGTTTTCAACCCTCGTACAGAAAGAGTTGATCCTCTCTTTCACTTCACCCTCAATATATATTAGGGTGACAGTTATTTAGGCTTTGGCGAAATAAGTTCGGTGCCACCCCAAAAACATAATCAAGGTGTATTAAAAAAAATCTGTGTAAAGTTTGGAGGCGCTCGGAAAATTGGAAAACGCGCCACCGGGCGATTGAAATTTTAAATGTTTTTTGGGCATCTCTACAGAGCTTGTCATTAACAAAATGATAAATGAAAAAAATTGAAAAAATTTGATTTTGTACACCATACTATGCACAATAAGTGTACCGAGTTTCAAATTTTTCTCATTAATATTATACTCGGAAAAAAAATCATTGATGCGTGGGATAAATACATGTATTTTACATTTAAAATTTTAATCGCTCGGTGGCGCGTGTTCCAATTTGGCGAGCGGCTCCAAACATTACACAGATTTTTTTTGATAGACCTTGATTATGTTTTTGGGGTGGCGTCGAGCTTTTTTCGCCAAAGCTTAAATAACTGTCACCCTAATATATATGTATATAAATCGAGAATGAATTTTTCGAGGATACAAAGAATGCGATAGTTGTAACGATTCCCATACACTTTTTTTTACCTCTTTTCGTTTCTACTCGAACAGTCAACGTCTCTTTCTCTCTCCCCCTCTGTCTTTTGCTTTTCAGTATAGTAAGCGAGTCCCTTATTGTCGGTGCAATAGTATATGCCACACACAATTGTCGTATAGCAAGGGGTCGTGTCTCCCGCTATCGTAACGGGAAAAATGATACCAGTACCATCAGTGAGAGAGGAACAGGGTGAGAGAGCAAGGGGTGCGTTGATATGGTGGAGAACGAGCGCCTTATCGAGGTCGAGGACGTTTTCATAACGACCATTTCTCCCTCTCCGCTTCGCCAACCCTCCTGCACCCCTTCTATCCTGATTGCAGAAGCTGAAAGAAATTCAAAAATGGCGGCTCTCAAAGAAGACCCACAATCATTGATATTACAGACCGAAGAATCTACATAAACAAACAAAAAGATATGATTTCTCATTTTAATATAAATTCATCAACCCCTGCATTATTACTTCTGAAACGAGTAATCAAAGATCATCATTTTCGATAAAATCGTTAATAATCAAATCTTGGGAATTATAGAGAAGGGTTGACACCCCTTGATATTGTTCGAGTTTTCACAAATTTTTTGATTCATAAATTTCGAAAATTTTCGTCGAAAGATGAAATGCCCGTAGAAATAAAATTGTCATTGAAATGAGAAAAACAAAAAATCTCCAAAAACTACCCCCTTTCGGTCAGTAACCCTTCAAAGTCACGGTTAGCCTTTGACCCAATGCGAGTTTGGAATGCGTTGGCAATAATAAGTTGGAAGTGAATGGAGGTCAACATGCAACCAGATGGGGGATGAAGAAGGGTGCAACAAAAATAATGTATTCCCAAAGGTTTCAGGGTTCTCGTGCAATCGTACGTGAGGTACGGTCTTGCACGCTTTTCACCCTTTGACATTCTCCCTATCCCTCCCCTCCGCATTTGCCATTCCAGTTGTGACTGTAGAGGGTGGTTATGTTTAAAAATTCAGGAATATGCTCTTCCGGTATATCGCAGAGGACACGAATAAGGGTTGAAAATAGAGAGAAAGAGAGAGGGAGGGAGAGAAAGAGGCGGAGGGAGATCGTTATGCTTTTCGAATTGCAAAGCTACTCTGATGGCGATAGGAACTACGAAAAGGGAAAACTACCCTCCAAGAGAAGGGTAAAAACGGGATGAAAGAGGGATGAAAGAGGAAGAGGTCCTGAGCAACCCCACATATCATCCCTAGAGTGGAAAGAGAGAGAGAGAAAAGGGTTTGGGAAAGCTCGAAAGCTCGCGCAAACTGTAGCCAGAATAAAGCGCCTCATATAAAATATTCAGTCTTACGTGTCATCGATCTGTAAGGTATAGTCACGAGGCAAGTCCCGACCGTATATACGAATATAGCCGGTTTCACGAGTGGGTCTCCTGTCAATAAAACAACGACGACGACGTTATAAGGTACCCGGAAGAGAGAAAGGGTGGAAAAACGAGTCCAGTGACTTTCGGTGGCTTCTGTTAACCGATCAAACGATTCTCGTTATCGTGTATCTGCCGTATTCCCCATTTGACTATACATATGTAGCCTCATTTTTTCATAAAAAAAAAATAGTGCCTATATAAATTCGCGTCCAATAAATTTATAAATAATTTTTTAAACGCTGTTCTCTTATTTGCTTGAAATTATTAATATTTTAAAAATTTTATTTCACTTTTAATTCAATTCAATTTAATTTTTATTTTTATTTTTCAAATTTTAAAGATAATTTTTTATTATATTTAAAAAAATAGATAAGATATGAGTGATTCCACGTCAAACCAGCAGGTCAAAAAAATTGATGTCTCCGATCATGATCTTGATATTTTCCTGTGTTCTCTATCCTGAGAAAATATTGCTGTTAAATCGCTAACCCAAAATAAAATTATTTGTACGAGTTATGGTTTTTTGAAAATTGCGTACTTTTAACGACTCGAAAAACAACTTTTTTGCTTTTGCGTATAACTCCGTTGGATTTTGGAATTCGAGATTTTCACTTCGAGAAATTGAAACTGTATTTAAAATCCTTCAAAATGAGCACAAATTAACCTCATTTGGTGCATTTATGACGCCACAATTGTTAAACTACGTTTTTTCGAAAATAAAGAATAACTGAAAAACCTCATTTTTTTAAATCTGAAAAGATCATATTAAATTTTTACGACAAAAAATCTATATTTCTGTGGAATTTTAACTAGTTCTGACCAACATATTTTGAATTATTGATCAATTTCATCTTTCAGATATCAGTTTCAGCTATTTTGGGACTTTCAGGTTTTGACTTTAGGTTTTCTGAGAATTTCGTCAATAAAATCGATAGTCATTGTTTCAAAAAATTATAAAACAATTCATTTACAATTCTTTGAGATCCATCCCACCAAATAATGATAATATTTACGAATGATTGCTTTTTCTACAAATTTAGGTCTAAGGTTGCGAATGTTTAAATTGTAAAAAATTATAAAACAATTTATTTACAATTATTTCAGATCCATCTCCATCACATTATGGTAATATTTACGAATAATTGCTTTTTCTGCAACTTTAAGTCTTAAGTAAAAAAATTATAAAACAATTTATTTACAATTCTTTGAGATCCATCTCCGTCAAGTGATGATAACATTGACGAATAATTGCTTTTTTTGCAACTTTAGATTCAAAGTTGCAGAAAAAGCAATTATTGTTAGATATTATCATCATTTGATGGAGATGGATCTCAAAGAATTGTAAATACATTGTTTTATAATTTTTTGAAACAATGACTATCGATTTTATTGACGAAATTCTCGGAAAACCTAAAGTCAAAACCTGAATGTCCCAAAATAGCTTAAACTGATTTCTAAAAGATGAAATTGATCAATAATTCAAAATCTGTTAGTCAGAACTAGATCAAACTCCATAGAAATATAGATTTTTTGTCGTGAAAATTTAATATGATTTTTTCAAATTTTTAAAAAATGAGATTTTTCAGTTATTTTTGATTTTCGAAAAAAACGTAGTTTGACGATTGTGGCTTCATAAATGCACCAGATAAGATTAATTCACGAACATTTTGAAGGGTTTTAAATACAGTTTCGATTTCTCGAAGTGAAATTCTCGAATTCCAAAATCTGGAGGAGTTATACGCAGAAACAAAAGAGTTGTTCTTCGAGTCGTTAAAAGTACTCAATTTTCAAAAAATCATAACTCGTACAAATAATTTTATTTTGGGCTAGCCATTTAACAGCAATGTTTTCTCATGATAGAGAACACAGGAAAACATCGAGAGTATGATCGGAGACATTGAATTTTTTGACCTGCTGGTTTGACGTGGAATCACTCATATGCTTTTTTTTATATTCGCAATCCACATAACCTCTCAAAATATGAATTCAAATCGCAGTGGAATGATTGCCCATCCAAAAAAATTGTCAGAAGGAGCGACAAAAATTTGGGTAATGTTTGGAGAACGCTTTTTTCTATTGCCAATAGTTTTTAATTAAATTAAATTTAAAAAAACAAATGATAATAATGATAATAAAAAAAATAATTATTATTATCAAAAATTACTTTAATTCGATTAAAGTCGATAAATTTATGATCTATTCGATCGTTCGAAATTCATTTCATTGCTACTTCGCGTTTTTCGATAAAAAGTTTTTTCAACTGCACGATTCGCGGTGTGATTTATTTATGAAAATTGAGAAATCCTCATGGCGTAACTGGAGAAAATCTCAGGGTCTTCGCAGAAAAAACGAGCGAAAAAACGAAATATGGCGAATGGAGATTCGAGATACTCGAGCTTGCAATAGCGATAGATCGAAGAAGTCGAGAGAGCTTAATGCCCGGGCTTCTTCGTGTATTTCGAGTTTCTTATACATTTCCGGTTCGCGTACATTATATATAAATAAACAAGCACATAATGCCCATGTATATGAAACTAGAAATCGTAAATTCGAGCTTACCCGAATGAGAAACTGGGAGTTTCTTCCTCGTGAAGTTGGCCAAGGAGAAATTTATATACATATGCGCATGTATATTGTACATATATATACGAACGAACGGGAGAGAATAAGGGAAAGCGCAACGGCGAGGATTTAATATTAGCCAGGGAGCAATAGAAACGAAGCGGGGGTGTGTCTTTCCTGGATTGCACAGTGAGAGGAACGAGCTACTTCCCTCTTAATGCTGCCTCCATCTTGGTGCGATATCCTCTCGCGCCCTTTCACTATATCAAGATGTCGGTGTGAGCTTCGAATATCGAAAAATCAATTTTCTCACTGCACAGTTCCATAGCCTAGGATATGAGCTGTAATGTGCTGCAAGGATTTTAGAAAAATTCGAAAATTGACCGAGTTACAACGATTTTAATGAAGCTTCGGATCAAACTACCCTTGGCTATTTTTTGTTTTTTTTTTTCAAAATCTACTCGTCCGAATTGCTTCAAATTTGGTCAGAGGGTGGTTTATAATATTCACTAAAGCTTAGTCCAATGATTTATCAAAAATTTATATCCATTTGTTAATAACAAGTTATTTAAAAAAATTTATGTCAAAAATCAAGCTTTTTTCTGGAAACGACAGACACGAGAGGTCATCCAATGGCTTACTTTATGTTGCATTTTATTTTCCTTCTATTCGTACTATCATCGAGTTTCTAAAGGATCCCTGAGTCCTCTGATGCGAGTATTAAAAAAAAAAAATCTCGCGGCTGCTCACATTGAAAGATCTCGTTGGATCAAGAGAACATTTCCGGCTTGCGTCCTCGAGATCTCAGTAATCTTTGCTGAAAGGATTCTGAGACACGATTGCGGAATAGTAAGAATAATTCAGTTCATCCCTCTTAAGGGCTTTCCACGGGCTGAAATTCCTCAAAATATTCCCACGATCCGTGTAAAACGTGATAGTGGATACTCCGAGTGTATAATCGAATAGAGTGTATGAAAAGGTACGCCTTTGTCTCCGGTGTTGTAAAAAGTGAGAGCGGGAATTTACCAAGACTGTTGTTTTTTACGACCCTTTTTCGGTAATGAATATTCGAGTCCTTTCAACATTTTACTTTTGTCTCGGTTACACTGATGATCAATAAAACTTTATGCGACAATTTCTTGAGGAATATCATCAAACTCGGAAGATTCGATATTTTTTTAAAAGTAAATTGAAATAACGAATTCTTTAATAATTTAATACAACTATCATTCGATTATTAATATTATATTATTAATAATAAAATATACCATAATATAATGTATCATATTATTATTAATAAGATATACCTACCATAATATAATGTATTATATTATTAATAATATTTTATTTTATTCGTTCAAAATTGAATTGCGGAATCTTCTTCATTCGTCGATTAATTTTATCTTCGACCAAATATTTCACTCAACGATTCAAGAATTTTTTTTCTCATCAAATTGAGTTGAAACTCCCACGCAAAATTTTCAATCGACAATATCGATTCCCACGCGGATTTAGGAAAATCTAGAAAATTACTTTGCACCTTTTGCCAAATTTGAGAGTATTTTTTTCTCAAAAATATTGCACTCTCCGCTTCGTATGAAAAAAAAAATAGATGGCAAGAGACAGAGGAAGGTAAAATTGGTTGCAATTTCGCTGTCAAGTGGTTTTGGTTAGAACGAAATATGGCTTCAGCGGAGAAGGGGCGAAAAGTCAAGATGAGACGGAGGGTAGAAAAGCCAGAATGAGAATAGCGAAAGAAGAGAATGAAGCTCGTGATGGATGATGCTCGTAATTATTTTCCGTGGTAAACGATCCTTGCTCTTTCCCTCCTTCTTCTTATCTTCGCTCTCTCCCTCTTCTGGTTAACGAATTTTTTTTTATTTCTCGTTACAAGCTTCGCAAGACCCAAGAGGAAATTAAGTTTAAGCGGTCTACACACCGGGTGGCTAGAAAAAAAAGATCTACTTGCGATTTTTTGTTTTCTCGACAAAATCGTAATTACGTTTTTCTTCATAATTTTTGTTTTTCAAAAAAATATCTCAAGAACATAAAGCAACTGTTTCGTTAAAAAATCTACAATTGTAACAAAGTTACAATGAAGAATAATTTTTTAAAAATTAAATTCAAATTAAATTTAAAAAGTATTTAAAAAAAATTAGTTTGGTAAACCGTTTGTAGGATAAAATTACCTATTTTATGACGCCTTTTTGGGGTCTTTATTTTTATTGGCCCAAATATTAGATTTAATTAAATGGAACTATTTTTTGTCCAGCAAATTCGAGTTCCATGTGCAAAAAAAAATGTTACAATTATTTTTTACTAAACAATGAATTAATTTTTCTCACACACACAATGTTCCAGGGGGAGGGGGGGTGAAATTATAGACATCATTTCTCAGTGACCCACTTTGCAGTGGTTTCCCACTTTATTCGTTGCGCTACAAACCCGGCGAATTGGAATTTCTCTGATGATTATGAAGAGAACTCGTGGTAATTTCCAAGGGGATTTCTCGCCCCGAAGATACGGGACTCTGTTTCTCGCGGTGTCTCTCTGTTTTGCTATATATTTGTGTAATTTTATATATATATACAGTGGATCAAAAAAGTATTCGTACACTGCGTTTTTTGCCAATAACTTCATGGGTATACATGATATCGAATCCAAACCTATTTCGTTTAATACTCCATCAAGTATAGAGATAATCTGCAAATGAAGAATTTTTTCCTAGGAATGATAAAAGAATTATGCAAAAAAAACGAAAATTTTCGGGCAAAAAAAGTATTCGTACATTTACAATTGAGCTGCTGAACCTCGATACTGATTCACGCATGGTATGAACTCTGCGTAAAATGTGAACAAGTCTTGGTTTACACATTGGTTTTGACCTATTCTATGCCATAGTGGATCTTCAAGCTCTGAACAGACATGACGGCAAAGAAAAGCGAAATATCAATTTCCATGCGAAATAGAGGGATTTTTCTTCGGAAACGCGGTGAAAGTTACCGAAAAATTAGTAAAGAACTAAATCTAAGTTTCACAATCATGCAATATATAATATAAAAATACAAAACAAGAAACAGCACCGAAAATAAGCCACGAACCGGTCGACCGAGATCGAGAGCGTCGGAGTATTGTTAAAGAGGTTACAAAAAAACCGTTTACAAGTGCTCGCAGTTTAGCGAATGATCTCGGGTCAACATTAGGGAAGGTCGTCTGTCCCCAGACTATTCGAAACGTTTTGCATTCTGCCCAAATATACGGCAGAACTGCCCGGAAAAAACCATTAATTGATCATACAAATCGAGAAAAACGTTTAGGTTTCGCAAAAACCTGCAGAAATAAATCTATAGAATTTTGGAAACGTGTCGTATTCTCGGATGAATCGAAATTTAATATCTGCGGCTCCTATAGATTTATTTCTGTAGGTTTTTGCGAAACCCAAACGTTTTTCTCGATTTGTATTATTAATTGATGGTTTTTTCCGGGCAGTTCTGCCCTATATTTGGGCAGAATGCAAAACGTTTCGAATAGTCTGGGGACAGACGATCTTCTTTGATGTTGACGCGAGATCATTCGCTAAACTGCAAGCACTTATGAACGATTTTTTTGTAGCCTCTTTAACGATATTCCGACGTTCTCGTTCTCGGTCGATCGGTTCGTGGCGTATTTTCGGTGCTGTTTGTAGTTTCGGATTTTTTTATTATATATTGCACTGTTGTAAAACTTAGATTGAGTTCTTTACTAATTTTTCGGCAACTTTCACCGCATTTCCGAAGAAAAATCACTCTATCTCGCATGGATATTGATATTTTGCTTTTCTTTGCCGTCATGTCTGTCCAGAGCTTGAAGATCCACTATCACATAGAATAGATCAAGGCCAATGTGTAAACAAAGACTTGTTCACATTTTACGCAGAGTTCAGACCATGCGTGAGTCAGTATCGAGGTTCAGCAGCTCAATTGTAAATGTACGAATACTTTTTTTGCCCGAAAATTTTCGTTTTTTTTGCATAATTCTTTTATTATTCCTGGGAAAAAATTCTTCATTTGCAGATTATCTCTATACTTGATGGAGTATTAAACGAAATAGGTTTGGATTCGATATCATGTATACCTATGAAGTTATTGCCAAAAAACGCGGTGTACGAATACTTTTTTGACCCACTGTATATTGTTTTCGCCCGGTGACCCACTTTTCTTCATCCCCGATGTTTCTGAATACGCGTTCATACGCGGTGGCGAAATATCAAGGAGAAGGAGTCAAGGATTTTGTCGTAATTATAATGAGTGCATAATATCCCACGCGTTAATTCTCCGGCATTTTCGCGAGATAATAATTATAATCACGAGATAAAGCCTGAAATTCTTGGAAAATACAATCTCTAATGAAGAAAATATCGAGGGAATAAATTATAACAGAACTCTCGATCAGATATTGCCAAGAAAAAAATTGCCTCGAAAACTCGATAAGCATAAATAATTTTCAAATTATCAACTATTTAACAATAATAATGATTAATTATTAAACCAAGTTATTAGCGAATCAATTAATTATTAATCGATAATTATTAGTCGTATTGATAATTGAACCAAGTTTCAATTATCAACTTGAATTATTATTAATTATTTAATTATTGTTATGCATTAATAATTGTTATTAAGTATTTAGCCAAATTCGATCGACTATTATTTGTCAAAAGAAATCCCATTCCTTTTTCCATGCACCAATAATAAATTGTAAAAGTTAGGCCTTTTTTCGGACCCTAGAGTTACGTAATCCCTTAAATTCTTCCATAAATGTTTAAGATAGTTGATGCCAGGATTAACTTGATAAAACTCTCGGCTGTTTCCACTTGTTACTCATGATAAATAAATAGCCTCATTCAGTCGCGTCCCTTTCATTATCTTCCATCCCTCTCGTGACTTAGGAATTTTCTCGAGCAACGAAAGCATATATGTACACGTACAATATACAGGGTGTCCCAGATTCAACTTGAAACACCGAAATAACTCGATATTTACGCGTTACATCGAAAAACCCCGAGACACGTATCAAGTCGATTTAAGTGAAGAATTGAATGGTCTTCTTATCTTTTCATTGTATGGACGTTTTCAAGGTGATATCAAGGTCAACTGTTTGTTTTTATGGAAATCAATACTTTTTACAGCAGCATCGTTTTATACGTGAAAAAATGTACATCTTTTGTCCCACATGTTTTTTTATTTGACCAAACTAAGTATCCATGAAAAAAGTTGACCTCTATGTCACCTTGAAAACGTCCACTCAATGAAAAAGTAAGTAAGCAATTTGATTCTTCATTGAAATCGACCCAATACTTGTCGCGAGATTTTTCGATTTACCGTCTGAATATCAAGTTATTTCGGTGTCTCAAGTTAAATGGAACACCCTCTATGTAGCTTTACACCTTGATTGCGTAAACGCGCTGGTATTTCGCTCGTTCTTTGTTATATATGAGGTATTCCCGCTCAACGGGACCCCCTTTTAGGCCGACCTCTTTCGATTTTCTTGAAACTCGAGTATGTTTTAGTGTTGCCTGAAAGTATATTGTACAGCAATTTTCAGATATTTAACTATAATACTCTTTGGAATACACCAAAAGTTATATTTCAAACTTTTACCGAATTCAACGCTTCGGAGCTTTGGCATGGCGCGAAATAAAATCGAAAAAATTCTTTAACAATAGCTTCCGATCGGAAATTTCCTGCGCTTTTCGAAAAAAATATCAGCAATTCTGAAAAAAAAACGAATTCATTTGAATTTCAGCCAAAAACCGAAATAATTCATTTACAAAAAAAGAGCATAATTAAATTCAACGGGATAATTTTTGTCATGTTTTGTATATATCTGAGAAGTCACGATATAAATTTCAAGTTGGAACTCGAATCCGTTTACTAATGCCAAGTCTTTTAGTAGGATAAAAATTCTTAAATATTGTGTTTTTCGTATTCAACAGATCTCTAATATATTAGATAGTTTTTTTAACGAATTTCGAATTCTATAAATTTATTAAATTTAAAATTGAATAAATTTGATTTAATAAATTTAATTTAATAAATTGAATAAATTTGATTATTTAATAAATTTAGTAAATTCAAAATTCGTTAAAAAACGCTATATAATACATCGGGGAACTGTTGAATACGAAAAACACGATATTTAAGAATTTCTATCCTACTAAAAGACTTGGCATTAGTAAACGGATGTGATTTCCAACTTGAAAAAAACATGAAAAAAATTGTTCCGCCGAATTAAATTATGATCTTTTTTTGTAAATCAATTTTTTCGGTTTTTGGCCGAAATTTGAATGAATTCGTTTTTTTTTAGGAATCGCTGATATTTTTTTCGAAAAGCGCAGGAAATTTCCGATCGAAAGTCATTGTGAAAGAATTTTTTCAATTTTATTTCGCGCCGTGTCAAGTTCCGAAGCGCTGAATACGCAAAAAGTTTAAAATATCACTTTTGGTATATTCCAAAGACTATTATAGTTAGAGATCTGAAAATTGGTGTACAATATACTTTCAGGCAACACTAAAACATATTTGAGTTTCAAGAAAATCGAAAGAGGTCGGCCCAAAAGGGGGTCCCGTTGAGCGGGAATACCCCATATACATGTATATATGAAGTTTACACAAAGAGGGTTGTCGCAATTTCAAACCGTAAGTAGGATAATTTCAAGGGAATTCGGACACATTTTTTTTAGTTTTATTCAACGACGATGCATCAATTTGTCGAAGAGACAAAGAGTGCTCCGTATATTATGAAATTACGCTGTACATAGACCGTATATACGGCATTTTCAAGCCCTCTTCTACGGGTGAACTCCCGCTCAACCCTTTAATCGAGTCGTTGTCAATTATAGCGCCGTTTAATTGGACCAATTTCTGGGGCTTTGGCGGTTCTAACGCCTCTCCGCAAAGTTTATATACAGCGGTATATACACCTATATGACTTTGTGAGGAAAACCGACTACGTGCTACCGTGCAATATTACACACGGAATTTGTAATACAAAGGATCGTTATAAATGGAGAACGGAAGATCTGGAAAGGTTTTTCTTCACACATCAGCATCGAGAATAATTCTCCGTCTGTGGAAAATTAATCGCTGGAAAATTGCTATCGAAGGATGTCGAAAAATTGGCGATTTCTTTAGAGTTACATTTTTGTAAACTCCATCGACGTTGTAATAGCGCTAGTTGGACAAAATCTACCAGGTTACAGGTCTCTGGTTCTTTATTCTTGCGATCCCTTACTTACCGACCGCCGGGCGGCTGTGTTCTTTCATTGGGGTGGGCTCCAGCGTCGGTAAGTGACCGGCTGAGTCGACAAGCCGGAAACTTGTGATCTTGTAGGCTTGTCTAATGGAGAAGCTGTCAAGTGGTAGAGAAATTTTATGGTAAAGATGTTGCTGGAGAGGCATATTTACAACTCTACCACGTATTTCTCTACCAGAATAAATCTCCACCCTATAATATGTCTAACACTTGACAGCGCTCCCATTTTGCATGCCTACCCGATTACAAGCCTCTGAGCTGTGAATTCAGCCGGTAACTTACCGACGTTCGAGTCTGCTTCAATAAAAAAAAACAGTTGCCCTGCGGTCGGTAAGGAAGGAATCGCCGGATTTTAGACCCAGAGACTTGTAATCTGGATATATGACAAAGATATTACTTTGAGGAGCTAAAAAGTGTTGGAGATTTAAGGATTTTTATTTCGGTAGAGACGTTTGCCGGTGAAGCTGCAACTGTTAGAGATGTTGGAGTGTCAGCACCAGATGATAAAAGAAGAAGGGACTGGTTGTAATATTTCGGGGGTACAAAAAGCTACGTGGCTTGAGGTGAGGGCCTCGAGCTTCGCGCATCAAAGGATCAGGGCTATGTGAACCAGAAGGTTCACGTATACCTTATAACACATGCATTGCATACGACTCCACACATACAAACATATATATGGCGTGTATAACTGGGGAATAGGAAAAAGCGTTAGAGCGATCGAGGCAAGAGACGTTTCGCTACCAAATTTCGAGCACGAATCCAATATGCCGACTCCATTATTCCCTGCGGGTGTGAGGCAGGATTACGAGCCGAAAACTCGTGGGAATGTATCTAAAAAAAAAAAAATTATTTCTCTTCTTCTGGCCCATGGAGAAAGCTATATCGAGAAACGAGAGATAGAGAAGGAGAGAAGGTTCAGAGGCAAAAGCTCAACCAGAATGCAGAAGTTGAGTGAGAATGCGAGGGCAAATAGAGGAGGTTAGCCAGGACCTGAAAATAGTGGAAGGAGAAACTTGAGAGTCAAAGGACGTCGCGGACAACATCGTCGAATTTCATCGAGTCTGCTCGAGATTTTCAAAATTCGTGGAAATGTGGCCCACTTTGATTTATCAGTCTGTAAATTAATAATAAATTCATCCAGGGAGTTCGAAGCTGATTAGTCAGGGGTTCATTTTCTTGGACCAGTTCTGGGAGCTCTGAAGTCGATATTTTTCAAATTTATTTATTTCATTTTTTTCCTAACTGGATGCCATTAATTATTTTATAACAGAAATGAACTCTGAGAAAATTCAAAATAATTCAAAATGATAATTTAATAAACGTTATGTATCGGCATTTTTTGTTAGTTAGTTAGTTAGTTATCTTTGAAGTTGAAAAGTTTCAATTTTTTTCGACAAGCTAACAATATCGAAAAATCTCTGGGTTTGTGTATCCATTCATATTTTGGCCTGCAAGAAAGAACCGCGAGATCACGATTCCTATTATTTTTTGGTTTTTCGATCTAGAAGATTGAATCTTCTTTCGTATCGCAAACCCAAACACTGGAAAATAAAATATTGTGTGGAAAACGCGATTACCAGATTTGGCACGTTTAGTTGGATTATCTGGGCTCGAGACATGGACGAGTGACTCACGATAACATACCGCGAGATTCAGTTATGCAATATATAGATTAGGGTGGATCGGAAATTTTGAAAACCCTGGCTACCCTCAAAAATCAAAGATATCGTCGAAATAAAGGTCTCTGTACAATGATTCGATTTTTTGACAATATATAGAGGGCGCGCGGGACATTTGAAAACCCCTATTATCAGCGCTAAATTCACTTTATCATTGATAAATGAAAACAGATCATTCAAAAAATTCTGAATTTTTTATATAAGGTTTTTATATTTATTGATTTTATATTTTATTGATTCACATCAACTTTCTGTGAAATTTTTTGAGGAACGTCATAATAATTTCACGGAAAGTTGGTGTGAATCAATAAAATATGAAAATTTCCAAAATGAAGATTTATTGCTTAGCAATTTTCGCATTGTAAGCAATACAGATACCAAGTTTAACAAAAAAAAAAGATAGAAGAAATACAAAAACGTTTTAGAAGACAAAAATCAATATTTAATGATATAATTAATTGAAAAATAGTGAAAATATTGATTTTCAGAGATTTTTTTTCGAAGATATGAACCATTTATTAATGTTCAGTAAATATGGGTTTGAAAGAGTACATATCTGGGCACCTTATATAAAAATTCAGCATTTTTGGAATTATCTGTTTCTGTTTATCAGTGATAAAGTGATTTTAACGCTAAAAATGGCGTTTTTAAACGTGCCGCGTGCCCTCGATATATTGTCAAAAAATCGAATTGTTGCACTGAGACCTTTATTTCAACGGTTACTTTGATTTTTAAGGGTTGCCAACAGTTTTCAAAATTTTAGGTTCACCCTAATATAGATATATGGATATATAAAAATATAGATAGATATAGGAGGGTGGTGTAAAAACCACCTTTTTTCGAATGACGCCTCTAATCGAGATTTTCGTCCCTAATCGGTTTCCAAGAATGGACCAAATATTATAAATTAAAAAATATATGTATATCATTAAAAATTGAAAAAATCTTAAAAATGTCGTCACCAATGACTCTTAAAAAAAACGCACGAGGCTTAAAATGAACAGGAGCATTCGTTCTTCGACCAAAAATCTTCGCGCCGAAATATATTGCTATAAATTTGGAAAATTGCCAAAAACAAAAATTATTTTACCTCCGTGACACATATTTTTTGGGGAGGAGGTAGAAAAATCCCGATAGAGGGCGCAAACGAAATAAAAACGTGCTATTTCCAACCCTTGCATACGAATGCAGCGTTGGACAACCCTTTTCCCCGTCGGTCGTCCAACACCTCTTACTTCCGGTTCTCGACACCCCCTGAAATTTATCTATTTATCGCAAAGTATATATATATATACATATGAGGTATTCCATATCAAGCCGACCAATCCGTGGACCCGACCATTTTTGATTTTGTTGAAAATTTCCTAGTTTTTTGTACGTACTACAAGCAGTCTTTCAGAATTTTTTTAGATTTTTGTCTCAACCCAATTAACCACAATAAATTGTTCAAAATTTGACATAATTTTTTTTCAAATGCTCATAACTTTCTTAAAACCGGAGATATCAAAATAATACAGAAGATCATTGTTTTCTGTCTTGAGCTGCAGTTTTATAAAAAAAATACAAAAAAAAATACCGATATTTATTTTCATGTTTTTTGAAGTTTTAAACACAAAATATTTTTTTTTTCCACTTGGACCCTTTTTATTTTTTTGAAAAAATTCACCACTTTTTAAAAGATATTTTTACAGATACTAAAAAATTGGTAGTTTGTGCTTCTCATAACTTGTATTTTTTTTCTATTTTTTATCGCGTGTGAACTAAGGAATCGTGTTTCCTCCTCGAATTAAGAAATGGAAAAAAATACAAGTTATGAATATCACGAGCTGCCAATTTTTTAGTATCAGTAAAAATGTTTTTTAAAAAGTGGTGAATTTTTTCAAAAAAATAAAAAGGGTCTAAGTAAAAAAGAAATATTTTGTGAAGTTATAAACACAAAATATTGTTTTTTTCCACTTGGACCCTTTTTATTTGTTTGAAAAAATTCACCACTTTTTAAAAAATATTTTTACAGATACTAAAAAATTGGCAGTTTGTAATATTCATAATTTCTACTTTTTTTATTTTTTAAAAATTGGCAGTTTGTGATATTCATAACTAGTATTTTTTTCTATTTTTCAAATACAAGTTATGAATATCACAAACAGCCAATTTTTTAGTATCTGTAAAAATGTGTTTTAAGAAGTGGTGAATTTTGTCAAAAAAATAAAAAGGGTCCAAGTTGAAAAAAAAAATATATTGTGTTTAAAACTTCAAGAGACGTATGAAAATAAATATCGAATTTTTTTTTAAATTTTTTTTATACAACTGCAACTCAAGACAGAAAAAAATGATCTTTTATTTTATTTTGATATCTCCGGTTTTTAAAAAGTTATGAGCATTTGAAAAAACAATGTGTCAAATTTCGAACAATTTATTATGGTTAGTTATAGGTTAAGATAAAAATCTAAAAAAAATCTGAGAGCCTGCTTTTAGTACGTACAAAAAAATTAAAAATTTTGGCTTGGTATGGAATATCTCATATACAAACACATATAGAAGCACCCTCCTCGTTCGCAAGTACGATAAATTATGAATTGTCGTCCAGCGAGCCGTGTTATCGCGGCAACCCCCGCATCACCCTCCGCGTCTCTTGTGATTTTGAAATTCGCCATGCGTATTGCAACAACCGCCATCCCTTTCACTGGAATATTAACGGTAAATATTCCCTCGCAGTGTTTAACCGGCGTTGCGGTTACCACGAGAGCAAAATAAGGGCGAAAGGGGGTGCAAATTACTCCTCGTGGGAAGGGGGGTGAATTCGTCAGAAAAAAGGCCTGAAATATTCGTCAAATAAATATTTGCATCATCCTTCGAGTGTTCGCCAACATAGCCGCGAAATATTGCATCGAACCGAGGAAGATTGGCAATTAATGATCCGGTTGATGCGCACGTTTGTTTTCAATGGGCGCGCATCGATCGACGATTTCGTTTGACAATATATTTGACAAATATGCCGATTGCTCGAGATATATTATCGTCATCGATGCATCCAAATATTCCGTTGATTATCGAGAGTCGTGGTAGCAACGATGAGTCTCCAATGACGGGGTAGTAAACAGGGGTGTTTTTTTACCTCCTCTTTTTATAACTATTTTGATCTATAAATGCAATTCATAAAGACAATTCTGATTTTAAATATTCCTCAAGCAACGATGATTGAGGAATAAATGAGACTTTGATCGATTTTTAATTGCCGAAGGGGTGGTTTTTTTTGTAAATATTCATCAAGCTATAACTCAGCAGAAAATAATTGGACTTGAATCAATTCCAAATAAAAAAGAGCCTGGAAGATGAGAATCAGTTGTATTTCAAAGCTGCTCATGGGTAAGTACAATCCACCCCCTAAGGGTAGTTTTTATGACAATTATTCATTCGTCAATAATAACTGAGAGGATAAAAATACAGCTTGACATGAATGTTTAATGGAATCCATAAAATAAGGGTACCCGTGCGTGAATTTGATTGAGGCCCCGACTAGGCCCCGGTCGGTTTTCCCTAACTTACTTCGGGCCCTTGACTGGAAGCTCAATAGGGCCCCTGATTGGAGGGTCACGCTTTTTCGACAAGAGCCTTAGAAGGTTGCCAAATGAGGGCCTTTACAACCGCCTCACGTCTGCTTTCACATATTTCGTATGGAAGAGAGCGCACGCCGTATGCGACATCTCACGGCGAGTCTCGGAATTAACTCCCCGTGAAGCCCGATTAGGCCCTCAAAGGGTTGCCTCGTCAGTGCCATGTTTGAAATAATTAGGGCTCCGCTACTTTCGCCCTACTTGGGCCCGAATTTGGTTCTGTTGTAATTATACCGACTGCTTTAAATATGGGTTGGCCGATCGAAGCCCGACAAGGTCCTCAACGGGTTGCCTTAACTCAGCCATATTGTAAGTAAGCCTGGCAACCTTGGCATTGCCCTGTCACCACCCAACCTGGCGGTGTTATGGCAATTCATGACAGGGCATCCACGTTTAAGCCCGACAAGGTCCTCAACGGGTTGCCTTAAGTCAGCCATATTGTAAGTAAGCCTGGAAACCTTGGCACTGCCATGTCGGGGCCCAACCTGGCGGTGTTATGGTAATTCTTGACAGGGCATCCACGTTTAAGCCCGACAAGGTCGTCAATGAGTTGCCTTAGGTCAGCCATATTGCAAATAGGCCTGGCAACCTTGGCATTGCCCTGTCGGGGCCCAACCTGGCGGTGTAAGGGCAATTCCTGACAGGGCATCCACGTTCAAGCCTGACAAGGTCCCGACTTAAGTCAGGGCTTCCCTAGAATTTTCACGCACGGGTATAGTTATGAGGAGCGATATTCAGTCGCTAAAAATAAATAGATAAATAATCGTTTAGGCCAAAGATGTAAAATAAATTGAAAATATATTGGATATCTTCTGTAATTTCAATAAAATGCATCGAGAGACAAGACAATGCCAGACGTATTTTTCCATTTCGTTATCGAACTAAATCTCCATTACTTCCTGTCTGATGGAGGGTGCAGAAGCCACAATGGCGTCCCTCACCCCGTGATATAAAAATATCAGAGGAAAAGCCCCGGAAAAACCGGGAGAGCATCAAGAAGCTACGAGGAAGAAAAAAGGAGGACGATGAAAATTGGTAAAGAGACGTTGACAGAGCTCGTGATTATATTCGAATAAGAAACGCGAGATACGAAGAGAGGAAGAGGGTCTGTATGCGCAACTCGGGGGGTAAATTTGCTCGAGAAATATAGTGACGAAAAAAAAAAAAAACATTTTCCCCAGCTTGGCAAGAAGAATCGCATTATCCTGTATTCATCCTCGTCTCGGCTGAATCTTTCGTCAACATTATGAAATATTCTTTGGTTAATCGTCCACTGACGTTTCAGAAAAAAACCTTTCTCATCATCATCATCATCATTATTTCTTGATTAATCCTGTCCGAAGTCACGCGACGAAGAACGTGTTTCAACGCGTGGAAGACTCACGATATGGCGATACGTGACGTCGTCTCGAGGGATAAAACTGCAAAATTTTAAGGCCGAGGAAAAAAAAGCCTCAGGTCAGCCGATTGTATTTTCGACCTGGAAAATACGATGGAGAAGTCGAGATAAAAATACAGCTCGAGAGAGTCTGAAAAATACAGTGAGAGATCGGGCGAGAGTCTTTATTTGTCGAGGGAAAAATAAGAGCGAGTGAAAATACGTTAAGAATGATTTTAAGACCGAAGAAGTATCGACATTAGTCGCTGAAAATATCTCCTCAGTCCCGAAAAAACTTATTTCTCTCCTTGAGATTTTATTGGATTGAAACAAAAATCGTTGCCTTTTTCGCATCGATTTTCATTCATAAATAAACAAATGCACCGCTGCTTCGGGATAAGTTATTCTATTTTTTTATTAATTTAATTAACTAACAGCAGTATTCGCCAAGCCATGAAAATAAAATATATACACGACGAATATGGAGAATATATTAAATATATGTCGACGAAAGATATATTTTCATTATATCAAAATTATACTAAGAATATATTTTTAATATATGTTAGTTCAAAAAATTGTTATTTGGAATATATTTAAGTATATAAATATATGGGTCATTCCATGTCAAATCGACCAAGAGTTGGAATCGACCCCTTTGAATTTCGATAAAATTTGGTCAGAAGTGTTTTCGTTTATAATAAAACAGAGTTCTATCGAAGAAAAACATTTTTTAAATAATTTTTTCGAAAGTTATGGAAAATTAAAAATTTCACAATTTTTGTAATCTTTCAACTTTATTTTTTAAATATCTGAAAAACTATTATAGTTACGAAAAATCGTTCTGAATTCGTCTTAAAGAGTATACTTGGGGCTACGAAAAAGGATATTCTGAAAAGAAATTTTGAAAAATGCTGAAATTGGAGTTTTGAATTTTCAAAAATCGTGGAAATCGACGACCAACATTAAATTTTTGGTTCAATTTTTTAAATATAATACCTGGTACTAATCTTAAAAGATCCTGACATTTTCTGAAAAGTGTTTTTATCAAAGATATGAATTTTTGCATTTCGGTACAAAAAATTTTTTTTTTTACCTTTATTAAGTAAAGTTGATCAATCATGTAATTCTGTAATTTTGAGCAATAAAAATCTCAATTAATGACATAAGAATATAAAAAAAAAAACATAATTGAATTTGTTTTTTTATTCATTTGGTAAAGCATTTTAGGCATAAACTTAATATGCATGATAAGTAATGCACATATATATTATTTATAATAAGAAATAAGAAGATAGAAGTAAGAAGAAGTAATATACATATATATTACTTATAATAAGAAATAAGAAGATATTTTAGCCAAAAATTCAATGTTGATCGTGAATTTGCATGATTTTTAAAAATTCAAAATTCGCCAAGTTCATCATTTTTCAAAAAAAAATTTCGGAATACTTGCTTTTTCGTAGCCACAAGTATACTCTTCAAGATGAACCCATAACGATTTTTTCGTAACTATAACAGTTTTCGAGATATTTAAAAAATAAACGTGAAAGATTTTAAAAAATTGTGAAATTTTGAATCTTGCATAACTTGCGAAATTTTTTATTTTATTTTTTTCCTTTAGTAGAACTTGGTTTTATTATAAACAAAAACTTCTGACCACATTTAATCGAACCTGAAACACATTTAATCGAACCGATTCTAACTTTTGATCCATTTGACGTGGAAAGACCCATACATATATTTTTTATACAGAATATAAAATAAATATGTATTTTAGATATATATAGAAAATATATCAGATATATTTTTCATGTATTTTATTTCCATGTAGATTGGCGTAATAAACATGAATTTCTCCATTCAATTTTCACTGCAAAATGTTGCGATGAATTTCGTTTGATTAATATTGTTAAAGGGCGTATATCGATATATCGAGAATGACGTACATGCGGTCTCACCAAGAGAAGGGTGAAATGCGACACATGGGCGATACGATGGATGCTGGTATAGGGACTTGAATTTGGTCCACTACAAAGAGAGAGTGAGAGAGAGAGAGAGAGAGAGAGAGAGAGAGAGAGAGAGAGAGAGAGAGACGAGTCTCCCTTTCTCTCGCTCTCTGTACTCGTATGAGCGCCTTCGTGAGCCCTGTAATTTATCGTAATTAGGGCTGATCCCACCGACAAAGCCACGGGATCGTGCTGGCGCATAGAGAAAGAGACGGAGAGAGAACCTCCAGGGGATCTGACCAGCGCCAGAAGCACGTTACCCTCCATGCTCCATCTCTATATACACCTGGTGTCCCATTTAGCTCGAGACACTGAGACGGCACACTCGATATTTGCGCAGTAAGTCGGAAAAACCCCGAGACAGGAATCAAGTCGATTTAAATGTAGAATTAATTGGCACCCCTACTTTTATATCCAGTCTACGTTCTCAAGATCGTATAGAGGTCAACTTTTGTTTTTTATGGGAACTTGTATTGGTCAAACCGAAAAACATTTCAAACAAAAGTTACACATTTTTTTCAATTTAAAACCGGTGCCGCTATAAAAAATATTGATTTCCATGAACAAAAGAAGTTGACCTTGATATCACCTTGAAAGCGTCTACTCAGGGAAAAAACACGAAAGCCATTTTATTTTTCATTCTAATCGATTTGACGCGTGTCTCAGGGTTTTTCGGTTTACCGCGTAAATATCGAGTTGTTTCAATGACTCAAGTTGAATATGGGACACCCGGTATGTATCTATGTAACTTACTCAATAGGCTGCAGTACATTAATTTGACATAAATCTACTCTGTGTTGCAAAATCTCCAAACTTTTCATCCGAAAATTCATCCCCTGCATTGCATATTTTTCTTACCCCCAAAAAGAAGTGTATGAGGGTGTAAAATCTCGAAAAAAGCTCTTTCAATAAGAGGGTGCTTTTTCCTCAAGAAAAAAATATTCTTAGGTGCCGGGACGGTTTGAATTGAAATATTGAAAATTTTAAAATCACAGGGAACGAGAATTGGTTGTAGACAAAAATTCCTCATCAATGATAAAAATGGCGCCAAATAGGGGATGAAATTTTTTGAAGATCATTAAAAATGGTTCTCGCTTCCCAATCGCAAGAATCGTGATTAAATTTGTAATGGCAAAATCTTGTAAGGAAGATGGAAGAAAAAATACCCCATAAATTACCCCAAAAAGAAGAGTATCAGGGTGCAAGATCTCGAAAAAATAGCTCTTTTAATCAGAGGGTGCTTTTTCCTCAGAAAAAAATCTTAGATTGCCGAAACGGTTCGAAGAGAAATTCTGAGGATTTTAAATCATAGTAAACAAGAATTCCTTGTAGCAAAAATTTCCTCATCAATGATAAAATCGACCAAATAGGGGATGAAAAATTTTGAAGATCATTGAAAATGCTTTTCGCTACCCCAATCGCAAGGATCGCGATTAAGATTGGGATTGCAAGATCTTGCAAAGGAGATGGAAGAAAAAATACCCCCCAAAAAAAAGAGTATAAGGGTGCAAAATCTCGAAAAAAGCTCTTTTAATCAGCGGGTGCTGTTTCCTCAGAAAAAATTCTTAAATTGCCAAAATGGTTTCAAGAGAAATTCTGAGGATATTAAAATCACAGTAAACAATTCGTTGTAGGCAACATTTCCACATCAATGAAAAAGTTGACCCAATAGGGGATGAAAAATTTTGAAGGTAATTGAAAATGGCTCTTGCTACCCCAATCGCAAGGATCGTGATTAAGATTAGTATTGTAGGATCTTGCAAAGGAGATGGAAGAAAATTTACCCCAAAAAAAAGGAGTATAAGGGTGCAAAATCTCGAAAAAAGCTCTTTCAGCCGAGCTCTTTTTTCTCAGAAAAAATTCTTAAATTGCCAAAATGGTTTGAAGAGAAATTCTGAGGATATTAAGATCACGGTAAGCAATTCGTTATAGGCAAAATTTCTTCCTCAATGATAAAATCGACCAAATAGGGGATGAAAATTTTTGAAAATCATTGAAAATGGTTCTCGCTACCCCAATCGCAAGGATCGCGATTAAGATTGGGATTTCAAGAGTAAAAATAGGGGAAAAAGAAAATAAACGAAATGCATATTTCCATTTGAAAGTTGTACATCCCGGTATACTTTCGGTTTACAATGGAGCGGGGCCACGTGATCTACGTGCGCTCAGCCAGAAACTCGAACTTTCGGGAGAAGGAAAGTAGAAAACTTTGGAAGGAACGAGGTAAGCTCTTATATCCAGGTCGTACTATGGCAGGTTTACTGCTTGGTTTTCATCGCGTCTCGTGTCTCTTCGACGTCAAGCTCGACACGACGCATTGCATGCTGCACCCTCCGTATACATTATACCGCGATTTCATATCTTCCTCTCCCTCCCTCCGTGCAGTTTCACGACAAACCCCAGCCCCTTGTCCTCTCCTTTACTCCCTCATACTTCTAATCGATTTTTGATGGATCGATTACGTATTCCTTGGGTGCTCGAACTTTATCGAGTGCCGTGCGAGACGCCTCGCAACTCGAAGGTTCACTTGCCCTCATATTCCACCCCTATACTTTATCCCAGCCCGCTGGATTTCGATGAAGCTTACTCGTTCCATCAGCGGGAGTGTTTCTAGTCCCCGGTGGTACATTCTATTTTTCCTCTCTCTTTTTCCCCGGTCTATTTTTAAATTTCTTCTGCGAAAACCATTTTTATCAGAGAAAAAAAATCATTGAAAATAATTCTACCTTCTCTATTGTTGGAATATTTGTGGACCATGAAAAAATATACTATTTATTGATAATTCATAATCATAAAATCGAGCATATTCGAGGATGGATTAATAAATAATAAGATATTTTAAATTATATATTATATATTATTATAATATATTATATGGAGCGTTCCATCCCAAATAGGACAGTTTGAAAAACTTTTTTTTTATTTCCTCAATTTTTTTAGATCTCTTATAGTATAGCCATCAAAAGACCCCTCCTGTGAAATTTTGAGATTTTTTCGATTACCCGTTCACAAGATAATTAATTTTGTAAAAACCGTTTTTTTTTTGGGTTTTTTGGTCATAACTTCTTTAATAATGGTCCAAATTAAGTGGTTTTTTTTCAAAATTTTTGTTTTTTACGGCCTTTCCAGAAAAAAATATTCGACGTGTTTTTGAATAAGTTTTTTTAAGTTTTAAACTTTGAATCGTGTTTTCAAAAGTGAGTGCATATTTTGAATTGTTGAAATTTTTTTATTTTAAACTTCTATTTATTCAACAACTTTTAAGACCAGTCCAGTCGTGGGCCCTCCATAATTGCTATTTTTTTTTTTTCGTAAATTATTATGAATATTTATTTTTGTTACTGTATACAGGTTATAATCTTTTTTTCATCATTCAGAATTTATTTTTACACTTTTTTATTGCTAACGTTGTTGTTCGATGCCCATCAATTCTTGGACTGTTGTTATTTGCTCATCGATTAATTATTAATTATTCATTTTTAAAATCTGTTAACAATAAAAAAGTGTCAAAATTAATTCAAAATGATTTAAAAAATAATATACAGTAACAAAAATTGGTATCCATAATAATTTACAGAATTTTTTTTTTAATTTTAATATCTTGTGAACGGGTTATCGAAAAAATCTCAAAACTTAACATGAAGGGTCTTCTGATGGGTACTAAAAAATATAAAAAAATGAGGAAATTAAAAAAAAGTTTTTCAAACTGTCCGATTTGGAATGGGACGCCCCATATATTATAAATTATAATATAGAAGATATTATAATATTATAAACTAATTAATTTTAATTAATAAAGATTATAGAATTGTTCGGTTTTAATTCTGTCATTAAATTAAAAGTATTACTGATTCCCCCTATTTGTATATTGCTTTCTCATAAAGGAAGCTTCGTTTTTTTTTTTTAATATTAATTTATCTTCCCTCTCCTTTACGGGTTGTTTTGGACACTTTTTCTGCTACTTTTTCAGATACCATTTTCTTTTTTTTTTTTTTTAATTATCGAAAATAATTTTACGATCCAACGATAGTGAATAATTACTAAGAAAAATTATTCTTGGAATTTGAAGGGGGAACCTCTCTCCTCGCCCTTCCGGGTTTGTTAGTGTGAAAAAAAATGGAGTTGAAAAAACATTTTTCTCAAAGATGACTCGATGGAATACAAAAATAAATATTGGGGTTGTTCGAGTCCCTTAAAAAAGCAGGTGGGTCCCAAAATTCGTTATCCAATCCAGTCAATTTAATTTTCGAGAAAAATGTGTTGGAAAGAATATTTTTGTAATAATTTTTGTTCATACTTTAAAAAAAATATTTTTTCACTTTTACACCTAAAACAATATTTCAAAATGAGACTCGATGAGCTAATGAATATGAATGACTTGAAAAACAAGTGAACGATTTTTCAATAATTATTTTGAATAATGATGAAGGATTCATTCACGAACAAAAGTTTCTTTCGCAATGAATCTTCGTGGAACTGATGAATATTAATGATCCAAAAACAAACGATAATTATTCATAGCTATTTTACCATTATATTTATGTATTATTAATCTTACGACTCGTATCTGGGTCGTGTCTCGTGAAATGTTCAAGTTTCCCGTCGCGTGCATTTTAAACTTCAAGAGTGAGCGTGGCTTTTGAGAATATGACGCTCGGTGCGGTAAGAAAGATGCGGAGATTGCCTCTGTGTATGCACGAGACGTTAATTATAACGAATACCGCTGGAATGAATGCCGGACGCATCAGCGCTCTCCACAAAGAAAAATATGACGGGATACTTCTATGGATACGAAACATTCGCGTCTCTACCTTCGAGCACAGATAAATCTCCATCATTTCATAATTCATAAAAATACTATCCATCATAAGGTAAATGTCCCAATTATTGAACAGGTCCCAATTATTGAACACTATCTCGTATTTTTATTATTTCTCATTCACCTGCATGCATTTACTAATTTACAAAAATTTCATTACATATATGGAACTTTTAGCTATCGAAATATTATCTTATTTGTGCAAAAGAAGTTTCTATTAATAGAGAAAAAAATTATTTAATCAGCAACGGTGACCCGATTTGACGTCTCGTGATAACTGCTTATCGTTTTTGCTAAGACGAGCCGCTTCACGCGTAAGGGCATAAAAAATTCAAAAACTGTCGCATCTCAAAAAGTAAAGGCGTTTCAGGTTCCTCAGAAAATTTCTTACAAATAACAATTTAAAAAAAAAATTTTCTTTTAATTAATTATTTGTGAAAAAATACGGTGTTCGATCATTGGGACATAGAAAATGCAGTGTGTCCCAATTATTGAACACTCGAATTCTCCAAGATGGCGTCATTAAACCCATCGAAACATCGAGACAATTAACGTGTGTCAGATCGTGTGAATCGGATTTATTCAAACAAAAACTGTAAGTTCCTGAATAAACTTACCTTTGTTCTTTTAATAATAACTCTAAGGTCGTCAAATAGATTTTTTATTTGTATTTTCGTGCAATAAACATAAAAAGAAAAGTAAAAAGAGAATATAACCTAGATGTAACCTAAGAATACGAATGTTATGTTCAACATTTTTGCTCTCCGACATTTCAGTTGAAACACAAGAAAGCTGCGACAAAATCAAACAAAAACGGAACACAAGAACGAGGAAGCTGAAAATAAAAATAAAATAAAGTTCGAGTTGAAAAGCAAAAATAAACCCAAATGCGAATGAACCAAAAACCTGTCAAAAGAGACTAAATATATATTTTTGTATTTTTACATGATTAATAAGAGATTATTTAAGTGTTTGATTTTTCTTTTATTTCTTAATATTGTACCCAAAATAATATTTTCAGAACGGAAAAAGAATCCTCGAGAGTGTTCGATAACTGGGACATGCCTGTTCAATATTAGGGACATAGGCACTTCCAGTATTCAATAATTGGGACATTTGCATGCTTCACATTGTTATTCTTTTTTTTTCATTTGAAACTATGTAAAAATAATTTAAAGGGTGATTTTTCGAAAGTAAAAATATCAAAGTATCATTTGAACATGAAAGCGATAGTTTTTTCTTGATTTTATATTTTTTACTCACCGAATTCAAACCCCAAATCCTTAGCTGTTCAATAATTGGGACATTTACCTTGCTCAAAATAATTAATAATTTATATTTTATCGAAAATATTCAAGCCACAAAAATCCACCCAAAGTATCCACTAAAAATGATTTTTTTCCATTTTTTAAAGTATATATTTTCAAAAAATGGCCTAAATATAAAATGTTGCCTAAACAAATTTTTTAGGTTATTTAAAACGACATTAATCCACTCGAAACAGTCTTCGGCGAAAAACCACAGTAAAAATAGAATTAATAATCAATTTTTTTATTTGTAATAGTTCATTAATAATGAATAAATTGTTAATATATTATTAATAAAATAAATTTATCAATAATAAAAATTATTTTCTCTTTTCTTTGAAAGATATATATTTATAAAAATATTGGTTAAATAAAAAATATAAATATATTTCATAAATAAATAAATTAACAATAACCCGATCCGTCAATAATAACTTATGTATATTAAAAAACACTCTCACACATTGACAGCTTTTTCACCCCCCACAGTGGGTTTTCCCCCTAAGTATCCCTTTTTTAGTCTCTCTGGTTTTCATAACTCACAATAAAAACCTCAATGATCAATAAAAGTTCATTTTAAGTGTGTTTGTTTCTCGAAAATCTGGACCAACCCGATTTCCACAGTGGAGAGTCGATAAATCCAACGTATAAAGCTGTGGAAAACTTACCGAAGAACTTTTTTAAAGCCGGACAGAAATGTGTGAGGAAAGACAAAGAAATGACCGAGAGGTCCCCTCGGGTGAGTGAAGTCACGTCCAGAATGTGGCGGAATATCGACTCCACTGGCAAGAAAAAGGTCCCGGGGTGGACATAGATTCTGGTGGAAAAATTATGGGGGTTGCGATCCCTTCTTTTCCTGGTCGAGTCTTCCGCATTACAAAGGGAAGAGATAAGGGCTCGGTGGATTCTTTCGGGGGTGATTTATGAACGCTCGTGGAGGTTCATAAATGCTCCGTGTATTGGCGAAAGAGACCAGACACTCGCACCCTCGAAAGCGAAGGGGATGATTTGACCCTGTGAATCGGAACGAGTTGGCGAGTGGATCTGGGATGATCGAAGCGCCGGGAACTGTTTCAGGGACAAAAGGGCACCCTGTTTCCGACGGGGCTTGACAGTGAATCGACGGTGGCGGTTGCTGTTTGCAACGGCGGGCTGACATCGTGACAGCGATCAAAGTCTATGCGTCGTTGGATGCAGATGACAGGCGTAAACGCATCTCATCATTGCGTGTGACGCGAGCCCGTGGGATCGAGCATGTGGACAACATGATCATAATACAGAAACTCAAACTAGTTTGACAGGAGACCAAAATGACGGAAATGATCCGAGCTTTTTGGCCCGGAAGTGGGAAATTCATGACTAAAATCATTGCATCGAGAAATCATTAGACGCTTTAAAAAACATTTAGGAATTTTTTTAAGGACTCAAAAATATACTTTCGTAATGAATCCAAAAATTTTTAAACTTATTTTATACACTTTATTTACGCGAAAATGATTTTATTTTTGTACCGGTGAAAAGTTTCCGGACAAGACTTCGAAAAAGTTCTGGAACGTTTTTTTTTTTGAAGAATTTGGCTTCATTTCCTCATTTATTAATTATTTTTACAAATTGTTTTTATATTTGGAGTCCATTTCGAAAACAGCTGTTTTTCGCCTTTCTCTCCTCACTTCAGGTGAATCCATCTTATAGATTTTTAATACATTTTCACGATTGGATTCATAAAGAGGAAAGTTTGAGCTTCAATTTCCCTTTTTTTAAAACTTTGAGCGATTTTTTTCCAAAATTATTCTGTTTTTTGTGAAAAGGGGAAATTTGAAAAATTCCGTATAACACGAAAACAAAGAGGATTCTTGAAAAACTTCAAGATAGCAAAAAGTTGCACCTGTTTTTGTTAAGTTCAAAGGAATTTTTTCGGATTTTTTTCCCGACATTTTCCTTTCTCATATGTTGAGACTGGAAAAAAAATTAGGGACAAATTTTTTAAACAAAATTTTAATGTATTGAAAATGGTAAAATAACGTATTTTCCTCTCTTGAAATGTTATCAATAATCCCATAGTTCCCGAGTTATCGTAATTGAATGATCTGAGCTCCGACCCAGAAAATGAGAAAAAACATTTTTAAGAAAAAAAAATCTGAAAAAATTCCTCTCTACTTAACAAAAACAGACGCAACTTTTTGCTATCTTGACATTTCAAATTTTCTCCTTTTTCACAAAAAACAGATTAACTTTGGAAAAAAATCGGTCAAATTTTAAAAAAAGGTAAATTGAAGCTCAAACTTTCCTCTTTATGAATCCAATCGTAAAAATGTATTAAAAAAATTTCCTCTGGAAGACTGCACTTGAAGAGAGAGGAAAAAGGCGGAAAACAGCTGTTTTCAAAAGGAGTCCAAATCTTAAAACAAATTGTAAAAATAATTTAAAAAATCAGGAAATGAAGCCGAATTCTTCCCCTCTAAAATGCTCCTTGTTAAATTAGTCTATGTTGACTTCCGGCGAAATGGTATAAAAAACAGTTCCAGACCTTTTTTGAAGTTTTGTCCGGAAACTTTTCGCCAATAGTGTATAAAACAAAATAAAATATAAAATAATAATAATTATTATAAATTATATATTTCATCAATGATATATTATATGATTATATATTTCTGCACAGAAAATTACCAAGGGTTTTTCAGATGTCACCGATTGGAATCCCAAAACTCAGTGAGAATATAAACATTCGGGTTTGAAAAAAAAAAAAAATGAAAAGCTTTTTGAAATCACCTGATTCGATTATAAACCCTTAAGCCATGGAAGTCAAACTCATTTGGCGACGAATTCCGAATGATTTTCCACTGCAATATGGGATTTGTGTTTGCTTAATGCAGCGAATCGAATCAGGGTGTAATTAGAAACAAAAAAGGGGGTGAAGGACGACAGGGTTGTTCCTGTGAGCCACACCCTCACATTAATTATCGTCGAGGCGAGCATGTACAATTTTTTTGTCGTTGAGGTTCACGTTTCTTCAGTCTGCATCAGCACACAAATGCTCAATTGTGAGTGTGTGTGTGTGTGTGTGTGTGTGTGTGTGTGTGAAGTGTGGGCAAAAGGTGTCAGTGGACGACTTGTTCGCGTGTGCCAGAGTGCCCGCATTGTTCTTTTTTATTCTGTCCCCCTGTTTTTTTCCCTATATTCACCTCGGCCCTCTCTCTCTCTCTCTCTCTCTCTCTCTCTCTCTCTCTCTCTCTCTCTAGTTCTTTCTTGGCCCTGTAATAAATATTACATGCCCACCTGTGTTACAGAAGCTTTTGCCTCGTTTGTTTGAGGCTATTATAACGCTGACTCTGGACTGATCGATGGCCACTCGTGATTATCGTCGCCAGCAAAGAAAAGTAGAAACCTCGGGGTCAATTCAGTGATCAACGAGTATCAATTCGTTAAGATCGTCTGGGAGCTTCGAAATTTCGAGCTATCATTAATCTTCCCTGAATACAAACGACCAGCACATTACGAGAAATTCCAACAATAAAATACGAATTAATCCAAAGAGCCGAATTAAATCCATTCTTCACACCCAGAAAAAAGATCTAGTCGTAGGTACTATAATCGTTTATTTGATTATTTTTTAGTTACTTTAAAGAAAATTTTCTTTCCATCGAATTTTTGGCGATATTTACTTCTACTATATTTATTTATTTGAATTCCCTGTCATCGAGAAACATGCGTTGAAGAAAAATTCTATTCGTTGTTACTAAATACCTATTCACCCGTATTCTCATCCGATCATATCTGCAGATTTGTCAATACCCCAAAAATCCGCCAGGTGGCTGCCTTTCGCACAAGCGAACCTGCCTCTCGACGCCTACTTCCTTTCCAGGCTCGTCCATGTTTGATATCCTTATTTTTCAGTATGGATATTTAATACATTGAACATTTCGGCAAAACGCAAGATGGTCGGCCCCCGAAAAGGATTCCCATAAAAAGGGTCTTTTTTCTTTTCCCTTCTGTTAAAGAAAATACGAAGCTTTACGAAATTGTAGACTTCATATGTGTAGCTGTACATTCAAAGATTGAAATGTTTAAAAATATATATTGTGTAAATATTTAAAAAAAATGGTTTCATTTAAATACATATTTATTCAGTTCGAATTAATATTTATTAATATTAAGTAAAAATTTATTAGATTGCAATATATTGTCCTAGTAGGTCATTCAAAAAAAAAAATTTCGTTGACATGAATAAAGTTGTATTAGACCGGCCTACAACTAAAAAAATTTATTTTGCTTGACTAGGATTTAGTTAAATGTACTAGATCTTTTTTCTGGGTGCAACTGAACTTAGAGCGACAGCTTTGATCATTTTTTGATCATTCCCCAGGCAATACAAATCCTCTGTGATTTAAGTTGGCTAAAGCGCTGCAGCGCCAATCGCAAATCGTTCACCCGCGCATTGGGACCCAGTTTTATTATAAAATTCAGGTCATCTCTGGAAATTTAGACAGAATATTTGATTAGCACGTGGCAGGACAATTGCCTCAAAGGGTTTTCCATCAATCCTTTGATTTAGAAGCTTTTTGGCGAGTTTCGAAAAATGCTCGACGGGGGATGAACAAAAAAAAAGGGAGTTGAGATGAGCGTGTGGAAAATGGCAAACAGTGAATTTCGATCTGATCGTTTTTTCACTGAAGGTCTGTTGCAGAGAGGAGAGAGAGAGAGAGAGAGAGAGAGAGAGAGAGAGAGAGAGAGAGGCGTCGATCGCCCAATCGCGTGAGGAAAACTATACGTCCGAATAAAAAGAGAAAGAGAGAGAGTGCGAGAAAGAGGCTCATCGACGCTTGGTGAGCTCGAGTTCTCTCGTTTTTTTCCAACCCACCTATCTCTGCATCGCTCGTTTTCAACCCCTTTATATTGTCTTTTTCTTTTATTTTTATTGCCAACCATTTGCCCCCTTCTACACTTCAAACGTGCTAATGCAGACTATCTGCTCTCTCTCTCGCTCTCTTTCTCTCTCTCCTCTCTCTCTCTCTCTCTCTCTCTCTCTTTCTATCGTTCTTTCATAAGCAGCCAGTCGACCGAGTTAGCGAGCTCGCCAACGCGTCGATGAACATCGAAAAGCGCTCTATCGTTAGTCTCACGATTTTGCTGCTCATTCGCATTCGCGACTCGTTTCCCCACTGTAAGATACATATACAATAGGGTGGTCCTTATTCAGGGCTCGTCGTCCTTTTTCGTCAGACGCCCCCCAAATCGAATCCAAATAATTCAAAAACAATACCCTGATTTTTTCATATTTTTATGTAGGCTACCTCTCCCGAAAAGAGGATAGATTTCCCCATTTCAAATACACGTGTTTCGGCCATATTCCCAGGATATATTTTATCCTAAGTGCAATCTTTTTTTTTAAAAAACCTTAACTGCAAGATTATAGTGTTTATTGGTGCTACTATTTGGGGAAAAATTCACATTATCATACGAGTCAATCAAGACGAATTCGTCTAAAATTCTAATGCGGGTCAATCTAGACGAATTGCAATTCGTGTAGATTGACCCCTATGATAATGTGAATTTTTCCTCAAATAGTAGCACCAATGAACACTAAGATCTTGCGGTTGCAGATTTTTTTTTAATTATCAGATTTAGATTAAAGTATATCCTGAGAATGTGGCCAAAACACGTGCATTTCAAATGGGGAAATCTACCCTCTTTTCGAGAGGGGTTAGAGTGTAGATAAATATCTGACAAATTTAGGATATTGTTTTTGAATTATTTGGAGTCGATTTGGGGGCGTCTGATAAAATATTCGTCCAAGCTCTAAATAAGGACCACCCTAATATACATACCTGTCTGTCTATTTCCAATAGTTTCCACGCGTTTTTCTCCCTGATTTTCCATTAGGTTAAAATAGCAAAGAATCCGTTATTTGCTCGGTAAAACATTACTCGATAGTGGATTTCAGCACAAAGTGTGCCTCATCCTCTCCCTTTCATCGGCCTCCCAAAAGTAATGGCAAAGAAAACGTTTCTGCATCATAATACAAAAATTATGCGAATAAAATTTGCACCCTCCAAAAAGAGATGGATCTTCCTAAAAAAAATTCCAAATGTGATTCCTCGTAGTTTTGGAGTCATTTCGACCATACTGGTATAAAAAGTCTCGAGAGTAAAAACTCTCGTGCGAAACAAATCCCTGACGGAAGGGGAAACCTTCATGTTTGCAAATTTCACTCATTTACACTTTAGTACTCCATAAATTTTCTCCATTTTTCCTTATTCGTCCGACCCGCCCAAACTTTCTCTCGCTTACATCGACAATTTCCGACCCTCTCATACAAGCATATATAAGTATTTAGGGACGCCCTATACATTATATACAGGGTGTTCCATATTAAACTTGAGACATCGAAATAACTTGATAGCGCAGTAAATCGAAAAACCGCGAAACACGTATCCAGTCGATTTTGATCTAGAATCAAGTGCCTTTTTACTTTTTCATTGATTGAACGTTTTCAAGGTGATATCAAGGCCAATTTTTTGATGTAATAAAAAGCGTATATTTTTTATAGCGGAATCGTTTTTTACTTGAAAAAATGTTCAACTTTTGTTCAAAATATTTTTTAATTTAACCAATAAAAATGCCCATAAAAAAGTTGACCTCTATATCACCTTCAATTCCATTTAATTCCATTTAATTCTTCATTCAAATCGACTTTTGATACGTGTCTCGGGGTTTTTTTATTTACTTCGTAAATATCGAGTTTGCTGTTTCGGTGTCACAAGTCAAACGGAGGACACCCTGTACATTCTTTTATGCATATATTCTGATTTTATTTCCATCACTTGTCATGTATGCGCAAGCTACTCAAGCGGGTGTCTGCTGTCACGGAAAAAAATTAGGAATTCCGATGTAAAGTGCCGAAGACAGACGAAGGGAGGGTGGCAAAGTGCCGAATGGGTGAGGGTTGGCACGAGTCGAGGGTATCTAGGGTCCAGGAAGGGACTTACCCCGTGTGGTACACACTCGAAATCACTGCCTAGCATCCCTCGTTTTCTTCGTCATCGTAGTCGTGTTTTTTTGTTCTTCTTTTTCCTCACTTTTTTTTTCCAACCCTCTCGGGGACGTTCAACCCTGAACAGTCGAGTCGGGGTGTATGCCATCCCCTATCACAGGGGTGGATGCTCGCCAAAGTCTCTCTCTCTCTCTCTCTCTCTCTCTCTCTCTCTCTCTCTCTCTCTCTCTCTCTCTCTCTCTTCTCATCCGTGCGTTATATTCGCTTTACTACAACTCCGGGGTTGAAACTTTATTTTTGTTTTATTTTTGTTTTACCGCAAGAGAGGAAGTGGAAAGAAGAACAAAGGGGGTTGGGTGGGGTAGGGGGGGGAGGCATAGAAACGATGTCGTATGCAAGAGAGAATTCACAGTTCCGAATGTCGTGATTTTCTCTCGTTTTTTGTTCACCGTCCGTTTTTTTTTTCAACGTAATCTTTTTATTTCTCGCTGCGCGAGAGTGATGCAAAATTTTTCGTTCCAGGGGGTTGGATGATTTTTTTTATTTTTTCACCACTCGAGTTGACCCTCTACGTATTTTTTTTTTTTTGCTCTCACTCGTTCATTTTTTGCGCACTCTTTTCATCACTTTCATCTGTGGCGCAATAATTATAATACGTAGAATTGTATGAAACACGAGTGCAAAACTCGAGGGGATGAAATTCCCAGATTTTTGAGACGTGGTTAAGAGAGCAATCAAGATTCGGGACTTCCGAAACAACGTTAAAAAAATTTGAAAAGAAATGTGTATTCATTCCAGGGTAAATTAATCGTGGAAGTGTTGCCAGCGTTTCAGAGGGTCAAAAATAGTAGAATCGTGACTTATCTTTCACAGAAATAGTGACATAATAGTGATTTTTTCATCTAAATAAATTATAGGCTTTCGAAATTTCGCGATTTTGAGGTCTTTCAGAATGGGTCCAAGAAATTAAGCAAAAATGTTTTTGATGAAAATTCACAAAAATTTTGATTTTTTCAGAAAAACATTGGTAAATTCGTGTTCAGGGGAACAAGATACATCGATATTAGGTTTGAAAAAAAATTTTTAGACATTTTTTTTTTGTTTTTTGGCAAAAATTTAATCGGTCCACTAAAATAGATATTACCTTTTTTCTACTCAAAATTTCGGCTCTAGACTGCGCTCATTCTCTTCGTAATCGTTAAAGCTTCAAAACACCGCTTTAATCATCTGATTCTGATGGTATTTCGATTTTTGGCAGATTTTTACAGTTCGACCATCGATCGTTGCAAATTTTTTAAGGCATATACCCTTTTCCATTTTTTCGGCCATTTTTAAACTGCTGTCATTTCTACAAAAACTTATATATCAGAATGAACCAAACGGCAATCTCTAAGTTTAATAACAAGGTTTACGTACGAACAAAAAATTGCCGAATTGGTCAAACCGATCGAAAGTTATGAAGGTTTGAAATTTCGCGATTTCGAGGTTTCTCAGCATGGGGCTAAAATTGAACAAAAATATTTTTGATGAAAATTCATAAAAATTTTGATTTTTTGATAAAACCATTGATAGATTCGTGTTAAAGGGGAAAAATACATCCATATAGTGTTTGAAAAAAAATAAACCAAATTTTTATTTGCATTTTGACAAAAATTGAATATGTCCACTAAAATAGGTGTAATTTTTTTTCTGCTCAAAATTTTAGCTCTAGACTAGACGATTCTGATGATTTTTCGAATTTTAGCAGATTTTTAAAGTTCGACCATCGATTTTATCGAAAAAACAATTTTCCTGCAAATTATGGAGCCCCTGAACATAAACAAAGTAAACAAAAAATACAGGAGCGGAAAATTGCTATTAAATTGCAATAATTCGCAAGATCCTGCTGCAATTTCTTGGTCAGTGTAATTCGTCGCTGGTTCTTCAACCCTTCGTTCACCCCAGCATTCGCTTCAACCCTTTCCGATTCGATTTCAAATCTCATCAACTTCTATCTCGCGGTGAGAGAGAATGCGGAAAAAAAAGTCGCGAGCAGTTCAAACACCCCAAAGAGGTTTTAAAATTGTCTGAATTTCCACGAAACGAACTGCAAGCTTTTTGCACTACCGGAGGGAGTTAGTTCAGAGAAAAAAGCACAAATTCCTCAGAGTGTCGAACGGTAGAGTTCATCTTGCCGAGAAGTACCAAGCTGCAGGGGAAGGGGGTTGCAGAAGGGGAGGAAGAGGAGAAAGAGGAGAATGCGACGAGAATTATCCTCCTGATTTTTAGAGTTATCCTTCGTGCTGGTTCTCGATTATACGACAGTGGTCTCGCTCTTTTTCTTTAGCGACCAGCAAGAAGATACACGAGAAGCAGTTGAAGATATATAGATTAAGCCGGCAATATTTCACAAGTCGGATTTGTGAGGAGAAAAAGGCACTGAGACTAGATGAGAAACAGGGTGGGGAGAGGGGGAGGGGATTGGAGGGGTGGTACCGGAAGGAGGCATGGAATGAAAGTAATTTCCGGATTGAAAAGAGACCGGGATTTTTTTTCTCTGAAGTGAAAAAAAACATATAATCAGTGCGGCCAGGCGAGAGCTTTCTGTATAAAGCTCTTAGAATATATGGGGCATTCCACGCCAAATCGACCACTTCAGAACCCGACCCTTTTCGATTTGGCTGAAACTTTTTTATTTTTTTTTACCCTATCAAAAACATTTTACAGAATTTTTTCAAATTTTTACACCAAGCCGATAAAAAGTTATAAATTTTTTAAAAAAATTGGCTTTTTATTTTTCAAATAGCTAGAACTTTCTCAAAATTTTTGTTTTTTAATGTACTTTTTGAAAAAAAAAATACCAAAAATTTTAAAAACCCATATTCATAGTTTTTTTTAGATTTTCGGAAAAAATCGAAAATTTCTCGATGATTACCATTTTCAATTTCTGTTTTTTATTTATTTTTTTCAAGTTCGGAAGTCCTCTGAACACCCTCAAAAATTTGCAGAATGGTGTTATGAGAAATAAGGCTAGTTGGAAGAGTTTTTTTTTTCAATTGGAAAAAAAAATAGAAATCGCAAAAACACCACTCTGAAAAAATTTGAGGATTTGCAGAAAATGTCAAAGTTTGATACAATAAAAAGAAAAAAAAATCATTGATGGTAATAATCGAGAAATTTTCGATTTTTTCCGAAAATCTGAAAAAAAACGATGAAGATGGGTTTTTATAATTTTTTTGTATTTTTTTTTCAAAAAGTACATTAAAAAACAAAAATTTTGAAAAAAATAGTCCTGATACGTCAAATTTTGAAAAAGCTATTTGAAAAATGCAACCTTGAAAAAAAGCAAATTTTTTTGAAAAATTTACAACTTTTTATCGGCTGGGTGTAAAAATTTGAAAAAATTCTGAAAAATGTTTTCGATAGGGTAAAAAAAAATAAAAAAGTTTCAGCCAAATCGAAAAGGGTCGAGCTCTAAAGTGGTCGATTTGGCGTGGAATGCCCCATATATAGAAACGTTCCAAGTTCTTTTGGCTTCGACCGAACCGACACACAGACATTCGTTTTTGTCGAATCTCGCACGCACGGGTAACCGGAAACCGCGTATTTGCACCGGAAGTAGTAATTTAAGACGAGAAGAGAGATATGTGTACCGGTAGTTCGTGGCAAATCATGTAATACGCTGGGAGGATGAATGAAAGAATGCAGAAAGGAAAAAGAAACACTAACGACACGATGGAAAAAAGGGCCATCCATTTTCGGGGTAGTGAGAGATGGAATTGAAAAGAAAACGGATTTTAATGAGAAGGAAAATCAGTTCGTTCTATGAGTAAAATAAAAAACAATTTTTTTTTTACTCAATCGAAATAAAAAACACGTGAGTCGACGTAAAATTACTCGCTGATCACGAATATGCAATAAGAGAAGTTTTCATGAAAACATGGTGATTAGGCGAAAAAGTCACGATTTTCATGAGTCAAGGTCGCCAGAGGTCAAATCGATCAAAACCTTGTGGAGTTGTTTTTAATTGTGAGTAAAGCTTATTTTGGAAAGTGGCCCGAGCAAAGAGGACGAAGAAATTCCTTTTTCCCAAATCACGGATCAGCAGCCGTTGATTTGGAGATAAACACATCCTGATGAATAAAAAATTAAAGGAATTTTTTTTTTAGTTGAGCGGAATAAAAAGTACATGGGTCGATGTAAAATCGTCTGTTGATCACGAATATGCAATCAAGGAAATGAAATTTTTACGAAAACTTGGTAATTAGGCGAAAAATGATGATTTTCATGTGCTTTTGAGCCATGTCAAGATTGCCAGAGGTCAAATTGGTCGAAACTTTACATTGGTATTTTTAATAACAAGTATAGCCGATTCTGGATCTGGTTCAGGACCAAAAAACAATACAATTTTTTTTCTAATTTTCCAAGTCATAGCTCATACTGCAATTTTTGGGAATTTTAAAAATTCTCTAGCGCCACCAAAAAATAAGATATCAGGATGATTCTTGCGCCATTCTCTAAGTCATTGCAAGCTCTGACAATTAAAAAGACATTTCTCATCCGAAAAAACAAAATCGGGAGAAGGGTTCTCAAAATATTGATTATCCTACATTTTTCAACACTTTGTTGAATTTGATCAAAAAGCTATTTTGATATTTCAAAGCCTCATTCATAAGAAATGTTAGGAGACAAGTACATTCATGTTTCTCAGACAATTTACGATTTCACATCCTCTCAATAAATCCCGGAAAGAGGTAAGATGCAAGTGCGACGGCCTCGAGTCAAAAAAAGACAATTTGAAAAAATGAATTCAGCTTGATTTTGCGAAATTTGCAAAAGCTCAAGCAATTACTTTGGAAAAATCGAAAATTTTCCCATGCCCAATCAAATAAAAGTTCTGATGAACTTAATTCCATCTGTTAAAAAATAATTTTAGTCAGAGCCGATTTTTCCTAACCTTAACCACTTTTTCCATTTTCCTGCCGGATCATTTTCTTCCAGCCATTTTTCTTCGACCGTTTCGAGCTTAATTCTCCCAGCGGAAAGAAAGAGTAACGTAAGAAAAGAAAAAGAAGAGGCAGAACGAAGCAGCAGCAATCAGGCAACACAAATAAACGAAAAGCAATTCAGACAATAGGGAAACTGTTGGAAAATCTCCGAAAGCATCGCTGTTACACTTTCATTCTGTACCCTTGCGATTTATCGCAGTGTCCCTAAAGGGACAGCAAGTTAGAGAGAGAAAGAGAGAGAGAGAGAGAGAGAGAGAGAGAGAGAGAGAGAGAGATTCTCATCTAGAGACTCAGAGAAAGAAAAAGTCGAGAACAATCAAACTGCTTCACCGATCTTCTATCTACTACGACATTTTGCTGGTTCTCGCCATTTCGTTCGACGATAACGGGAAAAGTGTCGGACAGATGAATCAAATGAATAGCCGTGGCTTCTGATTCTTGTGTTGGAACACATCAGAGTGAAAAAGAGAGAAAGAGAGAAAGAGTTAGAGACAGAGAAAACGCACTCATTCTTTGGAAAGCCGGATGAAAAATCGTCGATCGCAAAAGCAGGACGTACACTCATACGAGAAAATTCTCGGTTTGTTCCGGTGGGCCATTACCGAAGATAACGTAGCTCGTTTGTTCCGACTGCTTGTGAACCACCTCGCTCTCCTCTTTCTCTATCTTTCTGTGCACAGAGAGCATTTCCTCGAGATGTTTCTCCTTGAGAGAACCCTTATCCTCTCATCCAACGCTCACAACTTCAAATTGTACAGCTATATGGTAAAAAAAAACATTCAATGCCAACTCGATCATCCCTCTGCCCTAATATCTTGCCCCAGATTCCACGATTTTTCCCACCCTCATTACCCCGCATTTTTTAAGCTTTAGTCTGAGCTTTGTAGCAATTCCTCAAAGTTCGAATTTTTCTTTGTTATTTATATTTAATTTTTTTTGAATTTTGAATTTATATTTGAATTTTCAGAGGGTCAGATTTGAATAGCAATAAGGTTCCTAGAGGTAGAATTTTATTTTAAACGTTTTTTTAAGGGACTTTAAAATTTTCTTAAAAATTTAGATTTGTAACAATTGGAGAAATTTTAATCCATTATAAAAAACCCTGCAAATAGGAATTTGCACATTGCTTCCTCATCTTTATCCATAGTTCACATAGCTTCCTTTAACACACAGTAGCGATCAAATTTGGCTTCCTCATAAAGGAAGCTTTGTTAATTATTGAAAAATATTAGTAATCAATGGGCAAATTCGATCGATTTTCCCCAAATTTGATAGCAAATAACATTAATAGCTATACTGGCTCTCCACAAAATTTCATGGCAATATCTAAAAAATTTCAAAACTTATAGTGTTTACGCTTCTTTTATAAAAATTAAAAATTTCATAAAAATTTAATCATTCGATCGATTTTTGCCAAATTTAATACCGAAAAACCTCGATAGCTATATTAGCTCTGTGCAAAGTTTTAGTACAATATCTTAAAAATTGCACAAGTTACAGCGTTTAGGCTATTTTTCAAAAAATTCAAAATTTCATAAAATTTTAATCCCTCGATGGATTTTCGCCAAATTCAATACCAAACAACCTTAATAGCTATACTAGCGTTTACGCCATTCTTGCAAAAACGAAAAAAGTCGATAAAATCTGAACACCCGTTATAAATAAAACAAAATGTTTTTCATAACGAAGAGCAATTCGTGCTCGACAAGTGTGCAAAATTTTAGCTTGATATCTCGAGCATTTTCGAGTTATTAATTATTTACATCTGAAACTCAGGATACATACATACACACACACACACACACATTCATCCGGACATTTTTTCTAAATATGATTTCTCGATGTTTTAGGACATTTTGAACATATTGGCATAAAAATCGAGAAAAAATTTTTTTTCACGAAAACAAAGCTTCCTTCATGAGGAAGCAAAAGATATTGAACAGCACTGATGAACTGTTTTATAAACCATTAAGCTTTTTTAAATAATGTTTGTCGATCAATTATGGCTTTGTCAAAAAAAAGCTCAATCTGCGATCGAAAAAGTTCATAAACTAGCTGTAAATTTCGAATTGGCAGATTTTGTCTTTTTTTCTTAAAATTTAAAATTGTAAAAATTTATTGTTGCCTCATGTATTCTTAAAACGATTAAAGCTCGATAACTGCAAAATTATAAAAATAGCCACAGATTTTTTTGTTTTGAAAAAGTAAACATTTTGGTCAAATAAAGATTTTTTAGAAATGCCAACAAAAATTAAAATAAAAATATTAATATTAAAATATTTTCAAAATTTTATTTCTATTTTGCTTTTTTTTTTTCTTGAAAAGCTTTATTGGTGAAAAAATTAAATGTTTAAAAAATCTAGTACCTAAATTTCAACAAAACGGATGTTGAACATTTTATCTCCAGTGAATGGAAGATTTTTTGGAAGAAAGATAACATTTGCAATGAATCACGAGGGTCTGGTGTCAAAAGGATAAATTGAAAAAGCTCAGAAAGCATTTTTTTCGTTGTATTCATTGTCTATCTTCACGCTCAGCGTGATTTTCGCCCTGGCGCGCTTTTCTCAACAAAAGTCCCTCGATTATTCCAGCGTTCGCGAAGGGAGGTTCTTTGTTCCCGAACGAACGGGCCAAGATGTTTCTGAGTGGTTGGAGAACGAGAGATAAATGACCGAAAAAAACAACCCTCAATACACGACTGTACAAAGACTGACGAGGGTGAGGAAAGATCGGGCGAAATCATCGCGACAACAAGATGAACATTTTTCTTTTTTTTTTGGCTCAACAAAAACTTTTCCCAACTATCGTGATTTCACGGTGAAGCCCTTGTAAAAGTGACGGAAAATCACGTCAAAGTGAAAGTTTCAATGGACAAAAAGAGTTGTCAGTTCAATGTTGACGGATGATGGGGAAAATTAATGGAGGTCCGTGTCATTGAAAAGGATCGGATATTTAAAGTTCACCACGCAATTGAAAAAGGTTGGAAAGGATCAGACTGATCAGAAAGAGAAAATGGATTGAACACCCCACGCAGAAAATGAATTATTTGCGTTATTCTTAAATTTAGATCAATCTGGTCCTACAAAAAATGTTGCAAATTTTTGGCAAGCAAAGTGTTTCGCAAAATTTTTTACAAAAAAAATGATGCGCCAAATTCTTTTCAAAAAAAATGTTTCGCAAAATTTTTTTCAAAAAAAATGTTTCGCAAAATTTTTTTCAAAAAAAATGTTTCGCAAAATTTTTTTCAAAAAAATTGTTCTGCAATATTTTCTTCACAAAATGGTTTTAAGCAATTGATTTGCAACATTTCTCTACGAAAATTTTGCGGAACAGTCTTTTTCCAAAGAATTTTGCGAGAAAATTTTTTTGCATAAATTTTGCAGAAAAATGTTCCAAATTAATTGTGTGAAATAATTTTGCCTAACAAATTTTGCAGAATAATTTTTGTGCAAAAAATTTTACAAAACTTTTTTATGCAAAAAATTATGTTAAACTAGATATAAATTACTAAACTAGTTATTTAACATCATAAATACTAATAAGTAAAAAATAAATAAACGAAAAAAAGAAATTTTAAAAAATAAGCTTTTTTTAGTTGTTGATAAAAAAATAACTATTTCGGGTAAATTATTAATCTACAGAATAATGTGGGATACATTGACATGGAATTCCATGAGCATTCTGATAAGTTTATCATGTTGACACGTTTGAAACTCTACACATCACAAATTCACTGTCAAGTATGAATCTCCATTAAATCTTCATTATTTTGTAACTCCCTCAAATAGTATTTCTATATCGAGTATTAAGTTTATTGAACGGTCGAGATATTCTGAATTAATTGTCAATTCAGTTATTTTGATAAATATTCGAGGCAACTGAATATTTTTGGTAAAATTGATTGATTATTGATCAATCCCTGGTAAATTGATAAATTTAATTTATTTAATAATTATTATTCAGTATTTATATAAAAAGCATTAATTTGCCTCAAGGAATTTCGATTGAATATTAATATAAGGTAATCATCATCAATTAACAATTCAGTCATTTCATAAAATAGTCTAGATAACTGAATATTTTTTGTAAAATCGATTAATTATTATTGATTGGTCGCTGAGAAATTAATAAATTCAATTTTTTTAAATAATAATTATTCATTATTTAAATCAAAAGATTCATTTGCTGCATAGAATCTCTATTGAATAGTAACAAGATATTCTTGATCAATTATTAATTCAGTTAATTCACGAGACAGACTGAATATTTTTTGTAGTATTAATGGTTGATAATTTATTTAATAAATTTAATTTTTTTTCAAAATAATTATTGATTATTTTTAAATCAAAAGTTTTTATTTGCTCCATAAAATCCCCATCGAATATTAACTATATTTTCTGGGCCAATTATAAATTCAGTTATTTCACAAAATAGACAACTTAATATTTTTGTAAAATGAATGGATCATTGATTGATAATTTGTTTAATGAATTTAATGTTTTTTTAAATTATTTATCTCAAAAGTTTTTATTGACTCAATAATCCTGCCAATTTCTGACAGAAATAAAATAAAAACTGATACATCCAAACGTAACTCTCTCCGGCAATGTTTCATGTAACTAAACAGAGAAAACATTGTATAAGAGGTATTCCCGCTCAACGGGACCCCCTTTTAGGCTGACCTCTTTCGATTTTCTTGAAACTCGAGTATGTTTTAGTGTTGCCTGAAAGTATATTGTACACCAATTTTCAGATCTCTAACTTTAATACTCTTTGGAATACACCAAAAGTTATATTTCAAACTTTTTGATGCATATTCAACGCTTCGGAGCTTTGGCACGGCGCGAAATAAAATCGAAAAAATTCTTTAACGATTGCTTTCGATCGGAAATTTCCTGCGATTTTCGAAAAAAATATCATCAATTCCGAGAAATCACGAATTCATTTGAATTTTGGCCAAAAACCGAAAAAATTTATTTACAAAAAAAGAGCATAATTTAATTCAGCAAGATAATTTTTTTCATGCTTTGTATATATCTGAGAAGTCACGATATAAATTTCAAGTTGGAACTCGCATCCGTTTACCAATGCCAAGTCTTTTGGTAGGATACAAATGTTTAAATATCGTGTTTTTCGTATTCAACAGTTCTCTGATATATTATATAGTTTTTTTAACGAATTTCGAATTTTATAAATTTATTAAATTCAAAATTTAATAAATTTGATTTGATAAATTTAATTTAATTAATTTAATTTAATTAATTGAATAAATTTGATTATTTAATAAATTCAATTTAATTAATTTAATAAATTTACTACATTCAAAATTCGTTAAAAAAACGCTATATAATACATCAGGGAATGGTTGAATACGAAAAACACGATATTTAAGAATTTTTATCCTACCAAAAGACTTTATCCTACAAAAGATGTGAGTTCCAATTTGAAATTGATATCGCGACTTCTCAGATATAATATAAAACATGAAAAAAATTGTTCCGCCGAATTAAATTATGCTCTTTTTTTGTAAATCAACTTTTACGGTTTTTGGCCGAAATTTAAATGAATTCGTTTTTTTTCGGAATCGCTGATATTTTTTTCGAAAAGCGCAGGAAATTTCCGATCGAAAGCTATTGTCAAAGAGTTTTTTCTATTTCATTTCGCGCCGTGTCAAAGCTCCGAAGCGCTGAATACGCAAAAAGTTTAAAATATAACTTTTGGTGTATCCCAAAGAGTATTATAATTAGAGATCTGAAAATTGGTGTACAATATACTTTCAAGCAACACTAAAACATACTCGAGTTTCAAGAAAATCGAAAGAGGTCGGCCTAAAAGGGGGTCCCATTGAGCGGGAATACCTCATAAGTTACAAAATTTCAAATATACTCTCCAACGATACCACTTTTACGGTTTTCATGTTGTAATCCAGAGCTCTCTCGCTCTCTCTCTCAAGTTATACGCGAGCTCGAATTAAGAGCGACGAGCTGAAGGGTTGCGGGGTCGACGAGAAACGAGGAGAATGAGGTAGGAAAGTTCTCCTCGACGAAGAGAGTTTCGTCTTGAGAGGAAAAGCAGAAAAAGAGAGAGAGAAAGAAGAAGGAAGAAGAAAAAAAGTGTGAGAAAAGCTTGGCGAAGGAATAAAAACCAAGGGGCTGAACAGGGGGTGGGGGTGGAAAAAAGGCTCGAGGGGGTTGAAAAAGGGCGAAAAATCTCGTTTAGGCCAGAGGATGAAAGTTACCTGCCTACCCTGAATGAAACCAATGCCGGTGAGGTTATTGCGCCGGAGGCCGATCGATCGGTAAAAAAACACCCCTACACACCCCTATATATACACACCCACACACACATGGATAGATCGAGTTCAGTCTCGCGTCGTCGCTACATCTCTCTGTCGAGCCCACTGACTCGGAAGCTCGTATTTTAAGCACCCCGACTTTGCTGCGATCGCGTTCTCGCTCAAACCACCCTCTACCCTTACGCGCCACCTCGCAAATACACACACACACACACACGAACATGTGAGCAAAGATAAGTGAAACGGAGGGATGAACACCAGGCATAGAATTATCGGTCGTCGATTAATACCTCGATGACTTTACTCCCGAGTGAAAAATTGTTTTTTAATTTTTTTTCATCATAAAGGGAGCTTTTGTTTTCATGAAAATCGCGCAAGTTAGTAATTAAAGGGGTTAGGCTACTCTGGGTTTTTCCAAAAATCCATTTTTTTTTAAATTAAAAAGGTAGCTTAGTATCAGAGCTGGGCGGTACTTGAAAGTACTCGGTACTTGCAGGGACTTGAAGTACAGTACTTGAAAAGTACTTCAATTATTGTACTTAAATTTTTCAAGTACTTCCTGTACTTGAAGTACTGTACTTGAACATTTCAAATACTTTTCGGTACTTGAAGTACTTTTTTCAAGTACAAGTGTCAAGTACTTTTGAATGTGTCTTGCTGATGGTTGCATGTGCAAAGCGTTTGAATATGGGTCATTCCATGTCAAATCGACCAATAAAATTAAAATTTTCTTTCGAAAATTCAAAATTTCACCATTTTTTCAAGTTCATTTTTTTAATATTTCGAAAACTATTATAATTACGAACAAAACGTTCTGGGTTCGTCTTAAAGAGTATACTTGGGGCAAGGAAAAAAAAAATATTCCGAAACAAATTTTTGAAAAATTATGAATTTGGAGAATTTCGAATTTTTCAAAATCGTGAAAATTCACGATCAACATTAAATTTTTGGTTTTATTTTTTTTTATAGAACACCTTGTACTGATATTGAAAGATCCTGAAATTTTTAGAAACGTGTTTTTTTTTCAAAAATATGAATTCTTGAATTTTGGTAAAACTTTTTTTTTACCTCTGAGTTAAGTGAAGTTGATCAATCATGTAATTTTGACTGCTCAATATTACAAAATTACATGATTGCTCAACTTAAAAAAATGTATATCTTTTAAACAAAAAAAAACACCTTTCTGAAAATTTCAGGATCTTTTCAAATCAGTACAAGGTATTATATTAAAAATTGAACAAAAAATTCGATGTTGATTGTGGATTTTCACGATTTAAAAAAATTTTAAATTCTCCAAATTCATCATTTTTCAAAAAATTTTGTCGGAATATTTTTTTTTTCGTAGCCCCAAGTATACTCTTCAAGACGAAACAAACGATTCGTTCTAAATTTTAACTGTACATTCAAAATAACATTCGCTAAAGCAGTATACATAAGATTTTTACATCATATTGCATATTTCCTTTTTTATAAACAATTTCCTGACGATTTTCTCATGGCATTTTATACTTTTTTATTTAGAAATGCGCCATTTTGACAAAAAACAACATATCAAAAAAATCGTACGTACGTCTACAGATATTCGTATGTATAATCGGAAAAAATTTGGTGCTAACTAAAAAATTATAAGAGCTGTAGGTGCAGCCTTCGACCTTCGAGAAATAAAGGCGTCATCGGAAAAATACTGCACAGTCGCCATTTTGACATATATCGCCAATCACCATGAAAAAATAATGTTGTAATACCAATTAAATGTATAATAAAAAACTTTTTTTGTAAATCCATTTATTTTATGGTTTTGCCGAAAAAAATCACGAATTATGCCCTTTTGTTGGTCTATAGAGTGGCCTAACCCCTTAATGGCTTTCGTTTAATTTTTTTTCTTTCTTGAACTACTTGATGATTGATCGAATCAAAGCTTTCTCATAGATTAAGCTTGAAGAATGACGTCAAGAAATCTAGATCAATTTGCAGATTTTTTTAAATTAAATTTCGAAAATTATTATAATTAATAAATTATGATATAAATAAATTAATTATAATGATTATAATTAGGACATTTATGTAATAATTATAATAATTAGTACAGTTGGAAATCACCAAACCGTTTATAAGCTTTGTTTTCATTGATAAAATTTTGTTGAGACTGGTCCCCTTAAGCAATTTTGAAAATTTAAATACTAATCTTTTTGATCAAGAAATGCACGTGTACAAAAAAAATCAGGATCGATAGTTGAAATTACACTTTTACAAGGGAGTAAAAAATGCTTTTTAATCACATTCATTCATTTTCATCAAATTTCCAAAAGCTTTTCTCACTGAAAAATCATTAACTCTCTTGTGATAAAAAAATAATTTGTTTTTATCGGGAATTTTTACGGTCGAATTATTAAATGATACCCGTTTATCGTAAATCCTCCGAAGCGTGCAAAAGATTTTACTTTCAAAAGTTGGCGGATACTCTCAAATTGTTATTATTATTTTTTCCCAAACACGCGCAGTAATAGTTGATAATTTTGTTACATCCAGAACGCTGATATCGTTATTCTCCGCTATACGACGACAAAGTGTTATCATTGAACGAATGCGTTTTTTCAACCCCCTTTTTTAACCACGGTTCAACGAATGCACGAGATGCTGTTATATATATATATTTTTTTTCCCCTATCGCAGTCATTTTCGTTGTGGATAAGGACATTGTCGGTGGTCGATAAAATCGGAATTGCTCGATTCGAGTGTATCGAAAAATCGTCGCCAATGCTGATAAGGGAGCTTTTGCCGATCACGATTTTCAAGCTCAACGGCGTTAAGGGTGGATTTTTTCGTCGTTCTCTTTTTTCCATAAACTTCGTACACGAGGGAAATATATGGAAAGGGCAACGTCCATGCGGGAAGCTTGGCGCCATCTAGCGGAAACGAGGGTGAAGAAAGAAGAGGACAAAAAGAAAATAGGATAGAGAGGGCGGGAAAATCACGTGGAGCTTGCAGCGATGATTATGTTGAAGGGCAAAAAGGGACCAGGGATAAAGTCGATAAGAGGGAGAGTCGATGAACGAGAAGAATTTTCTTCTTTCTCGCTTTAAAATCGTCCAGGGGGTTGGAGGGGTTGTTCGGGGGTGGCACGAGAGGGACGAAGGGATGAACCACGCGATAAAGATAAGACGAAGTGGGCCAAGATATCTCTCGCCTTGAGAAAAGCTCCCGAATCGAGGCGGTCGATAAAAACGGGGATGCAACCCCCACGATCATTCTCAACCCCTCGCGCTCACCCCCATGGTCAATCTCACCCCTATTGAAATTAATTTCCCGAAGCACAAACAATTTTGACCACTCTATCTTATATTATGCATTTCAAAAGTGATTTTTACGATCGAATTGTGATGGAATCCTGAATTAAAAGATGGCTTTCCCTCAAATTTATTTCGGAACAAAAAACAAGCACACGTATGGAATGACGAAAAAAAAACGCTGCACGTGTCCGATGTGACCTGCATTCATTTTTAACCCGCTCGGTCGATCCGCGTGGCCAATGAAAACGGCCTGATGGATGGTCTGACCAAAACGGGTCTTTTCCACTTGTCGATAATATTTGGAAACGCCGGAAAAGCTCTCATAAAAACCACCGAAAAAAAACCTCGACAAAATGTGAAATATCGGAAAAATATTATTCCAAGCCTTCATCGTTGTACTACGATTGGTTTTTATGCACTTCGAATGTGGAGCAAAAAGAAAAAAAAACTCATCTTGGGATCCGACACGAGGAGGCTTGTATTATGACTCACGAGATCCGAGCAACGATCGAGGCCATGTAAAATCCATTTTTTGTTTTAGTATCGAAACCCGATGGGCTTTTTGACCCCGCGGTATTTTTGAGTAAATAGAAGTGTTTTTGCAAAAATTACAAAATTTTTTGTTATAAACAAATAAAACTCAATTCTTGACAGTTGAATTTCGACGTTTTTCTTCAGACATTTTTCAAAAAATTCAAAGATTCAAAAATGATCACGTCAAACGATTTTTTGTCCAGGTTGAGAACATATTTTTTATTTCTGTTTCAGATAAAAAATTAAGGAGCCAGAGTGACTAAAATGTGAAGAAATTAAACTGTAGATATTATTTGTTTATTGATTTATGATTTGATTGATTCATATTGATTTGCATATTGATTTGAGAAAATAAATATCACAGACAAACAATTCAACCTACTTTTACTATTCATAGATTTTCGCAGACATGTAATCAGTCTCTCTTGTGTGAGTTCAGACTTGCCGGTAAATTTTGTCACCAAATTTCGTTGCTTGAATACAAATCTGTGTTAATTAAAGTGTGTTTAACTTATTACAGACGCTGAAGCCAAACGAGTGCATTGAGAATTACAAACGAGTTCGTCTTCCGTTGAAACACACATAGATATTTTACCTGCCTAAATAACATTGTAGTGAACCTTTGACTACCTTTGACAGCGACTTTTGGGACTGACGCTCGTTTCTGTCTCGTTGCTTCTGTTTCCCAAATACTCATTCGCATACGAAGGAAGAATGACAGAGAAAATAACACAAAGCCGACACGGGCTCTGTTGTAACATCGTTGGTTAGATATGAGGCATTCTCCGTCAATTCCGCTACTTTTTTTTCGACCCTCTCAGATCCGTCCCATAACTTGTCATAGTTTAGTCCCACTTGAAAGTAGTCTCTGCGATTTTTTTCAGATTTTTAAAGTGGTGAATTAAGGAGTTGCATATATTTTTTTCGAATCCACATAGCTTAAAACGTAGAGGATGTACAAAAAAAATATTCTTACAAAAAATTATGTTTTTCCATCAACTATTGAATGCAATATGTGTTACATTTCTATTCGTGTTGCAAAGACTATTTTCTGCAAAAAAAAACGAAAATTAATTATTTTCGCACAATCTCTAATAGTATTAGTGGAACGTACAGAAAAATCCACAATACGGCTACTGATTTTTTTCGCGATTAAACAAATATTATTCACAGAAAAATTGCATGAAGTTATGTGAATAACATTTTTTTAACCCCGAAAAAAATCAGTTGCCGTATTGTGAATTTTTCTGTATGTTCCACTAATACTATTAGAGATGGTATAAAATTGACAGTAGAATTGAAGGTGTCGGACCGTGCGAAAAAAAATTTAATTTTTTTTGCATAAAATAGTCTGTGCAGCACGAATAAAAATATAACACATATTGCATTCAATAGTTGATGGAAAAACATAATTTTTTTGTAGGAATACTTTTTTTGTGCATCCTCTCCGTTTTAAGTTATATGGATTCGAAAAAATTTATGCAACTCCTTAATTCACCATTGAAAAAATCGGAAAAAAAAATCGCAGAGACTACTTTCAAGTGAAAATAAACTGTGACAAGTTATGGGACGGATCTGAGAGGGTCGGAAAAAAGTGGCGGAATTGACGGAGAATGCCTCATATATTTATAATATGGGATATTCCGAGTCAACTGAAACAACGTTTGATTTCTCCATCTCTCTGAATTTGATTCATCTTTTTTTCTACTATTTTACAGAGCTAAAAAAGTATTACAATTTTCTTTGAGTTGAACAAAATTCTTCTAGAATCTGCCTGAGTGATCCTAAATTTTAATTTCAAGTAATCCAATAAGCTTAAGCCAGTTACCTAAAATTAGAAATTATTAAAAATTTTCTAAAATTCTTAAATTCTGGAGTTTTTTGTTTTAGGAATGCCAAAAAAAAATTCAAATTTTCGCTATAAATAAAAAAAAATAGATCTGGCCCATTTCAACTTGTAGTTTACATAATTATTATTTTAAAAAATTATAAATTGTTTTTTATTTTAAAAAATCAGTCATTTTTTTATGAGAAAAATAATTGTCAAAAGCTAATGGAGACAAATCGGATGAAAATTGTGAGTGCTTTTTAGCTTCGGTGTAGCCTGTGAGAGAAAAAAACATTAACCAAAACCGCAAGGATGAGGGTCAAATGTTGTTTGAGTTGACTTAAAATATGCCATATATGTATAAACCAAGAAACGAAGGTGGTCTCGTTAATGGAATGGCTCGTTCCGTCATTGTCATTGTGTCGCTTCTGTCGTGGTGGCTCTCGCGTTAGCTCACTCTTATTCCCTCGTCGTAGAACCCCAAACCCTGATCATTCCTTCGGCACAAATACTGAAGCGACAGCGATAAAAGGGTGTCGGTGAAAAACCCCGGGAAAACGGATTTTAGTTCCTCTCCAAGAGTCTCTTGCCACTTTCATCCCGCGAAGTAGTTTCGTGAAAATATCCTGGAGTACTCTTTGCCAGAGAAACACTCGAGGAAAGAAACATTCATTTTTCACATCCGAGAAAGTGCTCTGATCCTCGATGACTGGTGGATCAACGAATTTTTTTTTACTGAGGATGAATCATCAAAAGGGACAATTCGTTAATGACAATCAAGTAAATCTAAAGTTGGACAGTTCAAATTCAAGCAAGTTCACAAACACTCACGTACTTGTACTTGAAATATTGAAATTGAGTATGTACAGAAATTGAGAGATTACAATCCTTCAAGTTGTTGCACTTGAAGTACGTTAAGAGACTGAAACGTTTCTTTTCAAGTTCTTATATTTGAAGGACATTCTGACATTGAAATGATTCAAGTTCTTGTACTTGAAGTACATGGAAGATTGAAATATTTCAAGTTCTGGTACTTGAAGTACATTGAGAGATAGAAACATTTCAAGTTCTTCACCTGAAGCACATTGACGGGTTGAAATGCTTAAAGTTCTTGTTCTTGAAGCAAATACATTGAGAGATTAAAATGTTGTAAGTTTTAGTACTTGAATTGAGAGATTGAAATATTTCAAGTCCTTCACCTGAAGCACACTGACAATGAGAGGTTGAACTGTTTGAAGTTCTGGTACTTGAAGTACGTTAAGAGATTGAAATGCTTAAACGACTTGTACGTCAAGTAAACTGAGAGATTGAAATGTTTGAAGTTCTGGTGCTTGAAGTACGTCAAGAGATTGAAATGCTTAACGATCTTGTACGTCAAGTATACTGAGAGATTAAAATGTTTCAAGCTCTTGTAATTGAAGTACATTGAGAGGATGAAATATTTCAAGTAGTCGCATTTTAAGTACATTGGAGATTGTAACGTTTCAAGTTCTTGTACTTGAAATGCCTTGAGAGATTAACATGTTTCAAGCTCTTGTACCTGAAGTGCATTCAGAGAATGAAATATTGTAGGTTCTTGTACTTGAAATATATTGAGAGAATTAAATGTTCCAAGTTTTTAGACTTGGAGGACATTGAGAGAATGAAATGTTTCACGTTCTCGTACTTGAAGCGGTTATACATCGATCAAGTTGTCATTGGAATGCCCCGTGTGCATTTCTCCGTTCCCAACTCAGCGACCATCTTTTTGTCGGTTGAAAAAAATTGAGAAAAAAAAAATGAAGCCAACGACGACCGAGTGCCTCGAATACGTGAGACAGACACGCGGACGACTGTGGCTTTGAGCTAGTTGCCCGAGAAAAAAAACCGAGAGAGGTACAGAGAGAAATCTCCGGTGCAACGAAAGAAAGAAGCAGGACGCGAAAGGGTTGAAAAAAAGGGAAAGGAGTGGAGAAATGCTCAAGGGGTTGTGGATAAGAGAAAAAGAGGAGAGAGATGAGAAGAAAGAAGCAGGAAGGGAGAGAAAGAAAGAGAAAGACGAGCGTAGATAGCAAAGTCCGTGAGGTAACGTAATAGCGTTTTTCCCTGGGAGGCTCAAGGTCAGCGTGACACGGTTGAAGCGCGTACACCCCTCTCCTCCCCCCACCCTTATTCAGGCGCTTGTGTCTTGGAAACTTCCCCAGCTTCCCCTGCCACACCCTCTCCAGCCGCCATATTGATCGGTTAACCCCTACGTTGGGCTCTGCCGTCAACTCTATTCCGGCCTGGTCTTCCACCTCTCCGCGTTTACCCGCCATTTTTGCCCCCACCATAACACACCCCGAGACCGGCATTGTTGCCGCGTCTTTTTCCAATTTTCCCTTTACCAAGTGTACACATAAATGCCACCCTCTTGGGCTTTCATTCATATTTCAAAGGACTTGAGTTTGCCAAGTCAATAACGAACGATGATTGAAGGTTAAATAGGTCATGCGTCGTCAATCAAGATTCTAAGAGAATTACGAATAACAACATTTCCCGTCAGACACGCCCTTGGTTGGCCACAATCGACCTTCGAACTCCTGAATGTCACGATGTCCATGGAAATGCATGCAACGTGCATATTCAAGAGGGTGCAGTCAGTTTCAAGCTCTATGAGAGTGACCAAAATCGATCTGAAAGCTCTACTACCTATTACCAAAGCTTTTAGTGCGCCAGATTAATAATGAACTGTGATTGAAGGGTGAATAAGTCGTACGCGGTCAATCAAGGTTCTCGACGAATAATGGCCAGCAGAATTCCCTGTCAGACACGCCCTTGGTTGACCATATTCGATGGTCAAACTCTGGGTGTCACGAATTCCGGCAAAAGGGATGCATGTGCATATCTAAAAGGGTGCAGCCATTTCCAGACTGGATAAAGATAACTGGGATTGATCTGAAAGCATTAACTCACCGGGAAATTTCCCAATAACGCTTTAACTCAAACCAGCTTTAACCTAAACTCTGAACTAAACCACCCCCCAGTGTTCATCAACGTATCGAAGTTGGCTTTATTTTTCGTTTCCGGAAACGAGGTGCGGAGGCGACGATGAAGAAAAAGAGAAGAAGGAGAACCCGTGGAATGAGAGTGCACGAGAAGAGAAAAAAAGGCTAGCCTGGGACTACGAAACGCCTCGAAAGCAACTCTTCGGGGTTCTTCGACCTCGCTGTCATCCACCCCTTACGGCTTGATCATAAATCAATCCATTAGCCGATCAGACACTCTTTGGCCGCTAAAAGCGTTCGTGCTTCATCTTCCATCTCTCTTCATCATCGTCGCCGCCTCCTCGGGACACCCTTGAAGCTTCAACACACACACACACACACACATACAAATAACGTGCCAATTTCGATGCTTCATCCCAACACACCATAAACAGCGAAAGAGCCATTTTCTCCACCCTGCTCCACTGAGCTTTTGCAACGATGAAGCGAACCACGTGGCAACGTCGCCCCCACCAATCCCGGCGACCTCCTCCAAACGCTGGGCAATGATGTCTCGATACCAACCATTCCAACGTCCCCAAGTCCGCCACTAGTTTTTGGCGGTAAATTCAAACGTTTGAAATTTGAAATTTGAAATTCCCGCTTTTTTCCTCGTCAACCTCTGAGAACAACTGTGACTCAGCGGAACACCGGGCAGAACCTAGTGACCCTTTTTATATTCCTACCCTTCCCTCCTCAACTCTGTATTCTCTCGAGTCTCTCGAGATTTCACGCTCTCTTTATCTCACGCTCGAATCATCCCTCCCCTTTCACATGTCGAGAGTCCTGAACCATACACGCAACTTTCAACCCCTCTCCAACCCTCCCTCAATCTTCCAGCAGTCTCTGGTCGAATCTGGTGTCTGGATTTTTCTCAATTCGGCGACAAATCGGGGTTTCGCATTGGAAGAACCTCTCGCGAACCTTTTATTTTTTTTCCTTCATCATTTCCCTCCCCCTGACTGTATGGTTCGATTCGGCATCGGGGGTGGCAAAATGTTCGTTCCCGGGAACGGCCAAGTCTCGAGAGCCCCACGGGGTTCTTGTTTTATCGTCACGTCTCCAGCAGCAGTTTCTCCTTCAACCCTCTCGTACGTCCGATCCTTCCAGCGTATATAAATAAATACACACACACACACACACAGAACCACCCCTTGAAATTTACCCATACTTTCTCTTGGTCCATTCCTTCCTGACGCTCGCATCCACCACTGCACTTTCACTCTTCCTCCTCCTTCGCACTCGTAGTGGCGGTGCTTTATCGTCGTATCAACCCCAGGCGCTTCGGGACAACATTTTTCGCAGCCCCCAGCACAACGGATCATCAAACAATTCTCGCTACCTCAGCAGCCAACACTTTCAATTCCAACCCCCTTTTTCCCATATATATATATTTTTTCCTCGTCCTTTTGGCCCTTTCGCAAGCTCTATCTCTCGACGTTCACCGTTCGTTGTAACGCGATATAACGTTACGATAAAGACGAAGTGAAACACGATATGGAACAGAGAGAAAAGCGTTGACGTTGCAGAAACAGCAGCGTCATTCAGACCGTGAGATATGACGCTTTTGGATCTGACGCCGAGTAGCTTCTACTTCAGTAAGTAGAATGGCAAACGGTGTACCTTCTTTTCTTCGGGGTTTCCTTTGTCATTGTGCGATATAAAGACGAAAAAGTATATTGATATCGCTCGAATGGAAGTCATAAATGTTGGATGACAAATATCACTGGGAATCGTCCTACATTTTAGAAGAAGTTTGAAGTTCCTGTTTCATAAGAGAATTAAAGAAATTCATGAACGTTGTTGAATTGCTGACAATTTTTTAAAAAACTGAAGATTTTTAAGGTACTGAGAATTTAACCAAATAGAAAACAAAGCTCACTCATACCACGTTTTTTATATTCCCGAAAAAAATATACTCGTCATGAATCAAGTGGATAAAAAGCTCCGACATACAAATTTTGAGGGATACTGACGTTTGTCATTTTGAAAAGATGATTTTTTTAAATATTTTTCAAAAATGTTTATTTCCAAAAGTATTGTGTAGAAATTTTATAAAGATCCGCGCAGTTGAACAGTATTTTAGTTTATATTTTAGTTTTTTTTGTCATTTTCTGTAAAAATCTTCCAAATTGCTGAATCGATCTTGATCAAACCCAAAACAAATGTTCCTCGCATCTATAATTCGTAATGAAACAAGAAACAAGTCAAAATTTTTACTTTTACTTTTTTTTGTAGTGAAAAACAGTGGAAATGCACCGCTTCTTTCAAGAACACTCCGCCATTTTGTTATTTATGCATGAATATTAAAAGTTGCAGTTTCAACGAAAACCACAGTTATATCGAATCTAAAACTTTTTGTATGTATCTTGAAAGTATTTATTTATTCCTATTATTTAAAAATAAATAGTATTTATAAAAATCTGCATAGTTGAACTGTATTTTAGTTTATATTTTAGTTTTCCAGTCATTTTTATTAAAAATCTTCGAAATGACTGAATCAATCTTGATCAAACCCAAACTAAATATTCCTCGCATCTATAATTCGTATTGAAACTGGAAACAAGTCAAAATTTTTATTTTTATTATTTTTCACAGCAAAAAACGGTGAAAAAGCACTGCTTCTTCCAAGAACATTCCTGTTATTTATGCATGAATATTAAAAATTGCAGTTTCAAGGAAAGCCACAGTTGGAAAGAATTAAAAACTTTTTGATTTTTCGGTTTCCGATTAATTCTTCATAAATAAAAGTCGTTAATAAAAAGCAGCAGTTTATTTTTTCAGGATTTACGTTATCACGCCATTTTTTAGCACAAAAAGTGTTAAAATAAAATTTGGAATTTTTTTGTATGCATCTTAAGAGCATATTTATTAAATCCTAAAAGAATAATATCAATATTTAGGCCAGCAGCCTCTAAACAATTTTTTAATATACTTGTTGAGCGTTTACCTATAACTCCTCAATAAGTAAATAGTATTTATTTATTCCTATTATTAAAAAATAAATAGTATTTATTAATAGTGTTTAAATAGTATAAATTTTATTTATTTTAATATCATCGTCGATTAGTGTTTGAACAATTTTTTCGACCGAGAAAAAGATCTATTTTATTGAGATAAGTTGTTTTCTCTTTATTTGAGTATCAGGCTAACAAATGCCACATTTAGGCAGATATTGAAATAAAAATTTATTTAAACTAAATAAATATAATTTCTCCAGGGGCAATTGCTGGATGTACCAACTCAATTCGTCTATCTCCGCACATAATCCTCGCCAACGTTAGATACAGACACTTTCTTGTCTGAATTTCTCTTCCTTTGATGGATTTTCATCAAACGAATGACACGCGCTTTAGTGCTCGACCCGGGAACACAGAAGCTGCGTCGCCAGAAGCGTTGTAACAAAATCGAATAAGCACCGAGAGAGCGAGAGAGAAATCGACTGATTAAATTCAGTTCAGTCGTCTCAAACTCAAGAAACCACCCCTATTTCTCTCGTCCTCCATCTCGGGTCTTTGTCTTTGCTTCGAATGTGTGCGAACTGCGGGACTTTTTGGTACATTGTGTACAGCTCGTCTAAGCTTTAGTTCTCACTGTGCTCAAGTTCGACTTGTCACTTTGGTCTTATTGCATCGCGCGTTTTGTTAAAAAGTCTCTTGTTTCACCGAGAGCAAGAATTCATTCACTTCTTATTTTCATGAACAGTGTGAAAAGCTCCCTCTCTCTTTCCCTCGCGGACAAAAGATAAAGGAACCTTCGTTTTTTATTCTACTTTTGCCCGCACGTATTATCGATTCTTCATCGTCCCTTCCATTCTTTGCGCCCCTCGAGAGAAAGAGCTTAATTCGAATGCTCGTTGAAGTGGAGACTCCGTCGGCATCTCCTTATCTTCCACTCATCCCGAGTACGATAAACAGATTCCATTGTAAAAGAAAAAAGCCGCAAAGCTCTTCGATCATTCGAATCGCGATTTATTATCGTGATAATCGTGAGATAAAGAGAACGAGAGAGAGAGAAAAGAAAATGCAAAAATTACTCCGTGACTTTGTGAAGAATTTATTCAGTGAAGGAGAATCTAGAGATGAATCTTGAAGGTAAATTAATCGTAAAAAAAAGAGACGCTGTCAGATAATCGATACAATAAAAAATTCATTGAAAATTATTTTCCCCAGTTCATCATCGACACGTACTCGAAAGAATTAATTTTTCATTATTTCTCGTTATTAATTAATCGCAAATGACGGCTGAATTGTCGACACTTTACAAATTGTTATTATGAAAAAGCACCGATAAAAATTTGTTTTATTGGAATATTGTTTCGTCGGAAAACTCGATTTTTCCCTCGTGGTTTTGCGGTGGTGAAAAATTATTATTTTTTCCACAAATTCGAGACGAAATATTCAAATCGCAAAAGACTATTATTTATAATTGATTTGCCCTTGTGAAAGCTCGTTTGTGTATCCTCCAGTGCAAATTTAATGCCTCCTTCCTTCGAAATTCCCTCCGCGGTTTGTGCAATATGACCTATCGATTTTGCATTTCTCTTCACGCCGTGAATTTGCACTTTTCATCCTCGCTCGATAAAACAACAAATAAGCCATTAACAACAGCTTTTCTTTTTTCTTTTTGCTACCACGCGGTCTCGTCGATATTGATCACGCCGCGTGGATTGACCTTTCGGTAAATAAAGCGCGAATGTGGGCGAGGGCGATAATGATTTTGTAACAGCCCAACGAACTCGATAGTTCATCGAGCACCTTTTGCAATGCATGATGCAACACTGGTGCATTGTCAAGTAAAAAGTACTTTCAGTTTATTTCCGGAAACAATATTTGTCTCGTTCAAACACGTGTGAGCTTGCAGAATCAATTACATCGTTCGTTTAATCATTTGTAATCGATTGACAGTTTTCTCATTAAGATTCAGTTGATATTTTTCTAATGAAAGATTCGCACGAAAAAAATGGCTGCCAAGCCCTTTTATCATTGATAAAAAATATTTGTCTTAAATTCAAATAACTTTTGGAATGGAAATATTTGAATTATAAAATCATCCTGAAATCAGTAGATATGGTCAATATTGAGTCTGACATAAAATGACAAAAAATTATTTTACGCCTTCTGCAATGCATCGAGTGATGCACTGTCAAGGAAAAATACTTTCGGTCTATTTCTTGAAAGAATTTTTGCCTCAAATTCAATTACACCGTTCAATCATTTGTCATCGATTAACAATTTTGTTAAAAGATTGAGCTTGAATTTTTTTAATGAAACATTCGCACCAAAAAAATAGAATGCATCAATGACAAGCCCTTTTTCATTGATAATGATTTTGTTTTTAACTTCAAATAAATTTTGAAATGGAAATATTTGAATTGGGAGATAATGTTGAAATCAGTAGATCTGGTCAATATTGTGTCTGACAAAAAATCACAAAAAAATGTTTCAAGCCTTCTACAATGCATCGAGTAATGCATTGTCAAGTAAAAAGTACTTTCAGTTTATTTCCGGAAACAATATTTGTCTCGTTCAAACACGTGTTAGCTTGCAGAATCAATTACATCGTTCGTTTAATCATTTGTAATCGATTGACAGTTTTCTCATTAAGATTCACTTGATATTTTTCTAATGAAAGATTCGCACTAAAAAAATGGCTGCCAAGCCCTTTTATCATTGATAAAAAATATTTGTCTTAAATTCAAATAACTTTTGGAATGGAAATATTTGAATTATAAAATCATCCTGAAATCAGTAGATATGGTCAATATTGAGTCTGACATAAAATGACAAAAAATTATTTTACGCCTTCTGCAATGCATCGAGTGATGCATTGTCAAGGAAAAATACTTTCAGTCTATTTCTTGAAATAATTTTTGGCTCAAATTCAATTATACCCGTCAATCATTTGTCACCGATTATCAGTTTTGTCATTAAGATTGAGCTTGTATTTTTTTAATGAAACATTCGCACCAAAAAAATGGAGTGCATCAATGACAAGCCCTTTTTCATTGATAAAGATTTTGTTTTTAACTTCAAATAAATTTTGAAATGGAAATATTTGAATTGGGAGATGATGTTGAAATCAGTAGATATGGTCAATATTGTGTCTGACAAAAAAAATTATTTCAAGGCTTCTGCAATGCATCAAGTGCTCATTGTCAGGTAAAACATACTTCAGTCTATTTCTTGAAATAATTGTTACCTCAAATTTAATTACATCATTCGTTCAATTATCTGCCATGAATTAACAATTTTAATATTCAAATTCAAATTGCAGTTTTTTTTTCAACGAAAGATTCGCACCAAAAAAATTCAATAATTTTCTGCAATTTATTTGAATGAACGCCTTTGTTTGTTGGTAAATAAATTTTCCTCAACTATAAATAATTTTTTTAATGGAAACGTTTAATTCAGGAACTGACGCTGAAATCAGTAGGTATAGTCAATATTGTAGCTGCAAAAAATTCAGAAAATTTTGTTTTTAAACCCTTTACATTGATCAAGTGATGCATTTGTGCATCCTTGGTCCAATGTCAGTAACAAAGTACTTCCTGTTCATTCGTTGAAATAATATTTGTCTAAAAATCAATTACAACAGCCGTTCGATTATTTGTTATCAATTTTATTATCAATATTTAAAACTTGTAGTTTTTTTAAAGAAAGTTTCGCATGAAAAAAATCAATTGCAATCATGTCAAGCCCTTTTCTCGAGAATAAAAAATATTTTCCCCATCGTTAAATAAGTTTTGAAATGAAAATGGTTGAAATAAAAAATGACTCTGAAATCAGTAGATATGGTCAATATTGCACCCGGGAAAAATTCACAAAAACTTGTTTTCAACTTTGACGCAACGTTAACTAAAATAAAACAATAAAATAAATCCAATACTCATAACTACGTTGTTACAAAAAAAAAGAGTCGATTTTTTCCCCATCAATAATATCGAGGTTTTCGCCGCAGACGAATAAATTATTACGTGATTCAAGCAAATTGTATTCAAATCCGATAAATCCATTGCACGTTATTTCTTTCCCTGTCTTCGATTATTCCCTTTTGTCCGATAAAGCACATCCACGTGAAGCCGGTGGCTCGAATAAATGTACACATAGTGCTTTTTTAAAAATTCTTTTCTCGCCGCCAGACGGATTGGAATTATTTATCTTCACCCACCACAAAAACCACCCCTGTTATTCAACCCCCATATACGCCTCATGTTTTGTCGCATGTGTAACAACGAGGTCGCACGCAAGATCGAGGAATTCGATGTAACCCTTTGTTGGCTTTGTTTGGTTTTTTTAACCTTGCAATTTTTTTTTCAATCTCCCTCCTCCGACAGTTTTTTCCTCTAGCATATCGCAGTCAAGGGTAGGGGGGTTGTAGACCGAGATTCATTATTCACCTTACACAGCTGAGCGTATATATATATATATATATATATATATATTCGCAACGGCTGCTGGATGTTCGCAGGTGACTCCTGCAAGAGTAATAAAGCTCCAGCAGAAATCCCCCCCTTCTGTGCTAACCCCTCTATACATGTATATGAAGCATTCCACACCAAGTGGGCCACTAAAAAATCGTGTGATCTCAAAATATTATGAAACATTTTTTTAAAGGTCATTCGAGTGTCAAAAGCAAGCAAGATTTTTTTCAGATTTTTAAATCTGATTTTACACCCCCAATTTGGATACCAATGTCGTTATTTGGGTCATACCTATCGAATATTTGTCGTAAGTCGCAAGTGTTTTCATCAGTTAACCTCAGAAAACACTTGGAAGATATGGATTCTCCATCATGCCAATTTTTCTGTGGTTTTTTGTGAAATGAAGTTGTAGGAAAATTGGAAACGGTGAACTCGACGAAAAAAAATATTATTGCCTTGTTTCGCTGAAAAATACACGAAAAGGATTCTGGACAACTCCAAAAAAGATGAGATCATAAAGTATATTGGAAAACCTAAATTTTATGTACAGGTATTTTTTTTTTGTACATTGGATCGTTTTGCATGTAAAATGAATCGAAAAAAAATAAATAACAACATTCGTATCCAAATTGGGGGTGTAAAATCAGATTTAAAAATCTGAAAAAAATCCTGCTTGCTTTTGACACTCGAATAACCTTCAAAAAAATGTTTCATAATATTTCGAGATCACATGATTTTTTAGTGGTCCACTTGGTGTGGAACGCTTCATATATGTATATATTGTATATATGACGATATGTATACGGTTTCCTTTTGCAAAAAACCTTTTTCATTTTACACCACGCCATATTAGCTCGCTATGCATACGAGCAACGTCGAAGCGCTTACGAGGATACAACACAATAAAGCCCTGAAATTTTGCGCGTTGAATTATTGAAATAAACTGGCAACACAATATTTCTATGATTCGTGAAAGAAATTTGCATTCACGAGAAACAAAATAAAATTCTTGACGATCTGAATTTTCAAATATAAATTGATTGAATCAAATTTATCAAATTTAATGGAAATTAAATAAAATTTTGCCATTTTATTGTTCATTCAATAACTCGATATTTCAAACCAATTCTCTATGTTAATTGAATTCATCGATTTTCAATTGAATTGAACTTATGAAATTTATTATAACTTAACTTAATTTTTTTATTTCGTGGTTAATTTAAACACTCGGCATTTCAATTCAATTCTGTATAAATTGAATTCAACGATTTTCAATTGAATTAGATTTGAAAAATTTAATTAAATTTTGCTAGTTCATCGTTAATTAAAAATTTCTTATTTCAATTCAATTCAATATAAATTGGATTGATCGATTTTTCATTCAATTAAATTCTTCAAGGGAATTATAAATGAAGTTCAATTTTTTCATTTCATTTTTTAAAAATATTATTTTGATTCTGAATCGTTGCAATTAATGCTCAATCAAAATTGAGAATAGTACTCAACAATTAAAAATAAAAGTAAAAAAATATTATGTGCATTTTCATTGAAAAACAGAGGATTTTCAATTTTATTCAAAATTTTATCAAAGTAATTGGAGCATTCAAAAATCATTCAATAGCCGAATCGTGAATTAATTAAATGTTGCTAGTTTATCGTTAATTAAAAATTTCTTATTTCAATTCAATTGAATATAAATTGGATTGATCGATTTTTCATTCAATTAAATTCTTCAAGGGAATTATAAATGAAGTTCAATTTTTTCATTTCATTTTTTAAAAATATAATTTTGATTCTGAATCGTTGCAATTAATGCTCAAGTAAAATTGAGAATAGTATTCAACGATTAAAAATTAAAAAAATTTATATATTATGTGCATTTTCATTGACAAATAAAAGGTTTTCAATTTCATTCAAAATTTTCTCAAAATAATTGGAGCATTCAAAAATCATTCAATAGCCGAATCCCGAATATCGAATTAAGGGTCCATTTGTCTCTATTTGCAAAGTGATGGGAAGTAAAGTTTGAATCTACTAATTCGCGAATCGTGTAAATGAGAATGAAACGAGAGGTTTGCACGTCACAGAAGAGGCATTAAGGGGAAGAGAGAGAGAAAGAGAGAGAGAGAGAGAGAGAGAGAGAGAGTCGGATCGATATCACGGTGAAAGCTTTGCCCTTAGACGTTAAAATATACGACGAACCTTCAAAGGCCCATCGCAGTGGCACAAAAAGCATTAGCATAAGAGTTAGAGAGAGGGAAACCGAGAGAGAGAGAGAGAGAGAGAGAGAGAGAGAGAGAGAGAGAGAGAGAAGAGAGGGTGAGATTCGAAAAAAAGTCTTTGTGATGGCAGCTCAAAATGCACGCAGAGCCAAATACACTTGAAAAAAAAAAGCTCCAAGGAAACAAGGCCGAAGGTGTACAATGGCCCTCAAAAGGTGCTAAAGTCACCCCTGTCGTTCTATTTCAATGCTCAACTCCTCGTTCCACCTTCCACCCCCGTAAAAACCGAGGAGGAAGGGAGGAGAATGTGACGCAAAGTACAGACAAATCTACAAGCATTTGCAATACAAAAAGGGTCGCAGCACGCCAAGTCATTAGGAGCGTTTCCTCGCGATAGCGTTTATTTCCAACAAAGACAAGAAAAATACAGTTTGCTATCCCATACAATGAGTTCTCAAACAATCGAGCCACCCTTTCCTTTCATAAGCCAGCAAGAACTTTGATTTTAATTCTCACCATTGTGAGATACTAATTGAAAGGACACACTCGATGAATTACTTCAAATTTCTAAAACTACCCCTTTCTTAGTGAATGTTTATTTTTCCTCCCTGTGACGTAAGGGTTGTTTTTCCATGAAAAAGCTTTCTCAACTTTTCTCGTACGAAATGGAAATTCATGATTTTTTTCGCGAATCTTACACTGAGATTATGTTAAAACTCATAATTAGTAGTAATAATTAAATGCATAATCAATTTGATTAAATTTGTATTCATTGGGTTGATTACATTGATCGCATCATAAACATGAGATTATTTGGATCTAAAAAATGACTTCCAAACGAAATTATTTTTTTCGAACTAAATTATTTCTTAGCAATAAATTCATCATTATTTTACTTCTAAAAATATTTCTGTAGTATTTTCAATATTTATTAGATATAAAATTGATTGTGATTATTTTAAAAGAAGCTGTAGTAAAATAAATAACACATTTTTTATTCCAATAGAATATTTGTTTGGAATGATGAAATTTTTATTTTCTTCAAGCAAAGAACTATCATTTCTATAGTATACATAAATTGTTAAAAATTAAAAAACTGATTTTTTAAATGTTTTCTTATATTCGAATCTTCATAACTCCTAACTTTTTTCAAGTGCATAGTAGTAGTCGATAGCGTAATAGGTAGAGTGTTAGGTAGTTAGGTAGGATAGGTATGATGGTAGGTAGGGTCGAGGGTTCGAATCTCGGTCGGACAGAAAAATTAGATCGGAGAATTGGCACAGATTTGTCTTTTATTTCTATTTATCTATTTTTGGGATCACTAAACTATGCATATTAAATTATTTGGCGAGGGCTATATATTTTTTATAAAATGTTTAGCAACAATTAATAAACACGCATTTGATTGAATCAATCATTTTTCCTGTTGATTGGACTAATTAATTTGTTGATTCAATAAATTTTTTTTCTCAGTGCTTCCTGTATTAAAAGACACGTATGTTTTGAATGATAAAATGTGTTCTTGATTCAAACAACATATTACATATAATTGATGACATATTGTTAGATTCAAGTAAATTCGTTTATTGAAACAGAAATTTATGGAATTGACGGAAAAAAATGAACCAAGTAAATATATAAGGGAACCAATTTAATATGTTTTGGCAAATAATGAAAAAAATGATTTTTTGCCTTCAAAACTTCATTTCATTGGTTCTAGTAATTTTTTCTCTCAGTGTAGAAAGAACAACGAATGAATTCCAGGAAGGGGGTAGTTTGAAAGTATTTCGACTCCCCTGCACCACTTTTCTTCGTCTACTTCATCGTAAAAGCATTCGAATACGGAATTGCAGTTGGGGAGAAAAGGTAAAAGGGGTTCGAGGAAGAACGTCGTCTGACCTTTACCTTTACCGCAGCGAGCTACCCCCTGAAACCACCCTCCGGGCGCGAGCGTCCCCTCGCTTTTCTACGTATACACATTTTCTCTGTACATGTGTGAACGTATTTTATATTGTTTCTCGTCCTTCCAAGCTCAGCACCGCACGTAACACGAGGTTACCGAAGGGCCTACCGAAGGACGAGGGTGGTTTGCACCCTTAGAGGTAAAATAGGATGGAAGGACAACCGAGAGCTTGAGATATAGAGAAATTTGAAATTAGGGGTGGTTTGGGAAGTCTCTAAGTGCGCCTGTGTAAAGGACGCGGATGTGGGTTGGATACTCGGAATCGACCCACATTCAAGACAACCTTCGAACTATACAAGGGTAGTACGAGGAAAAAGCGTGTACGTGTGCACACGGAACATTCTATATTTGTACAATCTATATAGCGAGACATCCAGCTCTTTGTGCATAGCTCTTCGATATCTAATCGTATCACCCTCACATTTACTACTCGAAATTCCGAACAACCCCTTCTCTCTGCACTCACATATATATGTGCATGCATTTTTTTTTAATCTTCATTTTTCACGAAATTATAAATATGTGAGGGAAAAAATTGTGTCAAGGTAAAGGGATGGGTATGAAAAAAAATGACATTTGATTTTATATGAGACATTCCATACGGTTTCGAACGGTCAAAAAGTTGTCCACTCTCAAAAAAAAAAAGAAATTTTGTCAAATTATTTAACGATATGAAAAAGAGTAGTGCAAATTTTTTCAAAATTATAGTATCGAATTTTTTTGATTTTTTCAAAATTTCATAATTTTCTAAGTACCGTTATATCTTGAAAGCATACGATCAAACAGAAAAATGTTTCAGCCAAAAAAGTTGCAGTTTTCCATAAACTTTGTGAGATTTTTTTTTTCCAATTTTTCTAGTTTAAAAAATTACCATCTTTATCAAAAATATACGAAAATAATTTTTTTCGGTCGGTATGTCACTTTCGATTTATCTCAAAAAATTCCAGAAAATACTCTTAAGCGTGTACAATAGACATGTATTTTTTTTTAGATGGCTCGATTAATTGTTCCAAAGCTATGCTTTGTTTTATTATTAGGATTTTTTTTAGAAAAACCAATTATTATTAAAAATTATTACTGCCATCGATGTTTATTATCCGATAAAGGTGAGAAAAATTTGGGAGCGATCAATTTTAAATAATAATTGATTTTTCTAAAAAAAAAAAAAAAAAAAATCATAATAATAAAACAAAGCATTGGAACAACTGATCGAGCCATCTAACAAAAAAATGTGTGTCTATTGTACACACTTCAGAGTATTTTCTAGAATTTTTTGAGATAAATCGAAAGTGACATACCGACCGAAAAAAATTATTTTCGTACATTTTTTATGAAAATGGTTATTTTTTAAACTCGAAAAATTAAAAAAAAAAAAATTTCACAAAGTTCATGTAAAACTGCAACTTTTTTTTGTCTGAAACATTTTTCTGTTTGATCGTATGCTTTCAACATATAACGGTACTTAGAAAATTTTGAAATTTTGAAAAACTCCAAAAAATGCGATCCACAAATTTTGAAAAAAATTATACTACTCTTTTTCATATAATTAAATAATTTGACAAAATTTTAATTCTTTTGAGAGTGGACAACTTTTTGACCGTTCGAAACCGCATGGAATGCCTCATATCTAAGGGTTGAAAATTTAGAGACTGTAATTAATATATCGTGTGAGGTATCATTTGAAAGAGCTACTTGCAGGGATTCTAAAAACTATTTATTTTACCATTTTTGGTCCATCAGTCCAAATGATATAGTTCAAAATTTGCTAGGAATGACCACCCCTCAATCCTCTAGGTTTCGAAAGCTAAAATTTTAATTTTAATAGGGGGTGCAGATATTGAGTCATAGATTACGAGAAAACTGCTCGTTTCTTCGAAAGTGTAATAGTTGTTAAAATAAAAATAAGTATTTTGTAATATTGCTGCAGAGCCCTAATTATGCAACTCGTTCTTGGCCGCAGTTTTTTCCCTCGATTTTTCATTCGAAAAGCTTGATACAGTTGCTTACATGCATATTTTATACGAGAAATTCGACGTCGTCGAGGAATAGCATCGTTTATTAAAATTTCCCTGTAAAAAACGACGAGAAAGTTGAAAAGAGAGGGAGAGAGAAAAAAAAAATTTCCTCCTTCAGTTTTTCTCTCGAGGACATTTTGAAAATTCCGTTTGATGCGGCTACCTGGACATGTAATAACGAAGTCTGAGAGCTATATGAGAGTTTCCCGAGAGCTCGAGACGTGAATAAAAAAAAAATATATATATAGAGAGAGAGAGAAAGAGAAAAACAACAAAAAATGCAGCTTTTTCGCCGAGGGAGCTTTTTATAGGTCATTTCGTCGACGTTTTCGCGTCCCCCATCCATTCCTCTTCCTCCCTCCCTCGCTTTTCCCTTTCTACCCCTCAGACGAGCCAAAGCCCAAAATAGCAGCTCTCTGCCTGTTCCGTATTCGTCTTTGAACGTCCTCTAATGCAAAAATCGGTACTCGTGTATATTATACGAAGGATTCGATTCCATGATATTCCAGAATGATTTCCGAGGGACCACAAATCGTCAAAAGCTTAAAATACACCCTAAAACGATTTTCCAACCCTTTTAACTCCGCTATTGGCATTTTAAGTCACGTCAGGTCAAATCGATCAATTTTTTGTCATCATTTATCCTGCGTTTGCATTTTGAATGCAATCCACATTTCATCCTCCAATATTGAGTCGAAACAATAATTCTGGGAGAAATAGAGGGATGATTATTAATGTGAGGAGGTTTTTTTTCAACCCTGAGCTTTTAGAATTCATTTGCACTACAATGTATCGTTTAAGGGGGAATCCTGAATGAAAATGCTAATAAAAAATATATATATCCGACTATTTGCATCAGTTTGATATAACCGAAAAAGACGACACGTGCGAAGGGATGAACTATGAACTTTGAGAATATCTTCACGAAGTTACATTCGCTCTGGCATGTGCATTTATATATAGAACTGTTATTTCTGTGCACTTGCAAATTGCGACAGAATATTTCGGAGAATAAAATTTCGTAATATTGGCTTTACAGTCATTCCGCATTTTCCGCACGAGCAATATTGGGGACATTCCATGTCAAATCAACCACGAGTTGGAATCGCCCCTTCTCAATTTCGATGAAATTTGGTCAGAAGTTTTTGTTTTCAATAAAACGAAGTTCCACCAAAGGAAAAAAATTAAAAAATTTTTCTTCGAAAGTTATGCAAAATTCGAAATTTCACAATTTTTCAACTCTTCCAAGTTTATTTTTTAAATATCTCGAAAACTATTATAGTTACAAAAAATCGTTCTGAATTCATCTTAAAGAGTATACTTGGGGCTATGAAAAAAAATATATTGCGAAAAAAAAATTTGAAAAATGACGAATTTGGAGAATTTTTTATTTTCAAAAATCGTGAAAATCCAAGTTCCGTATTAAATTTTTGTTTAAATTTTTTAAGTATAATACCTTGTACTGATCTTGAAAGATCCTGAAATTTTCAGAAAGGTATTTTTTGTTTTTTCATAAATGTGAATTTTTGAATGTTTAAAAATCGTGTAAGTCTACGATAAACATTAAATTTTTGGTTACATTTTTTTTTATATAATACCCTGTACGGATCTTAAAAGATCCTGAAATTTTTCGGATGGTGTTTTTTTATTTCAAAATTACAAGTTTTTTAATTTCGGTAAAAAAAAGTAAAAGTAACAGTATTTTGGTAAAAAGAACAAAACATTTTTTACCAAAATTCAAAAATTTACATATTTGAAACAAAAAACACCATCCTGAAAATTTCGGAATCTTTTAAGATCAGTACAAGGTATTATATTTTAAAAAATAACCAAAAATTGAATGTTGATCATGGATTTGATTTTTAAAAATTCATAAATGCATATTTTTGAAAAAACAAAAAACACCTTTCTGAAAATTTCAGGCTCTTTTAAGATCAGTACAAGTTATTATATTTAAAAAATTGAACCAAAAATTTAATACGAAACTTGGATTTTTACGATTTTCGAAAATTCAAAATTCTCCAAATTCATCATTTTTCAAATTTTTTTTTTGGTATATATTTTTTTTTCGTAGCCCCAAGTATACTCTTTAAGACGAATTCAGAAGGATTTTTCGTGATTATAATAGTTTTCGAGATATTTAAAAAATAAACTTGGAAGACTTGAAAAATCGTGAAATTTTGAATTTTGCATAACTTTCGAAGAATAATTTTCAAATTCTTTTCCTCTGATGGAACTTCGTTTTATTGAAAACGGAAACTTCTGTCCAAATTTCATCGAAATTGAAAGGGGCAGATTCCAACTCTTGGTTGATTTGACATGGAATGCCCCATTGACATGCAGCTATTGTTAGGGGTTAAAATCTCACGATGACGGATGCAGTCCTCTCTTCTTGCCCATCTATTCACTTTTCATATATTAACGAATAATTAATAAATATATTTAATTCACCATAAATTCCACCATTGATTAATTATCCTTACAAAAATCCTACAATTTTAGCAAAGGGTTGTAATTACGTGAATCAATTTACATTCAATAAATCAACTTTACAATTCCTTCGGGATCTTTACGAGAATCATAAAAACAATCGGAAGAATAAAAGTCTCTAATTTGTGGGTGCAATAACAAAATTACCACAAGGGTTGTTTCAAGGATGATAATCTTCCTTAAATTACAAGGAGCCCTGAAAAGGAAGAGAAAATTATCAGAATGATCGGAAGAATAAAAATCTTTACAAAAATCATGAGATTCATTCCAAGAATCGCGCAGTTTTACATCCTGGGACCAAAATGGCTGAATGACGGAAATTGAATTCCGCTTTTCCCGCCATTTTGCCCCTGAACGTGTTTTGACGCGCGCTTCATGCATCACAAAGCTTGACGAGGAGAAAAGCTCGAGGTTCTCGCGCCCTCATATCAATGGAAAGAGGGAGAGAGAGAGCTTAATCGAAGCTTGCAACCCTCTTGAACTCCACAAACGCGAATGGGCCATCAGGACTCGTATAAACTATATGACCAAAGTACACATTTAGTTTATACTATCACTCAATACATATCGTATAATATATACGAACATGGTACTGCAATAGGAGCATTAAACTGGTCCGTGAACGAGCAAAGTCCCGGAGCAAAGGGGCTGAGGAACGGCGGGAAGGGGGTGGGGGTGTGTGTATGGAGAGGGTTGATGTTGCTGTTGCTGGCTTTGAAGCTCGCCGAGTGTGAACGCGGCGATTAACCTCGCATCGACCCCTTATCGCTCGAACCAACGGACACCGACGTTCCGCAGCCTCCTCCCCAACCCACCCCCTAAGCTGTCCGCATTACACACGCTCTTCACACAAACCCCTGCAGCCCTCCCCCCACTCCTCCTGAAACTACCCTTCGGCGCTAGTCACTCTCCCAGAACGGAGAAAAAACGTCCAAATTTTTTTTTCTATTTTTTTACTACCCCCTGTGTATCGCTTTTTCAGACGCTTCGGTACAACGCGCTTCTCGGTATTTTATGGATGCACCCTCGTGAATAAAAAGCTCGATTGCGAGAAGAAAAAATGGGGTCCGGAGAATATGTTTCGGCAAAGTATCGGATTTTAATGTCAGATTAATTTCTTGACAAAACAATTATCATCACTGATTCTGAACGAAATTAAGGGTTGAAACATTTTTTAAGATGACTTGAATATGTGTCATTCCTTAGCAATTCAACGACGTTTTGTCGGTGACCACATCGATTTTTTTTATTTTTTAATATGTTATTATACATGCAAAAAGAAGTATCCATGTAAATTTTTAGCTCTCTATCTTAATTCATACCGAAGTTATTGATTTTTCAAAAAATATTCTTATAGTAATCATAACTCCTACAATAACCAAGATATTCTAATTTGTTAGGAGGTCATTTTTTTTGTCAATGCACTTTTTGAACAAAATATCGAAGAGTAAGAAAAAAATTGGTTTAATGTTTTTTTAGCCGTTTTAAGCTAAAAAATTGGATTTTCTTTCAATTGGACCCGTTCGATTTTTTGAAAAAAAAATTATAAAATTCTACGTAAAAAAAAAATTTTTGAGATTTTACCGAAGATGGGATTCAAATAACTTCTTATTAAACAAAGTTTTTTCGATTTTTTTTTTTTTAATTTCAATATTTTTTCCTTCTGACTACAACAGTTGTTTTCAATCATGCTAAAATAAATAATTTAACTTCTCTTACATATTTCCTTTGCGAATTATAATAATTAACATGAAGAATTACAATTCAAGTATGTTTTCCACTTTATTCAATTTTTTTTACATAAAAATTGGAATTTTTTTGGAAAAAATTGAAGGGGTCCCATTGAAAGAAAAACAATTTTTTTTAGCTTAAAACAGAAAAAAAATATTAAAATTTAATTTTTCTTAATTTCCTATATTTTTTTCAAAAAACACATTGAAAAAAATGACCTCTTAGCAAGTTAGAATATCTTGGTTATTGTAGAAGTTATAATTATTTTAAGAAGATTTTTTGAAAAATCAATAACTTCGGTATAGTTCAAGATAGAGAGCTAAAAATTTACAAGGATACTTCTTTTTACATGTATAATAACATATTAAAAAATAACAAAAAAATCGAAGGGGTCACCGACAAAACGTCGTTGAATTGACAAGGAATGACCATACTTTATACTTGTATTAGGAGGATAGTTTAAACTTCGGTTGAAGTCTCAACAATGAAACTCTTTATGAGGGTGCACCCTTAAATTTAAGGGTTGATAAATATCAACCTCCTCGACCTAACGCAGCATTGCCCGGCAGCTTGAAAATAAAGAATAAGTTATTATTAAAAAGAAGGATTATTGAATTTTAAATTTGACTTGTCATGGGTTACAAAAAGCTCCCTGAGTTAAGGGTTGAAAGTTTTTCGAGACGCAATGATTCCCCGAAGATACATGTATGAATTTTGAATGTAGGGGCTGAGAGAGGCCTCGGGGGGAAGGAGGATAAGACCGAAAGGGGATGAAACTCATGAACTCTCATCTCACGTACTCACAATCTTGAAGTAAATGCCAGCCTGACTGACACTCGAGGGTGATATTAAAAACTTTTTTACCCTCCCCATATATATGTATATGAGGTATTCCATATCAAGCCGACCAATCCGTGGACCCCACCATTTTTGATTTTGTTGCAAATTTTCTATTTTTTTGTACGTACTAAAAGCAGTCTCTCAGAATTTTTTTAGATTTTGGCCTCAACCCAATTAACCACAATAAATTGTTCAAAATTTGACACAATTTTTTTTCAAATGTTCATAACTTTCTTAAAACCGGATATATCAAAATAATACAAGAGATCATTTTTTTCCGTCTTTTATACAAAAAAATACAAAACAAATCTCGATATTTATTTTCATATGTTTTTTGAAGTTTTAAACACAAAATATTTTTTTTTTCAAGTTGGACCCTTTTTATTTTTTTGAAAAAATTCACCACTTTTTAAAAGACATTTTTACAGATACTAAAAAATTGGCAGTTTGTGCTTCTCATAACTTGTATTTTTTTTTTCTATTTTTTATCGCGTGTGAACTAAGGAATCGTGTGTCCTCCTTGAATTAAAAAATAGAAAAAAAAATCAAGTTATGATTATCACAAGCTGCCAATTTTTTAGTATCTGTAAAAATGTGTTTTAAGAAGTGGTGAATTTTGTCAACAAAATAAAAAGGGTCCAAGTTGAAAAAAAAAATATTTTGTGAAGTTTTAAACGCAAAATATTTTTTTTTCAACTTGGACCCTTTTTATTTAAAAAAAAAAATTCAACACTTTTTAAAAGACTTTTTTACAGATATCAAAAAATTAGCAGTTTGTGATATTCATAACTTGTATTTTTTTCTATTTTTTAATTCAAGGAGGAAACACGATTCCTTAGTTTATACGCGGTAAAAAATAGAAAAAAATACAAGTTATGAGAAGCACAAACTACCAATTTTTCAGTATCTGTAAAAATGTCTCTTAAAAAGTGGTGAATTTTTTCAAAGAAATAAAAAGGGTCCAATTGAAAAAAAAATATTTTGTGTTTAAAACTTCAAAAAACATATGAAAATAAATATCGATATTTTTTTTGTAAGTTTTTTATAAAACTGCAGCTCAAGACGGAAAAAAATGATCTTTTGTATTATTTTGATATCTCCGGTTTTAAGAAAGTTATGAGCATTTGAAAAAAAATTGTGTCAAATTTTGAACAATTTATTGTGGTTAATTGGGTGAAGACAAAAATCTAAAAAAATTCTGAGAGACTGCTTTTAGTACGTACAAAAAAATAGAAAATTTCAACAAAATCATAAATCGTCGGGTCCACGGATTGGTCGGTTCGGTATGGAATACCTCATATATATAATATATCCTTGATATACAGAAGCTTCACGTGTGCAAAGCATATTTTATGATTAAAAATGTTGGAGAATTGTTATAACTGATAAACGAGATATCGAGAGAAAGAGAGAGGTCGGAGGGGTGAGAAAAACTATTGTAGATTCTCCCTCGCACAAAGTCAGTGCCCTCTTGACACGAAGATTCTCACGATGAATATGAACTTGCGTGTTATGCATTTTTTTTCCTCTTTTTTTCGGCATCATAATCTACACGTCTCGTTGCTCTCTTCGCTGGATTTTCGCCAAATATATCGCGTTCTATCGTGCCATTCATTCCACCTGTTACCTCGATTCTTTGACCTCTCACCTCAGACGCGTCACTCCGTGAATCGAAATATGGAAATTTTCAACATTGTCGGACAACGTTAATGAACAATCATTTTTTTCCCATCGAAAAATCTTTCCTATGAGAATTTTGTTGTGGGACTAAAAGCTCAAAAGGGGATTCGATCGAAAATATGTAACGGGTGTCCCATTTAATTCTAGACACCAAAATAACTTAATATTAACACGTTAAATCGGAAAACCTCGAGACACGTATCATGTTGATTCGAATGGAAAGTGGAATGGCTTCCTTACTTTTTTATTGAGTGGGCATTTTCAAGGTCATGTCAAGGTCAACTTATTTTTTTACGTAACCCTCTATACTTTTTGACCAATATAAGTTTCCAAAAAAAAAAAGAGGTGTCCTCTACATGACCTTGATCAAGAGCTCGTTGGATTCGTCTCGGCGAGAGGAATCCAATGGGCCATGAACCGGAAGTGGACCTCTAAACGGTGGGCTTCTACAAGCCCAAATATAACCAGAGTATGTGGCGGGTATTTTTTTCAAAAAAATTTCGTTTCCATGGCAATTCGTGATCTCGGTCGATTGATCTGAATCTGCATTATTCTCAATCGAAGTCTCGAACGATCCGGAAGTCGATTTTGATTTTTACATTATCTGTAAGTATCGTAAATTCGAAATATAATCATATGCCCCTTGTTTTGGTATTCGTTGGATCTGTCTCGACTTGAGGAACAGCGTTTTGAGGTCGATAAGTGTACGTGGATGACATTTTTGAAAAATAAAAAAAACCTTAGAAGAACTTACGTAACTCTAATTGCCCTCGGAATTAATCACTTTTATGATTAAATAATGATCCAACGTAGATATAAAAATATATATGAATACACAATATGTATCATAATAATAAGTGCTATAATAATAATAATAATAATATTAATAATAATTGAACTGCTTTGAGAGTTCATCAGTGTATGGGTGACATTTTTTGAAAATAAGCATAATCGTGAACAAATAAACGTAAACTCAAATCATGTTTAGGCTTTTGGGACCCATTATGAAACGTATCAACGATATTTTCCTACTTAACCATTTAACTACTTAGTTAAACAGTAATTATCAGTAGAAACAGCTGGTGGCTCGTTTTATCTGAACTTTGGGAAAGTCACGAACTTTGACATTGAAAGTACTGAAAAGACTTATTAGCTGTACTCACCCAAGCATAAAAAACATAAGTTCATCAAGAAAACTTGGTAGACTAGAAAATATTTGTAAATTGCGATCGACTGCATTCTAAACTATTCAATATTCGAGAGAATGAGAGACTAATGGAAAACACTCATTCTAAGTACGTTCAAAGAAGAAAGTTTTAATGGAAATTTGGTTATGTTTTTGAACTTAGGTGAAGTTATGATTGTAGCATTGTCTTTCCTAATAAAGAGACTCAAAAACTTTTGTACTAATACAATTGTATTTCTCTTGAAACAAATGAAAGTGTCTCGACGTTGATATAAAAACGCCAGCGAGGAGTGCGAGTTGTCTGTCTGTCTTCGAAATTCTTTCAAACAACAGGTGGGTTGCTGTTTTTGGAAAATTTTATTTTTTGATATGAGTTAATGTTGATCAGACAGTGAACACAGTGATCTTGGTTCACGCTTTACTAATTTGTTTGTTTATTTTCGTTCACAGTACGATCGCAAGCATGGATTGTTATCCCCATACCATCGAGTGGGAACGAGCTCATGAACTGGCGATGGAAATCAAATTGCGCAAGTGTTCGCTGAACAATTACAGAAATCGGGAAAAGTTATCGGAGCATCAGCGAGCGGACCTCGTAACGTTTCAAATAGAGACGGCTAAGATGATTAGCGACCTGAAGATGATGGTGCGGACATTTCAGCGAGTACCGAAATCTGTTTTGGAGATATATTATTGATCGAATCATTCATCTAAGTAGTTTTGGCAGTGCTCGTATTAGCATAAATAAAGAAATAGAAACGGAATCGTTGTTTTCTTTTTTTAATGGTTATTCTCAGTGAGAATAATCGTTGTCTCTATCACTAATCAATAAATCATTAAAATAGTTGGCAGAATCGTACACGTGGTTATGTCAACGTCATATAATAATGGTTGCCAAAATCATCCCATCAAGAAATTGTTGATCTTTTTGTTAAAAAAGGAATTAAGTTTTTGAACTAATTTGCTCACAACCAGGAAGTCACTCAACGACAAGAGACTTGTCTCCAGTTAGACAAATTCAGTTGAACAGAATAGAGTCAGGTCATTTTAGATTCTACTGTGATAAAGGTAAAGAAGGCTTAAGATCTTTAAGAGCCTTAAGGCGCGAGTCAAAGCTCATTGGATTTATCCTATCGAGTCTATGGCTGTCCCATAACCTCCATAGAAAGTACATGAGACCATGATGTGGCGAGTTGGCTGACAATTTATATCCTAGATTTGCTATAGCTTTATATTATTTCTTGTGGCTGTGGTATTTTATATATAACTCTTTATATAATTTTATATTTCTTAAAGAGGTATAAATGCATTATAGCACTAGCTATATAGCTAGTAATATATTGCTATAGAGCATAGCCACTAAAGACTATGAAAATATATAGTATAAATATAAGCTGAGGTGGGATGGAAAATACTCGCCACACCCGCCACATCGTCACACGGACACTTCCCGTGAGAGTTTTGGGTTGAGCATGAGCTCGTTGGATTCGTCTCGGCGAGAGGAATCCAATGGGCCATGAACCGGAAGTGGACCTCTAAACGGTGGGCTTCTACAAGCCCAAATATAACCAGAGTACGTGGCGGGTATTTTTTTCAAAAAAATTTCGTTCTCATGGCAATTCGTGATCTCGGTCGATTGATCTGAATCTGCATTATTCTCAATCGAAGTCTCGAACGATCCGGAAGTCGATTTTGATTTTTACATAATCTGTAAGTATCGTAAATTCGAAATATAATGATATGTCCCTTGTTTTGGTATTCGTTGGATCTGTCTCGACTTGAGGAACAGCGTTTTGAGGTCGATAAGTGTACGTGGATCACATTTTTGAAAAATAATAAAAACCTTAGAAGAACTTACGTAACTCTAATTGCCCTTAGAATTAATCACTTTAATGATTAAATAATGATCCAACGTAGATATAAAAATATATATGAATACACAATATGTATCATAATAATAAATGCTATAACAATAATAATAATAATAGTAGAACTGCTTTGAGAGGTCCATCAGTGTATAGGTGAAATTTTTGGAAAAATATTTTGAAAGTAAGCGTAATCGTGAACAAATAAGCGTAAACTCAAATCGTGTTTAGCCTTTTGGGAACATTATGAAACGTATCAACGATTTTTTCAGCTCTTTTACTACTTATTTAAACAATAATTATGGGTAGAAACAGCTGGTGACTCATTTGATCTTGACTTTGGGAACGTCACGAACTTTATCGTTGAAAGTTTTGGAAAAACTTTGCTGTACTCACCGAAGTATACGAAAGATAAGTTCATTGAGAAAACTTAGCAGACTAGAAAGTGTCTGAAAACTAAGAATAATGGAATTCAAAGCGATCAAATATTCGAGAAAAAGTTTGAAGTAAGTTGAAAGAAAAAGGTTTTAATAAAAAATTTCTTTGTAATTTTGTAGTTTGTTCTTACAGTCCTTCATAATAGAAAAGCTCAAAAACTTCAACACTAATGTAATTATATCTCTGTTAAAACGATTGAAAAAATCTCGACGTTGCTATAAAAACACCAGCGAGGAGTGCGAGTTGTTTAGTCCGTTTTAGAAATTCGAAATAGCAGGTGAGTTGCTGTATTTTGAAAATTTTATTTTGTGATATGAGCTATTGTTGATTAGACAGTGAACACAGTGATCTAGACTTATCCATCGCTGCTCGACTCGGGTGATCTGTCGTTGGTCCACGATTCTATACTAATTTATTTGTTTATTTCCGTTCGCAGTACGATCGCAAACATGGATTGTTATTCCCATACCAGCGAGTGGGAAAGTGTTCATAAACTGGCGATAGACATAAAATGGCGCAAGTGTTATCTGCATGCTGTCAGAAATCGGGAAAAGCTTTCGGCAAGGCAGCGAGCGGATCTCGTAAAGTTTCAAATACAGACGGCTAAGATGATTAGCGATCTGAAGATGATGGTGAGGAAATTTCAGCAAGTTCCGAAATCTGTTTTGGAAATATATTATTGATCGAATCATTTCTCAAAGTAGTTTTGGCAGTGCGCTCGTATTGACAGAAATAAAGAAATAGAAACGTAATCGTTGTTTTCTTTTTTCAATGGTTATCCTCAGTGGGAATAATCGTTGTCTCTATCAATAATCAATAAATCATTCAAATGGTTGGCAGAATCGTACACGTGGTTATGTCGACGTCATAATAATGGTTGCCAAAATCATCATATCAAGAAATAGTTGATCTTTTTGTTGAAAAAGAAATTAAGTTTTTGAACTAATTTTGCTCACAACCAGAAAGTCACTCAACGACAAGAGCCTTGTCGCCAGTTAGACAAATCCAATTGAACAGAATAGAAAAGGTCTTTTGGTCATTTTAGATTCTACTTTGATAAAGGTAAAGAAGGCTTAAGGAGGTTCATCTGGTACACGATTTACAATACAGATGTTGATAAAAAAATCAGAACATAGTTATTAATATCTAAAAAGTCATCTGTTAAAATTTCAAGACCTGAGGGTACGTTGTTCGTGAGAAATAAACAAAAATGTAAATCCTAAATAACATGGGCTCTTATGGGATACCGTCTATAAATATTAAATGCACAATCATTACAATACAGATTTTGACGAAAATTTAAGAATTAATGAAAAAGTATCTAAGGAACATTTTTAGAGGTTCATAAAATCGATAAGGTACTTGTGAGATTCATAATAAATTAATTAGTCTCGAAAATGCTGATTATTTTGAGGTTAAGCATTGTCAATGACTACGCTAGTCACCGCTTATTTTGAGGTTAAGCATTGACATTTTTCTTTTGACTCACTCGGTACCAGATGAACCTCCTTGAGATCTTTAAGAGCCTTAAGGCGCGAGTTAAAGCTCATTGGATTTATCCTAACGAGTCTATGGCTGTCCCATAACCTCCATAGAAAGTACATGAGACCATGATGTGGCGAGTTGGCTGACAATTTCTATCCTAGATTTGCTATAGCTTTATATTATTGCTTGTGGCTGTGGTATTTTATATATAACTCTTTATATAATTTTATATTTCTTAAAGAGGTATAAATGCATTATAGCACTAGCTATATAGCTAGTAATATATTGCTATAGAGCATAGCCACTAAAGACTATGAAAATATATAGTATAAATATAAGCTGAGGTGGGATGGAAAATACTCGCCACACCCGCCACATCGTCACACGGGCACTTCCCGTGGGAGTTTCGGGTTGAGCATGAGCTCGTTGGATTCATCTCGGCGAGAGGAATCCAATGGACCTTGGACCGGAAGTGGACCTCTAACCGGTGGGCTTCCACAAGCCCAAATATCCAGAGTATGTGGCAGATACTTTTTTCAAAATTTTTTCGTTTTCATGGCAATTCGTGATCTCGGTCGACGGATCTGAATCTGCATTATTCTCAATCGAAGTCTCGAACGATCCGGAAGTGGATTTTGATTTTTACATAATCTGTAAGTATCATAAATTCGAAATATAATCGTATGCCCCTTGTGTTGGTATTCGTTGGATCTGTCCCGACTTGAGGAACAGCGTTTTGAGGCCGATAAGTGTATTTGGGTCACATTTTTGAAAAATTAAAAAAAAACTTAGAAAAAGTTACTCAACTCTAATTGCCCTCAGAATTATAATCACTTTAATGATAAAATGATGATCCAACGTAGATAGGAAAATATATATTAATACACAATATGTATAATAATAATAATAATGATATGTGACATTTCTTGAAAAATATTTTGAAAGTAAACGTCATCTTGAACAAATAAATTTAAATCATATTTAGGCTTGTGGGATTCGCTTATCACGGAATTTTCTCGTGGGGTCTCTATCATTTATATGGACAGAATTTAATTTAATTTCATTTAATTTTGGATACCGGGCAGTTTCAAATGACATTCTCAAACTTACAAAATGCATTAAACACTTTTCTCAACTTTTCTAATATCGTGAATTTGGAAAAGTCATGAACTTTGACATTGAAAACACCAAAAGGACATCAAATAAGACATAAGGATAAACAAGTTTACCAAGAATACTTGCTAGACCTCAATCAATTTTGAATTAATATTAACGAGATTCTGAACAATGGAATTTAGAGGAGAAAGCTTACGTGAAAACGTGAACAATAGCTGCAGTTTGATAGTCAAGTGAAGTTAGGATTGTCGTAGACAACTCATTCATTGAAGAGGATCTTAAGAGTTTTGGGACTAATGCAATTTTAGATTTAATCGCCCACGTACTACAAATATAAATGTCACGTCAATGATATAAAAATGCCAGCTAGGAGTGCAAGTTGTTCAGTCTGTTTTCGAAATTCTTTCAAAGAACAGGTGAGTTGCTGTGTTTTGAAAATTTAATCGTGTGATTTGAGTTAATTTTGATGAGAAAGTTTTGACCCAGTGGTCAAAACTGATCCATCGCTGCTCGAGTGGGGTGATTTGTCGTTGACCCACGATTGTTTACTAATTTGTTTGTTTTTTTTTATTCACAGTACGATGGCAAGCATGTATTATTATATCGATTCGAGCCATTGGGAAAGTGTTCATGAACTGGCGATAAACATAAAATGGCGCAAGAGTTATCTGCGTACCAGCAGACATCGAGAAAAGCTGTCGACACATCAGCGAGCGCATCTCGTAAACTTTCAAATAGAGACGTCCAAGATGATTAGTGATCTGAAAATAATGGTGAAGAACTGGCCGCGTGTTCCGCAATCCGTTTTGGAGATATATTATTGATCGAATCATTCTTCTGAGTAGTTTTGGTAGTGTCCGTAGTAACAAAAATAAAGAAATAGTTATGTAACCGTTGTTTTTTTTTGTCAATGGTTTTTCCCAGTGGGAAGAATCGTTGTCCCAATCAATCATCAATAAATCATTATAATGGTTGGCAGAAACGTACACGTGGTTATGTCAACAATAATAATAGTTGCCGGAAGATTAAAAAAATGTTGATATTTTGGTTGAAAAAGAAGTTAAGCTTCTTGCATGAATTGGCTCACAACGATGATGTCACTAAATGACAAGGGACTTGCCTGCAGTCAGATAAATTCAATGAAACAAAATAGGGAAAGGTCTTTTGGTCATTTTAGATTCTACTATGATAAATGGCTGTCTATGGCTGTCCCATAATCTCCATAGAAAGTACATGAGACCATGATGTGGCGAGTTGGCTGACAATTTCTATCCTAGATTTGCTATAGCTTTATATTATTTCTTGTGGCTGTGGTATTTTATATGTAACTCTTTATATAATCTTATATTTTTTAAAGAGGTATAAATGTATTATAGCACTAGCTATATAGCTAGTAATATATTGCTATAAAGCATAGCCGCTAAAGACTATGAAAATATATAGTATAAATATAAGCTGAGGTGGGATGGAAATAACCCGCCACACCCGCCACATCGTCACACGGGCACTTTCCGTGGGAATTTCGGGTTGAGCATGAGCTCGTTGGATTCGTCTCGGCAAGAGGAATCCAATGGACCTTGAACCGGAAGTGGACCTCTAACCGGTGGGCTTCTACAAGCCCAAATATCCAGAGAATGTGGCGGATACTTTTTTCAAAATTTTTTCGTTTTCATGGCGATTCGTGATCTCGGTCAACGGATCTGAATCTGCATTATTCTCAACCGGTCTCGAACGATCCGGAAGTCGATTTTGATTTGTACATAATCTGTAAGTATCATAAATTCGAAATATAATCGTATACCCCTTGTGTTGGTATTCGTTGGATCTGTCCCGACTTGAGGAACAGCGTTTTGAGGTCGATAAGTGTATTTGGATCACATTTTTGAAAAATTAAAAAAAAAAACTTAGAAAAACTTACTCAACTCTAATTGCCCTCAGAATTATAATCACTTTAATGATAAAATGATGATCCAACGTAGATAGGAAAATATATATAAATACACAATATCAATAATAATAATAATAATAATAATAATAATAATAATAATAATAATAATAATAATAATAATAATAATAATGATAACAACAACAACAACAACAACAACAACAACAACAACAATAATAATAATAATAATAATAATAATAATAATAATAATAATAATAATAATAATAATAATAATTATGTGACATTTAAAAAAAAATATATTGGAAGTAAACGTAATCGTGAACAAATAAACGTAAACTTAAATCGTGTTTAGGCTTATGGGATTCATTTATCACGGAATTTTCTCGTGAGGTCTCCAAGATCATTTATATGGACAGAATTTAATTTAATTTCATTTGGGTATCTGGCAGTTTCGAATGACATTCTCAACCTTATGAAACACATTAAATATATTTTTAAACTTTTCTAATACTCAGTTCAACAGTAATCAGTATCAGTAGGGCCACACACTTTGAAAATTATTTTAGAAAAACTTACTTCACTCAAAGTGCCCTCAGAAATGTCTATATTTAAAAATATTGATCAAAAATGGCTATAAAATGTTGCGTAAACCTCGAATAAAGGTCAGCGAAATTTATAGCGATTGGTGAAGAATCGATGAGAATTTTAAAGAATTGCAAAGAGGGTGGCAAAGTTCCGAAATTAGGAAATGTTGATTCTTCGCAAATAAGGTACGAGAATTTGGCATTACGTTCACTGACTCGGCGAAATTTTTCGTGGGAAAACCAAAAAAAGCAGCTTCTTCTCTTTTCCAGCGTTACTTTACTTTTTATCTCTGTCCCTCTCACGGTGTATATAATCCTAGCTTCCGGTATATATAGAGTGCGGTCACGTCGCACGATGCGACACTCGAAATGTTTGTACTATCCGTTAAGGGGTGGGCGGGTAACGGGCAAGAGCGAGTGAGCCTGTGGTCTCCTGAAAAGCTCTGAAACACTATGGGTCGTGGTCGAGCTCCGGTTGGACACGAGAACGCGCCCACTACACATAACGAGGACACGAGCTACTGGAGCGCAGAGCTATTCTCTCTCTCTCTCCCTCTCTCGCTCTCTCTCTCTCTTTACTTCTCTTTTCTACTTTCTGACATTTTTCCAACGCCAAGCCAATCCACCGAGACCACATATATCCGTCAGTGTGTCAAGTGTCATGCACTTTTGCGCATTCTAAATAAGCTCTAGTCCGGCTCAACGTACAGCCAACATTTTGCCCCACATAAGCACACGTACGATTTTTCTTTGTCCTCAAACGAAAATTCAACCGTATTGTAACATTTTTCACTCTCCGACTCAACCATGGAACCTCCTGATTCCTTTTTCACCTGCAAAGTTCATTGCGTCCACGATATTATTCAATTTTCAAAAGAAAATCGAATTCAACGATACGTCTGACCACACACGGAGTCGCTCTACTGTGGCCAATTATACATGAAGAAAACTAAATGTCGAGCTGAATTTTTTTTTAAATTTCATTTTCAAGCCACGAGGCTCTTTGTATTCTTTTCGTGGAGTTAGCGAAGCTCAGTGGACTGGGAAATTATTTTTTTACGATGGAAAATTAAATTCAACGTCGCGTCTGATCGCACCTGAAGCTTTACTACTGTGATGAATTCTATAAGTTATTTTTCACGCATTAGATGGTTTCTTGAATTTTGTAATACTTTTTTTGCATGCATTACTTTTCTTAATGCATTTACACTTTCAATAACCATTAACACTTATTGATTAATGGAAGTGATTTCCATTACCCATTAACATTTAATGGTTAATGGAAATAATTTCCATTACCCATTAACATTTAATGGTTAATGGAAATAATTTCCATGAACCATTCACAGTTATTATTTCCATTAACCATTTCCATTAACCATTAACCATCTCCATTAACCATTAAATGTTAATGGTTAATGGAAATTATTTTCATTAACCATTGAATGTTAATGGTTAATGGCTAACCAAAATTATTACAATCAACCATAATACTAATGTTTAACGGAAATTATTGCCATTTACCATTGCCATTGGTAAAAATGGTAGTAACCAATATTCTAACCAACTTTCTTAGTTAGTGTTTAGTAAGTAACATTAGCAAAGTTGACTTGTTTCGTTTCAGCAAGGAACTTTGCAGGTATCATCTTGGCAAACGTTAGCTTTAGGTTAGCTTTAGCAACAATTTATTTACTTCTAACTATCACCGGGCGCACTCTATTTAAACCACGTTTCCCAGAGTTGAAAGGAAAGAAACATGAGGAATACTTATATTTTTTGTTGCGACACGAAAAAATCGTAATTTTTATATCATGATGATTGGTCAAAATCGAAAAAAATATCAAGTCATTTGAGCGACCTCTCAAATTTTTTTTTTCAAAGCTCAAATTTTGAGAGAGTTCCTTTTTTGACAAGTACTAACAGCTATCAAACCCAATCGAAAAAAAAATATCTATTCTATTTGCATCAGCCTAATGCAGGATTGCGAAAATTTTGATGAAAAACTAATGCACTAATCAATACTTTTTTAATGGCTCATGGAAATTATTTCCATTAACCATTAACATTTAATGTTTAATGGAAATTATTTCCATTAACCATTAACCATTAACATTTAATAGTTAATGGAAATTATTTCCATTAACCATTAATATTTAATGGTTAATGAAAATAAATTCCATTAACCATTAAACGTTAATGGTTAATGGAAATTATTTTCATTAGCCATTAAAAAAGTAATGTGTAATGCATTACTTTTTCATTAAAAATTTCGCAATCCTGCTCTACTGTGGCAAATTGAACAGTTGGAAAAAAAAGTGTCAGGTTGATTTTTTTTAATTTCCATTTCCAACTAAGCTACGAAGCTCTTTATATTTTTTCGTAGAGTTAGAAAAGCTCAGTGAACTGGGAAAGTATATTTTTCCGAAGAAAAATTAAATTCAACGTGACGTCTGATCGCAGACGAGGTTTTACTACTGTGCTGACTTCTATAAGTTAATTTCCATGTCTTGAATGATTTCTTGAATTTTGTGATGATTTTTTTAATCCAAATTTTATTTTAGAACTATTGTGTTGTATTTGAGCAAAATATTTAGTATTAAATTGAAAATTCGATTGAGATATAATCGAATCAAGAAGATGTGATACTTTGGCCAATGGATATTTTCCAAAGGACTCGAATCATTTCCATTTTCAATTGTTGTTAATTATGAACGCCAATCTGCTTCGAATATCGTGTTGAATTTTCCTGTTTAGAAATTTTGCTCTACGCCACAGACTTGATTATAATTTGAAGCCGGTTTTGGCGAAAGTATTCCTTTAGTTCCAGAGACTTACCTACCTACTGTGAAGGAACGTGCTCAGGCTCTCGTCGTTCCTCATTCTCATCAAAAAGTTTCCCACCCCGTTGAGAAAACAAGGCCAACTTGTATACCCCCACCCCCTTCCGACAAAAGCTCACATGTACACTAAAATTCATCCTGTGCGAAGCTGGCGTACGCCCTTAATACCTCTAGAGTTTCCCGAGTCAAGGAGAGAGAAATACACGAACTCACACAAACATTGAAAATGAACATGAATTCGCATAAATGCGTAATGCAGGCGTAAAAGCGTCCATTATTGTGCTGAGTGATATAATAGTATATTACGATACTAGTGTGATGAAACTTTTTCTGACGAGTGTGAGTTTGCAGCATGTGCCGAAGGCGAATGTTGCAATCACACGAGTTGAGAAAAAGTTTCTCGCAAAAGTATCGTACGAAATTTTATTGTACGAGTGCGCAAAATGCCAGTTCGAGCACGGAGTGCAATAAAATTATTTTTCTACGACTAGTTTTTTAATTCTATCTTCGTGTGACCCGGATTGATAGAAGAATATATCGTTGGGCTGAATTTGAAAGACCCGAGCGATTCCCGAATCAGACCGAATATTAATATATTAATTTAGGTCTATATGAACGATGGCAATGTCTGACTGCCATATATACTCGCGATATATTCTGGAAGCTTCTTGGAAAGCCCTCCTTCCAGCAATGCACGTTGCATAGGATCCATCTAGTTGACGATGGTTAGGACCAACACGAAGCTGCATAATCGTATGCAGATGCTCTAGAAGGTCCTTCCGAGAACATTTACGCACACACTACCCAACGTCATACTGTAATATATGTATATGGGTCATTCCATGTCAACTCTTGGTCGATTTCATCGAAATTGAAAGAGGTCGATTCCAACTCTTGGTCGATTTGACATGGAGTGACCCATGTATATAGATTGCAGCTACGACAGGGACGGAGCTTCTAGTGAGCTTTACAGCGGCAAACTACCCTTCGCACTCTCCATGCAAATCAAGTACCCTCGAACGAGCGAAAGCTTCGTACAGGCGTAAATATTGTATAAAGACGAAACAGGCGTTATTGAGAGGTGTCGGAGGGTGTTATTAATTATTTTGGCGTTATGTCCGAATGAACTTTGGTTTGGGCAAATGAAAAAAAAATGAAATGGAAAAGAAAAAATTATTAAATTGAAGGGGGTTGAAAAAAAGCTCAAATTAGGCGTGCGAACAAAATTGCCTTCCATATTGACTGAAATTAACTAGATTGATGATAACAATAGCAGAGGAATTAAATTTAATAATGGTGAATAAATATTTTTCCATAATCATTAAAAAAATAAATGGAAAAAAAATTGCGGTAGAGGATGACTGTACGTTTATTTCACTACTTGCTTTCTGCAGAAAATAATTTAAATCAGAGAAAAAACTATTTTTCATAGTTAATGTTTTTTTTATTGTAATAATCAAAAGAATTGAATTAAATCATGAAAATAAAATTAAAAATTAAATCCGATTTTTTTAAATAAAAAAACATAATTTGTCAAATTGTGATATTAGGTTAATTTTATTTTTTCGAGATTAAATATCAAAATTTGATTTAATTAGAATTAATATTATTAAAATTATTTCCATTTGTAGGAAAAACCATTTTTTTCTGAAATTCTATCTCTCTTGAAACTATCTTATGCATTTCGCGAGGGATGTTCGCTCTTCTGGAATACAATGAAAAATAAAAATATTTAGCCTCCAGCCTGCTACTTCCTTTGCGCCAAGAAAGAAACCTCCTTCCCTCTCGCTCTCCCTTTCCGATGCAGTATTGAAGGAAACAGCTGCTGCATTCAACTCGAAAAGTGGGATAGTGCACGCGGATTTTTCACGCTCGATCCACCCTTACTTCGCTCTCCTTCTCTCTCCCTCCTTTAAGACCACAAAATCTTCCCTATCACCTTCGAAACCTCCCTTCGAAGTCTGTTTTACACCCGGTTAACCCCGAAATTCGATGTCTCGCGTTTCATACTCGATACATTGTCACTCACCATCCGCGATTTTAACCCAGCTGTTTTCCAGCTGGTTGGCAAAAAATACAAATAAAATAATCCGAAAAATTCAAAATTGCTTGTAATTTTATTATTTTATTTTTATCGAACAAGATAATTCTGGTTAAAATTCAATTTGTTTTATTGACAAATAAAAATCGAATAACAAAAATAAAATAAGCTTGTAAAAAATTTGAAATTCTTTTTATTTTCATTATTTTATTTTTATCGAACAAGACAATTTTAATCAAAATTAAATTATAAACTTACCTTTATTCTTTTAATAATAACTCTAAGATCGTCAAACATATTTTTTATTTGTATTTTCGTGCAATAAACATAAAAAGAAAAGTAAAAAATGTAACCTAAAAATACGAATGTAATGTTCAATATTTTTTGCTCTCCGATATTTCAGTCGAAAAATAAGAAAGCTCCGACAAAATCAAACAAAAACGGAACATAAAAATGAGGAAGCTGAAAATAAAAATAAAATAAAGTTCGAGTTGATAAGCAAAAATAAACCAAATGCGAATGAAGCAAAAACCTATCAAAAGATACTAAACACATATTTTTGTATTTTTACATGATTAATAAAAGGTTATTTAAGTGTTTGATTTTGCTTTTATCTCTTAATATTGTACCCAAAATGATATTTTCAGAACGGAAAAAGAATTCTCGAGAGTGTTCAATAACTGGGACATGCCTGTTCAATATTAGGGACATAGGCACTTCCAGTGTTGAATAATTGAAACACTTGCATGCTTCACATTGTTATTCTTTTTTTTTCATTTGAAATCATTTAAAAATAATTTAAAGGGTGATTTTTCGAAAGTAAAAATATCAAAGTATCATTTGAACATGAAAGCGATGGTTTTTTTCTTGATTTTATATTTTTTTCTCTCCGAATTCAATCCCCAGATCCTTAGCTGTTCAATAATTGGGACATTTACCTTATTTTATTTTTATCGAACAAAATAATTCCAGTTAAATTCGTTTTGTTTTGTTGACAAATAAAAATCGAATAACAAAAATAAAAGAAGCTTGTAAAAAATTTGAAATTCTCTTTATTTTCATTATTTTATTTTTATCGAACAAGATAATTTTAATCAAAATTAAATTTGTTCCATTAGCAAACAAGAATTGAATGATAACGAATTGAAAAAGAAAAAATCGCAATTAAAACGTAAATCAAGTCGACGAATCGTTCAATTTTTCATCTGACGTTCTTATTGAATTTATTCACCATTTAATGTACGTTGAAATAAAATTGGGAATATTATTGAGAGCGAGATACGAAGACAAGGGATCTAGGGAGATGCAGTCGAAAAATTTGAAAACTTATTCCATAAAGATTCTAGTAAAAACTTTAATATTGCCAAATATAAAAGACGAGCGAAGCGAAAGGGTCGTGAAGTGGAAGCTCTCTCTCTCTCTCTCTCTCTCTCTCTCTCTCTCTCTCTCTCTCTCTCTCTCTCTCTCTCTCTCTCTCTCTCTCTCTCTCTCTCCGTTCTTCTGTCTCCTACTTTTTTTTTCTTTCAAATTTCACTCTCTAATATAGGCGAAAGGCTTGTCTTGGCCTCACGGCCTCTTTCGTACATGCATATATATATATATATATATATATATTAAAATGTATAAAACGTTGGCGAACCGACCCCTTTTCTATCTCGCAGCTTGTTCTCTCATTCTCCACTTCGAGCCCCACCGTTATTGCATTCTCGGTACGTTCGTTCGAAAATACCTCGGTACCCTCAATCATCCCTTTCACCGGAAATACTGACACCATTACGAAAAAAAAAATCATAAAAAAATCGAAAAAACAAACATTTAAAAAATATTCTTAAAAAATTCGAAAAAATTGACATAAATTAATAATATTAAAAATAATTTATCCCAACTGCCCCAATTTGGCCAAAGTTGACAATTGGCAGTCAGAAATTTAAAAAATTGTCAAGTTAGTCGTGCACAAATCCCAAAATAGTTTAAAAAAATACTCAAAAACAAAAAAAAACAATTTTCCATGTTTTCGAGCTTTTTAATTATTCGAGAGAACTCAAAAATTTGACAGCTGTCAATGATTTCGTGGTATGAATAATTTTACCTCATTTCGCGAGATGAATTTACAGGAAAAATGAAAATTCGACAGAAATTACAATTTCGAATTTAACGATAAGAATTTCTGAACTTGCGATGATGCAATGGTAAAGAAATTTATGACAGCATGAAAAATCGAGTCAGCAGGAATTTTATGAACTTTTCACCTGCACGAGTGTCCAGATAGGAGAGAGAAAATGGATTGCAGGAGGAAAGAGAGAGAGCTGTGATTTTAAAATTTTTAAGGGTGTTGCTCGCAAGCTTCCTCATCGCTCAATTCTGCCTCCTCTGCTTTGTCCTGTTAACGCTATTCTCGATCCCTTTACGAAAGCTCTTTCTCACACTGTGTTGAAAATTCCTTCGACGAGGACCATCAAAAGAGCATGCAGGGAAGAGGTTTTCAAAGTAGCTCGGTGCGCAGAGCACGATCGTCAAGCGCTAAATCTTTAACGACCATGGCCACCGAGAATATAACGAGACGAGACCATTCAAACACCATAAAAGCTCGCGTGCTTTCGCATACAGGACGAAACGATTCGGTGCCACAGCCGAGTTTTCCCCCTGAAACGTGGCAGCGAAAGATAGAGAGAGAGAGAGCGGGATGGAGAAAACATGATTCACAACACGCAAAAGCTCTCGCTCTTCCCTAAGCTCTATATTTTGTGCCGCAAGCTTTGGCATCCCTGCAAGCTCGATGATTATCCCGAAATTTCTTCGTTTCCCAAAATAATCCAGACGCTCGTAAATCGTAGAATTTTCAACCAAGATTTACATATACCCAAGCGAATTCTGAAATTCAGAAAATTCTAACTCAAGACAGAAAACTTCAATGTTGAAAGCTCAAATTTCGGGTAAAAACGGAATTCACTTTAAAATAGCTGAAATCAACCCAAGTGATGATAATAATTTTTACTGAATCAAAGTTTACTTGGAGAAACAATAAAAATTACAAAGAAAGAAAATTGCACATTTTTCGCCTTCAACAAAATTTAGGATATAATTAAAAATTGCTAACTTTACTTTGATCCGATCAAAATTGATGAAACCAAATAAATTCAATTGCAATAAATTCGTCATAATTAACACGATTTAAAGAGAATTGAGAAAAAGTTCATGAAAAATAATTCAACAATAATGTACATCAGAAAGCTAGTGAAGAAAAATTGGAACACCCTGTATATGAAGCATTCCACACCGATTCGACCTGGGTCTGATCCTTTAACGTCTCCGATTTTGTCCGCAATTTTTTATGGCTTTTAGTACCTCTGAAGAGCACCCAGGATTTTTTTCCGATTTTTTCGGAACGATTTGACTTAACTATAATTTTGTAAACAAATTACTCCCATTTTTCCCATTTTTTAAATCCCAATTTGGGCACCCCAAAGTGGGCAGGGGTTTCCTTCTGTTTCTAACGAGCTTTTTCGAAAAAAAAAATGTTGTCGAAGGAGGAACCTGAATCGAGTGGGCCAATATCCAAACATTTTTGTATGAATTGAAGGTATTTAGAAAAAGTTTGGATTAAGGCCCACTCAATTCAGGTTTTTTTTCTATTGTTTTTGATTTTTTCTTCGAACAAGCTTGTTATAAACAAAAGGAAACCGCTGCCAACTTTGGCTCAACGCTTGAAATTTTTCATATGAAAAAAAGGATTTTTGTAATTTTGTAAGATTTTTAAATTTTGGCTAAAAATAATTTGTTTGAAAAATTATAGTCAAGTCAAATCGCTGCAAAAAAATCTGAAAAAAATTCTGAGTGCTTTTTAGAGGTACTACAAAACCATAAAAAATCGCGGACAAAATCGGAGAGGTATGAAGGGTCAGATCCAGGTCAAATCAGTGTGGAATGCCCCATATATAGCTTTATTTATGAAAATCAATCCATTTAACGTTTCCTTGTCAAACCGTAGAAAAAAGAAGAAACGTGGGATTGGAATAATGAGAAAAAGAACTAATAAATACGATGAGGAGGAAGAAATAAAAAAAAAGGGCAGAAAGAATGTAGTGGCAAGTCAGCACGTTCGATCAAGCGACTACGTAGCGATTCCGCGCAGGGTCTAGGTTAAACGACAATCGGACACCGGAACACACATTGTCCCTATCCTCCCCATCGGCGGTGTACACACATATCCTGTGGACACACGTCACCCTCTCGTACACCGAAGAGAAAGAGAGGGTTAACGTAGAAAGGGGAAGGGGGTGAAAAATAGGGGTATGAGGGTGGATCGTTCTCGAAAGCTCGGTTCGATGCCTCCGTGGAATCAATTATTTCCGTGCTCCAAATCCAATTCCCAATTATCCACAGGCCCCAATCGGTGTACTATATTGCTATATAATTACGATACTATATGGTTTTACCGACGTACCCAACTCTATAACCCGGTATCGTTACAACCCCTACGTCAAACCTTCCTCCAAAACCCCCCCTCGATGCTCCATTGTGTGTCGTTTCACTGCGAGACTTTCCCATTTCAACGAATCTTCGACCAAACAAAGGACACTCAATCAGGAAGCAACCCTATGAATGCAAAATTGCATTTAGCATTTTTGAATCCATTTTTTTTCAAGCCCCGTCGAGCTTTTTTTGTGATCTGTATTTTTTGAATGGCCCTGTAATTTTTTAGACACGAAAATTATCATTTTATTTCATGGGAATAGTATCAATTTTCGGCTATTATTTATTTTTTTATCATTAATATTATTTTATATTGTATTTTTTTTTCAAGCCCCAAAGACATTTTTTTGTGAAGTGTATTTTTTTTTAATGACCCTGTAATTTTTCAGAGACCAAAATAATCAATTTATCTAATGAGAATAATAATAAATTTTGGTGATTATTATTTTTTTTAATCATTAAATTTATTATTATTATTAAATTTATCATTGATCCTCGTTGGAGCTTGACAAAAATGCAGTATAAGTAGTAGAAGAATTATTTTTAACGCAATTTGAAATAATACTAGAAAAAAAAATAGTATTAATTATAAGATAATATTAGGGTCATTCCATGTCAAATCGACCAAGAGTTGAAATCGACTCCTTTCAATTTCGATGAAATGTGGTAAGAAGTTTTTGTTTTTAATAAAACGAATTTTTACTAAAGGAAAAAAATTAAATAAAAATTTTCGAAGGTTATGCAAAGTTCAAAATTTTACAACTTTTCAAATCTTTCAAGTTTATTTTTTAAATATCTCGAAAACTATTATTGTTACGAAAAATCGTTCTGAATTCGTCTTAAAGAGTATAATTGGGGCTACGAAAAAAAAAATATTCCGAAAAAAAAATTTGAAAAACGATGAATTGGGGGAAATTTGAATTTTCAAAAATCGTGATTTTCCAAGTTCCGTATTGAATTTTTGGTTCAATTTTTTTAAATATAATACCTTGTACTGATCTTAAAAGATCATGAAATTTTCAGAAAGGTTTTTTTTTGTTTTTTCAAAAATATGAATTTTTGAATTTTTAAAAATCGTGTTAATCCACGATCACCATTAAATTTTTAGTTCATTTTTTTTTTATATAATACTTTGTACTAATTTTAAAAGATCCTGAAGTTTTCAGGATGGGGTTTTTTGTTTCAAAAATATAATCTTTTGAATTTTGGTAAACAAAATTTTGTCTTCCCCAAAATAGTGTTACTTTTACTTTTTTTTACTGCTTAAAATTACAAAACTACATGATTGCTCAACTTTACTTAACTGAGAGGTAAAAAATTTTTTTTTTATTTACCAAAATTCAAAAATTTATATTTTTGAAAAAACAAAACCACCTTTCTGAAAATTTCAAGATCTTTTAGGATCAGTATAAGGTATTATATTTAAAAAATTGAACCAAAAATGTGATGTTGATCGTGGCTTTTCACGATTTTTGAAAATTCAAAATTCTCCAAATTCATCATTATTCAAAAAAAAATTTCGGAATATTTTTTTTCATAGACACAAGTACTCTGAATTCAATAGAATGAATTTTTGAATCTTACATAACTTTCGAAAAAAATGTATTTTTTTTCTTTGGTATAACTTCGTTTTATTAAAAATGAAAACTTCTGACCAAATTTCATCGAAATTGAAAGGGGTCGATTTGACATGGAATGACCCTAATATTATTTTATAATCAATACTATTTTTTTCTAGTATTATTTCAAATTGCATTTAAAATAATTCTTCTACTACTTATACTGCATTTTTTTCAAGCGCCAACGAGGATTTTTGTAATGATTTATATACATTTTTCGAATGGCCCTGTAATTTTTCAGACACGAAAATAATAATTTTCTCTAATTGGAAATCATTAATTTTACTCAATCATTTATTTATTTATTATGAATATTATTTTATTATTAATGTTATCTTTTTTCTATTATTTAAAAAAAAAATGCATTTTCGATACTCGAATCTCGAATTCAAACGAAAATTGCACTTCGTGATCATCCACACGGTGAAGCTGAATGAGAAAAAGCGAAAAATAGACGCGCGATTTCCGGGCAGTTTCGAAAAAAAAAATGTTTTTCCATCCCCGTTAGTTCGTCGACGTATAAACAAATTTTCAATTAAGTTCCCTGACGGGAACCTCCAACCTCGGTGTCATCCAACTCTGTCATGTACCCCGTCACGCATCAACTCCCTTCATCCCTCTCTGACCCACCCCAACGAGTTTCAGCCCTCACTTTTTAGCCCGGCGTACTCTTCAATCTTCTCCCATATATGCCATTTCATTTTATTTCCGTCGCGGGTATTACCAATTTTTGTGAAAGCGTTTTTTTGCCCGCCGCAAGCTTTAATGAAAAAAAAATCAACCCACCGGAAGAGAGTGAATATTACATGGATCTCTATGTATGGTTTTTTTTTTAAATTCAATGATACGTTGCAAGCCCGAGCACGTTTCTCTTTGACCGGAGAAATTGATGTATCGACAACCGCCCGTGTAGAAATGTGATAGGGCAACCATTAGTTGATTCTTGCCCCTGATCCGCCCTGCCTGATCCGATTTTCCTGGCAGGGCCCTGACATGGAACTTAACGACCTGGTCCCTAGTTATTACATTGAAATAATCACTCATTACCAGTGCCCTGCATGATCAAAATATGAACAGTTTCCGACGATGTTATTTTTACACTTTTAAGCAAAACATATTTTTATTTGATTACCCTGGCAGGGCTCTGATGTGAAAACTATTGGATTGCCCTGAGTATTTATTAAAATAAAATTATTTGTATATCGGCTTTCAGTAGTATAATAATAATAATAATAATAATAATAATAATAATAATAATAATAATAATAGTAATAACAATAATAATAAATTAACAATCATTGCCTCGTTTATTATTATTACCCGTGTAGAAATCTGATAGGGCAACCATTAGTTGATTCTTGCCCCTGATCCGCCCTGCCTGATCCGATTTTCCTGGCAGGGCCCTGACATGGAACTTAACAACCTGGTCCCTAGTTATTACATTGAAATAATCACTTATTACCAGTGCCCTGCATGATCAGAATATGAACAGTTTCCGACGATGTTATTTTTACACTTTTAAGCAAAACATATTTTTGTTTCATTACCCTGGCAGGGCTCCGATGTGAAAACTATTGGATTGCCCTGAATATTTATTAAAATAAAATTATTTGTATATCGGCTTTCAGTATAATAATAATAATAATAATAATAATAATAAATAACAATAATAGTAATAACAATAATAATAAATTAACAATCATTGCCTAGCTTATTATTATTATTATTATTATTTAATTATTATTTACATTATCACTCTTATCCCGCGAGAATAACAAGCAATTGTGCGCCTGTTACAAGTTCGTTACGTAGGCAGAGGATTATTATTTAGACGAACCGCATCGCGTTAGTTCCGAGACTTGGCGCGAGATGTCGCAGGACAGCAACCGTTGAACTCCCATACGGATAATGTGTTCAGTATGCTTATATAGACGGGTGCGAGCACGGATGTCAGCGGAAGTCGGTGTCGGAAGAATCCATACAAGGAGTTCCTGCCGTTTTATGTAATTGTACTTATTTATTTAATTCTCGTAGAGAATTTCCGTTCACTCGGAATATAATATTCTCTTCGAGGATTGCCAAAAGAAAAGTGTACCCTAAGAAAGGGTGGACTCGAAATAAATAATAAGATGCATACATTGAAAAAGGAGTATCTCGTAAAAACGAATTGTTCAAAACGCGCTTCGGTGTATGATCGTGACCGTGATCAGGGCCTTTAAGGGCATGATTCTAAAAATCTTAGGGGCCTGATCAGGATCTGCTAGGGCCGGATCATATCGTCATAGGGGCCTGATCATGACCGCCGGATCCGAAAATGGCCAGCCAGGTGTTACATGGCATAACAGGGCCTGTTAGGATGAGCGGATCATTTCCCTACTTTAGTTAGGGAGGGCAAGTCAGGGGCAGAAGTTTTTCCCTACCAAAATTTCTACACGGGCGATGTAATATGGAAAATATCGTTCATAAAGGGAAAAAGCTCGGGGGGTGATTCCGTCCTATTCTCAGGACTCGTGAATACCTGAAGAAAATTTCATTTACCGAAAGCCACCACACACAATTTTTTACACAATTGGACAATTTTAGATTTTTGCAAAATATTTGCTAAATATTTTCGCTAAATATTTTTACAAAATATCGCGAATGCTCTGAGTGATAGAAGTAATTAATATTTAATTAGTGTTCAGTTTGGACAAAAAATTCGAAATTGAGGGGACACTCTACTGTAAAATAATTTTTTTTGTTTTTATTTATTGTTTCATTTTCAAAATCGTGTAGGTAAAATTTTGAGTTGTAATTTTGAAAATTAATTGACTCAAAGTCATTTTAGTTGAAGCAGGTAACGGAACCAGTTAGGAAATTATAAAACTTGAAATGCTTTTTCTCGAAATGGCTTCTAAAACGATTTCCAATTTTTTCAAACAAATCTTTCACTGCAGTTGCACAATTTCAAAACTTTTAATAATTAATATTTTTGAAATCTCCTTGAATAAAAAGAATTTTTGAAAATTCAATTTGTCGCCATTTTGTAAATAATTAAAGACAAAAAATACGCAACGACTCCTTGATAAAAATACTTTTAAGCGCTCTAATTTTCGTAATTTCGTAATAATTTTTGTGAATTATAAGTTTGCGCAAAGTTTCTGGATTCTTCTCGCAGTTCGTTGAGCTTTCTCTACGAGGACGCCATAATTAAACTACAAATTGTAGAGGAGCTTAAGAAACTGCTCATTAAGGGGTCTTAGCGAGAGATGGAAAGAAGAATGGGGAAGCCATGGACGAATGTCTAATTTTCAGGATTTTTTCAATTTACAATAATTTTGATGGCGAATAATTTTATAAGATTTTCCTGTGAGAATTGACGCTGAAGAGAAAGAGAGAGGAGGCAAAGTCGATATTCTGATTAACGTCAAGAGCACTTTCATCCGATGTCGGGTGAAAAAAAAGTGGATAAATCGTAATACACATCAAGCTATCTTGATCGAGAAAAAAAACGGGCTATCACGTTTCGGACTACGTGCTTGGCGAATTGAGAGTATCGGGGATACGGGGAAGAGCCGAGAAAGCTTAAAACTAAGCCCCATTATCGGTAATCAGGGGATCCTGATCCTTCGGGAGTATGAGAGCTTTTGAGAAAGCTTCTCTCCCCGGACAGAGCATCATGGATCAGAATATATCGCAAAGCGGACGATGTATATCGATCGATATTTCTCCATTATACTGTTGCCCATAATTTCGTGAATTATCGTTTGAGATCCAATAACTTCCAGGCCAAAACACAGCCAAAGAAAATATTATGTATCGATGATCCTCGTTGTCAACAATTTAGTAGGGGAGCGTGGGGCTAGTTGTAACAGGGGTAAGTTGTAACACTTAATTTTGACCGGGAATCCAAAACATTTTGATTTAATTTTTTTGCTGAATGTGCTTCTTATAACTCGCGGCATAACGTAAAATTCGTAAAAATAAACAAACGAAAAAAAAAAATTTTTTTTAAACAAGCTTTTATTAGTTGTTAATAAAAAATAATTAAAAACTTAAAAATAAACCTTTTCCGATTGTAAATAAGTTTTCAAATAAAAGCGTGTTACACCCTCTTTTTTCTCTTGCTGTTAAAATGTAACACGCTTTTATTTGAAAACTTATTTCCAATCGAAAAAGCTTTATTTTCAAGTTTTTAATTATTTTTTATTAACAACTAATAAAAGCTTGTTTAAAAAAAAAATTTTGTTTCGTTTCTTTATTTTTTACTTTTTAGTATTTATGATGTTAAATAACTAGTTTGGTAATGTATATATAGTTTCGCATAATTTTTTGCAAAAAAAATGTTTCGCAAAATTCTTTGCACAAAAATTATTTTGCAACATTTTTCTGCAAAATTTATGCAAAAAAATGTTTTCAGAAAATTTTTTGGAAAAAGACTGTTGCGCAAAATTTTCGTGGAGAAATGTTGTAATTGCTTAAAACCATTTTGTAAACAAAATTATGCGAAACATTTTTGTTGGAAAACAATTTTCAAGCAATTTATTATAAAAAATTTTGCGAAACAATTTTTTTGCAAAAAATGCATGACAAATTTCAACTCAATCGAAAACCGGGAAGTGGGTCAAATTTAACTTGTAAGATTTGATTACAGACAGAGAGACACCGGGACAGGTAAAGCTAAATAAAAGCTTGTAATAAAAATACTTACGAAAATTTTGATTTTGACTATTAAAATTAAATTTATTGTTTATTGTTTTTTCCTCGTTACATCGTAAATTTAACTAGCTTTCATTTGCTTTTTTTTAAATTATTCTAAAGTTTGTAGTTTTTGAGATATTTCACGAAGTAGACATAATGAGCCCATAGGACAAGTTGTAACATGTTAGAACTTGCCCCATGCGCGTGTATTTTTTCTGCTCTCTACATGTATTTGTATAAATAATATTGTTACAACTTGTAGTACAGTGATTACATGGTATTACAAATGATTTGCGGCTTTTTGTGCGATCTTTTACTCTTCTTTACTCTAATATTGCCCAGAAAAATATGCCAAGTTATTGTATTGTATTTTTTTTAGCATGACAGACTACCAAAGATTATAATCATCCCAAGAATGAACCAGGATGAATAATACAAGACTGTGAACCAATAAAAACGTGTTCTTTCTTATAAATGTTGCCAGTCTTTTCATTGTTACAACTTGCCCCGAGTCCGTTACAATTAGCCCCAGACGTGGGGTAAGTTGTAACAGCTCCGATTTTTTCAAAAAACGTCTGGTGTAAAAGATGGGTAAAGATCAAAAATTATTTTTCAATTGGAATTAGTGCTCAGGTATATACTTTACAAACTCTCCTACTCACAATCTTAAAAGCATACATATTTTGGGTGTTACAGGCCTTTTTCCAAAAACCGTTACAACTAGCCCCACGCTTCCCTACGACCTCAATATTTCTGCATCTACATTTTTCTGGCTCAGCATAACTTATTAACTATAACGTGGAGAAAAAACCTATCAACATTTTTTGTCCCTCATTCCATTCTTCGATAGCCAAATTTTTCAAAAAATGTTCTAAAACTTTTCTCAAAATTTTGCTTAAAAGTTCTAGATATTTTTTCTTTCACCCTCAATTTTCTAGTGGCCAATATTTAAAAAAAAAGCTTTAAGCTCCTCTTAATAAAGGAGAAGAAGATGATGAAGTAGGTTACACGAGTCATACCAACAACTTAGAAAAAGCTACCTTAATTTATTATGAGCATTGCGTACAGGTAATTATCGTAGGGATGTTCGATTCTTTGGAACCAATCGATTCTCTGATCAATTCTGAATCAATCATGCAGCCAAACGTTTAAGGATGTTGAGTCCCAAATCGCAAATGATGAGAAAATTCTGAAAATTTGGTATGTTTTTGGATGAATTATTTGAGAGGTTGTGTAAAAATTTCACGACGATTAGGAAGCTCGTTATCGAACAATTAACATTAACAAATTAAATTAAATTAAATGTAGTCATGGAAACTGATATAACTTTGCGAAAAGTTTTTTTTTTGACCTCTCAATTTTTTAATATCTACACGATATTGAAAGCAACGGAAACAAAACGAAGTTTATTGATAAATGCTTTTTTTATTTGTTTAAAAAATTGTTCTTAACAAAATTTTAATATTTTAATAACGAGCTTCCTAATCATTGTGAAATTTTTACACGACCCATTAAATACTTCGTACAAAAACATACCAAATTTTCAGAATTTTCTCATCATTTTTCAATTTAACCCTCAAGGAGGTTGAAGTAATGATGATAGAATTCTGAAAATTTAATATGTTTTTACATGAAGTATTCAGGAAGTCGTGTAAAAATTTCACGACGATTAAGAAGCTATTTATCGAACAATTAAAATTAAAAGATTTCATAGGGACTCAACATCTTTAAGTGACTCGCAACCATTTTGCAGATTATGTCGAAATTTTGCAAAATTCAAAGCATTTTCCGTCAAATTTATATTTTTATAATCAATCATAAATATATTTGTTGCCACGCGGGTGAGTAAATCTCGGTTTCCCATTTTCCTTTACTCACATAAAAATATATATAGCTACATCCTGCAGAAGGATTCGTGTGTAGAACGAAAGACCGGAGTCGTAATTGGAGTTTTAAGGGTGCATCGAGCCCGATATTGTATGGGTCTCACCCCCGCAACGAGTAGTTTCAAGCCAGAGTCTTTTCCTCTCTTTCTCTCGCCTTTTACGTGTTTCTCTCTCGACGGAAAAGCTCGAGCAAAACGGTAGAAGGTAGAAAGAAGGTCCTGGAAATGACAGGATCTCGGGGTCTCGCGAGCGCCAGGAAAAGAGGGTAAAATTCACCCACGTGGGCCAAAAGGGAAGGAAAACAGACCCGAGAGCTTTTTCCCTGCCTCAGTTACAAAATCTAACCAAAGGATAATGGAAGAAAGCACGAAGTGATTAAAGGGGTGGATAAGAGCAGGAAAAACTTGTAGCTTAGATTCTAAAGGATTTTTATCCTCCACAAAAATCATAATATCGTCATTATAAAACAAAAAAAAATGGCGGGCTACATTTTGAATATGATTTTCGAAAAAAACTACCCTTAGATTTCCAAAGATCCTTTCGAGAAACTGAGAGGAAAAATTTAGCAATAATTTCTCGAGGGAGATTAAATTAAGTATCCATTCGATAAAAGCTCTTCTGGTGAACGTAGGAGAAAGGACTTTTTTTTTTGTACCAACGATAATTTTATCGTGGACACAATCTCGGTGAACGAGTCGCTGTTTAAAATTTTTTTATCCTGCAGGATGTTTTTTTTTCTTTCACTTCGCATGAAAAATTAAAAGAACCACATCATTGGAGACATTTTTTACGATGAAAAGACGAGTATCGTCGTATAGTTGGCAAATAGTTGTTACCTTTGGCTGAAAGCATCAAGGACCAACTCCAAGGTAATGTAGTTTCAAGCGAATTTCCTGGTAAATTCACAAAGTGACGTCCACCAGAGCAACGCTCAAACGTTCTAAAATTATCATCATTATTAGATGCTATATACGAGGTATTCCCGCTCAACGGGACCCCCTTTTAGGCCAACCTCTTTCGATTTTCTTGAAACTCGAGTATGTTTTAGTGTTGCCTGAAAGTATATTGTAAACCAATTTTACAGATCGCTAACTATAATACTCTTTGGAATACACCGAAAGTTATATTTCAAACTTTTTGCGTATTCAGCGCTTCGGAGCTTTGGCAAGGCGCGAAATAAAATCGAAAAAATTCTTTGACATTGCTTTCGATCGGAAATTTCCTGCGCTTTTTGAAAAAAATGTCAGCAATTTCGAAAAAAAACGAATTCATTTAAATTTCGGCCAAAAACCGAAAAAATTGATTTACAAGAAAAGAGCATAATTTAATTCAGTGGAACAATTTTTTTCATGTTTTGTATATATCTGAGAAGTCACGATATAAATTTCAAGCTGTAAGTCACATCCGTTTACAAATTCCAAGTCTTTTAGTAGGATAAAAATTCTGAAATATCGTGTTTTTCGTATTCGACAGTTCCCTGATGTATTATATAGCGATTTTTAACGAATCTTGAATTGAGTAAATTTATTAAATTAATTAAATTAAATTAATTAAATAAACAAATTTATTCAATTGTCTAAATTAAATTAATTTAATTAAATTTATTAAATCAAATTTACCAAATTTTGCATTTAGTTAATTTATAACATTCGAAATTCGTTTAAAAAACGATATAATATATCAGAGAACTGTTGAATACGAAAAACACAATATTTAAGAATTTTTATCTTACTAAGAGATTGGTAAACGGATGCGAGTTCCAACTTGAAATTTATAGCGTAACTTCTCAGATATTTACAAAAAAAGAAAAAAATTGTCCCGCTGAATTAAATTATGCTCTTTTTTTGTAAATAAATTTTTTCGGTTTTTGGCCGAAATTCAAATGAATTCGTTTTTTTTCGGAATTACTGATATTTTTTTCGAAAAGCGGAGGAAATTTCCGATCGAAAGCTATTGTCGAAGAATTATTTCGATTTTATTTCGTGCCCTGCCAAAGCTCCGAAGCGCTGAATACGCAAAAAGTTTGAAATATAACTTTTGGTGTATTCCAAAGAGCATTATAGTTAGAGATCTGAAAATTGGTGTACAATATACTTTCAGGCAACACTAAAACATATTCGAGTTTCAAGAAAATCGAAATGGGTCGGCCTAAAAGGGGGTCCCGTTGGGCGGGAATACCTCATATATTTATATGGCTGTCCTTATTGCTTCCGATGCCTCAAAGGATCGTCGCGTCCATTAGACTTTGAAAGGGTGAAATAAAGAGAAAAAAGCTCCTTTACAATGATGACCCGAAAATAAAATATTTCGATAAAAAAAATGGAAAGTTAATAAAATTCAATCGAGATGTTTAATTACGTCGATAATGAGCATCAAGTTTCGCTTAAATATACAAATTATTTGATGTCGTAGCAAATTTATTTCTACTTTAATTTAATTGTTTAAAAAAAGAAGCGAAAAATTTGTTTTCAAATGCCAAAGCAATTTAATTCAATTGCTGTGCAGTCAAAATTTTCAGTACAGTCAAAACAAGCAGGTCCAGTTTTTACCCCAAGTCCTTTGAAACCCAGGCGATGAAAACAACCCTTACAAAAAAAGGGGATTAAAGCTCCATCAGAAATCTGCTCCTGCCCTTCCATTCAAGTCATTGTTTTGCGTTTTTCCTGCTTAAACAACAAAACGTCAACGCGTCTTGACGAAAAAGTCCAATTTTTTCCAACCACAAATCCCAGAGCTTTATTTATTGCATAAACAGAGTGGAAATTTTTTTGAACCGTGTTAAAAATGAAAATAAATCAAGCTTGAGTGCCAGAGGTCAAAGAGGATCGTTGAAATTGGATCGCAGGTGACGATGAAACACGCGGATATCCTTGAGGTTTTTTTTTCCTGTTCTCTGATACGTTAAAAATTGATCTCGGTCGCCATTAACGATTTCTCATGAAAAATTTCTTTGAAACGAAAAATGCAATAACTGTTCCTTCACTCAAGGGTCTTTCTCTCTCTCAATCGATGGAGAAAAAATTAGGGGTGAGGAGATATCGGAAGGACATTTTTCTCGCACTCTCTGAGAGGGCGTTAAAAATTCAAGACTGAGAGTGAGGACGAAAAAAAAAATTGCGGGGAGAATTGCCATTGATTTTCCGCGAATAGTCGAGGGAGATTCGTCCTCAAATAACGATATTTAAATATCTCATATGATATTCAACAGGGCTGTGAGAAAAAAAACCTTTCATTCCCGTGATTAGGTTAATTAATTAATTTTTTGCCCCATTTCAAGTCGTATTCGTTGTGAGATTTTTTATTGATTTTAACGGGACAAAACAATCTCTGAGAGAAACGAAATCGTAAAATCTGAAAAAGGACGAAAAGGGAGAAGACTCGTAAATTCATGAGACTAGCAAGATGATTGTTGGATCCAAAATAGCGACTAATTAAAGATTACTAATAAGATTACTGATTAAAGATTGTTTTTGTTTTTTAAAGAGAATTAATTGAGAAAAAGTTTGTGGGAATAATTTAAGAATAATGCAGATCAAGATACTGGAGAATTGAAAAAAATTGAATTTGGACATTGAGGAGGGCATTTAGAGAGACAGAGAGATATTTAACGAGCCAATTTTCAAGATAATGCGATCAATGTCGTTTGTATACATAATCGTACTGAAACTTACGCCATGATTCAATCATCCGCTGCTCGAACTTAAACACGGATTTCGATGCTGTCACGGCAACGATGACGACAACATTTTCAATGCGCTTATATTGATAATTATCAACAGGATTACTCGCTAATGATAAACCCGCGACGGGCTCAATCGCAGGATTAATCGTCGCGGAAAAACCCCAGACGTTCGCGTAAATCTCGATCAAGGCGAATTCGGATTTTCCGTCCAACTCGATACTGACCATATCTACTGATTTTCGCTCAATTTACCATATGGCTAATTATTTTAACATTTTTCAACTTTTTTCCTCGTCAATTTTTGATTCTCAAACACTAACCACGGAAAAATCCCAGACGTTCTCGTAAACCTCGATCGAAGCCAATTTGTGTTCTCTGACTGACTTAATACTGACGATATCTACTGATTTTCGCTCAATTCATCAAATGGCTAATTATTTTAACATTTTTCAACTTTTTTCCTCTTCGATTTTTGACTCTCAAGCACAAAACATGGAAAAATCCACGACATTCTTGTAAATGTCGATCGAGGCGAATTTGGATTTTTCGTCTGACTCGATACTGACCATATCTACTGATTTTCGCTCAATTTACCAAATATCTAATTATTTTAACATTTTCCAACTTTTTTCCGCATCAGTTTTTGACTCTCAAGCACAAAACATGGAAAAATCCCAGACGTTCTCGTAAATCTCGATCGAAGCCGATTTGCATTCTCTGTCTGACTTAATACTGACCAAATCTACTGATTTAGCTTAATTTATCAAAATTACTAATTACTTTAGCATTTTTTAATTTTTTTTCTGATCAATTTTTGATCCTCAAGCAATAAACATGGAAAAATCCAAGACATTCTTGTAAATGTCGATCGAGGCGAATTTGGATTTTTCGTCTGACTTGATACTGACCATATCTACTGATTTTCACCCAATTTGACAAATGGCTAGTTATTTCAACTTTTTCAACTTTTTTCCCGATCATCCTTTAATCCTGAAGCACTGAACATTCCCTCAGCGTAGAAAAAAATTAATTAAAATTAATTAAAGTTCTTTTGTTCCCCTTTCGATTTTTTTCAATTGTTTACGGAAAACAGATTAATTTTTTACCAAATTTTCACCCTCCCGACCAGAACCTCCCTTTAAATTTCATTTCTACGTTTCCATCAGTGTTTCATTTGCACAATTGCATAATTTATAATCAAATATTGCAATCAGGTTTTTCGTCAAATTGAAATTTTATATTTTCGTTAAATTTCAATTTCGTTTTTCCATTAACATCGGCTCCACGATTCCATTAAGGTGTGCACCTGTGAAAACATGACATTGCGATTATTTCACGAGAGGGATTCGCATCGCGCACATTAGCATAAATATTCATGACGATATGTTCCGTCGTAATGGACTGAATTTTCGTGCAATATACACGCACACACACATATAGATTAGGGTGGTTAACAAAAACACGTTTTTTTTTGCATTGACCTTCACATCGAGATTTTTGCAGTTTTCCCTGAGGAAAAAATTCTCCTACAAGCGGAAGCCTGTACGATTATTATTACTACTGCCTCAACGTAGAGGTTTGACAATTGTGGCATTTTTGAGAACTCCAAAATTGAAATATAGACTTTCTGTGTGATTAATCGGTTACTAGAAGGAAACAAAAACGTGATGGAAAGAAAAATTGAATAAATGAAAAGAAAATTGAAAAAAATTAGAAAAGAATTTTTTTTTTTAAACGTTAAATATTAAAAAATTACTTATTACTTAAGAAACTACTTATTAATCATATTTAAAAATCCTACCGGCATTCGCGGCGCGCGATATCTTTTAGAAAACCGAGAACCTCAATGAAGAGGAAAATAAAAAAATAAAAAATGAAATTTCGAACCACTCTGATATACACGTGTATCTGGATGTTTAAACAAGCGAATCCTGACGTTACAGAGAGGCGTGAGCATCGAGGCAGAGAAAGCTCTCTCGTTCGCACTATCGAGCCATATCGGCGCGAGGTGAGGAGGAAGAGGGCAGTATTGCAACGATTGATGCACTTTGATTCAAACGCTCATCCCCTTATCTATATATGACAATGATTTTCGCCAAGGAAAATGGCGTATTCGGCTGAATTTAGCCGACATTTTGTCCGTGAGCTACGCCATTTTGTTACCCAAGGATTTTAATATACGTTTGTGAATGTCTGACGGAGTGTTCTCGATGCAGCGAAGATCTGGAATACCCATTACCGCGAAATTATGCATTCGCATTGATAAGATCCATTTCCTGGTGGCGGTGAAAGTGAGAGAATGGGCAACGATGCATGGACGAAGATCGAGGGAAATTTCGAATGCTACGAAATGAAATTTTGCTTCCACTAAACATATATACATTATATATTATATATATGAGGGAATAGGGGGCAAAATGGACCCCGTAAGAACATAAGGCAACCAGAAAGCTGCGCAGGGTATAAACTCGTTGATTTTCATCCAAAAATATCGTTCTTATCGATCAGACAGTGCGTCGAAAAAAATTCCGGGGGCAAAATGGACCACCCTGAAATTTCGTTTTTATTTCGAAAATTCAAGTAAACGGAGAAAAACGTTAAAAAAACGATTTCCTTCGCTTTTCACATCACCTTAATATCCAAGATACTTGGACCAAGCTGCTTGGCGTATTTTTGCAATTAAATTTTTGGCTAAATTCAATTTAATCGTAGTTTCATTGTCTTATATTTATTTTACTATTGTGGAGGTGGGCCGTTTTGCCCCGTATACCTCATTTTGCTCAGGCTTTCGGATTATCTGAGTATTTTGGTAAAAGTAGCTTACCATAATACTATTAGAATATTTTGGAGTGGTTTTTTTTAAAAATAAATTTCAAAATATCAAATTTAGATCTGATTTTCAGTGGATGAGTTTATTTGGGTATGTTAACGCCAATTATAATGTGATTCTCTCATTTTTTTAATTTTTTTAATTACCAATTGTTTTCAATAATTTTTAATGGTGTCCATTTTGCCCCCCCCCCCTCCTTCACCAACCCCTATGTATATAAATCTGTCAGCTTGAATCTCTTGGTTTTGCCATTGCGTCATTCGCTCTTCGCGTCTTGTCGGATAATGTAAATTTTAACAATGGATAATAGACGTAATAATTCAGATTCGGGACATGGAAAATGTGTCTGAGAGTTGCCGAGTCTCGGTAAGCCCGGAAGAGACGAGAATTGACGGGTTTTCGTAACGGTAATAACGCGCTTTCGCTTCTCGTATTTCCGGTCACGGCGAATACACAAAAAGCTAGAAGCGAAGGGAGAAAACACGATGTGAAGAAATGCGAGAAACCCTGTCGGGAATCATCAGGGCTAAATAACCATTCGCTCGGAAATATCGGAAATATGACGTACAATACGACAGTTCAATCATTTCTGTATGATGATATTTTTTCTACAGCTTTGAATATGATTTTGAATGTGAAAATAAAATCCTGAAAGCCGAAAAAAGTAAGAAATTTACTAAAATTAAATTTCTACTAAAAAAAAATCCAAAGTTACGTGATTTTTTATATTTTGAGCCGATTATTTAATAACTTCACGGATTTTTGAATTTTCAATTTTTAAAAATTATGGAATAACTCTAAAATATTTTTTGTATGATGAAATTCTTTCTGTTCTTTGGAATTTGATTTTGAACGTAGAAAAACAATTCTAGAAGCAAAACAAAAACGGAAAAATGATTGAAATTAATTCTTTACTAATGAAAAATCTAAACTTCCGTAATTTTCGATATACTGAGCTAAAATTTTTGTAGGTTCACGACTTTTCGAATTTTTTACTTTAAAACATTACAGAATGATTCGGAAATATCTCTCTATTTGTTTTTTCTACTTAGAATTTGATTTTGAATGTCGATGAATAATTTCAAAAGTAAGAAAATCGCGAAAAATTACTGAAATTAATCTCTTGCTAAAAAAATTGGAAACCAAAACAATTCACTATATTTTGAGCTAAAAATTTAAACCTCCATGGCTATTTGTTTTTCCATCTTAAAAAATTACAGAATAACTCTGAAACAATAGAATTTAAAAAATTTTAATTATAAACAAATTTGAATTTGAATGTAAAAAAATTATTCCAAACGGAAGAGAGAAACCTATAAAATTCTGAATCTTTTGATCTAAAAATTTAGAACAATAGAGCAGGTTCCGAAAAGGATATTTACTTGAAAAATCAAAAAGAGGAATTAAGCAAAAAAAATCCTTTTTTCTTATTTGTCTCAAAAATGATCTCATAAATCTTAATTCGGAGGGTGCAAACCTTTGCATATAAAATTCGCAGCTTGGGGGATGAAATTACCCAAAAACGGTTTCAAATTAAAAATAATTCATCTCAAAATCCCCAAAGCAATTTTTCCTTCCTTCCCTTACTTTACAATCAAGCGAGAGACAAGAAGAACGATGAGCACGGAATCGACGGATCAATCCGAGAAACTAACCCTCCCTTCAACCCTCCTCTCTGACGTATTTCTCACAGATTTTCTCCACACACGAACGTGAATTCGAACATGCTCGTGGTATGTTAGTTCAGTCGATCTATAATCTCGTTATTTATTCATACGAGAGACGAAAGAAGAAGGCAGATAAAAAGCGTCGTCGGCCAAAGTTTTCCGCGCCTTTCATACGCAGAAAAGCCAGAAAGCTCTTCGCTTCCTGTCAGGGTCAAGGTCGACCAAAGCTCGCGTGACTCGAAATCTTTTTCTTCCTATTTCTCTCGTCCTTTGCGATAATTAATACTCTTTAACCTTGCGCTATATCTATCTCTTGGGATAAATAAAGCTCAAGTGCAATCGAATATGAACAAAGATGGCCGACGTTTATTTGAATAAAGGCCACCCTGTTTCTCCAAATCACCGGAAAAAATTCCCAAAATGTTTGAAAATTATTCAGGACTGTCGAGTCGATCTGGACTCATTTTCACGGATAGAAAAATTTTCAAAAATTCAAAAATAGCGAATTTTGCGATCGAAGATGTTGAGGGTTGGATAGTCGACCTGGAATGACCCATATACAGTGTACATCTGTATATATACATATATTTCGCAGACATTACCTTTGACCCACTTTTCCGATGCGGTTAAACGCGATGTGCGCAAGCTGAGAGAGCTTTTCCGAACGTCAAGAATTTATATATATATATATATATATATATATATATATAGAAATGCATATGAAATATTTCACAGGAATTCGAATAGCCTGGAATTACATTTTGCAATTTTTATGCAAATTCTTTCACTCGAAATCTTCGCAACGTATCAGAGATTATGGACTTTTGGAATGATTTTTTTTCACATCGAATAATTTACAAGTAGAAAATATAGTTTCTGATTTAAAAAAACGCGAGACAAAGTGTTGACAGTGAAGACGAAAACCGCGCGAAAATAAACAAATAACAATAATTGTGAGGCGGTAAAAATATGCGAGAATTAATTTTGTTCAAAATATTAAAAAATACCAAAATATGAAAATTCGTATTTTTTTATATTTGCCCCTAGTTTTTTTCAGATTTTAGTTTCGAAGATGTTACGTTTTTCCGTAAAGAAGTCGAGAATTTCGTTCATGTCGAAAAAAATTATAATTAGTGAACTCTTGGAATAAGTTTTTATTTTTTTTCTTTAAATATATTTATTGTCAAAATAAGAGAGAATTTTTTTTGCAGGGAATAGCAAAAATATAGGAATTGATATTTTTTTGGTTTCTCCTAAGATTTTTCTAAATTTCCGTTTCCATAAAATGGAACTCGAGAATTTTGTTAAAGTAAAAAAAAATAGAATCAATAAACGCTTGGAATAAATATTCATTTTTTTTCTTCAAATATAATTATTAAGAAAATAAGAGAGAATGAATTTCGCAAAGAATAGCAAAAATAGCCAAAAGAGGGAATTTCGTTTTTTTTTTCATTTTTCCAAAGTTTTTTTAAATTTTTTGTTTGGAAGATGAAAATGTAACTTTTGTCCATTAAATAGAACTCGAGAATTTGTTTAAATTCCAAAAAAATATGAATCAATAAAAGAGCTTGGAATAACTTTTCATTTTTTTTTTTAATATTTACATATACATATATATATATATATATATATATATATATATATATATATATATATATATATATATGCATATTCATGGATATTGAAAGTTTTTGTTATCCATTCTGATAGTATTCCAGGCGAAGCCAAAGCTGACCTACTTCTTATAGCGCGAACGTGAAAACAATAGCGATCTCTTGTGTTGGACAGAAAGAAAGAAAGAATATATATATATATAGATATACAGATATAAATATCTGTGTGTGTGGAAGACGCGATCGATTGGACATTGGAAATACTCGGGCTTTTGCCAATCCTCTCAAGTCTTCTCGGCTTTTCTTTTGCCAAGTATACTTGTACGAATATATATATCGTTTTTCCTCATGCGACCCAGTCTCTTCACGAAATAATAGTCTTTACAAGAAAAGCTTTTCCATCCCAAACGAAAAAATCTTCGCGTCTCAAATTTCAAAAATTAAACGAAACGTCTTCCTCTATTTCTAAAAGCTACAATTTCATAAATTTATGTCAATAAGGCCTCTATAATGAGACTTGAGAAATTTCGTAAATTTTTCATGCTTAACAAAAAAATTGGTTTACCAAAATCGCCATAATTTGTTTTTTCTTCGAAGCTCTGCTTTGAAACTTCGCTCATTCGCTTCGTAATCGTTGAAACTTTCGAATGCTGTTGAATTCATCAAACTTTAAAGATTTTTTAATTTTTTACAATTTTTTTCAATATGGAACATCGTTTTTGAATTTTTTTTAAGCCCTCTTCCAAATTTTCTTGATTTTCTCTTATCACAAAAAACTAATGTTAATTAACTAATTTAGAATTTTATTAAATTTGAGCTTTTCAATAAAGCCTTGGAACCGAGCTTTTTTGAACTTTTTAGAATTTTAAATTGTGGATAATTTTCTGCTGATTACAAATTCTGCCAAATTTGGGTGGAAAAAAAATTATTCGTGAAAAAACATGAAAAAATTATCACAATTACGTTTTACTTATTGGAGGTTCATATTATCTGTAATTTCTCTTACATGATGCAGGAGAAATAGTCTTAAGCTCGTGTATCGAGGTTCATTAATATGGCATTTGCTACGACAGTTCGATATCATCGACTCATCTGTGGCTCTATCGAGCTTCAATCACGTGATGCTGTTACTCGTCGCACCATAATCCTACACGAATATACAAAGCTCGCTGGTTCCTTCTCCCCTTCTCCTCTTCACCCCCTCTCCCTTTCTTCCTCACTCTCTCATGATCCCTTTGCCACAGAGCTCTGGATCACACGTATTCACAAATATCTATATATGATAAATTCCTGATTTGACCTACTCAACATTTGAATTATTTGGATTATTATTATTTTGAATTGTTTGAATAATAATTATTTTTCACTTATTTTTTGCTATTTTTCATAATGATTTTTTTCCAGATTTTTTCACACGTAAATTTTTGCCGGAATTTACTCGCTTTCTTCTTCTATCTTGTACACCCAAATTTTTGGTCAATTTTTTAAATCAGAGCGAGATTTTTCAGTTTTGGGAAAAAATTTAATTATAAAAAAATTAAAACACGTTTGGAGAGTATTGAGAACTTTTATAATTTTTTTAATAAAATCTGAACAGATGAGAACTAATTGGATTTGGCCAGGAATTTCTAATACATATGATCAATGATCATATATATATATATTTCGGTATTTATGGATATTTTTTAATTCATTTTGGGGATGAGAATGTTACGTTTTTCTAGGAAATAGAAGTTTACAATTTCATTAACGTCGAAAAAAATGGAATAACTTTCAATTTTTTTTTTCATTTAACTTTTTTAATCAGGGCCACATTTTTAAATTTTCGAAAAACAATAATTTCACATATAAGAAATCAACATACGTCTGGAAAACGTTGAAAACATTTTTAAAAATTTCAAAAAATTTTAAGGGATCCGGACTAATTGGATCTGACCAGGAATTGCTCATATACATGCCCATATATACTTCATTTTTTATGGATTTTTGTTTTAAAGATCAGACTGTTACGTTTATCCATAAAATATACATCAAGAATTGCGTCAAAGTAAAAAAAAATGAGGATCAATAAGCGCTTGACAGAACTTTTAATTTTGTTTAAAATTTAATTGTTTTTAATCAGGGCCGAATTTTTAAATTCCAGCAAAACGAAAATTCGCCATATTAAAAATCAAAATATGTTTCAAAAACATTTAAAATATTTCAAAAATTATGAATAAAATTTTAAGGGATGAGGGCTAATTGGATCTGGCCAGGAATTCCTCATATACATATGCCCAATGCCCATATACACATATATTTCATTTCTTATGGATTTTTTTTTCAATTCTTGTCTGGAAGAAGAGAATATTACGTTTTTCCATAAAAGAGATATCGAAAATTGCGTCAGGGTAAAAAAAAATGGGTAACAATAAGAGCTTGAAAGAACTTTTAATAGCTTTTTTAATTTAATTTTTTTAATCAGGGCCAAACTTTAATTTTAGCAAAACAAAAATTCCACATATTAAAAATGAAAATACGTTTGGAAAACGTTGAAAACATTTGAAAAATCTTGAATAAAATTTTAAGGGATGAGGGCTAATTGGATCTGGCCAGGAATTCCTCATATACATATGCCCAATGCCCATATACACATATATATCATTTTTTATGAATTTTTTTAAATTCTTGTTTGGAAGAAGAGAATATTACGTTTTACCATAAAATAGATGTCGACAATGGCGTCAAAGTAAAAAAAAATGGATTAAGCGCTTGAAAGAACTTTCAATTTATTTTTTAATTTAATTTTTTTAATCGTGGGCAACTTTTAAAACTTTAGCAAAACGAAAATTCCACAAATCAAAAATCAAAATACGTTTGGAGAACGTTGAGAACATTTAAAAAATCTTGAATAAAATTTTAAGGGATGAGAACTAATTGGATCGGACCAGGAATTCCTCATACATGAGCCTATATGTATATCTGTACCTATTTATGTATGTTCAGAGATATGTAATTCCAATACGCATACACAACGCATCCACGACGCACTTAATTACAAAGCCGGATGTTGAGCCGAGGGCTGGTGTGTAAGGGGCTTAAGGGGCGAGGGGTTATTAAGGGAGGGTTGATACAAGCATGCACGTATAATCATCATGACATATTTGTGGTACTGGCAAACACGCTGTGAATGTGTCACACGTGCAAGGGAATTTTCCAAATGGCTAATATCAAACCAGAGCTTACACCCCCCCCCCTCCCCCGACCCCTAAAGCCATTATTATTGGGCTTAACGCGCAGAAACAAAGAAATAAAAGAAAATTATTGAGAAAACCATCACAAGCGATTCTCGATGAAAAGTAAAAAATAAAACGCGATCGATATCGCGTGAAAGAAAATGGATTCGACGAACAATTCGCGAACCTTTCCCGGAAAAACAATTCTTATTTCTGCCGCAATCGATAAATCGATCCTTCGAGCTTTTTCCATCCCCTTTCCTCAACCCTCTTCACCAATTGTCCGTTCATTTATTTTCACAGCAAGACTAAAAATATTTTCGGTCGATTCAAAATATATTGCTCATTTTTAATGATAATGAAAATTGGGAAATTTCCATTACATTCGTTTTTTATCAGAAGTAATTTTTACCCAGAATAAGGTCAAGCTTTCGGGGTAGGAAAATTGGTATTATGATCGACACCAGAATAAAATAATGAATTAGACGACAAAAAGTGAATAGGAAAAATATTATTGATGGGAAAAACTGCGATGATGCGGTGTAATCTCGGTTATGATCGCTTGTAATGTAATATCAATATTTATTTCCCTCGAGATCGAGAAAGAGGAAGAGAAAATGGAAAAAAAGCTCAAGCTTCGAGTCCAACCCTACTTGTAAAACGAGTTCGTTCTATTTCGATGCCAACGCTTCGATATAAATATATACAGCAGATGCGATGTCGAAGAGAGTGGCTTTCGATCGAGAGGAATCAAAATGCATGGCTTCCATTTTCCAGACACCCCCTTGAGGATAGATCGAGGGTTGGAAAGTCCCGTTTGCTCTTCTAACGTCAATGCAATTGCCATAGAAATGTATATACAATATATATGGGTCGTTACATGTCAAATCGATCAAGAGTTGGAATCGATCCCTTTCAATTTCAATGAAATTTGATCAGAAGTTTTTGTTATCAACAAAACGAAGTTCTACCAAAGAAAAAGAAAAAAAAATTTTGAATGTTAACAAAAATTTACAATTTCACAATTTTTCAAATCCTGCAAGTTTATTTTTTAAATATCTCAGAAACTATTATAGTTACGAAAAATTGTTCGCAATTCGTCTTAAAGAGTATACTTGAGGCTATGAAAAAAAAAATATTCCGAAAAAAAATTTTGAACAATGATGAATTTGGAGAATTTTGAATTTTCACAAATCGTGAAAATTCAAGTTGAACATTAAACTTTTGGTTCAATTTTTTAAATATAATATCTTGTACTGATCCTAAAAGATCCTAAAATTTTTAAGAGGTGTTTTTTGTTTTGTTTAAATATGAATTTTTGAATTTCTAAAAATCGTGTAAATCCACGATCAACGTTAAATTTTTAGTGAAGATTTTTTTATATAATACCTTGGACTGATTTTAAAAGATCCTGAAATTTCCAAAATGGTGTTTTTTTGCTTCAAAAGTATAAATTTTTGAAACCAAACAACACCATCCTGGAAATTTCAGGATCTTTGAAGATCAGTCCAAGGTATTATATAAAAAAAATGTAACCAAAAATTTAATGCTGATCGTGGATTTACACGATTTTTCAAAGCTCAAAAATTCATATTTTTGAAAAAACAAAAAACACCTCTCGGAAAATTTCAGGATCTTTTAAGATCAGTACAAGGTATTATATAAAAAAAAATTGAACAAAAAATTGAATGTTGATTATGGATTTGCACGATTTTTAAAAATTCAAAATTCTCCAAATTCATCATTTTTCAATTTTTTTTCGGAATATTTTTTTTCGTAGCCACAAGTATGCTCTTCAAGACGAACTCAGAACGATTTTTTCGTAACTATAATAGTTTTCGAGATATATAGAAAATAAACTTGAAAGATTTAAAAAATTGTGAAATTTTGAATCTTGCGTAACTTTCGAAAAAAAAAAATTTAATTGTTTTCCTCTGGTGGAACTTCGTTTTATTAAAAACGAAAACTTCTGACGAAATTTCATCGAAATTGAAAGGGGTCGATTCCAACTCTTGGTTGATTCGATATGGAATGACCCATATACAATATATATATATTTCTATGGCAGTATCATTACCGTTGAAACTCGCGAAATCCACGAAACAGACTTTTTTCACGGGGTAGTTTTCCACCCCCGAGCTTCACCGACAAAATCAAGCTGGTAAACAAGATTGTCCGTGTGTGCGTATGCGCGTCTACACAAACAAGAATATCGCGACCTATCTCAACTTCATCAATTGGATTTGCATAATTCGATTACGTAAGAAGGCGCCACCGAATACCCACAAATTCATTTGGCCCTCGAGAAAACATATTTGCCATCTTTTTTCTCCCTTAATAAACACGTTCGGAAGTAAAACAGACGAAAAAAAAAAATACAGAGCTTTCGCTTGACAAAATCGTTTCCTCGCATTTGAACGATATTCGACCTAAAAGCTATTATTATTATTTATTACGTAAATTAATTTAATTTAATTTTTACTCACTCTTGGTGATTTTTGCTGACTGATCGCCTCAACGCACGGGAAACCTCCGCACTGAAAAATAGAAGAAAAAAATTCAATGTTGATATAAAAGAAATATAAGTTTTTTTGGTTCTCGTATTGATTCAACAATTCTAAGTTTTATTGAATTTTTTTGAAGCTTACGATCTGTAGCTGACAAAATTATGACAATTCTGAGGCAATTTAAAAATTTCGACAATTAGATTTAAAAATTTTGAAAATTATGACAATTCGAAAACATTTTTTTTTTGCATTGACAGATTGTGAAATATTTTTACAATCGCGAACGCCTCGAAAGTTTTTTTGCAAATTCAATAGGAAGCACTTGGAAAAATCCAAAAAAGAAAAAAAAATGTTTTTTTATATGCCATAAAAACAATTAATCGACCTACAAAGATTTTTTAAATTATTCAAATAATATTTCTTCGAATGTTTTTCAAATTATACTATTGATGTACATTTTTACTGGATGTTTATTTATAAAACCAAAAATATTCATACCAAAATTTTCTGTGTGGGATTAAAGAAAAATGTATCTATTTATACGAGAGCTTGTTTGAACATAAAGTGCATTATCAATATGTTCCGATTTTTAGAATATACATTTATAATTTTTTAAACTATACTATTTAAGAATTCTTGAAAATTATACGTTTCTATTAACATTAACGAATATTTTTGCATTATGTTTATTTGTAAAACAATAAATGGTACGTTGATTCCAAAATTCTCAGTATCCTTCGCGAAAAAAACATTTATTTATTTATACGAGAGCTTGATTGAAAAAAAAAGTGCGTTATAAATGTGTTTCAATTTTGAGAATATACATTTATAATTTTTTAAACTATACAATTTCAGAATTTTTGAAAATTATACTTTCCTATTAACATTGACGAATATTTTTTGCATTATGTTTATTTGTAAAGCAAAAAAATGGTACGTTTATTCCAAAATTCTCAGTATCGTTTGCGAAAGAAAAATGTATTTATTTATACGAGAGCTTGTTTGAAAAAAAAAGTGCGTTATTAATGTGTTTCAATTTTTAGAATATACATTTATAATTTTTTAAATTATGCTATTTAACAATTTTTGAAAATTATACGTTCCTATTAACATTAACGAATATTTTTGCATTATGTTTATTTGTAAAACAAAAAATGGTACGTTTATTCCAAAATTTTCAGTATCGTTCGCGAAAGAAAAATGTATTTATTTATACGAGAGCTTGTTTGAAAAAAAAAGTGCGTTATTAATGTGTTCCAATTTTTAGAATATACATTTATAATTTTTTAAATTATGCTATTTAACAATTTTTGAAAACTATACGTTCCTATTAACATTAACGAATATTTTTGCATTATGTTTATTTGTAAAACAAAAAATGGTACGTTTATTCCAAAATTTTCAGTATCGTTCGCGAAAGAAAAATGTATTTATTTATACGAGAGCTTGTTTGAAAAAAAGTGCATTATTAATACATTTTCATGACGTTGCATTGATATAATGTGTATTCTGTATCGCGTGATAAATGAGAAGTATATGTTTACGGTGAAGCCGCAAAAGGTAATTGCAAGTATGCTCGTTAAAAAGGCAACGTGATCAGAGAAGGCGGAACGAGGTTACAGGAATGAAGAAGTCGATGAAGAGAAGGAAGAAGAAGAAGAAAAAGAAGGCGGAGACGATGGAGGGAGAAAAAATAGGAACGTCGACCTTTCGCTCGCTTTCACGAGAGTCTCGAGTCTCGAGAGCTTTGAGCTTCACGGCAACGAAAGAGAGAGAGAGAGAGAGAGAGAGAGAGAGAGAGAGAGAGAGAGAGAGAGAGAGAGAGAGAGAGAGAGAGAGAGAGAAATGAGCAAATATAAGCAAGGAAGAAAAATCGTGGTGGAAAAGCGGTAATCGAGATGGGAAGGGTTGAAGGGATGAAAAAGAAGTGGAGAAAGGAGACTCCCGCAAAAGCTCCCAAAATTGCGTTCTCAAAAAAGCTCCGTGGGCCCGTATATACGATTTATACAAAAGAGGCACCCAAATTAAAAGGAGAATCTGAACTAAAGGGCTAAAAAAAATGTCATTAATGCAATTTTTTTTCTTGACCTCGATAAAAAGAAACTTGGCGAAAATTTTCTAGAAATTCGTAAATAATTCGACATTACAAAATAATTTTCAACATCCTATAAAATTATTTAAAAAAATAAATACTAATAAAGTTGAAAAAAATAATGAGTTTAAAGAATTAAATTTATTTATAAAAATAATTTTTATTCATTATAAATTTTAAATGTAGAATTTTTAAAAAATTTAGAAAGACGGTTAGATGACAATCAGTATATTATTGGTATTTTTTGTACAAGATACATTCATTTAAATTAAAAGTTTTTAACGACAACATTTTCATCATTTTTTGAAAAATCAAAAAATAATAATAAAACGATAATAATACAAATTTCGGAATTGTCCGGAAAAATTTGGTTAGATTTTACACCGAAGAGTGTGACTCGATTAGACGGGGGTAAGTAGGGGGATGAAAGGGATGTTGAGGGAAAATCGTTGGTAAAGCGCGAAACTGGTGTTTACGTAGGATTGTTAATTCCCGTAAACGAGAGGAACGTTTTATGTGACATATTATGGGTGATGAGGGGAAGGGGGGGGTGTTTTTGTTGCTTTGAGCGCGGGTGAGGATAAGGGTTGGCATTGGGTTCCAGAGGGTTTCAACGGTATACGTTACTCTCACGAAACGGTTTTTCTCGTTCGGAAAACCATCAAATAAATCAAGGACACCGGATGGCTGCTCGACAACCAGAAACATAGAGAGAGAGAGGGAGAGAGAGAGAGAGAGAGAGAGAGAGAGAGAACGAAAACCCGATCGTATCGTATCGACGTTGGAAAAGCTTCTACCCCCAGTTACACCCTGCTGTAAATATCAGAGTGACCCTCAGTATCTTTCAAATCCAATTTCCATCTGGCTGCCTCCCAAAAAGTGTCCAAAAAAATTCAAAAAAATCGAACTAAAATTTCAACTCAATTTAAAGTCAAATTTAAAAGGAAAACAACCCTTACTGCCACGATTCGTTTTTCATTATATCAAGCTTTTTTCGAGAAAAATTATTGTTTTTCTATCTTCTAAAATATTATTACTCAATATCAATATTGTATTAATATAATTCAAAATAGTTTTAGTTTTAATTATCAATGAAACTGAATAAATAACGAATAATAGATAAATTAAGAAAAAATAATAAAAAAATGTTTTTATTATTTTAAATTGCGTAGTTGAAAATATTTTATTAATATTAATATGATATTTTTCATTGCCGAATTTGAAAGGGGTGTAATCACCCCTTCTCTCAGGTAAGCTGGAATTTCATGCAAATTTTTTTTCAAGGTTTTAGAAAACTATTCGTAGTCTTAATTATTAATTAACTAATTCAATAGTAGGGCGATTTTTTTTTCGACTTATTTTTTTTCTTCCACTCCCCACCCGAAATTTTGTTGTATATGTCTGAAAGAAAATTACCTGAAAGTTACAGCCCTTAATATTAATATTAAGTACTTTTCCTTCGCGTGATAAGTTTTTCCATGTAAAATACACATAAATCAAAAACTTTTTTCGTCGAAAACGTTACCACTCCTCAGTTTTTTATACTATCACATTGATTTTGGTCGCAATTTACGTAGAATCGAACGATCTTTAAAAGTGTGCTGAACAACGTAAGTGTAACTTACACTAGTGAGATGGGACGGGTCCCTAAAGTTGATTTCTACCCAAAATTCTCGATTTTTTGCTGTTATCTCCCAAATGATTAAATTAACCGAAAAATTGTGAACGGAAATTTTGTTGGAAATTTAATTTCATACAAAAAAGGTCCTTTAGACCTAACTGCTAAAATTATTATTTATTGAGATATTGAACCATAACTTATTTATGGTATAAAATTTGCAAAGTTTATCGAACCAAAAATTTTTAATTGTTGATATTCCATATCAAATCACCATATCACATATTATATCACCAGTCGTGATATGATATGGAATATCAACAATTTGAAAATTTTGGTTCGATAATCCATGAAAAATTTCATATCACAAATAAGTTAAGGTTCAATATCTCAAGAAATATTAATTTTAGCAATTAGGTCTAAAGGACCTTTTTTGTAGGAAATTAAATTTCCAAAAAAAAATTCCATTACATGTTTTTGGTAAAGTTAATCATTTCGGAGATAACAGTGAAAAAACGAGAATTCTGGGTAACAATCAACTTTAGTGACCTCGTACCATCTCACCAGTGTAAGTTACACTTACGTTGTTGATGACACTTTCAAAGATCGTTCAATTCTGCGTAAATTGGGACCAAAATCAGTGCGATAGCATAAAAAACCGCGGAGTGGTAAAATTTTGAAGAAAAAAGATTTTGATTTACGTGTATTTTAGAAGGAAAAACTTATCACGGGAAGGGAAAGTACTTAATATTAATATTAAGGGCTGTAACTTTCAGGGAATTTTCTTTCAGACATATGCAACAAAATTTATTTAGGACCCGGCCCTTGGCCGAGTCCTGAAATAAAAAAAATTTAAAAACTTGATTTGTTAAGAGCCACCCTAATATGTATGCACGTATGTTGTAAAGGTAACAAGCAATACAGAGTAGTTACGTGAGCGTTATGCCACCGGTACACGCGAAAGCAAATGGCGCCATAAGTTTCAGCGCAGTTGCCCGAGGGCTCTGCAGATTTTTGTCTGCTACAAACTATTTTATATTTCTGTAGCAAAAAGCCCCTTTTTTACGATCTCTCTCCGCGCCCGAGAGCTCCAATAAAAAAAAGGTTCTATTACTAAGCTTTCATTTAGAATTGAATTTTTTTCCAATATTTTTGTCTCTCCTCATCGAACTCAGTGAAAAATTGTAATTACAAAATTGTAAAAAATTCCTTTATGAAAAAAAAGTGCAAATTAAAAATATAAAAAACGTTTTAAATTTTTGTTCCACCCTTAACGGACACTGTAGAAACAATTAGTAACTTCTATCGATGAATATATAAAATAACGAAAAAAAAACGGGATTTTGAAAAACTCAACATTTTCCAGCAATTTTCTTGAAATGAAAAGCACAAAATTCATCTGCTCATGAAGGGTTCTTCATTTTATACCTGATCATGAATGATAATTGGCGAGAGATAAGGAAAATTGGTAAGGAGCAATTTGCAAATTTTGAATTTGCATAATTTTCTTTTTCCACATAGAAAAAGCTCCCCTCGTGAGAAAACAAAATGATCGATTCTGACAAATAGGGGTGGAAAAAAAATCGCTCGCTAAGATATCCCTTCTGTTTTCCTTCTTGGAAAGAGAAAATACTGGAGGGTGAATTTTTCGCGGGCATTTCGAAAGCGAGATAAAAACGTGAGCTTTTTCATCCCTCTCCGCATCATCCCCTATCGCACCCTCTCTTTCTTTCTCATTATAAAGCTCAGTGTGCTGGCCATTACGTAACGTGGTCTGACGACGATGAAGTTACACGACAAGGGTGCAAAAACAACCCCCTTGAACGACAACCCTCCTAAATCCACCCCCTTCCCGATGTATCCTCACGAAGGGTCGACCAGCAAGAATAGAAGGGTTGAAAGGGACGAAAGGGATGAAGAGAGCGAGAGGGAGGAACTGGAAGCAGAAAAAAATATGCGAAGGGTGCCGAAGGAAGAATGGGGGAGGAAAAGCGAAGATGACTAAATTCTCAAGAACGAGAGGGGTGAAATTGAGGAGAAACTCCAGGTTTTAAAGGGAGGATATGGTGAAGAGAAGAGGCTGTTAACGAAAAGAATGAAGAGGGATGAAGGAGCTTTTTCTCTCTGGTAATAACATCGTAACTCCTGTCGAAGAGGATATATCTCCGGGGGTTGTAAAGCTGCATACTTTATTTTCAGTACTCAACGAATAGACAAAATACTCATGCAGAATATTCTCAAGTATTCCACTTTTTTCAGTCGAGACTTAGTCCACTTCAAAATTTTATTCGTTTATAATGGCACTTAGAAAGCTCAGTCCTGAACTTTTGCAAACGTTTAAATCCAAACCTTTCGAAGTTCTTTTATCCTCCGCGAAATAGAACAATTGAAATATAAAATAGATAAAAATTTCCCATTATCCATCGAAAGCTTTTAAGCTCAGTTTTAAGCCTTCTAAAATTAAATGGCCACAGAAAATTATAACCGATTAAAATTTTGTCATTAAGCATTGAGAGCTTTCAATCCCCTTTAAATTTTTCTAAAATTTGATGGCCACAAAAAATTGAAAACTGATTCAAATGTTTTCATTGAGCATCGAGAGCTTTTAATATCCTTTTGAATCTTTGTGAAATTAAATGGCCATGAAAAAATGAAATTGATTAAAAATTGTCCATTTACCAACGAGAGCTTTTAATCTCCCTTTTAATTATCTTAAAATTAAATGGCCATCGAAATTCAAATTAAAGAGTGATCAAATTTTTTTTATCAATCTTTGGAAGCTTTTAATCTCCTTTTTGGTTTTCCTAAAATTGAATGGCTGCCGAAATTAAAATTAAAAATTGAGCAAAACAATTTGATTGACCATCGATAGCTTTTGACGCTACTCTAAAGCTTTCTGCAATTAAATGGCCACCAGAAATTGAGAATTGGGCTTAAAAAATTTATTGAGCATTCAGAGCTTTCAATCGCTCTTTGAATTTTTCTAAAATTAAATGCTAACAAAAAGTTGAAAATTGATACAAAAAATTAAATTGGCCATCGAGAGCTTTCAATAGCCCTTTTTGATTCCTAAAATTCAATGGCTACAGAATTCAAATGAAATATTGATCAACATTTTTTGATCGACCATCGAGAGCTTTTGTCCTCGCTCTGAAGCTTTCCGCAATTGAATGGCCACCGAAATTCAAATTAAAAATTGAGTAAAACAATTTGATTGACCATCGATAGCTTTTGACCTTACTCTGAAGCTTTCCACAATTAAATCCCCACCGGAAACTGAAAATTGATTTTAAAAAATTTATTGAGCATTGAGAGCTTTCAATCGCTCTTTGAATTTTCTAAAATTAAATGCCCACAAAAAGTTGAAAATTGATACAAAAAATTTCATTGACCATCGAGAGCTTTCACTATCCCTTTTTGATTCCTAAAATTCAATGGCTACAGGATTCAAATTGAATATTGATCAAAATTTTTTGATTGACCATCGAGAACTTTTGATCTCGCTCTGAAGCTTTCCGCAATCAAATGGCGACCGAAAGAACCACTCGAAAAAAAATACCCCGACTCTGTGTAAAATGATCCGTGCATGCACGTACAATAAAACATTTTATTCGCAGATTTCTCGTTCCATAAAATATTGCATACAAACGTTACCCAAGCTTTAGAACTTGAACAGCAAAAAAAAATATTATCCACCATTCAGAGTCAGTCTATCCGTTTATTTGTGCCAATGGAACGAACGAGTATGGTCGAGTGTTCATCTCGTTAACTTTTTCGAACAAAAGAATAATAATGAAATTGCAAATGCCGGAAATATAAAGAAAATAGAAGCCAAGATATCGCTGAGTGGAGGAATGGAAAAAGATCTATGAGAAATAATGAGAATATGAAGTTTCAAGAGTCCTTCAATCTTCTCCATCTCTCAGTCTTCATATTTGATTAATAAATTCAAAAGCAATAAGCTTGACCTCTTTCCCCCGTTTTATATAAATTTCATTTTATTTATGCTTTCAATAGTCTCTCATTCGCGAAAGCTCATTCGCTGTATGAAAAAAAGCTCGAGTGACGTCGCGGCATTGAGACTATTCATTTGAAAAATGGGACCAATTTGGCACTTTGTTACTTTTACAAAAAAAAAGAGAGCTTTCAGAGAGAAAAAATCTCCGTGACCTCGAAAACAATGACCGAAAGGAATCCCTCTTATTCTAGTCTGTTTTCCTCGTGAAAAAAAAAACAATAAACAAAAGGACGAGGCTTGGTACGAATTTTTTGCAGTCTGCAGATTTTTTTTTTTTTTTGCCATCTCGTCTGTAAATCGCCATAAATCTATCGACTCGTTTGTTTTGCCAGTCACTTTGAAAACGTGCATGAAATTCCCTCTCCGTTTCCATCATGGCCTCGAATATTCCACGTGCTTTTCGCGTAAAACGATGCGAATATCGATCGAGCACGAAGCTAGAAAATACACAAATGCGAGATAGCGCAAAGTCACGCACATCGTAAGCGTATAAATAAACGATTTTTCTGCACCGCAAATTTTTCATTCCAGCTCATAATAAAAATATACAATCCCGCATTTTATCTCAAACGAGAGTTATCACTTGATCAAAGTATAGCGTGTTCAAGTATGACAATTGAAAAGCTGTTTTTCCGAGAAAACATCATTAAATAGCAAAAAAATATACGGGATCGAAATTTTTTTATGAATTTTTTTTTTCACATAATTTAATTTTCTGCGAACTCGATATAGCGGAAAGCGGGGTAAAATGGCCACCAAGGACAAATCTGAAAAATCTACAAAGTGAAAAATTATTATTATTATTATTATTATTATTATTATTATCATTATTATTATTGTATAATTATGTTAACATTTCAATATAACTAATATAATTATGATAATAATAAAAATATAATCGAAATTTTCTTAAAATAATTCTTTTTCACATAATTCAATTTTCTGCGAACTTGATATGAGGGAATGAGGGGTAAAATGGCCACCAAGGGCTAAATTGACTAATCTAGAACATAAGAAAATTATTATAATAATATAATAATATAAGAGTCACAAATAAATATGAATAAGCGTTGCTTGGTAAAGCTGCTTTCCCAAAACAATATAATTAAATAACGAAAAATATACAGCATTGAAATTTCCTCACAAATTATTTACGTTTCACGAAATTGAATTTTCTGTGGTCTTGATGTAAGAAAAGGTGGAGAAAAATGGCCAAAACGATCACCCTCCAAAATTATCAAAAAAATATTGTAACAAATCTAGAAAATGGGAGAATTATTATTATAAAAGTATATTAATTATAATATTAATATTTTCATATAATATCTATTAATGAGGTATTCCCGCTCAACGGGACCCCCTTTTAGCTCGACCTCTTTCGATTTTCTTGAAACTCAAGTATGTTTTAGTATTGCCTGAATGTATATTGTACACCAATTTTCAGATCTCTAACTATAATATTCTTTGGAATACACCAAAAGTTATATTTCAAACTTTTTGCGTATTCAACGCTTCGGAGCTTTAGCACGGCGCGAAATAAAATCGAAAGAATTCTTTAACAATAGCTTTCGATCGTAAATTTCTTGCGCTTTTCGAAAAAATATCAGTAATTCCGAAAAAAGACGAATTCATTTGAATTTCGGCCAAAAACCGAAAAAAATTATTTACAAAAAAAGAGCATAATTTAATTCAGCGGGACAATTTTGTTCATGTTTAGTATATATCTGAGAAGTCACGATATAAATTTCAAGTTGGAACTTGCATCCGTTTACTAATGCCAAGTCTTTTAGTAGGATAAAAATTCTTAAATATTGTGTTTTTCTCATTCAACAATTCTCTGATATATTATATAGTTTTTTTAACGAATTTCGAATGTTATAAATTTATTAAATTCAAAATTTAATAAATTTGATTTGATAAATTTAATTTCATTAATTTCATTCAATAAATTGAATAAATTTGATTATTTAATAAATTTAATTTAATTAATTTAATTAATTTACTAAATTCAAAATTCGTTAAAAAAACGCTATATAATACATCAGGGAACTGTTGAATACGAAAAACACGATATTTAAGAATTTTTATCCTACTAAAAGACTTGGCATTGGTAAACGGATTCGAGTTCCAACTTGAAATTTACATCGTGACTTCTCAGATGTATACAAAACAGGAAAAAAATTGTTCCACCGAATTAAATTATGCTCTTTTCTTGTAAATCAATTTTTTCGGTTTTTGGCCGAAATTTGAATGAATTCGTTTTTTTTCGGAATCGCTGATATTTTTTTCAAAAAGCGCAGGAAATTTTCGATCGAAAGCCATTGTCAAAGAATTTTTTCGATTTTATTTCGCGCCGTGCCAAAGCTCCGAAGCGCTGAATACGCAAAAAGTTTGAAATATAACTTTTGGTGTATTCCAAAGAGAATTATAGATAGAGATCTGAAAATTGGTGTACAATATACTTTCAGGCAACACTAAAACATACTCGAGTTTCAAGAAAATCCGAAGAGGTCGGCCTAAATTCCCCTTGAGCGGAAATACCTCTACTATAATAATATAATATCGTAAAGATATTATATTATTATAGATAGATGCGAAAAAATTATTTTCTGAAGAATAATAAAGTGAAAGGATTTAATAAGGATGGGAACGAAAAAGCGTTTGTTTTGCACGAGTAAAAAAAATAAATCCTTTTCGCACAACATTGTTAAGAAGAATCTACTTTCCGCGCAAAGGGAAAGTATATATATACCATATTTTATATATTAAATATATAGATACATTTTATATATAAATATCTGATGCCTTTCATCCCCTCTCCCTCTCTCTTTCCCCATCGAGCTTTTTCGTAATATCAGCAGAGTATCACGCGGTACATGGATCATACTGTGCAATAAAGAATCCAAGAGAGAAAAAAATAGCTCAAAGCTCATTCACCCTTGCTTACGACGGGGAGGAGTGGCGTATTATACGACGGAGTTTCCGGACCATAAATATTCCGAGGACTTACCCCCGAGACATCTTTACACCCTTTAACTTCTTTACTCCTCTTCGTTCCAAGCTGATGCTGCGATATACATGGAAATAAAGAATACCGGGGCAAAAGGAAACGAGGCACTCAGAGAAAATTTGCAACAATTTTGTTTTCCAATCGAAATCGAGGATCCTTGATCCTTGTGAAGATCAATTATCATAATTGACAATTTTTTTCAATCATTATCGCAAGAAATTTTTTCTAATACGTGCTTTCCCTTATTTCAAGCTCTATTCAAGGGCTAAATTTGTGGTAAATTGGAAAAATCATTTTGTGTGAGCGATGGGATCAAGGATCTTTGTCCTTGTGATGATTAATGATGACGATTTATAATTTTTTGTTCAATCATCATTGCAAGAAATTTTTTCTAATACGTTTTTCCCTTATTTCAAGTTTTATTCAAGGGTTGAGTTTGTGGTAAATTTGGAAAATCATTTTTCGTCAGCGTTAGAATCGAGGATCCTTGTGAGAAATCTCGAAGAGAATTCATGAATCACTCGAATATTTTTTTTTAAGGCAACGACTGTTAATTTATTTATTTTTTTATCCAAATTCTATTTGAAAGCTTATTTGATGTTGAATTTCGAAAGTTATATTCTTCAAATGACTAGATAAAGGATTTTCGTCCTTGTGACGAATATTGACGAAAATCATGACGAATTAATTCATTTTTTTTTGTAATAGAAACAAATCTTGCAAAATATATTTTTTCATTAATTGAAGTGTTATGGAAAGAGCTAATTTTTCGCCCTTATTGGGCAAGTCATATTTTTTAACCAACTGGATCAAGGATCTTCGTCTCGTGACGAATATCGACAAAAATCATGATGATAGATTTTTTTTTGTTAATGGGAACAAATCCTGTGAAATCACCTTTTTCATCAATTAAAGTTTTATTTAAGGGCTAATTTTTCGCACTTATTAGAAAAATAGTACATTATGTACGATATTTTATATCACGAGGTGCAATATGAACGTTTTCACGTCCGCTTGTGGACGTAAAAGCGTCCATTATTGAACTGAGTGATATAAACCATATTTTTCAAACAACTGGATCAAGAATCTTCGTCCTCGTGACGAATATTTTCGAAAATCATGAGAAATGATTTTAATTCTTTTTGTAATTTAAATAAATCTTGACAAACGTATTTTTTCATCAATTAAATAATTATTCAAGGGCTAATTTTTCGCCCTTTTTGGAAAAGTCACATTCTTCAACCATCTGGATCAAGGATTTTGGTCCTTGCGAGAATTATGACGAATAACTGAACGTTATTAAATTTTTAGGCTTTATGAAATTAAGGGGTAAGGGGTAAGGGGTAAGGGGGAAACTCTGACCCTTTTTTCGGAAATAGCGATTACCGCATGTTGGGAATGGAAATTTTCTTTTCAAGCGGAATTCGTGATACATTGTCCTCTCCACTTTACCCCGGTCTCCTTATACTCGAACGATTTTTCTCACTTTTAGTTCGAGTTTTCTACTCTCGTTTCCCCTTTATTATTCGTCTTCTATCTTCGCGTTTATCACAGTCAGCGGGAAAACAGGCGACGCTGCCCCGTGTCCTGTATATTCCTCGGTCCTCGGACTTCGGGGACTTGGAAAACTTTTGCGACGTCGACGTGATGCAAAGAGGAAGGAAATTTTTTCGTCATGAAAGAAGCGTAAGCAGGCTTGAATTATTCATGAGAAAAAATAATTCATAAACGTGTGCGCGCGGTAGAAGCAAGAGGAAAATACGAGAGAAACGAATTTGAAAACGAACGAGAAAAATGTTATCTCAGCTTCATTCCTTTTTTTTCCTCCAAATGTCGTGAGAGAAGAAAAAAAGTCTAGCGTATTACAAAAACCTACGAGCTGATAATTTTTCGACCATTATTGATTTTTTTTTTTTAATTTAAAAAGTAAAATTATTAGAAAAATAAAAAATAAATAAAATATGTACATGGGGTATTGCATGTCAAATCGACCACTTTTAAACTCGACCCCTTTCGATTCGGCTGAAATTTTGTTTTCCTTTTCTACTGAATTGCAAACATTTTTCAGGAAATTTTCAAATTTGTTATCCAACCGAAAAAAAGCTTTTTTTTTTTACTAATTGGGAGGTTTTTTTTTTAAATGTTTTTGAATGTACTTTCCGAAAAAAAATACAAAAGAATTTTCAGATATTAAAATTTATGAAATTTTTCACTTTTTTGAGAAAAATCATCTTTTTTTGGAAGTTTACCGTGTTTAATTTTTTTTTTCAGCCAAAAATACTTTGATCAATTACGGAAAAAATGCCAGCCAACCACTCTGGAAATTTTGGAGGATTTATAAAGGACTTCGGAATTTAAAGAATTGAGAAGAAATTAAAAATTTGAAGTGGTAATTGCCGAAATTTTTTTTATTTTTTTTTTAAGTGAAAAAAAATAGAAGGAAAAGGGCGGAAAGATAGAAGGAACTCCAGGTTGGGCGTCATTTTTTCCGGAACTGATCAAAGTATTTTTTGAGTGAAAAAAAAAATTAACAATGGCGAACTTTGATAGAAAGATGATTTTTCTCGAAGAAGTGAAAATTTTCATAGATTTTAATATCTTCCAATTGTTTTGTATTTTTTTTCGGAAAGTACATTCAAAAACGAAATTTTTCAAAAAAAAACGTCCCAATTAATCAATTTTTGAAGAAGTTATAGTCATTTAAAAAAAAAAAAAGCTTTTTCTTTTGGGTTGGCTAAAAAAATTTGAAAATTTCCTGAAAAAGGTTTTTAATTGGGTAGAAAAGGAAAACAAAATTTCAGCCAAGTCGAAAGGGATCGGGTTTAAAAGTGGTCGATTTGACATGGAATGCCCCACATAGACTTGTAAATTGTGAAAAAAAGTCATCCGCATGCAGTATTTTTTATGAGCCAATGAAATTTTAATTTTGGTACAAAAGAAAAAAAATTTTCAGCGAAAAAACGCAATTTCTTTTAATAATAAAAAAAACGAATTTCGTGAAAAATCTTTGGCATGAAATTTGGGGAAGAAAAGGGAATTTGTGTCCAAAAATAAGTGCTCGTACGAAAAAATCTGATTCATACTTTGATTTATGAAAAAAAAGCAGAATTATGAATTGCAAAATAAAAATTTGACGAAATCCATGAAATCCTTATGATCGAGAATAACAAAAGGAAAGAACGAAACTAAACTCATTAGAAATTACTATTAATGAGCGTAATTATTCATTCTGACCATCAACCATGCATTACGTTGTATAATAATGAACAATGGGAATACAATGGAAACAGAGCTTTCTCTTCACTTGAGCGTGATCTGATGGAGATCGATCTAACAATGTATTTATAAACATGTGGGGAAACTTGGGGCAAAATGGACACTGGAAACAAAATGTCATCCAAAATTGTCGAAAAAATTTGAAAATCGAACAAAAATAGAAAATGAGAGAATTGTCATTATAATTGGCATTGATATACCCGAATAAACTCACCCACTCGAAATCAGATCTAGATTTTATATTTTCATGATATTTTCCTGTCAAGAGTTGGAAAAATTTTACCAAAATACTTGAATTATCCAACGGCCTGAGAGCAAAATGAGGTTCCTGGGGCAAAATGGCCCATCCTCCATAAAAGAAAAATATTAGACAATTACGATTAAAATTGAATTTCGCCAAACATTTAATTGCAAAAATGCGCCAAGCAGCTCGGTCCAAGTATCTTGGACATTAAGGGGATGTGAAAAAGTTATTGGAATCGTTTTTTCAATGTTTTTCTTTTCCAATTATCGAAAAAAAACCAAAATTTATGGGTGGTCCATTTTGCCCCCTATTGCCCTGTATATAAATATAAATGTACATACATATACATTTATATATCTATATATAAATGTACAATCGAGAGAACAGTGGCGTTGAAGGAAACGGAAATTCGTGGCCGATTAATCATCGCGTTCCATAAACGCATAATATATTTATCGTGCCAAAACGTACCACTTTTCTCCCTCGGTCTCACTCTTGATCCCAAAAATGTTATGAGGTATTTTTATATTATCGTACAAAACGAGAAACCTTGTGGGAGATCATAAAAGAAGCGAGAAAAGCGAGGGAAAAAAAGTTATTCGAGAAAGAAAGACACGTGCTCTGAGCCCTAAAATCGCTCCCTTTTCCCAAATTCTTTATTCGCAATCCAACCTTTTCTGCCTCACGACCAAAACCACCAAATGCGACCCTTTATTCCCTCGACAATCGCTCTCACTCCCTCATTCTCGTTTTCCTCCTCCCTCCCTCTTTCTCTCCCTCTTTTAACCTCAACATTGCGACGTGCAGCGAAGATATATCGCTCTTTCTCAAGACTTTTTATCACGACAAATGTATATTAGAAAAATGTTTCACGTGGTGAGCCGACGAAGGAAAAGGTCGAGGAATATCCACGTTCTATCGATACACCTCTTTTTTTTCTCTCTCACCACGGTCAAGGCGATAAAATAATAATCGACTCGTTGTGGAACTTCGAGAGGCAAATTTATCGCCCTTGACCTTGTACGTGACATTTATATTTATTCTCTCACTTATTTTCCAATAAATTGCGCGAATTAAACGCCCCTGGTGAAATAATAAAACATGGACGAGTGAGAGTGTAAGAAAAAAAATGCAAAGCAAGAAAATAGAAGGATCGGTGATAATTAGAAATTTCGACCCAGCTTCGATGTTAATTTGAACACTGGAATTGTGAAATTATGATCAGCATGGATTTTTTAAAATAAATAATTCAAAATATTTGGCAATTTTCGATTGCAGTAAAAATCAATGAAATTGCAGTTTTTTTAAATATCTGAAATCTTCATTTTTTTACCCTCTAGGGATTTTCCATTAATTTTTCTATTGTTATTTTAATAAAATTTGTTTTTATTCACCACCATCAAATACTCGATGTATATGGGGCATTCCATGTCAAATCACGCGGTCATCGGCCTCACCGCTCCGATATTAATTTGAACATTGGAATTGTGAAATTATGATCAGCATGGATTTTTTAAAATAAACTAGGGTCCGTCACGCGCGCTGAAGCGCGCGAACGGTTTTCTGGTAGCGCTGCAGCGCTCTTTTCATTGATACCTGATTCTAGATCGAAAAAAAACTACAAAAACATGTGTGTTTCGGGTATTTCAGCCCAACTCAGCCACTTTTAAATTTTCTATTTTTTTAGTTGGCTCGACCTTTTTTTTTATTTTTGTACCTTTTCACTTGCACTTGATTTAAAATTTTTTTTAAGCCATGTATTCATGAAACTTTTTGAAAAAAAAAAACAATATTTAACAAATAGACGATTTTCATTTTTGAGCGTCTTTCTGCTCGAAGCAAAAAATCATGGATTTCAAAAGGTGGGACGCGTTTGATTTTTTTCAAACATTTGCTTGCAAACTTCAACCATTCTATCTATTTTAGTGACTGGCGAAAATCCCATCTGGAGAAATAATTATAATCATTTTGGTGAACCAATTAAATTGGGTAGAAAATGAAGAAAAATTTGTATTTTTTTTAAAACCTTATATCGATGTATTTTGTCCTCCTGAACACGAATCTACCAATAGTATTCTTAAAAAATAAAAATTTCCAAGAATTTTTATCAAAAACGTCTGTGCTCCATTTTTGTCTTATTTTAAAAAACGTCAAAATAGCCAAATTTCAAGCGGTTATAACTTGACTCCGGTTCGATCGATTCCAAAATTTCTTTTTCGTACTTGAAGGCTGCCACTGAACTCGGAGAATGCCGTTTGGTTCATCCGGACATATCAATTTTTGTTGAAATGCGACAAGTTTGAAAATGGCGAAAAAAAATGGAAAGGGGTAAGTATGGAAAAATTTGCGAAAATTGATTTTCCAACTTTAAAAATCTGCCAAAAATCGAAAAATGGACCAAATTGAATGTATCACGCAGCGTTATCAAGCTTGAACGATTATAAAGAGAATAGGCTAAAGAGGAACCGAAAATCCCATCTGGAAAAATAATTATAATCATTTTAGTGAACCAATTAAATTTTGTACAAAATGAAGAAAATGTTTTATCTTTATTTATTTATTTTTAAACCGTATATTTGTTATATTTTGTGGTAAGAAACGTTCACAACAATTATTCTCTTTCTTCTCTTCTTTTCTCTCTTCGTTCTCTCTTTTCTGTTCGTTCTCTCTTCTCTCTTCATTCTCTCTGCTCGGCTCTCTCGTTCTCTCTGCTCGTCTCTCTCTCACTCTTGTTCAACTCGAGCTTTCTGGAACAAAAAATCATGCATATAAACCATTATTATAATGGGAAGGTAATCATCAAGCTTATCATTATGAAAAAAAAAATAGTTTGCACATACTTTTTGTGGAATCCCAACGATATTTATCATTGCGTCTGGTGCCATAAGACTCCCCGAGGTTGTCACGATTCCGGATCCATCGGCGACTTGGAGATACGGCAACCCCTCCGCTTTAAGAATCCCCGTCAGTTGGACCGCTTCTCCTTTCCTTATCTTTTTTTTCATATCGGACCAGGTCGTGATCCGCACCTCCAATTTTACCTTTCCATCGGTCACCGCCCCTATGCCGAAAGTCGCCTGTCCGCTCTTGTGGCGAGTTAGCTCGAAAGTCGACTTGATCCAACCTTTAATCGCTGAAAATAATATATATATATATGCATATGAATTGGTCACAAGGTTTTTTTTAAATAATTTTTATGTCAACATGATACTCACTAATTTTTTGACCCTCCATATCAGCAATATCGCTCCACTCGACTTCTTTTGCCTCCGTGGAGTCGCATTCTTCGGCCTTATACCAGCCTCTGTCCACTATCTCTGTCGATTGACGTATCGACAATTCAAATGGAGTGTTTCCCATATTGAATTTAGGATCCAGCCGTTTCGCTGAGACTCGGTCCAGGTGAACGATCTGAAAAATATATTTGAGAATCAGGTAATTCATTTTTCCGTTATTTTATTACTGTCCGGCGATACAAACCTTGTTAATTGCGATGAGATCTGAGACTTTCGCCACGTTATCCTCCCACGCCACACACTGGATTCTACGGCCTCTTCCGTTGTTAACAACGAATTTCATTATCGTATATTTTTTTGTGGTCCCGACAGTTTTCGGGCGTTCGCAGGAATCCACGAAGCCAATGATTTCTCTGAAAAAGGCGTGAAAAACATCACTTCAAAATGTATGAATCTGCGAGCGATAATTATTAACAATATTATTCAACGGAAAATTGAAAAATATTTTACAAATTTTTCATATGCCTATTTTTAGCTAATATAATCCAATTTTCAATTAAAAACTTACATTGTGGAATCCGAAATATTGATGCCATCGATCGCTTCGTTCGAGGAGAAGCTGGGGGTTTTTTCCCTTTCGTTTTCCTTCTCGCCGTCCGTGCTCTCAGTATCTCGATGATCGACAATTGTATCCATTTTCGCCTCTTCCGGTTTTCCGATCTTGTCATTCGCTGATGACGACTTTTTTTCCCTCTTGTTTTCCTTCTCGCCGTCCGTCTTCTCAGTATCTTCATAATCGGCAATTGAATCAATTTTCGCCTCTTCCGGTTTTCCGATCTTGTCATTCGCTGATGACGACTTTTTTCTCGCCATTTTTTTTTATTTTCACGACGACCGTTCCGTTTGCGTGCTTGACAACTTTCTTTCGCGATGGCTCGTTTTTTGTTTGATATTTTCATTGCTGTCTTGTGATGCAAGTCTAGTTAATTTTTTTGTTTTCATGGCAAGCTAAAACCAAAATTTTTTGCTGCAAACAAAAAACGGGCCATTGCGAAAAAAAGTAGTCAAGCTCGCAAACGGTCAAAGCGAACGATTGTCGTGAAAATAAAAAAAAATGTCGAGTAAAAAGTCGTCATCAGCGAATGAAAAAATCCAAAAAACGGAAGAGGCGAAAATGGATTTAATTGTCGATCATCGAGATACTGAGAGCACGGACGGCGAGAAGGAAAACGAGAGGGAAAAAACTCCCAACTTCTCCTCAAACGGAGCGATCGATGGCATCAATATTTCGGATTCCACAATGTAAGTTTTTAATTGAAAATTGGATTATATTAGCTAAAAATAGGCATATGAAAAATTTGTAAAATATTTTTCAATTTTCCGTTGAATAATATTGTTAATAATTATCGCTCGCAGATTCATACATTTTGAAGTGATGTTTTTCGCGCCTTTTTCAGAGAAATCATTGGCTTCGTGGATTCCTGCGAACGCCCGAAAACTGTCGGGACCACAAAAAAATATACGATAATGAAATTCGTTGTTAACAACGGAAGAGGCCGTAGAATCCAGTGTGTGGCGTGGGAGGATAACGTGGCGAAAGTCTCAGATCTCATCGCAATTAACAAGGTTTGTATCGCCGGACAGTAATAAAATAACGGAAAAATGAATTACCTGATTCTCAAATATATTTTTCAGATTGTTCACCTGGACCGAGTCTCAGCGAAACGGCTGGATCCTAAATTTAATATGGGAAACACTCCATTTGAATTGTCGATACGTCAATCGACAGAGATAGTGGACAGAGGCTGGTATAAGGCCGAAGAATGCGACTCCACGGAGGCAAAAGAAGTCGAGTGGAGCGATATTGCTGATATGGAGGGTCAAAAAATTAGTGAGTATCATGTTGACATAAAAATTATTTAAAAAAAACCTTGTGACCAATTCATATGCATATATATATATATATTATTTTCAGCGATTAAAGGTTGGATCAAGTCGACTTTCGAGCTAACTCGCCACAAGAGCGGACAGGCGACTTTCGGCATAGGGGCGGTGACCGATGGAAAGGTAAAATTGGAGGTGCGGATCACGACCTGGTCCGATATGAAAAAAAAGATAAGGAAAGGAGAAGCGGTCCAACTGACGGGCATTCTTAAAGCGGAGGGGTTGCCGTATCTCGAAGTCGCCGATGGATCCGGCATCGTGAAAACCTCGGGGAGTCTTATGGCACCAGACGCAATGATAAATATCGTCGGGATTCCACAAAAAGTATGTACAAACTATTTTTTTTTTTTTTTCATAATGATAATCTTGATGATTACCTTCCTATTATAATAATGGTTTATATGCATCATTTTTTGTTCCAGAAAGCTCGAGTTAAATAAGAGTGAGAGAGAGACGAGCAGGGAGAACGGGAGAGCCGAGCAGAGAGAATGAAGAGAGAAGAGAGAACGAAGAGAAAGAAGAAAGAGAATAATTGTTGTGAACGTTTCTTACCACAAAATATAACAAATATACGGTTTAAAAATAAATAAATAAAGATAAAACATTTTCTTCATTTTGTAAAAAATTTAATTGGTTCACTAAAATTATTATAATTATTTTTCCAGATGGGATTTTCGGTTCCTCTTTAGCCTATTCTCTTTATAATCGTTCAAGCTTGAAAACGCTTCGTGATACATTTAATTCGGTCCATTTTTCGATTTTTGGCAGATTGTAAAAGTTGGAAAATCGATTTTCGCAAATTTTTCTATACTTACCCCTTTCCATTTTTTTTCGCCATTTTCAAACTTGTCGCATTTCAACAAAAATTGATATGTCCGGATGAACCAAACGGCATTCTCCGAGTTCATTGGCAGCCTTCAAGTACGAAAAAGAAATTTTGGAATCGATCGAACCGGAGTCAAGTTATAACCGCTTGAAATTTGGCTATTGTGAGGTTTTTTAAAATAAGACAAAAATGGAGCACAGACGTTTTTGATGAAAATTCTTGGAAATTTTTATTTTTTAAGAATACTATTGGTAGATTCGTATTCAGGGAGAGAAAATACATCGATATAAGGTTCAAAAAAAAATAAAAAAAAATAAAAATTTTTCTTCATTTTCTACACAATTTAATTGGTTCACCAAATTCATTATCATGATTTCTCCAGATGGGATTTTCGGTTTCTCTTCGACGGACATATAACCGCGATCAACTGTCAACCTTTTCCGAAAATAGCCTTGATGTAGAGCATGTTGGTGGGCTCGTCGAGGAGCAAAAGATCGGGCCTCGAGAATAGGGCACAAGCAAGGGCGAGACGCATTCGCCAACCTCCGGAGAAGCTCATCGTCGGCCACGATTGTCTCTCAACGGAGAATCCCAACGCCGAGACAGCGTTGGGCGCGCAATTCCACTCGCCTCCGTACCCACGCTTTTTTTGTTGCTTCCGCTGGAGCTTCGCCTCTCTGCCTTCAAACGCAATTTAAACGTGAAATTTAAACGTGAATTCAAACTAACGTGAGTCACAGACATATAACCGCACTCGTCGACTGTCAAAACATCGCGCGATTCCGCGATACATGAAGTCACGCACACGCGAGGTGTGAAGTCGCGCTCGAGTCAGGCCAACCGACCAATCATAGCACGAATAAAATGGGGACATCGACTTTCGAGATAGGTCGTTACTCACCAACTTTTTATTAGGGGATAATTCAAAATATTTGGCAATTTTCGATCGCAGTAAAAATCAATGAAATTACAGTTTTTTTTAAAGATTTGAAATCTTCATTTTTTTACCCTCAAGATATTTTCCATTAATTTTTTCATTGTTATTTTAATAAAACTTGTTTTTCTGAACCACCCTCAAATACGTGATATATATGGGGCATTCTACGTCAAATCACGCGGTCATCGGCCTGACCCCCTCGGATTTTGATGTCCAATGAATCGTGGATTTCGTTTGGTCCAAAATATGACCTACAATTTTTAGAAATATTTATTTCATTTTTTAGGGGTTGGCCGGGCAAAAAATAATAACTTTTTTTTTTTAATTATAATTACTATTTAAAATTTTTTTTTAAACATCCGTTTTATTTTACGTCGTGGAGGTGGATACATTTTCGAAAAATGTCGTCGTTTTACTCTTAAGACAAGAAAAAAAAATCAAGTTTCACTAGAAAAATGTTTTTATCCTCACTACAAGAAATAATCAAAATAAGCAATTTTTAAAAACAAAATTAAAATAAAAAAATAAATAGTAATTATTTTTGGCCCATTATCGAACTATGACGAAAATATCTGTTTTGGGCCCTAGTTTCTGTAAAAAAAATTTCATTAATTTGAACAAGGGCCCTCTTTATGTTTTCCCTCAATTCAATGATTTTTCAGCTCGGGCAACCCCTAAAAAATGAAATAAAAATTTCTAAAAATTTGAAGTCATATTTTGGGCCAAACGAAACCCACAGTTCATTGGACATCAAAATGACCGCGTGATTTGACGTGGAATGCCCCATATAATAAAGAGATTCATGTTTCAAGAGATTCAATTTTTCAAATAAGGGAAAATTGCTGAAAAAATGTTTCATTATGATGAATTACATCGTCGAGCCAATTTTTACCCTTTACAATTTATTACTCATCCCCGTTTCTATTTTAAATCTATCGGTACGAGTTATTCACTTTGTCGAAGATCGGCAGTACCCGCGAGAGGGCACTGCACAGTCGTTACGGAAATGGCGGAGGACGCGAAGAGAATAAGGGTTGAGAGAAGAGAAATCGAGCGTTCGCCGAAAATCCCCACGAGAGTTGGTGAAGCTTGGATAGGGGTGGTTTAGTCGAGTGTTCCCAAAGTCGTGGGCAAAAGGGGTTTGAAGATATAAGTCTTTCTCTTTCCCTCTCCCTCTCTACTTTGAGTCTCTACGTCCCTTTTTCTCACTCGACTGCGACTACGGAAGTCGAGCGAGTTCTCTCCCCGTGGAATATGCCGGTTGGAAGAATTTGTACCGGAAACGGAAAACGTTTCGAAGGACGCGCGTTGGCTCTCCTTTCGTGTCACCGAACCCCGGCATCGAGCTAAATGTCGACGGCCTCCGGCACGGCCTTCCTCTTCCTCAACTACGATTTTTTACTACATATATATAGCAACCCCTTCTAAACCTATATATATTACCCAGTATTTTAGTAAAAACTATGATTCTATCTAAAATGGAGTAAAAACAAATTTTATTATATATTATTTATTTTGTACTTTATTTAGGTTTATTTATGTTTATTTATGCTTATAAATTAATAGTGTAATAATGTAAATAAATTTCTCAGGATATTAAGGGTGGTTTTATCTTTCTCGATACTACAACAGCAGAATTTTTACAAAACAATCAAAGTAAAGGCACTAATAAAAAAAAAACAGTTGCAGTGAGATTTTTAGAAAAATTCGTGAAAAAAGTAGAATTTCCAGAGTTTTAAGGGTGGTTTTTATTTCTTGATCCTGCAGCAGCAGAATTTTTACATAATAATCAAAGCGAAGGCACTAATTTAAAAGAATGGACAATTGCAATGGGATTTTTGGAAAATATAGCGAGAAGTAAAATTCTTAGAATTTTAGGGGTGGTTTTTTCTTTCTCGATCCTGCAACAGCAGAATTTTCATGAAAAAATCAAAGTAAAGGCACTAATAAAAAAAAACAGTTGCGGTGAGATTTTTAAAAAATTAGTGAAAAAAGTAGAACTTTCAGAATTTTAAGGGTGGTTTTCATTTCTTGATCCTGCAGCAGCAGAATTTTTAAAAAACAATCAAATTGAAGGCACTAATTTAAAAGAATAGACAATTGCAATAGGATTTTTGGAAAATATAGCGAGAAATAAAATTCTCAGAATTGTAGGGGTGGTTTTTTCTTTCCCGATCCTGCAGCAGCAACATTTTAACACAAAAATCAAAGTTAAGGCACTGATAAAACCATAGACAACTACAGTGGAATTTGTAAAAAATTTAGTGATAAAATTAAATTTTTCAGAATTTTAAGGGTGGTTTTTTCTTTCTCAATTCTACAGCAGCAAAATTTTAACAAAACAATTAGAGTGAAGGCACCAATAAAAAAAATAGACAATTGCGGTGGGATTTCTATAAAATACAGTGAAAAAACCAAATTTCTCAAAATTTTAAGGGTGGTTTTTTTATTTCCCGACCCTGCAGCCGTTTTTACCGAGAAAAATAATAATGTCGAGATGTATTACGAAAGAGTATCTATTCGTTCGAGATTTCAGTAATCTGGCGGCTGAAATTTCACGCTTTTGAAAACCGCGAGAGACAAGCTCGAGCGAATGCGAAATGCATAGAGAGAGGGGGAGCTTTTATTCCGTTATTCGCGGACAGGGTGAAAAAAGGGAATGGGGATGAGTAGAGACGGTTGAAAAGCTCTTGCGCTTCAATTTGATATTTTTATTATTATTATTTTGTATTTTTTTAATTCTTATTTCAATTCTCTTTTATTCATTCAACTCCTCGAATAGGGGTTTGTCTCACGGGGTACGTACACATTGTTACCCACTAACGACGATGACGAACGAGAGCGACGGAATTTTCGCACCCCCTCGCGTTCAATTCCTACGTCATTTTTTCCACATTTTCACTGTCCTCGTGACGCTTTTTTCCCGTTGCGTATTAGAGAGAGAGAGAGAGAGAGAGAGAGAGAGAGAGAGAGAGAGAGAGAGAGAGAGAGAGAGAGAGAGAGAGAGAGGGGGGGGGGGGGAGAGAGAGAGAGAGAGAGAGAGAGAGAGAGAGAGAGAGAGAGAGAGAGAGAGAGAGAGAGAGAGAGAGAGAGAGAGAGAGAGAGGGGGAGAGAGAGAGAGAGAGAGAGAGAGAGAGAGAGAGAGAGAGAGAGAGAGAGAGAGAGAGAGAGAGAGAGAGAGAGAGAGAGAGAGAGAGAGAGAGAGCAAGAGAGAGCAAGAATAAGAGAGAAAGGGAGAGAAAGAGAGAAAGCAACCCTCTGGGGTTTTCGCTTTGTGGGGGGAAAAAAATTGTCGAGCGAGTAAAATGGATCGTGAAATAAAAATAAAGGCTCTCGGCTCGAACGACGATAAGGCTCAGTGACGCCCCATCCGAGAGGAAAAAAAATGCGTTGCATTTATGGATATTATATAATAAATGAATGATGAAACGCCATTAGAATGGGAGAAAGGAAGGGGTGGAAAAAAATGCTGCGTCATTATCGGAGGGATGAAATGACACTTGAAATAACTTTACGACGGAATAATTTATGGAAAAAATTGAAATAACAAATTTGCTTTCACAAATCAAGCGCAAATTCGCACACTGAGAGAAAAAATTACTAGAACCAATAAAATAAAGTTTTGAAGGCAAAAAATCATTCTTTTCATTATTTGCTAAAGCATATTAGATTGGTTCCCTTATATATTTACTTGGTTCATTTTTTTCAGTCAATTCCATAAATTTCTGTTTCAATTAACGAATTTACTTGAATCTAACAATGTGTTATCAATTATATGTAATATGTTGTTTGATTCAAAAACACTTTATCATTCAAAATATGCATGTCTTTTAATACAAGAAGCACTGAGAAAAAAAAATTTGTTGAATCAACAAATTAATTAGTCCAATCAACGGAAAAAATGATTGATTCAATCAAATGCGTGTTTATTAATTGTTGCTAAACATTTTATAAAAAATATATAGCCCTTGCCAAATAATTTAATATGCATAGTTTAGTGACCCCAAAAAGAGATAAATAAAAAAAAAAATACAAATCTGCGCCAATTCTCCGATCTAATTTCTCTGTCCGACCGACATTCGAACCATCGACCCTACCTACCATCATATCTATCCTACCTAACTACCTAACACGCTACTTATTACGCTATCGACTACTACTGTGCACTTGAAAAAAGTTACGAGTTATAAAGATTCGAATAAAAGAAAACATTCAAAAAACCAGTTTTTTACTTTTTAACAACTTAAGTATACTATTAAAGTATACTATAGAAATGTTAGTTCTTTGCTTGAAGGAAATAAAAATTTCATAATTCCAAACAAATATTCTATTGGAATAAAATAATGTGTTATTTATTTTACTACAGCTTCTTTTCAAATAATCCCAATCAATTTTATATCCAATAAATATTGAAAAGACTACAGAAATATTTTTGGAAGTAAAATAATGATGAATTTATTGCAAAGAAATAATTTTATTCGAAAAAAATAATTTCGTCTTGAAGTCATTTTTAGATCCAAATAATCTCATGTTTATGATGCCATAAATAATTTTCTTCAAAAAAAAAAAAATAATAATTTCGTATTAAAGTCGTTTTTTAGATTCAAATAATCATCATTTTAGATTCAAATAATCTAATGTTTATGATGCGATAAATGTAATTAATCTAATGAATACAAATTCAATCAAATCTATTTAAATAAAAATATTTTTTGAAGTAAAATAATAATGACTTTATTGCAAGAAAATAATTTTTTCGAAAAAAATAATTTTGTATTGAATTCGTTTTTTAGATTCAAATAATCTCATGTTTATGATGCGATCAATGTAATTAATCCAATGAATACAAATTTAATCAAATCTATCATGCATTTAATTGTTACTATTAAATAAGAGTTTAATATAATGGAGTAATAGATTCGTGAAAATATTTTTTTAAATGAAGAGTGATTTTCTTGGTCCAACAAATAAATAATCGAATTAATACTTTCATTTAATATATAAATTCATGTTCTCAAATTTAGTAATTTTTTCTCTCAGTGCATGATTATTTCGTAATCTTCGATATTTATTCAATATTATTACGAATTATAATCTCGTAGGCGGATTATTATTAGATTTTAATATCGATGTCAAAATTTTGCATACATTGAAATTTTTCACCCTCAAGAAATATTTCGTTAATCGTTCCAATATTATTTTAATAAAACATGTTTTTTTAACCACCCTTGAATGCTTGGTGTAAATGATAAATAGAAGGGGAGGGCGGGCTCGGAAAATGAGAAAAGCCGGAAAAAAATTGTTCAGCCTCAAAAAAATGTTTGCTAATTTTTCTAATATTATTTTAATAAAACGTGTTTTTTTAACCACCCTTGAAATATGTGGTGTAGATAATGAAAAGAGATTGAAGGGAGTGGGAGGCCTGGGAAAATGAGAAAAGCCGGGAAGAATTTCTCGAGGGTAAAAATCTCGTAACCCTTAAAGGGGGTTGCTCAAACGAGCTTTTATATCTATATGGGGCATTCCATACCAAGTCGACCTGAGTGTGACCCTCGACCTCGCTGATTTCGTTTACGATTTTTTATATGATTCTTCCAACTCAAAATAGCATTCAGAATTTTTTTCAAATTTTTAAAACCAAATTTGAGTACGTTAGATTTTTTGAACATTTTTTTTGAAAACCTCGAGGGCCGTAATTTAAAAATCTGAAAAAAATCTCAAAAATCCGGTGTCAAAAATGAAAATTCTTGATTCAAAATTCATGATGACCAAGATTTTCCGTCCACCTCGATTTTAGGTTTTGATGAAGAAAACGTAAAAAAAAAATAGATGCATAAATTGATCTACCGTGACAAGTGGCATGAATATTTTTACCATTAACCAACTATTTTTAGAAATTTTTTCACTTCTTTCAAAAAATAGTTGGTTAATTTCTGCATCTATTTTTTTTACGTTTTTTTCATAAAAACCTAAAATCGAGGTGGAAGCGAAAGCCTGGCCATTATGAATTTTGGGTCAAAAATGTTCATTTTTGACACCGGATTTCAGCGAATTTTTTAAGATTTTTAAATTACGTCCCTCGAGGTTTTCGAAAAAAATGTTCAAAAAATCATAACGTACTCAAATTTGGTTTTAAAAATCGGAAAAAAATTCTGAATGCTATTTTGAGTTGGAAGAATCATATGAAAAATCGTAAACGAAATCAGCGAGGTCAAGGGTCACACTCAGGTCGACTTGGTATGGAATGCCCCATATATAATGTACAATCCTCCTTCAGTCTCTCAGCCCTCTTTTCGGACGTTTTACCCTTCATCGATTCATGAGAACAATGAGATTCGGGTCACGAGCGGATCTCCTTCACGGTTGTATATATATAGATATATATATATACAAAGCTAACAATCTCAAAGGATATCTTTATCCTGGCTGAATCCCTTTTCTCATAAAGCTTCCACTCCTCGCCGCTTGATACAATTTCAACGTGAAAAACGTAAAATAAAACGCAATAAACTCCCGAATAATCAATTATATTTTTTCGGTACTTCACTCACCAAAAAAAAAAAAAAGAAAAAAGTCGACCATCAATTTCATGTCTGGAATCCTGATCGGTTTATCGAAAACGGATAATGGCCGCTACGTAAATACAGCAATAATAAATTCGAGTCTCTTCGACCATGTTTGCATAAAAAAATGAAAGAAAAATTCTTTTTCAATTCGTCGAAATATTTTACGAACGCGAAATACCGAGGCAATTTTTTTTTTTTTTTTCATGAAATATGGCATGACCAGATTTTTTTTATCGACGTATGATGATACTGATGAAGTGCTTTGAATGAAATCGAGCACATTCCAGATAAATCGGACTTCACTCGGTTTTTTTTTGTTTTTTTTTTTACGAACCACTCCCTTGAATCGTGTGTATTTCTATGTATGATCCTTTATGAATTCCGCGAAACGCTGAATATCCACACGAGGTATTTTATGCAAGCTCAATCAACCCTTCAACCCTCACTTCGAATTTAGCTCACCATTTCAAATATATTTGTTAGATATTTTTTAATTATTTAATAAAACATGTTTTTCAGTAAAAATTAATGTATTAAATTAACAATCAAATTCATTAATTAAATTTATTGATCAATCAATAAATTAAACATTGTTTTAATTGTTTAATCTAAATTAAAAAAAAAAAATTCTTATAATGTGCCTTCTAAATTTTCCTTAGATTTTTCTATCGGCTCTTATGGGAAATGAAAATTATTTCAACAAATAAAAAAGTCCAAGGATCAATTTGCAAATTCCAATATGTGAAAATTTCGCATATTGGACATCGAATATTATTTTTAACGCATATTTGATTATTTTTTAATTATTTAATAAAACAATTTTATCAGTAAAAATTAATTTATCAAATTAACAATCAAATTCATTAATTATGTGAAACTAAATTTATCAATCAGTAAATTAATAAACATTTTTTTAATTATTCAATCCAAATAAAAATAATAAAAAATTTAATAAAGTGCCTCCTAAATGTTTTTACATTTTTCTATCGGCTTTTATGGGGAATAAAAATTGTTTCAACAAATAAAGAGGCCCAAGAAAAGAAAGGAATCAATTTGCAAATTCCAATATGCAAAATTCTCGTAAAAGGGTCAATTAGTTTTGGAAAAAACGAAAAGAGGTTCACAAATTTCTGATTTTCATCTGTCGTATCTAGATCTTTTGTGCTCTGGGAAAATAGGAATATGAAAAAGAAAAACCGAGAGAATACACCCAATTCGAGCTCAAAACCCAAATTTTTATGCAAAAATGCGGATTTTTGAAAATGTATTGAGTTCTTTAAAAACCAGAGTCTTTGTTGTGGTAAAAAAAAATTCTTTCTCAAAAACGATCGATCGAAAAAATCTAAAAAAAATTCAAAGTGCTCTTGAGCTTCGGTAAAATAATAAAAAAAATCGTGGCTGGAATTCGAGAGGGTGAGGATCAAACGTTGATGGGTTAACATGGAATGTCCTATATTTATATATATCTATACATTATATTAAAAATATACGATAAACATACGTATGTCGTGTGATGAATAGAGGGAATTGCGAGCGACTGCTGTGCACGCAGAATGTGTGCGATGCACTTGAAATGAACCAAAGCTTTTCGCGTCTCTGTCGAGAGTAACGCAGGGCTCTGCCCAGAGGGGATGAATACTCGAGCTCTCAACTCCGGATGCTCTTCCTCTCTTTTTCAACCCTCATTCTTTCCCTCCCACTGTTGGGCTTTTTTAAAGGTCCTGAGCTTGAGAGGCACACCCTATCTCTATCAAATCTCCAAAAATATATACATATATTTCCAGGGGCAGGAGGGGGGGGGGGGGGGGCAAAATGGCCACCATAAAAAAGACAACGCAGCTAAAAACTTACTTCAGACTCGTTATTTTTAATCTGAAAAGACCTCTTTTATCGATTTTATTGCTCGTAAAAAAAAACTTTGGGGTCAAACCACCCCTCTAAACAACCCTCCTGGAAACCTCGCTTTATAAATAGTAATAAATATCTGTTAAAAGTAAAGGAAAATCGTTTTCGAATCTTTTTAGTGTATCAAAAGTGTTTGATCAAAAAAAATTTTTTAAACATTTTTTTAAAATTCTTATAAATCTTCCATCAGATTGATTCAAGTAATCCCAAATTTACCGCCTCAAGTCCAAAGACAATCGATCAGGTGACTAGAAAAAAAGTCGGATTCGCGCGAGTGATCGTTATCTTCTCGATAAATCGAATTACGGAATATTTCCAAGTGAGGAGCGTCGAATTTATATCCGCTTTGGTGAGCGAATGCGCCGAATAAGAGCACAAGCAGAAAAGAAAGGAGGGGATGAAAGTGCACTATATGCGGGTCACGCGATAAATATTAAATAGCAGCTGGCGCAAGAGAGAGAGAGAGAGAGAGAGAGTGAGCTAGAGGGAGGGAAAGGCTTCGGTTTGTTCGAGTGGTAAAATGCCCGGTTTCGCAATACCAGGAAAGTGGAGTCAATATTTTTCGCGAAATCTGCCTTACCGACCACATCCTACTGTCGCTTCATCCCCTCTCCCAGCGCGCGCCCCCCACTCTCCGGCAGAGCACGCGCTCGACCGTCTCTTGAGGGGTGGGGGGTCTCGCGGCCTACTCGAGAATCGCAGTGGAGTCGCTCGTTTATGGTCAGACCGAGCTACGGCACACACGACTCCGCTAGTCTCGTCTCATGGATCGTTGAACAAATATCGATCCTGACCAGTCACTATCGTGCAGCTTCGCGTGAACGATATATTCAGCATTTTCGCTCTCTGCCTTCCTTTCTCTATATTTATACCTGTATATCTGTAAGCCTGTATTTTATATACAATATATATGTATGTGTAAATCGTGAAGGGATGTGAAGGTGAATATATGTATGGTACGAGAGAATTTATCGTTGAGTCGCTCCGGCGATTTTCTCCGTATATTGGCAACCTCTCTCCTTCCGCCTTTATCTCTCCCCCTTTCTTTCCTTCTGTCTCTCTTTGTTTAGGATCCGTTTTCCACCTATCTTTCGCCCCATTTCCGTCGAGTTTGCAAATATACCAGAGTGAGATCCCGATAATTTAGAATTTCAATTAACTCGCCTCAATTCCACCAATTATTCACGTCAAAACAAATTTTTCAACTATCACCGATTTTGGCAATAATAAAATATGTCAATGGCGCCATTTTGCTTTGAATTTTCCCACAATTAATTGATCTTATAATCGATAATTATAGAATAATCGATAGTTATAATATTAACATCACATAATTAATTAATCTATCAACGGAGAACGCGTTTCCAGGGTTTCCCTTTTTACAATTTTTACGTACCTTAAAGGTGGAATTGAGGAACCTTTTTTTTCGAAAATCAGTTAAGGTTCCAATTATGATCCTTCGAAAAAAAAGTACATTTTTCTACGAAAATTTTTATGAGGACTTACAAAAATATCACCACCCCAAAGACAATTTTGTCGTTTGATATTTGGGGTCTCTCTGGAGGGTGAATTTCCCCCCTTTTTCCCTATATACATATAGATATATGCAATGAAGATAGAAAGCAAACTTCTCGGTCCGGAGGAAAGTCAGTGTATGTCCGATATGTTGGACGCACGAGCGTAAAGTAGCGCGATCGATAAAGTACCTCATCTTTGAATATACGGGGTGTCCTATTTCAACTTGAGACGCCAAAACGACGAACTCGATATTTACGCCGTGGATAAAAACAAAAACCCCCGGGAAACATATTGAGTCGATTTTAATGGAGAACGAAATAGCTTACGTACTTTTTCATCGAATCGAAGTTTTCAAGGTCATACAGAGTTCAACTTTTTTTTCGAAACTTATATTGATCGTATGAAAAAACATTTTGGACAAAAGTTGTTCATTTTATTACGTATAAAACGCTGCTGCTATAAAAAATATAGATTTACATAAAATACAAAATTTGACCTTGATTTGACGTTGAAAACGTCTACTCAGTAGAAAAGTACGATAGCCATCTGATTCTTTGTTGAAATCGACTTGATACGTGTCTCGGGGTTTTTTGATTCACCGCGTAGATATCGAGTTATTTGGACGGTCTCAACTTGAATTTGGGACACCCTGTATATACAGATACACTTATTTCTATGTATATATACCGAGGCCTCCTTCTCGTTCTTCTTTCGCGATAAAAGCTTTTCTGGAACATCAGAGGGTTGACCCCTGGGAAGATTTCTCACGACGAAACGATTCTCGCTCCGACGATGATGCGCTAATAAAGTAATCCGGCCATTAATTTTTGTCTCCGTCTTGTCCCATTTGGAGATTGATTTTACTGTTATTCCGTATTAAACTCTGACTCTCCTATCAATGACACGCCATTATCACACGCTCTCTTGTCCGTAATGATTATCGATAAATTTAAAAAATCATGATTCCATGAATTATTTTTGAATTACGTGAAAGGAGGGCATAAGTATCGAGTATTTCAAATGTGTGACCAACTTTAAACTTTCGTATAAAAAAAACTAAACCAACGATAAAATGATATTCAAAAGTTAAATATTTAATTACAATGATTTTTTTCATAATTTTGATTGTTAGAATTTAAAGTGCATTTTTTTAAATTCATAAACAGAGATTTTGAATTATTTGGATTTTGAAATTTCAAGTTAATATCTTTGAATCTTTCAAATTGAAACATTTTTATGGAAACATTGAAATTTTATTTTAAAAATTAATAATGAAATTATGTATTGTCAAATTTTGAAAAATCGTGAGAGATTATTGTGACATCGATTATGATAATGAGATAATTTAATGCTAAAATTCATTTGAACGTAGGAAAACAAAATAAAATCGGGAAATGGAAAAACTGAAACAACTTTATCGGGATAATTGACGGAATATTGTGATTGAGAAAAATTTTTCCCTGCAATTGAATGTATAAAAATGTTGGACTATTAAAAAAAAAACCTTATCTACTTAATTCATCAACGTTTTACGAGCATTCCAAAAGTAAAATATTTATTAATTGGTGAATAAAAATTCTTCAACTTGGAAATACTTCCACTACCGGATATTACATTTCAATTAATTTCCAATTATCCTCCTTTTACGATATTCAGCTGAAGTAATTTGATCCCAGATTACAACGCGCACCCCGAACCATGTAATTTAATTTAAGATTGAAAACAAAAGAAAATGTTTTATTTCTTTATTTCGCAAGGATCGTGCAATTGTTTATTTCGCAATTTTTTCTTAAGAGCCAATTCTGATACGAATCAGAATAAATTCAGTTGTTTCTTTTGGATTCAGAATTCAAACGAATTTGAAAAATCGATTTATTTTAATTTAATTTGATTTAATTAATGTGTAAATTAAGTTAAATTAAAGTAAATTCTTAAATTCCTTTAAATAAAAAATGTAAAATAATGTAAGAATTTAATTTAATTAAAGTTAATTTGATTTAATTGATTGTATCGTATTGTTGGGATCGTAGGTTTGGGGAGCCCATTAAGTTGAATAAAAATAAACTGTGAAAATGTTGTAAGCTAAAATTCAAAAGAATTTAAAAATTTGATTAATTTCAGAATTAAATTAAATAAAAGTAAATTCTTAATTTTTTTCAATTTTAAGATTAAAAAATTCAACACTCAATTTAATTTATTAATTGAATTCCCCTTAATTTTAACATTTAAATCAGATTTATTGAATTTGTGAATTAAATTAAAAGCAAAGTAAATTCTTCAATTTTAAAAAATTTGAAATTCAAAAGAATTCGACAATTATTTAATTTAACGATTAAATTAAAATTATTAAATTCTTTGAATGAAAAAATCATTAATTCTGAATTTAGATGAATTATCTTCGTCCCTAAAAATTTTGAACCATCAGTAAAAAAAACGGAAAACGTGATCAATTCATGTTTAAATTGTCAAGAATTAAATTAAATCAAAGTAAATTGTTAAATTTCGAAAAATTCAAAAAAAATCAACATCAATTTAATTTAACGATTAAATTAGAATGATTAAATGTTTTGAATTAAAAAATCATTAATTCCGAATTTAGATGAATTATCTTCGTCCCTAAACATTTTGAACCATCAATTAAAAAAACGAATTTTTTTTTAAACAAGCTTTTATTAGTTGTTAATAAAAAATAACTAAAAACTTAAAAATAAAGCTATTGCGATTGGAAATAAGTTTTCAAATAAAAACGTGTTACACCCTCTTTTTTCTCTTGCTGTTAAAATGTAACACGCTTTTATTTGAAAACTTATTTCCAATCGGAATAGCTTTATTTTTAAGTTTTTAGTTATTTTTTATTAACAACTAATAAAAGGTTGTTTTGAAATTTTTTTTTTCGTTTGTTTATTTTTTACTTTTTGGTATTTATGATGTTAAATAACTAGTTTAGTAATGTATATCTAGTTTCGCATAATTTTTTTCAAAAAAAATGTTTCACAAAATTTTTTGCACGAAAATTATTTTGCAAAATTTGTTAGAAAAAATTATTTCACACAATTAATTTGCAACATTTTTCTGCAAAATTTATGCAACAAAATGTTTTCAGAAAATTTTTTGGAAAAAGACTGTTGCGCAAAAATTTTCGTAGAGAAATGTTGTAAATAAATTCCTCAAAACCATTTTGCAAACAAAATTTAGCAAAACAATTTTTTTGCAAACAATTTTGGGAAACATTTTTTGTTGCAAGAAATTATGAGAAACATTTTTTGTTGCAAAACAACTTTCAAGCAAAATTGTAATAAAAATTTTGCGAAACAATTTTTTTTGCAAAAAATGTGCAAATTTTTTTTGATAATCTTGCATTGTCATCCGATTTACATATGCATGACAAATTTCAACTCAATCGGAAATCGGGAAGTGGGTCAAATTTAACTTGCAAGATTTGATTACAGACAGACACCGGGACAGGCGAAACTAAATAAAAGCTTTTATCGCACTCCGTGCGTAAAGTGCCCATTTTACGCACACTACTTGTAAAGTGGCACTCTCCGCACTCGGGCAATAAAATTTTGTACGAAACTCGTGCGAGAAACATTTTTCTGACTCGTGTGATTGCAGAATTCGCCTTCGGCTCATGCTGCAAACTCACACTCGTCAGAAAAAGTTTCAACGCACTCGTATCGTAATGTACTATTAGAAAAAAAAAAAAAAAAAAAAAAAAAAAAGAGAGAGAAAACGTGATAAATTCATATTTTTTTACCTTTGAGTTGCCATTGCGACTCTTCATCTCCTGTCGTCTGGGTACGACGCTATCGCCATCGGCGTAAACGAGATTTCTAATGACACCGTTGAATCGTGGCTCGAAAATAACACTCGGCAACGCGAGAAGCGTCAATTTGGTGTTGTACCATCGCGGCATACCGCCGACGTAAACATCAGAATTGCTGTTTAAACGGCCAAATTCGTATTCCTTGCCGCGCGATATCGAGGTCGATGCGAGACCATCGACGCTCAGCGTAGTGTTCTCGTTGTTACGCTGTATCTGAACCTTGTGCCAGTGTCCATCGCCAAGATCATGACCGACGGTTACGATCTGGGCACCACCACCGAGATTATAGCGCAATCTCAGGGCGCTCTCGACCAGAATTATCTCGAAGAAATCATAAGTGCCACCGTCGTCGGTGTACAGAAGAAGTCCATTGCCCTGGTCCGTCTTAAACTCGAATTCGAGACTGCCATTAAGAGCGGCATTCCATTTGCGAAATTGCGCGTAACTCGTTGACGAGCCCTCGAGAACGAAGGACAATGCCCGATCGGACATTAAACCGATCAACGGTACCAATACGAGAAACACGGAGATATTCATCCTGGAGTCCTTTCGACAGGATGAAATTTAATGAAAATTAATTTTCAAAATTTTTAAATTTAATTTACATTCGTTGAATAAATGTAATTTTTAATTTTTTGATTTAATTTAAATTAAATAAATCAATTTTTTAATTTTGTTCTTAATTTAATTTAAATATAACAATCGAGTTAATTCCTCTTCTCGCAGAGGATGCAATTTTTTGAAAATTTTTCGCCTTTCCCCAAAGATGAAGAGAAATGACGAGCTTTCAGCCAACTTTTCAAGGACAATCACGATTAGTTTTTTGCTACGAAGAACGAAGCGATTTCACGATCTTGTCACTAATCGAGGTCCTTCGAGGTCCTCGATTGCGAGGAATTAATTTTTTTTCAATTATTTGCAATTCCGCAAGGACGATGAGAAAAGAGCAGCTTTCGATTCACGACGATTTCTCAAGGAGAAAAAAGCTCACGATTGTTTTTCTTCTGTACGTAGGACGAATTCCACAATTTTGTTGTCACTCTTAATCGAGATCCTTCGGGATCCTTCGAAGGACGAGAATCGCGTTGATCGTACTTCCTCGATCTTCTCGCAAGGGATGAAATTTTTGTTCCTTTCCGTGAAGAATAAAAAAGCTCGTAATTATTTGTCAAGGTTCTTCGAGTCCTTCGAATTAATTCTCAATTATACAGCACCATTTTTTTATTTTATCAATTTCTCTGTCAATTGATTATTCATCGTTCGGGGGTCGTGTCTCATTTGCCCTCTGACCTTGCCGAAAATAATCCGTCTTCAAGGTGACCTTTCCGATAGAGCGGACGAATCAATTGTCACGATGCAGATCGACGAATCGGCACGCGAATCGTCCAGGATATTTTTTTTCTCTCCAGTCTCCCTTTTTTCAACTTTCTCACCCTCTTTCACCCTTCTATGTACAGCGGGGGATGATTACAATATTTTTGAAAATTCGCTAACAAATCCGGAATTCTTGCTGCTTCCTCCTTATTTTTTTCACTCGTTGCAAAAGTCGATGTAATACCCGAGATTTTCATCCCCTATGAATCAATTCATCTGCACACCTTTGTAAATTTTTAATACATCTAATTCACGATCGTACGGGGGTGCGAAAATGCGGCGTAAAATTTTTTCAACCCTTACGGATCTCTCGTGTATCTTAGGAGATATTCCACCACCCCGTTTCGCGCGATACGATTTTTTTTTCAACGTCCGACCGCGTGGATGATCCAATGTGGGGGATGAAATGAGAGAGAGAGAAGAATAAATAAAAAAAGTAAAAAATAATGGGGTTAACTGAAATAGCCGAGCGTGCCGGGGCAATCGGGTGACCTCGCTACAAAAACCCCCACGTTCTTCGTATTCATTTGCCTCCCTCAACTTCCCTCTTCCTTATCTCTCGCAGTTTTCCCTCCGCCAACCCCTTCTCACCTTCGCCCCTCTCGCCTTGAACCTTCTCCCCTTATTTATCCTCCCTCTCTCCTTTACTCGTCCAATTTAAAGCCACCCTTACAGACCGGAAGTCGAGTCCATCCAAGGAGGGCCGAAACGAAGCCCTCACGAATCTGCGACTGAATTTTTATTTTTCCAAATTTTCAACCCCCAAAAGCTCTCATCACGAATTTCAATTATCGATGAAATTCGACTTTATGTTCTCCTTTGACGATTCTTTCCACGTAAAAAGCTCGTTGAAAAGCTCACGCGCGAGAATCTCCCTTCGCGTCGATGTAAACAAACATTAACTCGAATTGTAAATCGATGAGGAGCTTTTCTCTGTTTTTTTTTCTGATGATGTATCCCACGAGGTTCGACGACGATTATTCGCGCACTCAAAGCGCGAGACACGCTGAAAGCGTCGCCAAAACAACCCCTCGAGGCTCTCTCGGAGCTTGCGCAAAAATTTCGAGCTCTTCACCGATGAAACCAACAACAACAAATAAAAAAAAGCACCTCACGTGAAACACACACAAACACTGATATCGAAAACACTCGCGCGAGCGCCTGAATCCAAACCGCGGGAAAAAAGAAGCAAAAAAGGAGGGCGAGAGCTTTTTTCGTCGAGGATCAACACTCCGTATATCCAATTGTTAACGTTGTTGTTGTCGTCGAATTTTTGGGGGTTGAAATCAACCGAGTGCCGAACGAACGAGGGGAGGATCGAGAGTGACGAAGAGAACAAAATAGACGAGGAACTTCAAGAAGCTTACGAAGAGGAAGAAGAAGAGGTAGAGGAAGAGGAAGAGGAGAAAGAGGAGGAAGAAGAAGAGAAGAAGGATTCTCGTGAATTTCGTTCCTAGATCTTTCGTTTTTCTTCGCCTATCCGGTGAATCAATCTCCCTCTCTCTCGCTCTTTGTGTATCTCGCTCTATCTCAATCTCTTTTTATCTTGTTCTCTCTCTTTCTCTGTCTCTCTCTCTCTCTCTGTATATATCCTTCTCTCTCTTTTAAGCTCGCTCTATCTCTCTGCGGTGTCTCGCACAAAGTTATTTCACGATCGATCCGCGGCTCGTGGCCTCGCTCGCGAATCGCCCCATTTTTATCTTTCGCGTTTTTTTTCCACTCTCTCTCTCTCTCTCTTCTCTCTTTGTATATTCCTCTCACTTTCTCAAACTCACTGGCAACGAACTCGACGCCCTTTCCACTTATTTCCCTCCCCCTCTCTTTATATTCTCGCAAGGGATGAAATTTCGTCCGGTCAACGTGTGATTCCTTCGAATCAACCCCCCGATAGAGGGCTTCCTCGACACGAGGCGAGAGAGCTTTTTTCGGGAAAGTGGAGGGGATGGAAAAAGCTTCGCGATTATTTGGAGGTTAGGAAGTGTTTTCCCGAGATTCGTTGGTTTTCCTTCGTCGCTGAGAGAGTGACACCGAGCGACGTGGCAATCGGAGGGTTGAAAAAGGGGGTTGTTTCGGGCCGTAGTGCTTTTGGAGCTTTTTTCAACACTTTTTTGTCTGATCTCGCAGTTTCTCGCTTATTCTCTCTATATTTCTCGCTCTATCCCGCTCTCTTTCTCCTCTCTCTCTCTCTCTCTCTCTCTCTCTCTCTCTCTCGAGCTTTTCTCAGGGTCTCTCGAGACCCTCGCGACGGCGCTACCGTTTATACTGGCCCCTGGACTACGAGAGCATCGTCGTCAGACGTCCGGCTGAACCGTCGGAGCGACGCCCCCGCACCGCGACGCCGACGCCTCGCGTACCAAAATGGCGCAGGCGCTCTCTTCCGCTCGCAAACTATCTCCCTCGCGCTCCCCTCCCCTCTCCCCCCCCCTTTCTCTCGCTCTCTCTCTCTGCGCGAGAGCGAGGAAGAAAGAGAGAGGGAGAAATAGACGGAAATGGAAAAAGTAAAAGACCGAGAGACCGTGGGATGGATGGAGAAGGGAAGAAATGGCCGAGAGTGCGAGAGAGCGACTATTTAGGGGTTGTAAAAACGACAGAGATGCCCTCTGTCCGCGCTTGTGTGCGGTGGTGAGTTTGTGGATGAAAATGCGAAGAGGAAACGTGCTTATACAGTCGCTTCATACAGAGAGCGCGAGAGATTTTTGCCTCTCGCGTCAGTGACGACGAAATAATTTTTTTTTTCCTCGACGAAATTCTCGGAGGGAATAATATGGGTCTTTGTTAAAATTTGTTCCATAAAACCGCGACATGTGAGAAAAAAAAATTAAAACTTTGCGTAAAAATGTTACTAACCGTCTTGGGGGTGAGGGGCAGATTCTCAAAATCACATCGGATTTTTGAAAAAAATTTCAAAAATCCGATATGACATATGAAAATGTTTTAGGAAACATTCATTGTAAAATAACTCCAGCTTCTATTTTTTTAAACGTTTTTTTCGAAAAAAGCTTGAAAATAGTAAGAGGGAAAAATCTCCCTACTCCGGCTCTGAGCTTAAAAATTTTGATATCTGACACACGATTTTTCAAAATTTGTTCAGATTTTTAAATTGTGTCGATCAATAAAATCATTTAAAAAATTGTAAAAATTTCAAATTGAATCTGTAAAATATAAATAAAAAAATTGAGTGCCTTTCAAAGTGAGAACAATCATATAAAATATTGCGAGCCAAATCCAAGAGGTCAAGGGTCAGATCCAGGTCGAAATGGTATGGAATGACACATATAAATAAAATGTATCATTTTTTCGTAATAATGAATTTTATAATAATTATAAACAAAATAGTAATAAATATAATAATATGAATAATAATATAATAGATAGAATGTATAAAAATAAAATATAATATATAAACAAATTTTATTATATAATAATAATAATATAAATATAATAAATATGCCATAAATGAATATTAATCAATGTAATAAAAATAAAATTTCCAAAAACCATGACAAAATTCCCACGATTGGTTTTGCCCATAAAAAAAAAGCTTCCTCTATGAGAAAGCGAATAATTAAAATTCAAAAAACACGAGAAGGCAGAATGAAAAGAGAGAGAGAGAGAATGAAGGAAAAAACTAATAGAGTCAGCCCTAAAGAAACGAGGGCGAAAAAGCATCTTGTTCGTTGTGGTGTGGCAACGACGCGTCCGAGAGTACGGAAAAAGTGCCGCTGCCATGAAAAGAGAAGAAAAAAAAACGAATGGAGAAATGGTCAAGGAAGTCCGAGGGTGGAAAATTACGAGTGGAAACCAAGACGAAGGAAGAGGTCGAAACATTTCATATATATAGTAAATACAAGTAGCATACACATAAAAAAAAACATATGTATGTATTAGGGCGATTTTTTGTCAACTTTTTTTTTAGTTCCTTCACTCCCCACCCGAAATTTTGTTGCATATGTCTGAAAGAAAATTCCCTGAAAGTTACAGCTCTTAATATTAATATTAAGTACTTTCCCTTCGCGTGATAAGTTTTTCCATCTAAAATACACGTAAATCAAAAACTTTTTTCATCAAAATTTTACCACTCCGCGGTTTTTTATGCTATCGCATTGATTCTGGTTGCAATTTACGTAGAATTGAACGATCTTTAAGAATGTCCAGGACAACATAAGTGTAACTTACACTGGTGCGATGGTACGGGTTCCTAAAGTTGATTGTTACCCAAAATTTTCGATTTTTTGCTGTTATCCCCGAAATGATTAACTTGACCGAAAAATCATGAGACGAAATTTTGTTGAAAATTTAATTTCCTACAAAAAAGGTCAATTAGACCTTATCGCTAAAATTAATATTTCTTGAGATATTGAACCTTGACTTATTTGTGATATGAAAATTGTTTTGGATTATCGAACAACAAGTTTCAAATTGTTGATATTTCATATTATATAACCACTGGTGATGTGATATGTGATACGGTGATATGATATGGAGTATTAACAATTTAAAACTTTAGGTTCGATAAACTGTACAAATTTTATACCATAAATAAGTTAAGGTTCAATATCTCAAGAAATATTAACTTTAGCAGTCAGGTCTAAAGGATCTTTTTTGTAGGAAATTAAATTTCCAACAAAATTTCTTTTCATAGTTTTGCGGTTAAATCAATCATTACGGAGATAACAGCAAAAAATCGAGAATTTTTGATAAAAAACAACTTTAGGGACCCGTACCATCGCACCAGTGTAAGTTACACTTACGTTGTCATGGACGCTTTTAAAGATCGTTCAATTCTACGTAAATTGCGACCAAAATCAATGTGATAGCATAAAAAACCGTGGAGTGGTAAAATTTTGACGAAAAAAGTTTTTCATTAACGTGTATTTTAGATGGAAAAACTCATCACGCAAAGGGAAAGGCCTTAATATTGATATTAAAGACTGCAACTTTCATAGAATTTTCTCTCACACATTTACGATAAAATTTCGGGTGAGAAGTGGAAGAAATAAAAAAAGTAAAAAAAAATCGCCCTAGTATGTAAATCAAACTGATCCAAAAAAGCGACTATTTTTTATTTTCAAAATCCCCTATTAAATACTTTCGGAGAGGTGAAAAAAGATGCCTGTTAAAAGCAGAGCTCGTATTATAAATATTTAGATACGACTCATCGCAAATTTCTATTTCCCATTTAAATAACCCTAGACAAAAAATGTTCAAACTTTGAAAATTGGTCATTTCTTTAAAAATTAGGTAATTTATGTTAAATATCGAAAAATCATAAGAGACCTGTTTTATAGAGCATTCGATTCCCTACAAGCATATGTATTGATCATTTCGGTACATTGACTTGAAGCCGAGGTATAAAATTTCAAATTATGAAATTTTTGTTCCCTGTTTTATTTAAATGGGAAATAGAAATTCGCGATGAGCCGTATCTAAATATTAATATTAAGAGCTCTGCTTTTTACAGGCATCTTTTATCACCTCCCCGAAAGTATTTAATAGGGGATTTCGAAAAACAAAAAATAGTCGCTTTTTTGAATCAGTCTAATGTATATATACGAGGAACTTGGTAACTCGGATCTTGGAGGAAGATACAACATGGTGAACGTGATGCAGGAGCCTGACGAGGCTCTTGACCCTTCTGCGCGAAGCTCTTTCTAGCAACCCTCAACCTGAGTCATTTTTTCCTCCCTTTAATTCCTGTATATTTCATCTTTTTTCTCCGACTCTTTGTTCCATTTTCCTCGCAGACAAGTTCATTAATTTTTTTCCTCGAAACATATTTCCCATTGTCTCCTACTTGCAACGAGATTATCTCACCTCTCCCGTGTACCACAATTTTCTAACAGACTCCCTTTATAGCAATCCGGCCGCGTTACTTCGCTTGCGCGAGAGCGCGCCGCCCGACGCCATCTGGCGGATTTTTGTGGTACCATGGAAACTTTGCAGGAGAGACGATTGCGTTGAAACAATTGCAACAGGAGAAGAATGACGAGAGGTCGTCAGACAATTCTACAAAAATTTATTAGATTATTAAATAAAAATCCTATTTAAACATAGAATTTTTTTAGACTGGCATTTTGTATTAATTCGATAATTCGGAAATACCTTCGATCAGTCACACAAAAAAAATCGAAAAAAATCACTTTTCTCCAACCACTCGAATAGCCTCGATAGCCCATCAAGAAACAAGTACGAAAGAGGATAAGTAACACAATAAGGAATTACGTGTTTCCGTTTAAACTGTCTGCCCATTGATAGACCTTTACTACTTGCATATTTCTTTCTCTGCGATATAAGCTGTCGCGGATTTTCCGTTGGAATTGAGAAAGAGGATGAGAGACTGGATGACAAGGAATAAGAAAAGCCGGGGAGAGAAAATGGATGAAACGAGAGTGACCGTAGTGTGCAACGAATGAAAAGAAAAAGAAAAAGAGAGAGAGAGAGAAAGGATTCAAAAACCCTCGACTATAAAACGTAACGAAACGTGCTACGAGGGTATCCGGCCTCGGACTCTTTTCTTCTCTTGATCTTCCTCGCCCTCTCCCGTACTTTTCCCCGGTATCGTATCACTCTTTCGTCCCTCTCTCACTCTCTTTTCAGTGTCTCTGGAGTTGAACAACATAGACCGGTTACGCCTGAGGAAAAGCTCTCTCCTGGAAAAGAATATCCCCTCATCCCTTCTTCTCGCTCCCTCTTCTATTTTTCCCTCCCTCTTTCTTTCCAGCGGGAAAATCGAGTCCACCCAACGTCGATTCTTCTCGGCACATCGGGATAAAAATAAACGACGAAGCTGCGATACTGATCGAATGAGCGACGGAGAAATAAGGGATGAAAACAAAAAAAAATGGAACCGCGAAACGAGAGTCGAAAGAAATAAACAAAACGATAATCCTCTTATATATTTCGTCCTTCGTAAATCCCACAATGAATCGAATGAGCTTTTCATGAAAAATGTTAATATTTTCCAAAATTTTCAGATTTTTTTTTTTATAAGGCCAAAAAAAAAATCTTCGAATCAGACAAAAATTTAGTTTCCTCCTCGCAGGAGGTTGAAATAAAAGAAGGGAGGAATGAGAGGTAAATATTTTCCGCAAAATGGCGCTTAACCGTTTTTAATACAAAATCTAACAATCCGCCATTTTTTTTTCTCTTCTCGAGCATCCTACACTTTTTTTGTCGCAGTCGTGGTCAAATTCTCGAGGTCGTCGACCAATTTCCGTCCCCCGAAAGCAGTGAGAGAGGGAAAGAATTTTGTATCGCAGTTGGTAGTTTTAGGGGATGGAGTTTGGTCCTCCATCCCCTTGTATCGCGACGCTCGGTGGCGACGTCGGTTTTGCGTGACCCAGATCGAAAAATTGCAGTAAATTCTGAGGCATCTCTCGTTTCCAGACGCAAGCTACTTTCAGCCCACCCCCCCCCCTCCCCCCGCAACAACCCCCTAGTTTTTCGCGGACCGGGGGTGAGAAATATTCCACTAAAGTGACTATTAAGCGTCAGAAGGGCGTAAAAGCTGGCATTTGGGGTGACAAACGACGCTGGATACGATCTTTCGACTCCAAGGGCTCGATATTTTCGTACGAATGTGTATGAAATGCTGAAAGTTCGTATGCGCGTGTGATGGTTCGTTGGAATTTCGAATTTTCTGGGTAAGTGCATCGTACACACCCCAGAGATGCGGGGGCAAAGGGAGAAAAGAAGGGGTTGCAGGGTAAAAATAGAGAGAGAGAGAGAGAGAGGAAAATGGACCGAGAGACAGGATGAAATAAAGTGCGAGGAAAACGATGAAAATCACGAGAGACGAAAAGCGCCTCGTGCGCAAGGGCAAGAAAGAGAAAAAGGGTTGACAGGGGATGAAGGGGGTAAGTGGGCAAGGACGAAGGAGGATGCTAGTCGAGATACGAGGTGAGAAGAAAAATGGACGCGGCAACTTTGGCGATAACTCGTAACAATATGTACGAGGCCGTCCGTACGTCCTGGCACCCTCTTTCTCAACCCTTTCCACCCCCTGAATCTACTATACTATATATATATAAATATCTGTGTGTTTGTGAGTACGCGAATATAAAAGATTTGGGAAAATATGGACCATTCATATTTATCTGTCCATAAAACCTATCGTGGCAGTCCGAATGAAATTTATAGGGGTTGTTTTCTCTTCGTCATTGTTTCGCGAGGGGTTGAAATATATATTTTTCGAAAATTCCCTCCGAATTTATTTTGCATCGTTCATTCTGCTTTGTTTTCCTCGATAGACGAACGTTTACGATATCATTGTGAATTTTAAACAGAAAAAATGCATTCGAGGGAGGGATTTTTTTTTATTGAAGTGGAGTGATGAAGAAGCAACATTGAAAGTTTTAATTCCGGTCCATTTGGAATTTTTTTTTACTTCAATGAAATTTTATGACGTGATTAAAATTGTAAATAAACCGCGAAGCTCCAAAAAACTTATTATTATTATTATTATTATTATTATTATTATTATTATTATTATTATTATTATTATTGTTGTTGTTGTTGTTGTTGTTGTTGTTGTTGTTGTTGTTGTTGTTGTTGTTGTTGTTGTTGTTGTTGTTGTTGTTGTTGTTGTTGTTGTTGTTGTTGTTGTTGTTGTTGTTGTTGTTGTTGTTGTTGTTATTATTATACTTTAATGAAATGTTGAAATAAATTTTTGGTAGAAACGATCCGGAAGCTCGGACCGTTCATTTTCCAACTCCCCCGTGGCCAAACTCAAAGTTGCAACCCCTAACAGCGAGTTGATATATACATACGTTAATAGTCAAGGTTCTCGAGATGGAAAAATGCAAAAAAAAAAATTCCCGCGTCGTATCGAGTGCAAGAGCGGAAAGGTTTAGCAATTTTAGCGTCGACGCGACGAACATCGCCGAGAAACGCCGAGAAACGGATTTAAGAGGGAGGGAGTTGAGAGAACGTTGAAAAAAAAAACAAAAAAAAGTGCAAAACTTGACCAGACATTTTTGACGATATTTAAACTGCTCTCATTTATACAAATATTTAATTATCAGGATGAACCAAACAGCATTCTTTAAGTTTAGTCACAAACTTTACGTGCGAAAAAGAAATTTTAGAATCAATGAAGAGAAAGTAAAGTTATGAGCACTTGAAATTTCGAGGTTTTTGAAAATGAGGCCAAAATTGAGCAAAAATGTTTTTGATGAAAATTCATGAGAATTTTTATTTTTTGGAAAAGTCATTGGTAGATTCGTGTTCAGGGGGAAAAAATACTTCGATATAAGGTTCTAAAAAAATAATTAGAAAAAAAAATTTTGACACTTTGATTAAAATTGAATTGGTTAACTAAAATGACTGTAACTTATTTTCTAGCTTAGATTTCGATTTCAACTTAAGCTCATTCTCTTTGTAATCGTTAAAGCTTCAAAATCCCGTTTGGTTCATCCAATTCCGACGATTTTTCAATTTTTGGCAGATTTTTAAAGTTTGACCATCGATTTTTGCAAATTTTTGCATACATAACCCTTTCCCACTTTTTCCGACGATTTTCAAACTGCTCTCATTTCTACAAAAATTTAGTTGTCAGGATGAACCAAACGGCATTCGCTGAGTTTAGTCAAAACCTTCGTGTACGAAAAAAAAAATTTGAAATCGGTCGAACCGAAGTAAAGTTATGAGCACTTGAAATTTCGCCATTCTGAGATTTTCGAAGAGTCGTCCAAAAATAAGCAAAAAAAAAAATTTTTTTTCTTATCGTTTACAAACATTATTTCAATGGAAAATTAACCGCTGATTCCGAATCACGCAATTTTGTTGTCGAAAAAAAATTATTCATGGGAAAAAACAAGAAAAAATAAAAAAAATTTCAAATGAATTTGAAAACAACCTTAATTGAAGATGCAATTTTTTTTAGAACAAAAAATGTTAATAGGATTGTTTTCTCCGCGCTACAGTTAATAATAAGTTATGCTGAGCCGAAGTCGAAAAATGCAGATGCAGAAATCTTGAGGAATCATTATACATGTAATGTGTATAAATTTCTTTCGGGATTAACAATTATTCTCTCGAATATAATGTGATATTATAATATTGAAAATGCTCTCGCATAATCACATCGAGAAAGTGCGATATCGTGAAGCAATGAAAGACGCAAAGAAGAAAGAAAAAAAAAGGTCGGAAAAGCGCATATCATTGACCCCTCGATTCTCGATAGTTATCTAAATTTTTTTTTCATTTTCATTTCCTCCTCTATTATTTTCCATATCAGCTGGAAATGTCTTATGAAAAGCTGGCTTCGCGAGAAACCCTCTACTATTCCTCACTATCGAGATGTAAAAGAGGAGAAAAAAACGAGAGGGAGAGAGAGAGGGAAGAAATAAAAAAAATTGAAAAATATGCATTCCTATTTCCACGGTGAACGACGATGACGACGACGACGACGATTATCGTCTTTCACGAGGGCTCTCAAACGCGATAAAACGAAACGAACCGGCATATGTATATATATATATATGGGTCATTCCACCAATTCTTGACTAAAGTTGTGCCGGGGGGTCTTAATTCTGGGTAACAAAAATTTTTATTGAAAAGTACATAACAAAGAGAGCTTCCATGATTTTTTTCAATTTTTTTCGCCCAACCCTTTTGAAGTTACAGTAGATCGAAAATTACAAGATTTGCAATTATTGACTTTAGATATTAAAAATATCAATCCCTTGTAAAATTTCTAAAAATATATTAAATATTGGTTTTTGTGTAAAAAAAGCTCAGCTTTCTGAAAAAAATATTTTCAATTTCCTCCAGTATCAGGAAAACCCCGAAAAATGAGGTCAAAAAGTAAAATACGCTTTTTCGACCAATGTATCATTTTTGATATTTTTTAAAATATTTTTTTCGAAAAACTGAGACTTTTTTACATGAGGAAGGTATGTTTTGATTTTGGGAATATTCAAAAATAAACCATAGCAAAATAAAGTTGAAACTTTTGTGATGAATTGCCGATAAGTATTGTGCTGCCGTCACGGTCGATACACGAACTATCGAATCAAGTTTGAAATTTTCTGTACATAGCATTATATTCGGCGATTATGTAGTGAACATATATGTTCAAAGTGTGAAGTGGGTAAGAAATTAAAATTATTATACAAAAGCGATATGACAAGGATCAAATCTTTATTATTTGTACTCTTCTTGTCACTGTTGACAGAGAAACATTTCTTACAATAGCAGAACCATGATTCTCGGCATCAAGGATAATACAATGCATAGATTGCGTCTTTTTTTACAGCCACAGCATTAGCAAATCTGGACTTTAGCTGTGCTGCGCGTACTTCGTATTTCTCATTTGAAATGAAAGTGAAATCAATATTTTCAAATGACTCACGTGCCCAGTCATACAATGCCAAGGCTGATAAAAGTTCTGCTATTGTAAGAAATGTTTCTCTGTCAACAGTGAAAGAAACAGTGAAAAAGCGTATTTTACTTTTTGACCTCATTTTTTGTGGTTTTCCTGATACTGGAGAAATTTGAAAATATTTTTTTCAGAAAGCTGAGCTTTTTCTACACAAAAACCAATATTTAATATATTTTTAGAAATTTTACAAGGGATTGATATTTTTAATACCTAAAGTCAATAATTGCAAATCTTACAATTTTCGATCTACCGTATCTTCGAAAGGGTTGGACGAAAAAAATTGAAAAAAATCATGGAAGCTCTCTTTGTAATGTACTTTTCAATAAAAAATTTTGTTATCCAGAATTCAGACCCCCCGGCACAACTTTAGTCAAGAATTGGTGGAATGTCCCATATATATATAGATGTCAACGTCCTCTTGAGTATTACGAGCGACGGTACGAAAGCGAAAATCAATTTCACTAGAATTGAAAATTACCGGAGAGGTAAAATCTCGTTTGGAAAGCTGCGCGGAAAATTCCCCATTGGTGTGGCATCATGAGCATCGTGCTCAAGGGGCCACAAGAACGTCCAAAGCGAAATACATATAGATTCCACTAGCGCAGCGACTCGTCAAGAGACATAAACGATGAAACAAAGGGACGTCGTACAAACACACACGGGACATAGACAGGGTGTCCCATTTGACCCTGAAACCACCCAAAAAACTCGACATCTACGGGTTAAAACAAAAAAATCCCGAGACTGATCAATAAATATTTTGGCAATAAGCCAAATTTTCGAGAAAAAAAATGGACATTAAATAAGTTATAAGCTGGAAGAATCAACTTCTCACTTTTTCATTGAGTTAACCTCGTTCAGGCGATATTCTGGTCCAGAGACATACATTTTCAGCGTTTTGTCGAGCTCGATAAAAAAAACAGAAAGTACTTTCACCATTCTTTTTTTTTACAACATATTCATTCATATTTTGACAATAAACGAAAAAATTTCGAGAAAAAAATGAAAATTAAATAAGTTATAAGCTGATAAAGTTGGGGCTAAAAAAAAGGGGTGTACTGGCTGCAACTTTTCTAGTCATCCAATGGAAAATTGAAAAAAAGATTCTTGATTAGTGAGAATGGCGTTTATAACACCAACCTTAGAGAAACCGAAAAAAAAAATTCGTAAAGTGGCGGCTGTTTGAACAAAAAAGGCGTTTTTCGACTCTTTTTTCATACTTTTTAATTTTTTTACAATAGTAAAAAAAATAATTTTAAAACAAAAGTGGTAGGGACGATAGAGTTTACATTGAAGATTGGCAAAAAATTTGAAGTCAATCGGTTGAGTATAACTTGAGTTATTACGTCAACCGTGATGAGAAAAGTAGTAGAAACACGTCTATAGTCAGACGGGAGAAGTTACTACGTCACTAAAATAGCTACAACTCCATAAATTATTGGAATTAAAGAAATTCCCTTCGGGGATATATTCTTAAAGGTCTAAACTTGAAGAACACTTAAAAAAAAAATTTCAAAATTCTAGACCAGAATACTCCCTTAACCTCGTTAAATACATCTCGCTTCTCTGACAGAAAATAAAATTATCAATAAAATCAACATTTTGTCCTAAATTGCTTTTACGATGTCGGTTGTAACCCCGTTATAATTACATATTTTTACACCACAAAAAAAAAGAATTTTCTTCAGCCGTTACTTCTTGCACTAATTAACTTTGGCCAAAAAATTTATAATTACGATTTTCAAAAAAAAAATGGCAAACTTAAACCTTTTTTTGCCTTCCCAGACCATAACCTCTTAAAAATATATCACAAAAATAAAATAAAAATTGCCATGGAATCCATGGTTGCCCGGAAATGTTTGATGTCTTGATGGAAATTGTTTCTGGGATTGGCAACGTAAACAAGAGGGTCTGAAAAGCACGTATGAGGTACCAAAAGCAACATTTGCGAGACAAATAACATGCCGAGGCTTGCAACGAGACTCTGTGCAAGTTGTAGTCGCGGATATACGGAAAATTACACGTATACGAACGAACGAGACGAGTGAGACGCGAAGTTCGATGCGTATTTCGCGTTTGAAATTGGATTTCAACGGGGGTATCAAAAGCTCAACTGATGCCTGTCAGTTGCACATCCCAGTCGCTCGATTCTCGACTGTTACTCTCCTCCGCTGTTTCATAACGTTACACGCGTAATGACAAAAGCACACGCATCCGCAAGCGACAGCGTATCCGCACATTTCCAGGAACATAGTTGAAAAAAAATCCTCATAGGATTCGGGCAATTAAATAGTCCACTTTTGAAGGCAAAAAAAATTTCTAAAATTTTTTTCAGCTCCTTTATCAGATATGACTATAAAACTGTTATGACAACATTGGTTCATCCTTCAAAAGTAAGAAACAAAAATTTATTTTTCATTTCGATGCTTTGAATAATTTGAAGAAGGCGTCAAAGTCAAAAATGTCTTGTCTGACCGACAGAAAATGGCCGACAGTTAATCTCAGGATTGGCAAGTTTTAAAAAAAAAAATAACAAAATCATTTTAAAGAGGAAGGTTTCTTACACAACAATGAACCACCGTTAATGAAAAATTGATAGAAAAAAAATGGCGGATGTTTGAAATGAGAATAAACATTTAATTTTTCACAATTTATTTCAAACATCCGCCATGTTTTTTTAAATTGATTTCTCATTAACGGTGGTTAATTGTTGTGTAAGAAATCTTCCTCTTTAAAATGCTTTTTTATTTTTTTGTTTCAGACTTGCCAATTCTGAGATTAAAGACATGGGACAGGACATTTGCGACTTTGGCGCCTTCTTTAAATTATTCAAAGAATCGAAATAAGAAATAAATGTTTTTTTGCACTTTCGAAGGATGGAACAATGTCGCAGTAACAGTTTTATAGTCATATCTGATAAAGGAGCTGAGAAAAAAAATCTTAAAAATTTGCTTTTTTTAGCCTTCTAAAGTAGACTACCTTAAACCTTCAAGACCTTTTTTCTTTCTGCCTCAATTTTCTAGCGGGTCATATCAAAAAAAAAATTCAACTCTTCTCAATAAAGGAGAAGAAGAAAAAGAAGAAGTAGGTTACACGGATCATACCAACAACTTACAAAAAGCTACCTTAATTTTTTATTAGCATTGCGTGGAGGCAATTTATCGTTTTCAATCCATATTTCAATGGGAAATTCACCACTGATTGTAAAAATGCAGACTTGTCGAAAAAAAAAATTTTAGTCATGAAGAAAAGCGAGAATTTTTAAAAAATGTTCTTTTTAATGGAAATTCATAAAAATTTTGAGTTTTTACGGCAATTATTAGCAAATTCGTGTTCAGAGAGATAAAATACATCGACTAAAGTCATAAAAAAAAATATATTTAAAAAATTTATTTTTTCGCATTTTGGCTAAAATTGAATCGCGACAGCAAAATGGCTGCGATTTTTTTCAAAATAAAATTTCGGCTCTCATTCTCTTTGCGGACGTTGTAGCTTCAAAACCCCGCATGGTTCATCCGATTCCGATCATTTTTCGATTTTTGGCAGATTTTTTAATTTTTCAAAACATACCTCTTTCTATTTTTTTCGGGGTTTTTGAAACTGCTTTCATTTCAACAAAAATTTGGTTATCGGGATGAACCAAACGGCATTCTCTAAGTTTAGTCACAACGTTTGCGTAGGAAAAAGAAATTTTAGAATCGGCGAAACCGAAGTGAAGTTATGAGCGCCTGAAGTTTCGCTATTTTAAGGTTTTTGAAAATGAGACCAAAATCGAGCAAAACAAATTTAATGGTTTCCAAACGTTATTTCAACGTGAAATTCACCGCTGATCGCAAATCACGCAGACTTTTCGTCGAAAAAAAAAATTATTCCTGAAAAAAACGAGGAAAAACTCAAAGAAAATTATTTTCAATGAATTTAAGAGGTTCATGAATATTCTCGCTGGATATATTAGAAAAATTGTTTTAATGCCACATTTTCGAGTTAACGCGATGGAAAAGTCGCCGGATGAATGTAGAGGGAGTGTCGTTGCCAGGGAAATGGTTGGCGAAAAAAAAAAAGTGAAAAAGAAAGAGAAAAAAGTGTCTTCGAATTGGATAACTCTCGCCGTAAGACGAATGCAATTGGAGGGCAAAAGAGGGGGGAGGGTTGGTTCGCATATTCCATTTTGCCGTTGGGAAAAGCAATCGAGGAAAGGAGATGACAATTTCCACCTCATCTCAGACACGACACGAGTTTTGTATGGAGAAAGAGAGAAGGAGAGTGAAAGAGAGAGCGAGAGGGAGGAACATATGAATAGGAATAAATATGGAATATAATTGAAGTAGGGAAGCATAAGAAAAAAAATTTCAGGATATTTTTATCTGTGAGGGAAATGCGTCGACAATGTTTGGAAAAACAAGGATCTACACCCAGAAAAAAGATCTAGTCGTAAGTACTACAATCGTTTATTTGATTATTTTTTAGTTACTTTAAAGAAAACTTTCTTTCCGTCCAATTTTGGGCGATATTTCCTTCCACTATATATTTATTTATTTGAATTCCCTGTCATCGAGAAACAGACGTTGAAGAAAAATTCTATTCGTTGTCACTAAATACCTATTCACTCGTAATCTCAACCGATCATATCTGCAGATTCGTCAGTACCCCAAAAATCCGCCAGGTGGCTACCTCTCGCACAAGCGAACCTGCCTCTCGACGCCTATATATCCTTTCCAAGCTCGTCTATGTCTGATATCCTTATTTTTCAGTATGGATATTTAATACATTGAACATTGCGGCAAAACGCAAGATGGTCGAATCCCCGAAAAGGATTCCCCTAAAAAAGGGTCTTTTTTCTTTTCCCTTCTGTTATAGAAAAGACGAAGCTCAACGAAATTGTAGACTTCAAAGATTGAAATGTTTAAAAACATATTTGTGTAAATATTTTTTAAAAAATTATTTCATTTAAATACATATTTGATCAGTTTGAAATAATATTTATTAATATTAAATGAAGATTTATTAGATCGCAATATATTTTCCTAGTAGGTCATGCAAAAAAAAAATTCGTTGACATGAATAGAGTTGTATTAGGCCGGCCTACAACTAAAAAAATTTATTTGGCTTGACTAGGATTTAGTTAAATGTACCAGATCTTTTTTCTGGATGTAAAAGTTAAGTAAACACTTCGCAAGTTTATGCAAAATTTAATGTTGGTTAAAGCAATTTAAAAAAAATATTATTTCTTCCCAGCTCAATGTTATCATCAACATTATCATCGCCATTTAATTCATCGTGAAATGCCAGCTCCTGAAAAAAAAATTTATCGTCCCCTCAAATTTATCAATCCCACTAAAGTGCATCATTATCGCATTATCGATATTATTATTATTATTATTATTATTATTATTATTATTATTATTATTATTATTATTATTGTTGTTGTTGTTGTTGTTGTTGTTGTTGTTGTTGTTGTTGTTGTTGTTGTTGTTGTTATTATTATTATTATTATATTTGCTTGCAATCTTCCGCATACGCGAAAATTTAGGTTTTTTTATGGAAACAGTTTTATATCATTCGAGAAAGAAAGAGAGAGAGAGAATAAGAAGAGAGAGACAGGCAATTTCGATTTCCCTACCGAATTTCCGTCGCAGAGCGATGGCTTTTCTGTCACGCGGGATGTTACAACTTCTGAACAGAAATCACTGAAGAGAGAGAGAGAGAGATAGAGAGAGAGAGAGAGAGAGAGAGAGAGAGAGAGAGAGAGAGAAGAGAGAACGGGAAGTGAAAAATCGTAAAAAGCGATCTCGTCCCGGAGAAGCTTCAAAACTGCACTTTCCTTTTATTCCATCGTTCCTTTTATTCCATTGACATTCCTGTATCTTATAAGAATGAGAAAACTCTTGCGAGAAAAAGTCCTGGAAAATTTGTTTGATCATAGCCTGAGTGGGGTTGGAATTAAAAAAAACTGTTTTTGCAATATCCAAGAAATTACTCTGTAATAAAATGTCTTTTTGATTTTTTTTCTGTAAAAGAAGCAGCTGGATATAATCAGACTTTAAATTAAACTTAATTAAAATTTAATTTCATTAAATTATAACTATAAGTAAAATATGATATAAATAATATGAAATATAAATCAATTGATTAAAAATTCAATTATTAATTGAAATTTAATGTTAATTTTGTTATAATTCAATTCTAAATATCGATTTAATAGATCATTCTTAATTTTTATTGATTAACTGATCGATAAAATTATTTACATTTCTCTTAAAAATCTACATTTTCATCACATTGAATAGGATTAACTATTCCAACATTTTTCGTGGCTATTGTAGTGTCAATTTTTTGAAAAAAAATATATTTTTTTGGCAATCTCAACATCGTTCGGACAGTGATTAAAAAAAACCCACGCCAAAAAATTTAATTTTTCGGCTTCCAATTTCGCGAATTTACATCTGTTTTGCTGACCAAGAAATTTTTTTTTATCAATATTTTCCCATCCACGAAAAAGAACAACTGTGGCAAATCGTTATCACCAGGAAAACCGCACAATATTTCCTTCTTTTTGTGTCTCGTGGTTGGTCAAAAAAAAATGTCACGCGTAAAAATGTCCAACCCGAATTTTTGTAAAATGGTTTCCGGTTTTTTCAGAATTCTCACGCTCTCTCTCTCTCTCTCTCTCTCTCTCTCTCTCTCTCTCTCTCTCTCTCTTTCTACCGGATGGATTTTCTCTCTTTTCGCACCGCAATGTGACGCGCAATTTTTCCTCATTTTCCTTCGTCCAAGTGTCTCATTGAGATTCCTGCTTTTGGCGCAAACATTCGTGAGAGCGCGCAAACGTTCGAATTTTTTCCCCCGTTTCTCCGGACACGATAAACCCAGAACGCCATTACCGTATCCAATAGAGGTAAAAACTGGGAAATGGTCGGAAAAAGCATGTGAAAAGTCACGAGTGTGTACCGAAATCATCGCCGAATCGCCGAGAGTCCAATGGGAGCAAATTATATATATATATATATAGCATCGTATAGTAGTATTATATGAGGCATTCCATGCGGTTTCGAACGGTCGAAAAGTTGTCCACTCAAAAAAATTGAAATTTTGTCAAATTATTTAATTATATGAAAAAGAGTGGTGAAATTTTTTTCAAAATTTTTCGATTGCATTTTCTTTAGTTTTTCCAAATATCAAAATTGTCTCAATACCGTTATATCTTGAAAGCATACGATTAAACAAAAAAAATATGTCAGTCGAAAAAGTTGCAGTTTTACATAAATGTTGTGAAAAAAATTTTGTTTGAATTTTTTGAGTTTAAAAAAGGGCCATTTTCATCAAAAATATACGAGAATAATTTTTTTCGGTTCATATATCACTTTTGATTCATCTCAAAAAATTCGGGAAAATACTCTGAAGTGTGTACAATAGACACGTATTTTTTTTTTAGTTGGCTCGATTGATAGTTCCAAATCTATGATTTGTTTTATTATTATGATTTTTTTTTTTTAGAAAAATCAATTATTATTAAAAATTTATCTCTCCAAAGTTTTTCTCACATTTTTCAAGTAATGAACATCGACAACATAATAGTAATATTTAATAGTAATTGATTTTTCTAAAAAAAAAATCATAATTATAAAACAAAGCATAGCTTTGGAACAACTGATCGAGCCATTAAAAAAAATATATGTGTCTATTGTACATACTTCAGAGTATTTTCTGGAATTTTTTGAGATAAATCGAAAGTTACATACCGACCGGAAAAAATTATTTTCGTATATTTTCAATGAAAATAGTCATTTTTTAAACTCGAAACATACAAACAAAAAAAATTCATAAAGTTTATGTAAAACTGTAACTTTTTTGTCTGAAAATTTTTTCTGTTTAATCGTATGCTTTCAAGATATAACGGTACTTTAGAAAATTTTGAAATTTTGACAAACAAAAAAATGCAATCCAAAAATTTTGAAAAAATGTACACTACTCTTTTTCATATAATTAAATAATTTGACAAAATTTCAATTTTTTTGCGAGTGGACAACTTTTTGACCGTTCGAAACCACATGGAATGCCTCATATATAGAAGTAGCAGATGTCGTGTGGTTTGTCGAATCCACGAAGCCCTTGTTCGTTATATTTACTATTCCTACATTTCCTACGTTTTAACATCTCGTGAAATCCATTTGTTGATTGTTTTGGCACATTTACAGCTCTCCCATCAATTTCTATACCAGAAATACCATTAAATACCACAAAATCTCTCTACCAAATAGATCTGCCACAAAATCTACGGGATTACAAGTCTCCGGCTCTTATTCCTGCGATCCCTTACTTACCGATCACCGGGCGACTGTGTTTTTTCATCAAGACAGGCTCCAGCGTCGGTAAGTTACCGGCCGAGTTGACAAGAGGGGGGGGGGGGACTTTTAATATGGTAAGCTTGTAAAATGGGAGTTTTTTTATGAAAAAACAAAATTTCTATGAAATAAGTTGATCATATAGTTAATGAAATAAAGGTGAACCCTATAATTTGATAATTAATTATTCTATGAAAAAAATTCTCAAACATTGTTAATTTTTTCATCCCTCGCTGTATTTTTCCCCTTTTAATATGACTTCGTTTATCGGACGTGCTGATTAATCTGCAACAGTGACCTAATTTATCGGCTTTTCATAATTCTTATTTAATCGGTGATTGAAAAAACTTCAAAAGCAATTAAAAATTGTTCTTCGAACAAAAATTGTTCCACGCATAAACCGCAAAATCGTCGTCGCGAATGGCAAAGATGCAAAATAAAAAAATGTGAAAAAATAATATAAAATAAACATCCCTGTGAAAGACAAACGCGGGGTAAAATGATCCGGAAACTTATAAACTTTGAGATTTTCAGGAAAATGAGAAACTAAGTCCTCGCTCGACGCTGGGATCACGTTTCACGGAAGATTCGGAATGCGAGACACATCCTGACGTACAATTTTTTTTTTCTCTCTCTCATCGCTCTATCATTCGTCGACCAATTATAACATTCCGCGACGCCGCCAACGCCAGAGCTTACACATCTCGTTATTATTATTTGCTTACTCGTGCAAAATAATTTAGTGGCTTCGTTACAACCGGATATTTGTCCTTTTCTGTCTGCTTTACTCGATTCTCTCGCCACGACCGTCCACTATTTCTATTTTCATCCCTCAATCTCTCTCTGGCATTTTCACGGGGATTTTCATTTGTTTAATTTGCGTGGGAAAATTTAATCTTGAAATGATTAATTTTTGTGGTCAAGGGAATTAATTTCGACCCTTGAAAATCACATGAAAGGTCTCAGATTTTTCAAATAATTTTCTCTCACCACGATAATCAACCATTTTCATTTCCATCCCTATATTTTACTTTGATAGGGATTTTCAATTGTTTAATTTACGTGGGAAAATTTAATCTTGAATTTAACAATGTTTGTGGTCAAGGGATTTTTTTTTTAACCCTTAAAAATCACATTGACGGTCGTTTTTTAAAAATAATTTTCTCTCCCCACGACAATTAACTATTTCCATTTCCAACCCTCTCTTTTATTTTGATGGGAATTTTCATTTGTTTAATTTGCGTGGGAAAAATTAATCTTGAATTAAATAATTTTTGTGGTCAAGGAAATTATTTTCGATCCTTTAAAATCCCATTGAAGGTCTCAGTTTAAAAAAAATAATTTTCTCTCTTCACGACAATCAACCATTTTCATTTCTATCCCTCTCTTTCGTTTTGATGGGAATTTTCATTTGCTACATTTGTCTAGGAAAATTTAATCTTGAATTTAACCATTTTTCTGGTAAAGAGAATTGTTTTTGACCTTTAAAAATTACGGTGAAGGTCTCAGGTTTTTTTGATAATTTTCTCTCCCCACGACAATTAACTATTTCCTTTTCCAACCCTCTCTTTTATTTTGATAGGAATTTTCATTTGTTTAATTTGCGTGGGAAAATTTAATCTTGAATTAAATAATTTTTTTGGTCAAGAGAATTATTTTCGACCCTTAAAAATTACATTGAAGATCTCAGTTTTTTAAAAATAATTTTCTCTCTTCACGACAATCAACCATTTCCATTTCCATTTCTCCATTTCTCCACCATTTCTCTTTTTCATTTTGATGGGAATTTTCATTAGTTATATTTGTGTAGGAAAATTTAATCTTGCATTTAACCATTTTTGTGGTAAAGAGAATTATTGTCAACCCTTTAAACTCATATTAAAGGTCTCATTTTTTTATAATTTTATTATTCGAGTCAATAACAATTTTTTTTCAAAAACTAACGTGGAAAACCTTTTCTTATTATTCTTTTTTCGCTTCAACCCCTAGAACATTTTTTTCCGTCCACGGAGACGAGACAATTATCGACGAGTCACGGTGCGGCTTTAAATCGATTCCTCTAATTTTACCGTGACACGAAAAAAAAAAGTTAGGCGCAAGAATATATCCGTGCGACGTGAAGACACCAAGTTCGATTTTTCCGAATTTTCTCTTTTCACTTCCATTCGGTACAATTTTAATGGTCTATAAGCGTCGATATGGACATTTTTTTTCTCCCTCGACATAATTTCTTTGCTCCCCTCGTTGTTTTTCTTTATCACTTTTTCACGAGTCACGACTCAAAGGTCGATCCGGAAAATCGATGAAATCCTCATCGTTGAACTGGCAGAAGAATATATATTATTTGCGACGAAAAAAGACGACAATAGGCTTCGTTTATTTCGGACAAATGACGTGTGAATTCGTGCCACAAGTCGCTTGTTTTTGACCCTCGATCCTGAATTTATGCGCATGATAAATTTAGGGGTTGTTTCGATAAGCGGAAAGTCGATATTCCACGATTGGAAGTCGCACGACCGTATATTTTCGTTCTGCGTAATTTTTTTTTTTTACTTCCTTATGAAGAAAACTTTCTTTTCATGAAAAGGAATAAAATTCGAAATTATGATAGCCAATATTTTATAATTTTACATTTTATAAAAATGTATAAATTTATAAATAAATTCACAAATTATTACTATAATTATTATTAATTTATATCATAATTTATTATTATATTTGATTTATAATCCATAATTTATTATTATTATTATTATTTATTAAAATATTTTTTTATAAATAATATATCATTTGTTATTATTATATATTATTAATTTGATTATAAAAAAATTATTTTTCATGTTTTATATGCCAATTTTTTAAAAATATGTATAAAAATTTTTTTTTTGCTTTCTCAAATCGACTATTATGAGCGATGACCCCAATTTTAACTTTCCCATAACGAAAATTATCTGAATGATATCACATAAAAATATTTTTCTACTTCGATGACGTTGAAATTTTGTAAATTGAAAAATCATGGTAATATGATGAACGAAAAAGAATGCAACGACAAAAAATAATATATTTTAGTAAATAATACGATTGTGGGAGAAAGGGTGAAATTTTTTTAAATTTCAAAAATCTCAGCCCAACATTGATTTCTTTTCGCACTGATCACGAAATGCTTTCAAAAACTAATTATACCGCGAATGATGTCAAAAATCGTTTTCTGAGACGGATTTATAACAATAATTTGTCAATTTTCCACGTGTGTTATTATTTTTCTTTAATTAATAACGCCAAATGTTGTTTGCAGCGCAAGTTTGGCCGAGCAAATACAGGAATTCGTGTGTCACCAAAAAAACGAACTAGCCAGCGCCATCTAGCGATTTATCATCGAACTCGGGAATGAAGAAATATTTCTACTGCGTCGGTAAAGAAGAACCGACCACAGAAATCTGTAAATCAATCTTTTCGCATAGTCGATTAAAAAAAAACCCACAAAACAATTTAAAAAAAGGCCTCCAATTGTAAAAAGTCATTTAAAACTTATTCAAGGGTAAAATATATTGCCACAATGATACAAAAGCTCAAAAAATGAGAACATAATTTTTTTAAAAATCCAATTAAAATATCCGCCACAAAAATAAAACCAATCCGAACCCGGGTGACAATTTCTCTCACATGAAAAAAGAAACAAAAAGCAATTCGACAACGAGCGAAAAAGGAAAACAACCCTTGTATCTCATTGATCGTTCAATCCACCCCCGAATGTTTTCCATGCCATCGTTAGCGCGCATTATTTTTTTTTTTTGCCGAATTCTTTTTATCGTCCAAAAGTACGAAAACAAATTGCCAAAAACAGGCACTTTCGAGACTCGAAGAGAGGGTGACCGAAGGGTTACACGTATGAGCAGTAAATTCAAGGGTCATACCAGAAAGGTAATTTCCATTTCGCAGCTGCGAGCAACTGGGAATGGGGCTGCAATCGGCAGGATGACGCTAGAGGGAGGGGGAGGGAGGGAGAGAGAGAGAGAGAGAGAGAGAGAGAGAGAGAGAGAGAGAGAGAGAGAGTGGAGAAGGGGTTGTATTCAACCCCATCGTTGTAGGGGTTGTTATTGCCCTCGTGGTACACGTTGGCAAAACGTTGTTCCAGGCAACGTGTTAAGTGCGACACGATAGCCAATATAGTGCCTTTATATACGAGGTATTCCCGCTCAACGGGTCCCCCTTTTAGGCCGACCGCTTTCGATTTTCTTGAAACTCGAGTATGTTTTAGTGTTGCCTGAAAGTACATTGTACACCAATTTTCAGATCTCTAACTATAATACTCTTTGGAATACACTAAAAGTTATATATTTCAAACTTTTTGCGTATTCAGCGCTTCGGAGCTTTGGCACGGCGCGAAATGAAATCGAAAAAATTCTTTAACAATAGCTTTCGATCGAAAATTTCCTGCGCTTTTCGAAAAAAATATCAGCGATTTCGAAAAAAAACGAATTCATTTGAATTTCGACCAAAAACCGAAAAAACAGATTTACAAAAAAAGAGCATAATTTAATTCAGCGGGACAATTTTTTTCATGTTTTGTATATATCTGAGAAGTCACGATATAAATTTCAAGTTGGAACTCGCATCCGTTTACAAATGCCAAGTCTTTTAGTAGGATAAAAATTCTTAAATATTGTGTTTTTCGTATTCAACAGTTCTCTGATATATTATATAGTTTCTTAACGAATTTTGAATTTTATAAATTTATTAAATTCAAAATTTAATAAATTTGAAAGACTTGGCATTAGTAAACGGATGTGAGTTCCAATTTGAAATTTATATCGCGACTTCTCAGATATATACGAAACATGAAAAAAATTGTTCCGCTGAATTAAATTATGCTCTTTTTTTGTAAATCAATTTTTTCGGTTTTTGGCCGAAATTTAAATGATAAGTGGGATCGCCACTTTATCGACGGGCCCCATTCAAAAGGAGAATCTCAGTAGATACACACCACAACGTTTTTGTGTAAATTTGTTAATTTTTTTCAAATTAATTTTGTAATTTCCAAAGTACATTTGTCAATTTTTTGGTACGTGTCAGAGAAATAATTTAATGAACCAAGGCTTTTCTTACAAGAAGAAGAAAAGCGTAGCGGAGATTTCGAAAGTTTATTTGTATTAAAGAAATATATTTAGTTGGCACTTTTACTTAAATATTCCTTGACTGTTACAAAATTTGTTAGTCGTTAAAAAATATTTTATTTTTGTCAAAATAATGTATCACCTGTTGAAAAATATTTATTTAATTTATTAACTATTTAAAAAAAATTGATTTCGCCATATTCAACTTTAGATTTATTAACCAGTTAAAAAATCCTACTAAAATCCTTCATTGTTTTCTCAGTGTAATTTTTCCCAATTTTTTTTTTCGTTCTATCCATCTATCTATCTATTTATCTATTCATCTATTTTCAATTTTCTCTCTATCTTGAGATGCAAAAAAATTTAGATTCTCTCGTCCTTCGTCGAGAAAGTTGAGCATACATAATTTCACGTTGAAATCTCGACTGTGCATCTACACCGAGCATTTGCCGAGAGGTTGATAACCCTTTTTTTCCTCCGCGTTTGCCACGGCCAATCTCGGCATTCACTCTCTCACGTATCTCGTGTGACCCGTTCGTCTCGCTCGCTCCTCTCTTTCTCCGTCCGACAAAAGGCGTTCTCCGGGAGAGCCCAAAGTTTCGCGAGAGGGAATCAAAAGTATACATATATAGCGTGATATCAAGGCAAGAAAGGAGACGAGAGAGAAAGAAGGAGAGAGAGAGAGAGAGACTCTCGTCGTCGCCACGGTCCAACCGGGACGATGCGAGAAACGTCAGTGTTACTTAGGTCCTCACTTGGGCAAGACACGCGTTTTTTTGCGTTTTCCCTCACACGTTATTCCATCATTTATCGCGGACCAAAAAATTTCTATTAAAATAACGAAATTTGTTCTCTGAAGGGCGAAAAATCCCAAAATAATTCACAATATTTTTGGACGATCACGAAGGTGAGTTTTTTGTTTTATTTTTTTTTCTTTAATCGTTATTTTTTCAAATAACAAATAACAAATAACGAGAAAAAAATTAAGAAAAAAAAACATTTTTTTAACGATTTATGAAATTGTAATTCTTAGAATTTGGTTTGGGCGAAATATGTAATTTAATTTATTAGACGTGAAACTGCGAGCTTAAGAGCTCATCGATTATAATATATAGATATAGCTTTAGACAATTTGGAAGTCAAAGCACGAAACCCTCATTTATCGGTCTAAAACTTCCCCAACGATCGTAGATCATCCCTCTAATTTATTTTTCTGTCTTTGTCTATCCATTGCCTCTGTAAACTCTCAAAATTGCAACAAACGAAATTTGCTTGTTGAACAAAAAAATACATAATAATAACTGGACAATATTTTTAGTAACAAATGGAGAACAAAAAATTTTGTGCGAATAAAAAAACGTTTTTACATAATCAATTTGTGCGATTTTAATATTCAACAAAATTTATCCGTGAGAAATATATGATTCCCAAATTGATCCACAAAATTGCCAGAAAAATAAATGAAATGAAACGGTAATGACAAATTTATCTATATTTTCAATGATCCTGATAATTTCGAATTGTTAAGAAAACATAAAATTTTGAGGAAAACATTAATGAAACATAACACGAGAAAATTAAAATTAATTAAAAATTAAATTTACGGAAAAATTGAATTTACAAACTGTCATAATAAATTTATCTATATTTTCATCCAGATAATTTAGAATTTAGAAAAATAATTTAGAAAAATAATTTAGAAAAATAATTTAGAAAAAATTAAATTTTAAGGAAAACATTAAAAAAACATAAAAAGAAAAAATTAAATTGAATAAAAAATTAACCATAAATTTATTTATATTTCGAATGATTCTGATAATTTGGAATTGTTGAGAAAGAATTGAATTTCAAGAAAAACCGAGTTCACAATCGATCAAGAAAAAGTGTCCCGACTCTTCTGGAATTATCGTCCAAAAAAAAAGCTCTATCGACGTATCTAAATCATTTTGGTATTTTTAAAAAAATCGGGAAAAATTGCGATACTGATAAATCAAAGTCACGCATAAGCGAGTGTTGCTCAATCGATGGCAATTATCGATACGGCCCACGTAAAAAAAAAAAAGTGCATTTATAATTACATGCGCAGCGACCATTATGTTACATAAACAAAGTTCTCTTAATGTTCCGGAAGATGATATTCGCCTCGTGCAATTTTTTTTATTTCGTACGTCAATTTTCAATCGACACGAGCGGGAAGTTCGTAAAAAAAAGAAAAAAAAAGCGTGGGTGGAACGCGCGTGGGAAGTCGGGAAAGAGTTTTGTTACATCGGATTTGCTCGATGTAATTACGTGGATCAATTATGGCCGAAAGACGTTGTTTACGAATCGAGGAAGTGAGGACGAAAGAATCGATTAATTTTTTCCCCAACAATTCTATAAATATAAACATGATCCAAAAATTATATTTCTTCCATCGTAAACAATCGTATGTAATCAATAATATCAAAATAATTATTTAATGGAAAGTAACTTTCATTAAATATATTTTAGAAATTTAGGAAATAAATTAAAAAACTGAAAGAAAAACAATGATCGACTCAATTTTTGTTCGATGATTCCAAATAAGCAACAAAATCCAAAAATAATATTTCATTCATCGTAAACATTTGTATGTAATCAATAATATCATAATATAATTATTTAATTAAAAATAAATTTCGTTAAATATATTTTAGCAATTTAGGAAATAAATTAAAAAACGGTTTGAAAAAAAAATAATGATCGACTGAATTTTTGCTCGATGATTTTAAATATGCAACATAATTCAAAAATTACATTTCTTCAATCGTAAACAATTGTATGTAATCAATAACATAAAAATAATTATTTAATTTGAAATAAATATCATTAAATATATTTTAGCAATTTAGTAAATAAATTAAAAAACGGTTTGAAAGAAAAACAATTATCGACTGAATTTTTGAACCTCGTGATTCTAAATATGCAACATAATTAAAAAATGATATTTTTTTTACTGTAAACAATTCTATGCAATTTATGATGATAAATTTTAATTAAATAAATTTGTATAATAATTCCTATATAATTTATAACACAGAAAGTAATTTTTTAATTTGAAATAAATTTCGTCAAATATTTTTGCATTTTCCAAAATAAATTAAGAAATTGTTCGAAAAAAATGAGAAATAAAGGAGAACTAAAAAAAAAAAATAATCGATTGAATTTTTCCCGACAATTCAAAATATGCATCATAATCTATATAATTATATATTTTTTAAATATAAACAGTTCTATGTAATTTATAATATTAAATTAATTATATTTAATGTGAAGATAAATTTCGTCCAGCGTATTTTTGCAGCTCAGGCCGTTTAAACCTAAATTGAAAAATTTGTAATCAATAAATATTGATCATTACTTCATATTCTGTAAATTAAAATAAATTATTCTCGTCTTCACTCCCATTTTCGAGTTTCAAATAAATATAATCTAAGAATCATCACTATTATAATATTATAATATTATTATATAATAATATATTATATATCAAATATATAAAATATTAAAGCTAAATATCAAATATTTTTAAATAAAATTAAAAATATCATTCTCTTCTTCAGACCCATTTTCGACTCCAATAAAATATAACCTAAAAATCATAATTATTACATTTCTCCCATGAAATAACAATGCAATTTGAACAATTGTTCTCCAATATAAATAATCCTCTTTTATTCGCACTAATGAAAAAAGATCTAAAATAACCATCCTGTTTATTCAACGTTTGTTACAGACAAGAAAGGGGACTTAAGAAGGCCCTTAAATCGGGGGTCTCGCGAGGTTGGACAAAATGGCGTCATCGCGCCTCGAAATGTTGCAGGTTAGTGTCCTTGCACACATATTTGAAAAATAAAAACAACCTCGATCGATCGATCGACCTGGAATCGTTGGATCGATTTTTTTCCTTTCGCGAATATCGATGAGTTGTTCCGATTAGGAAAAAAAAATAGTATCTCAAGCAAGGCTCGCGCCATATTTTTTTTATTAGAAACTTTTACCACATGTGTTCAGCATGAATTTTTATGTATGTCCAAAACACACACACACACACACAAATTAAGCAGTGGAAAATAAGAGGTCGCGAATCAACGACGAAAATCAGGTCAATTACGCCCTTTTTCTTCGTAGCAACTGTTTTATATATTTTTTTAGATATATATATTGCGTGTTGATATTACTTATAAGGCATGTTGCCCTAACCGGTACGGCCTAAGCAAACGACCTACTTGTCTCAATTCTGCCTGCTCTCGAAAAAAAAAAAATCTCAATGTTTCATAGCCCGAGATTTCAAATCGAGAAATGAGGGGACGAAGGGGAGAGGGGGGGGGGGGGGGCAAAGAAAAAAAAGTCCAACGATGTACGACGAGCAAGATGCCTCATCGAGTGTTTATATCCTCTCGATTGATTCGTTCATGTGCATGTTTATTTATAATCCTCTCGAAATATCTTGAGGCAAAAAAAATATTTTCTCCCTTTCCCCCTCTTTCTCTATCTGGTACTTCAAATCCCGAGTGATCGATAATTATACTTATGGAACGAAATTAAAGCACGATTAAAAACAATTTCCAGTTACATCACACTGTAATGAGACGAGTGATCGATTTTCCTTTGCGAGAAAACTCGAGCTCGAAATTCCAGCCAATATTCCTTTTATTTTAAACAATTAATTATTTTTGACTAATGATAAATGAATTAGATTATTTGATTAATTAATCAATTGGTTCTTCTTCTTAATCAATCAATCAATCAATCAATTCTTAATTTACAAATACGAATTATTTTTATTTTTTATAATATTAAAATTATTATTTAAATTATTTTATTTTTTTAATTATTAATCAATATAAAGGAACAAATGATTATTTCTATTGGATATATTTTCGAGTCTATCAGATCTATTTGGTGGAGATTTTCTCGTTTTTTTTCATAATTTAATAGTTGCTGCAAAAAATATTTGAAATTAAAAAATAATATTTTCCAATTAATATATCGTGTGAGGTATCAATTGAAAGGGCTACCTACAAAGATTCGAAAACTATTTTTTTCCGATTTTTTAATCCAGTGATTTCTTAATGACCCAAAATTTGATAGAAATGACCTCCCCCTGACCTTCCAGGTTTCTAAAGCTAAAATTTAAATTTTTTAAGGCGGTGTTTGGGTCTAGAATTTTGAAAAAATCAATTTTTTCATATTTTTGAAGTTTAGATCTTTAAGAATATATACTCGAGAGGACGTTTTTGAATTCTAATCATTTACGGAATTATAGCTATTTTAATGATGCAACAACTACGCTAGTCATGTCAAAACGTAACTTTAAGGGGGTATTCTGGTCTGGAATTTTGAAAAAATCCGGTTTTTTTGCATATTCTTAAAGTTTAGTCTTTTGAGAATATATCCTCGAAAGGAAATTTCTGAATTCCAATAATTTACGGAGTTATAGCTGGGTCATTCCATGTCAAATATACCAAGAGTTGGAATCGACCCCTTTCAATTTCGATGAAATTTTGGTCAGAAGTTTTCGTTTTCAATAAAACGAAGTTCCACCAAAGGAAAAAAATAAAAATTTTTTTTTCGAAAGTTATGCAAAATTCCACAATTTTTCAAATCTGTCAAGTTCATTTTTTAAATATCCTGAAAACTACTCAAAGAGTAGTTTGATACTAGAAGAGTATAAGAGATACCAGAAGATGGTACAAGAGTATGAAAAAAATATATTCCGAAATTTTTTTTCGAAAAATGATGAATTTAGAGAATTTTGAATTTTCAAAAATCGTGAAAATGCAAGTTGGACAATTAATTTTTGGTTAAATTTTTTTTACATAACACCTTGTACTGATCTCAAAAGATCCTGAAAATTTCAGGATAGTGTGTTTTTGTTTCAAATATATACATTTTTGAATTTTGGTAACAAATTTTTTTTTTTTAAATCGTCATTAATTGAAATTTTTACTGCTCAAAATTACAGAATTACATGATTGCTCAACGTTACTTAACTTAGAGGAAAAACGAAAAAAAAATTTTTTACCAAAATTCAAAAAATTTTATTTTTGAAACAACAACACACCATCCTAAAAATTTAAGGATCTTTTAAGATCAGTACAAGGTATTATATTTAAAAAAATTGAACCAAAAATAAAATATGGAACTTGGATTTTCACGATTTTTGAAAATTCAAAAAAATTCTAAAATTCTAAAAAAAGGTTCATAATGACATTCATACAAATTAAGAACCTTTTTTAAAATTTTGTATCGGATGACTGGAAAGGTTGCAATCGTATCAACCAGCACACTTTTTTAAATTTTTTAATTTACAACATTTATTTATTTTTTTTCATTTATTTATTTTTTTATTTTTTTCGAAAACTTTTGTTTGCTTATTTTCAAAAAATTAATAAATACTTTGTAAAAAAAAATGGAAAAATATATACTTTTTTAGATCGAGCTCGAAAAAACGTTCAAAATGTATGTTTCTAGACCGGAATCCCGCCTTAATAAGGTTTATTGATATTGAGTCATAATCACCAAAAAACCGCTGATTTTTTCACCAGCGGAATATTTGCTGAGGAAGAAAAAAATTTCAAACAAAAATAGAATGTTTTGTATAGAATTAGTAGGGAATTTTTGGAGTCTGACTCGTTCTCGTGTTTTTTTTTTTTTTTTTTTTTTTTTTTTTTTTTTTTCTTTTTTTTTTTTAAATCCTCAGTCTCTCTGCTCGTGTCGGAAGGAAATCTCGCCTGTTTTGGGCTAATTAATTCTCGCCGTTCTGCCGACACCGCAACGGGGTGTATTATATAAATTGAAAAGCTTGTATATTGCTGAGTCGCGCGCGAACGGATATTTAACGTCGTTTGCTCACGCAAATTCTCTCGCCGTGGGGCTTTCAAAGGAAAACCATCAGAGAAGAGAGGCGAGATCCAACACACGAATGTGTCGTTATATTTCAGCCATGTTTTCCGTGCAAACATCGACAAATATCATTAGCGACCAGTCTTTTGCCTGAACCATTCATGATTATAGATTCCCACGTTTCCCCTCCCCCTTCCCCCTCCCCCTTCCCCTCCGGAATACTCGTGAATTAATTCTCGGACATTGAGAATATTTCACACAAAACTCCAAGTTTCTCCTACGACTTATTCTCTGTTATTAATAAAAATTAATAAATATTCCATTCAATTAGAGAGCCACTTTATAGACAAATCAGAATTATCTCGCCTCTCCTCGAATTATTCTGAAAAGATTCAATTTAAATTTATATTCGATAAATTTTAAGAATCTTGATCGTTTGAAAAATGTTTTTTAAGAGAGAAAAATATTCCATCGATAAAACTCAATAATTTTGGGAATTTACGAAAAATTCGTCCATCATTAAATTTCATGAAAAATTCTCTTTCCGGTCCATTAAAAAAAAAAAGTATTTTGAATTTTTCCTAAATTTCCAAAACGTTATTTAGGATATTTTGAATATTTTTTATATTTCGTACGAAATATCCTTCAAATCCTTTTTAAAAAACAGGAATCATCAAGAACTCAAAAAAGAGGACCGAAATTATTTTTAAAAATTCAATCATCCTAATAATTTTGAGGATTTTGAAAAAAACCGTCCATGATTGAATTTTATGAAAAACTCAATCCAGCGCCAATTTAAAAAAAAATCGATTGTCCTGGAATCAAACCTTCGAGGAATAATAAATTTGTCGTAAATTTTAGAACGTTTTTGTAGTTTGAAAAGTAGACAAAAAAATCAAATTTCAAGAAAACTGCAATTTACAAAAAAAAAGTCTGTGGAAAAAAATCAATTGATGACCCAAATTATTTTGGAAGTTAAAATTAATTTTAAGTTCGAAGGATATTTCGTACGAAATATCCTTCAAATCGCCACAAAAAAAATCACGAATCATCGATAACTCAAAAAAGAGGACTGAGATCATTTTTTTCGACGTAGAAATATTTCTTAATTTTTTTTTATTTTTTATTTTTATGGTTCAAGTATCGTTGAATATCTCATGGGTAAGAAAATCTTAACTCACTCGGTGTTGAATAGACGCTTGGCTTGTCAACCGCAACCTTCCACCGGGCGTTCGAAATCTTAATACCCCGTGACGTCACTTCCGGCGTCTGTTGGTTCGTAAACGAAAAAACGAAGAAAAAAAAACACTGCACTGCACACTTTAACTTTCCTCGAAACGAAAAAGTCCATCCGAGATTGCATCTGTTGACAAAAAATAAAAAACGAAAAAAGGTTTTATCAAGTCAGCTTTAATAATATTAAGGGAGGGGTTTATTAATAATTAAGGGGTGGAATTAGAACGATAAAAAAGTGTACTTTTTGCGAATTTCTCTATCGGCTCTAATGGAAAAAATCTTTTCGAAATTTTGAGGACTATTTTCGACAGGAAAATTAAATTAAATTGAAATTAAAAATATCAACAAATATCGCTTCAAGGATAAAAGTACTCGCACTCGCAACTTCGTCCTTCCTGAAGATAAAAATGAAAGGACAATAAAAAAAGGGAATAATTTTAGAGTTACACTACATTTTATAAATATGGTCGTTTTTTGCGAAAAATTGAATATTTGTGAAAAACAAAATTGTACGAAACTTTAAAAAAAACGAAATTGAAGCTTATACTCCCCCCCATTCACATTTTTTAAAAATTTAAATTTAATCCAAAACATTTTTTAAATAATTTCATGGGTCGTGCGCCAAAATTTCAACGCAAAAAAAAGCCAAAAAAACAACCAAAAACAGCGTACCGAGCTAAGAAAAAATCGAAAGTTTTTTTTTAACGTGATTGCAAATCAGGGCAATGATCGGCAAAAAAAATGTTTAGATTTTTAATTAATCGTTATGTACAAAATTAATATTATCATCCATTATTTTTTGAAGTATTTCGATAATCAGTAATTTAAAGACCAATACTACGAATTATTGGGATATTGAATATGTGTATTCTTTGAATTATTCATTATTAGAAAAATCAGTAATCGTATTCGTTAAAATACTTATCATTAAATTAATTGGTAATGAATTATTTTAATTACTAATTGTTAGAATAATTTATAATTGAATTATGTCAAATATATAGTAATTGAACTATTTCAATTACCAATTGTTTGAATAATTTATAATATAGATATATAAATTATTAGGCTAATTAGTAATTGAACTATTTTAATTACTAATTATTTGAGTAATTAGTAATTTCATTATATTAATTATCAATTTTCGGAGTAATTGATTTCAAGCTTTTTGTATTTCAATCAGAATCAGAGTTTTTCAGGGTTTCAGGGTTTTCTTGAGTTTCGAGCGATCGTAAGAAAAAAGCAAACTCTGCGCTTTAGCTTGGATTTGAAAAATTTTCTAGACTCCAGTGAATTTTTTTGTCAATTCAGCGTGAAGACCATTCAGATTATGTTACTTTCTTCAATTCGAAAGGAGTCGAAGCTCTGTCCAATGATTTATCGCTAAGTTAACATCGATCAAAGAAATTTTTTTTAAATTATTAATTAGAAGAACTAATTATCTAATTATTCAAATAATTAATATTTGGAAAAAATAATGAACTAATTTCATAAAAAATGAGTGAGTAGAGTATTTAAGTATTTAATTACTTGGAAAATTAATAATTATATGGAACAATTATGTAATTTATAAAATCAGTAATTCATAAGAGCAAAATTTTAATCACTTGGTTATTGAGTAATCATTTGACCTAAATTACAAGTTATAAGTTTATTGGATAATAATTAAACATGAATTTTCGAATATTAGAAATACCTCACTGCCTAATTACCGAGTGTCTTAATAATGAGTAATAATTATTGGAACAATTATAATATTTTCCAACACAGAGTAATTGCGGGAATTAAATTGACGAAAATATCGATTTTGCCGATCACTGAATCAGGGCTGTGAAAATGTCCTTGATCGGACTGATTAATCTTTGGCTCGAGTGCAAAGTGACAAATTTTCCCAAAATGAAATCCTGCAATCCTCAAGCCCAAAAATAGCCAAAAATCATGCTGATTAGATTCGCTTCGATTTTTAGTCATGCAGATCTTTATTGTTCGTGATCCTGATACAAGGTGGAGTTGATGAGTCAGTGAGTGGAATCGTGGACACCGGTAAAACGGATTTTATGGGTGAGCGTTGCACGCGGTAAAAGCGTGGGAGATGAAATAAAGGAAAAAAAAAATCAAAAAGAAGTCGCGCAACTCGAGCGCGTACTTGTCCGGGGTTCTCGGGGAGAGAAGGAACATTTGTAACGTCACCTGAATATCGCTCCTGGCCACCAGGCGTGGGATTCATATTATATATATATATATATATATATATATATATATATATATATATATATATATATTATTTACATAATATATATTTTTATGTACGAGGGACAAACGAGGTAACGCGGACCGGTAAGTTGGTCCATTCGAACTGGAAAATCTATGCGTGTATGTGTGAAAACCCACGCAAGATTCTCTCACCTCACTCGGAATACTTCCTTCGATGTCCTTCGAACGGGAATATCCGCCTGGTGACCGAATCCCAGGATTTTTTCGACGTAAACATAATCGATTGAAATAAAATACATTGCTTTGAAATGCGCAATTTCGCATATAAACAAATAGTATTAATAATCAATAATAATTTAATAATAATAATAATAATAATAATAATAATAATAATAATAATAATAATAATAATAATAATATAAAATCATTTAAGTTGTATTAAAATATTGCTTTTTTCATACAACTTTAATTATTTTATTGTTATTAAACAATTGAGAATTTTTAATTATTCAAGGACTATCAAGGACATTGAAAAATTACATTGGTTTTTGGTACAAAATTCATTGAAAAATGAAAAATGCACTTTTGACTTTGACATAATCGGGAGAAATAGAAATTTTCTTTTGTTGTTTTTTACCGTTTTTTTTGTAAATTATTTTTCGTAATGTTAAAAAAAAATCAATCACGTCTTTAGTGAAATGTAAATGCGTTCAAAAATGCATTTCTTATCAAAAAAATCGAGTGAAATAAAATACATTGTTTTGAAAAAGTCAATTTCGTACTTTATAAATAATGAAAATAAATAAAATAAATAATAATAATTTTATAATAATTTTATAATAATAATAATATAAAATAATTAAAGTTGTATTAAATAACGACATTGCTTTTTGCATACAACTTTAATGATTTTTTTATTATTAAATTATTGAAAATATTCAATTATTCAAGGGCTATCAAGGACTACACGGACTACAATAATCGAGAGAAATGGAAAAAGAAATTTTCTTTTGTTCAACGTTTTTTTACCATAACGATGAGGATTGTGAATTATCGTTTGCTTTATAAATTATTTTTGTAATGTTAAAAAAGAAATTAATCAAGTCTTTTGTGAAATGTAAATGCTTTCGAAGATGCATTTTTTATTTACATAATCAAGTGAAATAAAATACATTGCTTTGAAAAACGCAATTTCGTATTTTATAAATAATGAAAATAAATAAATAAATAAACTAAATACTATTAATAATCAATAATAATTTTATTATAATAATAATATAAAATAATTAAAGTGTATTAAAATACGACATTGCTTTTTTTCTTACAACGTTAATTATTTTATTATTATTAAATTATTGGAAATATTTACAAGGACTATCGAAGACTATCGAAGACTACAAGGACGTTGAAAAAATCGAGAAAAAAAGAAATTTTCTTCTTTTCAACGTTTTTTACCATAACTTTGAGAATTGTAAATTATCGTTTGCTTTGGAAATTTTTTTTCTAACGTTAAGAAAGTAAAATTTTTAGTGAAATGTAAATGCGTTCAAAGATGCATTACTTATTTACATAAAATAAAATTCTGGTGAAAAAAATTTTCTTTTTACCAAAATTCAAAAATTTATATTTTTGAAACAAAAAAATACCATCCTGAAAATTTCAGGATCTTTTAAGATCAGTACAAGGTATTATATAGAAAAAATTGAACCAAAAATTGAATACGGAACTTGGATTTTCACGATTTTTGAAAATTCAAAATTCTCCAAATTCATCATTTTTCAAAAATTTTCTTCGGAATATTTTTTTTTTTCATAGCCACAAGTATACTCTTCAAGTCAAACCCAGAACGATTTTTTCGTAACTATAATATTTTTCGAGACATTTAAAAAAAAAACTTGAAAAACTAGAAAAATTATGAACTTTTGAATCCCGCATTATTATTATTATTATCATTATTATTATTATTATTATTATTATTATTATTATTATTATTATTTAAATATTCACAGACTATCGTTAGGGTTGAAAAAACATTGATTATTGGTAATACAATAAATAAGTAAAGTAAAAAATGCATTTAGAGATGCAATTTCTTATTTACTTAAATTTTTCGTTTTCTTGATTAATCACTTGCACAGCGCATTTATCTTCGTGAGGTGAGATTTATTTTAATTTAATAGATTTGGGAATATGACGAGCCACGATTTAATTTTCTTGTGGGCAACGGAGAGACGAATAAATATAACGGATGAGAGAAAGAAGAAAAAAAAACGTGGGCACAAATGGGACAAATGAGCATGTGTATAAAACTTTGTTTGGCACGAGAGCAATTTAAATATCGTCGTGTCATACGGGAAACTTTCCAAGCCTCGAAACAACGTTCGATTTAAATCGCTGACAGCTGTTTCACATTATGATTATCATCGGCCACGCCAAAGTCGTCTTCTGCCCTCTCCAAAACTATCGCTGAATACGAGTCGCAATTTCCAAAATATTTGTAAAGTTTGAACCACCTTTTTTAAAACGCATTTTCTCGAATGATTGAACAAACTTTTTCAATTCTATTCTCTTGAATAATAAAACAGATATATTGAAACATATTTAAACCAATTATTTAAATAAAGATGATCGAATCTCATAAATTTCGAAAAAAAAAAAAATTATTTTAATCATTTTTTTTCATGAATTTCGAATTGACTTTTTAAAGGACAAACGAAATTGTATGAAATAATTTTTTTTACTGAGTGGGAAAATACAACAATTGTCTCGTAATTTTTTATTCGAAAATTGAGGTCAATTTTTTCAACTAGATATTAACTTGCGGTATGAAAAAATTGATCGGAATTGGGGCTGTGCAATTTAGATATCGTCGCATAAATCAAAACTTTCCAACCCTCGACGACGTTCGGTTCAAATCGCTAAACGCTGTTTAAAATTATGATTATAGACTATGTGCACTATGAACTTTCGATATAACCTCTTTTTACTTATTATGGAATCCACATCACGATTCATCAATGTTGATGAAATTGAAACGATTTTTTTTCGCATATTTTTCCACCATTTTAAAATAACATAATTTTGTTGTAAATAACTTTGTAAAAAGTTGCGGAAATAAAATTCTATTGATTGAAATAACATAATTTTAACTATAATATCAAATAGACGTCAAAAAGAATCAAAATAATCGATCCAAGATGATTTCAAATCAATGTGGAAGAAAAATACGAAAATTATTTTCATATTTTTTATTTAAAAATTAATTAAGCCAATCAGCTCAATGTGAAAAATTTCAAAAGTTTGGAAATTCTCAAAAAAAATTCAAATGTATACATTTTTGTTTACATTAAAAAGAACCAGTTAAAAAAATATTTGCCTAATTTTTCGTATCTCGAAATGATTTTTTTCATGTTCAAAGAATCGTCTCGAGCGATCCTCCATTCAAAATTTTCAAAAAACTATTTTTTTGGCACGTAAAAAAAATATAATAATTTTTCCGCTTTCCTCTTAAGGGGATTTTTAAGGATAAATTCACCGGATAGAGATTGTGTCGTAACGAGTTGATAAAAGGGGATGTTTTACCCTCGGGCATGCGCAACAAAAGGGTGGTGGGGTTGAGGGTTGATATTTGCGTGGCGATAAAAAGTTGCAACGAGAATTCTCGTGGCACGAGCTTGGCTCAGTTGTGATGGCAACCATCGTCGGTCACTCGAATGGCAAAAAAATTAAAAAAATCAGTCGAGAAAGGCCCCTAAAAAAGCGAAAAATCTGCAAAATTAGAACAATGATAAAATCAAGGCTTCCATTTCGTAACCGCGATATCAAAACAGTATTTTGAAGTGATATTCTTCGAGGGGATTCCCCAAGAAATCCTGGTGCAGTGACAATCGATTTTCCATTCATTCGAAATTTCCCATCAAGAAGTTCGACAGTGATAAATATCCATTTCGAATAACGATTTTCAAAAGTGCGTTAAAAATAAAATTCAAAGAAAGATCTTTGAAAATGAGAAACATTTCAATGCAGAAATCGAGAAGAGTTTTCGATTTGTTCCAAATCATAAAATTGAAGCTGATTCAATTAATAATGTAACAGATTGGAAAATACTTTTTGGCATAATTCAATTAATTCAATTTAATTAATTAATTTGATGGGCTTGGATCAATTGATAGAGGGCAAAGTTCACTATTTCACCTAAAATTGAACATAAAACGTTTGATAAAATTTTCATTCCACAATATCAATTGAATAAATTAAATCGAATAAATAAATCAATAAGGGAATTGGTTTTTCATGTTTTTTTTTTTAATCTCAACATTAAAACAATCAAACAAATGAATAAAATTGATAACTAAAAAATACAAAATTCATTTTAAAACATATTTTTTATATAAATAAACAATTTATAACTAAAAATAAACAAAAAAACTCGATATTAAATTAATTAAATCATGTGAATCGAGTGGAACTTGATTTTTTTTCAATCAAAATGTAATCTTCATCCATCCAATAAAGTAAAATTGAGGGAAAAAAATTTAAATTGAAAACAAAAAAAAACATTGAAAAATTAAAAAAATAAAAATGTAATCCCTGTCCACAAAAATCGATTGATTGGAAATGGCGAGTAGATTGTAATAAAAATAAATAATAATAATAATAATAATAATAATAATAATAATAATAATAAAAGACAACGAGTTTGACGAAAAAAGGAAGACTTCTTCCAAATCATAAAATTGAAGCTAATTAAATTAATAATGCAACAGATTGGAACAGACTTTTTGGCATAATTCAATTAATTCAATTTAATTAATTAATTTGATGGGCTTAGACCAATTGATAGAGGGCAAAGTTCACTATTTTATCTGAAATTGAAAATAAAACGTTTGATAAACGTTTCATTCCACACAATCAATTGAATAAATTAAATCGAATAAATCAATCAATAAGGAAAATGGTTTTTCATTTTTCTTTTTAATGTCAACATTAAAATATAAACAATCAAACAAATGAATAAAATTGATACCTAAAAGATACAAATTTTATGTTAAAACATATTTTTTATGTAAATAAAAAAAATATAACTAAAAATAAACAAAAAACTCGATATTCAATTAATTAAATCTGAATCGACAGGAACTTGATTTTTTTCAATCAAAATGTAATCTTCATCAATACAATAAAGTAAAATTGAAGAAAAAAAAATTTAAATTAAAAATAAAAAAACATTGAAAAAAAAAATGTAATCCCTGTCCACAAAAATCGATTGATTGGAAATGGCGAGTAGATTGAAATAAAAATAAATAAATAAATAATAATAATAATAAAAGACGACGAGTTTGACGAAGAAAGGAAGACTGCCTCGGCAGTCGAAGAAGGCGAGAAAACGAGGCGATCAAGGGGCCGATGTAAGGGTCGAGGGAGGGGGGCAGGAGGAGGAAGGGGGGAGCGGGGTTATGCCGATTCGATCAGAACGAGTGGCACCTCGGGCCGGTGTATCGATGCTCAACGTCGAAAATTCGTGGGCGTCTCAAGTACTCGCGTCAGCGACCACAAATATCAAAGACATGGTATCGTATATATATGTATACAAATACATACAAAAGAGAGAAGAGGGGAAATAATACCAGGAGAGATGGAACACTTTAATAAAAAGATAGAAAATTAATGAACAGAGTAAAACGAATAAATAACTAATATCTTTTCAAATCAATTAAATAAACAATAAAATTAAAAGATAAAAATATCATATAAACATTAAGACAGAGTTAAGAGCATTTTTTAATGCATGCAGGCTGATTAATCGATTATTTATGACTGTTTTTTAAATCAATCTAATTGATAAATATTTAATAAATTTTAGTATGTAAAAAAAGCAATTGTAAAATTTTAATTTTTAGCGAATAGTTTTAATTATCTTAAAGATTTTTTAAATGACTTGGAAAAATATTTGAAATTAATTGTCACCCTTTTATTTAATGAGTAGTCCATCTCTTCTGGAATTATGGTATTTTTTGGAAAAATCTTTTGATTCGAGATCCATGAAGGAAGATACACGGTGGATTTTTCTTAAGTGTCCCAAATAGACTGGTATTGATCCATGAACTTGTGTTACAATTTGTGTGTTTGTGTTTCTAGTTTGTTACGTCAGCGATCGATTTATCATCGTTTGTTAAATCGATCCTTAATGAATCAGACTCGTTGTTTCGTTCAAGCGAGAAACGAATGAGATTCGCGACAATTTAACATGACAAAGAAGAATCTTGATCCTCTATTTTTTAATTTTAATGAAAATTGATACGCATTAGATTCATTTTGAATTTGTTAAATTATTGTAAGAAATATTAATATGATCGAATTGAGAATTTTTATTACCGTTAAATTTTATAAAAAATTTAAGTTTATTCTGATGTTATTTATATTTAAATATATATTGAAAAATTTAATCGAAATGGATAAAAATGTATCTCTGAAAGACAGTGATTTTAATAATCAAGATCCACGATAATTACATAAATTGAGATATTAAATTTTTACGACAAATTTAAACAACAATAAGTAAAATATTGATTTTTTTATTTCAATAAAATGCGATTGATTTATGGACTTTGGTAACAACTTGTAATATATTTTTTTTAATAATTAAAAAAAAATGAATATGATTGAATTAAGGATTTTTATTAACGTTAAATTTTATATTTTCACCGTTGAAATCAAATTTTTCTAATTTCACTCAATTTTTTTGAGAATATGATCCTCTAATCAAAAAGTCAATTTAACCCAAAACTTTGTATTTTCAACGTTGAAATAATATTAAAAAAATTAAAAGTTCCTAATATTTTAGATATTGACAAATAGGTATAATTATTAATTATCTAATTGTAATAAATTCAAATTTACTTTTGGAATATTTTTGGTTATTTTAATTACGAAAATTCATCTTTTTTTCTGCAAAGGCAGAAACGAGAATTCCAAGCTTTCCATTTTTAGGCTCTCACAGCGAAGCAGATCGAAAGACACACATGACCATATTTACAGAGCAAAAATTCCCTTCTCCCCTTCGCGATCGAAACGCTCGAGGATTCTCGTTTCGTTCGAGCGTTTGCGTGAATTGGTCATCAACTTTATTTATATTCTCTCGACACGATTTTTAGTTTTCGCCAAAAGTGACATTTTTCTAGTTGATTAAAAAATGTCCAATGCATTATTTTATTAATTCTATTTTATTAATTTAATTGAATTTTATTAATTAAATAATTAAATCAATTCTTTCTCGGTTATTCGTCGACTGAGCTTATTTTTTTGAGGAGGGAAACGAGGCAAAGGATATAGGCTTTCATCGTTTGATAAATGTGGAACAAACTGGACAAAGAGACAATCGATTTACGACGCTCACGCGACAAACAGACACGATAACGATTCGATCACTCGGTCATAACAGACAATTTCGAATCCACATGCAAAAGACCATTTATAAGTTTCAAACCTTGCGTTCGAATTTAACTCGCGCATAAATTTTTTGCGAATTTCAATTAGGATTTTTTTTTAACGAAATTGACAATGGGAAAATAGTCAAAAAGTACTGCGCAAAAATATTTTTTCCAGTATTTCGTGGCTAATTTTCCGCTTTCGAGAATATTCTCGGTAAATTCGTGTTCAGAAGGGAAAACAAATTGGTTTGAGGTCTTAAAAACAAAAAATAAAAATTTCGCATTTTGACCAGCATTGGTTCACTAAAATGACTGTATTTTTTATCCTAGATAAATTTTCGGCTTTTAGGTAAGCTCATCCAATCCGTGATCGTTAAAGCTACAAAATGCCGCTTGCTTCATCCAATTTGGACGATTTTTCAATTTTTGGCAGATTTTTAAAGTTCGACCATCGATTTTTGCAAATTTTTTCAGACATTTCCTTTTTTTTCGGCGATTTTAAAACTGCTCTCATTTCTACAAAAAATGAGTTACCTGCAGATTGAATCAAACGGGATTATCTAAGTTTAGTTACAACGTTTACCTACGAAAAAGAAATTTCCGAATCGGTTAAACCGAAAAAAAGTTATGAGCATTTGAAATTTCGATTTTCAGTTTTCCTAAAAAGTCGCCCGAAAATTAGCAAAAAAAATTATGTTTATTTTGAGCCTTTTCAAACGTTATTTCGATGGAAAATTCATCTCTGATTGTAAATCACGCAGAGTTTTTGTAGGAAAAAAATAAATTCATGAGAAAAATCGACAAAAAACACTTTGATGAATGTTTTTTGATGATTTTTATGAAAATATCAAGTTTTTTGGGAAAATCATTGATAGATTAATCTTGAGTGGTGGATAAAGCTATTCAGATTTTTCTTTTTTTATTCACGAAATTTGGAAGAACAGGAAGAGGCCAAAAATAATCAATATCGATTCTATCGTTCAGGCACGATTTCAGCAGCGCCAATTGGCCGAAAAGGAGCAAAAATTGTTGCAAATTTACGATCAGCAACAGCTGAGAGCTCATCAGGTTGCGCAGCGAGGTAGCGCCGGTTCAAACGGTTCGAATAGCCCGGGACACGGTAACGTGAGTCATCATTCGACCGTCACGAGAACGACCACTCATTCGACGTCGAATAGTCAAGGTGGTGGAAAGGTAATTATTTATGGGAATGGAGAATTATTCCATGACTCAAGAAACAGAAACAAATCTACGACTCAGTTGGGGACAGCAAAACAGATTTATAATAAATTATGTTATCTCCAAAAAAATTTCCCCAATCATCAAATTTATTATTAATTTTTAAGTATAAAGTATTACTTTTTTTTTAAATTTAATTAATATTATTATCTTTTGGGAGAGAATAATTGTTTTAACAATTAGAAAAATAAATTAAAATGTTATTGACAAAGGAAGTATTAAAAATCTACGACTCAGTTGGGGACAGCAAAACAGATTTATAATCAATTTTGCTACCCCCCAAAGATTTTTTCCCAATCATCAAATTTATTATTAATTTTTAAGTATAAAGTATTACTTTTTTTTAAATTTAATTATTTTTAGCGCTATTATTTTATCCCAATAAAAATAATATCATTATCTTTTGGGAGAGAATAATTGTTTTAACAATTAGAAAAATAAATTAAAATGTTATTGACAAAGGAAGTATTAAAAATCTAAGACTCAGTTGGGGACAGCAAAACAGATTTATAATCAATTTTGCTACCCCCCAAAGATTTTTTCCCAATCATCAAATTTATTATTAATTTTTAAGTATAAAGTATTACTTTTTTTAAAATTTAATTATTTTTAGCGCTATTATTTTATCCCAATAAAAATAATATCATTATCTTTTGGGAGAGAATAATTGTTTTAACAATTAAAAAAAATAAATTAAAATGTTATTGACAAAGGAAGTATTAAAAATCTACGACTCAGTTGGGGACAGCAAAACAGATTTATAATCAATTTTGCTACCCCCCAAAGATTTTTTCCCAATCATCAAATTTATTATTGATTTTTAAGTATAAAGTATTACTTTTTTTAAAATTTAATTATTTTTAGCGCTATTATTTTATCCCAATAAAAATAATATCATTATCTTTTGGGAGAGAATAATTGTTTTAACAATTAATAAAATAAATTAAAATGTTATTGACAAAGGAAGTATTAAAATTCCACGACTCAGTTGGGGACAGCAAAACAGATTTATAATCAATTTTGCTACCCCCCAAAGATTTTTTCCCAATCATCAAATTTATTATTAATTTTTAAGTATAAAGTATTACTTTCTTTTAAATTTAATTATTTTTAGCGCTATTATTTTATCCCAATAAAAATAATATTATTATCTTTTGGGATAAAATAATTATTTTTTTACTTATAAAAAATAAATTAAAATGTTATTGACGAAGGAAATATTATCAAAAAAATTCCACGACTCAGTTGAGGATAGCAAAAAGGATTTAGAGTCCATTTTACTATGCTCGATAGTTTATTTTGTTGTCGTCAAAGATTTTCCCCTAATCATTATCAAAATTATCACTAATTTTGGAGTCTGAAGTATTGCTTTTTTATTTTTTTCATCCCAATTATAGTATTCTAAAAAAATAAATAATATTATCTTTTGGGATAAAATAATTATTTTTTTACTTATAAAAAATAAATTAAAATGTTATTGACGAAGGAAATATTATCAAAAAAATTCCACGACTCAGTTGAGGATAGCAAAAAGGGTTTAAAGTCCATTTTACTATCCTAAATAGTCTATTTGGTATCGCCAAAGATTTTCCCCTAATCATTATCAAAATTATCACTAATTTTGAAGTCTGAAGTATTGCTTTTCAGGCCCGGATTTACCATGTCGGGGGCCCGGGGCTGCTCGGCTTTTTCGAGGCCCTATACGAGTCGTATTTAATGCAACCAATGTAAAGACGACCACATCGGGGGCCCCCAAATACGCGGGGCCCGGGGCTGTAGCCCCTGTAGCCCCCCCCCCCTAAATCCAGGCCTGGCTTTTTTATTTTTTTCATCTCAATTACAGTATTCCAATAAAATAAATAATATTATCTTTTGAGATAAAACAATTGTTTTTTTAATTACAAAAAATAAATGAAAATGTTTTTGATGAAGGAAATATTATTAAAAAATCCACGCCTCAGTTGAGGATAGCATAAAGGATTTAGAGTCCATTTAACTATCCTCAATAGTCTATTTGGTATCGCCAAAGATTTTCTCCTAATCATTATCAAAATTATCACCAATTTTGAAGTCTGAAGTATTGCTTTTTTATTTTTTTTCATCCCAATTATAGTATAAATAAAATAAATAAATATTATAATAAATAATATTAATAATAATAATAATAATAATAATAATAATAATAATATAATATTCCAATAAAATAATAAATATTATCTTTTGGGATAAAATAATTGTTTTTTAATTACAAAAAATAAATTAAAATTTTGTTGACAAAGGAAGCATTATGAAAAAAATCTGCGACTGAGTTGAGGACAACAAAAAGGATTTTATTGCCCTCGGGACGTAAAAGTGCTCTTTTACGCCCCCTTCGGCGTAAAATGGCACTTAACGCCCTCGGGCAATAAAATATTGTATGACCCTCGTACAAAAAAACTTTTTCTCACTCGTGTGATTGCAGCATGAGCCGAAGGGGGCGTAAAAGTGCTCTTTTACGCCCCCTTCGGCGTAAAATGGCACTTAACGCCCTCGGGCAATAAAATATTGTATGACCCTCGTACAAAAAAACTTTTTCTCACTCGTGTGATTGCAGCATGAGCTCATCAGAAAAAGTTTTTTTGTCCTCGGGTCATAATGTACTATTATATCACTCAGTACAATAATGGACGCTTTTACGTCCGCAAGCGGCCGTGAAAACGTCCATATTGCACTTCGTGATATAAAATATCGTACATCACTCGTCAGAAAATGTTTTTACGTCCTCGTGATGTAATGTACTATAGAATCCATTTCACTATCCTCAAGAATTATCCTCCATTCATTATCATTAATTTTTTAGTATAAAAGTATATATATTTTTTTTTTGAAAAAAAATTATTTTCTAATCAGACAATATTGAAATATTATTCTCAAAGGTGCGTCAGATGTTCGACGAGAGAAGACAGACAAACGTAAAGGGTATCGACAAGAGTTATCCCCTCGAGCCGCTCGACAATCGTTCGCGAAAGCATCAAACGTCAACGACGACGACGACGAACGTCGTCGTAGCGTCTTCGTCATTGAAAAATGGCAATCCGTCTAACAATCGTCGTAACGTCGTGACGCGAAAGACCGTTCGCACCGAGGCGAATATAAACGATGATAAACCAACGGTCTCGTATCGCGAGGAAGTAACGCGTGAGATCGATGATTCGAACGATCGCGATAACGTTGAGGTGGAATTTGGCGATGAGAATTATCAGGATTCTCGATATGAGAATGGAAATCGGCGTATCGATCGATCCAGCGATGTAAGTGAAAAATAAATTTTTGTTTCTAATTAATCAAACCACAACAAAATTAATAATAATAATAATAAATCTTAATATAACATATGAGGTAATCCAGCCCAAGTGTGTAAACGCGTTTTCCTCATCCTCTAGGATTTGTGTCATTTTTTTTTATATGATCGCATTGAGTCTAAAATACACCCTCATAATTTTTTCCGATTTTTCCAAACATCCCTCATTTCAAAATTGTTTTTTGAAAAAAAAACGCCATTTTTTTTAAATCTAAAAAAATTCTGAAAAAACCGTGACAATATATAAAAATTTTCAAGCTATCACCCGTAGTGGGCAGATTTTTTTTCTGTGTTTTACAAGCTATTAACGTTATCAAAATTCCAAAAAAATCTCAAATAGCTCACCTTGAGCAGATACTCGATTTGAGTACCAAAATAATTCAGTATCTGCTCAAGGTGAGCTATTTGAGAATTTTTTGGAATTTTGAGAACGTTAATAGCTTGTAAAATACAGAAAAAAAATCTGCCCACTGCGGGTGATAGCTTGAAAATTTTTATACATTGTCACGGTTTTTTCCGATTTTTTTTAGATTTTTAAAAAATGGCGTATTTCGAAAAAAAAATTTTTTTGTTTAATTCATCACGTAAAACACAGAACAAAAATCTGCCCACTACGGGTAATAGCTTGAAATTTTTTATATATTGTCACGGTTTTTTCAGAATTTTTTTAGATTTAAAAAAAATGGCATTTTTTTCAAAAAAAAAAAAATTTGAAACAAGAGATATTTGGAAAAATCGGAAAAAAATAAGGGTGTATTTTAGACTCAATGCGATCATATTAAAAAAAATGACACAAATCCGAGAGGGTGGGGGAAACGGGTTTACACACTTGGGCTGGATTACCTCATATATAGGGGAAGTAGGGGCAAAATGGACACCAACAAAAAGTATTTAAAAAAAATAGAAATTAGCGGAATCATTATTATAATTGGCGACAATTTTCTATGAAGAGCTGGAAATTTTTTTTTTAATTGTCATTTCCATGACGCTGGAAAAAAAACACTCAAACATACTTTAAGGCGGTATTCTGATCTAGAGACAAGCATTTTGAGCGTTTTGTCGAGCTCGATAAAAAAAATATTTTTTGACCATTCGTTTTTTATAACATGTTTATTAATATTTCAACAATAAACGAAAAAAAATTTGAGAAAAAAATGAAAATTAAATTAGTTATGAGCTGGTAAACTTGGGGCTAAAAAGGGGGTGTACTGGTCATTCGATACAAAAAAAAATTGTTAATTAGTAAGAATGTCGTTATAGCCCTTGGCTCAGAGAAAAAGGGGAAAAAATCGCAAAATGGCGGCTGTCTGAACGAAAAAAGCGCTTTTCGACTCTTTTTTTCATAGTTTTTAATTTTTTTACAATAGTCAAAAAAATAATTTTTTCAAAATTCTAGACAAGAATACTCCCTTCAATGGTCCCTATTTGGCTCCCTTCTCCTATATATTACTATTATTATTATTGTTGTTGTTGTTTTTTGTTATTAATAATTTGCAATAAATTTAATAATGATATAATAAAATATTTCAGTACGATATCGAAGACGTGGCGAATGAAAATATCACTCAGAGACACAAAACAACCGCCAAGATTCATTTATCAGAATTCGATCCAACGATCTCGAATCGAGAGATCATTGATCCGGATAACGACGATTCAACGGAAAATCCCACGATCGATACGCCCCTGAGATCATCGACGATGGGCGGTAAAAAATCATCTCAAATCGGGCTGAAAGTTGAACGTTCGAAAAATCCGATAACAAAGAAAATCGGTCAAACGATCAAGCAGACCGGTAACACGACGAGTTTTACGAAAAAACGAAACGAAACCGTCGTACATTCTGGAACTTCGTCCAGGTAAGAATTGAAATTTTTTTTAAAAATAAAACAATCCTTGTAAATACTTTTTTTGTCGCTCTAACTATAATCACCGGCTAATTATCATTAAAAATGTCATTATTGAGAGAAACATCACAATTGTCATTAATCGATTAATAAATTAATTATAATCGTGGTGACTTAGAAATAAAAATTAATTAAAAAAATCCACAAAATCATCATCAACGTAACTAATTATTGTGTGATTTTTGCACGAATTGTGTGACTATACCGAATAATAATAATCGGTTAAAAATAAGCATAAGTGAAACTGTGAATACTCAAAAAGGACGAGACTCATATCTGCATATAACAGCAATCGAAAAAAGCAAAAAAAAAATGCAGCTAACAATGCTATACTGAAAAAGAAGGGTGCAAAAGTGAGAATAAAAAAAATGGCGTCGTTAGCTGAGCTTTGGAAAAGGAGAATGGAAACAAAAGAATGGCACTAAATTTGGGAGGTATGATCGTGGCAAAAATGAAAAATCAAAAATGATTGTTTGTGGTGAGAATGATTGATTGAAGAAAAAAAACGAAAAATGATTCTCAGAGCCTCGACAACGAGAACGTTCGACGAAGAGATTTCGCGAGGGAGCTCGATAAGTGCGGATGACAAAATGGCCGCCGAGAGACCGAGAAACGCGTCACCGGAAGTTCTGGAGAACGTGGGAAAATGCGGGGCAACTATCGAGCGTGGTTCTGCGATAGCTAAGAATACCGGCATCACCAAAGTCAGTCAGCTTTGTCATCAGAAAAACGCGACGGACTATTATCCTCGTAGAAAATCGGAATTCGAAAAATCCAAAACATTTCGCAAGCTTCAGTTGGAACTCGGTGAATCGTCGCCCGAGCCGATTGAACCGGACGAGGATTCGATCATTTATGGAAAACAGTGCAAAAAGAGAAGCACGATTCTCGATGAGAATATTTATGAGCGACGATCTTCCTCTCCGAGATCAAATATTGATCGCGCTTACCCGAAGGAAGTACCTGCAAGTCCCATGATCGATCGTGATTACTCAAAAGTGAGAAAAACGAGTCACGAAATATCGCACGCAAGTCCTGGATCGCGAGAACGATCTCCAAGTCCGAATTATCGCAGAGACACTATCAAAAAGAGCGAAGAAAGAAAGATGAGTGAAGGACTTGGAACATCGCATGTTGAGTCGAGTACTTTTTCATCAAGGCAACATACGACCTCTGCAAGTCCCATTGTCGATCGTGATTATTCACGAGAAAGAGAAACGAGTCACGAAATATCGCACGCAAGTCCGGGATCACGAGAGAGATCTGGAAGTCCAAGTTATCGGAGAAACTCGATCGTAAAGAGGGAAGATGAAAAAATAAGTGGAGGACTTAGACCATCGCATGTTGAGTCGAGTACTTTTTCTTCAAGACAACATTCGGCTTATGCAAGTCCCATTGTCGATCGTGATTATTCACAAGAAAGAGAACCGAGTCACGAAATATCGCACGCAAGTCCGGGATCACGCGAAAGATCTGCAAGTCCGAGTTATCGCAGAGACTCGATAAGAAACAGTGAAGAAAGAAAAACGAGTGAAGGACTTAGAGCATCGCACGTTGAGTCGAGTACTTTTTCATCAAGACAACATACGGCCTCTGCAAGTCCCATTGTCGATCGTGATTACTCACAAGAAAGAAAAACGAGTCACGAAATATCGCATGCAAGTCCGGGATCACGCGAAAGATCTGCAAGTCCAAGTTATCGCAGAGACTCGATCGTAAAGAGCGATGCGGAAAAAATAAGTGGAGGACTTAGACCATCGCATGTTGAGTCGAGTACTTTTTCTTCAAGACAACATTCGGCTTATGCAAGTCCCATTGTCGATCGTGATTATTCACAAGAAAGAGAAACGAGTCACGAAATATCGCACGCAAGTCCGGGATCACGCGAAAGATCTGCAAGTCCGAGTTATCGCAGAGACTCGATAAGAAACAGTGAAGAAAGAAAAACGAGTGAAGGACTTAGAACATCGCACGTTGAGTCGAGTACTTTTTCATCAAGGCAACATACGGCCTCTGCAAGTCCCATTGTCGATCGTGATTACTCACAAGAAAGAAAAACGAGTCACGAAATATCGCATGCAAGTCCGGGATCACGCGAAAGATCTGCAAGTCCAAGTTATCGCAGAGACTCGATCGTAAAGAGCGAAGTGGAAAAAATAAGTGGAGGACTTAGACCATCGCATGTTGAGTCGAGTACTTTTTCTTCAAGACAACATTCGGCTTATGCAAGTCCCATTGTCGATCGTGATTATTCACAAGAAAGAGAAACGAGTCACGAAATATCGCACGCAAGTCCGGGACCACGGGAAAGATCTGCAAGTCCGAGTTATCGCAGAGACTCGATAAGAAACAGTGAAGAAAGAAAGACGAGTGAAGGACTTAGAACATCGCACGTTGAGTCGAGTACTTTTTCATCAAGGCAACATACGGCCTCTGCAAGTCCCATTGTCGATCGTGATTACTCACAAGAAAGAAAAACGAGTCACGAAATATCGCACGCAGGTCCGGGATCACGGGAAAGATCTGCAAGTCCGAGCTATCGCAGAGCCTCGATCACAAAGAGCGAAGAGGTAAAAACAAGTGGAGGACTCAGCACATCGCATTTTGATTCAAGTACTTATTCTTCAAGACAACATTCGGCCTCTGCAAGTCCCGTTGTCGATCGCGATTACTCGAGAGAAAGAAAAACAAGTCGCGAAATATCACACGCAAGTCCGGGATCACGCGAAAGATCTCTAAGTCCAAGATATCGCAGAGACTCAATAACAAAGAGCGAAGGACTTGCAACATCGCATTTTGAGTCAAGCACTTATTCTTCACGGCAACATTCGGCCTCCGCAAGTCCCTTTGTTGATCGCGATTACTCAAAAGAACCAAAAGCCAGTCACGAAATATCGCACGCAAGTCCGGGATCAAGGGAAAGATCTGCAAGTCCGAGCTATCGCAGAGCCTCGAGCATAAACAGCGAAGAAGGAAAGACAAGTGAAGGACTTAGAACAACGCATTTTGAGTCGAGTACTTTTTCTTCGAGACAACATTCGGACTATGCAAGTCCCATTGCCGATCGTGATTACTCGCAAGAAAGGAAAACAAGTCACGAAATGTCGCATGCAAATCCAGGATCACGAGAAGGATCTCCGAGTCCGAGTTATCGCAGAGACTCGATGAGAAGGAGCGAAGAAAGAAAGACGAGTGTGGGACTTGAAACATCGCATTTTGAGACGAGTACTTTTTCGTCAAGGCAACATACGGCCTCTCCAAGTCCCATTGTCGATCGTGATTACTCAGAAGAAGCAAAAACAAGTCACGAAATATCGAGACGTCCAGAATCACGAGAACGATCTGCAAGTCCGACTAACAGACGAGGCTCGATTCTCAAGAGTGAAGAAAGAAAAACAACGAGTGAAAAAATTATCAAGAATAAGGAAACAAAGTCGAAGAGCGGAGCAACTAAATCATCGCACTTGGAGTCGAGTATTTATTCTTCTAGAAATCATTCTTCCTCTCCAAGTCCGAAAATCGTTCGCGATTATGCGAAAGAGCGAAAAACAAGTCACGAAAAATCACGCGGACGTTCTGGTTCTCCAGAAAGATCAGCAAGTCCGACTTATTCAAGAAAATCGAGCGTAAAAAGCAAGGTGACAAAAACGACCGGCGGAATAAAAACTCGAGATTCGAGTACATATTCTTCCTCGCCAAGTCCGATCATCGATCTTTCAAAGCAACGCAAAACCAATCCTGAAAAGTCACCTAAAGGTCGAAAGTCTCGAGGAGAATCCCAAAGTCCGATTTATCGAAAAAAAGAGTTCACGAAAAGCGAGGAAAGAAAAACAACAACTGGAGGAACCAAAACATCGAATTTTGATTCCAGGACTTGCAGTTCGAGGCGACGTTCATCCTCTGCAAGTCCAATCGAAGATTATCCGAAACAACGCAAGTCGAGTCACGAAAAATCGCCAAAAAGTCCGAGCTCTCGAGTGACCAGTCCATCTCCGAGACGTCGTTCTTCCTCCACAAGTCCCGACCTTGTCAAAGGACAAAGATCAAGGGACGATCGTGAAGATTCTGTAAACCTGAATCGTCGAAAATCCAGTGGAACACTTCGTTCCTTCGAACTCGTGAAAAAGCTCATTCGTCCTTCAAGTCCTGATAAGAAGACTTGCGCAACAACCGCAAGGACTTACCAGTCCAAAATAACCCTCGAGGACATTGAATCCCCCGCTAAGTCATCGGATCTACGTGAATCCTTGCGCCGATCAAAATCTCCGGAGCACAAAATCGTGAAGAAGGACAAAGCTCCTGCGGAAGTCATCGACGAGGAGAAGAGAAGAGATTCTCAGGATGCGAGGTCGAGGACGCCATCGCCGTCGCCGCCATCTTCGAGAAGACCGATGGAAACGACGACGGTCGGGACGAAGAAAAATCGAAAAGATTCCCTCGAGATTAAAGAAAAAAACTCGAAAAATCGGCAAGATGGCGATTCGAGAAGGTCGTCCTCGGTCAAACGTCACGATACCTTCAGGGTCAACAGACCCGTCGAAAAAATCGTAAAGATCGGTAAACCGAAGAATCTTGATAGTAAGATCGTTAACGAGACAAAGGACAAGATTCATCTGCTCGAGAGAATCGAGAAGATAAAGAATACTCTTTCGCGCAGCGGAAGATCGGAGCAAAATTTTCAATCGAAGGAATACGAACGTACCGATTCTGTGGAATCGGCACTGAAGCGTTTCGATTCGATCGGCGTCGAGACCGAGCATCGCGTGACCGTCGGTCGCGACGAGATCGATATCTTATCGAAGAAACCGTCGTCCGAGCCATTTTCGACCCATCCCGCCATTGAAGCACCAAAAAGCAACGAGATCGTTGCGAAAAAAACGACCGATACTCGTGGCAAGTCCGGAAGGATAACGATCACGATTGCGATGACGCAACCGCGAAAGATCGACGCAAAATCTCGACTAACATCGAAGGAAAAAATATCGAGAGTAAATCTGCGTGAAAAGAATCGTAAAATTACGAAAAACGGCGAAACGAGAGAGGAAAAGTCAATCTTAACCTCTGACAAGAAGATGGCGGCCAAGTCACGTGACTCGCGGAAGAGGGCGACATCTATGGTGACAAAATCGAAGCTAAGAAGCGCGGAATCTTCGGGACGAGGTGAGGCAAAGGCGATCGATTCTTCGCCATTGTGCAAGAGACGATTGTTCGAGGATTCGGAATCGGAGATCGAGAATGAAAGATCGAGCGTCGTTCTGACGACGATCGCGAAGGAAAAGCCGGAAATCGTTAAATTCGAGGGGCTAAAAAATTGCGATAACGTCGCGATTGTGACGACGAAGGTTGAATCGTTTCACGAGGAATCGAAGATCGACAATGAACCCGCGAAATTATTGCGATCGATCGAGGATATTCGTAAATCGATAAAACGCGAGAGTCAGGATTTTAAGAGGGAATTGAAGAAATTTAATACGGTAATGAGAGAGGAAGCGGAAAATACGACGGCGATGGTGTCTCGGGTGGAGATTACTAAAACATTGAAAATCGGTGATAAAGAACCCACGATCGAGATCGAAAGATCCAGCGTTAAATTGCCGATTGATCACAGGGTGGCGAAAAGTCCGAGTCCCGATATCGGTGGTAAAAGAACGATCGAAGGAAGAGCCAGAAGGATAACGACGACGACACCGATCAGAAGAAGCGTGCCATCATCACCCGCCAAGAGTCCCGATTCGATCAAGAGGGTGAGACGATGAATTTTCATATATGAGACATTCCACGTCAAGTCGGCCATCCCCTTTTTTGGAATCACCAAAAATCACATACAAATTTTTATAAAGTAGTTCTAACTGTCAAAAAAATTCGTGATTTTTTTCAGATTTTTAAATTACATACTTTAGCCGGAAAAAAATACAAAAAAATGCCTTGTTCCATTTTGTAACTCGAAAATTATTCATCGTACGAAAAAAAAAGTAGAACATGAAATTTAGGATTTTCAACGTACTTTTCACTGAAATTTTTTACAAACTCCTCCGAAAGTTCTCTATGCCATTTTCGTAGCAAATAATGCTTTGATATTTTTTTTCTCAGAATTAACATCTTCGATTTGTCTGTAGTTCTGACAGTTTTTTACTTGATATATTTACAGACTACAAAAAAATTGGCTCAGTGAACAACGCATTCCTTTGCATGCGTTTTTCATCCCAAACGAATACACAATTTTCTCTTGAACATTAACAGGGTTGAGACTATTTATAGATATTTTCTACAGACCGCATTTTTATTTATTTTTTGTACTTTTTCAATTTCTTAAACTTTTTCCATTTTTATTTGTTCAAATATCTTTTTGTACATTTTAATAAACTTATTTATCAATGGACCCCCGTACACCGATAAAGTCTATTCAAATTAGAGTCAAAGGCTATACTCACGTCTCTCGATTGCAAAAGAGAATTAATTTACCCTCTTTGGTTACACCGACGTTTCTATGGCCAAAGAATACTTTTTTAGTTCGATTTGGCCATGATTTTTGGGAATGAAGCTATGATACAGCTTTGTTCCTGGAAGCGTCTTCGCAGTATCAAAACGAGATTGTTTTATTATTTTTCCCTGTCTACGATTAATAATGATAAGATATCAATATCTACACTATTTCGTTAAATCACTCTATAATGATACATTGTATCAATAAACATGCATGCGAAGGAATGGGTTTTCAACTAAGCCAATTTTTTTATAGTCTGTAAATATATCAAGTAAAAAACTGTTAAAACTACTGACGAATGGAAGATGTTAATTCTGAGAAAAAAAATATCAAAATACCATTTGCTCCGAAAATGGCATATAGAGCTTTTGGAGGAGTTTGTAAGAAATCTCAGTGAAAAGCACGTTGAAAATCCTAAATTTTATGTCCTATTTTTTTTTTCGTACGATGAATAATTTTCGAGTTACAAAATGGAACGAACAAATTTTTTGTATTTTTTTCCGACTAAAATATGTAATATAAAAATCTGAAAAAAATCACGAATTTTCTTGACAGTTAGAACTACTTTCTAAAAATTTGTATGCGATTTTTTGCGATATCAAAAAATGGGGTGGCCGACTTGACGTGGAGTCAAGTTTAAAACTCAAAAAACTTATTCAAAAACACGTCGAATATTTTTTTTGTTTTTTTTTCTGAAAAGGCCTTAAAAAGAATTATTTTGACAAAAAAAACACCCAATTTGGACCATTATTAAAGAAACTATGACCAAAAAACAAAAAAAAACGGTTTTTTTAAATTTAATATCTTGTGAACGGGTAATCAAAAAAATTCCAAAATGTAATAGGAAGGGTCTGTTGATGGGTACTAAAAAATATAAAAAATTTAAGGAAATCAATAAAAAAAAATTCAAATTTCAAATGTCTCTAGACCAGAACACCGCCTTAAATGAATTTAAAAATGAAAAGATTTTCAAGATCTATGGTCTTGTTCAATATCTCAAAATTTAAAGGAGGGGTCTTTTGATGGATACTAAAAACTATAAAAAATTTAAGGAAATAAAAAAAAAAGTGTTTCTAACTGTCCGATTCAGAATGGAACGCCCCAAATATGTAAATTAATATATCATAAAATATTTTTTGTTTTTTTATCGAGCTCGACAGAACGCTCAAAATGTCTCTAAACCAGAACACCACCTTAAATAAATTTTTAAAAAAATTTAGAAAAATTCTACGATTTCCAAAAATTTTAAAAGTTAGAGAATCGTTACCGATCGTGATCGATCTTTGTACTAAAAAACAAGAAAACAAAATTGGAAACTACTCCGGGACAAGGTTTCAGCCTGATCGGTAAAATAAAACGATAAATTACGACTTTTCAGTACGGTTCCAGCGAACTTAGAATTCCCGTGACAAAATCTGTGACAAGGACATCGTCGAGGCCAGGATCGCGCGAGGAAAGAAACCAATCAGAATTCACGACTTCAACGGAATACACGGATTGTGTCGATGGTCCAGAAAATGAATCACAGATCACCGTAACCGAGATCGTCTCGTCGGTGACGAAAAATGATGCCGAATCATTCGTCGTCGAACTTGACGATGAAATCGCTTCGAATCGAGGGAAACCATCTTTGCGCAAAAAATCGAGCGAGGTGAGGTTTTTAAGATGAAAATTTAAACGATCTGCCTTCGACTGATCCTGCAAAATGGGAAATTTTTTTTTCGCCCTCAAATGGATTTTGAATGACGATTCGAACGGAAATTGTGCGGGAAAAACGAAACACAATTTATCAAAAATTTAAAGTTTTATTTGTCAAAAAATATACGAAAAAAAACATGTACTTATTCATTTGATTTTTAAATTAATTGAATTATTTATCTAATTTTCTAATTAATTAATTTTTAGTTCATTAATTTTTTCATATAATAATTAATTGAATGTAAAAAAAATAATTTTTTTAAATATAATAAACCAATAATTTTTTGACGATTTATTTTCTTCGCTTGCATTAATTATACGACCTCATTACGACATTCGCGTGCATCGATAAATAATTCTCTGCTGCTATATCAGTCTTGTCAATTATCGACTCGATTGGTCAACTGCCCATTTACGTTCCATTCGTGGTCGGCAATTTTTTTTTCTCGCAATGACCTCAAGTCGCGCGTGACATCATCGTCGCGACTATGAAAAACCGTAAAATAAAAACCGAGGACGATTAAATGCACTTTATTATCGCGGCGCCCTGATCAACCATTTACGGGCACTCTCATTGACCATTTTCTCCGCGTGACCTTGACCACTTTCTCCCGCGTGACCTTGACGACCATAACGGAACAGAGAATTCCCATAAAATGGATAACAGAGATGGAGAATATATATGGACACACGATGACAAGCATATTCATTTCTTCAAGTGTATTATTTTCCCAGACGACCTTGACTGACCTTGGCCCTTGACCGAAAAAAATATTTTCATCGTGAAGCGTGGATTCGAAAACTATCATACGAAACTCAGGGAACGTATTTTTTCTTGAAACGAAAAAAACATTCATTGACGTGACCTTGAATGACCTTGTGCGATCTTGAGTGACCTTGACTGACCAAGGGCAAGAAATCTCGAATCATTGTACAGAGCTGAAAGAGCATAATTCTCATTGAAGAAGTGAATTATTACGATGACCTTGCGTGACCTTGACCATGAAATTGAGGTTCTCCACGAAGAAAGACGGAGATAAAATTCTCACAAGACAGGGATAAAGTGATCGTAAGATCTTGAATCGGAGAATTCTCGACGACCTTCATTCATGACCTTGGAAATGAACGGGATCGAGGTTTGCCATGAGACGTGATGAAAAAAAAATTGCGCGAAACGAAAAAAAAGCGCATCTGTGAATAATTTTTTTTTTTAGAAAGATGTTTCTGTCAATTCACGTCGATGGCCTTAATTTTTTGACTATCGTTGAGGGGAGGGGCGGGGAATTTTCTTCGGACTCTGAATTTGATGGATGGCTTATAACGACAGAGTTGGTGGGAATTTTTTGTAAATTTTTTTTGTTTACGATGAACATATTTCACAGAGGTCAGTGACATCGAAAAAGCAAGAGGCATCACCAACGGCCACGCCAATTTCCCGCCCGACATCGGGAATATCGACGACTTCCGGCGGAAGTAATTCCCGTGGCCAAGCGTCGCCGTTAAATTCAAAAACCAAAATGTCAACAATAAAGAAGACCTCGACTTCCGGCGCGACCAAAGGCCCTCCGCCAAGCGCCAAAGCTACTCCAACTGCAGCGGTCAAGTTAGTTAAAAAAAAACGAAATTTTTTTTTTCTTAATTACAAAATATTCATTAGCATTGTTTGTAAAATTGGGAATTTCGAATTTTCAAAACGAATCACGTCTATTTCCTTTTGTCGACAGCGATGGTCTGGCAGCTTGCAAAATTTGCGGACGTCGTTTCAATTCCGATCGCGTGACTCTTCACGAGCAAATTTGCTCGAAAACGTCGACGAAAAAGCGCAAGACATTCGACGCGACGATACATCGTGTAAAGGGCACGGAATTGGAGCCATTTGTGAAAAAAAATGGCCCCAGAAAATCCCAGGCTGATGTGAGTTTACTTATTTATTTATTTATTTATTTATTTATTTATTTATTTATTTATTTATTTATTTATTTATTTATTTATTCATTTATTTATTTATTTATTTATTTATTTATTTATTTATTTATTTATTTATTTATTTATTTATTTATTTATTTCTTTATTTATTTATTTATTTATTTATTTATTTATTTATTTATTTATTTATTTATTTATTTATTTATTTATTTATTTATTTATTTATTTATTTATTTATTCATTCATTTATTCAATTATGGGTCATTCCATGTCAAATCGACCAAGCGTTGGAATCGACCCCTTTCAATTTCAATGAAATTTGGCCAAAAGTTTCCGTTTTTAACAAAACAAAATTCTACCAAAGGAAAAAAAATTTTTAATTTTTTCTCGACAGTTATCCAAAATTTCACAATTTTTCAAATCTTTCAAGTTTATTTTTTAAATATTTCGTAAACTATTATAGTTACGAATAATCGTTCTGAATTCGTCTTAAAGAGTATACTTGGGGCTATGAGAAAAATATATTCCGAAAAAAAATTTTGAAAAATGATGAATTTGAAGAATTTTTAATTTTCAAAAATCGTGAAAATCCAAGTTGGACATTAAATTTTTGGTTCAATTTTTATTTATATAATACCTTGTACTGATCTTAAAAGATCCTGAAATTTTCAGAAAGGTGTTTTTTTGTTTTTTGAAAAATATGAATTTTTGCATTTTCAAAATAGTGTAAATCCACGATCAACATTAAATTTTTTGTTAAATTTATTTCATATAATATCTTGGACTAATCTTCAAAGATCCTGAAATTTTCAGGATGGTGTTGTTTTGTTTCAAAAATTATAATGTCCAACTTGGACTTTCACGATTTTTGAAAGTTCAAAATTCTCTAAGTTCATCATTTAAAAAAAAAAAATTCGGAATATTTTTTTTTTCATAGCCCCAAGTATACTCTTTAAGACGAACTCAGAACGATTTTTCGTAACTATAATAGTTTACGAGATATTTAAAAAATAAACTTGAAAGATTTGAAAAATGGTCAAATTTTGAATAACTTACGAAAAAAAAAAAAAAAAAAATTTTCCGTTGGCAGAACTTCGTTTTGTTAAAAACGAAAACTTCTGACCAAATTTCATCGAAATTGAAAGGGGTCGATTCCAACTCTTGGTCGATTTGACATGGAATGACTTATGTATTTATCCATTCGTTTATTTACTTTGAGTTCATTATACCGGTCGCTATTATAAGATATTTAATCGTTTTTTTTGTTTTGTTATTTCTATTCCAAATAGAGAAAAAATCAAAAGCCCGAGGTCAAGTCAAATTGGCGTCGTAAGCACGAGGATTTCATAAACGCGATAAGATCGGCGAAGCAGGTGCAGGCGCATCTTGCGGCGGGTGGAAAATTGAGCGATTTGCCACCGCCACCACCAAGTGACACGAGCGATTACGTACAGTGTCCTCATTGCGGTCGTAAATTCAATCAATCCGCCGCCGAGCGTCACATTCCAAAGTGCCAGACCATGCTCCACAATAAGCCACATTCTCGCGCTCCGCCCAAGCCCAAACGTTAAAATACCCCCATACAAAAAAAAATAAAGGCGAGCAAAAATGACTCCTAACCTCATCCTGATGATTTATAAAAAAAAAAAATTGTGATTTTTTTTATCGAGCTGTCATCCCCATCCTAAAAATCCTTCATTCCTACCCCTACCTCCCCTCCCCCCCCCCTTCAAAAATAAGTCCTTTGAAAATGCCCTGAAAACGACCACAAAGTCCTGCATTTCATTCCTACTGCAAATGTGATGTTACTTTTTTTTTCTTTGCCTCTTATCATAAAACTACGTGGTATATTGGGAAAAAAAGAAGAAAATAATCGTACTCCGGCTCTAAGCGGCGTTTATACTCGGAATATACTAAGAAATATTCGCATACTAAAAATAATAAATATAAACATATATCGTCTAATTAAAAATATTTCGATGACACGTTATAAATTATGCTTCAACGAATTTTTTCTCTGTACTAATGTAAATATTGAAAAAGAAAACAAATTAAATCGCATTGTAATCCTTTAGCCAGGATAACGTGCAAAAAATAACAAAAAAGTTTAATTGAGATTCGTTTTTTTTTTTTTTTTAAGTGTTCCTAAATTCCTCGATATTCCGAATAAGTTTTCACTCTTTGAGTGAATTTCCATTCTGTACTAATGTAATTAAAAAAAAAAATTCACTCGCATCATCGTCCTTTGCCAGGATTACGTGCAAATTGGCCCTTTGATTCATATTCCACGTTTGAATTTCGCGGGATTTTCCCAACACTCAAAATGGCGACCGGAAATACGATTTCGAGACGGAGGAAGTCTGCGCGACGAAAAGAAATTTTTTTTTCCTCGCAATGCCGGCATAGTCTATTAATAAAATGTTCACGGTGTTTCGCGACTATTTTAAACAATATAGAAAGATATTCATGAGCGTGATTCCACGATTGACTGGCTCGTGAATCTTCTTCGATTCTCGGATGAGACAAATGTGCGCGCGAGATTTCGTGATAAGAGTGTACGCTTTTTTACTATCAAACGTTCGAGACGGTTAAATGTGCGTGACAAAAAAACGTGAAAAATGGATCATTTGATCATACTAGTGGCGGCTGTACACTTGTTGTACTGTCCGTTCACGAAAGTCGAGGAAAGTTTCAATCTTCAGGCAATGCACGACATTCTCTATCACGGCTTTAACCTAACCGAGGTAAATGCACCATCTGTTATTTTTTCTTGATTTATCGTGATAAAAATACCCAAAACATTTTTCTCATTCCCTGCCTCAATCTTCGTCATCCCGCGAAAAGCAACGTTACGCGAGAAAAAAAAAAGAAGTACCAATATTCCGCAAACGAAAATATCCGAAGTTTATTTATAAACTTCTTGAGAATCAGCTGTTTCGTCGAATGCGCCATTGACGCGACGACAGCGCCACGTGTGCGGCGCCGGGGCGAAGTAGTCGATATACTGCGCGGCACTGACCCGCGCAACTATTTGAAAATTTGGCGGGAATATTATTTGATTTCCAAAACGATAATTTTCCTTAAACTTTGACCAAATAATTATAATTAATTATAAGCTCTTTCGTTTTACACCCTTGTATCTTTATTTTCAAATCGTCTTCAATTGTCGTAATTTATCATCAAATCTCAGTTTCGCTTCAAACTTTAAGGGGATAAAGTAAAAATTAATTTTTGCCCATCGCAGTACGATCATCACGAATTTCCCGGCGTTGTGCCGAGAACTTTCGTCGGACCGATTTTAATATCCGGTCTGTCGTCACCACTTGTCAAGACAATCGTCCACATGAATCTCAATAAATTTTGCGCCCAGTATGCCGGTGAGAAATTGTCATTTGGATAAAAAATTCTTGCAAAATTAATTGAGGATGTACAATTAATTGTATCGTTATTTTTCAGTGAGGGCAGTTTTAGGATTGCTGATAATAGCGACGCTGAGATTGTACAGGCAAGCGCTGCAAACCGTTTTTGGCGAACAATTTGCAAAGTGGTTCGTCGCGGTGACCGTGACGCAGTATCATTTTATGTACTACATCAGCAGACCTTTGCCCAATATAATGGCGATGCCTCTGGGTAATTGTAAAATTTGATAAATTTCATAAAATTATAAAATTTGACAAATTTGGGTAATTATAAAATTTCGATAAAAATTCTGCGCATGAACCGATGATACATTTTTCAAATCTTTCCCTCGCAGTATTATTGGCGCTCTACGGATGGCTGAGACAGAGTCACATTACGTTTATATGGTCATCGGCAGCTGCGATCATAATATTTCGAGCCGAACTCGCAATGTTACTTGGACTTTTTTTACTGTACGACATTGCCAGTATGAAACTCACAGTGCCAAGGTACGATCGGATTTAATGAATTTTCAGAAACGATATGGAGAAAAGGAGAAAAGAGAAATTACAAGAGAGCAAACGTTAACGATTCTCAGGAATGATGGACGATTTTTAGATTGCTGAAAATTGCAGTACCAGCGGGGATTTTTTTTATCGCTGTAACCATTACCATTGACTCGGTATTCTGGAGACGAATCGTTTGGCCGGAAGCAGAAGTTTTTTATTTCAACACAGTGCTGAACAAGAGCAGCCAGTGGGGAGTATCCTTTTTTTTTTCAAAAATGTGGTTTTCAAATTTTCAAAGAGGTCTTCTGAGATTTTATTCAAACTTTGAGATGTTTTACTTTTCTAATAAGCTAGGACCAAAATTTTGAGTTAATAATATTCTGTGAAATATCCAGTTGTATTTCCTTAATAAAAAAAAAATTCAGACATCCCCATTTTTTTGGTACTTCTATTCGGCACTTCCACGAGGTCTAGCCCTGTCCTACGCTTTGGTGCCTTTGGGAATGCTCTGGGATCCACGTGTTAGGGCACTAACGGTACCCGGTCTAGTTTTCGTGATGCTATTCTCGTTTTTGCCTCACAAAGAGCTCAGATTCATCATCTACGTATTTCCATTATTGAACGTAAGCGCAGCGGCGGCTTGTCACAGGATGTAAGTAAACTTGATTTGAATTAAAATTCAATTGAATTTTTTTTAGATAATTATGCTCGAATTAAGATTTTGTAAAAAATTGAATAAATTTTAAAAAATTGAAAATTTTACCATTTTTAAACATTTTTTTTCAGTAAAAATCGAAATTGGAGCCATTTTTTTAAAATTGAGGTTTTTTCAGATGGGAAAATCGTGGAAAATCAACGTGGAACAGTATCATGGCATTCGGACTACTGGGACATCTCGTACTGAACGCAATATTTTCTATGTTTTTGTTGTGCGTTGCAAGCTCGAATTATCCGGGTGGTTTGGCAATTGCGAGATTGCACAGGCTCGAAAGAGACGCGACGAATCCTGTGAGCGTTCACATAGACGTTCTAACGGCGCAAACAGGAGTATCGAGATTCACCCAGACTAATTCTAAATGGAAGTGAGTATTGAATAATTTATTGTACTAATTTTTAATTTCCAATAATTTTTTTTCTTTAATTTTAATTTTTTATATTCATTTTTTCTCAATTTCGATTTTTAATTATTTTTTTCTCAATTTCGATTTAAAATCATTGTTTTCTTGTATGAATTTTAAATATTTTATGACAAATTTGATTTTAAGTCATTGCAAGACTAAGTTGTAATTTTAAATACATTTTTTTTTAATTTTAATTATGTATTTTTTTCAATTTTAATTTTCAATTTTTTTTCTCAATTCGGACTTAAAATCATTGTTTTCTCGAATGCTTTTTAAATATTTTAAGAAAAATTTGGTTTTAAATAATTGCAAGACTAAATTTTAATTTTAAATCAATTTTTTTTCTTAAATTTTTATTTTAAACATTTATTTCTTCTCAATTTTAATTTTAAATTATTTTTTTCACAATTTGAATTTAAAATCATTGTTTTCTTGTATGAGTTTTAAATATTTTATGACAAATTAGGTTTTAAATCATTGCAAAACTAAGTTTTAATTTTAAATCAATTTTTTTTTCTCAATTTGGATTTAAGATCATTGCTTTCTTGTATGCTTTTTAAATATTTTAAGAAAAATTTTGTTTTAAATAATTGCAAGACTACATTTTAATTTTAAATCAGTTTTTTCTTCAATTTTAATTTTAAATATTTATTTCTTCTCAATTTCAATTTTTAGTTATTTTTTCTCAATTTGGATTAAAATCATTGATTTCTTGTATGAATTTTAAATATGTTATGACAAATTTGGTTTTTAATCATTGCAAGACTAAATTTTAATTTTGAATAAATTTTTTTCTTTAATTTTAATTTTAAATATGTATTTTTTTCATTTATAATTTTTTTTTTCTCAATTTGGATTTAAAATCATTGTTTTCTTCTATGAATTTTAAATATTTTATGAAAAATTTGATTTTAAGTAATTGCAAGACTAAATTTTAATCTTCCGTAATTAGAAGATTAAATTTTTGCAAAATGCACTTGCACGATAATTCACGATTTATATGGCCAATACAAAAAAAATGTTTTTATTTCCTCAGCTATTCGAAGGAGGAAAACTTGACTTTCGACGATCCGGAGATGTTGAAATTTACGCATCTGCTGATGGAGGCGAAGAGCAAATATTCACCTAACATAAAACCGTATCTCAAGACTCACGACATACTCGATTCGGTCGACGGTTTTTCTCACATAGCCCTGAATTATAATTTCATACCACCGATCAAGATAAAAACGAAACCAACGATTTTCATCATGAAGAGAAAGCCAAACATCGTTTACGATCCAACGAGAGTTTCGACTCACGAGGAATCCTTGAAATCGATCGATAACGAAAAAATCGATATCACCCCGATTGTAGAAAAATCAGCGGAGCGTGAGATTCCAATCGAGATTGAAAAATCGTCAAAAATCGAGAAGAGAAGCGTCGAGGCCATTGATGACGGTTCGAAGATCGATATCGTATCGAGAATGTTTGATATAGAAAATTGGGGACTCGAGAGTTTCGAGGAAAATGAGGAAATTCCGAAATTACGGCCAATCATCGATTTCCTCGATTCAAGTTACGAAACGACCGATCAAACGATCGAGGATTTATCGAATTTGAATGATGAAATGATTTTTGAAAGCCAGGAAGAAAAAAAATCGCTCGAGGATTGGAGGGAATCAATGAAAATAACAGAAACTCAAAAAGTCGAGCCACTTCATATCGAAATGAAGCTGGAAAAGCGTTTGAAAAAATTGCCAAAAATTGAAAAAGCTCAATCAGTTCCAACCGAGCAAACCATCGAGGATGAAACATCAAACATCAACGACGAAACGATTTTTGAAAGCCTGAAAGAAAAATCGACCGAAGATTGGAGGGAATCAATAAAAATAATAGAAACTTCAAAAATCGAGGCACCCCATACCGAAATGAAGCTGGAAAAGCGTTTGAAAAAATTGCCAAAAATTGAGAAAGCTCAATCAGCCCCAACCGAGCAAAAAATCAAGGACGATACATCAAACGTCATCGAGGAATGGATTTTTGAAAGTCCGGAAGAAAGGTCACTCAAGGATTGGAGGGAATCATTAAAAATGAGGGAAGTTTCAAAAATCGAGTTTCCTCAAGCCGAAACAAAGCTGGAAAAACGTTTAAAAAAATCAACAAAAATTGAAAAAGCTCTTCCAGTCTCGATTTCACAACCGGAAGTGCCGATAATCGAGCCTCAGCGTGAAGGTAGCGGAATAAAAGAGGCGGTAAAGAAAATAATTCAAGAATCGAAAATTCGTCAAGCAACGACGGAAAAATCGCAAATAATCAGCGCGATAAAAAATCCACCGAATGTACAAAAAACGAGATCGGATAAAATCGATATTTCGAGAAAACCGAAGCCGGAAAAACAGCTGGGAAAGGACGAGATGATTTTGCCGAAAATCGATAAAACGACCAACGAAGATAAAGTTTCAAACGTGAAGGAGAGCATAAGAAACATTATAAAACAATTTCGTGAATTTGAAAAGGATCTCATCGCGGAAGATCCTGGCTCTTTCATAAAATGGTCGAAAAAGGACATTGAGGATTTATCGCGAGAAAGTGAAACCGGCGCTGCTGCATCTTTAGAGGAAAATATCAACGAGATGGATAAATTTATCGTCGAAAATAACGATCCTTTTGTCCTCAATGACGCGAAAAGTAGCCTAAAGGAAATAATCGAACAGTTCAAAGTTCTCAAGCGTGAATTTTCGTCCGACGAGGACGATCAGTTCGACGAGATTGCCCGAAAATTCGACGAGAGACCAATTTCCGAGACGCTCGTGAATTTCAGCGACGCGCTGAAAAATCTCGTTCAACGACGCAGAGAAAGAGTTAATTCAGTTAGTCCCAGCGAAATTCCGCAAGAGAGTGAAAAAAACGTTGAATATAGGGAAATAAAAGGGCCAAAAAATTTTGCAAAGAAAATTAAATCAAAAATTGACGCTGGAGATTTGCGTGCCAAAAATGAAATCAATATTGAAAAAACGACAGAAACGTCGCGTGATGATATCGCCAAGGATAATTATCCGCAGGAGAGAAATAGTCAGGCCCGAAGAGACGTCTTTAGTACAAATATTTGAATTTTTATCTTTCGTTTTCCCAACTTCTCGCGTTACTGTTTCTTCGTCGTTTCTTTTTTACAAATTTTCTATAATTACACGCGTCCGATGGAAAACAAAGGATTTGAAATAAATTAATCAAAAATCTAAAAGAATTTCTAACTTGAATTTTCGAAAAATTATTTGAATCGTTTGTTTTCTTGCTTTTTGCACTGAAAGTCTACTTTTCATTGTTCCGTTTTTTTGCACTAATAGACTGGTTTCCTATTGCACTTTTTTTTCTAGGATCACACATATTCAATCAAAATGACGGATTCATGAAAAATTAGAAATTTAGAAAGAACAATTATTTTGACTTGGCCGAAGCGCTAAATCAGTGCTAAATTTTGAACATTTTTCAAATCTTTGTAAATAATTCGTTATTTTTTTTCCAATGTCAGTGTTTTTAGTCTGATTATGATCTCTGAAAATTGCCCATCAATGGATCATTCAAATTTTGAATCATAACAGTTGAAAAATCATAACGTTTTTACTTCATCAACGGCACAAATGTGTGCAATTTTTCATAAATAATCAGGGACAAAAAGTAATGTCGCGACTAATTTTTTCAAAGAAAAAAAAAGATAAATTTGAAAAAATATCAGTATCTTGCTAAGTTCCTGTTAATTTAAAAAATCCAAAGCTACCCTAAAAGTGCCTTAACTATTCTTTCCCATCCTGTCGCATCTTTGGTTTAACTTGTATCGTAACAGATGTAAAACAATGTAAAAATGTAAAAGAAAATAATATCAAGAATTATTGTTTATCGAGAGTTTACAATATTTCTTCCGCATCTCACAAATTCAGTCTTGTAAGATTAATCCTTCAAACTTGGGAATTACTACAAGAAACTTAATTTGATTAGGGAAATTTCTTGGAAAAAGAGGCAAAAATTGCACATTTTGAAATTTTCTATTCGGAGCATTGGAGTATTGCTAAATTGGAATTATTTCTTCGCTGATCTGTAAATGTATCGAAAACTATCGAACAGTCCAACAAACGTTAGAATCACAGTTAATCCATACAAAATCTTGTCGGGTGTTCCTTTCTTCAGATAAACCGGCTGATCATCTTCGCACTGTGAATGAACACAATTTTACCCGTTTTTTTTCCACTCTGCAAATATGCATTTCCCAAGGAAAGTTATAAAAATGTTGAAAAGGTTAATTTGTCGCATGAAAAGTTTACCTGCATGAGGGCCTGCGTTAATTTGAGTTTTTTGAACTTCTTCGAGCTCGAGACTGACGAGTTTCGCGTTTGCAACGTTATTTTCGTCAACGGATTGCAAATGCAACGTGAAAGATTGCGAATGGAGGACATGTTTTTTTGGTTATGCCCGTATAGAAACACGAGAATCGATTTTTTTTCCCGATCGAAGAAAAACAACGGTCGGTCGTTTGTCAATTTTCGAGAGGAGCAAGAAAAATTTCACAAAGCACACAAAAAGCGACGCTTTGGGCGGTTAAACAACGTAAATGAGAGAATAAAGAGCGCTTGGACGGATGAGTCGGGCGGGACGGAAAATCGGATTCACGAATAATTTTTCGCGCGTGGATATAGAAAAAAGGAATAATTGGGCTCACCGAAGTTCTTTTCATCAGGATAATCGACGATAGACAGGATTAGAGGATTATTCGAATAATTTGTCGGAAATCATTGCCGAAAGCTCCCACTTTTCTTTTCGGCGTCCCGCATTCCCGCGTTTTATGCACGATCTGGCGCGTCATCTCTTTTTTTTTTTTTTGCCTAGTACGGCTCGCCCTCTAGTAAGGGCCTGTACCACTCTCTTCATCGCGTCATCTCTTCGCCCTGTGATTGGTCAACCGAGGCGCACCGGAAACGGACGAAGCGCCGTGCTGTGGCAGGAAAAAAAGTTCTAAAGAACGAAGCGCTCTCAAAATATATATAGAGATACATGTAATTGGAAAAAATGCAACCAAAATTTAAAAAATAACCGTCATAACCCTATCAATTATTCATTTACTACTTTGAGTCAATAACAATAATAATAACCATCATAATCATAATAATAACGTGAAAATGAGAATAACGTAAAAACTAAGATAGAATTTGATATGTCGAGAAAAACATTGATGCACGGTGAGAAAAAAATCGCTGCCGAAAGCTCTCGCAATAACATGCAAAAAACACCGCGAACAACTTCATCACTACGACGAAAGAATCAGTAATCCGTTATTCTCCGGTGCGTGAACAAAATTTGTTTTAAATCGTACATACTTGCTGAAATCTCTGCTGAAAATTTATCACGGAGAACTCTCTTCGTCTTCAAATCCAAACCGGAAGTGCCGAAAATTCAACCCGCGCAAACGTGCAAAGTTTCCGAAAGCTGCATTCGTGAACGGTTACACGCTTTCAGCACGAATGTATAGATATACATCGACATGCAAAGTGCTGCAGAATGTGCCGCTCACAGCGCTCAAAGCGTCCAAGCGAATGCAGCCACCGTAGTTCGGCAAAGCGCCGTGGAGCGGCGTGGAAGTAGCAGATAGAGAGAGAGACAGAAAATTGAGAGAGAAAAGTCGGCGCATGCGCACTCGAAAATCGACGCTACGCTCGTAAACAAGATATTTTTTTTCCAAGACGAAGAAGAATCGCATCGTCAGTCGATATTTACGAGGTAAACAAGAGCCTCGTAATGGGAACAACGTCGATTATCGTGATATTTCTGAATAATAAAACGGAAGAATAAATATTTATCGTTAGTCTACGCGATGTACGACGAGGATCGGATGACACGGGCAATGCGGTGACGTCATCGAGGGAGCGAAGAGCCGTGGACTCTTTATCGGGGCGTAACGGGCTCAGAGAACGGCGCCGCTCCTTTCCCAAAGGGAACAATAATGGCGGGTGCGTATACATATATATACATATACATATATAAATATACTACGACGTACGAGACGCCATTTTCTTTTTTTTTGTTTGTTCTCCTCCCTTCGCTCGTACGTGCGTGAATATATTTCTCATTCTGCGACGAAATGAGATCGAGAAAATCCGTGACTAACGTCGCATCGGGATTCGTTACAGATCTGTACGCAAAGTACAATTGCACATATTGCCAAGAGGACATAACGGGTCTTCGCGTTAAATGCGTCGAGTGCCAGGATTTCGATCTTTGCTTGCAGGTGAGCCGAGCTTTAGTCTTATCGCCATATGCAAAATATCACGTGATCTTCGATTAAAATTCCTCCCCTCCTTTCCCTCCGCCCCACTCCTCTCTTTACAATCTCGTTTGTTTTGGTGCTCCGTTTATTTTACTTTCGACATTCATGAATGAAACTTCGTCCCTCAATCCTCCCCCCTGAAATCAAACGCTTTATTTTCATAGTGATAATTTTATTCGTATTTTGGCGCGAGTTTTGGGGGTTAGACTCAGTCAGGAAATCGAAAAAGAGCGATTTTTCAATTTTTTTTTTCGGAAAGACATTTTACTTTATTAACGTAAAAATGTATATACATATTCTTGTAACCATTCCACTGGATAATGTGAAATGGATAGGTGTACCATTACAAAATACAAAAGTAATGTGCAATGCATGCATGTTCCATTACAAATGAAAATAGTAATGTGTAATGGATGCGTGTTCCATTACAATTAAAAAAAGTAATGTGTAATGGATGCATATGCCATTACAAATAAAAAAAGTAATGTGTAATGTATGCATGTCCCATTACACATTATTTTTTTTTAATTGTAATGGAACACGCATCCATTACACATTACTATTTTCATTTGTAATGGAACATGCATGCATTGCACATTACTTTTTTTATTTGTAATGGAACACCCATCCATTACGCATTACTTTTGTAATTTGTAATGGAATACTTGTCCAATACACATCGTTTAAAGTAATGGGTAATGCATTACTTCTACATTACTATTTTCACACCTCTGCTTGTAACTTTCAAATTTATGTTGAATTTTTTCTTTTTAAAAAATAATGATTCTCGAAGCCGCTGTAGATGATCTTTGAGAGGTCCTGTAAAAAAACTCCCTTGCGGTAAGCACGATATCTCCGGATTGGATCATCTAAAATAAAAAAATAAAAGAGATTACGTTGATGTAAGGTACAATCTAATATTTGATCAAAGGAATAAGCAAAATATTAATTTTTAACATATTGTCGGCTTCGGAAAAAAAAATGATTTTTGATGAAAATATTTGCCTTAAATTGTTTATAAAATGAAAAATATTTATCAGTGAAAGAAAACCTTCAATTAATTACTAAGAAATATATTTATAGAGCTTGTGTAAAAATTTGAGTCTGATCGGTTGCGCCATTTCTGAGAAATCTTGATTTTCTGTTTACACACTTGAATACCTGTACATTACGGAACTAAAATTTACAAAAAATCGATTTTTTGTAAGTCCTGACTGCGTATTAAAAAATGCACTGCGATACTACATTGGTGAATTTTGTAAAAGGCAGAAAATTGACGTTTTCACTATTTCGACAGTGTATCCATTAATAAATTCGATAATTGTACGTGTATTTTAGTATTTTAGAACATACATTTATTCAAGGGATTTCTTTATTGCCCAAATTGTTAGCTGATTTTTTCTAAAAACAACTTAATGAAATAAAAATAGAATAGGGGGTTTGCCTTTGCTTATTTGTTGGACAACTATTTACTGTTTATTCCATCAAGCTATTTTTCAATTAAATTTAAATGAACTTGAAAGATTTTGAGGTCATGTTCATCTTTATCGTCGCTCTCAATAAGTACTTTTATAGATTACAAAATTGCAATGTTTATTTAAGAATAATCATGGATTACTTGACAAAACTGTGGCCTGATTATCTAAAACTATAGCTTTGAATGCAAGGAATATCGATGGACATTTTTTAAGACGCAATGTTTCTAAAATATCTGATGAACGATATTTTTCCTTTCGCAGTGTTTTTCGGCAGGTGCTGAAATTGGACACCACAAAAATGATCATCCCTATCAATTTATGGTACGTTTCTCTTCCATTCTGCAATTTTTTTCGTGATTCGATGAAAAATAACTGATTTTGATAATGATGAATTACGAAAATGAAATTGTCAAATAGTCGGTAGAAAAAGAAATCTTAATATTCATTGTCAATGTATTTGTATTCATGTGATTTTTAGAATCTTGCAAATTTCAAACTCAGGAAAAAATTGTTCTAAAACGTTTTTCCTTGGAAGAGAGAAAACTTGAAAATTATGAAAAAAAAATTAAAATATCGCAATCTCATTTTCACAGGACTCTGGAACAATCAGCATATTCAATGGAAGAGGCAATTGGACAGCCAGGGAACACCTCAGATTACTTGACGCCATCGAACAATTTGGCTTTGGCAATTGGGAGGATATCAGCAAACATATCGAAGAAAGAACCCCTGAAGGTTCGTCATTTATTTTTTTTTAATTTCAAATCTAATTGTGAACAAATTGGATTTTCAAGTTTTACGTCGAATAATTCGTACCTACAATTCTATCTGATCCAATGCTTCATTTTAATGTTTATGTTCTTTTTTTTTTTTTTACAGAGGCGAAAGAGGAGTACATCGTCAGATATCTTGATGGAAATATCGGAAAACACACGTGGCCACCAACGGAAAGCTACAGACCAAATCTCACTGATCAAACGAGCTCTGATCATGGTCCGTTATCGCCGGATCTCACATCGAGGCTGCCACCTTTGGACATTACACCGGAGGAAGCTGCCGAACTCGGTTACATGCCACAGCGCGACGATTTCGAACGAGTAATTTGATTTTTTTCTCTAATTTGTTTATCACCGATGATAATGATGATCATGATTATAACGATGATAATAATGATAACGATAACGATGATAATGTTGATAACGATGATAATGATGATGATAATGATGATAACGATGATAATGATGATAATGATAATGATGATAATGATGGTGATAACGATGATAACGATTATAATGATAATATCCGATTATCGTGAATCTCTGCAGGATTACAATCACGAGGCCGAGTCGTTGGTTTCCTCGCTGTTTCTCAATCCCGCCGAGGACGACGATCTCGATATAGCGCTTAAACTCGCTCAGGTCGACATGTACACGAACAATTTGCGCGAAAGAGCGAGAAGAAAACGCGTCGTTCGGGATTATCAGCTGGTATCGTACTTTTTTTCGTCATCGCGCAAGGACAAGGGAATCAAGAAGAAACAGACAAAGGAGGAAAAGTGAGTTATCCTCAACCGAACACACCGCTCCATTCCGATTTTATCTTTGAGCGAAAATGTTGAATTTTACTATTGCCAATTGCATATTCGAGATTCGAAACCAGAGTTGTAAATAATGCATTATTTCGATAATGCATTACTGTATTTATTACATATTACACTGCGTAATGTGAAATGGACAAGTGCACCATTACAAAATGGAAAGTAATGTGTAATGGATGCATGTGCCATTACAAATAAAAAAAAGTAATGTGTAATGGATGAATGCTCCATTACAAATTACAATTGAAATAAACAGTAATTTGTAGAGGAGAATATTCCATCACAAATTGATGTGTTTCTAAGACAATTTGGAGCAGGTACTATTTTGTTCAAAGGTAAGTATTAATGGGTCATTCCATGTCAAATCGACCAAGAGTTGGAATCGACCCCTTTCAATTTCGATGAAATTTGGTCAGTTTTCGTTATTAACAAAACGAAGTTCTTTTTCAAAGGAAAAAAATTAATTTTTTTTTTTTTCGAAAGTGGTCAAAAATTCTACAATTTTTCAAATCTTTCAAGTTTATTTTTTAAATATCTCGGAAACTATTATAGTCACGGAAAATCGTGCTGAATTCGTCTTAAAGAGTATACTTGAGGCTATGAAAAAAAACTATTCCGAAAACAATTTTGAGAAATGATGACTTTGGAGAATTTTTAATTTTCAAAAATCGTGAAAATCCAAGTTCCGTATTAAATTTTTGGTTTAATTTTTTTTGTATAATACCTTGTACTGATCTTAAAAGATCGTGAAATTTTCGGGATGGTGCTGCTTTGTTTCAAAAATATAAATTTTTTAATTTTTGTAAAAAAATTTTTTTTTCTTTACCAAAATTCAAAAATTTACATTTTTGAAACAAAACACCATCCTGAAACTTTCAGGATATTTTAAGATCAGTCCAAGGTATAATATAAAAAAAATTTAACCAGAAATTTAATGTTGATCGTGGATTTACACGATTTTTAAAAATTTAAAAATTCAGATTTTTATTTTTAAAAAAATCACTTTTCTGAAAATTTCAGGAACTTTTAAGATCCGTACGAGGTATTATATAAAAAAAATTGAACCAAAAATTTAATGTGCAACTTGGATTTTCACGATTTTTGAAAATTCAAAATTCTCCAAATTCATCATTTTTCAAATTTGTTTTTCAGAATTTTTTTTTCATAGCTCCAAGTATGCTCTTCAAGACCAATTCAGAACGATTTTTCGTAAATATAATAGTTTCCGAGATATTTAAAAAATAAACTTGAAAGATTTAAAAAATTGTGAAATTTTGAATTTTGGATAACTTTCGGAACATTTTTTTAAAATTTTTTTCCTTTGGTAGAATTTCGTTTTGTTAATAACGAAAACTTCTGACCAAATTTCATCGAAATTGAAAGGGGTCGATTCCAACTCTGGGTTGATTTGACATGGAATGACCCTAATTTATCAATGAAAATAATTTGTGTATATCAAGTTTTTGTTCACTTCACTTTCGTAGTGGTAAATGTATGAACAGTGCATATTAAGCTAATATACACTGACACCTTTAAGTTTTTCTTGAATTGCAATTTTTACGAAAATGGAGTAAAAATTACTCCAAAAAATCACTGTTCATACATTTACCACTACGATAGTAAAGTTAACGAAAACTTGATACACACAAATTATTTTCATTGAAAAATTCATAGACTTACCTTCGAGCAAAATCGTACCTGCTCCGAATTCTGCTAGAAACACACTCATTTCTAATGGAATATTCTCCATTACAAATTACTTTTTTTCAATTCTAATTTGTAATGGTGCACTCATTCATTACACGTTATTTTTTTTATTTGTAATGGCACATGCATCCATTACACATTACTTTTTTTATTTGTAATGGAACACGCATCCATTGAACATTACTATTTTCATTTGTAAGGGAACATTCATTCATTACACGTTACTTTTGTAATTTGTAATGAAAAACTTATCCAATACACATTGTTTAAAGTAATGGGTAATGCATTATTTTTGCATTACTATTTTCACAACTCTGTTCGAAACTCACCCGATGAACCTCTGAAAGACAAAAAAAGGAATTCCCATCCATTTATTCTTGAGACATTATAATTTCTCTCATCCTCGATTTTATAATGAAATTGATTTTTCTTTTGCAGAGATTTTCGCGAGAGAATGCGAGTGTTTGCACAATTTTACACGGCCCAGGAGTACGAACAGTTTCTCGTTAATTTGGAGAGGGAAAGAGAATTGAGATTACGATTATCCGAGCTCTATCGTTATCGCGAGAACGGAATAACGAGGCACGAGGAGTGCGCGCATTTCGAGCAAGTTTTGGTTCAAACTCAGGGTCAGAACGACGATCACTGGACGGAGAAAAAATCTGTAAGTATTTCGTACCGTCGTATATCAACCAGGGCGTGTCTAACGTCCTGAAGAATGCTGAAAATTTCAAAATGTCATAAAATTTCGCAAAATATTTTTTAAAAAAGTCATTAAACGTCATGACTAATGATCCCAAAAGCGGAAATTCTGTTATTTCGATGGCAAGTTCCTTTTCGAGATTTCTTCGAAATTTAAAATCGCCATTATCGCAGTTCACAAAATAATTATAATTATTGTTTTTTTTTTTTCTTTCGAAACTTTTCCACGGCAAATCGGTGCCAAAATAACTCAGTCGTTTACCCAAATAGTTGTGGCCGGAGTTGTGAAAATAGTAATATAAAAGTAATGCATTACCCATTACTTTAAACAATGTGTATTGGACAAATATTCCATTACAAATGAAAATAGTAATGTGTAATGGATGCGTGTTCCATTACAATTAAAAAAAGTAATGTGTAATAGATGCATGTCCCATTACAAATAAAAAAGTAATGTGTAATGGATGCATGTCCCATTACAAATAAAAAAGTAATGTGTAATGGATGCGTGTTCCATTACAAATAAAGAAGCAATGTATAATGTATGCACGTCCCATTACAAATTACAATGTAAAAAAAAAAGTAATTTGCAGTGGAGAATATTCCATTACAAATAGAAAAATTGCCGTGCTCGTATTAGAAACTTGCACATTGCTGTCTCATTATTTTATTTCGCTCACTAAAAGTTCATCCACAATTATCACAAATGATCCATAAAGTTACAAAAAAAGAACATGCACATTATTTAGGGATTCAATAAAGCGACAAATTTTGTATCGGTAACTTGTAATTTTTATTAGATTGCTTATAATTATGGGTACCAGCGTGTAAAAGCAAGTTCAATGTAAAGTTGGATAATTTTTGGGGTTGAGTATATTTTCGTACTTCATATTTAACGATGAATTGTTTGTTTTTTTGTTTCTATTTTTTAACTTTATGGATCATTTGTCATAATTCGGATGATTTTTTAGTGAGTGAAATAAAATAATGAGACAGCAATGTGCAAGTTTCTAATACGGGCACGGTAATTTTTCTATTTGTAATGGAATATTCTCCGCTGCAAGTTACTTTTTTATTTGTAATGGGACATGCATCCCTTACACATTACTTTTTCATTTGTAATGGGACATGCATCCATTACACATTACTTTTTTTCTTTGTAATGGCACATGCATCCATTACACATTACCTTTTTATTTGTAATGGCACACTTATCCATTTCACATTATGCAGTGTAATGGGTAATAAATACAGTAATGCATCATCAAAGTAATGCATTACTTACAACTCTGGTTGTGACTAACACGAAAATTAAAAGCTCATTTCAGTTTCGTTATATCTTCGAAATAAAATACTCCTCAAAACAATTACAAAGTGTAATGCTAATTTTCTACTTGAAAATCAAATTTCACGTAAATTCTGATCGTTCAAAGACTTTATCCTAACTGAAAGTGCAAGGAAATTTTGATTTCATTTTAAATTGACAAAAAAAATATACGTATCCGTCCGACGTTTTGACTAATACTATTTGTTTGTCGTGCGTGTTGCCAGGCGTTTGTTAACAGATTGTATCAGTTTGCATTTCACTTAGGGCAGCAGTGGGCCGTCCACACCAACTCACCGGCCAATCTCAAAAAGAAGGTAAGAATTACAAAAAAAAAAAATTATTCCAGCCTAACCAGCCCGAACGCTCTTTTTCCTCTATCAGACATCGGTTCGTGTTGCCTTGATCATTACTTTCTGCGTTTCGCTCATTCAAAAAAATATCTCCATTTTTTTAAATTGAATATTTTCCCGCCAGTTTTAAATATTCGTTATTTGCAATGGAAGAATTGATTTTTTCTTTTAAATTGAGGAGATTTAGAAAATATGCTGATAATTATGGGGAAAATAGTGATACGCCGTGTGATGTTATCTCCTTATTTCAGAGAAGAAGAAAAAAGTTACTATTCCACCGACCGAAAGTTCACGTCAAAGGTCGAATCGGTCAGCAGCAGCAGCAGCACATCCGGAATCGTCAATCAAGCCAATCACAGTCGGACGATTCAGGCTAGTCAGTCGTGCGACATGGAGAACATAACTAATCCAAACAATCAATATTCCGCTGTCCAAAAAAACAACATAAACAACAACAACAATAATAATAATAATGCGAACAACAATGGAGCGACATCGGCAGCGTCGGGAAAAAGTAGCGTTACGTTAGTCGACACGGAGAAACGTGACATTGAGATCGAGGCTGCCTCTCATCTTCTTAGCAAGCAAGAAAAATCTTTGTGCCTACAGCTTGATCTCAAACCGACCCAATATTTGACACAGAAAACGCTGCTTCTACAGGTAATATGATGGAATAATTCTTCATGTTTACCGTTAAAAAAAAATCAAACAAAAATATTCTATTGCCGATCAAAAAATTACACGACTCAACATCCACGATAAAGTATTTACTTAATCGTCAAAGGAGAAAATATTCAACGATAAAATTAAAAAAAATCAAACAAAAATATTCTATTGCCAATCGAAAGTTTACACGACTAAACATCCACGATAAAATATGTACTTAATCGTCAAAGGAGAAAATATTCAACGATAAAATAATCAAACTGTAACGTTTTGAGAGACAAAATCGCGCTGAACTTTCAATTATCTTTCATATCCAAAATTAATTTCGTTTAATATCATCTAAAATCTATGAGCTTATAAGGTAAAGTCTGAGATTTATTTTCAAACCCAAAACCTTGAGACTCCTCCAGTTATATATAGTAACTATATATGTCATTCCCTATCAATTCAACGACGTTTTGTCGGTGACCTCCTTCGATTTTTTTCATTTTTTAATATGTTATTATACATGCAAAAAGAAATATCCATGTAAATTTTTAGCTCTATCTTAAACCATACCGAAGTTATTGATTTTTCAAACATATTCTTAAAATAATCATAACTTCTACAATAACCAAGATATTCTAACTTTCTAAGAGGTCTTTTTTGTTTTTCAATGTATTTTTTGAAAAAAATATAGGAAATTAGGAAAAATAAAATTAAAAATTTTAAAATTATAAAATTCTACTTAAAGAAAAAAAAATGTTGAGATTTTACTGAAGGTGGGATTCAAATATCTTCTTATTTAAAAAAAAATCGATTTTTTTTCGTAATTTTGATCTTTTTTTGATGTTAAAGTAAATAATTTAACTTCTCTCACATATTTCCTTTGCAAATTATAATAAATTACAATTCAAGTACGTTTTGCACTTTATTCCATTTTTTTACATAAAAATTGTAATTCTTAATGTTAATTATTATAATTTACAAAATAAATATATGAGAGAAGTTAAATTATTTATTTGAACATCATTTAAATCAACTATTGTAGTCATTGTAGTCAGAAGGGAAAAAATCAAAATTACGAAAATAAAAAATAAAAAAAATGTTGAATAAGAAGTTATGTAAATCCTATCTTCAGTAAAATCTCAAAAATGTTATTTTTTTACGTAGAATTTTATAATTTTTTTTGAAAAAAATCGAAAGGGTCCCATTGAAAGTAAATCAAATTTTTCGGATTAAAACAGCCAAAAATACGTAAAAAATTTTTTTTTTCTTAATTTTCAATATTCTTTTCTAAAAGTTACATTGAAAAACAAAATAAAATGACCTCTTAGCAATTTGGAATATCTTGGTTATTGTAGAAGTTATGATTATTTTATTTTTTCAAAAATCAATAACTTCGGGATAGAAAGCTACAAATTTACATGGATTCTTCTTTTTGCATGTATAATAACATATTTAAAAAAAAAAAAAATCGAAGTGGGTCACCGATAAATCGTCGTTGAATTGACATGGAATGACTCATATAGTAAAGAAAAATCAATTTAAAAAAATTCAAATTAAAAATTTGACGTTATTGAACTACAAATTTTATAGTCGTGGATATTTTGTCCTGGATGTTTAGTCCTGTCGCGAATGGGAAAGCGATTTTGAGCATAAAAAGCGTTGAAAATTCGTATCGATTCCTTTTTATTCTATTAATAATGAAATAATTACGATAAATTCAGTTTTTAAGGTGTTATTATTTTCTAAATCTCTTATTATCAATGCAGGAATACCTGAACGGCAACAGAAGAGCGAGCGTCGTACCACAGTCAGAGCCAGACATAAGGATTCTTCATTACCTCGTGGCAAACGGTCTCATAACGGCAAACTGATCGATCATCGATTCAATCGACAACGCCGAAGTTTCCCGTCAATATTTCTCGTAATATTTTCGAAATAATTAAGTCGCGATTTACGATACAGCTAGAAAAAAAGGGAGAGAGAGAGAGAGTGAGTGAGATTGCGGAGAAGAATTTAGAAAGAAAGGTGAGAATTTTGAAGAAAAAAAAAACGACGAATCGCGTTAGCCAACAAAATTGTTTGGAAACGCGGAATTAGTTTTTTTTTTATCGTTTAACGTTTATCCATCAACGACGAATTTTTTCTCCCCTATTACAAATTTCCGTGCGATTCTCCGGCACGTTTTTTCTTCCGTGAGATCACAATACGCTGATCTTTGTATTAAAAAAAAAAGTCAATCGCCAATCCTTCATCGGTAGCGCGATATTTTTTTCTCCCTTTTAACGCCTTAACGCATTGCTCAATACAATCTTCCACCCAAGTTCTGTAACATCTTCAATTCGTTAAAAATGCACTATTATTTTTCATTTTTTTTCTTCTCTCCGTTAAAAATAATAGATCTCGACGCTTTGTTGAAAAATTCACACGCTTTCGAAGGTATTCGGGGCCAAACTGTCGGGAACAAAAGGTCCTCCGTGACGGTATACGTGTAATTGTATATCGTCCTGACGGAAATGTATCATAGATTTGAAAGCTCGATGAAGATTTTCTTTTTGTTTTCCTCTTATCACAATTTCGCTGATCGTTGCTGATCGGCCATTGAGAATCCAGCGAGCTCATAACGTCTTTCCTTTTTTTTCGAGAGTCGTTTGTACCTTCCTTAGCGTAGAAAAAAAAACAAATATTTGAGGGGAGAACCTGAATTGGGACGCTAGAAAAATTGAAATTTTTTTTTTCAACACTCTACCAGGGTTGCAAGTAATGCATTACTTTTTGTAATGCATTGCCATTTTCATTACCCATTACAATGTAATGTGTAATAAAAAAAACATCCATTACCGATTACAATGTAGTGTGTAATGGATAAAAATTGCGTTACCCATTACAATGCAGTGTGTAATGGAAAAAAAGTTTCATTACCCATTACAATGTAGTGTGTAATGGAAAAAAAATCCATTACGCATTACAATGTAGTGCGTAATGAAAAAAAAATCCATTACCCATTACAATGTAGTATGTAATGGAACAAAAAATCATGACCCATTACAATGTAGTGTGCAATAGAAAAAATTTCCATTACCCATTGCAATGTAATGTGTAATGGACAAAACTTTGATTGCAATTTTGGGAATGGAAAATTTAGATGAATAAATTATTGCAATTTTGCATCACATTTTAATGACTTACGTACCTTAAATTATAAGAAGCATTTATATGCATACAAAACGTTGAACTGCACTTCTAAATATACTTTTTTTCAGCGTTTGCTTTGGCCAATATCCTTTGGTTAAAGTGATTTTCTGTGAGCCTATTGAATTTAGGAGCTGCTCATCGTTGCGCAGCTGAAAAGCCGTTCCACCGGGGCAGACAATGGCAGTGACGTATTATATCAACGTTCAACTTTTTGTATGCATATAGATGATTTTTAGAATTTAAGATACCCGAGTCATTCAAATGTAATGCAAAATTGCAATAATTCATTCATCTATATTTTTCCATTTCCAAAATTGCAATCAAAGTTTTGTCCATTACACATTACATTGCAATGGGTAATGGAATTTGTTTCTATTACACACTACATTGTAATGGGTCATGAATTTTTTTTCGATTACATACTACGCTGTAATGGGTAATGGATTTTTTTTCATTACACACTACATTGTAATGGGTAATGGAAATTTGTTCCACTACACACTACATTGCAATGGGTAATGGACATTTTTTCCATTACACATTCTAAAAGTAATGAATAATGCATTACTTTTACATTACAAATTTCGCAACCCTGCTCTCAACATAGAATTTCGTTGCAACAATTTTTTCTTTTCTCACCGAGGAAATAAATAACAAAAAATGGTCCCAAAGACCCCAAGAGATTCTATTTTTTCACAGAGTCTTTGAAGAATGAAAGCGAAAAGAAAAAAAAGCGCATTTGATACGAGAATACAGAACAATGTCCCCGAAAGCCCACGCTTAAATCGAATGTCATTTCGATGTGTAAGATTAGATAGAATTTTCGTGTACGAAGATTATTCGTATGAGAACAAAAGGAAAAAAAAACGAAACAGTGAGGAATTTATTGTTTGTGCTTAATCATTGAGTCACCGGTTGACCGCGGTGCTCAAAAATATTAGAAAAAGAAAAATTGATACTTTCACTCGTAGCTTCCGGTCGTGTAAATATTTATAAATAGTTATAAACATTGTGAGATATAATATTTAAGTAGTTTAGACGATGCGATCTCGACGAAAATTTTAATCGAGGGTGATAGTAGTCGTAAACACGCTGAATCGATCGAAAGTACACGCTCATTTCATTTTACTCGCAATATCGTGTCGCTAGAAAGTTTTCTTAAGTAGAAAAACCCCAAAAAAAATCAAGGAAGAAACGCGTATTTTGTATTTTTCACGCTGCTTGAAGAAAATCATAGTGAAAATTTCGAAAGAGTGCGAAATGCTTTTGCGATGTGTAAAAAATTCTGAAAAAAAACAATCAATCTTTTAAAATGGATTTTTTCTCGTGTAGAAAAAAAAAGCATTTCGAAATGAAAAAATATAATTACGAATTACAGGGTTCGGCGAACTGAAAAAAAAAAATACGCGTTTTCGATTTTTTGAAATTTTGGAGAAAACAAGAGAGACAGACAAACATGGCAGATAATTAATTGTTTATGAAAAATTGTGCTTTACGCTTGTCCTCATCGAACAAAATGAAAGATCACTGATGACGAAAACGTAGAAAAAAAATAATGAAACAAAGAAAACGAGTTTTTCCCTTAATTTTACTATGTAAATAGACTTTTTCACGAAAGAAGTAAGGATCGATATTTTTTTCTTGTTATTTTATTGCCTCGAATTCACGATCGATTGTGTAAATTAACAAGAGAGAAAGAGAGAAAAAAGCACGATGCGAATCCTGACTCGCAAAATCGTTTTTACGCCTGATTTGCGATTAATTTGTAGCTATAGAAAAAAAATCTTCGAAATCACGAATGAACAATTGTTTCTACACCCCCTATTTTCGTGATGGGACTTAGGTACCTGATAATTCGCGCGAACGTGTAGAAAACGAGAGGGAAAAGGAAAATCGACGATTCTTAGCGAAAAGAAAACGGGGAAATTGTGAAAAATGACAAAATAGTTTATAGCAAAATGAATCGTCGTCCGAATGAAAATTTTTTTAGCAAAAACATTTCAAAAAATGGACAATTTCGGCGATAGTAATAATTATTCGAAATTGGTTGACAAATATTTTTACTTATTTGCGAACGAAAATTCTCAAAACCGTTTTCTAAAATAACATTTTCATTCGAATGACGTTGAGAAGAGAAAGAAAAAGTCTCGAAGGACGATGGCGAATTTCAGTCTTTCCGACATTTCAGCGAGAAGCATTTTTTTGCATGCCTAAAATCGCGAATACACATTAGGGTGTGTCAAAAAAATATGTTCGCATACTGGATGAAACTTTTTGAATTTAGTTGTAGCTCAACATTTGGGGGTGGCAATTTTTTTTATTATTTTTAATTCAGCTGAAAAAAAAAATGATGATTGGAAATTTAATTGGCGGACTCTGATGTTTTATCCGTCATCCTTTCGATTTGGACGAAATTCCGTTAATTTTATTGGACATTTCTTTTTTTAGAAAAATAATTTGAAAAATTTCGAGTGAACATAATATTAAAATGAAAAAAAAACTATCCACCCCTAATTTGTTGAATACAGTGAAAATCTGTCTCACAAAAAAAACTCCAGTTTCATGGAGAAATAAAAATATTGTTTATTTTGCACATCCTAAACACACTTATAAATATATATAGATATATATATATATATATAGATATATACGAACGAATATATCTGTCGAGATATCTTCAGAGTACGTGAAATGACAAGAAAGAAGGAAGAAAAAATAATTTGTCTCTCCGAATGTTTGATCACTTAAGATTTTCTCGATGTTACATACGTGGGATGTTTATTTCAAGGATCTTCGTAGGTATAACGAGAACGAAATAACGAAGAAGAAGAAAAATTTGTACGCCCCGAGCGTACGTACAATAAATTGCATAATGTCTCGCTCATTCACGATTTTAATCATTTTATTTTTATGGTTTTTATTTTTTTTTCTTTCTTCTCATATCCAACAGTTTTACGTTCGTCCTCTGGCGTCGTGAATTATCCTGCGGCGTCCTTCCGCACTTCCACGGACAAATTGTCATCGAGGAGAAGAAACGAGGACGTGTCTTGGCATTTCTAGATGAAAAACGGACGCGCGTGCAGCAGAGAAAACGCATCGGTGACCTCTATTCGACTCGAGAATCTTCCAAGATTGCGTTTTTTAGTAAAAAAAAAAAAAACAACGCCATGTTTTTTTCCGTTCATCTACGATTTGCGTGGGAGAGTGAAGAAAAAAGGAAGATGAGGAAGAAAAAGCAAGAGAGCTAAATTTCAAGTAACAACTCTGTCATTATTACATTGAAGAAATCTATTATTTACATTTTTTCTTTTTTCAACTTCATTTATGATCTCAATGTCAGCGTGCGAGATTCGCACATAGACTATTATTGCTGCGAGGAAAAATTGCGAAGATTCCCTTATTTCATCGAATCAAGAGGCAATTTTTAATTGTTTTGAAATCGCTTTTCTTATAAGCTCGATAGAGAACGATAATTTCGTGAGGCGACAAAATATTCAGGGTATTATGAAGTATTTTGAAGATTTAGGAGCGCTTGAAATGATTTTCAAATATTTTTTGGCTAGTTAAAAGTCTCGCTTTTTAGAAGCTTGAGATTGAACGAAACGACAATTTCGTGGGGTAATAATTACATCAAATTAAGCTAAATTTTTCTTCAAATCGTTGAAGATTCCTCAAATAATCAATTCAGGAAGCTGCCAGCAAATCTATTGTTTTTTTTTCTTTTTGCAACGTCTATTATGCTTTGAATGTTAAAAATAGGAAAAATTGTGAGAATTTTCCCTTCTTATTGTATGAAGAGGCAATTTTTAATTGTTTTAAAGTCGCTTTTTTTATTAATTCGATAGAGAACGACAATTTCATGAGGGAACAAAATATTCAGAATATTATGTAGTATTTTGAAGATGCAGGAACGCTTTGAATGATTTTGAAATATTTTTTGGCTAATTAAAAATCGCCAATTATACTTTTAATATAAAAAATGGGAAAAATTATGAGAATTCTTTCATTCGATCGGATCAAGAGGTAATTTTTGATTGTTTTGAAATCGCTTTTTTTTCTGAACATGATAGATAACGCTAATTTCGTGAGGTAACAAGATATTCTGAAGTATTTTGAAGATTAAGGAGCGCTTGAAATTATTTTCAAATATTTTTTGGCTAGATCTCACGAAGTACTTTGAAGATTTAGGAGCGCTCGAAATGATTTTCAAATATTTTTTGGCTAATTAAAAATCTCACTTTTTATAAGCTTGAGATTGAACGAAACGACAATTTTGTGGGGTAATAATTACATAAAATTAAGCTCAATTTTTTTTCAAATCGTCGGGGATTCCTCAATTAATCAATTCAGGAACAGGGATGGGCATAAAGAACTTAAAAAAAAAATAAGTGATAAATCATTTTTGACTCGTGATTTAAACGGGCTCGGAGTATCAAGTACTTTCGGACTTGTGATTTAAACGGGCTTGGAGTATCAAGCCTTTTTTGACTTGGGATTTAAACGGGCTCGGAGTATCAAGTCTTTTTTGATTGGTGATTTGAACGGGCTCGGAGTATCAAGTACTTTTGGACTTGTGATTTAAACGGGCTTGGAGTATCAAGCCTTTTTTGACTTGGGATTTAAACGGGCTCGGAGTATCAAGTCTTTTTTGATTCGTGATTTGAACGGGCTCGGAGTATCAAGTACTTTTGGACCTGTGATTTAAACGGGCTTGGAGTATCAAGCCTTTTTTGATGTGGGATTTAAACGGGCTCGGAGTATCAAGTCTTTTTTGATTCGTGATTTGAACGGGCTCGGAGTATCAAGTACTTTTTTACTCGTCACTCCTTTCGATTAAGAGTGACAAATTCTTTTTAATTCTGAGTATATTTAAGCTTTAAATTCATTTTAATTCCTTTTTTAATCGAATTAAACGACGAAATTCATATTAATTCCTGAATATTTTTTAATTGTACCATGGTCAAATCGATCCCGGTACAACAAATTATAACTCCGCATACGGAGAATAATAATTAGTGACAAATAAATAAATAAATAAATAAATAAATAAATAAATAAATAAATAAATAAATAAATAAATAAATAAATAATTTTTTTTTTTTTTAATTTTTTTTTTTTTTTTTTTTTTTTTTTTTTTTTAAATACGGGCCAGTATCGACCAAATCCGGATTTGGTTTGGTTGAGTCTACGCGCGAGCATACTGGCCCGTATTAAAAAAAAAAAAAAAAAAAAAAAAAAAAAAAAAAAAAAAAAAAAAAAAAAAATATTTAATTATTTATTTATTTATTTATTTATTTATTTATTTATTTATTTATTTATTTATTTATTTATTTATTTATTTATTTATTTATTTATTTATTTATTTATTTGTCACTAATTATTATTCTCCGTATGCGGAGTTATAATTTGTTGTACCGGGATCGATTTGACCATGGTACAATTAAAAAATATTCAGGAATTAATATGAATTTCGTCGTTTAATTCGATTAAAAAAGGAATTAAAATGAATTTAAAGCTTAAATATACTCAGAATTAAAAAGAATTTGTCACTCTTAATCGAAAGGAGTGACGAGTAAAAAAGTACTTGATACTCCGAGCCCGTTCAAATCACGAATCAAAAAAGACTTGATACTCCGAGCCCGTTTAAATCCCACATCAAAAAAGGCTTGATACTCCAAGCCCGTTTAAATCACAGGTCCAAAAGTACTTGATACTCCGAGCCCGTTCAAATCACGAATCAAAAAAGACTTGATACTCCGAGCCCGTTTAAATCCCAAGTCAAAAAAGGCTTGATACTCCAAGCCCGTTTAAATCACAAGTCCAAAAGTACTTGATACTCCGAGCCCGTTCAAATCACCAATCAAAAAAGACTTGATACTCCGAGCCCGTTTAAATCCCAAGTCAAAAAAGGCTTGATACTCCAAGCCCGTTTAAATCACAAGTCCGAAAGTACTTGATACTCCGAGCCCGTTTAAATCACGAGTCAAAAATGATTTATCATTTAAAGCATGTATTTAAATACTTTTTGATTCGAGTCCGCCCATCCCTGTTCAGGAAGCTCCCAGTAAATCTATTGTTTTCTTTTTGCAACGTCAATTATACTTTCAATGTTAAAAATGGGAAAAATTATGAGAATTCTCTCATTCGGTTGTATCAGAAGGCAATTTTTGATTGTTTTAAAATCACTTTTTTTACTAACTCGATAGAGAACGATAATTTCGGGAGGGAACAAAATATTCAGGATATTATGCAGTATTTTGAAGATTCAGGAACGTTTTTAATGATTTTGAAATATTTTTTGACTAATTAAAAATCTCGCTTTTTACAAGCTTGAGATTGAACGAAATGACAATTTCGTGGGGTAATAATTGCATAAAATTAGGCTCAATTTTTGTTCAAATCGTTGAAGATTCCATAAATAATCAATCCAGGAAGCTCCAAGCAAATCTATTATCTTTTTTTCTTTTTGCAATGTCAATTATACTTTCAATGTCAAAAACGGAGGAAAAATTATGAGAATTCTCTCACTTGATCGGAAATTTTACCCATATATTTAAAAAAATATATACGCGCCCGCTCAAAAGTTTGGATACACTTGTCGATATTTCTCGCCGCACTAAAAGTTGCATAACTCCGTCAAAAAAAATGATAATCGAATTTTCAAAGAAGCGTTTTGACAGGAAGGAATTCAGCTTTGGTTCCCCTATTTTTATTTTTTTAACGATTTTTTTTCCACCTGGTATGCATTTTTGAAAGTGACCGTTTTTCGGCATTTTTTCGACCATCGCAAATCGGCTGCATATCTTAAGGACATTTTTTTAAAACTTTTTTATCTACAGTACATTTAAAAGGGTTAGAAGCCGCTCTATTTTCATTCTTTAAAGATTTTCGTACGATTTTTTCTCGCAAAATTATTTTACTTCTGGCTAAAAAAGGCAAATTTTGAAAGATGCAACGTAACTCAAAGACTATAGAGTTTAAGAGAAAATGTCAACTATGAAAAAAGTAGCGCAGGTATACACGGAATCGCCTGGAATTATTTTAGAATTTTTCCATGAAATTTTTTATTTTTTACTATTTTCGCTCCCGCGAAAAATTTCATACTTTCATACTTTTTTCATACTTGACGTTTTCTCTTAAACTCTATAGTCTTTGAGTTACGTTGCATCTTTCGAAATTTGTCTTTTTTAGCCAAAATTAAAATAACTGCGAGACAAAATCGTACGGAAATCTTTAAAGAATGAAAAAGGCGCGGCTTCTGACCCTTTCACATGTACCGTAGATATAAAAGACAAAAAAAAATGTCCTCAAGTTATGTGCCCGATTTGCGATGGTCGAAAAAATGCCGAAAAACGGTTACTTTCAAAAATGCATAAAAGGTCGAAAAAAAATCATTAAAAAAAATAAAAATAGGGGAAACAAAGCTGAATTACGTCGCGTCTAACCGCTTTTTCAAAAATTCGATTATCTTTTTTTTTACGGAGGTATGTAACTTCTAGTGAAATATCGACAGGTGTATCCAAACTTTTGAGCGAGGGTGTACTTTGAGGAAATGCAAAAAAAATCATTTTTACACTGGCTTCTCCTTAAAAGTATCCAAAAGTACTTGGATTCCACAAAATCGTACTGGATTTTTTTCTAAATCGTTGAAACTTAAAAAAAAAAAAATCTCACAATGGACATGGATCGAATAAGGATTTGCCTGATAAAAATTCATATCATTTATCATTCCACGAATAATATAATAGGCTCGCACACGACACGAAACGACAATTATCGATGCATTCGGCGTACCGAGAACGAGCAAAAAAAAAAGTGGCACAAAAACATATCCGCAAAGATCATGCGAGTCTCAATCGCGGAAAAGACTTTAGTGAATCATCGGAGAGATCAAGAAGGGTCTTCGAAAGAATCTCAAATCCCTCACGTTTTCTCATTTCCCTGTCGAGGGAAAAAAAAACAAAAAAAAAATTGTCTAGGATTATTCTTGGGAATAATTTGCACGCTTGATTTGCGAATCGACGTCATATTTAGCGTCAATTGTCACATATCGGAATTAAAAGTGCGCAAACAACGAGGCGCGAACCTTGACCAAGATAGCAAAGAAAGAAAAAAAAATATTAATTTTTCTACGAAGCTCGTTTTATGCTGCTCATGATCGATGAATCTATGAATGAGTCTCGTCGGGGATTAAGGGTCACGAAAACCTGATTTTTTACACCTCTGAATCATCCAATTATTTCGTTATCCTTAGAAGAGAAATATCTTTCATTAATAATAGTCAGACGCGCAAACTTTTTTTTTTCGTGCGTGCAAAGTGTTTTTCTCAATTTGTTTATTCTTCTTTCATCGATAACGAGAGACTCAACGCCTTTGTGTGAGTTTTACGCTTCTGACTATCGAGGACGAGTAATTACAGATACACGGTAATTAACCGTGACGAGTTGCAGAATCAATCCGCGATGGGAAATTCACGGGGGAAGGGAAGAACAATGCGAGAAAACTGAAAAAATTAGGACAATTAAGAAGGAAAAGTGTCTCTCGAATCCGAGAATCGTGTGAAATTCCTCCAAAATATTTGATGGGATGGATCCTGAAAAAAAAAAGTAATTTTTTTGAAAATTTTGTTAATGGGAATTTTTATAAGAATATTTGATGATTCATCTTTTTCCGGTCTAGCTTGAGAAAATTATTTGGCAAAAATAAAATGCTCATAGGTAGAAAAAATATTTGTATAAAAATGGCGATTCATGATATTTCACATAATAATACCGACAATATTTGCATTATTATTTATATTGTATTATTTATATTATATATTTTTTATAATATTTTATTACGTCATTAATTATATTTTTTTAAGGTTCTTGTCTACTTTAGAAAGCAAAAAAAGCACATATTCAAGATTTTTGTTCAGCTCCTTTATCAGATCTGACTATAAAACTATTATTACAACATTGTTGCATCCTTCGAAAGTACAAAACAAAAATTTATTTTCTATTTCGATTCTTTGAATAATTTTGCGCCAAAGTCGAAAATGTCTTGTCCCATGGACAGTTAATCTTAGGATTGGCAAGTCTGAAACAAAAAAATAAAAAAAGTATTTTAAAGAGGAAGGTTTCTTACATGACAATCAAGCACCGTTAATGAAAAATCGATTAAAAAATTAATGGTGGATGTTTTGAATTGAAATAAAAATAAAAATTCAATTTTTCAAAATTTATTTCAAACATCCACCATTTTTTATTATCTTCAGCCGATTCTTTATTAACGGTGGTTTGTCATGTAAGAAACCTTCCTCTTTAAATGCTCTTTAAAGTCATGTTACAAGACATTTTCGACTTTGGCGCCTTCGGTAAATTATTCAAAAAATCGAAATAAAAAATAAATTTTTGTTTCGTACTTTCGAAGGATAAAACAATGTTGTAATAAAGGTTTTATAGTCATATCTGATAAAGGAGCTGAGAACAAAAATCTTAACATTTTTTTGCCTTCTAAAGTAGACTCATACCTTAATGAAAAGGTGAAAAAATCGAATATGGAACAAAATTTCACATTTCCAGCCCTTTTTCGAGGGAATAATTCAAAATTGTGAAAAATTGTGGCGTGAAAAAGAAGAAAAAGAGAAAAAAAAAGTCATGATCGTCATTGCGATGTCAAGAGCAGGTGAGATTGCTTCGAAAATTGCTCATTATCAATGCATAATTGTTTATATATGGGGCGTTCTATCCCAAATCGGACAGTTTAAAAAACTTTTTTATTTTTTAGTACCTATAAAAAGATCATTCCTGTTAAATTTTGCGATTTTTTTGATTAACCGTTCAAAAGATATTAAATTAACCAAAAAAAAACCGCTCTTTTTTGGTATTTTGGTCATAACTTCTCTAATAATTTTAATAATTATAATAATTTTAATAATTTTTTTTTTTTAATTTTTTTTTCCAAACATTTATCTATTCAACAATTTTTAAGACTAGTCTGATCGTAGGACTTCAATAACTACTATTTTTTCGATTTTTGAACATTAAGAAAAAAAAATTTCAATAAATTATTATGAATACCAATTTCTGTTACTGTAGAGTATTTTTTTAAATCATTTTGAACTAATTTTGACACTTTTTCATTGTTAACAGATTTTCAAAATTAATAATTAATCGATGAGCAAATAACAACAGTTCAAGAGAATTGTATGAGTGGGCATTGAACCTAAATAGTCTACCGAATATTGCTGTCAAATTTTCACCTGAGAAACATTATTCAGATGCAAAAGAAAGATTTTATTTGCGATACAATACTGCGAAGTCAATCACAAGGGAAGACAAAAATTTCATTCAATTATTCCAATGAGAATTATTTCAATTATTCAGGAAATAATCGTATATGTAAGGTTTTGAAAAAAATACGTGAATAAATAAAAACTCGTTATTATTGTTCATAAACAGACTTAACGATTAATTATTAATTTTAAGAACCTGTTAACAATAAAAAAAACTATCAAAATAAATTCTAAATATTGAGAAAAATACTGTACAGCAATAAAAATTGGTATTCATAATATTTAATTTAAAAAAAAATTTAATTTTCAAAAATCGAAAAAAAAATAGTGGTTATGGAAATCCCACGATCGGACTAGTCTTAAAAATTGTTGAATGGATAGATGTTTAAAGCAAAAAATTAAAAAAAAATCAAAAATGACTCACTTCTAAAAACGCGATTTAAAGTTTAAAACTCAAAAAACTCATTCAAAAACTCGTCAAATATTTTTGTTGTATTTTTTTTCTGAAAAGGCCATAAAAAAACCGTTTTGAAAAAAAACTTTTAATTTGGATCATTATCAAAGAAGTTATGACCAAAATACCAAAAAAAGAGCGGTTTTTTAAATTAATTTAATATCTTTTGAACGGGTAATCAAAAAAATCTCAAAATTTAACAGGAAGGGTCTTTTGATGGGTACTAAAAAATATAAAAAATTGAGGAAATAAAAAAAAGCTTTTCAAACTATCCGATTTGGGATGGAACGCCCCATATATACGATAAAATTTGAAATTATGTTTTCAAACGGTTGAATGTGCGAAGAGACTCGGAGGAATCCTGAGAATCAAAGGTTAAGGTGGGGGTCCTCGTTGAATATTTGCAATGTGAGGAAAGAGTGGCAATAGTTTCACTGTCTATTTCATACGAGGTACGTTGCTTCTATCTCACTCTTATTTTCTGCCCCTTCTCCGTTTTTTTTTTCATATTTGCGTAATCGTTCATTGTGCATTTGTCGCCTATAAAAGCAGGACTCTTAAGAAAGAACGATCAGAGAACTCCACAAGTTACTCGAAACTGCAACTATTAATTCTCAGGTGCGATAATCTGATCTTTGAAAAAATTAAAATCTGGAAAAAATAAGTGTTTTTGAAAATTTGAAAAATTTGATATTATTCAAAAATTTGATTTTATTCAAAAATTTGATCTTTTATTTTTTTTTAAGATATGAAGCTCCTCGTGGTTGCATTCGTGGCTGTTGGGGTCGTCGCCGTTTGGGCTGCACCAAAGGACGAATATACGACCAAATGGGACAGCATCAATCTCGATGATATCCTCAACAGCGAACGTCTTCTCAAAAATTACGTGAACTGCCTCTTGGACAAGGGAAACTGTTCTCCTGATGGCAAGGAACTCAAAGGTCAGTGAAGAATTTTCATTCTGGCGTCTAGCTATTTTTTAAAACTTTTTAAAAAATTAATTTTGGACAGCTTTGTTTGTATTCCAATTCATGAAAATCAGTATATATTTGGATTTTTTTTCTGAGTCACATTGAAACGAAGCTCCTGGATTTGAACGCGAATATAAATTTTCAAATTACTGATTTCTTTTTGAATTTAGAAATTTTATAAAATCTAAAAAGCTGGAAAAATTATTTTGAAATATAATTTTTTTACCATAGAATGTTTTTTTATGAAAAGTTTTGAGTGTTGGAAACTATTATTCATTTATAAATTTCCATCATTATTGCAAACTTATTTTGAATCCTAGCTTCCGTTTGTCATTGTATTATATTATTCAAACTTGTATAAATCTCAATCGCCTTAAGGCGGTATTCTGATCTATAAATATAAATTTTGAGCGTTTTGTCGAGTTCGATTTAAAAAAAAATATATATTTTTACCATTCTTTTTTTACAACATATTTATTAATATTTTGACAATAAAACAAAAAAAAATCGAGACAAAAACGAAAATTGAATAAGTTTTTAAGCTGGTAAAGTGTGGGGTAAATAAAGGGGAGTGCTGGTTAACACGATTGCAAGATTCTTAATTAGTAAGATTGTTTTTATAGCTCCTACCTCAGAGTAAACGGAAACACAATTTATGAAAAATGGTGGTCGAACAAAAAAAGGCGTTTTTCGACTCTTTTTTCACAGTTTTTAATTTTTTACAATAGTAAAAAAACATAATTTTGACAAAAATGTGATAGGGACGATAAAGATTGAAGATTGGTAAAAAATTTAAAGTAAATTGATTGAGTATAACTTGAGATATCATGTCAACCGTGTTGAGAAAATTAATTTTGAGAAAAACGCGTTTGAAGTTTTGAGCATTAGTGAAAAAAAAACAAAAACTGCGTCACTAAAACAGCTACAGCTCCGTAAATTATTAAAATTAAAAAATTTCCTTTTCAGAATCTATTCTTAAAGGTCAAAACTTTAAGAATATGCAAACAAAAATTGATTTTTTCAAAATTATAGACCAGAATACCCCCTTAACTGATTCTTTTCGCATTTAGCTAAAATCAAGCGTGTGCGTCATATTTGAGTAAAAGTTTTTGGCTCGATAGAAAAATTGAGAGAATAAAAATGTTGGCATGAAAAATTTGTAAAAAAATCTGTCAAACTCTTGAGATATTATTTTTGCATTTAACATGGAAATATTAATTTTGATTAATTTCGTTGATTTTTAACAGACATTCTTCCCGATGCGATTGAGACCGGTTGCTCGAAATGTAACGAGAAACAAAAGGCCGGTGCTGAGAAGATGATTCGTTATCTCGTCGACAAGAAGCCCGAGATGTGGAAGGAACTCGCCGACAAATACGATCCCGATCACAAATACAGAACAAAGTGGGAGGACAAGGCGAAGGAATATGGAATCAAGGCTTGATGAAACAACAAAACTCTCCCGATGACCCGAAGAACAAAATAAATAAATAAATAGATAAATAACGTCAACTTCCGTGCAAAAATTGGGCTCGTCAGTGCGCGAAATCCTTAATTTATCAATTATTCTCAAGTGTTACTTTAATGTACATAAGAAAAAAAATACTAAAACTTTTAATACCCGAAAATTATAAATAAATCGTTAAACCGTCGAAAATGTGATGATTATTTTCCTCTGAACAATGCGATTACGATTATTCGAATTAACAAACGAAAAAAAAAATCGAGCAATCGATTATTTCTCAAAAAATAAAAATAAATCGATCATCATTTTCTCGTAGAATTAATTTTTTTTCTCTCTTTCTTTCCGCAGGAATCTTTGAGACGTTCGAATTCAAAGGTCTTTGGAATTCTCGGATCTGTGATGGAGGAAAAAAAAATTGACAACCGAGAAATTACTGAAATTGACACTGACGGTAAAAACGGTATTCGACGAAATTGCGACAGAATCTGAATCAAACGCATCCGATTCGATCCAGGATGGACGGACTCGAGAGAATGAATCGTTTCGGTCGTATCGTCGAGGAGAATCGTGAAAATTGTTTAATATCCTATTTGAAAAATTGTCCGACGTTGTTTCATCTCTGCTACGATCCGATCGGTAGACACAGAAAAACACGGGCGACGGTTGGATTTTTTCTCGGCCTTTTTCTCGGTATATTCTTCTATCAAGCTATTATAATTGATCTGCAATTCGATCCATACACGAGTCTCTCTCTCGGTGCTGTCGTCATTATTATGCTGTCGATCGGTTGCGCATCTTCGATACAGGTTAATAATTCATTCGTTCTTTGTTTTTAATTGACCGATTAAAACAATTATTAATTTTGAAATATCTATTATTATTATTATTATTATTATTTCATATTTATATAAATAGCCGTCATACATGATTAATTTCTCTAAATTACTACAAACTTATTTGTAATCTTATTTTCCGTTTGTTATTTTATTTCGTTATTTAGTTGAATAATTCTCGCTATCGAAAATAGATGAAAAAAATACTTTTTAATCATTAATTATAATGATAAATCGTTTTGAAAAGAGAAAAATTTACATTTATAATCAAGTGAAACGTATATTATAATTTTTATTGTTATTGAATCCTTTAATAATTTGTTTTTGATTTATTTAAGGTACTAAGACCAAAAACAAAGAAAATTTTTAAGATTTTTTTTACTCAGCTCGTTTATCAGATTTGGCGATAAAACTGTTTTTACAACATTGTTTCATCCTTTTAAAGCACAAAAAAAAATATTCTTTATTTTGATTCTTTGAAGAATTTATAGAAGGCGCAAAAATCGAAAATGTCTTTTCCCATGGCCGGCAGTTAATCTCAGGATTTGCAAGTGTGAAACAAAAAAATAAAAAAAGCATTTTGAAGAGGAAGGTTTCTTACACAACAATTTACCACCGTTAATGAAAAATCGATTTAAAAAAAAAATGACGCATGTTTGAAATGAAAATAAACCCTTAATTTTTCACAATTTATTTCAAACATCCGCCATTTTTTTTACCGATTTTTCATTAAGGATCGTAAATTGTTGTGTAAGAAACTTTCCTCTTTAAAATGCTTTTTTATTTTTTTGTTTCAAACTTGCCAATCCTGAGATCAAGTGTCGGCCATGGAACAAAACATTTTCGAAGACTCGACTTTGGCGCTGTCTATAAATTATTCTAAAAATCAAAATAAGAAATAAAAATATTTTTTTGTACTTTCGAAGGATGGAACAATGTTGTATAAACAGTTTTATAGCCATATCTGATAAAGGAGCTAAGGAAAAAAATTTGATATGTTTTTGGATGAAGTATTTAAGAGGTCGTGTAAAAATTTCACGACGATTAGGAAGCTCGTTATCGAACAATTAACATTAACAAATTAAATTAAATTAAATGTAGTCTTATGGAAACTGATATAACTTTGCGATAAGTTTTTTTTTTGACCTCTCAATTTTTTTATATCTACAATATATTGAAAGCAACGGAAACAAAACGAAGTTTATTGATAAATATTTTTTTTTTATTTGTTTAAAAAATTGTTTCTAACAAAATGTTAATTATTTAATAACGAGCTTCCTAATCATTGTGAAATTTTTACACGACCTCATACTTCATACAAAAACATACCAAATTTTCTGAATTTTCTCATCATTTTTCATTTTAACCCTTAAGGAGGTTGAAGTAATGATGATAGAATTCTGAAAATTTGGTATGTCTTTACATGAAGTATTCAGGAGGTCGTGTAAAAATTTCACGACGATTAAGAAGCTATCTATTGAGCAATCAACATTAACAAGTTTCATAGGGACTCAACATCCTTAAACCTAATAATTCTGTCTATCGAAAATAGATGAAAAAAAAATACTTTTTAATCATTAATCACAATAATAGATCGTTTTGAAAAGAGGAACATTTATAATCAAGTGAAACGCACATTACTATTTTTATTATTATTGAATCCTTTAATAATTTTTTTTAAATTTATTTAAAATCCTAACTTTCAATAATTTTGCATAACCAAAATACAAAATTGCTAATGAAGCTAAAATCGATTTTTTTTTGTTTCTTAAACCAGGTGAGGTGCATCTGTCTCCTGACGATTCCAGCTTTTTTTGGACGCTCAGGACGAAGCGTTCTCAAAGCCTTGGTACTGGGATACGTCATCGCAGGACCGATATTTAATCTTACTTACAATGGAAAGGAGGTCGTGAGAACATTTGCCTGTACGACTCAACTAACTTACAATCTCACGAAAACACGTTTTGATCTAATGTTCAAGCCGTTTCAACAGGTGACTCAAAATTCGTGATTTCAAGGTTTCCCTTAAATCCGAAATTCGCATAAAATGCGTGTGCATTTCACAAATTTACATCTGATTAATTTTCAAAAACAAATCGATTCTCGATCATTTTTTAAATAATTAAAAGCAGCATTGATCGACGTAATCGACTTTTATGTGAAAATGAAAATTTTATTTCCACGAGAGAATTTTTAATTTTTTTTTTCAAACTCTGCAATGAGGATATGAGAAACCATTCGTCGAATGTGACATGAAAAAAAAAACGATCTTAGATTCAAAATGCATTACGTGGCCATAAATATGGAGAATAGATGGAACGATAGACAGTGAATTAACATATATTCGCACGTGCGAGGAATTTTTAATCAAACGTAGAAACTTAAATTGAAAAAAAAAAAAAACGAGATGAGATTATGATCTCGGCCTAGATCGCGTGCACGAGAAATTCCACGTTGTTAGTTAATGCCACGAGAGATCGGCAAGGTCTACTGGTTCATGTTTGACCGCGAAAAAAGAGCGAAAAAAAAAATTACTCGCACAGGAATTGTTATCCATGCGCGCTGACAGTTTTTTTTTCATGCTTTGGTTTTTTTTTCCTCGGCAAACCGATGACGCGTATGAGGATAATAATAGTCGAGAACAAGATCGAATGAACAAGCGAGATGGAAAATTAAGAGTCCTTCATGAAGATCGTAACGTTACAATTTATAATATTTTTATTAGAGTTTTGTAAAAAGCTTCTCGAAAGTTATGCAATTAAAACTCTGTTGATTGAATATTTTTATTAGAAAATAAATTTAAAAAGTCAGAAATATTTCTAATACATGGGGCGTTCCATCCCAAATCGGACAGTTTGAAAGACTTTTTTTTATTTCCTCAAATTTTTATATTTTTATACTTTTTAGTACTCATCAAAAGATCCTTCCTGTTCATTTTTGAGATTTTTTTATTACCCGTTCACAAGATATTAAATTTTTAATTATATTTTTTATTTATTATATTTTTATTTTTTACTTTATTTTATTTATTTATTTATAGATTTATTTTTATATTTTTTAGTACTCACCAAAAGATCCTTCCTGTTAATTTTGGAATTTTTTTTTATCACCCGTTCACAAGATATTAAATTTTTTTTTTAAACCGCTCTTTTTTGGTTTTTTGGTCAGAACTTCTTTAATAATGGTCCAAATTAAGTGCTTATTTTTTCAAAATTTTTGTTTTTTATCGCCTTTTCAAAAAAAATTTTTTTTTTATATTCGACGTGTTTTTGAATAAGTTTTTTGAGTTTTACACTTTAAATCGTGTTTTCAAAAGTGAGTGCATATTAAAATTTTTTTGAAAATTAAAAAAAAAATCAAACATTGATTGAAAATTTGTTTCACGTAATGGAAGAAAAAGAGTACATACAAAATTGAAAAGAAAGTAGGAAGAAAATTAATCGTAAAATAAATAAAAATAGAAATTAGGAAAATAGCAATAATTTGCTTGTGGATTCATTTTTTTTTCTCGGTTCTTGAGCTCCTCCATATAAAGTAATTTGATTATTGCTTTCGCATAATAAAAAGCTCAATGAACTCTAGAAAGAAATGAGGAAGCTTTGCCCAATTTACCAATTAGCACGATTTAAAAAAGACAATAGAATAAAATTAAATTAATAATTAAATTTAGAAAAAAAAATTGAAAATTGGACAAAAAAAATGGAACAATTAAATTTAAAAAATATATATATTTTTTTCAGGCAATGTTCGCCATGAAGAGTGACGCTAATGAGGTCAAGGACACTTTGGCCTCAGTGAGGGATCTCATGAGTCCAATTGTCGAGGAGATCGAGGGCGAGGAAGAGATGAGACGATTAAGGGAGGAGAACGATTATTTGGACGCTCTGCAGGACGACACGAAGAGAAGCGATGAGATACGTGAGAAAAAGGAAAAAGCCGAGGACGAGGCTGAGTCCGAGGGTGAGGTTTACGAGGCAAAGTATCGGGAAAAAATTGCAGCCAGATGCGAGGAACAGCTGAGCAGAGGTTCAGAAAAATGCAGGTGAGATTTACAATTTTTATTTATATATTTTTTCCAAACCTACTATTTTATTTTATTTCTATAAAAATTATGCAGCTATCGAGCTAAAACTTTTTTCCCAGATTGAAAGGGTGCCAAATATAGCTGGCATTTTGAAAAAAAATGCAAGTTTCTAATAATGTTAATTGTAAAAAAAACAATTATTGATTGGAAATTTCTTTAAATGAATTTAGATAGTTGGCACTTTGGAATAAATGCAAATTTTTAATAGTGTTAATTGGAAAAAAAACAACAATTAATTCTAGGACAAATTTCTTCAAATGAATTTTGATGACAGAGATCAATTCATTACTTTAGCGCACAAAAATTAATTTCCAACATTTGAATTTAGAAATTCAATTTCACCGGTAGATTTTTTGTTTTAGGAAAAATTAAAAATCATCGTTTCAGGGACATGTTCAGTAATGCCTACGACAAGTGTTACTCGGCCGTTTCCTTTCTCGCAGCTTGGCTTCTATGTTGGCCCATGAAATTGACATTTGTCTGCAACATTGTGCAAGCTCTCGGTGGATCGAGTATCTGCGATCCCGAGGGAAAAGTCGATGCGGGAATTGGCGAAGGATATTCGAGTTTAAAAAGTATGCATACAATTTTCTTCTTCATTATCGCTTTTCAAAAAAAAATATCACAATATTTTAATATTATTATTTTTTTAATTCTGTTTCTTATCATTATTTATTTAGCTTTAATATTAAATTGAAATTGAAACGAAGAAGCTCGGAATGAATTGAGTCAAGCCTGCAAGAAAAGGTTGATTTTTGTTTCTATTTTTATTATTTTTAAAGTTTTTAGACTTCAAAGGATTGAATTTTTTTTTTCAAAAATTATGCAAAATTCAAAATTTAACCTTTTTTTTCTAAATATCTCGAAAACTATGATAGTTATGAAAAATCGTTTGTTTTGTCTTGAAGAGTATACTTGGGGCTACGAAAAAAAAAAATATTGCGATAAAATTTTTTGAAAAATGATGAATTTTGAGAATTTTTAATTTTTTAAAATCGTGAAAATCTACAATTAACATCCAATTTTTTGTTCAATTTTTTAAATATAATACCTTGTACTGATTTTAAAAGATCCTGAAATTTTCAGAAAGGTGTTTTTTTTTGTTTCAAAAATATGCATTTTTTTAAGTTGAGCAATCATGTAATTTTGTAATTTTGAGCAGTCAAAATTACATGATTGATCAACTTCGCTTAACTTAGAGGTAAAAAAAAAGTTTTACCATAATTCAAAAATTCATTTTTTTGAAAGAAAAAAAAACACATTTCTGAAAATTTCAGGATCTTTTTATATCAGTACAAGGTGTTATATAAAAATAATAAAACAAAAAATTTGATGTTAATTGTGGATTTTCACGATTTTAAAAAATTCAAAATTCTCAAAATTCATCATTTTTCAAAATATTTTATCGGAATATTTTTTTTTCCTAGCCCCAAGTAGCCTCTTCAAGACGAAACAAACGATTTGTCATAACTATCATAGTTTTCGAGATATTTAGAAAAAAAAATGAAAAATGGTTAAATTTTGAATTTTCGAAAAAATATTTAATTTTTTTCCTTTGTTAGAACTTCGTTTTATGATTAAAAAAAAATTCTGACCGAATTTCATCGAAATTGAAAGGGGTCAATTCCAAATATTGGTCGATTTGACATGGAATAACCCATATTCAAAGGCATATTCACATGCGACCATCAGCAAGACACATTCAAAAGTACTTGATACTCGTACTTGAAATAGTACAGTACTTCAAGTACAGGACGTACTTGAAAAATGAAAGTACAATACTTGAAGTACTTTTTAAGTACTTTGTACTTGCAAGTACTGTACTTCAAGTACTGTACTTCAAGTACTTGCAAGTGCCGAGTACCTTAAGGCACTGCCCAGTTCTGTTCCTTACAAAGTTTCACTGCCATATCTTGAAAATTGTGCAAGTTAGAGCGTTTGCGCTATTTTTCAAAAAATTCAAAATTTGATGAACATTTAATCTTTCCATCGATTTTTGTCAAATTCAATACCAAACAACCTTAATAGCTGTACAAATTCCGTACAAAGTTTAAGTGCAATATCTTGGAAATGGCAGAAGCTAGAGCGCTTACGCCATTGTTGCAAAAACGAAAAAAGTAAATAAAATCTGAAGATCCGTTAGAATTAAAACAAAAAATGTTCATAATGGAGGGCAATTTGTGCTGGACGAGTGTGCCAAATTTCAGCTCGATGTCTCAAAGCGTTCTCGATTTATTAATTATTTACATCAGATGAGGAAGCAATTAAAATGAAGAATCTCGATGTACATTGAGTCAAGCCTATAATAGATCCGAAATTTCACTCCTTTGATGATTTTCTGAATTTAAATCTTTCAAGATGTAAATCACAATATTATTATATAATTTTATTCTAATTTAAATTTCTTGATATTTCAATCCCAATTTTCTAGTTCTATTTGTTATCGATATTTGTTTAATTTTATTTAATATTTAATTCACATGAAAACGAAGAATCTCGTGATGCATTGAGTCGCAGTTTGAAGGATGCGAAGATGCAGTACAGAGTTAAAAATGCACCGGTAATTCTGGACATCCACGGACCGAGTGACACGGCAAAGGCCGTGATGCACGATTTCAACGTCAGAAAGGAATTCTTCGACGCCGTGATGACCCTCCTCAAGCGTTGTTTGGCGTTCGTATTCATCAAGATAATACTCGGTGCGCAAAACTATCACGACTCTTATCTCGTTGAAATAGAGCATGACAATCACTACGTGACCGCTTACTTCCGTAAAATCGATGCGAGAAGAAAGTCACGTGGCAGCAAGACACTTTTGCCCCTGAAGAAAATCGAAATGGCAAAATTCGTCGATCCTTATGGTCTTCGTACCGGAAAAGTCGAGAGGCAAAATCTCATCGGACAGACGGTCAAACTTATCCTCGAAATGGTCACCGCCACGACTTTTGTCCTACTCGACAGACTTTTTTTTGAGACGCTGGATCTTGTGAGAAGACACGCTCATTTGGAATACACGCAGGTATTTATTTTCCAAACGGAAAATAAGTATTAATTTATTTATTTCGTTGAAGGCATTTTTTCTATTTTATCCTCATAATGGAAGCTTTGTTTTTATAAAGAGATCTCCTTTTTCTAAACATTATGTCTTCACATTCAAAATGGTACGTTAAAATTTTGTTAATAATTTTTTTTGCATTATTTTTCATTGAATGAAGATCCGCAATCTTTGCAAAATTATTCAGAGATCCACATGGGATTAATTAAAAAATCATAATGGCCAAAACTCGTATCCAAGGCAGAATCACGAAATGTTACCAAAATTGTCGTTTATAATTTTTCAAAGTTTCCGAAAACAAATATCAATTTACGTGTTCCGTTGAAGGTATTTTTTCTATTTTATTCTCATAAAGGAAGCTTTGTTTTTATAAATAGATCTCCTTTCTCTAAACATCATGCCTTTACATTCAATATGGTACGTTAAAATTTGGTTCATAATTTTTTTGACACTATTTTTCATTGAATGAAGATCCGAAATATTTGTAAAATTATTCAGAGATCCAAATTCGATCAAGTAAAAAATCGTAAAGACCAAAACTCGTATCCAAGGTAAAATCACGAAATGATATAAAAATTGTCGTTTATAATTTTTCAAAGTTTCGGAAAACAAATATCAATTTGTGTCTTTCGTTGAAGGCATTTTTTCTATTTCATCCTCTTAAAGGAAGCTTTGTTTTTATAAAGAGATCTCCTTTCTCTAAACATTATGTCTTTACATTCAAAATGGTACCTTAAAATTTTGTTAATAATTTTTTTGACAATATTTTCCATTGAATGAAGATCCGCAATATTTGCAAAATTATTCAGAGATCCAAATGGGAATAATTAACAAATCGTAAAAGCCAAAACTCGTATCCAAGGCAAAATCACGAAATGATATAAAAATTGTCGTTTATAATTTTTCAAAGTTCCGGAAAACAAATATCAATTTATGTCTTTCGTTGAAGGCATTTTTTCTATTTCATCCTCATAAAGGAAGCTTTGTTTTTATAAAGAGATCTCCTTTCTCTAAACATCGTGTCTTTACATTCAAAATGGTACGTTTAAATTTTGTTAATAATTTTTTTGACACTATTTTCCATTTAATGAAGATCCGAAATATTTGCAAAATCATTCAGAGATCCAAATGGGATTAATTAAAAAATCGTAGAGGCCAAAACTCGTATCCAAGGCAAAATCACGAAATGATATAAAAATTGTCGATTACAATTTTTCAAAATTTCGGAAAATAAATATCAATTTATGCCTTTCGTTGAAAGCATTTTTTCTATTTCATCCTCATAAAGAAAGCTTTGTTTTTATAAAGAGATCTCTTTTCTTCAAACATCATGTCTTTACATTCAAAATGGTACGTTAAAATTTTCTTAATAATTTTTTTGACACAATTTTCCATTTGATGAAGATCCAAAATATTTTCAAAATTATTCAGAGGTTCAAATAGGATCAATTAAAAAATCGTAAAGGCCAGAACTTGGATCTGAGGCAAAATCACGAATTCATATCCAAATTGTCGTTTATATTTTTTCAAAATTATTTTTCACTAAATAGTGGCCAGAAATCATAGAAAAATCATTCAGGGATCCAAATACCATCCTTAAAAAAATCTCAGAGGTCAGAGCGTCTATAAAAAATGTTATTATTTACACCCATGCTCCTATTTTTATGTTTTTTTGTTTTTTTCACATTCCAGGCTGGTCATCACGACATGAATTTGGAGATTCGTGGAACTGGAGTGATAGCATCTCTGATAAGAAGCGTGATCCGGGGTTTCAACATTAAAAAGCGTGTGAAAATGGTGGTAACAAACGTCGCATGTTTGCCACGTCCAACGGAACTTCCTAGTTTCGTATTGGCGAAGATTTACGGCACTTACGTAGGAATTTGGGTGATGCTCTTTCTCGCCAGTTACACCCAACGTTTGCGTCGCGTTGTATGCTCGTTTTTTTATCGTCGACGTGAAAAACGACGTGTGCTGTATCTCTACAACGAGACACTGAGACGAAGGATCGGTTTCTTCCGTTTCATGAAGGGAAAGGTTCGCGCCCTGGTCAGGGCTCGTCTTCTAGAGCGCGATTTGGATCCTTGGCTTTCGCTGAGATTACACTCGCCCCGTTATTGCGGATGGTTGAAATATTTTGCTTGCGCCCGGCAAAAGTGTCTAATTTGCGGCGAGGCGGAATCACGCCGTGGTCCGAAATTTCGCGTCTGCGAAACGCCAGGTTGCACTTTTGTTCATTGTCACGAATGTTGGCGAGACGTTGGCGGAATTTGTTTCGCATGTGCTCAATTACCGGACAGCGATTCCGAGGAACTGGAAACGGAAGCCGAGCCCTGAAGAGATTTCAACAATTATCTTAAAATGCTATTGAGAACCGTGATTTTTCCATTTTTCATTTAAATGTGATACTTTTTTAAGTTTCTGCAAAATGAAGAATTTATCAGTGAATTTTGAGATTTCAAGCTGAACGTAGAATGACGTTGAAAGTACTTTGAAAGTGTTACCAATAAAAAAATGTTAAAATATTCAAATCCTGAAAGATTGAAATACTAAAAAATGCAATTAATCTGTAAAGTTTTACCTTTAATTCTGAGCTAATGAACATAAGTTAAATAAGTCGACCATGGAAAGCTGAAAGTAAAAAAAAATTAAAAACTAATCTCAATTTATTAATTTTAAACTGACGAAACTTTAGCTTCGAGAATGAGGAATCAAAATAATATAAATTTTTTAAAAAATAAAATTAAAAAAATGATCCTCGAGATTTCTGCATCTGCATTTTTTTATTTTTACGATTTTTCATTTTTGAGCCAATTTTTGGAAACCTCAGTAGAACTCAAAATGTTATGTAGAAAAATAATTACAATTAAACCAAGAGTTGCATCGACTCCTTCCAATTTCGATGAAATTTGAACAGGAGTTTTTGTTACTAACAAAACGAAGTTCTACCAAAGGAAAAAAATTTAAAAAATTCGTTTCGAAAGTTATCCAAAATTTACAATTTCACAATTTTTCAAGTTTATTTTTTAAATATCTTGGAAACTATTATAGTTACGAAAAATTGTTCTGAATTCGTCTTAAAGAGTATACTTGGCGCTATGAAAAAAAAATATATATATTCCGAAAAACAAATGTTGAGATATGAATTCCGAGAATTTTGAATTTTCAAAAGTCGTGAAAATCCAAGTTGTACATTAAATTTTTTGTTCAATTTCTTGTATATAATACCTTGTACTGATCTTAACAGATCCTGAAATTTACAGAAAGGTTTTTATTGTTTTTTCAAAAATATGAATTTTTGAATTTTTAAAAATCGTGTAAATCCACGATCTACATTACATTTTTGGTTAAATTTTTTTTCTATAATAAAATGGACTGATCTGAAAAGATCCTGAAACTTTCAGGAATGTGTCGTTTTGTTTCAAAAATATAAATTTTTGAATTTTGGTAAAAAAAAATGTTAACAAAATTAAAAGATCCTGAAATTTCCAAGATGGTGTTTTTTGTTTCAAAAATATAAATTTTTGAGACAAAACAACACCATCCTGAAAATTTCAGTTTAAAATTTCTAAAAATATCGGCCATCGGAAAATTGAACAAGGAACAAAATAGGTCAATAGGTTTTTTTTTCCGCGCCATAGTTAACAAGTTATGCAGAGCCAAAATCGAAAAATGCAGATGCAGAAATCTTGAGGGCATATTTAAAAAAAAACCTCCACCTGAGTCAGATAAATAAAATTAGTAAACTATAAAAACTTTTTATTAAATTTTGCATTTTCGAAATTTGATCGTCAAGATTGAGAAAAAAGGTTTCCAGACAAATTTAAAATTCACGTTCGTGACTTGTTTGCGGCTTCTGAGAAAAAAGCGAGTTTTCGCGAGCCCGCATAAGAAGGAATTGTCATGAAAGGCAATTTCGCGTTTCCGGATCGCGACTAACGATCTTACAATCGACTCGCAAGCAAAGTGTATATAAAAGATTGAAACCAGAGAAAAAAGTGCGGGATTTGTGAGAGATACGCGATAGGGGACTGACTAGAAGAACATACACATTTTTGAAGCAGCTGAGAGAGGATGTTGCGCTTGTTCATTTTCTGTGCGCTGGCGTCGGTCGCGCTTTGCGCTCCGGAAGACAAGATGTACTCGACCAAGTACGACAATATAAACATCGACGAGATTATCCGGAGCGAGAGATTGGTCAAAGGCTACGTTGGATGTCTGCTCGACGAAAAACCCTGCACTCCCGATGCAACGGAGCTGAAAAGTGAGTTTTTATTTTTTTTATTATTACTCAAAAGTCATTTGTTTACCAATCGTAATCTTAAACATTTTTATGTCGATATTGTCTCCATTCTGGCAACTTTTTTTTATAGGATTACCCTGATTTTGATAATTCTGAGTCCCTCAAACCTCGTTCAACGCATTTTTTTAAAGTCTACTTCAGAAGGCAAAAAGAAAGCAAATTTTTTTCTCATCTCCTTTATCAGATATGACTATAAAACTATTTTTACATTATTTCATCCTTCGAAAATACAAAAAAAATGTATTTGTTATTTTGATTCTTTGAATAATTTATAGAAGGCGCCAAACTCTTTGAAAATGTCTTGTCTCATGGCCGACAGTTAATCTCAGGTTTGGCAAGTCTGAAACAAAAAAATAAAGAAGCATTTTAAAGAGGAAGGTTTCTTACACAACAATTTACCAGGGTTTATGAAAAATCGATTTAAAAAAAATTGCGGATGTTTAAAATCAATTGTGAAAAATTCAATTTTTCATTTTCATTTCAAACATTCACCATTTTTTAAAGAATCGATTTTTTATTAACGGTGGTAAATTGTTGTGTAAGAAAGCTTCCTCTTTAAAATGCTTTTTTTTTTGTTGCAAACTGGCCAATCCTGAGATTGACACTGAGAAGATATTTTCGACTTTGGCGCTTCCTATCAATTATTCAAAGAATCAAAATAAAGAATACTTTTTTTTTGTTTATTCGAAGGATGAATCAAGGTTGTAAAAATACATTTATAGCCATATCTGTTAAAGGAGCTGAAAAAAAAATCTCAAAAATTTACTTTTTTTGCTTTCTTAAGTAGACTAGTTAAACGCAATTACCTTGATTTTAGTAACTTTGTTTTCTACAACTCATCATCGCAGAATCTAAACCCATTGAACCTCATTTTAAGCAACATTCGTTCGGTAGCTTTGGTTCTGGAAAATCCAAATCCATTTGATTTTAATTAAAAAATTTCAATGGCGATTATTCCATTTTTGGTAGGAAAAAGGTGTTGAAAATGATCCCCTCAAAGGGAAAATGCTCTTGCAATATGAAATATAAAGATATAATTTTTTCCATCAATATGTAATGAAACTGTGGTTATTTAACTAATACTTTTACAATTCCAATAAGTATTCGAACTTTCAATTCTTAAGTTGTTGATATTCTTTTAAACCTCTTTAAAAAGTTCAATTTATACACTCAGTGGGTGATCGTTTTGTCCCAATAGATATTCTTACATGTAATAAGTAAAACTAACTCAACTACATGCATTCATCCTTTCCTAGATGAAACTAGTAATTTGGATTAAATTAGTAGAAATCATTTATCCTTTGGGAATCATTTTGGACACCTTTCCTAAATGAAACTAGCGGTTTGGATAAAATTAGTAGAAACCATTTATTCTTTAGGAATCTTTTTAGGAACCTTTCTAGATGAAACCAGCGGTTTCGATAAAATTAGTAGAAACCATTGATCTTTTAGGGATCATTTTAGACACCTTTCCTAGATGAAACTAGCGGTTTGGATAAAATTAGTAGAAACCATTTATCCTTTGGCGATCATTTTAAAGAGCGTTCCCCAAACTTTAGCTCGGTGTAGCCTCGATATTGGATTCCTCATTTTCAAAGAGCCGACTTAGCTTATCCAGCCTTTCGTGAACTTTGCTCGTCTTTTGTCGCAGAAAATCTACCGGATGCATTGACAAACGGTTGCGCATTGTGCAGCGAGGCGCAAAAGGTAATCGTCGACAAATTGGCTCATCATCTCATCGACGAAGAGCCAGAAGAATGGTCTCGTCTCGAGGCAAAGTACGATCCTACCGGTGGCTACAAAAAGCTCTATCTTGAAAACAAGATCGACTCTCCAGTGTCATGAGCCTCGCGCGCACAAAAATTACAACGACACGAAGGATTTTCTCGCCTCTCTTCCTCTCTCTGTAGCTCGTTTTCCGTTTGTTTATTTCCTGCGTCGATCCGACATCCCTGAAAATTTCGTCCCACACCGAACATCGTTGTAGCATTTCAGCACATCAGGTTTTTGTACACTATGTTACAGCTGTAGAGTGCAAATACACGTAAACACGTATCACAATATACTGCGATGCTTGAAGATCGAGAAAATGGGAAAAAAAAATTATATCCCGATGAAAGGCTCCTTTTTTTCATTCCAAATGCGATTGAATTTCGTTGACAATGTTGTTTTTCTGCAAATAGTACAGAATTACGCCTACCGCTGGCGCCTATGGGCGCGGCCATTTTGTTTTTCTCTCTCGCTTGCCCGGTGCTGCCACGCGCGCCAGTCCGTCGAAGCGTCGAACGTTAACGGGGTTAACGGCCATTTTGTTTTCTTTTTTTCGCGATCTCGTGCTCGCGCGCTCAATTATTTGTCTTTAGTGAAAAACCGTTAGAATTTTCGGATTTCCGAGTCGCGTGCGCGTTTTTATCGCTCCGTACGATTGTTAATAAACACGGAATGCTCGATCTTCGTCTTTTCGTCGTATCTTGTGCGTCTACGGTGTTTTTGCGGACTGCGTTCTTCGTTAATGATGACAATTGGCGCGATCCCCGCTGCTTTCGACGAAGAACTCTCGACCGACATTTTGAGGTTATGCGTACGAGCATCGCGTCAACAAACAATCCGCACAGGCAAAAAGGATGAAGAACAAATGTATGTACAAAATACATTAACAAATTCGCTATCATATTCATGAATATAACGAAAATTCGCCGCTTCACAGCGGAATCTTCGTAAAATGAAACAATCTTGAGGAAGAAATGTATGGTTTCTTCTTCGAATTTGCAATTGTTTTATTGGATTTTAACAAATTTTGCATTGATAAGTGAAAAATGAGCAAAGTCAGGGCGATAAGGACGAAAATGCTCATTCATTGAAGAATGCTTCATAGATGGGTCATTCCATGTCAAATCGACCAAGTGTTGGAATCGACCCCTTTGAATTTCGATGAAATTTGGTCAGAAGTTTTCGTTTTTAACAAAATGAAGTTCTACCAAAGGAAAAAAATTAATTTTTTTTTTTCGAAAGTTATCAAAAATTCAAAATTTCACATTTTTTCAAATCTTTCAAGTTTATTTTTTAAATATCTCGTAAACTATTATAGTTACGAAAAATCGTTCTGAATTCGTCTTAGAAAGTATACTTGGGGCTATGAAAAAAAAAAAATTGCGAAAAAAATGTTTGAATAATGTTGAATTTGGAGAATTTTGAATTTTCAAAAATCGTGAAAATCCAAGTTGGAAATTAAATTTTTCGTTCAATTTTTTGAATATAATACCTTGTACTGATCTCAAAAGATCCTGAAATTTTCAGTGAGGTGTTTTTTTTTCAAAAATATAAATTTTTGAATTTAAAAAATCGTGTAAATCCACGATCAATATTAAATTCTTGGTTAAATTTGTTTTTATATAATACCTTGTACTGATCTTAAAATATCCTAAAATTTGCAGGATGGTGTTTTTTTGTTTCAAAATTTTTTAAATTTTTGTAAAAAAAAATTTCTTTTTACCAAAATACTGCTAGTTTTACTATTTTTGACTGCTCAAAATTAAAAACTCCATGATTACTCAATTTTACTCAACTAAGAGGGAAACAAAACATTTTTTTTTACCAAAATTCAAAAATTTATATTTTCGAAACAAAAAAACAAAATCTTGAAAATTTCAAAATCTTTTAAGATCAGTACAAGGTATTATATAAAAAAAAATTTATCCAAAAATTTGATGTTGATCGTGGTTTACACGATTTTTAAAAATTCAAAAGTTCATATTTAAAAAAAAAAAAACCTCTCTGAAAATTTCAGGATCTCTTAAGATCAGTACGAGGTATTATATTTAAAAAAATTTAACAAAAAGGTTGATGTTGATCGTGGTTTACACGATTTTTGAAAATTCAAAAATTATTATGTTTGAAAAAAGAACCTCGCTGACAATTTCAGGATCTCTTAAGATTAAAGTATTAAAGATTAACGTATGAAAAAAAAAAATTGAACCAAAAATTTAATGTCCATCTTGGCTTTTCACGATTCTTGAAAATTCAAAATTCTCCGAATTCATCATTTTTCCAAAAAAAATTTCGGAATATTTTTTTTTCATAGCCCCAAGTATACTCTTTAAGACGAATTCAGAACGATTTTGCGTAACTATAATAGTTTCCGAGATATTTAAAAAATAAACTTGAAAGATTTGAAAAATTGTATAATTTTGAATTTTTGATAACTTTCAAACAAAAAAATTAATTTTTTTCCTTTGGTAGAACTCCGTTTTGTTAAGAACGAAAACTTCTGACCAAATTTCATCGGAATTGAAAGGGGTCGATTCCAACTCTTGGTCGATTTGACATGGAATGACTCAGATATATTTTCCCTTCCCAATAAACTATCCCAAAACAAGCCGAGTATTAGTAATCGCTTCGAATTCCGAGTTTTTCGGTTTAGGATTACAAAGATATTCCGTGTCCGCGTGTACACGCGATTTTTGTACACCATTTTTATTTTCTACTAGGTTATTATACGCCATATCTAATATCGGGGAACGATTTAGGTAAAAAAATAAAAAAACAGGCGCGAGGATCTAGAGAACGTGACGTGGGTGGGCCTTCTATAATGTATCTCCTCGGACTTCCTAGAATTCTGAATTCCTTGGCATTTGGAAGAAAAACGATAGAGAAAGGAAGGGCGAAAAAAAATCCATGACAAGAGAAAAGGGTCGTTTTTAACATTCCACGTGTTCGATGGAATGAAAGGGTAAAAAAATTTTTTTTAAGTGACTTTGGGTCGAAAATCATTGAGTGAAGCAAACAAAACATCGAGTCAACGTAAATGTGGCAATAAACAAGTCTTCCCTTTTGTGTCCGAATATCTCGCAGGATTTTAAAAGCGAGTTCAAGGCAAAGAGTACTGCATACGAGCCAGGCAAAAGTATCCCTTCTCTCTCTCGTTCTTTTCTTTTGTTATCGATATTTATTTCCGCGTGATCCGGCCTCGCGCCCACGCGAGCTTTGAACTCCAAAGCCATAATTTACGGTTAAATCATGCTCCCGGAATATTTAAATATCTTCCTCGTTGAATAGAAGAATACTTTTCATTTATTTATTTATATTTTTTTGTTTGTTACTTAACTACGTTCTCCTGGAGATTCGCAATTACCAGAGAATTTTCATCAATTTTCCCATAATAAATTTTTTTGTAATTATTGCAATTTTCAAAAACTATTTTCAACGTGCACGAATCAAGTCATTAAATTTTTTTGGTAAATATTCGGAAGTGCAACTCCTGTCAGAATCGAGCTGATTTTTTGTGTGTGATTTCTTACAGTTAAAAAACATCGTATTTAATATTATTATGGCGGCGCATAAGTTTTTTACCCAACTTATTCAATTTTTTTTTTTAAATAAATTTAGCTACTAGAATAAGTATCCCCGTTGCAGAGTTTCTGTTATTTTTTTGGGTTTGATAGAAAACAAGTTTTTATAATAAAATTTTTTTTTATCAAACCTAAAAAAACAACAGAAAGTCTGTAACGGGGATATCTATTCTAATAGCTAAATTCCTTCATTTTATTTTATTTAAAAAAAAGTTAAAAATTAGAAACAAAATTTAAAAAGTTGGGTAAAAACATTATGCGCCATTAAAATATAACTTAATATAAGGTTTTATAATCATAAAGAATCGATAAAAAAATGTACAGCCACTTTTTAGCGGGAGTTACACTTCCGAATATTTACCATTTTTTTCTATTTCTTTTAAATTAATATTGAATAGAAAAATTATTAAAATCCATGCAACAAAATTGCAACTAGACCTAACCCATTAAAGACGCCGGAAAAAAACATTTCTGATTATTATGGTGGGAAAATCAAAATTTTGAAATAAAAATGTTCTACCTACAATAGATTAAAGGGGTCTTTTGGTTTAGAATTTTGAAAAAATCCATTTTTTTCCACGGTTGACGTATCTCAAGTTCTACTCAACCGATTTACTTCAACTTTTTTACCAATCTTCAATGTATATTGCATCAAAATTGTTTTTTTTACTATCGTAAAAAAATTATAAAATATGAAAAGAGAATCGAAAAACGCCTTTTTTTGTTCGGACAGCCGCCATTTTGCGAAATGTTTTTTTTACCCTCAACTTTATCATCTTACAACTTATTGAATTCTCATTACTTTTCTCGAAAATTTGTTCGTTTATTGTCAAAATATTATGTAGTAATTAAAAGAATGAAAAAATATTATTTTTATCGAGCTCGACAAAACTCTCAAAATGTGTGTCTCTAGACCAGAATACCGCCTTAACGAATAATTTCCATCAATTTTCCCATCAGAATTTTTTAAATAATAATAATACAGTAAATCATGTCATTAAATTTTTCATTTTTATCAAATCAAAACCCATCATAAAAATGATAGAAATGCATGTAAAAAAATTACAACCAGACCTAACCCATTTAAAAAACGCTGAAAAAAAACATCAATTAATATTGTGGACAAACCTAAATTTTGAGAAAAAAAATCTCGCACCTGATAACTTTTTTTTTATTAAAAATTTGCAACTAGACCTAACCCATTTAAAAAACGCTGAAAAAAACATCAATTATTATTGTGGAAAAACGTAAATTTTGAAGAAAAAAAATCTTGCACCTTTTTTTTTTATCAGAGACAAATCAGGTGATAAAATTTGAAAAAATGTTCCAGTCACACCAAAACGAGTAATTAATTTTTTTTTTTCAAACAACGTCCATGCATGAATGATTTTATATATAGTTGACGACTGTGAATACGGAGGCTAGTATATCGTGGTTATTAAGGTAACGAATTCGAGAGCAAAAGAACGAGGGAAAGGGAACAGGAGAATCAAGAACCAAGACCTCTCTCTCTCTCCCTCTCTCTCTCTCCCTCTCTCTCTCTTTCTCTCTCTTTCTCTCTCTCTCTCTCTCTCTCTCTCTCTCTCTCTCTCTCTCGCGACTTTTCCTCTCGTCGGACTAACGCGTTGGGTGGTCTGACTTTGCTGTTTATGGGGCACTGCATCTGCTGGTCCGTATAACCCGGCCTCAAACAACGTGTGTGGTCTCTCGTACATCCATATATACATATATACAGAGTATACATAAAAAATACACCCTGAGACATATATACATATGCACATATTTATATGTGTGTGTGTATATACACCTGAGGTAAATTGTATGCATTAAAAGTATGTGTATAGTAAATATTGCAAAATTACTGCGAGTACAAGGTACACTTTGGACTCGAGGCTCGATAAAATTCGATTTGCTAACTCGCTAATTAACGTTAGTTCGAGCATAGTCGCAAATTAACGCACGTAGGCTTGAAAAATAAATCTTTAGGTACACAGAATTAATTTGTGTATTTCATTTTTGTATTTTTCATTTTTTTTTTTTTTGTAATAATTCCCTTCTTTGAGGCTCACGTGCCACAAGCCAACTTGTCCATCGAACGAGATATATCGCCTCTCTCCCTTGTTTATCGAATGATCGATGTGGTGTTTGCCTCTCTCTCTCTCTCTCTCTCTTTCTCTCTTTCGTATTTTTCAAGCGTTTTGCCTGTGAGAGTCCGCCAATGCGTTTGAGCGAAGAAAATGAATGAACAGTCGAGGCAGCATATATGTATCTGCATGTATGGGGCGTTCCAGGTCAAATCGAAAATGTTCAGGTTTTTTTATATTGTTTTAATTTTTACAAATGCACAATGTCGAAATTTTGTTTAAATCATATTCAACGCTATAAATTTTTTGTATCATCTTGTATTTATATTATTTTTTTATTCTAGCTAAACACACGTCATTTTACAATCTGTAATAATTATCAACAATGAGAACAAAAAATTGTTATCCTTCCAGTTGCAAAGGTAGCTTATTTGTAAATCAGCAGACGGTAATTTTAGGATTTTTGAATTTATTATATTTTTATTATAATTAAATTAAATAATTTATTATAATATAAAATATAGAGAAATTATTTTTCTCTCTCTCTCTCTTTGGCCCCCTTCTCTTCCTTTTCTTAAAATGTATTTCATACTCTAAAATCTTTGAGGTTCTCCATTCAACTTGTCTCTCGGTCTCGAGATCAACCAGATTACTTACGAGCGCTAAACACAATTACGTACCCCATTATTCCTAGCCTGCAGCTCAGTTTTTTTCTGGCAGCCAATAGATTACCCTATTTTTTTATCGCTCGAAATACACGAGCTTTCCTGTTTATGCATATGAGATATTCCCCGTGAATTCAGTTGTAACTTTCTCCTGCTAATTTATAATTATTACAACCGTAATACCGTGGTTGAAAAATAATCAATTACAGTTTTATACAATTCTGCTATAAATCATTGCATAAATTTCTTGCAATGCAGTTTGCCTCGATAATATTTTTATTTGTATTTTTAAAAGAGTTGCCATTTTGTAGAGTATTGCGCGGTAGAGACGTCAGTGAAGTTTTAGCCGGTAGAGATGTCAGTGCGATTTAATCGAGTCCATTCTGTTCCAATAATATTTTTTGTATTTTTAAGCGAGTTACCATTTTGTAGAGTATTGCGCGGTAGAGACGTCAGTGAAGTTTTAGTCGGTAGAGATGTAAATGTGACTTTCAATCTAGTGGTCTATTTTGCCCCAACAATATTGTTGTGTTTCTGAGAGGGTTATCATTTTGTAGAGTATTGCACGGTAGATACGTCAGTGAAGTTTTAGTCGGCAGAGATGTCGTTGCGACTGAATCGAGTCCATTTTCTCCCATTAATATTTTTGTATTTGTAAGAGAGTTACCATTTTGTAGAGTATTACACGGTAGAGACGTCAGTGAAGTATTGGTCGGTAGAGATGTAAATGTGGCTTTACATCTAGTATTCCATTTCGCTCCAATAATATTTTAATGTTTCTGAGAGAGTTACAATTTTGTAGAATATTGCATGGTATAGACGTCAGTGGAGTTTTAGCCGGTAGAGATGTAACTTTTAATCTAGTGGTCCATTTTGCCCCAATAATATGTTTGTGTTTCTAAGAAAGTTGGCATTTTGTACAGTGTTGCGCGGTAGAGACGTCTGTGAAGTTTTAGCCGGTAGTGACTTTTTATTTAGTGGTCTATTTTGCCCCAATAATATTTTTGTGTTTCTAAAATTACCATTTTCTAGAGTATTGCACGGTAGAGACGTCAGTGGAGTTTTGGTCGGTAGAGATGTAAATGTTGGCTTTTAATCTAATGGTCCATTTTGCCCCAATATTTTTATGTTTCCAAGAGAGTTACAATTTTGTAGAGTATTGCGTGGTAGAGACGTCAATCAGTTTCAATCGGTAGAGATGTAAATGTGACTTTTCATCTAGTATTCCATTTTGCCCCAATATTGCCGTGTATATGCGCGTATATATTAGTCTCTACGTTACTCCGGTTGAGCGACGAACGTTGATCGATCGATCGCATACGATCCCCGGCGGCGGCGGCGACGACGACGATCCAACCGAAGGGTGGACTCGAGCTCTCGGGGATAAGATAGTGACCTTCTTCCTTTTTTTTCTCCTTCATGAAGTCGAGTCTCCATGTCCTGTGCATAACTCTGACTTTCGCGATCTCTCTCTCGTCGAAGAGAGACGTTTCTCCAAGCGCCATGTATTTCCTTCATTCCGCGTGACTATACGTTACGTCTTCGCCTAACCTCACTTTTCTCTATCTCCCTCAATCGACCACACACATCGCGTTAAACGACACAGATAGAAACCATCGCTTCCAATTTTCCATCTCTCAAATTCTCGTCCATGAAAACGCAGTTGCAAAATCATTTTCCTCGTATTCGTTTGCAAAACTCACGAGCCTTTTGTCTCAGCTGCAGCGACGCGTAATGGCGGCTTGCGGCGCCATTTTGTCGAGGCCACGAGACCACGCCCCCATCGACAATTTTCTCGTTTTAGACCCTTTTCGTCGTAGAAACATGAAATTTTTTTGTTTAATGTTTGAAAAAATGGTCTCATGCTTCTTCTTAACGAGAGGAATAATTATTTTCCCGTTTTATCGAGAATATATTGAGGGGAAAACGGAAAAAAAAATTTCAACTTATGTGCGTATGAAGTAAGCGAGAAACTGGAAGGGAGAAGTTTTATTGCATGCCGTGACTGCCAGAAAAGATATAATATCGAGAGAGGCGCGAGTTACAGAAGAGAGAGAGAGAGAGAGAGAGAGAGAGAGAGAGAGAGAGAGAGAGAGAGAGAGAGAGAGAGAGAGAGAGAGAGAGAGAGAGAGAGAGAGAGAGAGAGAGAGAGAGAGAGAGAGAGGGATGAGTAACACGCGCACGACAAAGACGAGAAATAAAAGAGGGCTCGATGGAGAAACGAGAGCAAAAGAGTCGAGAAGAGTAAGAGAAAGAGTGAGAGGTTATATGTAGGAGTAGAACCAGCAGCAGCATCATCGTGGACCACCCACGTTGAGGGCGCAAAGGCGATATTTAGCGGAAGGCAAATCTCCGTCGGACCACCCACGTCGTCCAAAGAGCACTATCGCATCTCTCCGTCTCTCTCTTTCACGTTAAAACGATCAGCTCCTTTGCTACCTTATTTCATATCCTCTCTCTCTCTCTCTCTCTCTCTCTCTCTCTCTCTCTCTCTCTCTCTCTCTCTGCCTCCTTCTCAAACATTAAATATATATATAGTAATGTTGGTCCTCGCTGCTTTTATTCCATGTTCGAACAAAAAACCTCGATGACGGATATCGGTAAAATTAAACTTTCTCCACGCACTTTTAGTAATTCCATAGCACCGCTTATTCCACACTAAGGATTAAAATATAGGTATAGAGTGATGCTTTGAAGTATTTCCTCAATTCGCCGTCTACGATTCGGGGAAATAAGTGTTACATTCGTAAATAAGCCGGTGAAAAGGGGAAGGTTGTCCAAAATGATCCACCACCGGATTGGGGTAAAATGATCCCTACTGCGAAAATGTACGGAAAATATTTATGTGCAGTTTTACAAATTTTATAAATTCAAAATTCAAAGCTGAGTTCAACTAAATTTCATGCATTTGTTCATAAATCGTTATTGTAATGAACAATTTTAATGAAATTTGTCTTTAGATTTGGACTCTATTTTGAAAACAGCTGTTTTTCGCCTTTTTCCCCCTCTCTTCAGGTGCACCTATCTTCTAGAGGAAATTTTTTAAATACATTTTTTCGATTAGATTCATAAAGAGGAAAGTTTGAGCTTCAATTTCCTTTATTTAAAAATTTTGAACGATTTTTTTTCCACAGTTATTTTGTTTTTTGTGAAAAAGGGGCAATTTGAAAAATCCCGTATAACACGAAAACAAAGAGGATTCATGAAAAACTTCTAGGGAGCAAAAAGTTGCGTCCTCCTTTGACGAGTTCAGAGGAATTTTTTCAGATTTTGTATCCCCAAATTTTTTTTTCTCCTGTTGAGGCTGGAACAAAAATTAGAGAAAAAAATGTGAAAAAAAATTCCAATGTGTTGAAAATGGTGAAATAAGGTATTTTCCCCTCTGGAAATTTTATCAATAATCCTATAGTTCTTGAGTTATGGTAATTGAATGATCTGAGCTCCGATCCAGAAAATGAGACAAAAATTTTTTGGGGGAAAAAAAATCAGAAAAAATTCCTCTGCACTCAACAAAAACAGACCTAACTTTTTGCTATCTTGAAGTTCTTCATGAATCCTCTTTGTTTTCATGTTATACGGGATTTTTCAAATTTCCTCTTTTTTCACAAAAACAGAATAACTTTAGAAAAAAAAATCGTCCGGAAACTGGGGGGCAAAACGGACAATGAAATTTACAGATGTCGTACATTAAATGAAAATTAATGCTTATAATTTCATTGATATAACGGAAATTTTTCATTAAAAAAAACGATTCATGAACAAGTGCATGAAATTAAATGAGTTATTCTAAATTTCGAGTTATGCATTTTTAAAAATTGTTTCGGTATATTTTCACTGGTCGACTAACTTTTCGACTTTTTTCTAAAAAAAATTCTGGGGGGCAAAGTAAACATCTAAATTTTTTTTTTATTTCCAAAATAAATTGCCAAAATAAATTGTGCAGTTGTTGCATTGTCTAATATTTTTTCACGATTAATGGAGGTAGGTCATTTTGCCCCAGGTAGCTCATTTTGCTCGGGTCCTCGGATTATCCAAGTATTTTAGTAAAAGTGGGTTACCACAATACTATTGGGGTATGTTGGGGTGTTTTTTTTTTAATGCGATAATAATGGAAATTTTTTGAAAAAATTTCCAAATCTTTATAGGAAATTGTCATGAAAATATCAAATCTAGATCTGAATTTGAGTGGGTGAGTCAATTTAGGTTTATCTACGCCTATTGAGATGATGATTCCCTTATTTTCAAATTTTTTTATTTTCAATTTTTTTTTTTTTATAATTTTGGTTAGTGTCCATTTTGCCCCCACTTCCCCTATGTGTAGCACTACGGGGTCTCTCGACCCGTGTCGAATTTTCAACATTGGCGAACTCGTTCCTGGAGTAAACAGCGTGTAAACGGTTTTTACGCTTCAGTGCCAAAACGAGAGAGAGAGAGAGAGAGAGAGAGAGGGGGGGAGGGAGGGAGAGAGAGAGAGTTATAGTTTTGACGCTAAGGGTGCAGAATAAGACACCCCCCGTGTCGACGAGTCGCAGTCGAAAATTCAGAAATTCTTTTTCCGCTCCCTCATCTTATTCTCGGACTCGAGAGGAGCAAAACGATTTTTGCGTACTCCCCGTGACGGTTACGCCCTGCAGGCAGTCTTAAACTTCCTCACGAAACTTTGTTGCGTCTCGAGAGAAACGTTTACCTTTTTTTTTTTTACTCCCTCGGGATTCCGCGTCTCAACTGAAATATAAGCGGATAAATGACCGTTTTTCCTAATTTAAATTCCGAATAATTTTAAAATAGTCATGACCTGACAAATACAGAATCAATTTTTGATAATGATAAAAAAAAAGGATTTTCGAATTCTCAAAATATGGATTACTTGCAAAAATCTTCATTCAATCACTAGTCAATCTTATTTTGATGTGTGCAAAATTTATTAGTTTTTGAGAAATCGTGTCCGATTTCAAAAATAGTGTTTTTGAAAAAAAGTTATATACGAAGGGAATTTCCAAAAACTCTTTCTCCTAAACTTTTGGTTCGATGGATTTGAAACTTTGGGAAAATATTTTAAACCTATTGTAGTATTAGATTAAAAAATTAAAAAAATGATTTTTTCAAATATTCAAACCCATACAAGACCCTCTAAAGGTATCAACAAAATTTTGTTTAAGGGTTTCAGAGGCTTGCAATTTTTTTTCTCAATTAACCCTGGCTGGTTACTGCGGGTCAAATTGTCCCGAGTTCTTACTCATATTATGAGAGTAGTATTTTTTTTCTTAAAGTACTATACATTGAGAGTAACGTGTAAAATTTTTTCCAAAAAATCTTTTAAACTGAAAGAGTTACAATTTTTTAAGTAAAAAAACGGATTTTTTCAAGTCTTTTTTTCATCATTTTTTTCCATGTAAATATTTATTTAAAAAAAAATTGTTTCATATACTGAAATGTTCAAAGATAATCCCTATATTTTTTTTAAGTCAATCGGATCGGTACTTTTTTTTTGATCGGGTCAAATTGACCCAGTGTGACCAACTTGTAATTATTTTGAGGTGTGACCAGCGAGGCTTAACAAACTTCGATTTTTTTTTCTTAATTTTACAATCTCATTGAGCTATATATTCATTTATGTATATGGGGCGTTCCACGTCAAATCATGCGGTCATGATCGGCCTGACTCCGTCGGATTTTGATGTCCAATGAATTGTGGATTTCCTTTGGTCCAAAATATGACCTCAAATTTTTAGAAAGTTTTATTTCTTTTTATTCTTTAAATTAATGGAATTTTTTCACAGAAACTAGGGCCCAAAACAGAAATTCATAGTCATAGTTCGATAATGGGCCAAAAATAATTACTATTTTTTTTAATTTATTTATTTTTATAATTTCTTATTTCAATTGTTTCTTGTAGTGAGAATAACAACAACAAAAATATTTTTCTATCGAAACTTTATTTTTTTTTCTTGGTTTAAGAGTGAAACAACAACATTTTTCGAAAATTTATTAGCCTCGACGACCTGAAAAAACCGTATAATTAAAAAAAAATTTAAAATAGTAATTATAATTAAAAAAAAAAAAAGTAATTATTTTTGGCCCATTATCAAACTATGACGAAAATGTCTGGTATAGTTTCTGTGAACAACATTCTTTTAATTTGAAAAAGGGCCCTTCTTGTGTTTTCCCTCAATTTAATAATTTTTCGCTCGGGCAACCCCTAAAAAATGAAATAAAAATTTCTAAAAATTTGAGGTCATATTTTGGGTCAAACGAAACGCACAATTCATTGGACATCAAGATCCGAGGGGGTCAGGCCGATGACCGCGTGATTTGACGTGGAATGCCCCATATGTATGTTCATGTAACCATCACTAGGCATGTTGTGCCCGTACAAATTCTGATACCAATATGTCACCTCGTTATCGATACACCTCATCGTACTCGAGTTTCCAAGATTATTATTCTCTTGGTCGTGTTCTCCCGTGGAACAAATCTCCGCATATGAGCCATTCAATCCCGATTTTCAACGCCCCCAAACTATTTTTTTAAAAAAAGCAAAAAAAAATTTAGGATTATTTTGTAAGAAATTTCCACAATTTTATCAGAATTTTGGAGGTCATTTTGGTTAATTTCTGAAACCTCAATTTATCAACTATAATAATGTAACTCCCCATAAAAATTGACAACTGCCATAATGATATTAAAAAATCAATAATATTTTATCAATATTTTCTATCATTTTTTAATTTCACAATTTTGGATTTTCAAGTACAGAAAAAAATTCAAAAATAAAGGTCGATGGAAAAAGTGAGAAAAAAAATTCAATTGCCATTTAGACTCCGTACAAGGGTGGGAAAAAAATTATTAATCGAATTTGAGAGGTGAGAGGTTGTCAAGTTGACTCGGAATGCCCCATATATGTATATGCGGATCTGTGTGTCGAGCGTGTTCGATATGCCAGTCGTCTCAGTTTCTCGTACGAGTGTGCGTCTGATACATACTACTATATAAGTGCAACGACGTGCGACTCTCTCCCTCTCTCTTTCTCTCTTGTGGGCAAACTTCGATCGGACCACCCAGCAAGTAACCGCGGAAGTTGCTGCCTGCGGGTCGAGGAAGGCGCGCGCTTCGTACAGCAAAGTTGCCTCGACGATTATACTCAACTTATCTCGGGACATTATTCGCACGTGGCAATTTTTTTTTTACCTCTGTAGTCAGCAGAGACGAGTCTCCAGAGTTAATCGAAATTGTACCAGAATTAGCTGCTTTTTAGGTGCTAATTTATATTTTGGTGCTCCCTTCGTTTTTCCAAAAATTAAATTTGAAAAGTTCCAGCTTGATCTCGAGCTAGCAGAGACTCATTATGTTGTAATACTTTTTCTGAAATGTAAACAGCATTGGAATTAATTTTTAAGGGGTTTATTCGCAGTCAAGAGGTCGAAAAAAAGAGATTTTTCAAGATTTTTTTTTAAAGGAGCAGGGTTGCGAAATTTTTAATGAAAAAGTAATGCATTAACCATTACTTTTTGAATGGCTAATGAAATTAATTTCCATTAACCATTAAAATTTAATGGTTAATGGAAATTATTTTCATTAACCATTAAAATTTAATGGTTAATGGAAATTATTTTCATTAACCATTAACCATTAAAATTTAATGGTTAATGAATATTATTTTCATTAACCATTAAAATTATTTCCATTGACCATTAAATGTTAATGGTTAATGAAAATGCAATTGCATTAAAAAGTAATGCATTATTTGCAACCCTGCCCATTACAATGTAGTGTGTAATAGAAAAAATTTCCATTACCCATTGCAATGTAATGTGCAATGGACAAAACTTTGATTGCAATTCTGGGAATGGAAAAATATATTTTAATGGCTGGTGAAAATAATTTTAATGGTTAATGAAAATAATTTCCATTAACCATTAAATTTTAATGGTTAATGAAAATGCAAATGCATTAAAAAAAAGTAATTCATTATTTGCAACCATGGGAAAGACATTTTAATTTATTAACGTAAAAATGTATATACACATTTTTGTAACTTTTAACTTAATTTAAAAAATTTTCATTCAAGAAAATAATGATTCTTGAAGCCGTTGTAGTCGATCTCCCCAAGGTACTAAAAAAAAAAAGCGCCTTGCGGTGACCACGATATATCTGGATTGGATAATCCAAAATGAAAAAATTACAAAGATTTCATTAATATAAGGTACAATCTAGTATTTGGTCGAAGGGATAAGCGAAATATTTATTTTTAACAAAACGGCGGCTTCTACAAAAAAATTGATTTTTTTGAGAATTTTTGCCTTCAATTGTTTATAAAATGGAAAATATTTATCGGGAAAAAAAGCCTTCCATTAATTGCCAACAAATATATTTTAAAAGCTTGTGCAAAAATTTGAGAATGATCGTTTATGCCGTTTTTGAGAAATCTTGCCCACCGATTCAAAAAACACAGTTTTGAAAAAAACGCGTTCAAAAAACGGGTTTACAAAAAGGCCTGTAACTTCGGAAATTTTTCGGATTAACATTAAATTTTTTGTACATATTCTTAAATGTATGTACATTACGAAACTTAATTAATAGATCTTAGGCAACCTCTTGAATTGAATCCCAAAACTTGAGATAAAAAAGGTAGTTTTTTAATTTTTTTAATATGAAATTTTTTTTAAATACGTGAAAATGACTTGAACTTGTATTAGAATTAGATGCTTGATTGGAAATTTTGGCTACTTTCATTTTCCCAAAAATTACATTTGAAAAGTTGTCTGCTAGTTTTTACCACCATTTTTTTTGCACCAAATCAGCATCTAATCCTGGTAGAATATAAATTTACTTTATAGACTTTTCTGCTAAGGTCATTTTTTTCAAAATTATGATACAAGAAAAACGCTGGGAATTGGCGAACCAAAATGAAGGAAAAATCGTGTCAAATCTTTGTTTCTTATGGAAATTTTTAAATTGTGATTTTTAATATGCATCAATGGCGATTAAAATTATTTGGCAGTTTGACAAGGATTTTAAACAGTCGATTTTTTAGAGACTCTAATTTTACATCAAAAGTGCCAATAAGTCTCGAGTCCTTTTACGTTTCCATCCTCAAGGAAACCCCGAAATTACGGAAATGGCCATTCCTTCAAAATTTGAAAAAGTAATTTGGCAAAAATAAATCTTTAGAAAAATTTTGAATAAAAAAAAAACAAAAATGAATATCCTCTCACAATGCTGCTTTTATTTTTTGCAATTGCAAGCTTTGAAAATTTGGCCAGGATTTTTTTTTCCCTTCCAGCTCCAAAGTTACGGTTTCTCCCTTAACGCAATAATAGGGGTCCCTGGACCGTGCACGCGTAAGGTAAACTGTAAAGTGGATCCAGGAGTGAGGGAGAAAAGAGAGGGGCGAGTGAATAAAACGGCAAAAAGGCCCCTTTGGTAGCGAGAAACGCGTTGGGTGGTCTCGGCTTCACCGTGGGCGGTCACTCACTAACACCGTTTTGATATTAACCAGTCTCAGTTTCTCTGTCGTTCTCGTCGTCTTATATATATATATATGAGGCATTCGACGTCAAGTCCGCCACCCCATTTTTTAAAATCGCCAAAAATCGCAGACAAATTTTGAGAAAGTAGTTCCAACTATCAAGAAAATTTGTGATTTTTTTCAGATTTTTAAGTTACATTTTTTATCCGGAAAAAAATACAAAAAATTTGATTGTCCCATTTTGTAATTCAAAAATTATTCATCGTACGAAAAAAAAAGTAGAACATCAAATTTAGGATTTTCAACGTGCTTTTCACTGAAATTTTTTACAAACTCCTCCAAAAGCTCTATATGCCATTTTCGGAGCAAATAGGTAGTGTTTTGATATTTTTTTTCTCAGAATTGACATCTTCGATTCGTCTGTAGTTCAAACAGTTTTGTACTTGATATATTTACAGACTATCAAAAAATTGGCGCAGTGGAAAATCTATTATTTCAAATGCATTTTTATTGATACAATCTATCATTATAGAGTGATTTAACGAAATAGCGTAGATATTGATATTTTATCATTATTAATCGTAGACAGGGAAAAATAATAAAATAATCCCGTTTTGATACTGCGAAGACGATTCCAGGGACAAAGCAGTATCATTGCTTCATTCCCAAAAATCATGCCCAGATCGAACTAAAAAAGTTTTTATTGGCCATGAAAACGTCGGTGTATCCAAAGAGGGTAAATTAATTATTTTTTGCAATCGAGAGACGTGAGTAGCCCTTGACTCAAATTTGAACAGATTTTATCGGCGGACATGGGTCCATTGATAAAGTTTATTAAAATGTACAATAAGATATTTAAAAAAATAAAAATAAAAAAAGTTTGAAAAATTGAAAAAGTACAAAAAATAATAAAAAATGCGGGTTTTAGAAAATATCTATGAATAGTCTCAACCCTGTTAATGCACAAAGAAATTTGTGTATTCATTTGGGATGAAAAACGCATGAGAAGGAATGAATTCTCCACAGAGCCAATTTTTTTATAGTCTGTAAATATATCAAGTAAAAAACTGTTTGAACTACAGACAAATCGAAGATGTCAATTCTGAGAAAAAAAAATATCAAAACATAATTTGCTCCAAAAATGGCATATAGAGCTTTTGGCGGTGTTCGTAAAAAATTTCAGTGAAAAGTACGTTGAAAATCCTAAATTTCATGTTGTACTTTTTTTTCGTACGATGAATAATTTTCGAGTTATGAAATGGAACAAGGAATTTTTTTGTATTTTTTTCCGGCTAAAATATGTATTATAAAAATCTGAAAAAAATCACGAATTTTCTTGACAGTTGGAACTACTTTATAAAAATTTGTATGCGATTTTTGGTGATTTCAAAAAATGGGGTGGCCGACTTGACGTGGAATGCCTCATATGTATGTATACACATACAAGCATATATCTAGAGAAAGAGAGGGGGGAAGGTAGCGCGAGAGTGAGAGAGAGAGGAAGGGAGTTGGTTAAACGGACCCCTCTAAGAAAATACCTTAGAAAAACTTTTGAATGTCCTATTTGAATTACAGTTATTGAATTAATTAATTTTTATTCTTCTGATTCTCGAAGGATTTTGCCTCTGGTGTTTCATTTTTCCCCTTATTTTTATTTACCTTTTGCTTTTTTACCTCTACATCTGGATTTTTTTGTTATGCAAAAATCATTGTTCAGGAATTTTTCTAATTTTTTGGGGATCACATATGCGCAAACAAAATAAATTTTTTTCCCTACCCTTTCTTTGGTATTTTTCTTATGGGCCTTTTTTTACCCCGATTGATTTTGGGTCCTATTCGGATGCTTTGGGCAATTTTTGCAAAAACTAAGAGAGCGATTTTGAAATTGAATATTTCTGGGTTCGGAGATACAAATTGTATAACTTGGGCCATGATAATCATTTTTTTTATTTGGGACGGGATCATTTTGCCCCCCTTTTCTTCCATAGGTAAAAGAAATGTATAATATAGTATATGTTATATATATACATATATATATATATTACACTGAATTTATACATATTATTACGTATGCATATATGAGGCAACAGTCTGTATATAAAAACAATTTATATGTACATATATATATAGGGCGTTTCACGGAAAATCGGACACCTTTTAGCTTTTGCGTCTCCGATTTTTTTGAAATTTTTTTTATTTTTTAGTACTGATTGAAAGAGAGGTCCATGATTTTTTTCAATTTTTATTATTGAACCGTTTTCATGATATCGATTTTTTCAAAAATTACGTTACTTTTTTTCCAACTTCCATAACTTCGCGAAAAATGGGGCAAATGGGACGTTTTTTTCAACATTTTTGTTTATAACGTACTTTTGATACAAAATTTCAAACCGTATTTCTATAAGTTTTGCAAGTTTTAAATATAAATTGTTGATTTACAAAAAATATGTACTGCTCGATTTTCTTAAATTTTTTTTTTGTAAAAAACTGTCATTTCTTCCACTGCTTTTAAGCCTAATGTAAGTACGTAATGGGATAATGATGGGATCTATTTTTTTTCGATTGGAGATGCTAAAAGCTAAGTAGCGCCGATTTGCCGTGGAACGCCCCATACATATGTATGTACAAACGAGTCGCGCGAGTTTCACGACGATTTATCATTTTTCCCACACCGATATATTACCTATTATAATGTATTATACTATATTTCTATGTATGGGTTATTTCGAGAAAAAGTAAACTTGAAAGAAATGCAGGATTTCAAGAGGAAATATTATATTATCCAATTTGAGACAATTTCAAAAAGATGATTGAAAAAAATTCCGATTATTATTCTCAGTCGATGAATTATTTTTAGGATCATACAAATTTCCCCCAATTCGATTTAATTCAATCAATCAAAACGTCAATTAAAATTGCACACTCTTCTTCATCATTTTTCAATCTTGCCTGGAAGACCCCATATATTTCGTGCATGGATAAATCTGATTAAATTCTGATTTTGATTGAATTCCCAGTATTATTCGATCATTATTGACAGTAAATAAATTATTTTTATGGTCATGAAAATTTTCCTCAATTTAATTAAATTGATCAAATCGTCAAAAAAATTGGATACTCCCATAATTTTTTCACTTTGCCTGGAACGCCCCATACATTTCTTGGATAATTTCATCTCAACAAAAATTTCTCAGCACTGAGAGATTAAAAAAACTTCAATCAGTGATTTGAGGGAAATTCTTTTATTTTTATTTTTAATTTTCAAAATATTTTTGAACAATATTTGACAATTTGACATTTGACAATTTTGACAATATTTTGGAAAAAAGGTCGTTTGACATTGCACGGAATGTCCCATATGTGCCCACATGTCGACAGGGATCTTGAAGATACTTTATGGATCTGTTCGACTTTGGAAAGGGTGGACCCTCACCTGGGGCCTCTCATGGTCGGCTGAAGAAAAATTCATTCGAGAGCACATTGCGAGAAACGATTATATAAATTAGAAAAAAAATATATGCGAGATCGATATATAATATCGTCTACCTGCCAAATTCAAACCTCTACCGAAAATATATTGCCCTCTCTCTCTCTCTCTCTCTCTCTCTCTCTCTCATCGCTATTTGTCAGTTCAAAACTAACGCTAATCAACCAACTATATTAGCGAGGAGAAAGAGAAAGAAAGAAAGAGAGAAAGAATCTTTGAATTGCTGCGAATATCCACGAGAAGTAATATAGAAATCCCTAGAATTTTCGCTGGTCGGTAAAGCATCGGAATCTCCGAATCGATTTGTTATTTGGGCCCTAATTTATCACTTTTGTCTCCTTCCCCGTTCGCTTCGCCGACTTTTAATTTGATTTTTTTTCCCCGACACAACCTTACAGAAACTTAACGGAATCAAAAAAAAACAAAAAAAAACGTCCCTTGGGTTCAAAAATCGATTTCCGTTGGATTTTCAACGAAAATAGATTCGGCTGATCTTCTATTCAAAGAGATAATTCATTCGATCTTTCTTTCTTTTAATTGAAAAAAAATCTGGTTATCAAAATCGATTTTCGTTTTACTTCCGCAATAAAAATTGATTATGACTTTTATTTTGCGGCACTTTTGCTCGAAATTTGCGGAATTTTCTACATAATTCATTTTTTCGCTTTTTATTGCTCATTCTCATTCTTATTTTCTTCTTACTTCCGTCTTATTTTCTCTCAATCACTTTTAAGTGACATTTTTTTTAAATTCAATATTTTCTAAAAACTATTGATCACAAATTATTATAATTAGCCTATTTTCAACCATTTCTGTATTGATCAATATTTTGATAGCAAACACTTGAAAAAATGCCAGGCAATTTTTTTCTAATTTAATATAACTGCAATGATTTTTATTTTTTTATATTAAAAAAAATTTGAGATCTATTTTCTTTTTAAGTTATCAATCAATCACTTGTTGTAATTAATTTGCCAATTATTAAGAAATATCGATGATAAAAAAGTCCATTTCCTGCTTAATTTTAAATTAAATTTTTACTTCAATATTCCAAAAAAACTATTCACCAAACGTTCGAATTAGCCACAATTAAAAATATGTCGTTCTATTTTCGTCTCCATTTTTTAATGACCCTCGATTCAAGAAGATAATTTTTTTTTCAAGAATTTTTTTCTTTCTTCCCTATATTCACCCCAAAATTGATCCAAGAGGAAAGGAGAAAAAAAATCTTGAAAAAGCGTCCAAAGAATTTGCGGTCGGATATTTCATGTTTTCCTACATGTGCCTCTTCACTTGCCAGGACAATTTCCTTATTTTCCCGAGAAAACCATCGTCGGGCACAACATCGGGTGAGCAATTGTCCTGGCTCGCACAAACAGGCCCAAACACGGGCCCTGGAAAATTTGAAAGGACATTTGTGGGACGGTTCGAGAGACGTGCCGTCGTATAAATATGGAAAGTCTCGTGGAAATTCGTTTCCATTGACGCCATTTTTTCGTCTCGGGCCCTCGTCCTTCGGGTGATCCTGTCGTCCAGGACAAAGGGATGAAAAATAGCGCAAGGAGGACTTCAGGTCGGGTTAAAGCTCAACCCATACATTTGTATAGATATATATATATATCGTCTTGTTCCTCTCGGCTTTATCTTCCTTCTCGTGTCGCGCGCGGTCTCTCCTTCATTTTCGTTACTTCCCTCTCTCTCTCTTCCCCGTTCGACTACGCGGGAATTCCGCTAAGTCAATTCCAAAGCGGATGGCAGAGGCGTCGACGACTTGGGTGGTCGAGAAATCCTACGCAAACAGTCGACGCTCTCTCGCCTGCGCTCATCCCCCATCCCCACAATTTTCATCAGCCACAAAAATCTCCTACTACAAATATTACGTTGGGTTGGGCCTATTTTTATCTTTATTATCTAATCTTGGCTTCCCTGCGGTTAAAACTGAAAATTTTGCCCTGAAACAATTTTTTTTCAATTTAAAATTGGCCACATTGGCGAAATTTCCATTTTCCAAAATCTCCGGAACAGGGGACTGCAAATAATGCATTACTTTTCGTAATGCATTGCCATTTTCATTACCCATTACAATGTAGTGTGTAATGAAAAAAAAAATCCATTACCCATTATAATTTAGAGTGTAATGGAAAACATTTTCATCGCCCATTACAATGTAGTGTGCAATGGAAAAAATATTCATTACCCATTAAAATGCAGTGTGTAATGGAAAAAATTTTTATTACCTATTACAATATAGTGTGTAATGGAAAAAAATTTCCATTACCCATTAAAATGTAGTGTGTACTGTAAAAAATTTTCATTACACATTACAATGTAGTGTGTAATAGAAAAAATTAACATTACCCATTACAATGTAATGTGTAAAGAAAAAAAAATCCATTACTCATTACAATGTAGTGTGTAATAGAAAAAATTTCCATTACCCATTGCAATGTAATGTGTAATGGACAAAACTTCGATTGCAATTTTGGGAATGGAAAAATATAAATGAATAAATTATTGCAATTTTGCATTACATTTTATTGACTTAGGACTTAGATTTTTAGGTACCTTACATTTTAAGTCAAAAGTCAACAAAATGTAATGCAAAATTGCAATAATTTATTCATTTATATTTTTGCATTCCCAAAATTGCAATCCAAGTTTTGTCCATTACACATTACATTGCAATGGGTAATGGAAATTTTTTCTATCATACACTATATTGTAATGGGTTATGAAATTTTCTTCCATTACACACTACATTATAATGAGTAATGCAACATTTTTCTATTACACACTACATTGTAATAGGTAATGGATTTTTTTTCATTACACACTACATTGTAATGAGTAATAGGAATTTTTTCCATTACACACTACATTTTAATGGGTAATGGACATTTTTTCCATTACACACTACATTTTAATGGGTAATGAAAATGTTTTCCATTACACACTACATTGTAATAGGTAATGGATTTTTTTTCATTACACACTACATTGTAATGGGTAATGGAAATTTTTTCCATTACACACTACATTGTAATGGGTAATGAAATTTTTTTCCATTACACACTACTTTTTAATGGGTAATGTTAATATTTTCCATTACACACTACATTGTAATGGATAATAAAAATTTTTTCCATCACACACTACACTTTAATGGGTAATGGAAATTTTTCCATTACACACTACATTGTAATGGGTAATGGAATTTTTTTCCATTACACACTACATCGTAATGGGTAATGAAAATGTTTCCCATTACACACTACATTGCAATAGGTAATGACAATTTTTTCCATTACACATTACATTTTAATGGGTAAGTTACATTTTTCCATTACATACTACATTGTGATGGGTAATGAAACAGTTTTTTCATTACACGCTACATTTTAATGGGTAATGGAAATCTTTTCCATTACACACTACATTGTAATGGACAATGAAAACTATTTCCATTACACACTACATTGTAATGGGTAATAGAAATTTTTTCCATTACACACTACATTGTAATGGGTAATGAAAATATTTTCCATTACACACTACATTGTAATGGGTAATGGAATTTTTTTTCCACTACACATTACATTGTAATAGGTAATGGAATTTTTTTCCACTACACATTACATTGTAATGGGTAATGGAAATTTCTTCCATTACACATTCTAAAAGTAATGAATAATGCATTACTTTTACATTACAAATTTTGCAACCCCGCTTCGGAATACAACAAATTTTGTTTATCACACTGAGGTTTTGTTGAAAAAAAAAATAGTAAATCGAAATTCCTGTTCGAACGGAAATCACATATATTACAATTAGGCGCGTCTACATCTCGAATAAAGAGTCTTTCTTGAATAGTCGATTGTCAGTTATAGGAGCGTTGTATTGCTTTTCATTACGTTTCCGTATCCGTACACATACATGTATGTATATTTTATGTACATACATGTGTGAACGACAGAGAGTTCTGTGCAAACGTAGCTCGGACCACCGGAGTAGTCGCAATTAGTAAGTTGAATCTCCCGGCTATATACACGCGTGTGTGCTGCTCAAAGATATTCCCTCCTCGACTCTTTTCCCTTCTCTCGTGCTTCACTTACCGATGCTGATGTTCCTGCTCTTTTGCCCGAGGAGAGAGAGAGCGAGAGAGAGGGAGAGGCTCTCTCTGTTTTAGAATTAATGATCTATGAGAAGAAACGCGGTAACGATCGCGAGACAGGCTCTCGAGAATCTCGAAAAGTATCCTTCCCTCAACTGGGTAATTAGATATTACACATAAGAAATCACGAAAATCATGAAAATTTCCATAAATCCGAGAAATCTCAATTATAGTCACAACCAAAAAAAAACGCCTCTTTAATTATTCGCAACGGAACGCAATTAACTTTTTCTCAATGCCACGTTCATCGTGCATTAATTTCTTCGACAAATTTCACCTACAAACATCATGAACGACGCTTTTTCTAGGGACTTCCGGTTTGCGGAATGCACAAGTAACGGGAAATGCTGATATTCGACGAAGAAAAACGTCCCGATACAATTCTATTAACTTTTTTATGAGCCCACATTGATGGACGATTTAGTTTGTCTACAAATTTAACCTAAAAGTATCATGCACTTCGATTTTTCTACGGACTTCCGGTTTATAAGATGTCTGACAAAATACAATTTCAAATGTTTTTTTCTCGATCCCACGATTATCCTGCATCGATTTCTTCGACAAATTTCGCATAAAAACATCATGGACTACGTTTTTCTTAGGGACTTCCGGTTTGCAAAATGCACGAGTAACAGGAAACATTCATCGAAGAAAAACCATTCAAAATTATTCGAAAATACAATTCCACGAACTTTTTTAGGATCCCACATTGATCGATGATTCACTTTGTTTACTAAAGTTGAAGAAAACTATCGTGGGTTTCGATTTTCTACGGACTTCCGGTTTACAAGATATTTAACAAAATGCAATGTCAAATGTTTTTTTTCTCGATCCCACGATCATTGTGCATCGATTTTTGCGTCGAATTTCGCATAAAAACATCATGGACTACCTTTTTCTTAGGGACTTCCGGTTTGCAAAATTCACGAGCAATAGGAAATATTCGTCGAGGAAAAACCATTCAAAATTATTCAGAATGCAATTCCACGAACTTTTTTAGGCTCCCACATTGATCAACGATCCACTTTGTTTATAAAAGTTGGACAAAATTATGGTGGGCTTCGATTTTTCTACGGACTTCCGGTTTATAAGATGTCTGACAAAATACAATTTCACATGGTTTTTTCTCGATCCTACGATTATTCTGCATCGATTTCTTCGTCAAATTTCGCATAAAAACATCATGGACTACATATTTCCTAGGGACTTCCGGTTTGCGAAATGCACGAGTAATAGGAAATATTCGTCGAGGAAAAACCATTCAAAATTATTCAAAATGCAATTCCACGAACTTTTTTAGGATCCCACATTGATCAACGATCCACTTTGTCTACAAAAGTTGGACAAAACTATGGTGGGCTTCGATTTTTCTACGGACTTCCGGTTTACAAGATATTTCACAAAATGCAATGTCAAATGGTTTTTCCTCGATCCCACGATCATCGTGCATCGATTTTTTCATCGAATTCCGCATAAAAACATCATGGACTACGTTTTTCTTAGGCACTTCCGGTTTGCGAAATGCACGAGTAACAGGAAATATTCGTCGAGGAAAAACCATTCAAAATTATTCAAAAATACAATTCCACAAACTTTTTTAGGATCCCACATTGATCAACGATCCACTTTGTCTACAAAAGTTCCACAAAACTATGGTGGGCTTCGATTTTTCTACAGACTTCCGGTTTACAAGATATTTAACAAAATGCAATGCCACATATTTTTTCTCAATCCTACATTGATCTATTATCGATTATTCATGCAAATTTTGCCCGAAAATGTCGTGGACTCGGTTTTTCCTACGGACTTCCGGTTTCTTCACGAGATATTGAAAGAAAAACCCTTATAATGCTCATTATTTACCCCCCGTGGCTTGTATTTCTCGCATTTTGCGCATCCTACCGGAATCGTCGATTAAATAAACTCGTAAATTTCCGAATCGGCGTCCAACGAGAGTCCATCTCGCCAGTAATCCTCTTTCTGCTCTGTTTATTTTTCTCGACGAGACTTCACCTACTATACACGCCAATTAGAAGCTCCTTCGAGCACTCTGATCGTCGTTCCCTCTGGCTATTATACACTGCCAGAACGTGATCGGAGTTTTCGTCGTTTTTCTGAAATGCACTTCGTGAAAGAGAGTGAGAGACGTTACAAACGCGTGTGCATATAGTAGACATGTACACTCTCGTCCAAAAGTTTGGGAACACTCGCCCCGATTCCGCAGCGCACAAAAATGTTCACTGCTCTTTTAAAAATGGAAATATTTCAATTCAACGAGCGGCGTTTCAAAGAGGACATATTCAGCTTCATTTCGCTTTCACCAAAAAATTTTTTGATTTTTTTTTAACCCGGTACGACTTTTGAAACATGGTCATTTTTCGATTTTTTTTTGGCGTCGAAATTTTGGCACACGACCCATGAAAATTTTGTTCGACTGTTTTTTACATGAAAAACTTAAGGAGGGGAGTATAAGCTTCAATTTGGTTTTTCTAAAAGTTTGGTACGTTTTTTTTTCGCAAAGATATTCAATTTTTTGCAAAAAACGACCATATTTATAAAATATAGCGTAACTCTAAAACTACTGGGTTTTTGTGAAATCAATAAGAGGGTAAAAAGTTGCATACAATTATTCTGGATTCTATGAAATTTTTTCAAATTTTTTTTTCGAAATTTTTTGTTCGAGATTTTTTTCTGTCAACGAGATATTTTTTTATCTTAAACAATTTATTATCTTATTCATCGAGAAACCTCATCTACATGGCTTTTTTATCGGAAAACCCGCGTGTAGATGAGGTAAGAGACCCGATTGTTTAAGATAAAAAATATCTCGTTAAAAGGAATATTTTTTGAAAAAAAAATTTTTTTTTTTTAATTCTGAAAAAATTTCATTGAATCCAGAACAAATATATGCTACTTTTTATCCTCTCAATGATTTCACGAAACGCCAGTAGTTTTAGAGTTACGCTTAATTTTATAAATATGATCGTTTTTCGTGAAAATCTGAATATTTTTGCGAAAAAAAATCGTACGAAACTTTTTGAAAAACGACATTGAAGCTTATACTCTCCCCCACAAGTTTTCCATGGGAAAAAAAGTTTGAAAAAAATGCGCCGTGCGCCAAAATTTCAAAAGCAAAAAAAAGCCAAAAAACGACCATGTTTCAAAGAACGCACCGGCTTAAAAAAAATCGAAATTTTTTTTTGGAAAAAACGAAATGAAGCTGAATATGTTCCCCTTGGAACGCCGCTTGTTGAATTGAAATATCTTCATTTTTAAAAGAGCAGTGAAAATTTTTGTGCGAAGCGGAATCGGGGCGAGCGTTTTCAAACTTTTGGACGGGAGTGTATATCTATGTAATAAACACAAGAGACTCTGCATGCGGAATCTCAATGTGAGAGTAGCGTGACGCTCGTTTGCCGTGCGCTTTATTTATAGAAGGTAGAAAATTCCCCCGGGCGATTAACTCGTAAGAATGCGATCGCTAAACAATTTCCAAACAAAAAAAAAATCCCAGCGTAAAAGCAAACAACTCGACTAATGTTCATTCAACAATGCAGTAACATCGGAAAAGCGTGAAAATTGCCTCAAACTATAAAAAATCTGAAATTTGAATTTCCGCAAAATGGCGGCAATTTCAAAAATACTCTTCCAAATCCCATTACACAAAACTAAAAAAAAAAAAAATCTTTCGAGATTATAAATAACGAAAAAAATGCTCATTCGTAATACGAGACACAGAGCATCATTAAAATACCGGTTTTCGTGTCGCCAGAATGATTAAATACGATACGAATCTACGGATTATTAATTAGATGTTTTTTTTTCCCACAAACCTATCAATATTATTTCATATTTAATATTCTAAATCCTCATCAATCAATCAGGCGATAGGAGCCATTAAAAAAATGCTTTTTCGAAATGGTAAGAGAATAATAAATAAAATATCGGGTTGCCGGGATGATCGAACATGATATTCTTAATTCGAGATAAAAATTTAAATGTCCGGATTGGGCCCGTCGCGTTTCATCATCGGTGAAATAAACGCTGACTGACCCGGCAACCGGTAGCTGTGGAAAAAAAAATCATTTGCGATTCGTCGGACTCACAAAAGAGCGAGAGAGTGAGAGAGAGAGAGAGAGAGAGAGAGAGAGAGAGAGAGAGAGAGGGGGGGGGGGGGAGGGAGAGCCGGAGAGAGACGTCATATATATATATATATATATATATATATATATATATATATATATATATATATATATATATATATATATATCTGAAATTAAACGACTCCCCAAGACGATGATGGGGAAAAAAAGAGAGAAAAGAGTCGATCGAGTTGCTCCGGAAGTCTATATCTCAGTTGGGCACAGTTGCTCGTAGAGAAACGCCGACAAGAGGAGAGACATTATATACCGATCTGGCTCGTAGATAAAATATGACGGGAATGGGTGAGACGGATGGAGAGATTAAATGGACGGGGATATAAAGAGAGGGACAGAGAGAGAGAGAGAGGAGAGAGAGAGAGAGAGAGAGAGAGAGAGGGAGGGAGGGAGAGAGAGAGAGGAGAGAGAGAGAAAAGTATGAAAGTGCCCGCGGTAGCGACTGAGAGATGCAGATAATTCACGAAACAATCTCTGTCGGGAGCCAAGTCACCGCGAATAACGACTTAGCTCGTTATATTGTGCACCACATACAGTAAATATGTATGGAGGAGAATGTGGGGCAAAATGGGCATCATCATGACCCAGCAATTTTTTATTTTGAATTAAAAAATGTTTTTATCGTTTTTATTGAGCAAAGAAAGAAAATATTCGGGGTCGAAATGGACATTTAAGGTACTAGTCTACTTTAGAAGGCAAAAAAAAAAATGTTTAGATTTTTTTTTCAGCTCCTTTATCAGATGTGATAAAACTGTTTTTACAACATTGTTTCATCCTTCGGAAGTACAAAAAAAATATTATTCCTTATTTTGATTCTTTGAATAATTTATAGATGGCGTCAAAGTAGAAAATGTCTTTTTCCATGGCCGACAGTTAATCTCAGGATTGGCAAGTGTGAAACGAAAAAATAAAAAAGTATTTTGAAGAGGAAGGTTTTTTACACAACAATTTACCACCGCTGCTTAAAAATCGATTAAAAAAAATAATGGCGCATGTTTCAAATGTCAATGAACCATTGAATCGAAAAAAGAAAGAGTAAAAATGAAAAATAAAAATTTTTTTTTTTGTACTTTCGAAGGATGAAACAATGTTGTATAAACAGTTTTATAGCCATATCTGATAAAGGAGCTGAGAAAAAAATCTTGAACAATTGCTTTTTTGGGGACTTCTAAAGTAACCTTTAAAGTTACCTTTAAAAAAATTTAAGTAAACGAGGAAAACGATTTTCCTCTATTTTAAGGCCCTTAGGATCAACTTTGTATTAAAGTTACCGGGATTTTTCACGGAATTTAATTCTAATCTTCGTTATTTAATTTTATTTATTTATTTTTATAAATTTATTTTTGTAATAATTAATTTAAAAAATTTTTTTTTACAACTATGGAGGTACCTGGTTTACGACGGTTTATTCGGTGAGGCAATTTTTAGGCGATTTTGAAATTTCCAAAAAAAAGAAGTAGTTGCTCTAGCTTTTTGAAATTTTGGGATATTAGGTTAAACAAATTTATACGCGTAGTTTGAGTGATAAAGATTGTTGGTATGTATTGAATTTCGCGAAAATCGATCATGTGGTTCGTGATTTATAAAATTTTTGAATTTTTCAAAAAAGCGCGTGATGACTCCAGCTTGCATGTCAGGATCAAAATATTTATATAGTGATAGTTCAATAGACGAAGGTACTTAATATTCAATTTTATGCGATTTTGAAATTTGATAATTATAATAAAAATTTCGGCATTTTCGAGATTTTTGAATTTTTTATATTTTACAATAATTTAGGAAAAAGCCCGTTTTGCCTCGAGGTGCCCATTTTGCCCCACATTCCCTTATATATTATTTTTTTGAAAAAAAATGTTTTTTTCAACGATGGACTTCAGTCATCAATATCGGTCACGAGCTCTGCATCGATCATCGATCAAAGGTGCACGACCTTCGAATACATCAGATCGATCAATGAGAAGAAAAAACGTTAAAGGAATTGACCCATCCCCGCGATAGGAATCGAATACCGAAACGCCTGCGTTAATAAATTATGATAATTTCTGGAGCCTCCAGCGCGTTACGCGAGCGATTCTTGTGTGAAAATTTCGCACGATATTCGTACGAAAATTGGTCCTGCGAGAATGAGCTGCGAACATTTTATGGGCAATCGCTAATTGGATCTATTATCTTTATTTACAAAGATTTGGGAAAATTTATATTTTTTTTTGGCAGTGCAAGCTTCATAAATTAAAAAAAAAGAAAAATCTTAGGCCCAGAAAAATTGATTCACGCGATTTTGCATAAATTTTCCTTAAATTAGAATTAAATTAGAATTTTCCTTAAATTAGAATCGACTTTGTTTCACTTAAAATAAATTTTTCATTTCTACAAGCGATTTACATGATTTTTGCACAATTTGTCACAGTTTTTCCCTTTTTCAAAAATTTATTAATTAGTAATTTCAATTTTTAATCACTTTCATAATTTTTTTCAATAATTGATCCTACACTGAGTAAATTATTGATCAAATTAATAAATATAAAAATGAAAATATTGAATAATTAATTAATCAAACGAAGCAATTTTTGTTCGGATGAGGATTCCTTGGGATTAAATTTATTGAATTAAGTTTACTTAATTAAATTGAATTAAATTAATCTAATTAAATTGAGTTTCATCAAATTTGGACCTAGATTAAGAATCTCTAATAGATGATTTTTTCGATAAGAAAAACGTTGACAATCATCATCTAGGGATCTTGATCATAGGCAAAACGTGCCACGAGGCAGAAAAAAGCTTCATAAATTAAAAAAAAAGAAAAATCTTAGGCTCACAAAAATTGATTCACGCGATTTTGCATAAATTTTCCTTAAATTAGAATTAAATTAGAATTTTCCTTAAATTAGAATCGACTTTGTTTCACTTGAAATAAATTTTTCGTTTCTCCAAGCGATTTACATGATTTTTGCACAATTTGTCACAGTTTTTCCCTTTTTCAAAAATTTATTAATTAGTAATTTCAATTTTTAATCACTTTCATAATTTTTTTCAATAATTGATCCTACACTGAGTAAATTATTGATCAAATTAATAAATATTAAAATGAAAATATTGAATAATTAATTAATCAAACGAAGCAATTTTTGTTCGGATGAGGATTCCTTGGGATTAAATTTATTGAATTAAGTTTACTTAATTAAATTGAATTAAATTAATCTAATTAAATTGAGTTTCATCAAATTTGGACCTAGATTAAAAATCTCTAATGGATGATTTTTTCGATAAGAAAAACGTTGACAATCATCATCTAGGGATCTTGATCATAGGCAAAACGTGCCACGAGGCAGAAAAAAAAAGAGAGGGTTGAGGAATGGGGTATGAGTAAACGCGTCGTACGCATCGCCACCCCGAGCATAATACCGTGTTTACCATTTGGAGAGCTGGTGGGTGGTCCAAAGGGTCTCTTTTCTACACTGTCGTGTCCTCTTTCCGCTGTGTTCGCGCAACCGAGAGATCGAGAGCCCTCCATCGGTATACATATATCTATCTCTGTGCGTAGATATGTATTTATATGTATAAGTGTCTGTGGTTGGTCGACGATACCATCTTCCATCCTCCTTGTGTCGTCTCGTCTCTTCCAGAGTGTGCTATGTCTTATACGAGCCTAGGTCCTTCTCGATATCTCGTCTCCACCCTTATATAACCCCTCTATTATACTGTTACTACTTGTGGCGTCTCTCAAATCACCTTCTGTTGGTGCTACACGCCCCGGACGAACCTCTACCGAGGCAATTTTGTATCCCCGTTGCGTAAGAAAGTAGCTCGACCACCGTCGTCGAACGATCGTAGAAAAACCTAACCTAAAAACATTAAAAATCGCCTCCTTTTGTGTGATATTTGTCAAAATAGTCGACACTGTCGACAACGCCGACACTTGATCATCAATAAGCTGACTAACCTAACCTAAAATATCAACAATCGTCTCCTTTTGATGTCATATTTGTCCTTTGTCGTCCTTTTGTGGCATATTTGTCAAAAGTGTCGACACTGTCGACACTTTATCATCAATAAGCTGACTAACCTAACCTAAAATATCAAAAATCGTCTCCTCTTGATGTCACATTTGTCCTTTGTCGTCCTTTTGTGCCATATTTGTCAAAAGTATCGACACTGTCGACACCGTCGACACTTTATCATCAATAAGCTAACTAACCCAACCTAAAATATCAACAATCGTCTCCTTTTGATGTCATACTTGTCCTTTGTCATCCTTTTGTGTCATATTTGTCAAAAGTGTCGACACTGTCGACACCGTCGATACTTCATCATCAATGAGCTAACAAACCTAACCTAAAATATAAAAAATCGTCTCCTTTTGTGTCGTATTTCTCAAAGTTCAACACGGTCGACACCGTCGACACTTTATCATCAACCAGAGTCACCTCTTTGTCTTTCGTCGAAAGCTCGACACTGTCGACACTCTCGGTCGACTCACCATTGACACTTTTCTGTCTCACCGGTCGACTCTATTGTCGACAGGCGACCGATTTTCATCGACCGTTCGATTTCATTCATACTTTCTATCCTCTAGATCAATTCTACGATTTAACTCACATGCTCGCGCTTTTAGGAAGTTTCCCCGCGGATTTTCCAATGGTCGACACCTTTTCTCGACTGGTGGCGGCGACCAGTGTCGACAATTTTTAGAATCGATCATTCGCTCGGTTTTCTGAATAATTGTGCCGACGCTGTTGATAAGTCTTTTGTTTCTGAATTCTGACCTGTCGACCGGAGTCGAGCGGCGAGCGGTGTCGACCGATGACGATTCATCAATAAAGGATTGACACTGTCGACTAAAAATGTTCGTTCATACTTCATTATGATCGTTCAACTCAACAACTCTACGATGATGCCATTTTTTTATCATTCCCTATTGGTCGACACTTATCGACTGGTGTCGACCACCCCTAAATTCTCCCATATCGATTTCTTCTCCGATTTTACTTCAACATCGCAATGGAATACTAAGACTTTTATCCGATATTCGATCCGCCGTGACTAGCACAGTGGTCGACACCGGTCGACATTTATCGACCGGCGTCGACCAGCCTCTAAACTCTCCAATATCAATTTCTTCTCCAATCTTACTACAATATCGCAATGAAATACTAATTATTTTATCCGATATTCGATCCGTCGTGACTATCACAGTGGTCGACACCGGTCGACACTTATCGACCGGTGTCGACCAACCCCTAAACTCTCAAAAATCGATCTCACCTCCGATCTTACGTCGATATTGCAACGAAATTACTTTTATCCGATATTCGATCCACCGTGAGCCTGGCACAGTGCTCGACACTTTTTCCAAACGTCACACAAAGAGCGAGAAACACGCGTCTGATCGATTTAACCGGTCGACATTCAAATTTACAGAAGCATGTTTATCTAATCTCCAAAGATCGACTGACCTCTTTGAAGTCGACCGAATGGATGAAAAAAATCTTCAGTTCAGGCGGTCGGCACTTGAGATCTCACAAAGATCAAGGCCTAGCGCGGTCGAACCTCGCCGAATCCCAAGATCGAAAAACGTGACAATGGTTTTTGATTATTTGAGAATGAAAGCGGCGAGGAGAGATAATAATAACCCCCGAGGATATGCAACCGGTCGACCGTCTCTGTGAGTCCTATGGATGAAATCCCGGCGTCCGGTCGAATATCAGTTGTTTCTTCTTCTCATCTCGCCCCTTCCCCTCCCTCCCGCTGCCCCCACCCTTTCATATCACCGTGTCTTTCACGTATTTTCATTCTTTCTCACTCGCTCGCGTCGTTCACTTCGCCCTCTCTCGCTTTCACACACTCTCTCTCGTCGGTCTTGAGTCGCTCATTAAGTAGATAGAGAGTCGGCAAAGATCAAAGCCCGTCTCGCTGAGGCCCGCTTAATACCGGGTGGCAAGTTTAAAGTGTCGTAAAAATTATTAACTGCCGCCATGCGGTGCTTATCGACGATCGAACTGGGGCCCACGAACCACGCAACGTTTCTTCATTTTTTTTCTCATTTTTTTTTCTCTCCCTTTTGCAACTCACTTTTTCAAGCGACTCCTCGTCGTGTCTCCGTCCAACAGTGAATCTGAGGCAATTTTTTTTTCGCACTTTTCGACCGTGAACAATGCGATTTTTTTTCGAATAATCCGTTTCACAAAAATGGATTATAGGTGAAATTTTTTTTTTCCCCTGGTTGGAAGGAATTTTCAAAATCGAATAAACAAGGGTGACGAGCGGTGTGGAGGGCATGTTTGTTGTAGTATCTCGATCGAGAATCCCAACGAGATACCGTTCGAATCATCAAACATTTATGTGTACACTCGACGCTGTATCACGAACATTAATATACATAACTCTCGGGTGGTTCATGCAGGAACTTTAAATCAGTGACCATCGCGCATATGTACGGGGAATCCCACCTCAATTAGACCAATATCGGACCCTCCACTCTCGTCGATTTTTAAATTTTTTGCGGGAAACGTTTTACGGATGGAAATCAATGTTCTCTAATTTTTTTAGATTTTTTTCCAACCCCATATCACCCCATAATTAATAAAATGCATTACTGGTCAATTCCTCCGAGGGGTTAATCTCGCCCCGTTCGATATTCAAATTTTGTCTAGGAAATGTTTTACGGATCGAAAATAACTTTCTCAAATTTTTTCAGATTTTTTCAACCCCTCAGCACCCCTATAAATGAGAACATTTATCGCTGATCAATTTCACCAAGAAGTTGAAACCGGCACGTCCGATTTTGGAATTTTTTGCTGAAAATGTTTTTCTGGGCCAAAATAACGTTCTCAAATTTTTTCAAATTTTTTCCAACCCCCCCGCATTAATTTAATGTATTACTGGTCAATTCCGCCAAAGGGCTAATACTACCCCCTTCAATTTTTATTTTCTGTAGGAAATATTTATTGATCTACAATAATGTTCCTACATTTTTTCGGAATTTTTCCATCCCCCCAGCACCCTTGTCATAGCTAATTAAATGTATTCGTGTCAATTCCGCTAAGGGGTTCATCCCACCCCGCTCGAGTTTGAAATTTTTTTGCAGGCAATGATTATCCGGTTAAAAATAACGTTTTCAATTTTTTTACACATTTTCCAACCTTTCAACAACCCCTAGCTAATAAAAATGTATTTTAGGTCAACTCCATCAAGGGGTTAATCCTACCCCGCTCGATTTTGATTTTTTTTTGCAGACAATGTGTATCCGGTTGAAAATAACGTTCTCAAATTTGTTAAGATTTTTTCCAACCCCTCAACAACCCCTAGCCAATAAAAATGTATTTTTGGTCAATTCCATCGAGGGGTTAATCCCACCCCGTTCGATTTTGGATTTTTTGCAGACAATGTTTATCCAGTTGAAAATAACGTTCTGAATTTTTTAAAGATTTTTTCCAACCCCTCAACAACCCCTAGCTAATAAAAATGTATTTTGATCAATTCCATCAAAGGATTAATCTCACCCCGCGCGATTTTGGAATTTTTCGCAGGCAATATTTATCCGGTTGAAAATAACGTTCTCAATTTTTTTAAGATTTTTTCCAACCCCTCAACAACCCCTAACTAATAAATGTGTATTTTTGGTCAGTTCCATCAACGGGTTAATCTCACCCCGCTCGATTTTGGAATTTTTTACAGACAATATTTATCCGGTTGAAAATAACGTTCCCAAATTTTTTTAAATTTTTTCCAACCCCTCATCAACCCCTAGCTAATAAATGTGTATTTTTGGTCAATTCCATCAACGGGTTAATCCCGCCCCGTTCGATTTTGCAATTTTTTTTGCAGGCAATGTTTATCCGGTTGAAAATAACGTATTGAATTTTTTTTAGATTTTTTCCAACCCCTCAACAACCCCTAGCTAATAAAAATGTATATTAGGTCAATTCCTTCAAGGGGTCAATCTCACCCCGCTCGATTTTGGAATTTTTCTGCAGGCAATATTTATCTCGTTGAAAATAACGTTCTCATATTTTTAAAGATTTTTTCCAACCCCTCAACAACCATAGGTAATAAAAATGTATTTTTGATCAATTCCATCAACGGGTTAATCCCATCCCGATCGATTTTGGAATTTTTTGCAGAAAATGTTTATCCGATCCAAAATAAGGTTATCAAATTTGTTCAGTTTTTTTTCAACCCTTCAACAACCCCTAGCTAATAAAAATGTATTTTAGGTCAATTCCATCAAGGGGTTAATCGCATCCCATTTAATTCCCGATTGACCAAATAATTTGATAAATTAAAACTAAAAAAAATATAATATATTGTAATTACAATAATTAATATTATAATATTATATCTCAAATCATAAAAAAATATCACTAAACTCTGAGCAAAAAAAAATCTGCAGAAAAATGCAAATGGCTTTCCCATCGTTGTCGCAAAAAACTCTCTCGATTTTACTCGAAATTCTCCATACAGAAAATCACATTAGTAAACAAAAGGATATACGTTTTGCAGTACGTGAATCCTCGTACGGCGAGGTATACACTAATATATATTTATAGTCGTTACGTTTACTTTGCATAAAGTAATACGAGCACGAATTGCGGCGTCTCTTTGTAGTAAAATCAAACCGGAAGTTACACCCTCGTCGTGCCATTCATTGTGCGTGTCTTCTTCGACAGCGCGAGACTTGCATCAATGAATACTCTATAGTAATATTCTGCCTCAGCTCTACATGAATATACATGTATGGGGCATTCCACGCGCGCCGTACATACATTTTCAATATCGATATGCAAACAAAAAAAATGGTGCAAAATTGTAGGCGTGAAAAAAGTCGTCGATAAAACATTTATCGCCGAGGGTGAAATTTCAATTTTTTTTATCAAATTTTTTTTTTTTTTGTACGTTCAGATTCTCCATTATCAATTACCGGAATGTGTCGGCTCTCCCGTTTAGTTTCTTAAGACGATAATTTAACGCGTGCTCGTTGGCTTTAAAAAAAATGAAAATAAAAAAAATAATATATATATAAGTATAAAGTATCCTGACGAGTGAGATACGAGAATGGAAACGCCATCTGTGTCTCCCTCCACCCTTGTGAAAAGTATATGCGAAAAAAGAGGGTTAAAAAAAGCCCCACACAAAAATGTGTTTTTATTCGGTTTTTTTTTGTGTTTTTGTGATTCGTACAATCGCATGTATATGAAATTGTTTCTCGTTGGTGAGAGACGATAGGGGTGCGTGGAGGGAGAAAGAGGCGACGCTGTGGGTGGTCTCGTATTTGTACGATATCTCTCCTCTATCTGTCCTCTTTCAGTGTTTCACTTTTCTCTCTCTCTTTTTTTCTCTCTCTATACTGGACTCAAACTCACACATGTATGAGGCATTCCAAGTGGAACTCAACCAACGTTTGACCTTCCACCCTCTCTAAAATTGAATTGTGAATTTTTCAACACTTACACGTTTTTTTGATGATTTTTCTTTCTCCGTTTGAGGATGGTCTCATTGAAAATTCTCGAATTTATCATTATTTTTCGTTTGCCCGTGGCCAAATTTTTTTTTATATATATTTATTATATTTATTTATATTTATTATATTTTCATATATTTTTATATAAATTTTTTAATAAAATTGTTAATTTTTTGTTTTCCTAAAATCCAATATTTATGTTTAAGGAAAAGATAAATACTTGGAAAAAATTGCGAGTTGACTTGAGAATAATTGTGAAAAAAAATCATGAACCGAATCTGAGAGGGTCAGAAAGAACGTTGCTTCATTTGACACGGAATACCCCATATACGTACGTAGCAAAGTCGAGACTGAGTTCAGTCTCGCTCTCTCGTACACCCGAAGTTTCATTTACGAAGCGAGAGAAACGATTTTATCTCTCGTCTCGTCTCTCCAACGTAAACGTACAATTTACCGTCCTTTCCCTTGCGAGCATGCATAAGGAGACGAAGAAGACGTCCGTGTCTCTCTCCCTCATATGCCCGTAAATATATCGGGCGAAAAGAGCAGATCGCTTCTCGTATTCCCTTCATATACCTCACACATACGTAGAGTCATACAAAACGTTCGTAAATATAATATATTAGAAAATTTCTATGCTGGTATAAAGTATTTTGATACTTGTAAAAATTTCCAAAAATTCGTCCATTATATTAAAGAAATTATTAATTATTATATCGAAGGAATTACCGAATTTTTCGGCTAGGCCGTTTAATCGTCGCGCGACTACGACGCTTCGCGAGAACTCCGCCAGGCGGCGCCCTCGAGCGTGAGCCTTTCGCGCAAGCGAGATGCCGTGTCCAAACGTATAAGGAACGTATTGCTAGCTGTCGCGGCTGATTCGCTTCCAGTTTATTTGCCCTTGATACATGTATTACGTATTATAAATGTACGCCCCAGTGTATATTTCATATAATTTGATGTTTTTACGTAAGAGAGCATGAGTAAGATTGTTTCTCAACAGAAAAAAAGTTTATTAAAGTCTCGTCGTTACGCGGATATTACGCCGACAGGTTAATCAGTCAATCCCCGTGTTATTTCTCTTCCTATCCTCTCTGGAGTCTCGAGTACACGGACGATCCTTCAACTTCGCCCGAGGGGCCTCGAGTCTATTTTATTTTTATTTTTTAATCTCTTTGCGCTCGTTGAAAGCGCACGAACGACATGCCAAAGCATTCGATCGTAACGAATAATCAGGGCTCTATGAGACTGAAAGTTATGCACGAACTATTGGGCGATGGAGAAAGAGATCTTGGAAATATGGAAACCAATCGACGCTTTCACTCCTAGAGTCGTTTACAGTGACGTTTTTCATTTCTTGAAAATTCACAAAAATAACATATTAAATAATTATCAATTTCCCCCATTTATTTGTACATTGGACATTTTTTAACAATCCGCCTTATGATGAAATTCTGTCCATTTTGATATTTCGGGGATCCTAAATATCTTAGTTACAATTTTTTTTAATCCCACAAAAAATTGCCCATCAATCATTATTCCTCCCCATATGCAAATCTTCCTCTATAAGGGAGCCAAGATAGTGAAAAAAAAAATTATAGGAAGGCGTGAAAATCTTGTGAAATGTGGAAATTTTGAATTTTCACGGTTTTTTAAAATCCATATATTTATAATCCGTGTATTAAACATCGAGCTTTATACGAGGCGGTGTACGTTGTGCGTCTCTGTGTTGGCGCGCTTCCTCGTGCGTCCGTTCATTCCTCCGTGTGTTGGTAATGTTTTTTGCTTGAGGGGAAATGGTACCGCGTGTGTGGTCCGGTGTTGTTTCTCCCCTTTCGCCCCGCGTAGCGGCCGACGCCGTGGCAAAAGAGAGACGAGGATTCTCCGCTACAGAACGCTGCACCATACACACACACACGACACACACACGCGCGCGCGCCTTATTTTCTTCGTGCCAACGCAGATTCTCAATTCTTTCTCTCTCTCTCTTTCCCCCTCCTCGCATCCACGCGTAACCTAGCAACGCACGACGCCGAGCGGAACGTCCAATCAGTATGGAGCTCGAATCGATTTCGTGAATCTTCGGCTCTGTTCGGCTGTGACGTCAGCGTTCATCGCAACGCCGTATTTCCTCGTTCAACGTGCCCCGCGTTCTCTTGGCACGCAATTTTTTCGTCAGCCATTTTTTCTCTCTATTTAGGTTGGAAGCTTTCGATTTTAGGGTTTTTAGCAATCAAGTTGCACGCGACGTCGCAAAATGGTGACGTGCAATTGAGGAGTGAATAGGGAATTTGTAGCGCTCGATAGGCGCCATAAAGCACTTTTTTGAAATCGTGAATGATCTTTTTCTAGGATTATGCATTTAGGATTGAGGTTAGGATTAACGGTGAAACCAGGGTTGCGAAATTTGTAATGCATTAATCATAATTTTTTTAATGGCTAATGGAAATAATTTCCATTAACCATTAAATGTTAACGGTCAATGGGAATTATTTTCATTAACCATTAACATTTAATGGTTAATCAAAATAACTCCCATGAACCATTAACATGTAATGGTTAATGGAAATTATTTCAATTAATCAATAAGAGTTAATGGTTATTGAAAATGAAAATGCATTTAAAAAAAAGGTTTATTTGCAACTCTGAATGAAACTTATGACGTACTCTATATGGTCAAAAAATTAAAAATTGATAGCTGCAGGATTACGAAAAAGCGGTTACAATGATCTTTTGGAATTTTCAAAATTTGTTTTCCTGTCTAGCTAGTCAAGCCATTCTCTCCTCATGCATTACCAATCAAGCCTGTCTCCTAATCTATGTGTTAAAAAAAATTAGCTCCATAGCTAGAAAATTGCAAAAATTGTATCACTTAGACACACATTGCCCATTTTTTATAAATAATTTCTCTACATTTTGTGACATTAAAAGTTGGGGATACAAATTTCGAACTGCAGGAGTAAAAAATTGTAACCTCAAAATCGCGATTAATCTACTTTCGCACAACATGTGGTGCCCCTTTAGGGCGCCCCCTTTGAAATACCGGCAATGTTACGGCCCTGGATGTTTGTGAGGAGCTCGAGCTCAAGATCTCTTCGGAGAGAACGTTTCTCCGTATACGCAGCGTGAGTAGGAGAGAGAGAGAGAGATGGAGAAGGTTGCAGCGGTGGCGGCGTAGTGGCGTCGCGGAGCCAAAAGGGGGCTCTGGAGGGAGAGAGGGGGAACAACCATCAACTATGGCCGGCGAGCTTCACGGGGCCCCTACGAAAGAAATGTGGCCGAGAGTTTCGTTTAGTACGGACTTGGACTGCGCTGAGAGTGGCGGTCTCAGACACGGACTTGTAAAAACGAAAGAGAGAGCGAGTTTTCCGGCGATAGATCTGTGAGAGTCGAGGCCGAAAGCTCTTCCAAACAATAATAATAAAGCCGCGTTCACGCTCGAGAAGAAAATAAACGATGCGCGCGCCAGTGTCGAGCGATTTTTTAAAAATCTCGTCGAGTGTTTGTGTTCGCTGAAGGCTTCGTTTACAATCTCGCGAGATAAACACGAGAGAGGCCAGCGTCAATTTTCGAGGAAACAAGAAAATTTTTTTAATCTCGCGAAAAGTTCGAGGAGCGAAAAACACGCTTTCTTAGCCGCGAGTACCATTTTCGTCCGAAGCTTTTTTGCCTCCAAGTTTCGGAACGTCGTTCAGTGTGCGCGTGTTTTCTTCTCTCCGTGTGTGTGTGTGTGTAACAGGATGCTGCAGAGAAGGAAGGAGCGACACCAGTTCTCGCGCTAGATCCCCTTCCCTGTTTCGCACTCCGTGGACCATCGAATTTTTCATTCGAAAATCCGACGACAATATCATTAAAGAGTTTGAAAAATTTTCCAACCACGCGAAACGCACGTTTTGTCGAACGTACGTTTGAAAAACGTGCGAGAATAGCGGAGCACGCGTACGTGACAGTTTTCGTGCACGGTGCGGGAGAAAAAAAAACAAGAAAAGAGAGCGTCGTGGCGAGCTTCGTCTCCTCCCCCGCAGGATCGCCAGTGTATCACGCGAGAGAGAGAGAGCGCGCGCGCGCGCGCGAGATCAGCGCCCACGAGGAATTCACGCTCTCCTCGATACAGACGAGAATCGAACGAGTTTACGAACGAGAGAAAGAAATAATTCAAGAGAAAATAAACGAAAAAAGGGAGAGAAACGCACGGCGAAAGATCGAGAAGAAAATCTTCACACTTAAGTTCGCGTCAGAGTGATCAGTGTGTCGTGTTTTGTGTGTGTTTGTGTATTTTTTTTCTAAACTTCGAAACAAAAATAGTTCCAGGAGACCGGAAGTGCAATGAGGATTTCCGCGAAAGAAAGATAGAGAAGAAGCATCTTGAAGTGTGTGAAAACTCGTGTTTATTCGTTTTTGTTCGGTGGTGAAAAAAAAAGTGCATTCCGCAGGAAGAAAGGATTCAGTGAATGGAGTTCTGCGATATTTTTCGTTGGATTTCTTCGGGCGTTCGTCCTTCTACTTCCGGTCTGTTTGTTTGGAGAGAAAGAACGACGTTTCGGCGGTGAGGTGACGCTGCAATCGTGGTATTAATCGGCAGAGGGCTGGAAAGGATATATATAGATATATAGTTTGAAATACGAGCGTCGTGCAGTGGGCAGATGCATGACGGATCATGGTCGCTGCGTCCGGCCCTACAGGGATCCTAGCGGGACGCCCTACTCAGCATCATCAGCAAAGTCCCCTCTCCGCCTCCCAGTCCCAACAAAATGCCACGAGCGCGAATCGCTCGCGATGCATGAACACCGCAAAGAACAATTGCAACGTCATCAACAACAACAACATCAACAACAACAACAACAATGTTCATCAGGAGAATACGAAGCACAGGCACGAGTCGGACCTGTATGTCAGGCCGAGCTGGACGGATGCTGCAATCGCCCTCGATCAACTCGAGAAGGTAACAGTCGATTTTTATTTTTTTTTACTTACCCCCTATATGAAGCATTCTCCGATAATTCAACCGACTTTTTATTAATCTTGATTTTTTAAAATACTTGATCGTAATTTTTTTTCGCAATTAGTTTGGAATAACAGTATTTGAGGTTTTTTGAAAATATTTTTTAATTACTTATATGAAGCATTCACCGATAATTCAACCCCCTTTTTATATATCACGATTTTTAAAATATTCTATCGTTTTTATTTTTTTGTTTAATTAGTTTGGAATAACGGTATTTTAGATTTTTTGAAAATATTTTTGATTTCTTTATATGAAGCATTCTCCGATAATTCAACCCCCTTTTTATAGTTTTTTCATTCTTTATCGTTTCAATTTTTTTTTGCAATTAGTTTGGAATAACAGTATTTGGGATTTTTGGAAAATATATATATTTTTTTTTATATGAAGCATTCTTCGACAATTCAACCCCTTTTTTATAGATCTGGAATTTCTTGATTCTCTATTGATTGAAAGGATATAATAAATTGCTACTTATTCAGAATTGTGTCAAGCAGTTTTTTAAAAATTTATTTGTTCTCTATATAAAGCATTCTCCGATAGTTCAACCCCCTTTCTATATATCAAGAATTTCTTGATACTTTATCGTTTCGATTTTTTTTCTAATTGTTAGTTATTTGCAATACCAGTGTTTGTAATTTTTGGAAAATATTTTTTATTTTTCTTTATATGAAACATTCTCCAATAATTCAACCCCCTTTTTCATAGATCCGGAATTTTTTGATTCTTTATAGTTTTGATTTTTTTTTTGCAATTGTTAGTTATTTACAATACCAGTAGTTGTTATTTTTGCAAAATATTTTTTATTTCTCTCTATATGAAGCATTCTTTGATAATTAAGCCCCCTTTTTATATATCAAGAATTTGTTGATACTTTATCGTTTCGATTTTGTTGTAATTGTAATTGTTAGTTATTTGGAATAACAGTATTTGTAATTTTTAGAAAATATTGTTTATTTCTTATATGAAGCATTCTTCGATTCAACCCCTTTTTTATAGATCTGGAATTTCTTGATTCTCTATTGGTTGAAAGGATTTAATAAATTTTGCTAATTATTTAGAATTTAGTCTTCAGCAATTAAAAAAAAAATTATCTCTTCTCTATATGAAGCATTCTCCGATAATTCAACCCCCTTTTTATGTATCTAGAATTTTTGTATACTTTATCGTTTTGATTTTTTTTGCAATTGTTAGTTATTTGGAATAACAGTATTTGGGATTTTTGGAAAATATTTTGTTTTCTTTTTATATGAAGCATTCGCCGATATATCAACCCCTTTTTTTCATAAATCTACAATTATTTGATCAAACAATTCTTAATCCTTTTTTCCAAAATATGTTCTACGATATTTTAATTCGAATGTTTAATTCGAATGTCGGATAACAAACACTAGAGAATGTGAAATATTTCACGTATGAAGTTCAATCGATAGCGTGGGCTCATGTCCTGTGCAGATAGGACGAGCATTGGTGTCTCCTGAAAATCGCGAAATATTTCTCCTTTTTCACCCCTATTTTCTCGTTTGAAATAAATTTAAATTAAATTAAACAAACTTTATTCCGCTAAACATTGAACATTTAAATACTACTGATGCGAATCTAATTATTTTTGAAATGCGCTGTAGAAATCGTGGAGTATATTTATTTTCCAAATTCCACGAAAAACATTAAATTTTTCAACCCATGAAAATAAGTCTCAGAATTTTGTATTTTTCTTAGACGTCCTTTTGTGGCTATTGAACCTCACCGCTCGGGCGGTCCCTTCTGAAGGTCCCAAAAAGCGATCCCTGGGCGTTATACTCTCCCATCCAACTACGTTACATACTAATACACACAAAAATGCATATACTCGGAGTTTAGGGATTCTGGGCTAAATTTATGAGGAGTCAGGGGCCGTAGACTCAACAAATGAGGGTTCAGCGATTCTGAACTTGACTTACGAGAGGTCACGGCTCCATATTTAACTCAAAAGAGGTCAGCAGCTCTCAAATTCACTTGAGAGGAGTCAGAGGCTCTGAAATTAACTTATGAGGGGTCAGGGGCCTTAGAATTAACTTGTGAGGGCTCGTGGACTCAACATAAGAGGGTTCAGTAATTCTGAACTTGAAATAGGAGGTCACGGGCCCCATATTTAACTCACAAGAGGTCGGAGTTCCTCAAATTAACTTGTGAGGGGTCAGAGGCCCTAAAATTAACTTATAAGGGGTTCGAGACTCCAAAATTAACATATGAGGGGTTCGAGGCTCCAAAATTAACTAATGATGGGTCCGAAGCTCCAAAATTAACTTTTAAGAGGTCATTGAATCCTCTAACACTCAATTCTTGAAATTTTCATTATATACAGATATATACATTAGGGCGTTAAAAAAAAAAAAAAAAATTTCTTCTCCCAATCAGGCTCAAAAGTTTCATCTAGATATAAGAAAAGGCCTGTGAAAATATGAGCTCTTAATATTAATATTGACATCGTCCCCATCGCACTTTTCGATTTTCCATAAGAATAACATGAGGAAAATTATTTTTACGTCTTCTGATTTTTATAACTAGCAAACGATTCATCATACGGGACATATCTTTGTACAGAATTGAACGTTCTACAAAAAAAGGTTCTGAGTTACTTTTTGATAAATCCACTCGTTCAAAAATTATTTAATGTCAAAAATTAATTTTTCGTAGATTTGGCCGATTTTTGGATATTACCCCGGAACGATTCGTTTTATCGACAAAATATGAATGAAATTTCGTGTGAAACATAAATTAAACTTTCGAGAAATGTTAACCAATAGTTCTCACTATAATAATAAAAAAAATAAAACGCTTTAAGAAAATTGTGCAGCAGAAATTAGCTTAAACAATTTTTTTGTTTAATTTAAAAATGATGTTGAATAAAAATGTATTGTTATATTACAATGAATGTAATTTTCTTAATAGAAAAATAAAATTTTTAAGCTGACTTCTGCTGCACAATTTTCTTAAAGCGTTCTATTTTTTTAAAATTATTATAGTGAGAATTATTGGTTAACATTTCTCGAAAATTTAATTTATGTTTCACATGAAATTTCATTCACATTTTGTCGATAAAACTAATCGTTTTGTTGTAATATCAAAAAATCTGCCGAATCTACGAAAAATTAAACTTTGACATTGAATAACTTTTGAACGAGTGGATTTATCAAAAAGTAACTCGGAACCTTTTTTGTAGAGCGTTCAATTCTGTACAAAAATACGTCTCTAGATTTCCCTCATGATTAATCGTTTGCTAGTTATAAAAATCAAAAGACGTAAAAATAAATTTTCCCATGTTATTCTTATGGAAAATCGAAAAGTGCGATGGGGACGATGTTAATATTAATATTGAGAGCTCATATTTTCAGAGGCCTTTTCTTATACCTAAATAAAACTTTTGAGCCGGTTTGGGAGAAGAAATTTTTTTTTTTTTTTGACACGCCCTAATATATATATACATATCGTTTGTATATGGGTAAGGATACTTTTTCTCTGCGTGCCCAAAGAAACTCTCTGATTTCTTGGAATTTTTTTTCCATCTCGTCGTTATGACGCCCCGCAACGCACTGAGCATGCTCTCGAGCAGGAAGCCCCCTCTCCCCCTCCCCCCAACCTACAACACTTATTCTCGCTTCTTCCTTCGAATTCCAAATGTATCTCACTCGGTGCCTCCTGCAACGTCCAAACAAAAATCTTGTTATTATCAAAATGAGCTTGGAGGGTGGGGGGGGGGGGGGGGGAGAAAAAATTTTCTTTCAATTTTTCATTATGTAATTCATGACATAGCTTGTTATATTTCTCTCTCTCTTTCTCCCTCTCTCTTGATGATTAATGCTTTTATAAATTCATTCGACATTATCCACGACCGGAAGTCATTCCGTTGACCACCCATATCGTGTTTTATAACGCGCATGTACAGTTAGGTAAATACGTAATGTAAATCGCGTGCGAGCGAACGTGTCACGATTCCCGAGCTGGAAATGGCAAGCAGGGTCTTTTTTGTCCACCCTCTTCCGCAATTTTTCCGGTGCAGGAGAAAGGCGTCCGAAATGATCCCCTCGAGGGATAAAATGATTTTCCAATATGGAGAATCGAGACATAATTTTTTCCATCAATATGTAATGAACTTATTTAAGGGGTTATACGCAGTTAGGAGGTCGAAAACAAAGCGATTTTTCAAGAATTTTTTCCAAAAAGACATTTTAATTTATGAATGCAAACATTTATATACATATTTTTGTAACTCTTAACTTTATTTTGAAATTTTTCTCTAAAAAAATAATGATTCTTGAAGCAGCTGTAGACGATCTCCTGAAGGTCCTCTAAAAAAAAATCATCCAAAATAAAAAATTGAGAACGATTTCGTTAATACAAGGTATAATCTAGTATTCAATCGAAGGAATAAGCAAAATTTATATTTTTGATAAAATGGCGGCTTCTTAAAAAAAAATAGATTTTTGATGAACATTTTTGCCTCAAATTGTTTATAAAAAGGAAAATATTTATCCGATTGACATGAAATTTTCTGTGTATACACTCAAATATATGTACATTACGAAAATGAAAAAAATTTTTTTTTTTTAATCCTGACTGTGTATAACGCCTTAATTATTTTATGATTCTTATAAGTATTTGAATTTTGAGGTTTTCAATAGTTTTTTTAAACTTCTACGAAAGGATCATTTTTCACACGCGCATAAACAAAATTATTCGTTGATTTTTGCTTGCGAAAGAATTTTTGAAAAATTAAAAAATCACGATCAACGACACTAAATTACGTTTGAATTGGAATTTCTTAAAAATATGGAAAATCGTCGATCAGGGGGAAAGGAAAAAAAAATGGTAACCATGAAATATTTCTTATTTGAGGTATCGGCTGCTTATTTTGGATCGACAAAAGTTTAACGAATGACCGTTTTACGTGAACACAACAGGTTTTGCACAACGAGGCATAACGAAAGCGTAAATAGAATCGAAGAGAAAAAGAGAAAAAGTAGTCTTGGCACGAAATATGGATGAATCTTCAAAGCGAAACACCGCTCTTTCACAGTGTTGTCCCTCGGGATATTCGGAGGGAAAATATGGCGGCGTGAAAAATGGTCCGACAAGCCCCATCGAGCATTTTCCAAGGTTTGAAAATTTTTCAACGTCCACACGTTCCATTTATCGTCGAATCGTCGTTTTCTTTGTGACTCCAAATATTTTTATCCCGGAATAAAAATTCATATAAATTCGTATCATAAATAAAACCACATTAAAATACATAAAAGTAAACAAAAATAAACATATATAAATTAAAATGCATCAAAGGGTCACACAAGTTTCGACGGTTTAAAAAAATAATATTTTCTCTATTTTTTTTTAATAATAAATAAATTATTATATTCAAAATTTTTGGGAATTTCGAAAAGCTCTTTCACCTAGAATTTTATTCCGATTTACTTGAAACTTTAGGAAAATATTCTAGACAAATTGAACTAGTTGAAAAATTAAAAAAAATATATTTTTTGAAATTTTGAGTAATGGAAAAAGAATCAAAAGATCTTATAATCTATAAAATGTAGAGAAATCATCACGTACTTTTAAGAAGTAAAAAAAACGACACCATAAAATATGGAAGTTGAAGGAAAATCGAGATCTAAAGGAAAATTGAAGTCTCGATTCACTGTGTGGATGATTAATAAATTAATTTCAGGGATCTGAATATTAGAAGAAAAATCATATTTTACTACTAGATAAAAAATACATGAAAAATTTATTTAAAAAAAATTTGAAACCTATGTAACTCCTTAAATTAATATTAATTAATTAACCTAATCAAAAAAAAAAGAAATTCTGGTAATGTGACAAATATTGATAGGGATAAAAAAAAATAGAATTTTTTTCCATCTCCACGAAGAATGACTCGTATATGGCTTGCGTGAGGATGCCGAAGGATTAAAGGGCGCCGACTTCGTGTGCGGCTACCAACTGTGTAATAATCCAAAGGATTTCCCTCTCTTCGCGAGTAGCTACGCCGCTCTCGCCCCCGTATTCTCTCCCCTCCCCTCCCCCCCCCCCCCACTCGAAAAGCCGCCGCCTTAATGTACCGAAAATAAAATGTACGATGCACAGCAGTTTTTCTCGCTTTCATCGGCCTTCTAACGTTTCACAACTCGCCCCGCTCTTTCGCTCGAAAATTCAGCCATCCGTGATGGACCGAAAGAAATTCTCGAGAATCGATATTCTTTTTTTCCTCTCTCCTTTCTCTTCGATCTATTCCTGACTTTATCGACCATACCGAGCTCTAGGGAGGTTAAAAAAAAAAAACTATCGTTAACAATCGATTGAAAATGGTCAAGTTTCAATTTTTTTCCAAGATAAAAATTCATGGTAAAAAATATCTCATGATTTATTCCAACAATAATCATCAAATTATATGAAAAAATATTTTTTTCGTATAAAAATCTTTGTTTTAAAAAAATAAAAAGTCCCTTTTTCGTGAGTGTGTTTAGTTTTGAAAGTTTATCCATGAATTTTATCGAAAATTTATCAATAACAAAAATATATGGGGCATTCCATCCCAAATCGGACAGTTTGAAAAACTTTTTTTTTTATTTCCTCAATTTTTTTATATTTTTGAGTACCCATCAAAAGATCGTTCCTGTTAAATTTTGAGATTTTTTTTATTACCCGTTCAAAAGATATTAAATTAACAAAAAAAAACCGCTCTTTTTTTGGTATTTTGGTCATAACTTCTTTAATAATGGTCCAAATTGAAAGTTTTTTTTTTCAAAATTTTTGTTTTTTATGGCCTTTTCAGAAAAAAATACAACATAAATATTCGACGTGTTTTTGAATGAGTTTTTTGAGTTTCAAACGTCAAATCGCGTTTTTAAAAGTGAATGTCATTTGTGATTTTTTCTTAAATTTTTTGTTTCAAACATCTATCTATTCAACAATTTTTAAGACTGGTCCGATCGAGGGATCTCAATAACTACTATTTTTTTCGATTTTTGAAAATAATTTTTTTTTTTTTTAATAAATTATTATGAATACCAATTTTTGTTACTGTATAGTATTTTTTAAAATCATTTTGAATTAATTTTGACACTTTTTCATTGTTAACAGATTTTTAAAATTAATAATTAATCGATGAACAAATAACAACAGTTCAAGAATTGTATGAGTATTCCAATGAGCAACGGAAACGTATTGGCAAATGAATATTCTAATTCAGGAAAAAATCGTATAAAATGGTAATTTTCAATTTTTTCCTAGCATAAAAATTCATGGTAAAAAATATCTCATGATTTATTCCAACAATAATCATCAAATTATATGAAAAATAATTTTTTTCGTATCAAAAACTTTGTTTAAAAAAAATAAAAAGTTCTCTTTCCTGATTGTTTTTAGTTTGGAAAGTTTATCCTTGATTTTTATCGAAAATTTATCAATAATACAGATATTTAATAAAATAAATTCCTCCAGCATCTCGATCCAGCGACGTCCTTCTTCTTTTGTAAATATTCCAGTCCCTTTTTCCATCGCCAATTCGGTCGACTTTTTCCATTATTTTTCTTACCATAGAGAAAAATATTCAACAATCGGAAAAACTATTTTTTTGTCGACGTCAAAATTTCTATCTGTTCCCACGATCTTCGGGGACATGACTTGCCATTTGAATTGACGCTAATCGCGACCGCGGATCGCCAAAAAATTCGTATTCCTGGAAGGTTTCCATCGACTTGCGAATGAGAAGAATGTGCGTGAGGTGAAATTACAATTGGCGAGAAGATAAAAATCGCGAAATTCCCGGGAATACCCGCAATCCGAATAATAAACGCGTATACAAAGAAATTAAAAAAATACATCCATCAAATATATCAAGTAAATTTTTTAAATATTTATTGAGACCCAAATAACCTAAAAAATAAATTGATCCTTCAAAATTTAATTGTTTAACGATATATAATTCATATATATCGTTCAAAAATAAATATCCCATATATATCCGCAATATATTACAATATATCCGCAATATATTCAAAATATATCCGCAATATATTCAAAATATATTTCCAATATATTTCCCTACCAAAAATTACATGAGAAATATATTATCACAAATATTATTTCATTAAATCAAATGAGCGACTAAATTTCCATAATTGACCTCCTCGGCGTTTAAAATAGCCGACTAAAATCGCGAAATGAGAATGCCCAAAAGTTCTACCCATAAAAAATTAAAATAGCCATTAAAAAAAAAGTGCCATTCATTCTGGAATTAGCATATATTTGGTGCATATTATAGTATTATAATCTCGCTTCTCTCCCCAAGATTTCTATTCTACTAAAAAAAAAAAAAAAAATTAAAAAAACAAAAATCCTCTTCCATTCGTCACTCGTCCCTCTCTGCCTCCCTCTAATTTATATATTTTCCAGTCAGGGCTCTTTGCTGTGTGACAGTAAGCGCCTAACATATCATACAGACCGTGAAAGCTCGTTGCATGCGCGAGGGAAGGAATTGAGAGATATGGAGAAAGAAGAAGAGGGTTCTCGTAGGAAAAGGAAGATGGAAGGGTAAAAAGGAGGAAGGAAAAAAAAAGAAACGGAGAGAAGGACAGAGAAAGACGAGTGGAGGGACCACCGTGCTTGACACGAGATCCTGTTATGCCTCGTGCCTCTTCTCTCTCTCTCTCTCTCTCTCTCTCTCTCTCTCTCTCTCTCTCTCTCTTCTCTTCGTTGCCCGCTATCAACATGCATTTTGCCTCCACCCCTCTTTTCCCTCTTGTATATACAGAGCGAAGAAACATTTAAAAAATTCGACTTCGTAAATTCGTTCGCCGGCCTTTTTCGAACGAAGGAAAGGGAAAAAGAACAGAGACCCTCAAACGACGAAGAATTATGTCTTGGTCGTCGTTAAAACGAAAATACAAGGGTAGAAAAAAAGAAGATTTGCCACTCAACTATCTGGTGAAGAAAAAATCTTTTTATTTCAATGCCAGGATTTTGGGGGCAAAAAATGTTAACAGCTAAAGTAAAAGAATTAATCTCCTTATCTCTGCTCGTTGTGCCAAAAAAGGCATTCTGACATTTTTCAATTTTTTGGAAATACAGAGGAAAAATACCAGATTAACACCCTCTTTTCATTTTTCTTTCTTGCTATAATTTTTTCTATTTTACTACATTTTTTAAATAATTTAATTAATTTGAAAAGCAAAAAAATTCAAATTTTTTAAATGTACTAAATTTTTCCCTAAGTTTAGACACTAAATTGCTCCGAGCCACCTTAAAATATTTTTTCTTTCAAGTTAAAATTTCACAATTTCTATTTCAGATCTGTACGAACTCAATTGCTGACTAAGAGCAAAAAATAAATTTATTTTGTGCCATTTACATATATTTATAAACAATAACGATATCTTATTATAATCATAATAATAATAATATTATTATGATTATAATAATATATATATTAAGTAGCAGCAGTATAATCGAAAAACCGACGAGTTAGCCATGTGGTCAACGAGCCCCGGAGAAAAGATTGCGCGATTATATAGTACGTCGGGGCGAAAAGAGAGGGCGCTGTCCGTCTCTCTCTTTCTCGCCGCAGCCACCGAGCGCCCGTTCCTTCTTATTCTCTCGTATAAGGTTACCCGAGACTGCGCCTCGCGAAGCGCGCGAGAGAGTGCCTCGTCGTACGCGAAGTTAATTGGCTGGAAAACCTTGCTATTCGATACTCGCACGGCTACCGCCCCGAGATACGTACGACGTGTTCCCTGTATATCTATATAGCATATATACCCTGGTAGATCGAGACGACAAAAAAAACCCTATAGCTTCGTAATATAAAGCATAAAATACGCGATATACCGTACGCCGAGTACGGTGTTTTGTCCGTAAAGAGCTAAAAGCCCAATTGGCAAGCGGCCGTGATGAAATCGATGGAAACAAAAAAAATTTCCTAGGGGAATACTCGGAGAGACATTAAACTACATGAAAATAGAGTGACTCCCCTTGCAGACTTTCCTATGTTGCACAGTTATATAGAAACGGAACTATTAGCTGCCTTGAATGAAATTATGCGGTACGTCTCAGGGGAAAAATCCCTAGGGGAATTGTGGCATCGAGGAGCATTGATGAAAACTAGGCCAGAAAAAAAAATTCTGCAATGGCGGAGTACAGTTTCATTCACTAGCGAGGCAAAGATAGGTATTGGTAGCCTTAATAGAAATTGTTAGGTTAAGAAGCCCCTAGGGGAATAAATGAAGAGACACGAGCAATTAAACTAAAGTAATTTCCATTTTGTACAATGATATAGAAACACAGTTATACTGCCTTGAATAAAATTGTCTGGTAAGCAAAAGTCCCAGGGGAAAAATATCTAGGGGAATAATGGCATCAACGAGCATAGATGAAACTAGATCAGAAAAAAATCTCCCTCAATGGCAGAATACAGTTTTATTCATTAGAAAGGCAAAGAAAAGTATTGGCAGCCTTGATAAAAATTGTTGAATTTAAAAAATCCCTAGGGGAATCGCCGAATAGACATGAGCGAAACTAGAGTAACAAAGTTTCTCTTCTCGCAAGCTCTTCTATTTTGCGCAATGGAATAGAAACACAGTTATTGCTGCCTCGAATAAAATTGTCCAAGAAACAAACATTCCAGGGGGAAAATCTCTAGGGGAATAATGTCATCAACGAGCATCGATGGAACTAGACCAGAACAAAATCTTCCTCAATTCTATAATACAGTTTCATTCATCAGGAAGGCACAGAAAAGTATTGGCAGCCTTGATCAAAATTGTTGAATTTAAAAAATCCCTAGGGGAATCGCCGAATAGACATGACCGAAACGAAAGTAGCAAAGTTTCTCTTCTCGCAGGCTCTTCTATTTTGCACAATGAAATCGAAACAAAGTTATTGGTTGCCTCGGATGAAATTGTCTAGTACACAAACGTCCTAGGGGAAAATTTCTAGGGAAATAATGGCATCAACGAGCATCGATGAAACTAGACCAGAAAAAAATCTCCCTCAATGGCTCAGTACAGTTGCATTCATTAGAAGGGCAAAGAAAAGTATCAGCAGCCTTGATCAAAATTGTTGAATTAAAAAAATCCCTAGGGAAATCGCTGAATAGACACGTGCTAAACTGAAGTAAAATAAAGTTCCTCTTCTCGCAGGCTTTTCTGTTTTGCACAACGATATAGAAACACCGTTATTGATTGCCTTCAATGAAATTATCTGGTAAACAAACGTCCCAGGGAAAAAAATCCCTAGGGGAATTATGGCTTCGATGAAACTATACCAGAAAAAAATCTTCCGTAATGGCAGAGTTCAGTTTCATTCATTGGGAAGGCAAATAAAAGTATTGGCAGCCTTGTTCAAAATTGTTGAATTAAAAAAGTCCCTAGGGTTGCAAGTGGAACGACAAAAATGATTAATATACTTAATAAAAATAATTAACTGAATGAATTTAATGTATTTAGTAGTAGAGAAGAACGTATAAATTAAAGAAAAATCTTTTAAATATTGTTATAAAAATAGTAAAAAATTTATGTAGGTTAGAACTAGGTTAACTTGATCGTGTCTGGGCTGACTACACACGAATACATATATACCCTCTTCCATTCGCTTCTTTACCATTTGACCGTTTCTCTCTCTCTCTCTCTCTCTCTCTCTTTTTCTGTTGTGGAGAGAAGAGATAGGTATTGTTGCGGGTGGTCCGACGAGCACATTGTCAGAATGGCCACCAGGTAGTGTGCAGTGTTGCCGCTCTCGCAATGTTGCGGCAGAGAACGAGAAAGAGAGAGAAAGATAGAGAGAATAGAAAGACAAGAATAAGTATATATAGGGATAGAAAGAGTGAAAGAGAGAGATGGTCGTTTATGCATCGCAGACTAAACCTTCGTCGTATAACTATATACATGTGTGCATCTCTTCGTATTGCCCTTTTTTTCTTCTTCTTCGCTTCTTTATCCGCTTCCGAGTGCTTCCTCCTTCATCTTTCCCTGCAGGCCCTTCTTTTTAATTTCTCCATCTCTCTCTCGCTCGTACGAAAACTTTGAACGTTTATTCCCCTCCTGGCTCTTCCGCCACTTATCATCGTCAAAGTCCATGAGGCCAATTTAAAATACCTCGCGCTCAAAAGTCGTTTCACCTTTATATCGCAACGGGTGCAGCATTTATCGTATCTCACAATCGTAGCGAGAGATGTTGCGTAAATAATTAATGTCTTCCTTTGTCATTCTCCGTTCGAGAATGTTAGCCCCCACGCTAGCCTTCGTGGAGCCGCCATTTTTTATGCTTGAATTTCAACACCGAATTTCAATTCAGTATTCCTTGAAACTGGCACTTACCAATTTTCATTCAAATCCCTTCAATGTTAGTCTTTACATCCGCCATTTTGAATTCGCCATTTTTTAATTTGATATTTTGACACTAAGTCAGGAATCAGTATTCGCAAAATCAGCTGTGATGAATTTTTATCAAAATCTAATCATCTTCATTTTGACACCGCCATTTTGAATTTGTATGTTGGGAAAAAATGGAAACCTTTGATCATTTTCAATCGATTGTTAACAATAGTTTATTTTTTCTTGACCTCCCTAGAGCTTGGAATGATCGATAAAGTCAGGGATGTTGAGAAAAGTAGTTTTTAGAAAAAGGCGTTTAGAGTTAGGCTCTGACGACACTCCCGTAGTTGCTGCGTCACTAAAATAACTATAGTTCCGTAAATTAATGGAATTAAAAAATGTCCTTTCAAGAATGTATTCTCAAAGGTCTAAACTTTAAAAATATTTAAGAAAAGAAAATATGTAAGACCAGGATACCCCCTTAAATTCGATTTAATTTATCCGTCTCATCATTTTAGTATCGCATTTTAACGATTCAAACGAACAATTTAAAAAAATCGTAACTTCGTTTAATAACCAATTTATTTACTCTTCCTCCGATACAGGGCAAGGCGGAGGGTCAGAGGTCAGCAGTGTGGATCAGAGCGAGACTGCAGGATCAGTTGAGCCAATTGGGTTACTTCCTACAGAGGCATGCGGGCAAAGTACTGTTCGTTGCTATACTCGCCTTGGCGACGTTCTGTGTCGCCCTAAAGTCAGCCCAGGTCCACAGCAAAGTCGAGCAACTATGGGTCCAGGGTAAGTCAATAAACTCTTGACCATTCAATAAATTCCACAATAATTCATCGAATTTTTCGCAAGATTAAGAGTTATTTGGAAAAAAAGGGAATATCTTGGAAACGATCGTTTTAAAGACATTTCCAAGTCGTAACTGCGCTAAAAAAGAATCTCGAGGTAAAAAGTCTCGCAGGGAAGTCGGGAGAGAGACGTCGTCTCGTGCGTGCTCTGCTCGCCATCGAGTACGAGTACATTAGTCGCGTGCTGGGTGGGCTCTATATTTATCCCGTTCGCTCTTTACGTTTCTCTCTCTCTTGAACGAGAAAGAGAGCACGAGAGCCGTTGTTTTCTCATTCTACGGTCCATTTCGATTCACGACACCATCGTATAAATACGCGACACGTGGTTAACGTCGATCCTGTATCTGATTCGTGATCTCGAATCTGAAAAAAACATATATGTATATATATAATAAACTGGAGGCTTGTGCGTCTTCGTTAGCTGACCTAACCTAACTATCTGATCGAAACCAACCATAAACTATACGCAAATCTGACCTAACCCACATTTAGCGCTAACCACAATTGATGCATAGTTAAAACATGCCTAAACTGCACCTAACCTTCTTCTAAACTTGATTCAACCTGACCTAAGCCAGATCGCATCCAATCTAACCCATATTTAATCCAATCCAATCAACCATGCCCACATTTAGCCTAATCCATTTCTAAATCTGTTCTATAACGATAAATTCTAAAACGAACGTAGACTGTACTCAAAGCACACCTGAATCCATCTGAATCACACCTAAATCGACCTGAACCACCTCTAAACGGTGCTAAACCGCCTCTAAACTATCGAATCCGCTACTAAAGCGACCTAAACATCTCTAGCCGAGCTAAACTACCCCTATAACTGATCTAAACCTACCTAAACGACGTATAAATCGTACCTTAACTCAAAAAATGAGGCAATTTTTTTTATTTTCAGTATGCTATATTATTCCACTCTCCATTAAAGTTCCAATCAAAGTCTAAAATTTTTATTAAGGGGGTAGATGGGTGAGATCAGTACCGGATATCCGTGAGATGACTGAATCGTTGAATATGCGGGTGTACTGTTCTCTAAAAGTCTCGATACACTCGTTCACTCTCTCTCTTTCTCTTTCATAATATCTTTCTCGACGAAGAGACGCAGAGAGGGAGAAAAACGTCGAATCTCTCGTATCGAACGACACTTTGTGGGCGTCGAAAGCGAAACAAAACTCGACACCCACGTCCGGGCTTGTTGAACATTCCTTTTACAAGATCAAGAAGCTTTGGAAAAATTGTTCCCCCAAAGTTTTCCGAATTTTTGATAATTTAATTTTCTAATGGGAAAATTGACGAATTCGAAAAAAATACTCCCAAGATTCAAGATTTTTTGAGCGTTGGGGGAAAAAAAATCTTTTAACTCGTTGCGGATTTTCTCCCGGTTGCGAAAAGCTCTCGACGAGCGTCTCCGAGAAACAGAAGGTTAAAGGAGCTATTCCAGGAACTGTAGGTTGATCCGGGCCCGCCTTCAATTTTTTCTCTTTCGTTTTTTTTTAAAGAAGACGTCATTCAACGCAACAAACCGCAAACTCAAAACTATTTCCCGGAGCAACAATGTTATTTGAAAAAAAAATTGTCCCCAGCACTTTTTTCTCTTCTGCCTCTCTTTATTCTTGTCTCTTCGGGCCTTGAGCATATTTCGGGTATAAACGGAATTTCGACTGTGTCACGACGACGCTCGTTTCTCATTTAATACCCCACAGATGAATATTAAATCTCTCGTTTTGGATAATTCCCGTTGCATACTCTGATCCACGAAGATTTCTAAAATTCTTTGTACATTTTTTTTCAAGGAAAATCTTGACGGTGTAAAAAAAATGTATAACAATGAATTTCCCAAAAGAAAATAAGTAATTCAACGCCGATGGGTCGATTATTTTGTTGTATAGAATCTTTTTGAATTAAATTCAAAACAAAATCAATGGTTTTGTACAATAATTTATTAATTTTCAAAGAACAAGAATTATTTCTGACTCATCAAGGTCGAACGAAAAATTCAAATCTGACTCTACGAAAACTGGATAAAAATACTCGAAATTACAAATAGGCCAAATTTTTTATTTGTCCTGAACCAGATCTAAAAAATTGCTTGAAACTCAATTTAAGATAACGCCGTTTGGATCATTTCGACCTCTCGTGACCTTGGCCTGTGAGTCCGAAAGGCGTAAAAAAATCATTTTTCGCAATTTTTCCATATTCTCTTGGAAATTGAGTTTTTCCCATTCCATATTCATGATTATTGAACGATTTCCGATAGAAATGGTAATAAAATGAAACAGGACAAAAATTTGTTGCCCATCATGAGATTGATTTTTTTAAGGGTTCATCGGGTGAGTTTGGAATAGGAAAAGTTTGGAGTTTGGAAAACGGAAATGCTATTTGCAATATTAAAATAATCAAAATCTACTTCATTGAAGGTGCACTGAGAAAACAGTTTATTTGTAGCAAAGAAATATATTTAGTTGGCACTTTTCGTTAAATATTTCTTAACTGTTACAAAATTTGTTAGTCGTTAAGAAATATTTTGTGTCAAAATAATTTATTAACTGTTCAAAAATATTTATTTGATTCATTTACTGTTGAAAAATAATTGATTTCCTCATATTCAACTTGACATTTGTTAACAGTTAAGGATGTTGAGTCCCAAATCGCAAATGATGAGAAAAATCTGAAAATTTGGTATTTTTTTGGATGAAGTATTTAAGAGGTCGTTTTAAAAATTTTACGGCGATTAGGAAGCTCGTTATCGAACAATTAACATTAACAAATTCAATCAAATGTAGTCTTATGGAAACTGATATAACTTTGCGATAAGTTTTTTTTTGACCTCTCAATTTTTTTATATCTACACTATATTGAGAGCAACGGAAACAAAACGAAGTTTATTGATAAAATTTTTTTTTATTTGTTTAAAAAATTGTTTTTAACAAAATGTTAATTATTTCATAACGAGCTTCCTAATCGTCGTGAAATTTTTACACGACCTCTTAAGTACTTCTTACAAAAACCCACCAAATTTTCAGAATTTTCTCATCATTTTTCATTTTAACCCTTAAGGAGGTTGAAGTAATGATAATAGCATTCTAAAAATTTGGTATGTGTTTACATGAAGTATTCAGGAGGTCGTGTAAAAATTTCACGACGATAAAGAAGCTATTTATTGAGCAATCACCATTAACAAGTGTCATAGAGACTCAGCATCCTCAACATTGTTTCCTCAGTTGTTTTCTCAGTGTGATAAAAGTCCATTGTTTTCTCAGTATGATAAAAAATGAACCCAAAATTTGAAATAATTCCTCAAGAATTTTCTCAATTTTTTATTGTTGACTGAAACTATGAATTCTGGGCCATGGAAAAAAAATTTAATCGTAGGTGAATGCTTCATATATCCATATACAGAATACGAAAGAGGAAGAGAGAGAGAGAATTAGGAGAGGGCTGACGACGAAGAAACGAAGGCACGACGAGGACGGCCGTGCACGAGGGCTCGACCGCGACTGCTTACATCTTCATTAGGCCTCGATGCCTTCGAGCGAGAGCGACAGAGACATTTCTTTGAGGGACAGAATATGAGCTGAGGGCGAGAGAGAGAGAGAGAGAGAGAGAGAGAGAACCAGAGAGAGAGAGAGAGCGCGAGGGAGAGAGAGAGAGAGGGCGAGCGCGAGAGAGAGAGAGAGCGCGAGCGCGAGAGAGAGAGAGAGCGCGAGCGCGAGAGAGAGAGAGAGCGCGAGAGAGAGAGAGAGCGCGAGAGAGAGAGAGAGAGAGAGAGAGAGAGAGAGGGAGAGAGAGAGCTCGTCCGAAGTCGCGGATAACGCGAGAGGGAAGAAGAAGAAGAAGAAGAAGAAGAAGAAGAAGAAGAGGATGAAGAGAGAAAAAGACAGAGGGCCGAAGATAGAAAGAGTCAGAAGTGAGACGAAAAGCAACAGGGTGGCTTTTGAGAGATTCCCCAGAGAGTGGGCCTGGCGAATGGGATCAGAGAGTCGGAAGAAACGTCGCGTCCGTCCAAAGACCCACCCGTGAATCTGTTGTTGTTTGCTGCAACGGTCTCGACGAACGAATGAAGCGAACGGGGGACTCGCGGAACAACGGCGTCGTCCTTCGTCATAAACAGAGGATCTCATCTCGCACGTTTGCTATTACGTATTCACGTCCTTGCGCCGCTACCGGCGTATTTTTCTTTCCATTCAATTTTCTTCCCATCGTGCCACACATTTTACTACAACGTAACTTGAAAAAATTGTCAATGAACATTTTTTTGGCAAAAATAACTAATTATCAAAGGGTTATTATATTTAATTATATATAATTGACTTAATTTTAATTATACGATTAAAATTATTAAAGGGTTATTGTTATTTAAATAACCCATCGCGCTCGCACTGGGTCATTGAGGACCCGAGCGGAATTTCACTCGGGGATTTCTTCGCTGCAGCGTAAAAAACTTTTCGGCTTCGATAAAAATTAATTCGCATTATACAATTATCGAGGAGTAGTCAGGAATTTTTTATTTATTTTTTGAAGCAGTTTAAGCCGTTGAAATTTGTATGCGGACACAAAAGACCCAGTGCGACCGCGGAGGGTTCTATTTCTTCTCCAAATTTCTTCTTCATTGTTAAAAGGTTATCTAAAAAAACAATGTTTATACAAATATTATTTATATTTACAAAATTGCAGCAAGTTGAAATTATTTTAATTTTTAAGGACCTTTTTTCATCAAAGCAAGTTGCAAAAAATAGTAATTAATATGTGTTACTGATACGCGCAGGCGGTTTTTTTTTTTTTTTGCTATGCCATTCAGTCGTTTTCGAGAAAAATGTGTTAGAAATGTGAGCTCCGTTTCTCGCACTCGGGAACCCGGAAAGGGGAGGCTCAAGCCTTCCCTTAACGCACCCTCGTTCAAGCTCTGTCGGATATTCTTGTTATTGGATGATATTTTTTTCTCCCAAGTGTCAAAAAAATACCACATTTCTGGGGGTGTTTCCCGCTTTGTCGCATTCCCCGACGGAAGAAAAAACGAGGTCGTCCCACTTCCGGTTACGCGTCGCCGAGTTTTCATCAGTAATGTCATCCGTTATTTTTGGTACAAGGGCGACGACGGGAAATTTAAAGGATAATTGAAGTGTCGAAATTTTAGAGTTGGGTCTGAGAAACGGATTTTAAAAAAGTTCGGAATTTTTGTGAGTAAAAATGCTACAAAAATTCCAATTAAAATTCTCTTGAAAAAAAATGTACAAAGTCCAAGAAAATATTTTCCCCCTATGAAAAAGAAGCTATAAAATTATGATTAAGAGGGTATTCTGGTCTAGAATTTTGAAAAAATCAATTTTTTTTGCACATTCTTAGAGTTTAGTAAAAATTTAAAAAAAAATTCTGCGTATTTTTTTCAAGTATATATTTTTAAAGCCAAGTAGGTAAATATTCAAGTTAGAATTGTAATAATTGAAATTAACGAAAAAATTTTCTCGAAAATTTGTTTGTTTATCGTCAAAATTTAAAAATGTTCAAAAAAAAATGAACGGTAAAAATATTATTTTTTTCATCGAGTTCGACAAAAAGCTCAAAATGTATATCTCTGGCCCAAAATACCGCCTTAAGATAAAAATTGAAATTTTAGACTTGGAGTCTGAAAAACGGATTTTCAAAAAGTTCAGAATTTTTGTGAATAAAAAATGCTACAAAAATTCCAATTGAAATTCTCTTGAAAAAAAATGTACTAAGTCCAACGAAATATGTTCCCTCTATAAAAAAAAAAGCTAAAAAATTATCATTAAGGGGTTGCTCTGGTATAGAATTTTGAAAAAATCAATTTTTGTTGCATATTTTTAAGGATTAGTAAAATTTAAAAAAAATTTCTTCGTATTTTTTTTAAGTATATATTTTTTTAAACAAATAGCTAAATATTCAAGTTAAAATTGTAATAATTTAAATTAACAAAAGTTTTTTCTCAAAATTTTATTTTACTTACTGTCAAAATTATAATAAATATGTTTAAAAAAAAAAAGAGTGGTAAAAATATTTTTTTTTATCGTGCTCGACAAAAAGCTCAAAATGTACATCTCTGGACCAGAATACCGCTTTAAGATAAAGATTGAAATTTTAGACTTGGGTCTGAGAAACGGATTTTTAAAAAATTCTGAATTTTCGTGAATAAAAATGCTACAAAAACCTCAATTAAAATTCTCTCGAAAAAAATGTACAAGTCCAACAAAATATTTTCCCTCTATACAAAATAAGCTACAAAATTATCATTAAGGGGGTATTCTGGTCTAGAATTAACAAAACAGTTTTTTTGCGAATTCTTGAAATTTAGTTTGAATTTTTTAAATTTTCTTCATATTTTTTTTAAGTATGTATTTTTCAAAACGGGTGAAAATTCAAGTTAAAATAGTGATAATTTAAATTAATAAAAGTTTTTTCTTGAACATTTTTTTATTTATTGTCAAAATATTAATAAATATGTTTTAAAAAAAAATGATAAAAATATTTTTTTTATCGAGCTCGACAAAAAGCTCAAAATGTGTATCTCTGGACCAGAATACCGCCTTTGGATAATTTTGTTTTGTTTTTCATTAAAGACAGTCCTATCGAAATATCAATTCCCTCGTTCTTTCATCCTCGCGTGTGCGTTTCTTTATTTTTTCATCTTCTTCTCTTTTTCATTATTTAATCTCCAAATCTTGGTGCATTCACGAATGCGAGGAAGGAGAACAAACAAGCCAAAGAGAGACGGAAAAACAATGCGAGAGAGGGAGAGAGAGAGGGCGGGGGGGAGAAGAGAGGGAGAGAGAGAGAAGTCAGGCGATTCTACCTTGAGTGCATGAGCACCACCGGGATTGAACGAGGCATGGGGCTCGGTTCCGGTGAATGGTCGCGGTGGGTGGCCCGGGCCTCTTCGGCGGGGAGCCGTGCGCGCCGACCAAGAATCATCCAGCGGTGCAAGTCCTTCTCCCCCCCTCTCCGCGTTATTTCTTCCCCCTCCCTGCGGCTGGCCCCTTGTTCCTCTCTCCCCCACTCTTTCTTGGCCCAAGTATAGTCCAGCGAGAGTCTGGAAGTGGCAAGAGTGGGCCTCTCGCGGGGCCTCTTCTTCGTGCCTCGGAGAGCTCGAGCTCTTTTCCTCTCATTTGCAACCATGCCTTTTCTCTCTCTCTCACTCTCTCTCTCATTGGGCCTTTTTCTGTCATTCCATCTCTCTCGCTCTCTCAATCGTTGCCACAACGGCAGAAAGCTAGAGGGGGCCCAGAAAGTAACAGAGCAAAGCCCGCGCCTCGCTCCGGGGCCTCACTCACCATTCTGTCAAGTAAAAGGGACCCCCCCCCCTCCCCTCTCTTTCTCCGTGTATTTGTGGGCCGCACTTTTATCGTACCGAGCTTTTATACGTGTGCGGACACACGGACATATATTTTGACTCTTTTTTTTCATCTTGCTGCATCGATCGGTGTCGTGGAAGAGCGAAAAACCGAATTTTGGGCCTTACCAATTCATATATAGATGTAGCTGCCTTTACGGTGGGCATCAACCCCGAAAAAAAATCACTCAAACTGTCCTCTGTGAATTTGACGTTGGACACTTTTTTTTCGACCCCCGAGTTTCCAAAAACGAGCATGATTTTTCAACCGAAATTTTCGGCGGAAAATGGGCCAGTTAATTGGATACGCATAGTCGTAGTCAATTGAGTAAATATTTCAATAATTTGGCGAAATTCCCCTAATCCAAAATGGAATTCCAATGAAAGAGTAGAAATAAAAATGTCCACCCAATGGGGAAAAAAAAACCAATGGAACAGGGGGAATGTTATTTTTATCATAACAAACGAGAATTTATATTGGGAGCATATGGAAAAAGCTTTATGGAATTTCCTTAAATTCAAAAAATAAAAACATCGGGTCGAATCTTAATTTAAAAATAAATTAACATTGTCGTTGACAATATTAATTTAAAAAAATTTTTTTTAAATAATTTCCTCAATATCGGCGCACGGTATTATAGGAAGTGTATGGAGTTATGCGGTACCGTTTTCCTCTCGGGGTTCTCGCTTAATTGCCAATTTGTATAAGTACGGATAAAGCTCTCCCCCCCCCCCCCCAAACCGCCTGTCTCCCTCCCACGACTTTTTCTCTTCGCTACCTCACGAGACGAAAGTCCCAAGATGTCCCAGGACAATATTTCACCTCTCCCAGTCACATCGCAGAGAATCCCAGTGTCTCTCAGCCAAGAATTAGCTTTGGGCATTAGATTTTTCAAAATTTCAAAATTTTGTGATATTATATTTATTATTATTATTATTATTATTATTATTATTATTATTATTATTATTATTATTATTATTATTAATTAGGCCCGCCCGCCCTTGTTGAAAATACCAGGCTAGCTAATTATTAAATAATCATATTTGTCTCTCAGCCAAAAATTAGTTTTGGGCATTAAAGAAAATTTAATTAATTAATTCATTTAATTTTAATTAAGGTACTAGTCTATTTTAGAAGCCCAAAAAAGGCAAATTTTTGAGATTTTTTTTCTCATCTCCTTTATGAGATATGACTATAAAATTGTTATTATAAAATTGTTCCATCCTTCGAAAGTACAAAACAAAAATTTATTTTTTATTTCGATTTTGTGAATAATTTATAGAAGGCGCCAAAGTCGAAAATGTCTTTTTCCATGGCCGACAGTTAATCTCAGGACTGGCAAGTCTAAAACAAAAAGCGAAAAAAGCATTTTAAAGAAGAATGTTTCTTACACAATAATTAACCACCGTTAATGAAAAATCGAAAAAGAAATGGCGGATGTTTGAAATAAATTGTGAAAAATTAAATTTTCATTTTAATTCCAAACATCCGCCATTTTTTTAATCGAAAAAAAAAAATTTTTTAAATTTGCTTTTTCGGCCTTCTAAAGTAGGCTAGTATACCTTAAGTAAATTAATTAATAATAATTAATATTAATGAATTAATTTAATTTAAATTAATTAGATGAATTTGGAAATTAGGTTTGGGCTCGAGAATTTTCTAAATATCGAATTTTTGTGGATTTAATAATAATAATAATGATAATAATAATAATAATAATAACAACGAGAAAAGGATCGATATTTGGTAATATGCCAGGGGGATTTCATATGGGCTGCTTGAAAGATGTTGAAGAGAAAAAAAAGAGGTCTGTAATGTCAGTCCCGTGGGAAATGACGCACATGGGATGAAAATTCGTTTTTCTTGCGAGGAAAATTCCCAAAGAGACGTAAGAAAATAAAAATGCACGCGGAGAATGCGAGAGAAGGGGAGGAAGAACGAGAAAAGTGCGCCAGCAGTTTGCTTCGAACGTCTCGATGCTCAACACGTGCTTTCTTTTTTTTCACACGCCGTTAAACTGTCCGCACGTGTGTGAGTTTCGCTCTCCCTCTGTGCGAAGAGACTCAGGACCGACGGATCCGCGATTTTCCTCTCTCCCGTTCCCTCTTCCTTTCCACATTGATGTCAAAGAAAAACAGGCGGCGTCGAGGGTTAAACTAAACCCGCAAAACAAACGATGCATTTCTCCGTGTATTTTAACGTTTTTATACGTTAAAAATATTCTTACACGTGTTTGTGTATACGAACGAGGAAGTGAAATCCGAGAGTACAGCGTTGTAATAGGAAACCATGGAGAAACGAGAACCAGACTTTTTTCCACGGATTTTAACGTTGGGAAAATATTTTAAAAATTGGTGTCGTTACTTCAAATTTTTTGAGGTGATTTCTGCGATGCAGTCGAGAAGATTGAGATTTTAAAAGTTATTTGAAATTCTCTGAATCTGGATTAGAGAATTTCCACTTAATGTGGAAATTTGGAAAAATTTTCTGGCTGATTGAAAAATTTGGACATTTTTTAGCTGATTGAAAATTTGGAAATTTTCTAGCTGATTGAGAATTTGGAAATTTTCTAGCTGGTTAGACATTTGGAAATTTTCTAGCTGATTGAAAAATTTGGAAATTTTGTAGCTGATTGAAAAATTTGGAAATTTTCCAGCTGATTGAAAATTTGGAAATTTTCTAGCTCATTGAAAATTTGGAAATTGTGTAGCTGATTGAAAATTTGGAAATTTTCTAGCCGATTGAAAATTTGGAAATTTTGTAGCTGATTGAAAATTTGGAAATTTTCTAGCTGATTGAGAATTTGGAAATTTTCTGGCTGGTTAGAAATTTGGAAATTTTCTAGCTGGTTAGAAATTTGGAAATTTTCTAGCTGATTGAAAAATTTAAAAATTTTCTAGCTGATCGAAAATTTGGAAAATTTATAGCTGATCGAAAATTTGGAAAATTCTTAGCTGGTTGGAACTTTAAGTACGTACTTCCATAAAAACGAAAAATAATTTCTCCACAATTTGAAAAAGAAAATGTTCAAAATTGATCCTGGACCAAAAAGTTGCTAATTGATATTAAAAAAAAAAAATCTACAACGAAATTCTCGTTGAATTGTGCCAAGTGATATCAGACTTGAGTGAAATTTTCAAAATTTCATTTCACTCTAGAGATCAAATATTACTTATTATTATTATTTTTATTATTATTATTATTAATGATTCAAAAACTTTATAGTTATAATTTGTATTAAAATACAAATCATTTTATTGTATTATTGTATTAAAATACAAATTATTTCCATTGCATTTGTACGATGCAAACTTCAACATCAATTTGAGCGGTTTGGTAAAACCAAAAAAAAAGAAAAAGAAAACGACTTAAAGAAGCTTGCAATTTGTCGATCGGAGAGCAAAATGACGTTTTAAATGCGAGTCCTATGCATTTTACCGTAATTATCTGCGCACCATTTATCATTTACTATTATTATTATTATTATTATTATTATAATTATTATTATTATTATACGCTATTAACGAGTCTGGTTTAGTCCGAGAGCGTTTATCTAAAGTATTTTGTCGAATCACATGCTGGATATATGACTCTTAAATTGCCAAGATATCTTCTTTCCTTTCTCGCGGTATCCGGCTCTCTTATTTATCCCTTCTCTCTCTCTCCCTCTCTTGCTCGTTAGTTCGCCATTGATACTCTTTGCCTCTTTTTAATGAGTATTCGTTTGTGATGGAAGAAGTTCGCTCAATCACACACGCTGTGATCTTCCATCAGTCCTGCGGGATCGGCAGACTTGCATATATATATATATATATATATATATATATATATATATATTGTATGGCTACATTTCGTCGGACCGCCCGATCGCTCCCGCGGGGCCTTCTTTTTTCTTCCATGCTCAAGATATATATGTGTCATTCCATATCAATTCAACGACGTTTTGACGGTGACCCCTTCGATTTTGTTTATTTTTTAATATGTTATTATACATGCAAAAAGAAGTATCCATGCCAATTTTTAGCCCTCTATCTTAAACCATACCGAAGTTATTGATTTTTCATATCATAACTTCTACATTAACCAAGATATTGTAATTTGTCAAGAAGTCATTTTTTTTTGTTTTTCAAGGTACTTTTTGAAAAAAATTTTAAAAATTAAGAGAAACAAATTTTTAATGTGTTTTTAACTGTTTTAAGCTAAAAAATTGGATTTTCTCTCAATGGGACCCCTTCGATTTTTTTCAAAAAAAATTATAAAATTCTACGTAAAAAAAACAAAATTTTTGAGATTTTACCGAAGAGGGGATTCAAATAATTTCTTATCGAAAAAAAATTTCTACATTCTGCAAACTTCTATATTAACCAAGATATTGTAATTTGTCAAGAGGTCATCTTTTTTTGTTTTTCAATGTACTTTCTGAAAAAAAGATCAAAAATTAAGAAAAACAAATTTTTAATGTCTTTTTAACTGTTTTAAGCTAAAAAATTGGATTTTCTCCTAATCGGATCCCTTCGATTTTTTTCTAAAAAAATTATAAAATTCTACGTAAAAAAATAAATTTTTTGAGATTTTACCGAAGAGGGATTCGCATAACTTCTTATTGAAAAAAAAAATTTCGATTTTTTTTTTTCGTAATTCTGATCTTTTTTCCTTCTATGACTACATTAGTTGATTTCAATGATGTTAAAATAAATAATCCAACTTGCCTCACATATTTTCATTGTAAATTATAATAGATAACATCAAGAATTACAATTTAAGTACGTTTTGCACTTTAGTTTGCAAAACGTACTTGAATTGTAATTCTTCATGTTAATTATAGTAATTTACAATGGAAATATGTGAGGCAAGTTAGATTATTTATTTAAACATCATTGAAATCAACTATTAGAGTCATAGAAGGAAAAAAGTTCAAAATTACGAAAAAAAAATCGAATAAAAAAATTTCGTTAAGAAGTTATTTGAATTCCCTCTTCGGTAAAATCTCAAAAATTTTGTTTTTTTACGTAGAATTTTATAATTTTTTTTGAAAGAAATCGAAGGGGTTCCATTAGAAGAAAATCCAATTTTTTAGCTTAAAACAGTTGAAAAGACATTAAAAATTTGTTTTTCTTGATTCTTCGTCTTTTTTTCAAAAAGTACATTGAAAAACAAAAAAAGATGACCTCTTGACAAATGACAATATCTTGGTTAATATAGAAGTTTGTAGAATGTAGGAGCATGTCGAAAAGTTTTTTTCGATAAGTAGTTATTTGAATCCTCTCTTCGGTAAGATCTCAAAAATTTTGTTTTTTTACGGAGAATTTAATAATTTTTTTTGAAAAAAATCGAAGGGGTCCCATGGAAAGAAAATCCAATTTTTTAGCTTAAAACAGTTAAAAACACATTAAAAATTTGTTTTTCTTAATTTTTAATATATTTTTTTAAAAGTACCTCGAAAAATGAAAAAAAATGACCTCTTGACAAATTACAATATCTTGGTTAATGTAGAAGTTATGATTATTTTAAGTATATTCTTGAAAAATCAATAACTTCGGTATGGTTTAAGATAGAGAGCTAAAAATTGGCATGGATACTTCTTTTTGCATGTATAATAACATATTGGAAAATAAAAAAAATCGAATGGGTCACCGTCAAAACGTCGTTGAATTGATATGGAATGACACATATATATATGGAGTGGACTTCGCGGTAGTCCTTATTCTCCATTCTGCATCGACGAATATCTCGTGCACCTGCCTGTCTTCCCGAAAACCAGCCTCGATGATCCCCGGGGCGGGCCATAAGTCCCCGTCCGTGTGTGTGCACGTCCGTGTACAAAAATACACCACCAATTGATGTCGAGGAGCAGCAGAAGCGATTTTCGCCATGATCTACTTTATCATCTTCCTTTTCTCCATCTTGTTCCATAATTTTTTTTTCAAATCTTCATTGTCATCGTCTCCGGCCTCCTCTTTTTACGTTTTCCTGCAGGGATGTTTTTCCGCTTCGTCTCGATCATCTTCTTTTCTTCTTAATTCATGTGCCTTGTTCTTGGTTTTCTTCTTTATCTTCGATTTTTTTAAACTTTTTTTTCATCAAGAATTTTCTTTTTTTTCTTTACTTACGTTTTCCTCTTTTTTACATCGTAGGTTTTCTTCCCCTGTTTTATCATTTCTTCCCTGTTTTACATTCGCAATTTAAGTAATCTTGATCATCTTCTTTTCATTTTCTTTCTTCGAATTTTCCTCTATTTTCTAGGATTTCCTGCTAAGATTTGTTTTCTCTTCGTTTCTTCTTAATTATCTTCTTTTCTTCATTGAAGTGCTCTCTTCCTCGTTTTCTTATTTATCTTTGATTTTTTCACTTCTTTGTCCCATCAACTTCCTGTTTACTGTTATTTCCTTTTTTAGTCTTTCCTTCTGTTTTCTTCTTTTTTAAATCGTAGATTTTCTTCCCCGTTTTTTTATCATTTTTTCTCTGTTTTGCATTATCAGTTTGATCTTGATCATCCTCCCTTCATTTCCCTTCTTTAGACTCTAGGTTTCTAGGTTTCTTCTTGGTTTTCTTCTTTGCTTCGAATTTTTCCCCTTTTTATCATCAATTCCTTTTCACTGTTATTTCCATTTTTGTCGTCTTTCCTTTTGTTTTCTTCTATTTCAACTCATAGGTTTTCTTCCCCTTTTTTATCATTTCTTCCCTGTTCTGCCTTCGCAATTTAATCTTGATAATCTGCTTTTCATTTTCCTTCTTTAGATTTTCCTCTACATTTTGTAGGTTTTCCTGCTAAGATTTTTTCCTCTTCGTTTATTCTTGGTTATCTTCATTTCTTCATTGAAGTGCTTGCTCTCTTTTTCGTTTTCTGCTTTATTTTTTGTTTTTACAAAATTTTTCTCCCATTAGCTTCCTTATTACTGTTATTTCCTTTTTTGTTTTTCCTTCTGTTTTCTTATTTTTTAACCCGTAAGTTTTCTTTCCCTTTTATATCATTTCTTCCCTGTTTTGCATTATCATTTTTATCTTGATCACCTTCTTTTCATTTCCCTTCTTTAAATTTTCCACTCTGCCTTCTTCATTTTCTACATTTTCCTGCTAGGATTTTTTTCGTTTCCACTTCCTCTTGATTTATCTTGCTTTCTTCTTTTATACGACCTCTTTTTGGTTTTTTACTTTGTCTCGAATTTTTCTGCCTCTTCCGCATCATCCGATTTTCCTACTTCTTGATTTTCTTTTTTATCTTCTTTTAATTTTCCACCTTCTCTTTTCATCATTAGAAGCGCTGTTTATTCAATTGAGTAATAATTACGTCTCGTTGTTGCGCATCGATCATCTTCGTAATTTTCTTCGTTCTCTTCATCATCTTCCGTGCATATTTTCTTCCCTCATCTTCTCTTCATTATCGACTTCTCCCCCATCTTCTTATTCTCATGTTTATATTCCAGTAGACACGAATCAGGTTTTACCTCCATTTATAATGCGATAAACAGTCGGAGAGTAAAATTGATCGATTAGGACAAATAATTACAGCTCCGTAAAATTAAAAAATAATAATTTACTATCACAAAGTGGCTGCGAGCGCCTTTCTTCTTAGAAATACTTTTCAGACTCTTATGAACCTCATTTAATAATTTTATCTCTCGTTCGAGTACTTTCCTCTGCTCTCATTTTCGTTAGAATCATCTATCGCGCAAAGTAAGACGAGATAAAACGGATTTTTACATCGGCGAACATCTTCAAAGAGAAATGCCGAAAGAGGGAGAGCGAGAATGACGAAACAATGGAGCCAATGTTGATGGGTACGCGCTCCACGACGTCTCATCTCTGAATGCTTGTTGTTGGCGCTATGTTGGGGTGGGGTGGGGGAGGGGAGTCGAGGAGTGGGGGAAGGCCTAAGCTTCCGACAGAGAAACCGCGATTCACGGAGGCCCCCAAAGCTAAGAACCGAGAAAATAAGAAAGAGCATTGAAAGAGAGAAATATATATTTATATATATATTAGGGCGATTTTTTTTCGACTTATTTTTTTTTCTTTCACTCCCCACCCGAAATTTTGTTGTATATGTCTGAAAGAAAATTCCCTAAAAGTTACAGCTCTTAATATTAATATTAATTACTTTCCCTTCGCGTGATGAGTTTCTCCATCTAAAATACACGTAAATGAAAAACTTTTTTCGTCAAAATTTTACCACTCCGCGGTTTTTTATGCCATCACATTGATTTTGGTCGCAATTCACGTAGAATCGAACGATCTTTAAAAGTCTTCTGAACAGCGTAAGCGTAACTTACACTAGTGAGATGGTACGGGTCCCTAAAGTTGATTTTTACCTAAAATTCTCGATTTTTTGCTTTTATCTCCGAAATGATTAACTCAACCGAAAAATCGTAAGGGCAAATTTTGTTGGAAATTTAATTTCCTACAAAAAAGGTTCTTTAGACCTAACTGCTAAAATTAATATTTCTCGCGACATTGTACCTTAACTTATTTATGGTATAAAATTTGTATAGTTTTTCGTAACCAAAAGTTTTAAATTGTTGATATTCTATATCATATCACCATATCACATATCATATCACGAGTGGTGATATGATATGGAATATTAACAATTTGAAACTTTTGATTCGATATTGTATAAAAAATTTCGTATCACAAATAAGTTGAGGTTCAATATCTCAAGAAATATTAATTTTAGCAATTAGGTCTAGAGGACCTTTTTTGTAGAAAATTGAATTTCCAGAAAAATTTTCCTTCGGATTTTTGCGGTAAAGTTAATCATTTCGGAGATAACAGCGAAAAAACGAGAATTGTAGGTAATAATCAACTTTAGTGACCTCGTACTTTCTCACCAGTGTAAGTTACACTTACGCTGTTGAAGACACTTTCAAGGATCGTTCCATTCTGAGTAAATTGCGACCAAGATCAATGCGATAGCATAAAAAACCGCGGAGTGGTAAAATTTTGAAGAAAAAAGTTTTTCATTTATGTGTATTTTAGATGGAAAAACTTATCACGCGAAGAGAAAGTACTTAATATTAATATTAAGGGCTGTAACTTTCAGGGAATATTCTTTCAGACATATGCAACAAAATTTTGGGTGGGGAGTGAAAGAAATAAAAAAATAAAAAAAAAATCGCCCTAATATATATATATTAGGGCGATTTTTATATATGCATATATGTATATGTAGGGTCCCGATCTTACGGTGCAATTACGGTAGCCGGAAGGGTACAGACCCGAGGGTTCTCCGCTAAGTGAGACAGGGACGGAGAAATAATTACAGAGACGCCCCGTCGATAAATCAAGAAAATTCCCTCTCTCTCTCTCTCTCTCTCTCTCTCTCTCTCTCTCCCTCTCTCTCTCTCTCTCTCTCTCATTTCATCCTACACTGTTATGGCACATCATCGTACATACACATTCCGCTGTACACTAATTTACTACAGTGCCATCTCTTTATTTTTTTTTTGCCAATTAAAAGCAAATTTCATCATTTTCGTTCAACACCATTTTCATTTCTCACAAAAATGTTCCTCTTGTACCCATAAAAAGAGGAGATTAGAAACAAAATTTTAAAAAGTTTGATACTTTAAATCTGTAATGGAGAACAAAAATTTATCACTCAAATTGGCTGCTCACCAATTTTTTCCCGGAAAAATATTTTTATTACTAAAGTTAAAAACCAATTTGCAATTTTTAATTGGTCTTAATTCTGCAAAAAGACAAAATGATAAAAAATTAAGACATTGCGCCTTTTTCCAAGTCGTTAAATATTCTGCGCCGATAATGTTTTTATGGCTATGTGTGTTGAAACATTTTTTTTTTTGAAATTTATTTTTTATATATGTGGGTTATGATAACTACTTACTTCGTCCTCGAGATTTTTCTCCCTTCTTGTAATTCCGTCTCCCTTCATCCTTGTAATTTTCTCCGTTAAGCCGCTTGCTCACAGAGACTGTATACGAAGATCCAGCAGAGTGGTGTCTTTATTACGAGGGAGAGAGAGAGATAGAGAGAGAGAGAGAGATGGAGATAAGGTTGAGGAGAGAGAAAGAGAGAAATCTTTGAAGGAAGACGCCGCGGCGAGATGCCCGCATTCTACAGGCTGATTCATCCTGGCCACGAGGAGAATGAGAGAAGAAGAAGGACGAGAGAAGGAGAAGAAAAGAGTCCAGCGAGAAAGGAAGAAGCACGTGCTCTCGCGATGCGCGAACTTTCGGACTTCCTGTGTTTTTTTTTGACTCGTTAATTCGGACATTGAAAAAATATAGGAATTTTTTTTCCGTTCGCATTCGCGAAAAAAATTGATGATAAATTTTACGATCTTTTTTTTTCGTTACACTTTTTTTATCGCTGCGATAAATATTGCGATTTTATGGACAGCAGCTTACACTCGAATCTTTTTTTTTTTCATGAATACGTCAAAACAAAAATGTGCAATTTAATTGCCCGAATATCAGAATTAATTACGCAGAGTTCACCACGTTGCGTCAATAAAATTTTAAATTCAATAACTTTGATCATTACGAGCTGACTGAGAAAAAAGATGAATGCGTTTATTTCGCTCTTCAGCCCTGATATTTCATCTTTTTTTTCGTTCAGTTTAAATTCAAAACGAAATCCTTCTCGATTTTCATGATCCTGTGAGTTACGATAACGGAGAAGTGCGTAAATCAATTTTTAAAAAATTCCAAATTAATGGTGCAACGAAGCGCCGTGCCTCTGGGGAGTTTCGGATGTTTCACAAAAAGTCCGCCAGGTGGCAGCGCGCGTGGCGCTCTCGCGCAAGTGAATCGGCGCGCCCTGTCATATAACAGTCTCGCCGCCTCCCTGATCTTGCATAGTTGTATACAGAGTTGTGAAAATAGTAATGTGTAATGGATCCATGCTCCATTACAATTTAAAAAAAGTAATGTGTAATGTATGCATGTTCCATTACAAATAAAAAAAAAGTAATGTGTAATCGATGCATGCGCTATTACAAATAAAAAAAATAATGTGTAATGGATGTGTGTTTCATTGCAAATAAAAAAGTAATGTGTAATGTATGCATGTTCCATTACAAATACAAAAAAGTAATGTGTAATGGATGCATGTCCCATTACAAATAACAAAAGTATCGTTTAATGGATGCATGTGCCATTACAAATAAAAAAGTAATGTGTAATGGATGCGTGTTACATTACAAATAAAAAGGTAATGTGTAATGGATGCGTGTTCCATTACAAATAAAAAAGTAATGTGTAATGTATGCACGTTCCATTACAAATTACAATTTAAGAAAAAGCAATTTGCAGTGGAGAATATTTCATTACAAATAGAAAAATTGCCGTGCTCGTATTAGAAACTTGCGACAGTAATTTGTAATTTTTATTAGATGCATAAATCCATTACACATTACATTTTTTATTTGTAATGGGACATGCATCCATTACACATTACTTTTGTATTTTGTAATGGCACACTTATCCATTTCACATTATGCAGTATAATGGGTAATAAATACAGTAATGCATTATCAAAGTTATGCATTATCAAAGTAATGCATTATTTACAACTCTGCTTGTATACCAGTGTAGTAATTTCTCTTATTTCCATTTTAACCGTTTATCCCGATTCCTTTTCAATTCCCAAGAGATAAAATAAGATTCTCTTTGCTAAAAAAGTGTCTGCAATTTTTTTAAACCATTTAACAATTTCTCTGGCTCTCCCAAAATCGCTAAAATATTTGAAATTCATTTATCAGGTGTTGAATGTGAATGCAAATATTAATGAATAATTGAGAACCACTGAGGCGTGTCCGTAGGCCCAATATTTGCGACCCGGGTGGTCTACTCGAGGCGCGCTCGCGGTGAAAGAGAGAGAGAGAGAGGGAGAGAGAGAGAAAGAGAGAGAGAGAGAGAGAGAGAGAGAGAGAGAGAGAGAGAGAGAGAGAGAGAGAGAGAGAGAGAGAGAGAGAGAGAGAGAGACACTGCCCGGAACGAGCAAATACGCCGTCGGCATTTTTTTTGACGGTGAAATCTTACTAGGTGGGAGCAAGCCACCGAGGCAAGCACCTCCTCTCTTTCTCTATCCCCGAAGAGAGAAAAAGACTTTAGTGAGAGATGAGAGAGTATCAAAAGCGAAGAAGCTCGCGTGCGCTCTCGCTCGAGCGATGACGACGATGTCCAACGAGACTTTTACCAATTACTTTGGCCACGATATCTCGCTGAATACGCGATTATTTTCCCCACATCTGGAATACCGAATCGCGATACACCACGATTTATCTCGAGTAACCCAAACAAAAATGTATAAGCGACGATAAACAAAATGAAAATTTTAATTATCGAAAAAAGTACTTGAAGATCCGAACTTTTGTCTGAATGAAATGTTAAAAGATCCCGCTGAATTCACGAATGATTTACTTTTCAAAAATTTCACTATTAAAGAAAATGATTTACCGCTTTTTGCCCTAGTTTATTTTTATTTTCTACAAAAATTGTACTTTTGTAAATTTTCTGGGATACAAATAATTTAATTGAGGAATTACTTAATTTTCAGAACTTCTTTCGGTATTTAAATTTGTTTATTTTTCATTGGAGTCGTGGATTTTTTGTTAAGCCGAACGTTTGGAATTTCAATTAAAATTTAAAAAATTGGAAACTTTCCTGGTCGTAATGGGTAAAATTGATTCTTATTACGTTTCTCAGTGAGGAAACCTCCCCAGTTTGTAGTATTAATTATGAGGAAGCCAAAATTTGCATTTCACGAAAAAGTCCATTTTGTTTATTTTATTTTATTTTATTTTTTTACAGAAGGCGGAAGATTGCAGAAAGAATTGACGTACGCGTCGGAGGCACTGGGTGAAGCAGCGCCATCGACTCATCAATTGGTAATACAAACACCGAGACACGCGGGAGCAAATATGCTCCATCCTTCTGCCCTCAAGGAACACTTGGCAATTTTGAAGGCAGCGACTCAGGTCACAGTCGACCTTTTCGAAATGTAAGTTTGCTTCTTTCAAAAATTCTTTTTTTCGAGAAATAATAATCGCAGCGTTGAAAAAGAAAATTAAGAATCTCAGAAATTGATCCAAGAAACTGCAAAAATTACAAAAATGTATTTTTCATATTATATTTATATTGATATACGAATGTAAGCACTTTTCTAAAAAGCAAGTTTCAAATTCAAAAAATCGATCAGAAGAGGAAGAAATAAAAAAAAAATCAATCCATTCGAAATGTAAGCTTGCTTCTTTCAAAAATCCTTTTTTTCGAGAAATGATAATCGCAGCGTTAAAAAAGAAAATTAAGAATCTCAGAAATCGATCCAAGAAACTGCAAAAATTACAAAAATGTATTTATCATATTATATTTATATTGATATTTGAACTTTAGCACTTTTCTAAAAATCCTCTTCCTCCAATAATAATCGAAGCAGTAATAAAAAGATTACAAATTCAAAAAATCCATCAGAAGAGGAAGAAAAAAAATCAATCCATTCGAAATGTAAGCATGCTTCTTTCAAAAATCCTTTTTTTCGAGAAATAATAATCGCAGTGGTAAACAAGAAAATTAAGAATCTCATAAATCGATCCAAGAAACTGCAAAAATTACAAAAATGTATTTATCATATTATATTTATATTGATATACGAATGTAAGCACTTTTCTAAAAATCCTCTTCCTCCAATAATAATCGAAGCAGTAAAAAAGATTATAAATTAAAAAAATCGATCAGAAGAGGAAGAAATAAAAAAAATCAATCCATTCGAAATGGAAGCTTGCTTCTTTCAAAAATCCTTTTTTCGAGAAATAATAATCTCAGCGGTAAACAAGAAAATTAAGAATCTCAGAAATCGATCCAAGAAACTGCAAAAATTACAAAAATGTATTTTTCATATTATATTTATATTGATATACGAATGTGAGCACTTTTCTAAAAATCCTCTTCCTCCAATAATAATCGAGGCAGTAACAACGATTACAAATTCAAAAAATCGATCAGAAGAGGAAGAAATAAAAAAAATCAATCCATTCGAAATGTAAGCTTGCTTCTTTCAAAAATCCTTTTTTCGAGAAATAATAATCACAACGATAAAAAAGAAAATTAAGAATCTCAGAAATCGATCCAAGAAACTGCAAAAACTACAAAAATGTATTTATCATATTATATTTATATTGATATTCGAATTTTAGCACTTTTCTAAAAATCCTCTTCCTCCGATAATAATCGAAGCAGTAAAAAAGATTACAAATTCAAAAAATCGGTCAGAAGAGGAAGAAATAAAAAAAAAGTCATCCCATGCAAATGCAAAAATCACAAAAATGTTGATCACGAGTCACGGTTGACCTTTTCAAAATGTAAGCTTTTTCTCTAAAAGTCCGCTTTTTTCAATGAATAATAACCGAAGCATTGAAAGCAAAGATTGCGAATCAAACAAAAATCGTTTCTCAAAAAATCCTCTTAAAATAAATAATAAAAAAATGAAAAACAAGATTACGAATTTTAAAAATCGCTGGATTTAATAGCTAAAAAATTTTCAAGTCGAAGCATTAAAAAAAGGCTCTGTCAATTTTGAATATTTGAACAAACCGAGGCGTGTTAATGATTTTGAGGAATAAGTAGAGAATTTTTTTTTTGTTACAAACTAACGCACGTGTTTCTTGTATGTTTTCAGCACGTGGAAGCTTAAGGACATGTGTTACGCGCCCAGCATACCCAACTTCGACATGCACTACATCGACCAGGTTATAAAGCCTCACACACATATATATATATATATATATATAAACGTATATATATATATATATATTAGGGTGGGTCAAATAAAATGACTAATTTTTTTTTCTCGACACAATGAAAAATGTATTATTTGGCATCTTAAAAAAACCCTCTGCAAGTATTAGCCCTTTATATTTAAATTAAGAGGTCCCTCATCGCAAATGTTTATTTCCCATTTAAATAACATAGGAAATTTTTTTTTTTAACTCTGGAATTTTATTAGACTTTAACCGTTGAGGTTAGGAGAGTTTTTTTAGCACATTTTTGTAGAACGTTTGATGTTTTACAAAAAAGCTCTCTTGTGTCTAATCGATAAAACCAACCGTTCAAAAAATAATCAGTGATAATTAATGATTATTATCACCGATTATTTTTTGAACGGTTGGTTTTATCGATTAAACACAAAAGAGCTTTTTTGTAGAGCATCAAATGTTCCACAAAAATGTGCTAAAAAAACTCTCCTAACATCAACGGTTAAAGTTTAATAAAATTCCAAAGTTAAAAAAAAAAAATCCTATGTTACTTAAATGGGAAATAAAAATTTGCGATGAGGGACCTCTTAATTTAAATATTGAAGGCTGATACTTGCAGAGGGTTTTTTTGAGATGCCAAACAATACATTTTTCATTATATCGAGGGAAAAATAGTCATTTTATTTGACCCACCCTAATATATATATATCACCCATGGCTTATTTATATGCATTATAAATGTATACCGAAGCTCACACCTCCACACATATAGCTATATATGGGGCATTCCACGTCAAATCACGCGGTCATCGGCCGGACCCCCTCGGATTTCGATGTCCAATGAATCGTGGATTTCGTTTGGTCCAAAATATGACCTCGAATTTTTAGAAATTTTTATTTCATTTTTTAGAGGTTGTCCGAGCTAAAAAAATCATTAACTTGAGGGAAATCATAAAGAAGGCCCTTTTTCAAATTAATGAAATTTTTTCACAGAAACTAGGGCCCGAAACAGATATTTCCGTCATAGTTCGATAATGGGCCAAAAATAATTTACTATTTTTTGAAAATTATAATAACTATTTAAAACTTTTTTTTTTTAATTATCCGTTTTATTTCGGGTCGTCGAGGTTGATAAATTTTCGAAAAATTGGTCGTTTTACTTTTGAGACAAAAAAAATAAAGTTTCACTAAAACAATATTTTTATTGTTGTTATTTTCACTGCAAGGAACAACCAAAATGAGAAATTATAAAAATGAAAATAAAATAAAATACAACAAAAAAATTGTAATTATTTTTGGCCCATTATTTTCTGTGAAAAAATTTTCATTAATTTGAAAAAGTCTTTATGTTTTCCCTCAATTTCAATGATTTTTTAGCTCGGGCAACCCTTAAAAAATGAAATAAAAATTTCTAAAAATTTGCGGTCATATTTTGGACCAAACAAAATCCACAATTAATTGGACATCAAAATCCGAGGGGGTCAGGCCGATGACCGCGTGATTTGACGTGGAATACCCCATATATGTGTATATATGTGTATGCAAGTTTGAAGTATACGAAACAGACGGAGAACGTGCGTGCCTCTGCGGTCTTTTCGTGCTCGGACATAAACACGTGGCCGAAATGCAGCAAAATGCCTCTCGACTCTGTAACCGTTACGGACCGACGCATTTCTTCATTAACCACAATATCGTAATTTCCATTCATACTTAAGGCGGTATTACGGTCCAGAGACATACATTTTAAGCGTTTTGTCGAGCTCGATAAAGAAAAACAAAAAATATTTTTACCATTCTTCCATTTTTACAACATATTTATTAATATTTTGAAAATGAACAAAAAAAATTCAAGAAAAAAAATTAAAATTGAATAAATTACAAGCTGCATTACTAAAATAGCTATAACTCCGTACATTATTGGAATTTGAAAATTTCCTTTCGAGAATATATTCTCAAAGGTCTAAACTTTAAGACTATTAAAAAAAAAATTGATTTTTTCAAAATTCTAGACCAGAACACCCCCTTAAAGAATTTTCCCCACCTGCTATTTTTCTCAATTTCTCTCCTGTATGAAAGTAAAATATATTTTGGATCAATTTTAGTTCTTAAACCTTCGGAAAATATATCGAAAAATTTATTAACAAAAAAAAAATTCAAATATTAAGTGACTCAATAATGTCTGGGAAGAATCAAGAATTAAAATTCGCTCAAATTTGAAAAATTCTCAAATCCAAATGATTTTTTGGTTCCTTATCCAATGACCTTTTAAAATTTGCCCTGAGCCATTTGATCTTGGACATTTCGACTTGGTGAAATTGACCTCGGGATAAATTTAACCTGGAAAAAATAATCTTCAAATAAATTGGACCCGACAACAAACCAACTTTTATCCAATGACCTTTTAAAATTTGCACTGAGTCATTTGATCTTGGATATCTTGACTTTGTAAAATTGCCCCCCAGATAAATTAATAAATAATCTTCGAATAATTTCGATCTGAATTTCGAACTTCGACTTCGAATAAATTTTATCGAAATATCAAGAAATTTTATAATCTCACTATTAATATTGATTAATATTAATATTAATGAGAACCCTTCACAATCATATGAATTTTTCCATATCTGTATAAAAAATGTATCATTTAATAAAAATATATCATTTAATAATAATCAGAGTTCAAATTCCTCGGGACCAAATTCCGAGGTTCAAATTTCCAAGGTCATTTTTTCCAAGATCATTGAGTGTTGACACCGATTTTTTTTTCTTACAAAAATCGTAAATCTAATTTTCGATGTAAGAGAGCAAAAAATGCATCAAAATTAGTAAAATGCATGAGAATAATCGATAAATAAAAACAAACGTCCTTCAGACGTTGCTGTTGAATTTGATCCTGGAGCTAAGTTGTCATTTTACGGATAATCGCGATATTTCGCCATTAAAGTAAAAATAATTTCGATTCACCTGCAATTTTATCAGAATCTTTCCTGTCTCACTTTTTCTCTCTATTTTTCTTTATGCATGTCGATATACTTTATAGGCTGTCGGTGGTCATCTCCCTTGATTTTATTTGCTGCAACACGCATTCACCTTGCACTTACTCTTCTCTCTCTCTCTCTCTCTCTCTCTCTCTCTCTCTCTCATTCTCTCGTCTACGTTTGCGATCAGAAGGAGGCGGTCTCGCGAGGGCTAAACTAAATAAGCGGCCTGGCAATTAGCTTGGCGTAATGACGGGGTGCGCCAGAAAAGACGAGAAAGCACACGGCCAATTCCCTCTCTTTTTTATTTTTCCTCTCTCTCTAATTTTTTTTATTTTTCCTCTCTCCTTTTTTATTTTTCCTCTCTCTCTCTCTTTCTCTCTCTCTCTCTCCCCCTCTCTCTCTCTCTCTCTCTCTCTCTCCCTCTCTCTCTCTCCCTCTCTCTCTCTCCCTCTCTCTCTCTCCCTCTCTCTCCCTCTCTCTCTCTCTCTCTCTCTCTCTCTCTCTCTCTCTCTCTCTCTCTCCTGCTTTCTCTCTTTCTCTCGGTACCCCCTCACACCGGTGACATGTGTGGTCCGGCAGCAACAGCAGCAGCCACGTCGTCCTCCATCACCGATCTTACTCTTTTTCCATTCTCATCTCTCTCTCACTCACTCTCTTTCTCTCTCTCTCTCTCGTCCTCGTCATTAAACGCAAAAGCCTGAGGGAGAAGAGGGCGCCGGCCGATAAATAGCCAGTCTCCTTGCCAGAGCTCCACATACAACATATGTATGGGGTATTTCATGCAGAGCTGTCAAAATAGTGATGTAAAAGTAATGCATTACCCATTACTTTGAACAATGTGTATTGGATAAGTTTTCCATTACAAACAAAAAAAAGTAATGTGTAATGCATCCATGTGCCGTTACAAATAAAAAAAAATAACGTGTAATGAATGAACGCTCCACTACAAATTACAATTGAAAAAAAAAATAAAGTTGGAAGAATCATATAAAAAATCGTAAACGAAATCATCGAGGTCGAGGGTCACACTCAGGTCGACTTGGTATGGAATGCCCCATATACTGTTCATACATTTACCACTACGAAAGTAAAGTTAACAAAAACTTGATACACACAAATTATTTTCATTGATAAATAAATAGTACTTACCTTTGAGCAAAATAGTGCCTGCTCGAAATTGTCGTAGAAACACACTAATTTGTAATGGAATATTCTCCACTACAAATTACTTTTTATTTCAATTGTAATTTGTAATGGAGCACTCATCGATTACACATTACTTTTGTATTTTGTAATGGTACACTTATACATTTCACATTATGCAGTGTAATGGGTAACGAATACTCGGTAAAATTGAATCGAGTAGAGCCTTCAATTAACAAAAATAATCAAAATAATAAAAATTATTAATAATTTATTCTCAATTAAATATTATAATTGTTGAATACATTTTTTTAGTCTCACTGCAATGGTAGAAAAAAAAACACGAGTAAAATCGTGGATGGTAAAGCTGAAATAATGGTCGACTTGCCATGGAACACCCCATACACATAGGTATGACTCATTTTTCAGGAATATTGCGGCGTCTCGAGGCTTCTAGTAATTACAGACGTGCACACACCTGGATGAATAATTTTGTTATTTCCCTCTGACCCGTATAATTTATTCCCCCCAAAAATTAAACAATGTATAAAATCGTAAAAAAAATATTTTCAAATTTTCAATTTGGTTATCCAGTTTTCAATGATTTTGGAGTAAAACAGAACGAAAATTTCCACCGGCAAAAAAAATATTTTCATACATTTAAAAATTTGAATTGAGTTTTTCGATGGGCGCCTTTGAGGGCGTTCACTCTCTCTCTCTCTCTCCCTCTCTCTCTCTCTCTCTCTCTCTCTCTCTCCCTCTCTCTCTCTCTCTCTCTCTCTCTCTCTCTTACGATTACGAATACGAGCAAGAGAGAGAGAGCGAAAAACGCTCTCTCCATCCTCGAAATTGCGAGGGTTAATCGGTCATTTCCGGTTTTCCTGAAGCAAGACGAAATATTTTTTATTCCTTAGTTTTTGTCGCGCCTCGACGGACTTCGGATCCCTTTTTTCGACCCTTTTTCGATATCAAAGTATTTTTCTCGGTTAAAAAAAAAAAAAATTCTTCCCAGAAACTCGTGGAAATATAATCTACGAGGATCCTTTGACTGGGAGAAAACGTTTCTTTTTGAGGTGGGCGAGTCGACGCGGGGAATAAAACGAAGAGAGAAGAAAAGCATGAGGATGAAGAGTGAAAGAAAAAAAAACGAGATAGAAAACGAAAGAGAGCCCTCGTGGCTCTATTCGAAAGTTTCCAGGAACGCGCAGGTGGGCCTTCTTGGCCCACACCGTGTCTTCTTCTTCATCTTCTTCTTCTTCGTCTTTCTCGACTCGGTAAAAAATAAAAGGGAGAAATAAAAGAAATGAAGAAATTGAAAAAAAAAAAACAAGAAAAAAAAAGGAAACCACGACGACGACCGTCGCGAGACTCTTTTCTCTCAAGTATTTTTATACATCAATTATTTATGAACCATTCGTCGTAACCCTTGTTTTATTTATTTTTTACGTCTCTGTTACAGATATTCGACAGTATAATACCGTGTGCGATTATAACGCCGCTCGACTGCTTTTGGGAGGGCAGCAAACTCCTCGGACCTGAATATCCCGTCCAAATACCGTGAGTATTTTTTTTTAATTTTATTCCTAATTTCGTAAAGATTCCCGATTTGTCAGAATTCTTAATCGTGTCGCAAATTTTTTTTATTTTTTTATCTTTGAAATTTTTGTTGGAATCATCAAAATTGTTGAACTTATTGAAATTTTTAATTACACTGCAGAAGGGTCTCTAAAAATATCCCCATTTGCCATTTTCATTGCGGGAAAATCTCGTGGAAAGATCAATAATTAAATGCAAATGGGTCATTCTTCGTAAAATCGACCAAGAGTTGGAATCAACCCCTTTCAATTTCGACGAAATTTGGTCAGAAATTTTCGTTTTTAATAAAACGGAGTTTTCTACCAAAGGAAAAAAATGAAAATTTTTTTTTCGACAGTTATGCAAAATTCAAAATTTCACAATTTTTCACATCTTTCAAGTTTATTTTTTAAATATCTCGAAAACTATTATAGTTACGAAAAATCTTTGTGAATTCGTCTTAATGAGTATACTTCGGACTACGAAAAAAAATAATCGGAAAAAAGATTTGAAAAATCTTGAAAAATTGAATTTGGAGAATTTTGAATTTTCAAAAATCGCGAAAATCCACGTTTAGTATTAAATTTTGGTTCCATTTTTTTTTTTAAATTATACCTTGTACTGATCTTAAAAGATCCTGAAATTTTCAGGACGGTGTGTTTCAGACATATAAATTTTTGAATTTTGGTAAAAAAAATATTTTTTTTTTACCAAAATACTGTTACTTTAACTTTTTTTTACTGCTAAAAATTACAAAACTACATGATTACTCAACTTTACTTTACCGAGAGGTAAAAAAAAATTCATTTTACCAAAATTCAAAAATTTATTTTTTTGGAACTCAAATACACCATGCTGAAAATTTCAGGATCTTTTAAGATCACTAAAAGGTATTATATTAAAAAAATTGAACCAAGTATAAAATATGGAACTTGGATTTTTACGATTTTTGAACATTCAACATTCACCAAATTCATCATTTTTCGAACTTTTTTTTTCGGGGAATTTTTTTTTCGTAGCCCCAAGTATACTCTTTTAGACGGATTCAGAACGATTTCAGAGATATTTAAAAAATAAACTTGAAGGATTTAAAAAATTGTGAAATTTTGAATCTTGCATAACTTTCAAAAAAAAAATCAGTTTTTTTCCTTAGGTAGATCTTTGTTTTGTTAAAAACGAAAACTTCTGACCAAATTTCATGGAAATTGTAAGGGGTCGATTCAAACTCTTGGTCGATTTGACATGAAACGACCCAGATGAATTTCAGAAAGAAATTATAATATCATTTTTTTTTTTAACCAGGGGTGCGAAATTGAACAAATACGTTCAATGGACGAATCTAAATCCGACCGGGATGCTCGACGAGATGAAGAATTTGGGCTTCATGTTTCCCTTCAAGACGCTGGAGGATTACATGAAACGTTCGGGCATAACGAACGGTTATCAGGGCAAACCTTGCCTCGATCCGCTGGATCCTCAATGTCCCGAGACAGCGCCGAACAAAAAATCCGGACAGGTGAGCCCAAAAATTGAAAAAAATAAAAATTAATTTCTCCATTACAACAATTTCAGCGAATTCTACACATCAATCGCGATTCTCCGCTCACGTTACACGAACGGTGTGTGAGAGAAAGGGAAAAAGAGGCCAACACACATTGTAAGATAAATCGGCGATTCGGCGACGATTCCACGTTCAGCACGTGGCGAACGTCCAACGAATGTCAAATGAGTGGCAAATTTTTTCTTCAATATTCATCAAACGTACGTCAGCGCTAAAACGTGTTGCATCCACGATTGAATCTTGGCATTTGAAACATCAAACGGCAAAACGTGCTCTAACGGATAAAGGAACTCAAGGATCTCCTTCGAAGAACGTTTGATGAAAGATGTCGCCATTGACGCCGTTTTTTTTCATCACCTGTAACTTCTGGCAAGAGGAAAAAAAATCCGGAGGAAGATTGAAGAGCAGATGATACGAAAGAGGGAAAAAAAACTAATGCAAATCGTTCTCGAGAAAATATGGAGAAGGATGGAGAGGAAAATGGAGGGCGCGTGGACAAAAGTGGACGTTACCGACTAAATGCCAAATAGTCCGGGTTCCCCGTCGATATTACACATACATCTTCTTCCCTCATACTCGGCTTTTACTCCTTCCTCCTTCTTCGTTCTCTCTTTTTATCGCTTTCTCTCTCTCTCTCTCTCTCTCTCTTACTCGTTTCTACCTGCTTCTACCTCTCCCTGAACGCACCTTCTCTCCACCTTCGTTTCTCTCTTGTTCTTTCATTCTCTCCTTCTGCCGTCGCACGGGACATGCATGCCGCGCTCTCCGGGCAAAATCGTCGATGGGTATGCGGGTCGCGTGGATCCGAGACGCGGGCTGTAGCATTAAAATAATAAAATCGCGAGATGTGCGTCATTATTGCGCGACGCCGGTGGTCGGTTTTGCGAGCCAGGGAAGAAGCCTCTGTATGTTTATGTATATATATATATATACATATATACGTATATATATGTTGATATGTATATGGGGTATTCCACGGGTAGCGGGACAGAATTTTTCGTTCATCAATATATCACAGGGTTGCGAAATTTTTAATGAAAAAGTAATGCATTGATCATTAATTTTTTAATGGCAAATGGAAATAATTTTCATTAACCATTAACATTTAATGGTCAATGAAAATTATTTTCACTAACCATTAAGATTTAATGGTTAATGGAATTTTTTTTCATTAACCTCTAAATGTTAATGGTTAATGTAAATTATTTCCATTAATCATTAAATGTTAATGGTTAATGTATATTATTTCCATTAATCATTAACATTTAATGGTTAATGGAAATAATTTCCATTAACCATTAATATTTAATGGTTAATGGAAATTATTTTCACTAAGCATTAACATTTTATGGGTAATGGAATTTATTTCCATTAACCATTAAATGTTAATGGTTAATGTGAATTATTTCCATTAATCATTAAATGTTAATGGTTAATGAATATTATTTCCATTAATCATTAACATTTAATGGTTAATGGTTAGTGAAAATAAGAGTTAATGGTTATTGAAAGTGTAAATGCATTAAAAAAAGTAATGCATTATTTGCAACCCTGATATATCGTCTTCTTATATCATATAAAAACATGTAATTATGGACCCCAATTGAGTCTGGATTTTTGTTGAGTTCTGAACGAAAAATAAAAAAATAAAAAATTTAACGTACCTTTAATCGTGTGTCTCTCAAGTGTCAATGCAGCAAAATTAAAATCTTACCAGTGCTAACTGGAAAAAATCTCTCTTTTCGATAAAGCAAATGGAATATCCGATATGTAAAGAAAAATTGACAGCCAAAAAACTGAGAAAAAAGCGTTTTTATTCTTTTTCGGCCCTTAAGGGTCTACTGAATTTTTGAAAAATTTTACTGAACATTGTTCAACATGGTAGAAATGTACGGTAAATTTTTTCAGATTGCGTCGAAAGAAAAATGCAAGCTGAAAATTTTACCGAACGTTTCTCACGTGTTGAACTATGTTCGGTAAAATTTTTGATACAATTCAGTAGACCTTAAGGGCCGAAAAAAAAATAAAAATTTGTGTTTTCTCCATTTTTTGGCTATGCATTTTTCTGTACAAATCGGATTAATATTTCATTAGCTTTATTGAAAAGAGCGCATTTTTCCGGTTAAAAAGCGCTGGTCAGATTAATTTTTTGCTGTATTGACACTTGAGGGACACACGATTAAAGGTATGTAAAATATTTTATTTTTTTATTTTTCGATTAGGACTTAACAAAGACAAAGTTCTAATTGGGGTTCAAAACTACATGGAAATATTTTTATATGATATAAGAAAACGATATATTAACGGACGAAAAATTTTGAGACCCGCGGCAAAAACCTGTCTCGCTACGCATGGAATACCCCATATATATATTATCCAACCATCATTTCACTGCCATTAACATATATACGCGCACACAAACCACGATCTTTGCGATGTATCGTAAATGATATATAATGTATACAATATATTCTTGGAAACAAAATGGCCCGGGACGATAATTTCAAGCGTTAAATTGCCCGATGCAGATCGATTTTTAGAATACTAAAATGTAACCCGTAATTTTAGCCCAAAATTTATGAACCGTGAAAAAAATGCGGCAAAAATAGTCTTTCCAAAATTACAGATTCAAAATGACATATTAAGTTTTAGGACGATTTTTTTTAAACTTTTTTTCTCACTCCTCACCTGAAATTTTGTTGGATATGTCTGAAAAGAAAATGCCTGAAAGTTACAGACCTTAATATTAATATTAAATACTTTCTCATAGCGTGAAAAGATTTTCCATCTAAAATACACGTAAATCATTTTCCATCTAAAATACACGTAAATTAAACGATCTTCGAAAGTGTCCTCAACAGCGTAAGTGTAACTTACACTGGTGAGACGGTACGAGTCACTGAAGTTGATTTTTACCCAAAATTTTCTCTTTTTTTGCTGTTATCTCGAAAATGATTAACTTAACCGAAAAAAAGTAACGAAAAATTTTGTTGGAAATTTAATTTCCTACAAAAAGGTCCTCTGAACATAATTGCTAATCTTGATATTTCTTGAGATATTAAACCTCAACTTATTTGCGGTATAAAATTTTTTATGGTTTATCGAACCAAACGTTTTAAATTGTTGAAATCTCAATCTCTAGAGAAATATTAATTTTAGCAATTAGGTTTAGAGGACCTTTTTTGTAGGAAATTAAATTTCCAACAAAATTTTCCTTTACATTTTTTCGGCAAAGTAAATCGAAAGTTAAAGTAAAGCGAAAGTTAAAGGTAAAGTTAAAAAAAATTGATTCATGTGTATTTTAGATGGAAATTTTTTTCACGCTATGGGAAAGTACTTAATATTAATATTAAGGGCTGCAACTTTCAGGGAACTTGTTTTCAGACATATCTAACAAAATTTCAGGTGGGGAGTGAGAAAAAAAAATAAGTCGAAAAAAATAGCCCTAATCTATTCTTGGAAATCATAATTTCGAGCGTTAAATTGCGCGTTAATCTAAAATCAAACCCGTAAATTTATTTCAATTCCAAAATTGGGCGTTGAGCTAAAATAAAATCCGTAAATGTATTCGAAAATTTATCAACGTATTCGTGAATTGTGAATAATTAGAGTTTTTCTAAAATGGCGAAGTTGAGGAAAATTGCTGTAATCGTGGAAAAAATCGAATTGGCACGATTTGGCTGAGAATTTTTTTTTTCAATATCAAATCTGCATATAAATGCTCTTCAGTTTTATTTCTTTCTTGTTACCGCTATTCCGGATAAAAGGCGGCTTCATTTTCTTTTCTTTCATCTCTCTCTCCATCTCTATCCTTCAGCTGAATAGAAAGAGGCAAGAGTTAAAGTTCATAAGTACCGATTCTGGAGTCAATCGATAGAGAAAAGTATCGTTGCAGCAAATTTATGGAGACTCGCGTGCATTCGATGAATGATACGAGAGACGATTGGGGGAATATGGACCAGTGTTATTCAGCTGCTATTCACTAATTCTTGTTTTTGTGAAATTGGACCTAAAAAGCGGGTTTCAAATTTTGGACATAAAAATCAAGATTCAGGCATAACAAACGAATCTTGTCCTGCAGAATGAATTATTTTTGGGCAGTCTTTGTTTTTGTAGAATAAAAATTAACAAGCTCTCAAGAAGCTTTTTTTTTTTTTTAATTCAAGCCTTCACAGGGAACGAATGGCTTCCTGAGGAATTAATTACCTTCTTGCAGTCATTTTTTGTGACAATTAAAAAGCTCGTTTAAAATTTTTGACGGTAAGGCCGTGTTCTAGTGTAGAAAGCCAAAACTTAGGGATTTTTCAACATGCTATGAAAAAAAAAAACTAAACATGTTTTTGCATTCATTTTTTCACCACATATTTATTCATTCTTCAATATTCTACAAAAAAATTGGCGAAAAAAAAATCCAATATCTTCGATTATTTCCACCTCACTAATTACTGCTATAACTCCATTAATATTTGGAATTTCTAAATTTCCTTTGGAGGGTACATTCTTGAGACATCAAACACTGAAAATATGCAAAAAAAAATCGATTTTTTCAAAATTCTACACTAGAACACGGCCTTAAAGAAAAATGGTATTCCAGCAGTGAAAATATAAGCTGGGCCAACTTGCCCCGACCATATTCCCCCAATTCTCTCTCGTATTTATAGCGAAGCTCGAGCAAACTCCGGATGCTGGTGGCGTCGATTAATTTCTCGTAATTGAAACCTCCCGCGATTTATGTCGTCCGCAAAGAACCTCCGGCAAACGACCCGTGGGCTGTCCGACATACATATATATACATATATTTCTACCATTTCTATTTTCCCTCTTCGTCTATCTCGAATATATGCCCGAGGTTCCCTCCGGGCACCGTAAAGATCACTTATTCGCGTTCTCATATGTGTGTCTGTAACTCGTGAGGTAATTGCACTTAATGGGACCATCGTGCATACAAGCTTTCTCGATTATGGGTCTCGGAACATTTTTCTTCATCTTTCATTCCATCCTCATCGTTCGCATGCACAAATGTACACGGCTGTGTCGTGTTGCAACGATCATTCGTGCGATTCAAGATCCAAGAACATTCGTTATTCAGTCTCTTATCATTTTTTTCATCCCCATAGCTTTTCTTTTCGTGATAACGATTTTTCCTTCTCGATACTTATATGCTCATGCTCCGGTGAAGCATAAAAGTTGTTTCATGCTATTGAAAAATTTAATGTTCTCTCTCGCAATAAATGGATCTTAAGGGGGAACTGTGACGGGGCTAAAAAAGCCGATTTTTGGGATTTTTTTTTTTTTGTAAGTAGGGATGATTATTTGAGGATCAGACAAAAAGCAATTTATTAAGTATATATTCAACTTTATTCATACAAATTTTTATTGAAAAATATTAAAAATTGACAAAGTTATTACCATGAAAGTAATGACGTAATAAAAGGATACAGCAATGAAAAATCATCTGAAATAAAAAAAAACCCAACATTTTTGTTGATCTACACAATGGAGACTATCCTTGAGCGTAGCCATTTTTAATAAATAATTTTTTTCACGAAATGGCGTTGATTTGAATTTTTTTGTTCTTTTTTTGACTGCTATTGTTTTAATTTTCAAACGGTCCTAAAAAAATAGTAATTTTCAACATTTTCAAAATCGGCTACGCACAACTTTAGCCAATGCGATTACAAAATTTTGTTAAAAAATTCTAAATCGGTTCATTGGTCTTCCAGCAATCGATCCCAATGGACTACCTGATCTTCTTTTGGGTATATTTCATTCAATTTAGGAGATTTTGAGTTAAAAATTTGTTTATATATTTTTACATACGGGGCATTCCATGTCAAATCGACCACTTTGAAACCTGACCTCTTTCGATTTGGCTGAAATTTTGTTTTCCTTTTCTACCCAATTAAAAATATTTTTCAGGCAATTTTCAAATTTTTTTATCCAACCCAAAAGAAAAAGCTTTTTTTTTGTAAATGATTATAACTTCTTCAAACATTGATTAATTGGGACGTTTTTTTGTTTTGAAATTTTCGTTTTTGAATGTACTTTCCGCAAAAGAATTCAAAAAAATTTTAAGAAGTTAATAATATCTATGAAATTTTTCACTTTTTCGAGAAAAATAATCTGGAGTGGCTCGACGTTTCCTTCTATTTTTTTTTCACTTAAAAAAAAAAATTCCGACGATTACCACTTAAAATTTTTAATTTCTTCTCAATTTTTTAAATTCCGAGGTCCTTTTTAAATCCTCTAAAATTTCCAGAGTGGTACTTTGTGAAATGAGCTCAATTGAGATTTTTTTTTTCAATCGTTAAAAAAAAAATAGAAGGAAAAGTCGAGGCGCTCCAGGTTGCGCAGCATTTTTTCCGAAATTGATCAAAGTATTTTTTGAGTGAAAAAAAAATTAAAAATGGCGAACTTCGATAAAAAGATGTTTTGTCTCGAAAAAGTGAAAAATTTCATAGATTTTAATATCTTAAAATTGTTTGTATTTTTTTTCGAAAAGAACATTCAAAAACGAAAATTTTCAAAAAAAAGACCGTTCCAATTAGCCAATTTTTAAAGAAGTTATAGTCATTAAAAAAAAAAAAGCTTTTTCTTTTGGGTTGGATGAAAAAATTTAAAAATTTCCTGAAAAATGTTTTTAATTGTGTAGAAAAGGAAAACAAAATTTCAGCCAAATCGAAAAGGGTCGAGTTTCAAAGTAGTTGATTTGACATCGAATGCCCCATATACCCCACTAACCTGCTCTTCCTTTGGATATATCTCAGTCAATTTTTGAGATTTTGACTTAAAAATAACAAATATTTTTGCATATACTTTAAGAAAATGGAGAAAATAATTTCGATTTTTTTGACCCGTCACAGTGGCGTTCCCCCTTAAGAAGTTGCTCAGTCTCCGCGACAAAAAAGTTCTCTGGAAATAAGTTCAACGACCGTTTCTTGCAAGATTCGAATTTTTAATATTTGAAATAATTGAACCTGGAAGGCACTCGTCTCTACGATTTAAAAAAAAAAATCTAAAAATGTTTCTTCAACGATCTCTTTCCAGGAGTCGATTTCGTCTCCACGGAGACTTTTCGATCCATTAGTCTCGCGCACCTGCAACTGTATCCCTCATTTTTCTGCGACCCCCCTTCGCAAAACTCGAGAAGCATTCTCTGTCCTGCGGTAGCGCGACATAGCTCAGAGTCCTGTCGTTTTTTTTTTTTTTTTTTTTTTTTAAATTTATTTTTCTCTCTCGGTCTTCCACGCGATGATGAAGTTATCAGAGCTTGCGTTCTCTAACAGCTGTGAGCTTTTTTTTTCTGCCACGAGCTCAGGTAATTCTCTTCTTCATCGTGGACTCGCCACCTCCTCTCGCGAGTCTTCAACCTTTTTTCTTTCTTCCTCCGCTTCTCTTCAGAAGTCTTCTTCCTCCTCGCCTCGTCTCTTCTTTCCTTTCATGAGAAGATCACTAATAGTAAACTCGACAGAAGGGAAAACCTCAAACCTGTATACACGCAATTACCGGTATCGCTCGAACGTTTCGTAACGGTTCTTCTAGCCACGGCTTAATTGCAACCGGTCGATCAATTAAAACGAGGAGAAAAAAAAATTTAAAAAAAAAAACGAGCCCGCGCGCGTTCCCTGTTACAATTTAATCTCTCCCCGGTTTCTCCTCGGCTTTTCTTCCCGTCACGATCGGCTTGTCATATTCCTTTTATCATCTCTCATCCGTGATTCTTCACGATTCTCGTTACAACCGAGTCAGGCGAGCACGCGCTCCTCGTGAGTGTAAAAAAAAAATGAAGAAATCTGTAGAAATGTGCAAAAAGGCTTCAAACGAGGATTAACGCTTTGAGCGCCATCGTGGAAAATCGTTTCCCTCGAATATCTAAATCCTGCGAGAAAAATAAACTCTCCTTTTTATAGAAAATATTTCTGTCGCATTTTATTTGAATCCGTCAGGATTCAAATTTCATTGTGTATTATTAATTAATTAATTAATTAATTAATTCGGATTACGTTAAATTTTCTAGAGATGATATTTGTGGAATATCTCGTTAAAGATTAATCAAAACGTAAAAATAGTCATTATGAAAATTGTAGAGCATTAAATTCTCTAGATAACTTTCCTTGGAGATTTTTTTGTAAAATCAATTATTCAGAAGTTACGGGCCGTCGAAATCCGTCCTGGCGCGAGCTTTGTAAAGAAAATGTGAAAATTACATTATCTTAATTCTCCTTCAAACAGACGTAAAAAAAACGTTAATCCTCTTTTGGGTCTATTATGAAATTACGAGAGACGACGAAATCCCACCGGAATGGCGTCAATTTCTACGTATCTCGACTTTCACGTTTAAAATCAACATAACCGAGGACCATAATTTCGGAATGTTTTTTTTAACGACCCTTGCCGTATATATTTTTTTTTCCTTTCATCTTCAATTCAACGCTTTTATTGCGGAAGCAAGCAACTCTGTAAAATCTTTTATACACATTGTTAAATTGTACACACGTCGAAAGGGGAATTCTTATAACAGATGGTAAACGTGAGAAAGAATCTTATATATATGTACATATATATGTATATAATATATATGGGTCATTCCATGTCAAATCGACCAAGAGTTGGAATCGATTCCTTTCAATTTTGATGAAATTTGGTCAGACGTTTTCGTTTTTAATAAGACGAAGTTCTACCAAAGAAAACAAATTTTAAGACTTTTTTTTCGAAAGTTATCCAAAATTCAAAATTGCACATTTTTTCCGATCTTTCAAGTTTATTTGTTAAATATCTCGAAAACTATTATAGTCACGAAAAATTGTTCTGAATTAGTCTTAACGAGTATGCTTGCGGCTACGAAAAAAAAAATATTCCGAAAAAACATTTTGAAAAATCATGAATGTGGAGAATTTTGAATTTTCAAAAATCGTGAAAATCCAAGTTCGACATTAATTTTTTGCTTCTATTTTTTTTATATAATACCTTGTACTAATCTTAAAAGATCCTGACATTTTCAGGATGGTGTTTTGTTTCAGAAATATAAATTTTTGAATTTGGGTTAAAAAAATTTTTTTTTTTACCAAAATTCAAAGATCCTGAAAATTTCAGGATCTTTTAATATCAGTCCAAAGTATTATATAAAAAAAATTTAACCAACAATTTAACGTTGATCGTGGATTTACACGATTTTAAAAAATTGAAAAATTCATATTTTTGAAAAAACAAAAAACACCTTTCTGAAAATTTCAGGATCTTTTAAGATCAGTACACGGTATTATTACATTTAAAAAAATGGACCCAAAAATTTAGTGTCGAAAATGGATTCGCACGATTTTTAAAAATTCAAAATTCTCCAAATTCATCATTTTTCAATTTTTTTTTACGGAATATTTTTTTTTTCGTAGCCACAAGTAAACTCTTGAAGACGTACCTAGAACGATTATTTAGTAAATATAATAGTTTTCGAGATATTGAAAAAATAAACTTGAAAGATTTAAGAAATTGTGAAATTTTGAATCTTGCATGACTTTCGAAAAAAAAATTTCAATTTTTTTTCCTTTTGTAGAACCTCGTTTTGTTAAAAACGAAACCTTCTGACCAAATTTGATCGAAGTTGAAAGGGTTCGATTCCAACTCTTGGTCGATTTGACATGGAATGACACATATATATATATAATATACATAAGGTGTATATGGGACTCTATAAATTCCTCAGCATTGTGTTACAGGATTGTGAGCTAGATCGAGTTTGTCTTCGTGGCGTCTTCTCGGATTCCGGAAGACTCAAGCTTCTTCTTCTTCTTCTTCTTCTTCGTTCAGCCATCTTGCTGCGTCTCTTCGTTCGTAACGGTGCGAGAAAATTCGAGACGAAACGTCCGAGGGAAACAACAGCGGCTGAGCGAAATGCACGAGGAGAAGGACGAGGAGTTGGAGGAAGAGGAAGAAAAGATGAAGAAAAAAAAGAAGAAAAACCTGTGCTTACGCCACTGACGATGAGTCCCTGTGGACTAGGCCCAGTGCGATAACATCCTGGGTGGGCGGGCATTACCTTGAGTCGCGAGGTTCTCTCCGGCATGCGGGTGTCAACCCTGTGCTCTTTTCCTTTCTTTTTTCTCTCTTTCCCTCTCATTCGCCGTATATACTCTTCACTCTTGCATCCCTCTCTCTCTCTCTCTCTCTCTCTCTCTCTCTCTCTCTCTCTCTCTCTCTCTCTCTCTCTCTCTCGCTCTCTCCGTTATCTGTCCATCTTGTTTTTTTTTTCACTGGCATTGTAACCGAAGAAGGGAAAAGTTGCCCGCTACGTATCGCATCCCCTTCGAGGGAAAGAGACGGAGAACGAGAAATTTCTCACCACAGGAACATGTGGCGATGATGGCAACGTTCCACCGCGAGTTTCTCGGTCTTTCCTTTCCTTGTCGTCGAACCCGGTTGGACACGCCTGCACGAGCTTCACCTACAAAAATATATCTGACAAAACAGCACAACATCTTCCTGAAAAAGAAAAATAGAAAGAATTTTCGCAGAACGAAAATTCACGAGCTTGTTAATGGGATTTCGGAAATGTCCGGGGCATTCCGTGTCAAATCGACCACTCTTAAACCCGACCCCTTTCGATTCGGCTGAAATTTTGTTTTCCTTTTCTACCCAATTAAAAACATTTTTTAGGAAATTTTCAAATTTTTTTATCCAACCCAAAAAAGCTTTTTTTTTAATGACTGTAACTTCTTCAAAAATTGTCTAATTGGGACGGTTTTTTTTGAAAATTTTCGTTTTTGAATGTACTTTCCGAAAAAAATACAAACCAAATTTTAAGATATTAAAATCTATGACATTTTTCACTTTTTTGAGAAAAATCAGCTTTTTATCAACGTTCGCCATTTTTCAATTATTTTTTTTTCACGCAAAAAATACTTTGATAAATTCCGAAAAAATGCCCCCCATTTCCTTCTATTTCTTTTAACGATTGAAGAAAAAAAATTCTCAAATGGACTTATTTCACAAAGTACCACTCTAGAAATTTTTGAGGATTTAAAAAAGGCCTCGGAATTTGAAAAATTGAGAAGAAATAAAAAATTTAAAGTGGTAATCGCCGAAATTTTTTATATTTTTTTTCCAAAAAGTTAAAAAAAAGGAAAAGTCGAGCCACTCCAGGTTGGGCGGCATTTTTTTCCGGAATTGATCAGAGTATTTTTTGAGTGAAAAAAAAAAAATGTCGAACTTCGATAAAAAGATGATTTTTCTCGAAAAAGTGAAAAGTTTCGTAGATTTTAATATCTTCAAATTTTTTTTTGTATTTTTTTCGGAAAGTACATTCAAAAACGGAAATTTTCAAAAAAAAAACGTCCCAATTAGTCAATTTTTGAAGAAGTTATAGTCATTAAAAAAAAGCTTTTTCTTTTGGGTTGAATAAAAAAATTTGAAAATCTCCTGAAAAATGTTTTTAATTGGTCAGAAAAGGAAAACAAAATTTCAGCCAAATCAAAAGGGGTCGGATTTAAAAGTGGTCGATTTGACATGGAATGCCCCGTATGGACAGGCAAGCGGCACATCCTGCCGAATTTTATACGAAGCAATACAAGGAACTCACTCGGAAGATGGGAAAAATGGATTTTCGGAAGAAAAATTTTAAAAAATGTCTTGCACAAAAAAATCTGAAATTTCTCATCCGAAGAAAATTCATAAAGTTGTGAAAAGGATTTTTTTAAATGAAACTACAAGACCGCCATTCGTATCCTGGGAAGTGGCTTTCCCTGGAAAAAAAACCTCAAAGGATGGATCGCACAGAGATGTAAAAATTTTCAGAAGAAAACCCATGAGCTGTGGAAAGAGTTTTTCAAAAACAGATCTGTCGTCCAGGGTTCAAATCCTCTTAAATTTCATCCGAAGAAATCCAACGACTTTCCTCACGGATATGTAAAAAAATGGCTTTTTTGGAAAAAAAAATCAGCTACAAGAGTGTCAACAAAACAGCAAGTAAAACCCAAAAGGATCTTACCAGAGAGGAATTTTCCTACAAGGATTTCAAAAAAATAGTTGCACGTCGTTTTATGAAAGAATAAACCGTCGCAAAATGACCAAAAAAAAGGAAGGCTGCAAGGTCGTCACTCTTATAAGCGATATTACAGTTTCGCGGGGCTTATGGTTTCGCTCCATAGTTGTGGAAAAGCCGGGAAGACTAGACACGAAAGTAATACGGAGCACCATGGAATTGAGTATGTGAGAGCGTTGGTGAACGACTAGAAGAGGGAGAGAGAAAGATGCTTTTGTCGTTTCTATAGTTGGAGGCTTTGGTGAAGAAGAGAGAAGAAAATAGGATGTATAAGAAGAGAGGCCAACGGTGCTTTGGTACTCGCAACACAGAGAAAGAGAGAAAGAGAGAGCGAGAGAGAGAGAAACGTTGTTTTGCTGATGCTGAGCTTGGACCCCACAACGCGGTTTTATGGGGCCCTATAAAAGGGGGCAAGAGTCTCGCTCTCTCGCGAGTACAGTCAAACCATACATCTACAAACACACACATGTACAATATAGATATATATGTCGGCAAGGCCTTCTCGTCGCGACTCCGGCGGCTGAACCCAACCCTCGTACAAATATATACAGGCTGATTCAGAATTGACCATGCCAATGAAGTATTTTCAAATTTGAATCAGTGAAAAAAAAACACGCTATTTTGTGCAAAAAAATCGACGCGGCTTCTTTTATTGCTTATTAGCTTCCTTTAACGGAAATTACGTTGATTAAATTTTCCATTGTTTAAAAAAATTGTTTAACAAGTAGAGTTGCAAGTAATGCGTTACTTTTTGTAATGCATTGCCCATTACAATGTAGTGTGTAGTGGAAAAAATTTCCCTTACTCAGTACAGTGTAGTATGTAATGGAAAAAAAATTTAATTACTCATTACAATGTAGCGTGTAATGGAAAAAAAATGCTTTACCCAATGCATAATGCAATGTAGTGTATAATGGAAAGAATTTCCATTACCCATTACAATGTAGTGTGTAGTGGAAAAAATTTCCATTACTCATTACAGTGTAGTATGTAATAAAAAACAAAATTTCATTACTCATTACAATGTAGTGTGTAATGGGAAAAAAAAATTCATTACCCATTACAATGTAGTGTATAATGGAAAAAATTTCCATTACCCATTACAATGCAGTGTGTAATGGAACAAAATTTCATTACCCATTACAATGTAGTGTGTAATGGAACAAAATTTCATTACCCATTACAATGTAGTGTGTAATGGAAAAAATTCCATTGCCCATTACAATGTAGTGTGTAATGGAAAAAAAATCCATTACCCATTACAATGTTCTATGTAATGGAAACAAGTTTCATGACCCATTACAACGTAGCGTGTAATAGAAAAAACTTCCATTACCCACTACAATGTAATGTGTGATGGACAAAACTTTGATTGCAATTTTGGGAATGGAAAAATTTAGATGAATAAATTATTGCAATTTTGCATTACATTTTAATGACTTAGGTACCTTAAATTCTAAAAAGTATTTTTAGAGGTATTATATCATCGATCAACTTTTTGTATGCATATAGATGCTTTTCTAAAATTCAAGGTACCTGAGTCATTAAATGTAATGCAAAATTGCAATAATTTATTCATCTATATTTTTCCATTCCCAAAATTGCACTCAAAGTTTTGTCCGTTGCACATTACATTGCAATGGGTAATAGAATTTTTTTTTATTACACACTACATTGTAATGGGTAATGGATTTTTTTTTCATTACACACTACATTGTAATGGGTAATGCCAATTTTTTCCATTACACACTACATTTTAATGGGTAATGCACATTTTTTCCATTACACACTACGTTGTAATGGGTAATGAATTTTTTTCCATTACACAGTACATTGTAATGGGTAAGGAAAATTTTTTCCATTACACATTCTAAAAGTAATCAAAAGTGCATTACTTTTACATTACAAATTTCGCTACCCTGTTAGCAAGTACGGTAGAGATTTTTTCAATTTTTGATTAAGGAAATTGTGTTTGTTAGTTTTTTGTTAAGCTAGAACGTTTGGGACTTTAAAGATAGATGAGATTGTGAATAGGACCAGCTATTCTGAATTGCCCTGTATATGTACGACTTATACATACTACATATCATATTATTATGGTATAAAAGGGGAGACGAAGAGGACGGGTTTCACTGAATGCCGTACTTTACGTTCAGCCTGACTTCGTTCACGAAATATATCCTTCTCTGTATATAGGTATAGGTATATATTTGTATATATATATTATATAAACAACTCGTACGTATATATTGTATCGACTATCTCGTTTTCTTACGTATAAGCCTATCACGTTAATTGGCTTGTCCTTTTGGGACCGACACGTTAGGATACGCGATAACGAGAGAGTCCACCTTCAACGGTCTGTCTCACCATAGTAGGATTTACAGGATATCTTCTTCGATCCTTCGACATTCGAGTTTCCTCTTTCCATGAATGGTCACGAGCTGCACGAGAATTTCTACACGTGCAGTTCTATAAATAACCGTTTATAACAATTCTCTTCACTCGAATCTTCATTTCAATTGATTTTGCAAACGGTGAACACACTTTCGAAACTTTGGTTTTAATTTTGTATTATGTTATAAAACACTTTGAGTTTATGAAAAAAGTATCAGTTTTTCATCCAGAATACCAGAATGGAAATCCTGATCGAATTGACCCAGAATGTCCCAAGTACACTGCGACCTCGATTCTCGGGACCTCGATCTTTGCAAATGCAGCGTAGTGTGAGAAGCGCCAAGCCAATAGCGTCAGGCCGTCGTCAGCCGCCAGCGGCGCAGAGACGGTTCTGTGCAATGTGCGCAACCCCACTTCTTGCAAGAGCCGGTCCCGCACAATTCCGATTATCGAGGTCGCAGTGTATAGATTTGAAATTGAATAATAATGAAAAATCATAATTACAACTCTTATTTTTTTGTCTTGTTCGATCAGGTGCCGGATATCGGGGCTGAATTGACCGGTGGATGTTACGGTTTCGCCGCTAATTACATGCACTGGCCCGAGGAACTCGTCGTCGGTGGTGCGAAGCACAACAAAACGGGTCATCTGACACGCGCCGCGGCACTGCAGACAGTCGTTCAATTGATGGGTGAACGCGAACTCTATGATTTTTGGTCAAACACCTACAAGGTTCATCACATCGATTGGTCGCAGGAAAAAGCGTCCCAGGTCTTGGAAACGTGGCAGAGAGCGTTCAGCAATCAAGTGAAAAAACAGCTCAATGCCACTGGCACAGCGCCTTACAATTCTTATGCATTCAGCACGACAACGATGAACGATATTCTTGGAAAATACAGCGAGGTGTCGGTCATGAAGATCGCCATTGGTTGCGGATTAATGGTTAGTATTTAGACTTTTTGGGTCATTCCATGTCAAATCGACCAAGAGTTGGAATCGTCCCCTTTCAATTACCATGAAATTTGGTGAGAAGTTTTAGTTTTTAATAGAATGAAGTTCTACCAAAGGAAAAAGAATGAATTTTTTTTTTTTTTATAGTTATGCAAGATTCCACATTTCACAATTTTTTTAATCTTTCTAGTTTATTTTTTAAATATCTCGAAAACTATTATAGTTACGAAAAATCGTTCTGGTTTAATTTTGAAGAGTATAATTGTGGCTACGAGAAAAAGAATATTCCAAATTTTTTTTTTTTTTAATGATGAATTTGGAGAATTTTGAATTTTCAAAAATCGTGAAAATCCAAGCTGGACATTAAATTTTTGGTTCAATTTTTTTTATACAATACCTTGTACTGATCTTAAAAGATCCTGAAATTTTCAGAAAGGTGTTTTTTGTTTTTTTTTTAATATGAATTTTTGAACTTATACAAATCGTGAAAGTCCACGATCACACTGAGGAAAAAAAATAGTTGAATTATCTAAATCGGCGGTTACGGGCGGCGAAACGAAATTTGTTTGAAAAATGTATTTGAAGTAACCAAATTTTTTTCCGTTCTAACTAAAATTTCGTTTCGCCGCCCGTAACCACCAATTTAGTTGATTCAACTACTTTTTTTTGTCAGTGCAACATTACATTTTTGTTTATAGTTTATATAATACATTGTACTGATTTTAAAAAATCCTGAAATTTTCGGGATGGTGTTTTTTTTGTGTAAAAATATAAATTTTTGAAACAAAAAAACACTATCCTGAAAATTTCAGGCTCTTTTAAGATTAGTACAAGGTATTATATAAAAAAAAATTTAACCAAAAATTTAATACTGAACTTGGATATTCACGATTTTTAAAAATTCAAAATTCTCCAAATTCATCATTTTTCAATTTTTTTCCGAATTTTTTTTTTCGTAGTCCCAAGTATACTCTTCAAGACGAATTCAAAACGATTTTTCGTAACTATAATAGTTTTCGAGATATTTTAAGAATAAACTCGAAAGATTTGAAAAATTATGAAATTTTGAATTTTGCGTAACTGTCGAAAAAATTTTTTTAATTTTTTTCCTTCAGTAGAACTTAGTTTTATTAAAAACGAAAAGTTGTGATCAATTTTAATCGAAATTGAAAGGGGTCGATTCCAACTCTTGGTTGATTTGACATGGAATAACCCCTTTGTTATTTTAGATTTTAGACTCTTTATTACTTTTCTTCATACTTTTTCCTTTATATTCAATATTGAGATTGTTGAATCGTTTCTTCGCCCGCAATTTCTGATCCAGTAGTATAAAAAAAAACGATGGAATAAAATAAAACAATATAAAACATAATTTTGAAAAATTCAAATTAAACATTTCTCATTTTCAGCTCTTGTACGCCGGTGTCGCGCTCTTTCGTTGGAAAGATCCGGTGAGATCACAATCGGGCGTCGGTATTGCCGGTGTGATGCTCGTATGCGCAACGGTAGCCGCTGGTTTGGGTTTCTGCGCACTCCTTGGAATATCGTTCAACGCCGCGACAACGCAAATCGTGCCATTTCTCGCTCTTGGTCTCGGTGTCCACGACATGTTCCTTCTGACTCACACGTACGCCGAATTGTCGATAAACGAGGTGCCGAGCGGCGAGCAAACGGGCGTCGTGCTGAAACGAACGGGTCTGTCGGTTCTGCTGACGGGTTTGAGCAACGTATCGGCATTTTTCGCCGCTGCCATAATACCGATACCGGCATTGCGGGTATTTTCCCTTCAGGCTGGTATCCTCATACTCTTCAATCTGGCGGCGATGCTGCTCGTATTTCCGGCAATGGTGAGCCTCGATCTGCGTCGACGAAGATCCGGCAGATCGGACATCCTGTGCTGCTGTTTGCCGGCGATAGCGACGAAAAACGGTCATTTGAAGAGAAATTGCGCCACGGCGAAGCAATCGGTGACGCGAGCGATTCCACCGGACAGACGCGAGACTTGTACCCAAATCTTGCAACCGAATGACAATCATCAGAATGAATCGTGGGTCGGCGGCGCTGTGATGGATAACGAGAACGATACGAGCTTCACCGAGGAAGATACCTTGACGGGATGCACCCAGGACGAGTGTCTGAGTTTCTCGTTGACGCAATTGGCGGCGCGTCACTACGCGCCATTCGTCACCAAACCAACGACCAAGGTATTCGGAATGATGTTGCTCGCAGCCGTATTAGCCGGAAGTATATGGCAAGCGATGAGAGTGAAAGATGGTCTCGAGCTTACCGACCTCGTTCCACAAAATTCCGACGAGCACGCATTTCTCGCTGCCCAAGCCAAACACTTTGGTTTTTACAACATGTACGCGGTTACGGGACGTGATTTTGAATATCCGAACAATCAGAAATTACTGTACGAGTATCACGATGCATTTATGCGAGTTAAGAACGTGATCAAGAACGACGACGGTGGATTACCGAAATTTTGGCTCTCTCTGTTTCGCGATTGGTTGCGCGGTCTGCAGCTTGCGTTTGATCGAGAGTATCGCGATGGTTGCGTCAATCAAGAGAGATGGTTCAAGAACGCGAGCGAGGAAGCGATTCTCGCTTACAAGCTGCTCGTTCAAACGGGACACGTTGACAATCCCATTGACAAAAATCTCATAACGCAAGTGCGGCTCGTTGATTCCGAGGGCATAATAAATCCTCGCGCCTTTTACAATTATCTGAGTGCTTGGGCGTCGAACGATGCGCTCGCTTATGGCGCGTCGCAGGCTAATTTACGACCGATACCGAGACAATGGATATTCACGAGTGATCACGAGCTAAAAATACCGAAAAGTATGCCTCTGACTTACGCCCAGATGCCGTTTTATCTTCACAAGCTCACCGATACCGGTGAGATAACCGAGCTCATCGGCAGCGTTCGAAAATTGTGCCGACGCTTCGAGGAACGCGGATTGCCAAATTTTCCATCCGGAATACCATTCTTGTTCTGGGAACAATACATGGATCTACGGAGCTGTCTCGGTATCGCTTTGCTCGCTGCACTTGGCGCCAGTGTCGCTGTCGTCGGAGTTTTGCTGCTCAATCTGTGGGCAGCTCTTCTCGTTGGTACCGCACTCGCCGGTGTTGTTCTACAATTGTTCGGAATTATGGGATTGTGCGGTATCAAACTCAGCGCCGTTCCCGCTGTTTTACTCGTCGTCAGCGTTGGGATATCCGTACACTTTACCGTACATATTTGTTTGGTAAGGAAGATTGATTTTTTTTTGCTTCCTCATAAAGGAAGCTTTGTTTTCGTGAACATTTTTTTTTTCGATATTTTTATGTGTATGTGTGTGTGTTTTTGCAGGGTTGCAAGTAATGCATTACATTTTGTAATGCATTGCCATTTTCATTACCCAATACAATGTAGTGTGTAGTGGAAAAAATTTCCATTACCCATTACAATGTAGTGTGTAATGGAAAAAATTTCCATTGCTCATTACAATGTAGTGTGTAATGGAAAAAAAATTTCATTACCCATTACAATGTAGTGTATAATGAAAAAAAATTCCCTTACCCATTACAACGTAGTGTGTAATAAAAAAAAATCCATTGCCCATTACAATGTAGTGTGTAATGGACAAAAATTTCATTACCCATTACAATGTAGTGTATAATGAAGAAAAATCCATTACCCATTACAATGTAGTATGTAATGGAAAAAAATTTCATGACCCATTACAATGTAGTGTGTAATAGAAAAAATATCCATTACTCATTGTAATGGGTCATGAAATTTTTTTCCATTACATACTACATTGCGTACACATTACGCAATGTAATGTGTAATGGACAAAGTTTTAATTCTAACGGGTGTTCAGATTTTATCGACTTTTTTCGCTTTTGCTTAAATGGCGTAAACAGAATTAGTATAGCTATTAAGTTTGTTTGCTGTTGAATTTGTGAAAAAACGACCGGAAAATTCAATTTTCAGGAAATTTTGAATTTTTTGAAAAATAGCGTAAACGCTCTAACTTGCACAATTTTCAAGTTATTGCACTGAAACTTTGTACATAATTAGTATAGCTGTCAAGATTGTGCGCTGTTGAATTTGGCAAATTTGCACATTGATTACTCACGTTTTTCGATGGTTAACAAAGCTTCCTTCATGAGGAAGCCAAATTTGATCGCCATACTTTGTGATAAAGGAAGCTGTGTGAACTATGGATAAAGATGAGGAAGCAATGTGCAAACATCCAATTTTCTCCATTTTCTTTTCACGTGGAGATCTTACTCACGGACCAGACTCAATGGTTGCCTTTCCTTCATTCTTTCTTTATCACTTCTTCGAATCAAATTCACAATTTTAATGTTATTTTCAATTTTGTTGTTTTCCAGAGTTTTGTAACGAGCGTCGGTAGCCGAGATCGCAGAATACGTTTGGCCCTTGAGCACATGTACGCTCCGGTGATACACGGTGCACTGACGACCCTTCTCGCGGTCGTGATGCTCGCTTTTTCCGAATTCGAATTCATCGTTCGTTACTTCTGCCTCGTGCTCGTCTGCTTGATCGGAATCGGCCTCGTGAACGGTCTCTTCTTCTTTCCTATATTACTCTCGCTGGTTGGACCATCGCCCGAGGTAATACCGAACGAACATCCGGATAGGATATCAACGCCAACGCCACCGCCATCGCCGATCGTGAGACGATCAAAGCCGCCAGCGCCGCCGAGACGCTCGCACAAAATCGAGAACGCGAGATTACACGCTGAACCGTCCTTGACGACGATCACCGAGGAGCCAAATTCCTGGCACAGCACGCAAGAATCGTGCATAATCGTTCAACCGGAATTAAAAGTCGAGACAACTTCGACCTGCGGCAATCAGGTTTGTAGACGTTTTCGTTTTCGTTTTCGTTTTCTTTTCTTTCGTTTCTCCTTTCAAATGACAATTTTCATTGAGAACGTACGTTTCTCAATCGTATCTTCTCAAAATAAAAAAAAATATTGAGCTTTGTGCGAGAATCAATGACGATGAATTTACGGCATGATCTAACGTGTGTGTTCTTGTTGTTTTTTTGTTTCCTTTGAACTAACAGAATTGTGGCGGATCGGACACGAGTGGGTCTAGTCGAACATCGCCGGTGCCTTCGGCCTCTCACATCACAACTAAGGTCACTGCAACGGCTAATATTAAAGTCGAGGTCCATACTCCGCTAACCAGTAAGTATCTACAACGATTTGGTGTAATATTGCTTTGTCGATTTTTGTTGTTGTTGCTTTTGTTTTATTTTTTCTCTCTCATAGAGAAAGCTTCGCGCTGATAAAAGTAAAAATTATAACAAATTGATAATAGTGTTCATTGGGGGGAATCGAAAATTTTGAAAACTGTTGGCTACCCTCAAAATCAAAGATATCGTTGAAAAAAAGGTTTCTGTGCAACGATTCGATTTTTTGACAATATATAGAGATCACGTAGGTTTATCACTGATAAACGGAAACGGATCATTCAAAAAATTCTGCATTTTTTATATCATGTGCCCAGATATGTTCTCATCCAAACCCATATTCACTAAACATTAATCAAAGGTTCATATCAACTTTCCGTGAAATTCTTATGATATTCCTAAGAAAATTTCATATAAAATTTCCATTTTCACAGAACATAAACAAATGGTTCATATTTTGGAAAAACGTTCCAAACATCTTTACATTTGTACTACTTTTTAATTAAGTTGATCGTAAATATTAATTTAAAAAAGTAGTACAAATAAAGATATTTGGAACGTTTTTCCAAAATATGAACCATTTGTTCATTTTCTGTGAAAATGGAAATTTTATATGAAATTTTTTGAGGAATGTCATAAGAATTTCACGGAAAGTTGGTGTGAATCAATAAAATATGAAAATTTCCAAAATAAAGATCTATTTTTTTTAGCAATTTTCGCATTGTAAGCAATACTGATACGGAGTCTTACAAGAAAACGATGGAAGAAATAGAAAAACGTTTTAGAAGAACAAAATCAATATTTAATGATACATGATGTTGAGCAACTAGATAACCTGACTAGGTTCGCCGTATAGAGCGCGCCAAGACAAAAAAAAAATTTTTTTAATTTTGTACGATGAAAATTGGCTTAGTTATTAATGTTTTTAAAGTTGACCAATGACGGCTAGAATCTAGGAGAAATGCCGCTGGTGGGGGTTTCTCCCGCCACGCCTACCGTTACCCCCACCACGCGGCTCACCAGTAGCATTGCTCTTAGATTTGAGCCGTCATTGGTCAGCTTCAAACATAAATAACTAAGCCAATTTTTGTCGTATAACAATTTTTAAAAAAGCTAATTTTTCGTCTTAGCGCGGTATACACGGTATAATTAATTGAAAAATAATTAAAATATTGATTTTCGGAGATTTTTTTTCGAAGATATGAACCTTTTGGTAATGTTCAATGAATGTGGGTTTGAAAGAGAACATAACTGGGCACCTTATGTAAAAAATTCAGAATTTTTGGAATGATCTGTTTCCGTTTATCAGTGATAAAGTGAATTTAACGCTAAAAATGGCGTTATCAAACGTTCCGTGCGCCCTCTATATATTGTCAAAAAATCGAATCGTTGCACGGAGACCTTTGTTTCAATTACATCTTTAATTTTTGAGGGTAGCCAACAGTTTTCACAATTTTCGATTCACCCTATACAGTTCATGGTGAATAAATTCGTTTGATAAATTGTAAAAACGAATCGTTTGCACTGAAACTTGCAAATTCAAACACGAAGACTTATTATGAGGGAGCTTTGTGTGCCTGTAGCAAAATTCTTGAGATAGCCAATGTGCAAAATTGAAATTGGAGAATTGAATGAAAAATTGCATTTTAGAACTAGTAATTTATTTCGACAAAAACGTATTGTTGTAGGTGGAGTGGATCGTGGTGAGAAATGCAGACACTCGAGTTCCGGTGGTCGAAGGAGCACGCGCTGCAGTACGAACATTAATACGAGCGAGTCTTCCGGTTCGAGCTCTGAGCCGGATAATGAATGTGGTAAACACTGACAGAGGTGAAAACTTGAACAATCAGAACGATCGGCAGTTACTGCTCAAGTACCACGCGAAGCGAGATGACACACAGAAAGGCTGACTAGGTTTAATTTTTCCGTAAAAATATCTTCGACGATTGGACACGAACAAACAAACAAAACGACGACGCGCTTTTTCTTCATCGCCGGTATTTCGTGCTTTTAGCTTTAAAAAAAAATCTCTTGGGATTCGCTTCTCCTCAGAATCGCATTAACTTTTTTTTTTGATCAATTGCTTTTTCATTTCCTTCGGTCGTCGGTGAGACTGCCGCAAAAAACTACAATCAAAGTACTTATACGACAATAAATGTATGATCCATGACGATTTACGAGATTCATAAGATTTACAAGATTTACAAGACACCGAGCGAATGACGGAAAAACGCGATAAGAGAAAACTTTTTTTTTCTTTTCTTCTCTATATATCAGCTATCCAGAATTGACCTTTTAGCGGTTGAAAGTGAAGAGAAATTAAAAAAAAAAATTGTACATAGACACGTTATAATGACAATGGACGCGGAGAGGTGCAAAACTAGTTCAATTCGTTACCAAGTGCAGTATCGGCTTTGTAAACGTTGAGAAGCCTATAATGTGGTTCGTTTAGTCAAGTAAGAATATTAATTAATTCATCATAAAACGAATATACACGCATAAATATATTCGGAAGAAACGTGTTTCTTTTTTTTTCTCCTAATACACCGCGAAACGGGCATCTCGCTTCACACGTGTTCTACTGTCATTCGAATTATTCGATCGTCCGTTTCAACGAGAATCAAAGTATCGATATTCTTTTTTTTGCATTTTTTTTAAATCCACTCAACAGCGCGAAATTTATTCGAGAACAAATAATATCGTAATCTTCGGTTAGATGTAAATTTTCGCTCTATTATTTATTGTTAAGTCATCGAATAATGAGCAATAGTTGCACGTTGTTCGAGCGTAATGAATCTCATCTTTATTTATTATTTATTTTAATATTTCCCACCCACCCTCTATTTCATCCTCACACTTGATGTATTTGTATTTAAAAGAGAGTGAAAAAAAAGCAAACACATTGTACAATGTTTGCTTTTTTACTTTCCCACTTGGTTGCTTGTAAAGAAAAGAAAAAAATACTTAATTATTTATGTCGACGGTACGAATATCAATATTTTTTTATGAATGAAAAATGAAAACGAAATTGCTACTTAAATTAACGATGTAAGTCCCGCGAGCGAATTTGTAGTGTTTAATGTAAAAAGTTGTAATATATTGATAAAACGTGTCCAACTAAAAGCCACGATTCGTACGAATGAATTATTGTCGTACTGTATTTTGAAATAATGTACAATTGAGGAAAGTATTTTTTATGCAAAGTCATTTTTGTATACAATTATTAATATTAAGATTGCGTATTTAAACAAAGATTTGTCCTATTATATATATATTATATATATATATACTCTGAGGATCCATGGTTATGTATAAAGTGCGTTCTTTGAGTTTAAGATGGAAATAGTCAATATACCTCCAGTATGCGCGTTGAATAGCACCAATAATTAATATCCTAATGACTTGTTACTATTAAAAAGGTAAACCTATTTTTTATCCGATGCGACGATAAATATATATATTTATATATATTTGTAATGTACAACGCATTTTTGTACATAATATACTCATACTGTACTGAATATTGTTGTTTTTTTTAAATATCATTTACAAACCCACTGTTATCCTATTGTCCTAAATATGTGTGAAAATATATCGATTTGTTTTAAGTTTCAAATAACGCCCGCGTTGGAGACGCGCTTTTTTATCATGGCGCCTCCTACCGGCAAGATAGAGGAGGTTTACCGACATTACCACTTTGAAATTGCCATCCAAACTTGCTCAGGCAAAAATCGATGGAAATCAATAAAATTTTGACTGTATAAACAGAATTATGGCACAAATAGAGCCGGACTAATTTTTTTTTCGAACAACGAAAAAAAAATTACAGATCCAATTATCATCAGGAATCTGTAATTTAAAAAATTAAATTATAATGTTTTTCTTGCATTCGACTAAAACCAAGAATGGGGCTCCATAACGAAACTAAAGTACGAATACCGAGACGTCTCCAAAATTATTTTATAAAGAAAATGCAACGTAAGTTTGTCAAATCCCGAGATAAATGTTGGTAATGTAGTGTTTTATCGTCAAACGAAATGGCAAAATCAAGTTCACAGAAATGCGAAAGAGGGCAGCACCATCGAATTCTTACGAAATCGTCGGTATTAGCCTTCCCTTAAATACCGACATGATCACTTCAATCTTCTCATCCGATTGCACGAAAATCAATTAAATTTGAACAATTCAGGCAAAATTATGGCAGAGAAACAGCCGTGTTATATGGTTTTGCTGCGAATAATTCGGAATAATAAAGAATTTTTTGGAAAATAGAGTTTATTGACATAGATCTCTTTCTTACCGACAAAAGTTTTTTTTCCAATTCCCGTATGATAACGCATTACTCTCCATTTAATGGCAACATTTCATTGATTTTCATCCAGCGATTTAAAACAAAAAGCAAAGATTTACTTATAGCTCTATCATTCACAGAAGATCACAGATCATTAGAATAATAAACATAAAATCTAAGTCTGTTAACAGTAACAATGTTTATGAGGATTTATAAAATACCCGCATGAGATTTATGACCGCGTTCAAGTGACAAGTATATATATATATATATAACTGCCCCTCCCCCGCCCTTTTTCCACTTAAATGCCTGAATGCCTCTCATTTACTATTTTCAGCCGCTTGCACGCGCACAGCTACGCCTCTCCTTCGCACCATTAAATACGTACTAAAAGTTGTGTTATTTTTTGATCGAACAATTAAAATATCGATCAATGATGACGCGTACAAGAACATAATGAGAAAAGTCCGTTGGATTTTTGTGAAATATCGTAATCGAAGGAGCGATAGAAAAATCATAGTTTTTTCGTTTCGTCGGTGAGGTAAAAAAGATTGTGCGTAGGGGAAGGGCGAGTGAAAAAAAGAGAAAGAGAGAGAAAAGGCGATTGTCGGAACATCTGTCACCAAGCGCCGTGTCGAGGGCTACGTCCGTTTTCCAATCTCTCGAAAATCGCAACACCGTCATGGCGATGGGTGCTATTCGCATGATTTGCTGAAGACAAATCCTATTTTACACACGCACGTACTCGTGAAGAAAATTTCATTGATATATAATTTGCGATCAAAACGTGAACGACGAACATCTCGAATCGCGGTGAGTCTTGATCTTTATTTTGTATCATCTATTTTACAATGCAACATTGTGCATTTGTTTACTATTCTCTTGGGTTAATGGGAATGAAAAAAAAAATTGCTTCGTAAAATTGCGTTTTCATGCACGGAATCTTTTCATATACTTCATCGATTAACCTGTAAAAAATTGGAGGAATTACCGTGTTACATTATTTTCCACCTTTCTGATCCAAAGATTATTGAAAATTGATCGTCATAACCCCAAAAAAATCACCATATCCAGCTCGATTACAAGAATTTTAGAAAATCCTTCTAAAATCAAATTCTTGATCCCACGATTTCAAGTCCGTTTTGATAAACAGAAGATCTTTTAACATTTTTTTTTTTTCTTTATCCAGAATCGCCACTATGAGTTCCGGCAGACCTATAAAATGTGTAGTGGTGGGCGATGGGACGGTCGGAAAAACATGCATGTTAATATCGTACACGACGGACAGTTTTCCCGGCGAATATGTGCCGACAGTGTGAGTAAAATTTGAGATCTGTGTGAAAACGATTTTCCATCGATGATCAATTTATAAATAGAGCTTCTTGAAAAAGAGCAGAGACATATATTTTTTTTTTTTAATCTTAATTCTTCCTGTCAACCCTAGTTGCGACAAGGGGTGTCTATTAATAGTTTCAAAGGAACTCAAGAGCATCTTTCCAGTCACAGGAAGTGATTCGTTCCGGAGTTTTTTTTCTTTCACATTTTAACAGCAATAGCTCGGGAGATGCTATGATCATGAAAATATATCCAAACTATAATAGACATAGCAAAGTATAATGAAAAAATATAATTTTCATATGTAGATGCTCCAAGAATTGGTTATTATGAACAGATTTTTGCATTTATTATCTGCATATGGAATAGTTATGATAAAATTTTTCTAATTGGATTTAGAACATACTTTTTACAGAAAAGTGCGGAGATTTGTAGTGAATTGTGCAACTCTCAATTTTCATCCTTTAAAAAAAGCCTTTTTTTTTATTTCATTGTTGATTGAGATTCATATTCAATAATTGTTATTTTTTTACGCAGTTTCTACATAATATATTAAGTTTGAATTGTAATTCACTATTAATTTCCGTGAAATCAAGTTTCTTACGAATTTTCATTGATTACAAGAATATTATCAACAGGAAATTTACACTTCTCGATCATCATGATTTTCTTAATGATCTCAATTGATAATCGCTTATTGCTTAATTATTTCAGGTTTGATAATTATTCAGCACCGATGGTAGTGGATGGAATACCAGTGAGTCTGGGACTTTGGGATACCGCCGGTCAGGAGGATTACGACAGATTGCGTCCCTTGTCGTATCCTCAAACGGACGTTTTTCTCATCTGTTTTTCGGTCACCAGTCCATCGTCCTTCGAGAATGTCACCAGTAAATGGTATCCCGAGATAAAGCATCACTGTCCTGACGCACCTATGATCCTCGTGGGAACGAAAATTGATCTTCGAGATGATCGAGAGACCCTCACTCTATTGGCCGAGCAAGGACTCAGCGCTATAAAACGCGAACAGGGACAAAAATTAGCGAACAAGGTTTGTAGATCATTACTTAAAACATCCTGATTATTCATCCTTTTGGTTTTCTCATGAAGGAAGCCTTCCTGTTGCAAATACAATTTTTTTCCTAATTTTGCTCCCTCATAAAGGATGCTTTGTTTTCGTGAAAATTTTTTTTTGCGAGTTTCTTATGCCAAGAGTTTCTGATGTAAATAATTAATAACGCAAGAACGCTTCGAGATATCGAGCTGAAATTTGGCACACTTGTCCAGAACGAATTGCCCTTCATTATGAATTTTTTTTGTTTTAATTCTAACGGGTGTTTAGATTTTATCAACTTTCTTCGGTTTTGCAACAATGGCGTAAACGCTCTAACTTCTGCAATTTTCAAGATATTGCACTCAAACTTTGTACAGAATTAGTATAGCTATTAAGATTGTTTGGTATTGAATTTGACAAAAATCGATGATCGTTTTATCGTTTGCTTTTTTTTGGAAAATAGCGTACTCTAACTTCGGATTGCGATATATTCTACTGAAATTTTCTATACATTTAAAATAGTGATCGAGGTTGTTCGCTATTGAATTTGGTAAAAAGTAAATTTGAAAGAATTTGCCAAATTTCGCACATTGATTACTTATGTTTTTCGATAGTTAACAAAGCTTCCTTTACGAGGAAGGCAAATTTGATCATCATAATTTGTGACAAAGGAAGCTGTGGGAACTATGAATAAAGATGAGGAAGCAATGTGCAAATGTCCAATTTCCAGAGTTTTTGTATACAACTTGTCCCAAAATAACGAAAAATCATATTAAAGTAAAAATGTTCGGACTTGAGTCAAAATTGTTGAGTTGATTTCCTGTGGTGAAAATGGTGGAACAGTGAATTCTCTGTAAGCAGAGAAAAACTATTTTCGCGCAACGTAATTATTATTTCTTGCAACTTACAGGTACGTGCCGTTAAATATATGGAATGTTCGGCGCTAACGCAACGTGGCCTGAAACAAGTTTTCGACGAAGCCGTTCGCGCTGTTTTGCGACCCGAGCCACAAAAGCGTCGACAGCGAAGGTGCACTGTTTTGTAAGAAAGACACGGGGAAGAAAGAAAAAAACACGTGAGAACAAAAAGTCCCACTAACTGAAACAAGAAACGATCTAGGTAAAAGAAATAACTAATCTCAAACGAAATACTAGCCATAATGCAGTTCGAATCCAAGGATCGTCGCATTCGTTTCGTTTCCTTCATTCTCTCTGTTTTCGTTTGATTATTCTCTTCCGTTCCGATGTCGGATCATTTCATTTTGGCAGCTGCAATGAGTTTTTGCCTCGTCTCAGCCTAAAGTACAATTCGTAGTTCCCGGAATTAGTGCGTGTTGCATATAATATACTAACCGGTTATGAAAGTTTTAGGTTTTAAATCGCTGAGCTCGGGCAACGATGATGACAGAATTTTTTTCCATTCTATTAATGAGTCTAAAATTCCCGATCCTTTTTATATATCAATTTTTTATCGTCGCTTTTGATAATCTCCGATGAAACGGAATTTTTTAAATTAGCGCATTACGAAGAAAGAGAGTGAATGTACTAAAAAGTAATATTTTTATTTGCCATGCAAGCGTTTCACATTCGCCATCACGAAAGTTTCGCAAAATTACGAAAATTGGTGTGCCATAGAATTGATAAATTTAAACGAAACAACGATTCTAGACCAAGAACAATAACTTATGTCTATACTCGTTCAAAACTGTGCTATCTCGAAACTGTTTTTTTTTTTCAAATTCTCGTGTTCTTTCTCTAATATTTCATGCAAAATAATTCACGATGAAGACTGCGGATGAGAATCGCGAAGTACTAACTGCCATATGATAACGGGTACATTGTTAAACCAATACGACGAAAATGATAAATACGGGAAGTTTCACTGTCCAGAATTTGCTAAAATATTCTCCCACTAACTAAACGAGACGTTCAAGATGCACGCTCGTTATGTTCTCTCAGACATTTTTTTACGTTTTTTACTTTTTATTTCAATCTGACTAATTGTAAAGCACGCGACGCATAAGTAAAGTGTACGAGGCATTTCGAACGAAATAGGACAGTCCACATGAAGCATTGTTTTCATTCATCACAATTGGAATATTTAGAAAATTAGTTTGTAAAATCTATGGCCTGAATTTTTTTTTCAATTTTGCGCAAAGCTTTTTTTATCTCTCTAAATTTGCTGTCGTTGAATTATTGAAAATAGATATTTATTCGTGCCTTTCATGCAGAATCTCAACACATGCGGAATTATTTTGGGAAAATAATTCGGATAATTAGGAAAAAAAACTTATTTAAATTTCGCCGTAACTTCCATGTACATCAGAAAGCCATTTACCTTATGAATTTCACGAAAATTTGTCAAATCTAAAATTACCAATTTAAGACTATCAGATGTTGATGAAAAAGTCAATAAGTCTGCATTTTTCGGTTTGCTTTGTATTTTTCACATCGTACAAACTAAAAAGAAATGGTTACGGTAACAAACAGGACGAATTTGTGCGAAATGCCTCGTATGTAATCGCCAAGTAAAAGAAAAATTATTAAATTATTCGGTGATTCATGAATCAACTAGAAGCAACTATAAAATTCGAGGAAACTTTTGTCACGCGCGGAAAAGTACCCCCACAAATGAGAGACGAAAATTGCATTCAGGAAATGATATTTAAAGCAAACTTTAAACATGTAGTGCAGGCCACGCATATATATGTTGACGTACATATATATATGTATCCAATTGATAAGACTAATGAGAGTGCATTTATTGCATTACCTTATTTACATATTATCGAGAAATGCTCGTGACGCTTGTAACAATTTTCTTTCGTACCGAAACGCGTCCAAGGATATACAAAAAAAAACAAAAAACACAATCACGAGCGTCTTTACGGAATTTTGAAATTTTTTATTAACTCTAATAATCAATTATCGCGAAAAATGATCGATCTGACGCAGCGAAACGTTAAACGTTCATCGCTGCCAAATTAATTATTCACATGGTCTATATTAGGCCGCGAGGACAAACATTTTTAATACAAACGATGAATCTCTAATTTAAGTCTTGTACTCTTTAAAGTAAAAAAAAAACACGGAGGACGATCGAGGAAGAAAACACAAAAATACGAAGCGATGTAACGTGGGGAAATTTTGACCGACGGCAACTCGATATTCCCGAACTCACGAACATGCTATTTTTTTATATCCAAAAAAAAGTGTTAGATTAGCGAGAGATATGGGAGAACGTGTGTCATATGCTTGATCTTGGTTTTATTTTTTTTATTTTTCAATATCTCAAAAACCGTACGATACTCCACGCTCTAATCCAGTAAAAAACTAACGTACATTGAGTTTTTTCTTTCTTTATTTTTTTCTTTAAAATACTATTGTAATGGGAGGAGACGATTTAACGAAGCACGCTGATGCTTGCTAAATGTAAATACTGTAGCATAGAAAAAAAAGTTTACACCAGGTCTCCACGATGTGATGAATCTGATCATGGTCTGCTGTTTTTTTTTTTTTTTTTTTTAAATCTTTTTCCCTTCCCCAATTACTTATCGTCTGATCTCACAGAAAACTTACAAACATTTGTCCACACGATTTATATATATGGCATTTTATATTCAATCAGAGAGCTTCAATCTCGCTATGATGCGTTTTTATAATTTTTTTTTGTTAATCAGCAGCTCGTTTGCTCTGTGACCTTCCGAATATTCTAGTTTTTTCTGGGTTTTTTCAATTACACATGGCTGAAAAGTTTTCACCATTTACGAAATTTAGTGCTCTGCCCAAAACTTCAAATTGCACAATTTTTTAATACCAATTTGTATCTATAGCTTAGGCTCGTAAAATTATTGAAGATTGCAAAAAAAAAAACACAAAAATTCATCGATCCTCGTTGATACGGAACCTTTAGATCAACGAAACTGGCAAATTATCTGTTTGACTCTCTACGAATAATTACCATTATAAAAATAGGGTGGCTCATTTATTAACTTATGTTCTATATTTTTGTTGGTACTCGAAAAAAATTGTAAAAAATATTGAGGCAAAAAAGTTGTAAAACTTAAATGAAGTAGGACAAGAAGCGCGGAGATTGGAATATTTTCGTGGTCTGACATTTTTCGGAATTAATTATATCCAAAACGGATATGAATAATATTAAAAGTTTTAGATGATATTTTTTTCAGTCGTATATTCAATAAGGTTTTGCCAGAGAAATATAAACTTCCGGAAGAGGCAAAGAATATAACTGCAAATTCTTTTGAAACAAAGTCTGTTTAAAATTGGATTCAACTGTCGTGCAAATATTTAAGGGTTATCTAAATATTATATCTCATCTTCTTTTTCGATATAATTGTTTTTGAAGAAAATTCAGCTCCTGAAACTTACAACAAATTTTTTGTCAGTATTTTTCACAACTTTTCGAGTACAAATCATAAAATCAATAGAAAAAAACGTTGAAAAATAACCGACTCTTTTACACATAAAGAAAAAAAACACATGCGTGTAGTTTACGTTTAGAGTAAGTAGTACATTTGTTCAACATCGACGTTAATTCCAGACTGAATAAGTCACTCGAACGAACAATTTGTCTTTTTTTATCCGAAGAGGACAGACGATTATCTCATAGATACGTTTCAAAGGCTATAAGTTAACGAGTCATTAAACATCGAATTTACATGAAAAACTAAGCCCTTAATATATCATGAATTTGCAGATAATCAAAAAAAATTGAAAAGAAGAAGGAATTGCTATGTATATTTTAATGTGTTTGAGTAACTTCGTCAGAGCATTTACAGCGCTATAAACCAAAGTTATGTACTCATCACATCTTATTACAATTGATTTTTAAAAAAATATATATTATGTACTAATTTTAGATTCAACAGTGAATGAGTGAATTGTGAAATATTCTAGTCACTATGAATCTGCTCTTGATTTTTGTAGAACTCGTGGCGGAAATTTGTAATTTCATTTTTTTTTCCATGTTTGCTTTTTGTTTGTTTAATTTTTTTTTTGTACTAAGACATATTTTAGTCCATGATTTGATTATATCCAGATGTATACATATATTTATGTTTAAGTCGCAGACAACTTGACAAGATGAAGAAGTGGAGCTACGGAATAAAAGAATGTCGAGCAGCGTAGAATAATGTCAATTTTGCCGTAGCACAAAAGCGAGATCGAGCTTCGTGAAATAATTCATGAGCCTACATCTTACATTCTACGTGTATAAAAAAAAATACAGAAGAAAAAGATACTTCAAGATATAATTAATATAGATATATGTATATGTGCTCGAATACAACGCGAATTATCAGTAAATTTGTAATACATAATGCTTGTCTATTTTCCTACGATTATTGTATCCGAAACAGTTTCAATATGCGGCAGCACTGGAGAGCATGCGAATGTACATTCTAACATTGATCTTTCTTTCAATTTTGTATTGTCAAAAATTATTTGTTGCCCTTAATTCATGGTGTTTCTGGTGCTAATATCATTTCAAATTATAACGTATCAAACATTCATGTGAAAAACTGCACTCTCATTTGCTGCCCGGACTGTATTTAACATGACAAATTCGGAAAGCCTCAAAGTGTTTATTTAAGTTTTGTCATATTATCTTATTGAGAAGAGCGATTATGACACGAATGATATAATTACATATAGATATATGTAAATGCATGTTCTATAAGAAACTAGGATGCATTTATTTTTTATTTATAATGTATTTTGAAAAACGAAAATGGACTTTTTTAAATATACTCTACACACTATACATGAACAAGTATTTTATCTCCTTATTTTAAAAATCCGTTATAGCTGACCCGCTCGAGCATTTAGTTTTTAGGTAGACTTTTGAAATTGATGGAGCGAAGATGTTTTCACTGTATTATGAGATATTTTATTGATGGATTTTTTAAAATAAGGAACGCAATGATTTTCACGTTTATACACAAAGAGTTATTTATTTGTATAATTGCGTTTACCCAGTCGGAGTATTTCGCATCTTAAGGAGATATCCTTAAGGTTGCTTCAAATTGGTTTCCTATCGCAATCCTATTCAAAGATGGAATTTTATTTTGAAATGGTTGAAAATCTATAAAAATGAGAGATTCAATTTGAATTTCGCGCCAACATGAGAGCTTCAGGACACTCCGCATGGCGCGGTCGTCAATTCTTCGAGTTTCCCTCTCTCTCACGAAAACCCATCTCGTATCACAATGGCCGTGCATATTCAAAAAAGTTTCAGTTGAAAGGCGTCATGTGTCAGCTTGGATTTTTTAATGTTGAATTAAATTATTAAATGCGAATACCCATCACTTGTAGCGAAAATACACGATCAATCATTACTACAAATGGGATAAACATTACAAGCATATGTGCAAAGGTCTGACGACGTTTTTTCTCATAACCCGCGTGTCACAAGTTTTGGAGGCAAACTACGAAGCTTGGTTCAGTCTCTCGAGAAAGAAAGGAATAGAAAGCAATAAAATCCGAAAAAAGGTTCGAGGCATAAATTAAAATGACGAATAATGGGTTGTTCCAAGTGCCGGAAAACGTTCCACTGAAATATTACGACGATATCTCGCAGACCCTTAGTTTGATGGAAGAACACATTGAAGGTCGAGGCGGCAGGTAAATATTTTTCAGTCATTTGATATTCACGAAAAAAAAAAATTTCCACCTTAGACGATTTAAAGATACTCTATTTTCTTCTAAACATTTTTTTTTCATATATTTGAGTCATGGAGGTGAATCTAATTTTAGTTTTTAGTCTTATAGCTCTTTTACTTTTAAATACGGAAAGGTAGAGGTAGAGCTCGGGTCTTTCCTTGAGGAAAAGAAAGTCTAATTAACACTGTAACAAATGTTTTCTTCCACTTTAGACAATTCGAAGATTTTCTATTCTCTTTTAAACATTTTTTTAAATATATTTGAGTCATTGAGATAAATCGATTTTCAGTCTTTAGTCTTAACTCTCTTGCACTTGCAAATACAAAAAGGTAGAAGTAGGGCTCGAGTCTTTCCTTGAGGAAAAGAAAGTCTAATTAACACTGTTTGTAAAAAATGTTTTCTTCTACTTTAGACGATTCGAAGATTCTCTATTCTCTTTTAAACATTTTTTTAAATATATTTGAGTCATCGAGATAAATCGACTTTCAGTCTTTAGTCTTAACTCTCTTGCACTTGCAAATACGAAAAGGTAGATGCAGGGCTTGAGTCTTTCCTTGAGGAAAAGAAAGTGTAATTAACACTGTATAAAATGTTTTCTTCCAATGTAGACGATTTGAAAATTCTCTATTCTTTTTTAAACATTTTTTTAAACATATTTGAGTCATCGAGATGAATTGCTTTTCAGTTTTTAGCCTTATCTCTTGCCCTTGCAAACACGGAAAGATAGAGGTAGGGCTCGAATTTTCCCTCCAGGAAAATAAAGCGTAGTTAATACTGTTATCGATTTTCAGGAACAGTTTCTACAAATGGAGCAGAAACGATTTTGTTCTCGGAGCACCTCTTGGCAGGGGTAAATTTGGCAGAGTTTATCTTGCGAGAGAAAAATCTACCCATTACATCGTCGCTCTGAAGACCCTTTACAAAGTCGAGTTGATAAAGGGCAGGGTCGAGAAACAAGTAATGCGAGAGATTGAAATACAGTCGCATGTTCGGCATCCCAATATTCTTCAACTTTACACCTACTTTCACGATGCTAAACTCATCTATCTGGTACTGGAATTTGCGGCTGGAGGTGAATTGTACAAAGTCATGAAACGGCAACCAGGCGAAAGATTCAACGAACACTTGTAAGTTTTTCCATAATTTAAATCAAATTGCGCCCACTTTCGTTGGAACAAATTTGACTATGTCTGCCTAGTAAAATGGAAATCAGCCTTGTATAAAAAAATGCTGATGCATTTCATGTTCAATTATCAAATATAATTATTGTATTCAGTATCCCAGCTTTGCTATTTGAATAAAAATATTGTTGACATTTGTTTAAATCAAATATTCGTTATATTTTTGTTACTTTTTCCTTCTCTGCTAATAGGTCTGCTAAGTACACTTATCAAGTGGCTGATGCTCTCGATTATTGTCACAAAAATAATGTGATACACAGAGACGTCAAGCCTGAGAATTTGTTACTGGATGCAAATGGTAACATCAAATTGGCCGATTTTGGATGGTCGGTTCACGCTCCCTCTTCTAAGTAAGTGCGGTTCTGAGCTAAACAACGAAAGATTAACATTCAATATTCATTAAAAATTATCAAAACGTTCTTCTGCAAAATAGACCTGTGATTAAAATGTGAAAATTAATTTTAGGCGGAACACGCTTTGCGGTACTCTCGATTATTTGCCACCCGAGATGGTAAATGGTCAAACTTACGATATTTACGTTGATCATTGGTGCCTTGGGATTCTATGTTACGAATTTCTCGTTGGAAAGCCGCCATTTCTCTCGGATTCACAGCAAGAAACATACACAAAAATCCGAACGTTGAGCATGCATTGGCCTATCCAAGTAACGCCCGGAGCCAAAGATCTCATATCGAAGGTGCGTTATTTTTGTATTATTTTTCAATAAACTTCAAGTAGCATGATATAAGAATTATCCGATCTATCAGGCATATTAAAATTCTTTAATTAAACAACACAAAGCATGCCGCGAAAAGAATAGGCTCAGATTTAAAAAATTGCTGCTTTAACGTTAGAATTAAAAAAAAAAGGTTTTTGGGAACTTTAAAATTCAAATATGAATGCAAACGTGTAAGATTAAAAAAATTTGTGAGTGCTGATGAACACTCGGTAGAAGTGAAACTTCTGTCGGGATACTCTTTTCTCGACAAAATATTCTTTCTGGATCATCTCTTGTCGGCAAGGAAAGCCAGTACATTAAATCGAACTTAGAATTGGCGAGCGGCAAATTACAAATGTAATTTGTAATTGAAAGTTTTCTAATTACAAATTACAAATGTAATTAGTAATTGAAAAATTTCGAATAACAAATTACAAATGTAATTAGTAATTGAAAATTTTTTAATGACAAATTACATTTAGTTACATTTTATTGATGTGATTAGTCAGATTTCACTCTAATTACATTTTTTAATGTAATGAGTATCAAATTTCCGACTAATTACATGTAGTTAGAGGCAAATTTGACTCTAATTACATTGATAAAATGTAATTAGTGCAAAATTTGAACCCAAGTACATTTTTAGTTTGTAATTTGAATTTTTCTAATTACTAATTACATTTGTAATTTGTAATTATAATTTTTCAAATTACTCATCACATTTGTAATTTGTAATTAAAATGTAATTAATTACAAAAACGCCCAACTCTAACATTCTCGCGCCGAAACGCTCCCATAGAAGTTTCACTTAAAAAAAAAAATTCTTGTTAATATTTGAATGTTATGTATAGAAATAGACGTTTCTTTTTGCGTGGCTCGCTTTCTCAATCAAACCATGATCTCGAGTAATTCGCGAATTTATAGAAGCTGTACATTAATTTTTAGCTCATCAAACGTCGCGGCTCCGAACGAATCCCTCTACCAGCCGTTAAAAAGCACTTCTGGATTCTCGAGCACAAGGATGGCCATTGAGAGAGTTCGTTACCGTTAATTTTAAATTTTTGATTTTTTGTTATTGACAAAAACACGTGGCTTATGCATTACACGGTTTACATTTAAAGTTACATTTCGATAATACTGCCATCATCTGTTCATGTTCAAAAAGTTTTACGGATAAATTCTGTTCGTCAGTGTTAATTTTACTAGCTGGATAATAATCCGAATAAGCCCTTCAATAATTAGATAATAAATATTTTTTTAGTTTTCGAATGATTATGTTAGTGATAGTATTTAAGGGATAATCGATGTCAGTGTTTACAACGAAGTTCACCTTAATTTTTTATTGTACGGGTCACATGTATATACAAATCTGTAAAATGAGCACCGAGATTTTGTCTAATAACGACGGTTTTTCTTACGATATTTTTCGAGGAAAGAAGTCTGAGATCTTGGATTGATTTCTTTTCCCGCCAGGACTATTTTTCGTCACTTTTCTCGGCGATCTCGACGTGTTCGCGTTCTTTGTAGGACTCTCCGATTCGACAATGTCTTCGGAAACGCTGAAGAGCTCCGTGGCACTTTTCATCGATGCGTTAATGTTCGAATTACTATGTTCGGTTTTAGCGATGGAATCCAATCCAGATTTTCGTCTGCCACTGATTACATTTGATTCTCGTTCTCGCATCGCTTCCCACAGCGATTTTTCTTCTTTTGGCTCCTGATCCTCGTCAACGGTTTCCTTCGTGAGCCTGAGTTTTTTATCACTGTCATGATTTTTGCGCTCTCCCCGATTATCGTTTTCAACCACGTCGACGGTCTTCTGTAAATCGGTTGTCACCGATTTTTCCAACATAGCGATTATCCTTGATTCCTCGTTTTTTTCCTTCTCGGTTGCGATACTACCCGTTGTCAAGTTCAATTTTTTCCTGGTGTTATCCTGCAAATCTTCGGTCTTCTTCTTTGTCTCGGTAACATTCGTGACTTTTGGCTCAAAATGTTCACTCGTCGAATTGAAGTACGCTGTCAATGGTTTGATTCTGCTTCTGTTATACAAGAAACGGTAAAAATCCAACCGCTTGCTCGACGAAGCGTTCTCGTACTGCGACAGCAGAGAGAATAATTGAGCTGAAATACATTCAAATTTTTATATGGCATTGCGACGTGGAATCAGGGTTGCAAGTAATGCATTACTTTTTGTAATGCATTGCCATTTTCATTACCCATTACAATGTATTGTGTAATGGAAAAAAATTCCATTACTCATTACAGAGTAGTGTGTAATAGAAAAAAAATTCATTACCCATTACAATGTAGTGTAATGGAAAAAAATTTAATTACCCATTATAATGTAGTGTGTAATGGAAAAAAGAAATTTCATTACCTATTACTATGTAGTGTGTAATGGAAAAAAATTCCATCACCCATTACAATGTAGTGTGCAATGGGAAAAAAATTCATTACCCATTACAATGTAGTGTATAATGGAAAAAAAATTCATGACCCATTACAATGTAGTGTGTAATAGAAATAAAAATTCATTACCCATTACAATGTAGTGTGTAATGGAAAAGAATTCCATTACCCATTACAATCGAGTGTGCAATGGGAAAAAATTTAATTACCCATTACAATGTAGTGTGTAATGGAACAAAAATCCATTACCCATTACAATGTAGTGTAATGGAAAAGAATTCCATTACCCATTACAATCTAGTGTGCAATGGGAAAAAATTTAATTACCCATTACAATGTAGTGTGTAATGGAAAAAAATCCATTACCCATTACAATGTAGTGTAATGGAAAAAAAATCCATTACCCATTACAATGTAGTGTAATGGAAAAAAATTTAATTATCCATTAGAATGTAGTGTGTAATGGAAAAAAAATTTCATTACCCATTACAATGTAGTGTGTAATAGAAAAAAAATTTCCATTACCCATTGTAATGTAATGAGTAATGGACAAAACTTTGATTGTAATTTTGGGAATGGAATAATATAGACGAATAAATTATTGCAATTTTACATTACATTTTAACGACTTAGGTACCTTAAATTCTAAAAAGCATCTATATGCATACAAAAAGTTGAACGTTGAACTGCACTTTTTTCAACGTTTGCTTTAGCCAATATCCTTTGCTCAAAGTGATTTTCTGTAAGCCTATTGAATTTAAGAGCGTTCATCATCGCTGAATAGCTGAAAAGCCGTTCCACCGGGGCAGACGATGGCAGTGACGTGTAATATCAACGTTCAACTTTTTGTATGCATATAGATGCTTTTTAGAATTTAAGATACCTAAGTCATTAAAATGTAATGCAAAATTGCAATAATTTATTCATCTATATTTTGCCATTCCCAAAATTGCAATCAAAGTTTTGTCCATTACACATTACATTGCAATGGGCAATGGAAATTTTTCTATTACACACTACATTGTAATGGGTTGTGAAATTATCTTCCATTACACACTACATTATAATGAACAATGCAAAAATTTGCCATTACACACTACATTGTAATGGGTAATGAAAATGTTTTCCATTACACACTACATTGTAATGGGTAATGGATTTTTTTTTCCATTGCACACTACATGATAATGGGCATAGGAATTTTTTTCCATTACACACTACATTGTAATGGGTAATGAAAATTTTTTCCATTATACACTAGATTGTAATGGGTAATGAAATTTTTTTTCCATTACACATTCTAAAAGTAAATGAATAATGCATTACAAATTTCGCAACCTTGCGTTTTTTTTTTAAATTAAGTATAATTGTCACCAACCCAGATCGATGTTTCGTTGAACAAGATGCCAATACATGTCGGCGACGCTGTCCCGTAAATTGGTATCGCCAAATGTGAAATAAACCATCGAACGCCCAGCCACAGCGGCCGCCATCAACTGCAAGAGAACTTTGAGCTTTGGATTTCCCCGAAACGCTCCGCATCCCCAATTTCCAGTCGCAATAGCGGGCAAGTTGTCCTGACTTATTTCCGTCGAACTGAACCCCACGTACGCCTGTTCGAAATATTGAAAATCAAATTGCCTGAAAGATCCTTAAAAAATCGGCTCTTCACGGGCAAACGACTTATCCCTCGAGAAGTCGAAGCAACGAACAATCGTATTCTAGTTTTTATCTTTTCGATGTATTTTTGATAAATATGATTCGTCTAATCTTTTAATCTTAACGATGGAATACACTTCAAAATACTTTTTTTAGACCTCGATACGACCATTTTTCACTGAGACCATTTTTCATTGTTAAAAACCACTCAAAATTTAGGAATTTTTTTTTGATCCCTTCATTTTTTCCTGTAGTGTATTTCCATCTCAGCAAAAGCAAAGGCAGAGAGCGACATTGATAGTTTGATGAAAGTCGTTCGTCCACTATTCTCTTATCCCTCGAATGATTATCGTTAATGACCTTGTTAAGTTCACGCAGCATATTTTCTTTGCTGAATTGCGTGTTAGGTTGCTTAAAGTAAAGCGCGTCAATGGCAACGATCGAAGTTCTTCGTCTACCGCTGTTATCCCGCGGCGTTTCATCAACATAATCCCCGGACCACGTGAAATTATTACTGTAACCGTCGTACATGCTGTAACGTTCTATTCCGCTGACAATAAGTGCCTCCGTGTCGTCCAATGCCTCGGTAACGAGCATCGTGACCATTAACTCCGGACAAATGACAAATCGTATTTCCTCTTGTACGCAGCCCCAATTGAGAACACCTCCACCGACGTATCTGTAAATTTTCAAAATAATAATTCAATGAATAAAATTCTAAACATCAGTAGATGGCAGTGATCGGCAAAATCGATATTTTCGTCGATTTAATTACCGCTAATTACTCCGTGTTAGAAAATTTTATAATTGTTCCAATAAATATTACTTATTATTAAGGCACTCAGTAATTAGGCAGTAAGGTATTTCTAATATTCGAAAATTCGATAATTCATGTTCGATGATCCAATAAACCTATAACTTGTAATTTAGATCAAATAATTACTCAATAACCAAGTAATTAAAATTTTGCTCTTATGAATTACTGATTTTTTAAAAAATGAGGTCATTGTTTCTTCTAATTATTAATTATCCAAGTAATTAAATACTTAAGTACTGTACTTACTAATTTTTTATGAAATTAGTTAATTATTCATTCCAATTATTAATTATACGAATAATTCGATAATTGATTCTTCTAATTACTGATTTTTCGAAAAATTAGTTAATTATTCTTTGCAATTATTAATTATTTGATAATGCATATTTATGCTTGTAAAATTGTTTTGCGAAGTTAAGTAGGAACTCTGATAGCCAGTCTTGTATAATGAGTAATTTAGATATATACATTACTAATTATGCAAATAATCAATAATTGACTTAATTCAATTATAAATTATTCTAATAATTAGTCATTAAAATAATTCAAGTACTAATTAATTTAATGATAAGTATTTTAAAGAATACGATTACTCATTTTTCTAATAATGAATAATTCAAAGAATACACATATTCAATATCCAAATAATTCGTAGTATTGGCCTTTAAATTACTGATTATCGAAATGCCTAAAAAAATAATAGATGATAATATTAATTTTGTAAATAACGATTAATTAAAAATCTAAAATTTTTTTTTGCCGATCACCGGTAGAAAAAATGTATCGTACTTGTTAGCAAAATCCACTTGCAAAAGACCGGCGCCCTCAGTCTCGATCGTTCCTTTGCTCGTTATGTGAAGCAACGGAAGCTTCTCATCGAGTTTGTCCCATTGTGGACAATCTTCTTTGGGAATATACCGTCGTTGAATCGTTATCGTACCTTCCGGGGCTGCTCTACGAAAAAGTTGTACAAAGTTATTTAAATTGCTCCGTCGCATCGCGCGATACTTTTATTTCTCGAAGCTAAAAAATTTATTTTTAAATGTTTCTTTCGACGCACCTTTTGTGGTTACACGTCGAAAATAATGGAAGAGACATTTCAGCTTCTCCATTACTGCATTTGACCGGTTGGGTTTATCTTCTCTGTAGGCTGAAAAAAGTCTAGAAAAAATGAATAATTTGAAGTTTGTGCATAGCTTCTTTTTTATCCGCATCTTTTTTGGCACCAAGCGGATTTAGATATTTTAGACCTCTGGTAAAGGGAGCTCAATGAGAATAAATGCGGAAATGATGTTCGATTAATAGGATTTTTTATAATGCTGCGAAAAAAAAAATCCGAAATTGGTCCCGATGCGCTTCAGGAAGACACAAAAAGTAGAAACAAAATGAAGATGTACGATCGTTGCTAGTTTCGGATACCTGTTAAAATTGATGTAAGGATACGCCGCATATTCTGACTGAGGATTCGTCGAATTTCGTCGTGGAAAAGTGCACAGAAATGCGTTTGCCAGTAAAGAAGCTACTTGGAGTTGACTGAAGCTTATGCAGCCATTCGTGTGCTGTTTCAAGAGAGGTATGGCGCCGGTCACCAGGGTCGGTAGTTGCAGAGCTAGCTGAATGATTTTTGGTAGCAATTTAGCAAAGAAATACCTTGCCTCATCTTCCTCAACGACCTATGAATTGAAAAAAAAATTGTGTATCTTCAACGATGGAGATAAAAATCAGAAATTCTATAATACCCAACTTACGTCCGTGAAGAAATAATGTAAAGCGCGAAAATCCCAACGTTGAGCGTACTTGTTGTTGTAAGATAAAATAGCGGCCTCGAGTTGTGCGCTCGATACGAAACTCTGAAGCATTTTTTCCTGTATAACTTCCCATCTGAGCCGAAATTCACGAGTCCCATTTTCCTGCTCTATGGGATAGAGACTCTGCGGTGAATGCGGCATTCGGACGTAGCCCATATTCCATTTGTCGACTCTGTGAGCCGGATATGCTTTCGGCGGACCTCGGCCGTTGAGAGGTAACTGAATGGAGTATAAAAAATTGGACATTTGCACATTGCTTCCTCATCTTTATCCATAGTTCACATAGCTTCCTTTGTCAGAAAAAATGGCGATCAAATTTAGCTTCCTCATGAAGGAAGCTTTGTTAACTATCGAAAAAAATGAGTAATCAATGTCTATTTTTATTATCCAATTTTTTCGAAAAATTAGTAATTTTTTTTTAATTGAAAAATTTGTTATTAGTGGGAACACATTACTAATTTTTGTAAAAAAATTAGTAATTAGTGATAAAATATTTCTAGTTTTGGCAAAAAAATGAGTAATTAACTATTAAATATTACTATTTTTTTTCAAGAATTAGTAATTGGCGAGTAAGATATTGCTAAATAACCAAAAAAATCAATAATTCGTGGAAAAATTACTAATGCATTTTTTAATCAGTACTGATTAAATATTCGTATTAATAATAACTAATCTGATATCGTATGACATTCGATACAATAAATATTGACGTGGGAAATATTCAAAAGATCTAGTTATTATAAAAAATGAAACAACTTTTTTAATAGAGTTGTTTGAGTTTATAACCATGACTCAATCCGTACATACCAAAACGTAAATATGCACAATACTTTTCTACAAATTACTATTTAAAAAAAAATTAATTAGTAATATCTTCCTTACCAATTATTATATTGAGAAAAAAAATTGGTAATATTTTTTCGATGAATACTAATTTTTTTAGAAAAATTAGAAATACTTTGTCACTAATCACTAATTTTTTAGAAAAATTACTAATATTTTTCCATTAATTTTAAATTTTTGTTAAAAATTAGTACTATTTTTTGAATTATTAATTTGTCGAAAAAATGATTAATGTAATCAATATCATTGACGAAAAAATCGATACTGCCGATCACTGGTGCAAATTTGCCAAATTCTTTCAAATTAGCTTCTTGCCAAATTCAATAGCGAATAACATTAATCCTTATACTAATTATGTATAAAATTTTCTAAATAATTAATCTAATTCTGTACATTTTTTATAAATATGATTTCTCAATGTTTTGGAACATTTTGAATACATAGGCATAAAAATCTCAAAAAAAAATGTTTCACGAAAGCAAAGCTTCCTATATGAGAAAGCAAAAAATCATGCACATCCATCGCAAAAAAAATATTTGTCCACCACACGGCAATGTTCGCTGTTATTCAAATAATTCATTGCAGGTGTGAATTAGATGGCTTACAAGAAATAGTACTGTGTGCGATTCCGATGAGCAGATAGGTGGATGCTGTTGGTATCCGAAAGGCCCTAAACCTTTGTGGATTTCATCCATGCTAATCCCCTTCCATTCTGGTTCATTGTCCATCGGTTCTGGTTCGCTTGGACCACTGAACGACGCCGAATTTGCTGAGAAATAATAAATAATAAATAATAATAAATAGAATTTGTTATTGAATTATTGAATTTAACACTAAAACTACCGAGAGGGGTCAAATGACCACATTGAATTTTCTTTTTTGTAAATTTTTTTAAACTGACAAATTGAAATTACCATTTTATTTTACCTCTTACATAAAAATATAGATTTGAATTGATCCTTAACATCTCCTCATCTTCGGACTACTTTTTTTTAATTTGAATTACATAAAAAATAAAGGCATAACAAATATCAGTACGTTTAGTGTTAAATATTTTTACAAGTGAACAATGATCTTTTTTTTCTATGATATTGAAGTTTATATTGTTAAAATGGAATGCAGATAAGTTTTAATTTTATTTTCAATACAGCTCATACTATTCTTGCAAATTTAAGACCTCAGATCCAAAATTGAGATCTCAGGAAATGTTTGAAAACTTTTTTTTTTTAGAATTCATCCTTGAAGGAAATTAATTTCATAAAATTTCTTTATTCGATTTTAACAAGGCAAAGTTCAACATCATAATTTCTCGGCGGCTAAAAAATTAGCATTGTAAAATTGAGTAAAAATCAGAGATGTTGTCAATGGGAATTCCTACATTCATCCAGAATCGGCGGTTCGGGCGAATTACCGGTTTCCGGATCGGAGAAGATATCCGGCGATAGAATTCCTTCGTCGATTGACAATCTCGTCTGTGACATTATATTCTCGCTCTCCCAAGAATTACGCAAAATATTCGCTCTCTAATTTTCAATGAGCGAATAATATGGAGCATTATCGTACTTTCCCATTTGACATTAATCCAAAAAGACGCTTTAAACAGTTTGAACGTTAAATTATTTCTCACAAACCGTTTTATAACCTCAAAATTACGAGAATGTTCCTCTAGTTATCCTTGAAATATTCCCGAATATTTCGATCGTCGTTACTTGTTATTCGATAACGATAAAAGAGAGCGATAATTTTTCAATTTTCTACAATTCTCGGCAAATAATAATTGAATTTTACGAAACGATTGACTTTGACATTTGTTTTTTTAGTCCAAATAAATTCGTCAACTTCGATCACTGTCACTGACCTAACCTAACAATCATTTGGCAGCAATGTTCTTCTGATTGGTCGATTTTTTTCGGCGTTCGCCAATCGCGTATCGACGTGGAAAGAGCGCGATATTTCGAAAATATTTTTTAGATACTTTATTTAAACAAATACAAATGCATATGGTTCGTCCAGGAACGTTGTTATTATACGATATTAGTTCTCTTTCGATTGCTTTCAATAACAGCCCTTCATCACTTTGTCGGCTGCGGCCATCATTTTCGAAAATTCCGAGCCCGAATCGTCCAGAAGTTTGGACGGTGTGTCAAATTCTAATATATTTCCAGCATCGAGAACGAGGATACGATCGCACGATAAAACAGTTTGTAAGCGATGTGCTATCGTCAGTATTGTGCAGTTTGAAAATTCGTGTTGTATCGTTGCTTGAACAATCGCTTCAGTTTCTGGATCAACGGCTGCAGTAGCTTCATCCAAAATTAGTATCTGAAATAATGATTCAAAGGTTTTGGTAATTATTCAGTTTAGTAACTTTTCCGAAAATCGACGGGAAATTTTTTTGTTCACTATGAACTTTTATATTACATCATAATAAGTGATATTCAGTTGGGGGTTCGGTTTTTTATTATCCAATTTTTGATAAACCAATAAATGCCAAAAATAGCCAAATCTGCAGTTTTCATCATTTTTATCGTCTCTACGATATGATATGATCAAAAAATTATTATTCATATAATCTGTATATGATATAATAATAATCATTAAATAATTTTAAAAAAGGTCAACTTTTTATAATATTAAAAAAAATGTAAAGGGATTTAGCTATGAGAATTGGTTTCTGTTCTTTCTGTTGTTTGATAAAAAAACGTTCGATAAAAAAAAATATATAAAAAGTTGGTTTTATAATTTTTTTTCTTTTTATCCAACGTTTTTTATGAAACCCAAAAAAACAACAGAAACTATGCAACGGGGATATCTATTCTAGTAGCTAAATTCCTTTATTTATTTATTTTTTTTAAAACAAAATTATAGAAAGTTAGCCTCCCCCGAGCTAATATTTTTTTTTGTCATTAACTAATAGAATATAATCAATAAAAATGTTGGGATGCGCCTTTCCGATGAATCGCACTTCCCAATAATTACCATTTTTTGAACTGGTTTTTTCCTTGTAAAAAATTTGTTAATGAAAAATTTCAGCTTCTTCCAACTGGATATTACTTACTATGATGTAATATAAGATTTCATGGCCATACAAAAATTCCCGACTTTTTTCGAAATTTTTGAAAAATCTGATATTACTTTTTACGGTTTTTCGATTTTAAAAAATTTGTCAATAGAAAATTTCGATTTCTCCCACCTGAATATCATTATTTATTAATAAATACATGAGGACATGGCGAAAAAAAAAATTCGCATCGATTTTTGGAAAAGTCACTAAACTAAATAATTACCAAGGTTTTTTCTACTGTCAAGCTAACGTTACATGTTCTTTAAAAAATCGTTGGAAGGGCTGAGATCAACGTGCAGAAGGTCGAACGTATTCGAAGGATTTTTGGGGTCAAGCCATTTTATCATATACGGTGGAGAATTCCTTTGCATTACCTTACTGCGCCGTAGCATAGCTCTAGCAAGACACATAAGTTGTCTCTCCCCCATACTCAGATTACTGCCACCTGTCTCGATCATGGCATTTAGCTGCCCCGGCATACTGCGAACCTTGTCCTTGAGCTGTGTCTTTTCAAGAACAACCCACAGATCGTTTTCCGAATTTTTACCATGAGGATTCAAATTGAATCTGCGAATAAATTTTAACACGGTGAGATACTTTGGATTATAATAATCGAAGTAGGGATCGGCAAAAAAAAATTACAATTTTCCATTTTACAATTGATGGAAAAATTGAAATTATTCGAAATTGTATTTTCAATTATCCAAATAATCGGTAATTGGTCGAAAAATAATATCAATTACTCAGAAAATGGATAATTAGTTTGAAAATATTTCCAATTATCCGAATAATCGGTAATTAGTAAAAATAATAATATCAATTAATCATAAAATGGGTAAGTGGTCTGAAAATATTTTTAATTATTCGACTAATCGGTAATTGGTCGAAAAATATCAATTTTTCAGAAAAATGGGTAATTGGTCGGAAAATATTTTCAATTTTCCAGAAAAAAATTGATAATTTATTGAAAATGTGTTTTTGAAAAAATTGGAGTGATTAGATATATATAGAGATACATAGATATATATCTTTATATATGTCTATATACCTCTATATACCTGTATATGCCTGTATATACCTCTATATATCTCTACATATCTCTTATCACTCCAATTTTCAATAAATTATTAACTTTTTTCTGAAAAATTGATATTATTTTTCGACCAATTACCGATTATTTGGATAATTGGAAATTTATTTTTTTCCATTAACCATTGTCGGGTAATTGAAAATTTAGATTTCAAAATTATTAATTTTCAAAAAATTTATAATATTTTCCGAAAATGAGCATGAAAATATCATTACGGTCGATCTCTCAATCGAAGAGCAATTGCCGGTGTTTCCTTTACCTTATGCTTCTATTGAAAAGAACCGGATCCTGTGGTATAATCGATATACTGCTTCTAAGGTTTTCCATGTGTATCTCTGACACATCAATACCATCAATTGTTATAATCCCACCGGAAAGTTCAATGAGCCTGAATAAAGCGGCTGTGATGGAACTTTTACCCGATCCGGTGCGACCGACAATTCCTAAAAAAAAAAAATATACAATAATTAATAAAAGCACATAACGCATGAATAGATTAATAAAAATAAAACTTCCTTTCTGAGAAAGCAAAGTACGTAAAATAATTATCATAAATATGTGCATGATACACACTAACTAACTTTTATATAAAATTTATGTGAAAATTATAGAGAGGATAAAATTTTTGTTCGTGTACCTATTTTCTCGTTAGCCTGAATGTGAAACGATACTTTATTCAATACTGTTGGCAAATTTTCCCTGTACCTGAGCTCCACGTTTTTGAACTCGATTTCGCCGTTGCGGGGCCAATCTTCGAGGGATTTGGTCGAAATTTTCGTTCCCTCGTTTTCATTCGTCAATGTCTGAAGAAATAAAATAAAACGTTCATCCAATTATCGATAGACTTTACTTCATGCTGTTCTACAAAGGATTGATCCTTCGAATCTTCTGGAAAATAAATTTCTTTTAATTGATAATGATTTTTATTAACGGGCAGCCATTAAAGTGTGTGAATTTGATTTTAAAAAACTTGAATCTAACGATATCTCATATTCTACAATCTATACTAATTTTTTTCTCCCAAAAATTCTAGACTCAACAAATCAGAAGACTGTTTTTAAGTGATAATCGAGTCTACATGCGAGTTTCAAGAAGTCCATCTTCTTTAAAATCAATGAATTCTCCAACTTGTGGAAATGTTGTTAATTGGTGAAAAATATTTACGTATTTATTTTGCTATTAATTTTAGAGAAAAATATTTACCCTTAAATACATTTACCATGAGGATTTTCCGCATGAAATTTCAAGAAAATTGAAGGTATTTGAAATTTTAAGATTATTGACAAATTACTTCACAGCTCATGACTCAAAAATATCTAAAAATCAAGAAGGTAGACCTTATTTTACCTTTAAATAATGATTTATCCTTTCGACGCTTATGAAGCGTAATTCAGTCTCGGAAAACACTCTCATTGTGAATTGAAAGATACCGGATATTTGTCCGGTGTAGGACATTGCGAGACCCGCCAATGCTGGAGGCACTTGACCTTTTAGACAAACGACGAGAAGAGCCGTCGTGCCGGTCGCTATACCGGATAGAGTATCATATCTGACAGCTAACCATCGCAATGCCATATTGCAAAGATATTGACACGCACTATTCACATCGAGATAGCCCTGAAATCTAGAATTCAATTTTATTCAGCGTAAATTAGAATTTTAATTTTGTGTATTAAATGTAAATGGACAAAAATAAAACTATGAGTAATATAATTATATTATATGGGGTATTCCCGCTCAACGTGACCCCCTTTTAGGCCGACCTCTTTCTATTTTCTTGAAACTCGAGTATGTTTTAGTGTTGCCTAAAAGTATATTGTACACCAATTTTCAGATCTCTAACTATAATACTCTTTGGAATACACCAAAAGTTATATTTCAAACTTTTTGCGTATTCAGCGCTTCGGAACTTTGGCACGGCACTAAATAAAATCGAAAAAATTCTTTGACAATAGCTTTCGATCAGAAATTTCCTACGCTTTTCGAAAAAAATATCAACGATTCCGAAAAAAAAGAATCCATTCAAATTTCGGCCAAAAACCGAAAAAATTGATTTACAAAAAAAGAGCATAATTTAATTCGGCGGAACAATTTTTTTCACGTTTTGTATACATTTGAGAAGTCACGGTATAAATTTGAAGTTGGAACTCACATCCGTTTACTAATGCCAAGTCTTTTAGTAGGATACAAATTCTTAAATATCGTGTTTTTCGTATTCAACAATTCCCTGATGTATTATGTAGTGTTTTTTTAACGAATTTTGAATTCAGTAAATTTATTAAATTAATTTATATAAATTTATTAAATAATCAAATTTATTCAATTTATTAAATTAAATTAATTTTATTAAATTTATTAGATCAAATTTATTAAATTTTGAGTTTAATAAATTTATAAAATTCGAAATTCGTTAAAAAAACTATATAATATATCAGAGAACTGTTGAATACGAAAAACACAATATTTAAGAATTTTTATCCTACTAAAAGACTTGGCATTGGTAAACGGATGCGAGTTCCAACTTGAAATTTATATCGTGACTTCTCAGATATATACAAAACATGAAAAAAATTGTCTGGCTGAATTGAATTATGCTCTTTTTTTGTAAATCAATTTTTTCGGTTTTTGGCCGAAATTCAAATCAATTCGTCTTTTTTCGGAATTGCTGATATTGTTAAAGAATTTTTTCGATTTCATTTCGCGCCGTGCCAAAGCTCCGTAGTGTTGAATACGCAAAAAGTTTGAAATATAACTTTTGGTGTATTCCAAAGAGTATTATATTTCGAGATCTGAAAATTGGTGTACAATATACTTTCAGGCAACGCTAAAACATACTCGAGTTTCAAGAAAATCGAAAGAGGTCGGCCTAAAAGAGGGTCCCGTTGAGCGGGAATACCTCATTTACAACATATCTTAAGGTCGTTTACACGATTATTTTTTTGAATTATTAAGCAAAAGTTAAAATTTTCAGAAATTTTTAGTCTTTTTTTACCTGTCTGTTAAGAATATAATCGCCAAATACTTTTCGAGATTTCGTAGAATTATTTTTCGATTCAATATCACCAAATAATTTAGACTACGAGAAGTCGGATAGTTATTGGTAGATAAAAATTGCAAAATAATGAAATAATACTGTTTTTGATGATTCGTTAGATAAAGAATTAAAGCTCACTGTCTGATAAAATCATTTTCCTTCTCAAACGCGTGAATTGTATCCAATCCCTGCACAGAGGCCGTAGCGAAGCTCAATATAGGCGATCGAGTGCTATTCTCGAAACGTTTTAGATCTCGAAGTGCCACTCTGTCGATACAAAAGCGTTTGGATTTAGACGTAAATAAATCTTTCAATAATTTACTATTGGAGTGATTCCACGTCAAACCAGCAGGTCAAAAAATCAATATCTCCGATCATACTCTCAATATTTTCCTGTGTTCTTTATCATGAGAAAACATTGCTGTTAAATCGCTAGCCCAAAATAAAATTATTTGTACGAGTTATGATTTTTTGAAAATTCACGTTTTGACTTTAGGTTTTCTGAGAATTTCGTCAATAAAATCGATAATCATAGTTTCAAAAAATTATAAAACAATTTATTTACAAGTCTTTGCGAATTGAGATCCATCTCCATCAAATGATGCTAATATTTACGAATAATTGCTTTTTCTGCAACTTTGGATCTAAAGTTGCAAAAAAAGCAATTATTCGTAAATATTATCATCATTTGATGGAGATGGATCTCAAACAATTCTAAATAAATTGTTTTATAATTTTTTGACACAATGACCATCGATTTTATTGACAAAATTCTCAAAAAACCTAAAGTCAAAACCTGAATGTCCCAAAATAGCTAAAACTGATTTCTAAAAGATGAAATTGATCAATAATTTAAAATCTATTCTCAAATTCTCAAATTCCGAAATCCGGCGGAGTTATACACAAAAGCAAAAAAGTTGTTTTACGAGTCGTTAAAAGTACGCAATTTTAAAAAAATCATAACTCGTACAAATAATTTTATTTTGGGCTAGCGATTTAACAGCAATGTTTTCTCATGATAGAAAACACAGGAAAATATTGAGAGTATGATCGGAGACATCGATTTTTTTGACCTGCTGGTTTGACGTGGAATCATTCATTCACTTTTCAAGATACTTACCGAAATACTTTTCCTATGTAGTAGAATAAGCAACCAAGAATAATAAGACTGACGATGAACAATGGAAAAATGGCGCAAACGAAGCCCAATGAGACAATGCAAGCAAGACTGTTCTGTAGAAGTCCCTCGAGTGATATGGGCAAAAGAACATCGACTGAAAAATAACATATCTTAGTTCTGACGAATAACATGCGATTGAAAACGGTATTTTAAATATTTACAAGGATTTACTTTCGTTCGTGTCACGACTGAAGATATTTTGAATTCTTCCTCTCGGTGTAGTTTCGAAAAATTGCATCGATGAGCTCAGTATCTTGGCGAAAACTCTGTTGTGCAAATTCGTCGAAGCTCGTATTGTGGCTCTCGTTATTGCCAAACCACGAAAAGCACTTGTCAACAATATAGCGATGATGCAAGTTCCATAAATCGCCTCGTAAAATCCGAGATCAGGATTATCCATTATACTCTGAGATGATGAGGTCTCGTTTCCTCTGTACGCAGTTTCATTCTGGATAATTAAAAAAAATTATGAGTAAATGATTTACATTAGTGATGAGAGACGATTATGATATTTCCCATTACAAGTTAAATAAAGAAATTAAAAAAATCTCGATCCAAATATAATCTCAGGGTCAAAATATCTTTATAATATATATGGGTCATTCCATGTCAAATCGACTAAGCGTTGGAATCGATCCCTTTCAATTTCGATGAAATTTGGGCAGAAGTTTTCGTTTTTAATAAAACGAATTTCTACCCCAGGAAAAAAATTAAAAAATGCATGTTCGAAAGTTATGCAAGATTCAAAGTTTCGTAATTTTTTAAATCTTTCAAGTTTATTTTTTAAATATCTCGAAAACTATTATAGTTACGAAAATATCGTTCTGGGTTCGTCTTAAAGAGTATACTTGGCACTACGAAGAAAAATATTCCAAAAAAAAATTTTGAAAAATGATGAATTTGGAGAATTTTGAATTTTCAAAAATCGTGAAAATTTAAGTTCAGTGTTAATTTTTTGGTTCAATTTTTTTAATATAATACCTTAATATAATCCAGAAATTTTCAGAAATGTGTTTGTTGTTTTTTAAAAAATATTAATTTTTGAATTTTTATAAATCGTGTAAATTCACGATCAACATTAAATTTTTGGTAAAATATTTTTTATATAATACCTTGTACTGATCTTAAACGATCCTGACATTTTCGGGATGGTGTTTTTTGTTTCAAAAATATAAATTTTTGAATTTCGGTAAAAAAAAATGTTGTTTAACCTCTCAGTTAAGAAAAGTTGAGCAGTCATGTAGTTTTGTAATTTTGAGCAGTAAACAAATAAAAGTAATAGTATTTTGGTAAAAAAAAAATTTTTTTACGAAAATTCAAAAATGTATATTTTTGAAACAAAAAAAAACACCATCCTGAAAATTTCAGGATCTTTCAAGATCAGTACAAGGTATTACATAAAAAAAATGTAACCAAAGATTTAATGTTGATCGAGGATTTACACGACTTTTAAATAAACAAAAATTCATATTTTTTAAAAAACGAAAAACACCTTTTTGAAAACTTCAGGATTTCAAAGATCAGTACAAAGTATTACATTTAAAAAATCAAACCAAAAATTTAATACTGAACTTGAATTTTCACGATTTTTGAAAATTCAAAATTCTCCAAATTCATCATTTTTCAAAAAAAAACTTCGAATTTTTTTTTTCGTAGTCCTAAGTATACTCTTTAACACGAATTGAAAACGATTTTTCGTAATTATTATAGTTTTCGAGACATTTAAAAAATAAACTTGAAAGATTTGAAAAATTATGAAATTTTGAATTTTGCATAACTGTCGAAAATTTTATTAAAAATTTTTTTCCTTTGGTAGAACTTCGTTTTATTAAAAAAGAAAACTTCTGATCAAATTTAATCGAAATTTAAAGGGGTCGATTCCAACTCTTGGTCGACTTGCCATGGAATGACCAATATGTTAGTTGAATTTTATAAGAATGCTTACTCCTCCACCGGCCTTGATCCAATGGGCCAGCCACCAAGAACTGAATGCTGTACTACCGACATTCAACGTGAACACGGATAGTATCAAAAAAGCAACGAGATAACCACCGGCAGCCATAATATAGAGATGGTAAGTTTGAGCCTTTATCGTTCCTGTCTCAACCTTGTCAGGTACCATAATCGATGCTCCTGCATAAAAAAATTTCATTTCAGAAATTAATTTCATTAATTCTATTAATTTCATTAATTCCATTAATTTCATTAATTCCATTAATTTCATTAACGCCATTAATTTCATGTCATAAAGAAATTAACATTCTGCTTACCTGCATTAGTTTGACTTTTTTCATCGTCCAACTTTTTCGTATCACCACCCGCTGTGTCTTGAATTTCAGCATACAAGTGAACAGTGTCCATGTCATCAGTCTTATCGTTATCCTCTCTGTTCAACAAAAGCGAAATTAAATCGTTTGTATTCGAAGAAAATGCATTGGAGATGGTTTTTCATCACGTACCCAATGTGCAATTCACGTTCCGCCTCGGAAAGCATACTCTTCACCATTGAAGCATACTTCTGGTTGGCATTCATGAGCTCCTCGTGGAATCCGTGCTCCACGATTCTCCCACCATTCATCATGTAAATCTCGTCGCAGCGATTTAGATACTATAATTCAAATAATTGAAGATATTTAACCGTAATGCATTAGGATAAAAAAGAAAAATCATTCAAATTGAAAATTTGCTCTTTTTCAATGGTATCCAAACTATAACTCTTTAAGAGAACTCAGTTCTGATTTGAAAATGAATAGAATAGAGCTTGTGGCACATTTTATTCTTTATCTACTTCGGTTTAGCTTCAGTAAAAAGAAAACAGACAAAAATAGTATATAATTCGAAAAATGACGTATCAATTATATAAAATGATTATCAATTCTAAATGATGACTCGATGGAGTAACATTTTTTTTTTGCCTCTGGTATATTGTTTTTTTCAATCAAAATTAATTTTCATAAAAAAATCACTTGTATCTGATGCGTGACGAAGATAATAGTTTTTCCCTTGAGTGCTCCTTGAATCAAATTCTCGAATATATACGCTCCCACGTGAGAATCCACCGCGCTCAAAGGATCATCGAGCAAATAAATATCTCTGAAAATAATAACAGAAAGAATAATGCATGGGGAATGTAATTTTAAAAAATGGTTTTCACCTCGATCAATATGTTTACCTATCCGCATAAAGTGCCCTTGCAAGTGCAACTCTTTGCTTTTGTCCTCCCGATAAATTGATACCTCTTTCACCGATTTCGGTATTGTCGGCGGCGGGAAATGTATTTAAATCCTCGCGCAAACAGCACGCATTAACGGCTGTATAATAACGTTCGGCATCGTACGTCTGGCCAAATAGAACGTTTTCCTTGAAGGTCGCGTGCAATATCCAAGCTTGTTGGCTCACATAAGCGCAAGTACCGTCTCTCATCAGTTGTCCCGAGGCAAGACGCAATTGTCCGAGTGCCGCGAGCAACAAACTCGTTTTTCCACTACCAACGTGTCCGCATATTCCTATCAGTTTACCCTTTGTCGCCTCGAACGTTATTTCCGTCAGTAACTCTATCCTTTTTGAAGGCAGCAAGGACTCTTTCAACTCGCCCTTGCGAGTGGAATCCTCGTACGCGTTCTTTCTGAAAAATCGTGCAAACTAAAAATGCAACCGTAGCTTCCTCATTTTTTCTCCATCATTCGTCAAGCCTCCTTCCTTTAATCATGACTTTCCCATAGAAGAAGCTTAATGAACGGTAGAAATAAATCAGGAAGCTACGAATAAATTTATAATTTGCACGATTTTTCAATCTGGTCTGATACAAACCCGATCAAAGAGTCGATAAATGCTCACTTATTCTTCGAAATTCCATTCTTCTTCTCCTTGGCTATTTCCTCGTTGGTTTCGCAAGTAAAAGTACCATTCACGATGGAAAGTGCTTGAGTTTTGACTATCGGTCTTGACGCGTTGGAATGCCCATCTTCCATGACGAGTATGCTCTGTTGGAATATAAATTATTCATCAATTTCTCCAATTTAAGAACCAATTGCCAAGCCAGTTAATTATCACGAATGATTATTTACGATAACGGTGAAGAAAGCAAATTTTGTGCTCATAAAAATTTATGCAAAGGGAATATATGCGAATAATATATATGTAATCTAATAATGTTCTGCTAAAAAGTTTTATAATTGATTTTTTCTGCATATATATTCATTTTCATAAATTTCTGTGGCAGAGACAACATTTGTCACTATAACTTGCGGGGAAAGGTCCCCTTAAGGCGCTCTTAAGTTCAGTCTGTCAATAAAGCTGGTTAAACATTCAACATGCAAAGCATAAAATGCATTAAGCGAATGTACTACTTTATATACAGATAAATATATAAAATGTACAAACCTACTGGGAATAGAATTGTGACTGCGTCGCAAAATAGGTCTAGAACTTACCAATGGGTCAATCTATGTCAAATCGACCAAGAGTTGGAATCGATCTCTTTCAATTTCGATGAAATTTGGTCAGAAGTTTTCGTTTTCAATGAAACAAAGTTCTACCAGAGGAAAAAAAATGATTTTTTTTTTCGAAAGTTATGCAAAATTAAAAATTTCACAATTTTTCAAATCTGTCAAGGTTATTTTTTAAATATCTTGAAAACTATTATAGTTACGAAAAATCGTTCTGAATTAGTTTTAAAGGACATACTTGGGCTTACGAAATTATATTTGGTTTAATTTTTTTTATATAACACCTTGTACTGATCTTAAAAGATCCTGAAATTTTCAGGATGGTGAGTCTTTGTTTCAAAAATATACATTTTTTAATTTTGGTAAAAAAAATTTTTTTTTTGTTAATTTTCATTATTTGAAATTTTTACTGCTTAAAATTGCAGAATTACATGATTGCTCAACTTTACTTAATTTAGAGAAAAAAAAAAATTTACCAAAATTCAAATTTTTTTATTCTTTAAACAAAATCACACCATCCTGAAAATGTCAGGATCTTTTAAGATCAGAACAAGGTATTATATAAAAAAAATTAAACTAAAAATTTAATGTTTATTGCGGATTTGTACGATTTTTTAAAATTCAAAAATTTACATTTTCGAAACAAAAAAAAACACCGCTCTGAAAATTTCAGGATCTTTTAAGATCAGTACAAGGTATTATTTAAAAAAAATTAAACCAAATATAAAATATGGAACTTGGATTTTTACGATTTTTGAACATTCAAAATTCTCCAAATTCATCATTTTTCAAAAAAAAATTTCGGATTATTTTTTTTTTTTCGTAGCCCCAAGTATACTCTTTAAAACTAATTCAGAACAAAGTTTCGTAACTATAATTGTTTTCAAGATATTTAAAAAATGAACTTGACAGATTTGAAAAATTGTGCAATTTTGAATTTTGCATAACTTTCGAAAAAAAAAATTCCATTTTTTTTCCTTTGGTAGAACTTTGTTTTATTGAAAACGAAAACTTTTGACCAAATTTCATCGGAATTGAGAGAGGTCGATTCCAACTCTTGGTCGATTTGACATGGAATGACCCAATTACGAAAATTAAAATCACAATTACAGTTTTGTGCAAAAATTAGATTTCAAATGAATTACAGTTCTTGATGAAAACTCATTTTGTCGAAATAAATTTTTAAAATAATAATTTAAAACATGAAAACTCAAAATGCAACACAGACTCGTTTTAGTTATCTTAATCCCATTTGATTTTGCTTACAATCTTCAAGTATGAGAAAACCGTTCACAAAGGAAAAAGCGATTGACTGTTAATCGAAACAAACAACAGATAAAAAGAACTCATGAACAATTTCACAACATTAAATCTTTATGCTTGACTTCACCTCCTTAAAAGTGCGTAGAATTTTCAGTATCAAGTTTCCTGTATCGAGACTATAATTAATCGTTACCGAAATGTCTGAAAAACCGAGTTAATGTTTTCTTTTAATCAATGAATTAATACGCATACCATTCATAACACCACGTGAGTATCATAACAAGGGCAAATGTCGCATGCTGTTATTTTTATTGTTTTATTTAATTAGTGTAGTTTTAAAAATAAACACCTTGAATCTCTCGCAAGAAATCCTTGCCTCAATCATATTACTTATCGATACTTCGACGAATGAAAACATATGTCGTATCTGCGTACTGAGAAGTGTTACAAATGGAAATACCTGGAAAAATAGAGTTTTACAAAAAAAATAGTATTTTACATTAATAGTTTTTTTTAACGTGCTCAATAAATTCCAATGAAAATGAATACTATTCCTCTATGCCCTTCTGATAATTCGTTTAAATGTCTTTTTTTTATGTTGGGATTGCGAAGGGAAGTCAAGCTATCGCATTTTCGATAAAAACACATGCTCCAATCCCGGCGATTAATAATGTACATCTACCCCATCGAAAAAAATTAATTTCTACTCTCAATCCCTGATTATTATATACATTATTTACAGTATAAATTACCATCCGAAGCATTATGATACGGTTTTACAAACGAAACTTTGGAGAATGGCTAAAAGGATTAAAAAAACATTGATGAAAAAAAACCTTAAATCTCGTAAATGCTATTCTGCAATCGATGTAAGATCGAGAGGCTTCCCTGACGCCCGAGATAGCGTGCTTCATTTGATTCATGAAAAATGTTGTGATCGGAAAAGCCTGTAATTGTGCAATTCATAAAATTCTATGAGATTCAACTAAAAGCTTATGGAGTTTAAATTCGATATTTAAGGGATGAACCGTTCAATTTAAGCTTTCATCTATTGGAATTAGACACAGGATATTGTAAAGAAAAAATGTAAAAATGGATTTTGGGAATTTGTAGTTTCTTTTTCGCTGAATGAGAGTGTATATTTTGTCATGTTAAGTAGTAAAAAAAAAAATTTTAATTAAAAAAAATTATTGGATACTGACCTGTGCGGCGGTCAAATTATTACCTCCGGCTACATGAGCGAGGAAAGTGACGATCGCAGAAATAACTGGGATCGTCGGTGCCAGAGATATTCCAAAACTTCTCACGTATGAAATTTTGTGCAGCCACCGTTGCTCCTTTCTTCGCGCCTCTGAAAAAATATTTTTTCAATGTACTTTGTACAAGGAACCTTCCATGTCATCGCAACTATTCGATTTCATTTATGATTTTTTTTTTCATCAAGAATATGAGTGATTCCACGTCAAACCGGCAGGTAAAAAAAATCGATGTCTCCGACTATAATCTCGATATTTTCCTGTGTTCTCTATCATGAGAAAACATTGCTGTTAAATCGCTAGCCCAAAATAAAATTATTTGTACGAGTTATGATTTTTTGAAAATTGCGTACTTTTAACGACTCGAAAAACAACTTTTTTGCTTTTGCGTATAACTCCGCTGGATTTTAGAATTAGAGAATTTCAATTCGAGAAATCGAAACTGTATTCAAAACCCTTCAAAATGAGCATAAATTAATCTCATTTGGTGCATTTATGACGCCACAATCGTAAAACTACGTTTTTTTCGAAAATTAAGAATAACTGAAAACCCTCATTTTTTTTAAATCTGAAAAAATCATATTAAATTTTTACGACAAAAAATCTATATTTCTGTGGAGTTTAAACTAGTTCTGACCAATAGATCTTGAATAATTGATCAATTTCATCTTTCAGAAATCAGTTTCAGCTGTTTTGGGACTTTCAGGTTTTGACTTTAGGTTTTCTGAGAATTTTGTCAATAAAACCGATAGTCATTGTTTCAAAAAATTATAAAACAATTTATTTTCAATTCTTTGAGATCCATCAAATGGTGATAATATTTACGAATAATTTTTCGATTTACGAATTTTTTTTCTGCAACTTCGAGTCCAAAGTTGTGATTTTTTTAATTGTAAACAATTATAAAACAATTTATTTACAATTCTACAATTACAATAAAGATGGATTTCAAAGAATTGTAAATAAATTGTTTTATAATTGTTTACAATTTAAACAATCGCAACTTTAGAATTAATAAGTTGCAGAAATTATTCCTAAATATATTCCTCAATATTGATGAAAAAGTAATCTTCATTTTACTCACCCAAAAGATTAAGACGAAAAGGTTCTTCCCAAGCGCACATCTTTATCAATTTAATACAGTCCAATATCTCATTGACAGCAGAAACTCTTTCGTCCGAGATCTTGATGCTTTTGCCCCGGAAGTGACCGATCAACACGGATATCGAATACTGATAATATTGAAAAATTATGAATGCGAAAAAATCTTTGCTCAATCTTTTTTCCAATATCTTAGTACTAATTTTGGTCGAGTAAAACTTCCAAAAACAACAAAGATGGTATGCAAAAATTGGAGACAAGTATATTCGTGTACATATATAGATAAAAAATGTTTTGAAAAAAATAATAATAATGGGAATAAAAAGTATTTTTGGAGTATCATTGGTGTAAGATTAAATTTCGACATTTTAAATATTCAGATAAGGATCTTAGATGTTTCAGATACTCAAAAACGAATGCCACTCGTAGAAAAACATAAAACTCAATTTCTTATTATAAAGTTCTTTAATTTTTCATTTTTGAGATGAATATTTCTTTTCATAACGTCAGTAAAATTATCTTTAAAAAAATTTTACTTGCCTGAATGGGAAAAAATAAGAAAAAGGCCAACATTGCCACTCGTAGAAAAATTTAAAATTTAATTTCTTATTCTAAAGTTTTTTAATTTTTCATTGTTGAGATAAATATTTCTTTGCAGAACGTAGGTAAAATTATCTTTAAAAAAATGTACTTGCCTGAATGGGAAAAAATGAGAAAAAGGCCAACATTCCAAATAATCCCATGGGGCTCAATATCCATAAAATGTACGTAATCCCGCAGATTGTTACGATAGGTCCCCCGATAGCAGTTGGTCCAAACACGCAAACGTCAAACAATCGTTGTCCATCATTGGAGATCATATTGATTAACTTGGAAAAAAAAATTATGCAAAACTTCATAGAACGTGATAAAGAAAATTGCACTTGACTAATTAAATTTAAAACCGACAAACTTCAACTTGAGCACGGTGAGTCCCATTTTTCTGCGTGAACTGGAAGTACACTTTGGATCTTTATTTTATCCATGATGGAAAAATGTTTACCTTTCCCGAGCTTTTGCTTCCAAAATCATGAGTTCTGACGATCTTTCTGTAAAGCAAACCCAAGTATGCATTCTTGAATCTCAAAGCTGTTCTGTAACTGTTGTTCCAGCTCCACGTGAGAAACAATATACGACCAAAGTCGCACAATGCTAATAGAATTGCCCACTTGATTCCATCACCGAGTGTTCCTTCCGTCGACTGTACGAATTCCAATATTTTCCTCATCAGACATACCTACGAGAATAAAATACCATTTATAACGTTTACAATGGGACCATTTTTATCCGTTAGAGAAAATGTTTCGAGTAAACTAACAGGACTGAGAAAACCCAGGATTATGGCAATGGCGAGTAAAAAACAAGATGCCAGTGATCTAGTTCGATTGAAACGCCAGGCGACTTTTCCAAAAGATGCAGCATTCATCCCGTGTTTAGCTACTTCCTCGTTCCACAGAATTTCGAGCCTAAAACAAAATTGAACGATCGTCACATTCCTCAATAATTACTCTATAATTTTTGTCGTCATAAAAAAACAGAGCTATAACGTTCTTAAGAAAGAAAATTTAAGATATGATATAATCACATTTATTTTTTAAAAAGTTCTTCATAGTATCTAAAATAATAATGCAAATTTGTTAATTAATTCTTCAACGTTTTTTGCTATCAACATATTGATGGACTTGTAATTTTCAGAATTTTGGTTTTCTCCTAGGTTTTGTTAATAGGCAACGTTCTATTTTTCACAATTGGACATTCCCTTGATTTATTCAGAATTGAGTCTACCTTTGGGTATTATATTCGCACGAATCATACGGCGATATTGAAGGCAAATCCTCAAGATTTATACCACCCCCGCGGTACGCCTTCCACAAGTATCCCGTCAACCATGATCCAAAAACTGTAGAATACAAGCCCGCATCGTCGATTGGCATTGTTCCTGTGGATCTGAAAAAAAACAAGGTCTATTATCATGCATAAAATTGAGAGCAATTTATTAACATCTACACTTGTCTGGCAGATATCTGAAATTGTCATAGAAATAAATAATGCATCAATAAATAATCTATTCTTCATTGTGTGAAAATTGGAAGTATCTTTTTCCATTAAAAAAAAATGTACAACAGAAATTGGCTCTATCGTGGATTTAAAAAAAGTGAAAAATAAAAAAATGCAATTGATAACTGCAAAAAATATAAAGTTAAAAATGTTGGAAGAATAAAAAAGTTATGCCAGTATTCTTTCGAAGTTGTTTGTTCAGCAAGGTCAAAGATCATATTTTGCATTGAATCTATTTTACTCTTGTGATGCTTTGATCCCAAAAGCGCTCTAAAAAATAGACCTAGTATGAGGAATTGCACAACTATTTAACTTTTCAAACAAGTATGGAAATTCAACAATAATGAAGGGAAAAAAATGAAATGAAATATGTACAATTAAATATATGGGGCATGCCAAGTGAAAACGTGAGGTCATTTCCCTCGGGTCATCAGATCCTTGCATAACTTTTTTTTTCGCATTGATTCCACTTCAAAAACAGCCTTATTTTTTAAAAGATTTTTCTGGCCACTCCTTCAGGTGGTGCGACGATCATTTTTGTGTAAAAAAAGGATAACTAAAAAAACACCATTTTTAAAATTCTGCAATTTTTTCCACAGATTCTGGGTCAAAAATAAGTAATTTCTATCATGATTAGAAAGTCTGCCGTGGCTGCCTCATATTTTTTTTTTTAATTTTCTTTTTTCAGTATCTAAAATAAAATAAAAAAATTAATTCCTAATACCTTTTACATGAGTAAAAAAATAACAAAAATAAAACACATCTTGGCAAATTTTCATATTTTGCATATTTTCTTAAATAAATGAGAAAAATATTTCATTGAAAAAAAAGAATTTTCTCATTTATTTTGTAAAATATGCAAAATATCAAAATTTTCCAAGACATGTTTTATTTTTATTTTATTTTTTTACTCATGTAAGGGGTATTAGGAATCAATTTCTTTATTTTATTTTAATAAATAAAAAAAAGTTAATTATAAAAAAAAATATGAGGCAGCCACAGCCCACTTTCTAATCATGATAGATATTACTTATTTATGGCCCAGAATCTGTAGAAAAAATTGCAGAATTTAAAAATTGGTATTTTTTCAGTTATCCCTTTTTATTGAAGTATTTTATTGAAAAAAAAAGATTTTTCTCATTTATTTGGAAAAATGTGCAAAATATAAAAATTTGCCAAGATGTGATTTATTTTTATTTTATTTTTTTACTCATGTAAAAGGTATTAGGAATTAATTTTGTTATTTTATTTTAGAAACTGAAAAAAGAAATTTATTAAAAAAAATATGAGGCAGCCGCGGCCCACTTTCTAATCATAATAGAAATTACTTATTTTTTACCCAGAATCTGTGGAAAAAATTGCAGAGTTTTAAAAATTGTGTTTTTTCAGTTATCCTTTTTTACACAAAAATTATCGTCGCACCACCTGAAGGAGTGGCCAGAAAAATCTTTAAAAAAATAAGGCTGTTTTTGAAGTGGAATCAATGCGAAAAAAAAAGTTATGCAAGGATCTGATGACCGGAGGGAAATGACCCCACGTTTTCACTAGGAATGCCCCATAAATATATAATGAATGAAAATGAGACATGTTCATTGTTGACATTTCGGATAAAGCATTAAACTCGATAAAAAGGATCTCTCAACGAAAAACGATCTCTCCGAATTACTTACTTTCGGCTATGACGTATCGGTATGAGATTTTTTGCAGAATTGTTGTATCTTGACAATGCGCCGCTTCTGCGATACTGTTTGTTCGCACGAATGGAAACTCCATTGATGAGAGCAACATCATTGGACGTTCCATTGATGTTTCTTAATCCACAAAATCGTTTTTTAATATTCCATCAAGAGAAACTATATAGAAATTGAATTGAAATTTTGCCTTACCTTTGGTCAAGCATCAATTGATCTTCCTCTTCTCCGTGTCGCCGTTCTTTCTCCATTTCGTCGTCATACGTTGACAAAATTGCTTTAATTTGAAACTTTGTATTCCAGCTATTGACTCTCGTTACGACCAATTGAAGAAATACAAAGGTCAAAGAAACATCGATATAATTAAACCAAAGTGATAAACTTTGAACGCGAAGGGAGAAATATAAAGTATGTATTTTGAAAGTTGCATTTCAAAAATTATTGTCGAATCACGAGGATCATTGTTGATACAAAAAAATTCGTACTGGAATCGCGCTCTCGCTCAGACTATCAACGCCCTTTTCTATTCTTCTGCGTCTACGAACGATGAGAATCTTATCGTAACTATCCTATTGTTCCGAATCCCAGGCATTTCACGTTAAAGAACTCTTATCGATGCATTAAAATCCGAGCGTGCTTTATCATCTATGACAATAAGAACCAATAAACAAAACAACATATAAAAAAGAAGAAAAAAAGCGAGAGAGGTTATGTTTACAAGTTTGACAGTCGAGATCACGGTAGCGGGTGGATCACGGTCGAGATTCGCCGCTTATTGTGACAGCGCTGCGGAGAAGGAATATGCAAATTTTCGCGCTCATTGAAAATGGGAGACGTGCCTTTTATAATTTTGAAGAATTATTACTATGCTGATAGAATATATCGCGATAAATAGAAGTAACGAAAATATTCCAATTGCAGCTTTCCTGTACCAACGAATTCAGAGTCCGAATTCGTTGCCTGTACACAGTTATACATATCATTGAGTGCAATTGTGCGTATAAAAAAAAATGGATAACGTCGAAAACAAAGGTGTATACGGGGCATTCCATGTCAAATCAACGACGTTTTGTCGGTGACCCCTTCGATTTTTTTTATTTTATAATACGTTATTCTACATGCAAAAAGAAGTGTCCATGTAAATTTTTAGCCCTCTATTTTAAACCATACCGAAGTTATTGATTTTTGAAAAATATTGCTAAAATAATCATAACTTCTACAATAGCCAAGATATTCTAGCTTGTTAGGTCATTTTTTTAGTTTTTCAATGTACTTTTTGAAAAAAATATCGAAAATTGAGAATTTTCTTTTTTATGTCTTTTTGGCTGCTTTAAGCTAAAAAATTGAATTTTTTTGCAAGGGTCTTCGTTTTCAAAAAAAAAATTATAAATTTCTAGGTAAAATAACACATTTTTTGAGATTTTATCGAAAATGGGATTCAAATAACTTCGTATGGAAAAAAATTGTTTACGATTTTTTTTTCGTAATTTTGATTTTTTTTCTTCTATGACTACAATGGTTGATTTCAATGATGTTAAAAAAATAATTTAACTTCTCTCACATATGTCCTTTGTAAATTATGACAATTAACATTAAGAATTTTTACGTAGAATTTTATAATATTTTTTTTTTTAATTTTCGATATTTTTGAGAAAGGAACATTGAAAAAAAATGACCTCCTCCCAAGTTAGAATATCTTGGTTATTGTAGAAGTTAAGATTATTTTAACCCTCCGTTTATGCACCTAAATTTTGGGAAACCGTCTGTACTCTGGGTCATTAAAGTCCTGCTAATGTTTTTTCGAAGAAAAAAATGTCAAAAAAATCTGAAAAAAATCCGAATTACTTTTATAACAATTATTTCCATGATCAAATCATTTATTTAACCATTTATAGCAGACAATTTTTTTTTCTTTTTTTTTCTAATCCCAGCGATATTTAATTTGAAAATTTAGCTTGTGCCTTAAAAGACCTAGTGTACAAACAGAGGGTTAATAATATTTTTCCAAAAATCAATAACTTCGGTATGGTTTTTACATGTATAATAATATATTAAAAAATAACAAAAAATCGAAGGTGGTCACCGACAAAACTTCGTCGAATTGACGTGGAATGACTCGTATATATATTAGACTGATTCAAAAAGAGCGACTATTTTTAGTTTGAATAACTTTTGAAGGAGTGAATTTATCGAAAAATCATAAGAGATCTTTTTTGTAGAGCGTTGAATTCTCTACAAGAATTTGTCGTTCATTTTGGTACATTGACTTGAAGCAGAGGTATAAGATTTCAAAGTTTGAATTTTTTTTTTGTTATTTAAATGGGAAATGTTCTGCTTTTAACAGGCATCTTTTTTCACCTCCTCGAAAGTATTTAATGGGGGATTCCGAGAAACAAAAAATAGTCGCTATTTGAATCAGTCTAATATATAATAATATATATATTTTGCCCTACAAAATAACGTTTTTTACGAACGATAAAACGTTGCGACTCCCACGCGTCAGTGAGACGTCCAATAACTGATTACTAAGAGATAAAAGCAGTTTTATCTTCGGTGAGGTGTTACAATTATGTAAGGGTGTATAGATTGTATTCCAAACTCGTCACGTATCATTCGGTTTTTGCTTATCCGAGTCACGTCTCAACGAGCTTTTATCTCGTCGATTTAGACAAATTAGTAGGTAGGACTTCCTTATCAATTTTCATGGCCCAAATGCCTTTGTTCTACATTCTATAGGTTTATCCCTGTAATAAAAGACTTCAGTACTGTAAAAGCAATAATTACACGTACTCTTGTAAAAAATGAAGATTCTGGTAGTCAGAATATATCGTCAATCAACAATAGGGTGACAGTTATTAGAGCTTTGGCGAAAAAAGTTCGACCCCACACCAAAAACATAATCAAGGTGTATCGAAAAAAATCTGTGTAAAGTTTGGAGGCGCTCGGAAATTTGGAACACGCACCACCGAGCGATTGAAATTTTAAATGTAAAATACATGTATTTATCCCGCGCATCAATGATTCTTTTTTCCGAGTATAATATTAATGAGCAAAATTTGAAACTTGGTACACTTATTGTGCTGGCACGGTGTACAAAACCAAATTTTTTCAATTTTTTTCGTTCATAATTTTGATAATGACAAGCTCTGTAGAGATGCCCAAAAAACATTTAAAATTTCAATCGCCCGGTGGCGCGTTTTCCAATTTTCCGAGCGCCTCCAAACTTTACACAGATTTTTTTTTGATACACCTTGATTATGTTTTTGGGGTGGCACCGAACTTATTTCGTCAAAGCCTAAATAACTGTCACCCTAATCAACGAGTCTTTCCACGGAAACATTTGCAATTTTCTGCAAATTTTCAAAATAAAGTCAACAGTTACAAAAGTATGTGCATAAATTATTACGTTAATGATTTAACCACTTAATTTGAAATAATACAGAATGGAACGTTAAGAAATAGTAAAAAAAATTATGAAATAGTAGACAAATGTCACTTGTGGGAACATTCGCGCGATGAAGACCGATATTGATATGTTTTAATATTTATAAAAATCATATTTCGAATAAGTCATTCGTTTTATTGATTTTTTACACTTTTAAAGTACAGCTCGCTTAAACAATATGTTTATTTAATGTCTGTTACGTTTAGTAGCGACTCGACCAATGGTCATTTCACCATTAACAAATAGTATTCAATATGTATCGTCGAGATTGGTCGAGTCACTTCATATTTAATTTCACTTTCTTTACTTTATCGATCGTGTACAAAATATAACTTTTCAACGTTCAAATCGAGCTTACGCACGAAATTGACAATTAATTCGCGCCCTTGTGCCGTTAATATTTATCCGGGGGAAGGGGGAAAAAAATTGCAACCCTCGGCAAGATTTCAGGGCGCTTGAAGGAAAAAGAAATTTCACGAAACTCATTGTCAATGATTTGACAATTTTTTCATTTTCCTTTTTACCCTTCTGTCAGTTGGACGTTTTCGTTCGATTGCTCCTGTATCGCTTGAGCCAAGTAAACCCGCATGGAGTTACATTTAACATCGAGAAATATGCAAATACCGTATTGTAATGTTACATTCAAGGAAAAATCATCTTTCGACACGTGTGTCGATGCAATTGAAAGTATTTTCGTCCGTCAACGAGACTCTCTTAGGACGAAAATTGATCAACCGAAACGTTGCGTCCAGTTTAAAAATTATTCACACCAACTATGGATTCATATTTGGTTTGAATCTTACCAATGATGTCAATCATTAGTGATTGAGCGATTGAATTAATGGTGTCAGTAATTAGGGTCTTTGTACCGTAAAATGCGTGAATTTAGATCCTGTGGACGTCGATCAGAAGAAATAATATCGCTACGAGGTTTCAATGCGAAAACCGTCTTTCCCCACTCTCTCTTCTCTCATTCAGCAGCAGCTATCACGTAAGTACATCGAGCTCACGTTTTAAAAACTGTTGTAATTATTACCACCGAGTTGACTGTTGTAACCTCGATTGTTCGGCGAAAATCCTGGTCTGAAGTTATTACCCAATCCTGAAATTAAAAACAAGCAAATTCATTAGTTCATTCCAAATCTGTTCGAACGCGGAAGAGAGGAGAGAGAAATGTAATGAATTATGCATTGATGCTTTTTTCTCGGGATAACTCACCTCCGCAAAAATTGCCGATTCCACCGAGGGACATTCCTCCTCCTCCTCCTCCGCCGCCACCGCCACCGCCACCGCCACCGCCGCCGCCGCCGCCGCCGCTCGATCCAGTCGATGAGTTCAGGAACAGTTCGATATATCTGTGAGACATGTGACTCTTGTCCTGAAAACGAATTTCGAGATTCATTTAACACGACTATTCGAATTTTATTGTTTACTTTTAAAAAGAACACTTTTTTCAAATACGGGATAACGTAAAAAATTGGTATGTGCTGATGACCACACAGTAGAAGTGAAACTTCTGTCGGGATACTTTTTTCTCGACAAAATATTTTTTTTGGATCATCTATTGTTGTCGGCAAGAAAAGCCAGTACATCAAATCAAACTTAGAATTGGCGAGCGACAAATTACAAATGTAATTTGTAACTCAGTTTTCTAATTACAAATAAATTTATTTAGTAATTGAAAAAAATTAATTACAAATTAATTGAAAATTTCCTAATTACAAAGTACAAATATAATTAGGAATTCAAGATTTCTTAATTACAAATTACAAATGTAATTAGTAATTGGAAACTTCTAATTACAAATGTAGTTAAACGTGATTAGGTTCTAATTTCGCACTAGTTACATTTTATCGATGTAATTAGTGCGATCTCTAATTACATGTGATTATGACCAAATTTTCGACTAATTACATTCCTCAATGTAATAAGAGTCAAATTTCACTCTAATTACATGTAATTAGTATCAAATTTCCGACTAATTCCATTTTTCAATGTAATTAGTATCAAATTTCCGACTAATTACATGTAGTTAGTCATATTTGACTCTAATAACATTGATAAAATGTAATTCGTGCGAAATTTGAACCTAAGTACATTTGTAATTTGAATTTTTCTAATTACTAATAACATTTGTAATTTGTAATTAGGAAATTTTTAATTACTAATTACATTTGGATCATTCCATGTCAAATCGACCAAGAGTTGGAATCGACCCCTTTCGATTTCTATGAAATTTGGTCAGAAGTTTTCGTTTTTAATGAAACAAAGTTCTACCGAAGGAAAACAAAAATTTTAATTTTTTTTCGAAAGTTATGCAAAATTCAAAATTTCACAATTTTTCAAATCTTTCAAGTTTATTTTTTAAATATCTCGAAAATTATTATTCTTGGTCGATTTGACATGGAATAACCCAGTTGTAATTGGAAAATTTTCAATTATTAATTATATTTGTCATTTGTAATTAAAAAGTTTTAATTACTAATTACGTTCGTAATTAGAATTTTTCGAATTACTAATCACATTTGAAATTTGTAATTAGAATGTAATTAATTACAAAAACGCCCAAATCTGATAAGCCGACGGCAAAGACAATATTTTTGTGACAAAAGTGACGCTCGGCCGTTCAATTTGCCCGTAACGCTCTCGCGCCGAACCGCGCCCATAGAAGTTTCACTTCAAAAATCTTTTGAATATATCTCTGGTCGAAAATTCTCCTCTGGACTGCATTTTCAAAAGATAACTGGAATTGCGAATTTTACGTAAAAAAATAATGCAATAAATTGTACGAACCTTGCTCATCGCTTTAACAGCTTCCTCGTGGTTTGCGAATTCAACGTCAGCCTCGCCGGACGCTCGACCACTGTTTTCCATTATTATTCGAATATTCACAGGCACGACGGGTCTGAAGAACTATAAAGGAAATACGATAAAAAATTTCATGGACTCTACTGAAATCTGATACAATTTTAAACGTCGTTTATTCTTGTTTTTGTGGAATTATCTTACGTCAGCGATATCCTGTTCCGTTGCTCTGAATGGTAAACCTCTCATGTGAATGCAATGCAGACCACCTGAATTTCCGCTCCAATTGTCACCGCTTCCACGGAAGTTGACGTTCTTCATCTCCATGTTTCCTCTCATCGGTGGCATGTTATTGCCGCGTGATGGGAAATTGTTGGAATTCGCCCAAGGACCAGGACCCTCGAAATCTAAGATGAAATTGTAATCGTTTAACTGACTAACCACTCGCCGAAACATTTGACACTAAAAATTACTTCAAATTTTCAACATTCATTTAATGATCTTTTACAAAAAGCCAGATGAGCGAGGACAACTTCAGTGACTCGCGTTTAACCCTTTAACGGCTGGTGGGACACATACGTCCTACCTACTTTGATAATGCAGAATTTCCGTAAAAATGAACATATCGACATTGTTAAGGTCGCATTTTGAAGATGAAAGATACATCTGATCAGGGTTGCAAAATTTTTAATGAAAAAGTAATGCATTAACCATTAATTTTTTAATGGCTTATGAAATTTAATGGTTAGTGGAAATTATTTTCATTAACCATTAAAATTATTTTCATTAACGATTAAAATGATTTCCCTTAACCATTAAATGTTAATGGTTAATGAAAATGCAATTGCATTAAAAAAAGAAATGCATTATTTGCAGCCCTGCCCATTACAATGTAGTGTGTAATAGAAAAAATGTCCATTACCCATTGCAATGTAATGTGTTATGGACAAAACTTCGATTGCAATTTTGGGAATGGAAAAATATAGATGAATAAATGATTGCAATTTTGCATTACATTTTATTGACTTAGGACTTAGCTTTTCAGGTACCTTAAATTCTCAAAAGCATCTATATTATAATTATAAAAAGCATCTATATTATTATTGCAATGTAATGTGTAATGGGCAAAACTTTGATCGTAATTTTGGGAATGGAAAAATATAGATAAATAAATTATTACAATTTTGCATTACATTTCATTGACTTAGGACTTAGATTTTCACCTTAAATTCTAAAAAGCATCTATATTATAATTCTAAAAATCTAAGTCCTAGGTCAATAAAATGGAATACAAAACTGCAGTAATTTATTCATCTATATTTTTCCATTCCCAAAATTGCAATCAAAGTTTTGTCCATTACCCATTACATTGCAATGGGTAATGGAAATTTTTTCTATTACACACTACATTGTAATGGGCAGGGTTGCAAATAATGCATTACTTTTTTCAATGCAATTGCATTTTCATTAACCATTAACATTTAATGGTTAATGGTTAATGAAAATGCAAATGCATTAAAAAAAGTAATGCATTATTTGCAACCCTGCATCTGATCATAAAAAATTCGGCAAACGCAAGGGTTGCACCCCTTCGGCCTCACACCCTGTCAAAAAGTGCGAAAAATGAGAAATGAGCATAACTTTCAGGCAACATTTTTTTTAGAGTCGCGATCTTAAGCGTGTGCTTTAAAATAACATCAAAAATTTGTAGCAAGAATATCCAATTGGAAAACTACCCCTAAAAGTAACGAAACATCGAAAACCACCCCTACAAATGGTGATACGTCTAAAAGTGAACTTCCATTGATGTTCAGTTCATATATATTTTCGAAAACGCATGGAAAATGTGTATCAAAAATATCCGATTCAAAAACAACCCCTAACAGTAACGAAACATCCAAAACCACCCCTAGAAATGGTGATATGCCCGAAAGTAGACTTCCATTGATGTTCAGTTCTGAAACACTCATATTTCGATTCAGATCAGGATAAAATACCAGAAAATGCGATAATAACACTTTATCCCTTGCCGGATCCATTTCTCTCAATTGAGGGGTAGTTCATAAGGGTTGATGGATTCGTAAGTTCTTCAGAATCCCACTTCGTGTTCTGGAATGACTTTTCCTTAATTTCTGGCAGAAATGAACGATGGGAAACAAAATTAATATGTTTTCAAGTGATTGGGGTGGTTTTTTTATTTGGGGGTAGTTTCTGAGGGTGAAAAAAATTCTCAAATAATTTTTTTTTCGCACATTGGGTACTCATGAATTCAGATTCACCATGTACGAACTTTGCAAAACGCTCTAAAAAAACTCAGCTGTTGAAGGGTTAAAAAGAAACTTCCTGTTCAGCACTTATTTTGTATGGAATATCAACGTTCACGAGTGAATTAATCCCAAATAAGCGAATAATTTTTCCATAATTTTTAATGATTCACTCAAGGAGCACGCTCCTTCGTTTTGATTTCTTCATAGAGCGAGTTTTGAAAATACGTCAAAATTAAGAGGAAGCTGTTTTATTTCTCGCTCTAGAATATTTTGTTTTACCACTGTTGATATGAATTTTTTTCGAGCGTTGATTTTTTGCCAAATTAATAAAAAGGATCATAGGTACCGTCTCGTGGACCTCGGTTTCGGCCACCTCTGCCGTTATTGGCGAAACGATTCATGCCACCGAATCTATCGCCCCGTGCGTAAGGAGCTGGCCGTTGGCTAAATCCGCCACCGCCCATTGGACCGGTTCGCATCTTCGGACCGATACTTGCTCGTACCTCGGACAAACTGCTCCGGAATATTTCGATATATCTGTCGAAATTTAGTGAAGATTATTAAGATCGTGCCGATCGAGTATTGGAATCACGAATTATCAATGAAATCCTGGCAACGGAAGCATGAAACTTTTCAATATGGCCATATCAAATTCAATCTCGACATTGTCCTCGTAGATGATGTATTTTTTTTATGTTGCTTCAAAGGATAGCTATTTTTCATCGATCAACAGCGTCACCATTCGTAATTCGTGTTCCCAATACGGGCACATATTGAAATTTATTTGTAAACCCAGAAACTCATGTGATCGGCTCTCTCAAAGTTAAACATTGTATTTTTCTTTTTTTTTCTTCAGACTTCATTCGTGATTCTTTTGGCCAATTCCCACGATGCTTCACGGTCTTACCAGTGTACCTACGGTTCTTCTTTGCGGCGGTGCATCGATGATGGACAATCTCATATGGAATTTCGACGCAGGATGCTTAGATTTTTTTTCAAATTTCATATTTCTGTGGAAAAAGACTAAATAATTGGATAGGGGAGACCGGGGGCAAAAGTAACTGGGTACAGTTGTAACATAGCGAATATCTCCCAAACTATAGTAGGTACCACGGTGTCCCACAGGCAAATAATGCGTTTTGCAGTTCCTTACATTTGGTTACTAGACTAGGAAATATCCGCACTAAACATACTTGACCGGAGAGGTGTATTGGTATTGTCAGGCCCAAAGTAAACTTTTGCAGCTTTCGATAAACACGAATATCTCAATTACTGTGCTACATGTAGTCATTATTTTTTTTTCATAAGCTTCCTTGGACATTTTTGTGTCAACTTTCGCGGTTTTTAAAGGATCCAGCTTGAGAAAATTAATCAAATTATAATTTTGCCGGGGATGGTTGTAACAGTTTATCGGCTGTCAGTTGTCTATTTCACATCTAAACATTGAATCTACACTGAGAGAAAAAATTACTAGAACCAATGAAATAAAGTTTTGAAGGCAAAAAATAATTTTTTTCATTATTTGCCAAAACAGATTGGTTCCCTTATATATTTACTTGGTTCATTTTTTTCAGTCACTTGAAAAAAGTTAGAAGTTATGAAGATTCGAATATAAGAAAACATTTAAAAAACCACTTTTTTAATTGTTAACCACTTATGTATACTATTAAAGTATACTATAGAAATGATAGTTCTTTGCTTGAAGGAAATAAAAATTTCATAATTCCAAACAAATATTCTATTGGAATAAAATAATGTGTTATTTATTTTACTACAGCTTTTTTTCAAATAAGCACAATCAATTTTATATCCAATAAATATTGAAAAGACTACAGAAATATTTTTGGAAGTAAAATAATGATGAATTATTGCAAAGAAATAATTTTGTTCGAAAAAAAAAATTTCGTATTGAAGTCATTTTTAGATCCAAATAATCTAATGTTTATGATGCCATAAATAATTTTCTTCAAAAAAAAAAAAAATTCGTATTAAAGTCGTTTTTTAGATTCAAATAATCATCATTTTAGATTCAAATAATCTAATGTCTATGATGCGATAAATGTAATTAATTTAATGAATACAAATTCAATCAAATCTATTTAAATAAAAATATTTTTTGAAGTAAAATAATAATGATTTTATTGCAAGAAAATAATTTTTTCGAAAAAAATAATTTTGTATTGAATTCGTTGTTTAGATTTAAATAATCTCATGTTTATGATGCGATCAATGTAATTAATGCAATGAATACAAATTTAATCAAATCTATCATGCATTTAATTGTTACTATTAAATAAGAGTTTAATATAATGGAGTAATAGATTCGTGAAAATATTTTTTTAAATGAAGACTGATTTTCTTGGTTCAACAAATAAATAATCGAATTAATACTTTCATTTAATAAATAAATTCATGTTCTCAAATTCAGTAATTTTTTCTCTCAGTGTGACGTCAGACGGACTTTTTTTTTAATTTTCTGTGTGCAAAAATGCCTCTGCAACGCGTAAGAATCACGCAACGAGCCTGTGCCGACATGTCAACGTACGAAGAAACGTATGGAAAGATCAAAAATGGAAAATCTATACATACAACCACGGCACGTAACTTTGGGTTATATGTCATGGGTATACGTGTCATTTACGTAAGCACTATACTTCGGGCCCAGGAAAAGCCGAAATACAGATTGTTACAACTGTCCCCGGTCTCCCCTACCAGATCTATCGGTTTGCCCATATATGATGTTTGGTTACCAAGAATTTTCAAAATTATCTATCGTCAATCAAGGTCCTGCGTCGAAGAGGCATAGCGATCACCATCGGAGAGATGTTCCAAATTAGTTGATGATGTGTATTTTTTTACTACCTCCGCAGTGCCCACCCATCCACGACGAGAAACGCTTCGGGGTTTGCCCAACCCACCTCCCTTGGGGTTTGGTGTCGACGCAAGGGGGTACCTCCCGCCCGGCACCCACCCAACCGGAATCCGTCGGGCCAACAGTACTTTTTGTTCTTTTGCTTACGTATGACTATTGAATTCGTCCGTTATAAATATGTTTTCTTCTGCTTTTAGCAAGACGATTTCTCTATGCCGTCCATGATTTTGTTTCTCTATGACTTCAATGATTTTGCACCTTTTTCCAATGTGTACGGAATCGAAAATAATAGTTACGACGAATAAAAAAATTATCAATTACTTCAAGAAAAAAGAGAGTCTGGATTATTCTCATAGAGAAAGCATCTGCGACTAAAAACTCACCGATCCCACTATCGAGCACGAAGAAAACAATTAAATTCCGTAAAACCTACGTATACTACAATCGTTAAATGATATTGTAAGAAATACAAAAAAAAAAAAAAAAAAAAAACGAGAAAAAATAGGAAAAAAATCATAAATATACCCAAACCCATCTATCGTTCAGTGCCCCACCTGTGTCCTATCTTTTCCTTGTGTTTCTGCAGAGCACGCTCCGCGACATCTTTGTTAACAAATTGAACGTAAGCCTCCCCAGTACTGCGGCCCGTGTAGTCTGTTGGTAGCGAAATCCCGTTCGGCAATATCTCCAACCCTGACCCACACATAATCAAACAACGATATTGTAGCGTAATAACCCATTATATTATGTTTTGATGATCTATTTTTTTTCTATTTAAAAAAAAAAAAATTTTTTAATATCATAAGAACCCATCAAGTGCGTAAAACTCTTAGAGCCACGTTGCAGTGGTTTCCTTGACTTGGTACTGTTTATAGATATATATATATATATATATATATATATTATCGTCTCGCAATACGAAATATGATGATGTTCTGGCATTATGACCGTGAGGTCTCCAATGCACCCAAATATTCGTTATACATGCGGTCTAATGATCAGAGACAAAATGAACAGAGCAGAGTATAATTCCATGAGCTTTGGTCATCTTAAGAGAGTTGAAGCTTACGCCAGTTGAATTAGTGTTTACTTTTGAAAATCGTTTCTCAAAATATTTTTGGCTGAATAACCAAAAATAAATCATACTTTACAGCTTCCGAGGTCACAAAAAATGGTCAACGTACTTATCCGAATTTTCCCTGATCAAATTACAATTTATTTATTAGGAATAGAAGTTTAAATGGTATGACAATAAAGGCTTGCAAGAAATTCAGCTTATTTTGAGTAACTTTCTGGATCAAGTGCACATCTCACATAGCAAACTACGTTTGATTATTGGTGATTAATGTACAAATATTTGTGAAAACGATTTCCAGAACTCGGCACTTGTTTCACTAGCCTCGAGCGCTTCAACCGTTCAAAATTACAACCTCGGCATTGAGATACTCTTTGAATTAAAAAATATATTCCATCACCGCTCGTTAAATTCTTTTTGTAACACAAAAACTCGATATCTCGTGTGTCTAGTTGGTGAAAAGTATAGGTCATTTTTTTTTTCATGGGACAAATAACAAAGGTTCTTGATAAGTTGTTATGAAAAAAAAATTCATACCTGAGAAGAATTGAGCGATTTCTTCTTTCGAACAGCCAAAAGGTAAACCTCGCAATCTCACACAGCCATCGTCCATTGCATTTTCCAGATTGAGACCGCTTCTCTTTACCACCCATTCCATTTCTCCTCTTTTGGCTCTGAATACTGTTTTTAAAAAAATTGAAGTTATACATGACAAATAAGTTATTTTTTTGTAAATTATGCATGCTTGAGTTTGATGAATGAAACACGGATTGATAGAACAAAGATAATTTTACATCGATTGTACAGACAATTCTATTATTCGTTTTTATCAATCAAACCCTTTTTCAGAAAGATAATGATATTGTGATAAAGAAACTTTGCTATTTAGAATTTTATTCCCCCTTTAAGGTAATGTAAAAAACTATTTGATAATAAAAGCTGCTATGTTTGTCCTTTTCCAAATCTGTTGGTTTTTGGATATAAGGAAACTAATGTTTTGATGTCAGTAAAGCCCTTAAGCTACTCTAGGATTTTCAAAAAACAATTTTTTTTAAAGGTATCTTGATATCTATAGAATTATATTCCAAAAGCTTATGTGTGTGAAAAATGCCAAAGTACTCGATTATTCATGTTCTGACTTTGTATAAACTTTTAACGCGTTTATCTCAAAACGACATTTTTCTAGGCAACACAAACTCATAACTCAAACAAATTTCAACAGATTCATTTGTAATTCTAACTGTAATCTAAAAGAATTTTAGATTCTTTTCAAGGTCCTAGGATTCTTTCCAATATTCTAAGATTCTTTTCAAGATTCTTTCAAAGATTCTTCGGAAGAATCTTGAAGAGAATCTCGAAAAGAATCTTAGAATCTCTTGAAAAGAAACTTAGAATTCTAGAATCTCTCTTCGAGATTCTTCCGAAGATTCTTTTCAAGATTCTTTGAAAGATGAGAAGATTCTTTTCAACATTCTTTCAAAGATTTGCAATGTACATTTAGAATTACGTTTTCTAAAGCACTACTTTTGATTTTTCCATTATATTGCATAGATTCTTTTTTATAAGCAATTTCCTGACGACTTTCTCATGGCATTATATACTTTTTGATTTTAAATGCGTCAACAAAAATCAACAAATCAGCTATTCTATTCTATTGCTATTCTTGTATATAATTTAAAAAAGATTGGTGTCCCATCGTAACTGAAAAACTATACATAGTCGCCATTTTGACATACATATCCATGAAAAAATAATTTTGTATTGCTAATTGGATGTATTACAAAGCACCTTTTTGTAAATCCAAGTTATTTTATGGTTTTGCTGCAAAAAAATCACAAAATATGCCCTTTTTTGGCTTCTAGAATGGCCTAAGGCTTTGAATAAAATCATGAAAACCTAATTTGCATTTCATTGAAAAAACAAGTTGAAAAAGTTATTAGGAATATATGGCTTGTCCATTGAAGCTCATGAAGAGATTCAAAGGAGGTTCAAGCTAGCAACTACGAATGTTTCGGGGCTGAAAATATTGAACAGGGCAAAAATAACGAATGTCACCTTCTATGTATCTGTGACCCATATGATCTCTGTCTTTCTTGCAAGCTTTCTCAATATCCGCTTCGCTCTGCATCTCGATGAAGGCTTCTCCGCTGGGACGACCCTCCCGTGACATGGTCATGTGAATACCAGCTTTTCCATGGCAAATCCTGCAGTCGCTGAAGAACTTGAGAATCTCGTCGACCGTCGTGGACCAAGGAAGTCCTCTGACTTTGACGACGAAACCCTCGTCATCTCCACTGCCGTTCGACATTCTCAGATAGTCTGCGAGATAATTTTGATTTTTGTATATAGGAGAAATGCAACATAAAATAAATTCCTTTGAATAATCAAGCCGCATGAAGCGATTCTATTTCAAAGAGTCTTGTACGAGGAAACCATGATTGAATTATTCATTACAGAGAAGCTCAAAAAACAGCTTGGCGAATCCGGTAAAAAATCAGGAAATCATGGATAAAGCTCTAGTTTTCACGGTTTTTTGCAAGAGGAGCTGAAAACGTATGTAGCGACGCTATCGGACATGTACGCATTATTTCCAAGGCGACTTTGCCTCGACTGCGTTAAGAGGAGGCTAAATACCAACATTTTTCGTGCGAGTGCGAGAGAGAAAGGATGATAGGGGCCGTGTGAGAGCGAGAGAGAGGGTCTTTAGCCTGCCCTTAAGAGGAGGCTAAATACCGACATTTTTCGTGCGAGTGCGAGAGAGAAAGGATGATAGGGGTCGTGTGAGAGCGAGAGAGAGGGTCTTTAGCCTGCCCTTAAGAGGAGGCTAAATACCGACATTTTTCGTGCGAGTGCGAGAGAGAAAGGATGATAGGGGCCGTGTGAGAGCGAGAGAGAGGGTCTTTAGCCTGCCCTTAAGGGGAGTCTCCGCGCCAACATAACCTCAAAATTTTTTCAACTCATTTCTCTCGGAGATGACTTGATGGAATAAAAAAAGAAGAGTGAGGCCACCTGCGTAATTAATATCTATAGATGGCACCACAATTTTTTTCTAATTCCATTAAGCCGTCTCCGAGAAAAACGTGTTTAAAGTTTTATATCTCTCTCGCACTCACGAGAGCGGAAGGCGGGGGAGGGGGGACTTAGCCGCCCCTTAAGGCCAGGCTAAACACCCTCCCCCCCGCCTTTCCGCTCTTGCGAGTGCGAGAGAGAGCGTCTATAGGGGTCGTGTGAGAGCGAGAGAGAGGGTCTTTAGCCTGCCCTTAAGAGGTTAGGCCACGACGCGATGGCCCAGAAATGTATTGAAAAAATAAAATCAAGCTGGAAAGACCGGGTTGAAAGTGAAGAACAAAAACAAAAAAACGATGCACGATAAAATGAGTCTCAAAAGTTTTGCATGGATAAAATATCGCGACTGAAAATTCGGGACTTTTGGCCTCGTCATTTTTTTCCACGCTCCATTCCCATGCGAGAAACTTCCGTGAATTGTTTCGATGTTTAGCAATGTTACAAAATTCACTCACCTTACTTGCTCGCGCAATCGGCAATCCCGTTAAAGTCGTAAATTTGAAGCCAAGCGAGCTTCGAGGCAAAGCGCAAGAATATATTCGCGATAACACAACGCACAATGGACTTTTATCTGCGGAATTTTGCGTTAATTCGTTGAACCAAATACTGATCGGCAATATGGCACGAAGCGGAAGTGACGCGTCATCAATGGCGGCGGAGTGGGGAGAGGCGTGGGGGCGTGGCTTGACGCCGGAAAGACGCGCGGAGCGCGTCTCTCATTGGTTGGACATTTGGCGGCAAACAAATGAGGCGCTGGTTTCAAAATGTCACCGCAGCCAATGGGCGAAGAGGATTTGAACACTTTTTTTTCCATCTAGCGGCGATCGCGGACATTAAATTCAAAGGTGCCGAACGCAGGCGCGGTTCTCCACACTAATGCAGTGGACTTCGTCAAAGAGGGTTGACAGTTTCAGCCGGCGCGGATACACGGACAACGATATATTTTTCCATTGATTCTGATATTATGAGTTCCTTCGGAACGTTGAAGTATGGAAAAATAACGCCGACGTAATTAAAGTCTGGAGCAATGCATGGACACGTGAAATTCCTATTGTTCTTGATATTTTCGGATGTTAGAATATCACAAACAAAGGTACGTTTTTGTTTTGTTTTTTTTTACTATCGGACATATAATTTACTATCAGGCTGTCACAATGTACTGTGTTGGCGACAACTTTTCGCTTTGTGTTTTCATTCTCCCTTTGAGATAAATTTGGGTCATGAAATACGAGAACTTATGTATTCTCGCGTTTCAAGACCGCTATCGATTTTCTTCTTTCCCTTCAACGTTCCACGAGACCTTTGGTTATCGAATAATACACGTTGTTCGTCATAATATTAATGAATGTTGTAATTTTGTGTTCTTACATTATTTATGTTCTTGAAGTCCTGAAGATCAGCTTACAATGTAAATTAAAAATGTTGGGTACATGTTTCGAAGGAAATGGAAATTGAAGAGATTTTGCACCATTGCAGAAAAACAATGTCAAACAGTATTTATACTTATAGAATACATTGTTTATATTTATGTTATATTTTTTGGAAATTGTTTGAAATTTCTTCAGTCATTTCTTTCAAGAGATTTTTGTAGAAAAATTTGTTTAAATAATAAAGAGATTTCTACTTAGCTTAGAAAAAAATTATATTCTATATTTTTTTTCTACATTAAACAATTCTTTAATTCAGATAGCGTTTAGTTTGCGTTAGTTGCTTTGAAATATGTATGTATAATTTTTTACATCTGATCTGTTTACTGTATTTGTTTGGCACTTCTTTCAAAAACATAAATTTTAATATATTGTTTTTCTTCAAGATTGTTCGTAAAAAATTATTCAATTTTTTTAGCCAGATGATCTTTCAAAGACAAAGAATTTTTGATCTCTTTAAATAGCCCAACTGTCCATTGAATTCTTCAACAATTTTTTAATAAAGTATAAACAAGATATCCTCAAAAATTGCTATTTTGCAAATGAACTAAATTTGTCATAATGGCAATTGGCATGTTAAAAGAGAAAAAAAACATTTTCGCCAATTAATTTTATGTAAATTTTTCCTATTCAATTTCCTATTTTTTCCTATTTCCCATAGCCTGTCTCAAGGTTTGGAAAACCTTACTGCGATGTCACGGCCGGCATTTCAGGACAGCGTTTCAATTTCACTGGGCTTTCCGGAAATGACCGAGTCATCAAAAATAATAAAACTGGAGATAGTATCAGATTACGACTTTGCGAGCCTTTGCAGGAGCCATGCGATGGTATGAGGGGACATAGAGTTTGTCTTACGAAAGATGGAAAGGAGATTGGAATAGGTGACAAAAAAAATTATGGACGATTATGCACATTCGACATATTCAAAGCACGTCTTCCTAGACTTTACCATTGTCACGATATGCTTTAGGCAGGGACACTCCGGATATGGTCCTCCCAAATTCTGGCAAATTGGAATTTAAATTTATGGGAGATCATTGTAAAGATGGTAATAAGTATGCAGTTCACGTTACATTGAAATGTGATAATGAAGCTGGTAACAATTCGCAGCCACAAATGTTGAAGTCGCACGTTAGTATTGTCTTATTTGAAATCAGTAGTAATTATACTATTGCTTTAAAAATCAGGCGAATTAAATTAACACAAGGCTTTTTTATTTTTATCCATTGTTAAGTAAATTAATTTTTGCTTCGTATGATATAACAATAATATCTGATAATAATAATCTCTAAAAAATCAGCTATAGCTTCAAAACATTATACGAATTCATTCATTTATGATGATAGTTTGATACTTTATTCAACGATTCTTTATCCTTGATAAACATTCTATTTTTCGATGGAAAATTCAAATGAAAAATATAACGTTACTTTTAGTATTTTTCCACATACGCTGTATAAAAGTAGACTGTTTAAAAAAATGACTATTTTTGTTTTTCAAAGAACATTGATAAATCGTTAGAGTATCCCTAAACAAAGACCCTGTCCAAATATAAGCCCTTAATATTAATATTTAGAGGTGGCGATTTTTAATTTTCTTTTTCCATTCAAATAACATGGAAAAATTTTGTTCTAAACTTTAGAAATTCATTACTCAAAAACGAATCTCGGTACGGTAATAAGAAACGGTGATTTTTGTAGGAAATTGAACGCTCTATAAAAAAGGTTCAATGAAGATTTGCGTGAGGCGAGCCGTTTCGGAGTTATAAAGCCTTAACCATTGAACTGTTTAAAATAATGATGTTATTTACTTACAAACGCGTCAAAATCGACTCATATCACTTACATACCCAATGTTATCATCTTTAAAACAAATATCTGCAAATTTTCAAGAGAATTCTGATCAACAAATTTTACTAATCAACGATGAATGATTAATTTTATTGTTCATTAATAAAGAATACGGGTATGAAACATGATGAAATTTCATTCCAAATTTTATATATTATCATTTAATAATTTTTTTTAATTCTTTATAAATGTTTCGAATGAATTATGTAACCCTAACTTAAATAATATAAAACTTATAATCACTTAAAGAATTAAAGAAAAAAATCTTTTCATCGCTATAACTCATTCTTAAAAAACTCAACAAATTTATAAAGAATTAAAATAAATTATTGATTTATAATATATAAAATTTACGATGAAATTCCATCATATATATGGGGCATTCCATCCCAAATCGGACAGTTGGAAAACGTTTTTTTTTTTATTTCTTCAATTTTTTTATATTTTTGAGTACCCATCAAAAGACCCTTCCTGTTAAATTTTGAGATTTTTTTGAATACCCGTTCAAAAGATATTAAATTAACAAAAAAAAACCGCTCTTTTTTTTGGTATTTTGGTCATAACTTCTTTAATGATGGTCCAAATTGAAAGTTTTTTTTCAAAATTTTTGTTTTTATATGGCCTTTTCAGAATGTTCGACGTGTTTTTGAATGAGTTTTTTGAGTTTTAAACGTTAAATCGCGTTTTTAAAAGTGAATGTCATTTTTTTTTTAATTTTTTGTTTCAAATATCTCACCCAAACATCAACCCAAATTTTCACATTAGAAACATTATTCAGATGCAAAAGAAAGATTTTATTTGCGATAAAATACTGCGAAGTCAATCACAGGTGGACACAAAAATTTCATTCAATTATTCCAATGAGCAACGGAAACGTATTGGCAAAGGAATATTCTAATTCATGAAATAATCGTATATGTAAGGTTTTCCAAAAAATACGTGAATAAATAAAAACTGTTGTGATTATTGTTGATAAACAGACTTAACGATTAATTATTAATTTTAAGAACCTGTTAACAATAAAAAAGTGTCAAAATAAATTCTAACTATTGAAAAAAATACTATACAGTAACCAAAATTGGTATTCATAATAATTTATAAAAAAAAAATTTTAATTTTCAAAAATCGAAAAAAATAGTAGTTATTGAGATCCCACGATCGGACTAATCTTAAAAATTGTTGAATAGATAGATGATTGAAACAAAAAATTAAAAAAAAAAAATCATCAATGACATTCACTTTTAAAAACGCTATTTAACGTTTAAAACTCAAAAAACTCATTCAAAAACATGTCGAATATTTTTGTCGTATTTTTTTCTGGAAAGGCTATAAAAAAACAAAAATTTTGAAAAAAAAACTTTCAATTTGGACCATTATTAAAGAAGTTATGACCAAAATACCAAAAAAAGAGCGGTTTTTTTGTTAATTTAATATCTTTTGAACGGGTAATCAAAAAAATCTCAAAATTTAACAGGAAGGGTCTTTTGATGGGTACTTGAAAATATACAAAAATTGAGGAAATAGAAAAAAAAAGTTTTTCAAACTGCCCGATTTGGGATGGAATGCTCCATATATTTGTGATATACCCGTATTTTTTATAAATAAACAATAAAATTAATCGTTCATCGTTGATTAATAAAATTTTTCATCAACATTCTATTGAAAATTTGCAGATATTTGTTTCAAAGATGATAATATTGGGTATTTAAGTGATATGAGTCGATTTTGAAGAGTTTATAAGTAAATAACATCATTATTTTAAACAGTTCAATGGTTAAGGCTTTATAACTCCGAAACGGCTCGCCTCACGCAAATCTTCATTCAGACGTTTTTTATAGAGCGTTCAATTTCCTACAAAAATCTATGTTTCTTATTACTGTACAGTGATTCGTTTTTAAGTAATACAATTTCAAAGTTCAGCCAATTTTTTTCCCATGTTATTTGAATGGAAACAGAAAATTAAAAATCGCCACCTCTAAATATTAATATCAAGGGCTCATATTTGGACAGGGTCTTTTTTTAGGGATACTCTGACGATTTATCAATGTTCTCTGAAAAAAAGGCATTTTTTTCAAGCAGTACTGTATAGCTTCTTCATTTTATTCAATCTTCTCTGCTTTTATTCAACCCTTGCACAAAAAAGCTCATTACCAAGTTTTTTTGAATTTAGAACAAATGGAAGATGTTTTATGAAGATTGTATTTTTCATTCAGGATTCTGATGACTGCATTTACCACATCGTCTGGGAAACTAAAGAGGCATGTGGCCCGGAGCATATACAAAATTGTACAGCGGTAGATAATGCAGGCATGCATTACGATCTTAGTCGTCTGACATTGAGATCGGAAAATTATCAGATAGCCATAAACGATAAATCCACGCTGATTCTTAACGTTTGTCATTCGGTCGTTTATGGTCCTAACGTCACGTGCCAAGGATCGTCGGGTGCGTGTATCAGAGAACTTGGCCAGGACCAAAATTTCACGTATGCAATGAAAGCTACTTAACCGGAATAAACAATTGAGCAATTTGTGTGTGTCATTTTAATTTGTTTTTTTTCTCCAGATACAAAAGTTGGGGAGACGTTGATGGCCCACCTTCCTTCGACGAGACAAACAAACAACTTGATCTCGTATACGATTCAGGAGAAGTCTGCCGAAAGGGAGTGCGTCTTCACTCGCAATTGAAGATAACATTCATTTGTGATCATGCAGCAACGGTAAATTCAGATGATTTGCGAAAATAATTTCCTCACGAATTATGCTACAATTGTTTGGCATTCATTTATGTAGAGTACAATGCCGGAATACAAGGGAGAAAAAGAGTGCCTGCACAGTATTACATGGCGAACGGACGATGCTTGCAGTATTGAATCATCTCACAAAAATAGCCTCGCGAACGTGATCGATCATCAAGTCAGTCAGAACTTAGCAGCCAGAACGTGCAAAGTGATAAATCCAGTTACGAATATCGAGTTTGTATCATTCGTTTTATCAATTTTTCTAGTCTTGATAACCAGGGTTGGGCAAACGTGTGATTGAAATTATTTGATGATAAAATCCTTTGAGCATTGTAATGGAATTTGAATTTTGATGGTAATTATTTTCAGCATTGTATTTAGTACAGAATTTTATTACAATGCGGGATGTAATTAGCATCAAAATTGAAATGATGCCCAAAAAAATCGTTGTTCAATATAACTTAATTACATCCATGTAATTCAATTACGTCCGTGTAATTTAATTACATCCATTTAATTTAATTAAATCAATGTAATTCAATTATATCCATCTAATTTAATTACATCAATGTAATTAAATTACATCCTTGTAATTTAATTACACAAATGTAATTGAATTATACCGTAGTCATTAATTGACGATATTGTATTTAAATTACGATGATGTAATTGAAGTACGTGAATTGGAATATTTTTGGGTTTCAATTATTTAATAAATGTTTGTGCTCAAAAATATTCCAATACCAGTATTGTATATACTATGTTTATATATATTAGGGCGATTTTTTTCGACTTTTTTAATTCCTTTCACTCCCCACCAGAAATTTTGTTGGATGTGTCTGAAAGAAAATTCCCTGAAAGTTACAGCCCTTAATATTAATAAGTACTTTCCCTTTGCTCCAAAAGTTTTTCCATCTAAAATACACGTAAATCACAAACTTTTTTCTTCAAAATTTTACCACTCCGCAGTTTTGTATGCTATCGCATTGATTTTGGTTGCAATTTACGCAGAATTGAACGATCTTTGAAAGTGTCTTGAGCAGCGTTACTGTAACTTACACCGATGAGATGGTACGAGGTCACTAAAGTTGATTTTTACCCAGAAATCTCATTTTCCGCTGTTATCTCCGAAATGATTAACTTTACTGAATAAATGTAAAGGAAAATTATTCTCGAAATTTAATTTCCTACAAAAAAGGTCCTTTAGATATAATTGCTAAAATTAATATCAAGTTTTTCGAGCATCGATTATAGGTAATTGAATTACTTTGAGCATCAATTACAAGTAATTGTATTACTTCTAGCATCAATTACAAGTCATTGTATGATATTCTTCTGAATTGCATGTAATTAAAATGCATTCGGTGATCGATGACCGAAGTAATTAGTAATTGAATCCAATTGAATTGCATGGCTCAAAATGATATGTAATTAAATACGTAATTTAATTGAAAATGTAATTGATGCTACCTAACTCTGTTTTAATTACATCAAGTTCTTCGAGCATCGATTATAGGTAATTGAATTACTTTGAGCATCAATTACAAGTAATTGTATGATATTCTTCTGAATTACATGTAATTAAAATGCATTCGGTGATCGATGACCGAAGTAATTAGTAATTGAATCTAATTCAATTACATGGCTCAAAATAATATGTAATTAAATATGTAATTTCATTACGAATGTTTCAGATACAATTTGAGGGCAATTATGAACACAGATTTTCACACTTACGCGCCAAATGGTACGGAATATAGTTTTCAAGTGTGCGGGTCGGTATCGGACGGTTCATGTCCGTTGGACACAGGTACGACTATTTTTCATCCATTCAAAGTACGTCCAACCGCCAGAAGATATCATCAACAATGTTTGATCATCAACAGGTGCCTGCATCGTGAAAACCAACGCATCCGCGGGTGCGCCAAATTCAAATTTAAAGTGGCATCGGGGTGGGCCCTATGTAAATTACACGAACGGTGTAGAATGTAGTGAAAATCAGCATCGTTATACGCTGATTGGTTTCTTCTGCGGTGCAGAGGAATCCCCGAAAGCACCGATAATTTTGAACGATGAAAAATGTTCCCTGATTATACATTGGAACACGCCGTTGGTTTGCAAAGAGCAGGTGAGCTCGATTAAATTTAGTGCTGCTGATTGAAAAAAGTCTATTCCTCATATATCTCGTAAATTCATATGGGTCATTCTATGTCAAATCGACCAAGAGTTGGAATCGACCCCTTTCAATTTCGATGAAATTTCGTCAGAAGTTTTCGTTTTTAATAAAACGAAGTTCTACCAAAGGAAAAAAAATATTAAAAATTCAAAATTGCACTATTTTTCAAATCTTTCAAGTTTATTTTTTAAATATCTCGAAAACGTTTTCTTCATAAAAACGTAAAATCGAGGTGGAAGTGAAAGCCTGGACATAATGAATTTTGGGTTCAAAATTTTCATTTTTGTTACCGGATTTTTGAGAATTTTTTCAAATTTTTAAATTACGGCCCTCGAGGTTTTCGAAAAAAATGTTCAAAAAATCATACCGTACTCAAATTTGGTTGAAAAATCTGAAAATTTTTTAAAATGCTATTATGAGTTGGAAGTATCATATAAAAAATCGTAACCGAAATCAGCGAGGTCGAGGGTCACTCTTAGGTCGACTTGGTATGGAATGCCCCATATCTTTCAACAGTTGTACCAGTTTTCGAACTATGGCGAAAAACGTTTTCTTTAGTCTTTGAAATAAATTTTCTCGTTTCAGATAAAGTGCGAAACTAAAAACGGCGAGGTCAGTCTATCATCTTTGACACGATCCAGCGAAAATTACGTTGTAACAGCGAATAGTACAAAATTTTACATAAACATATGCCGTCCACTCGTTCCTAAACCTTATGTGACTTGTTTGCACGGAAGTGCAGCTTGCGGAGTCACACAGAGAGCGAACGGTCCTCTCAGCAACGAGACCGTAAGTCATCGATTTTTTTCCCGACAAAATACAGCGAAGATCCAATAACGGAACTAAAATTTTGAAACGTTGCGTATCAGGAGTTTCAGAGTCTCGGTTATCCCGATGAAGAACCATTTTTTGACGATAACAAAAATTTGGTATTGCGCTACGTGGGAGATTCTCAGTGTCCAGAAAACAGTCGAGAAACGATATCCACGAATTTGACGTTCTTCTGTGATTATAACAGTGGCCTTGTAAGTATAATAAATAATGACATAGAAAATTGAAATTTATAATTGCGTAATTGTAAAAAATCCCAATTATAGATGAAACGTTCAATTGAACCTCTGCAATTTTCAAGATATTGCACTCAAACTTTGTACAGAATAAGTATAGCTATTAAGGTTGTTTGGTATTGAATTTGGCGAAAATCCATCGAGGGATTAAAATTTTATGAAATTTTGAATTTTTTGAAAAATAGCCTAAACTCTCTAACTTGTGCAATTTTTAAGATATTGTACTGAAACTTTACACAGAGCTAATATAGCTATCGAGGATATTCGTTATTAAATTTGGCGAAAATCGATCGAATGATTAAATTTTTATCAAATTTTTAATTTTCATAAAAGAAGCGTAAACGCTATAACTTTTGAAATTTTCTAGATATTGCAATGAAATTTTGTGAAGAGCCAGTATAGCTATTAAAATTATTTGCTATCCAATTTGGGGAAAATCGATCAAATTTGCACATTGATTACTAATATTTTTTAATAGTTAACAAAGCTTCCTTTATGAGGAAGCCAAATTTGATCGCTACTGTGTGTTAAAGGAAGCTATGTGAACTATGGATAAAGATGAGGAAGCAACGTGCAAATTCAAATTTGCAGGTTTTTTTAAAAGTCATCAGTTTGTGCATCGAATGAAAATTTATAAAAGTTTAACTGCAGAAATATATAATAGCTTTTTGGAATGCAGACTTTTCTGAACATTTTAACATCAACATGTAATTTACTTTTTCCTGTTTTTATTTTATTTTTGTTCCTATTGTATTTTTGATTTATCAGGGAACACCTCGTTACAAGAATTATCAAAATTGTACCCACATGTTCGAATGGACGACCAGGACTGTTTGCGGTACGTCGGAGGGACAATGGACGACCGGTTGCATAATTGCAAATCCACGTTTGTCTCACAACGTCAATCTTACGTCGTTGAGCCAAAAATCAGTGTACAACGTGAGTTATAAAAAAATCAATCATTCAATGAATGAATAGAACTATTTGATCGCTTATAACATTTGATATAAATGGGGCGTTCCATCCCAAATCAGACAGTTTGAAAAACTTTTTTTTTTAATTTCCTCAATTTTTTTATATTTTTTAGTACCCATCGAAAAACCCTTCCTGTTAAATTTTGAGATTTTTCGATTACCCGTTCACAAGATATTAAATTTAAAAAAAACCGTTTTTTCGGTCTTTTGGTCATAACTTCTGTAATAATGGTCCAAATCAAGTGTTTGTTTTTCAAAATTTTGGTTTTTTATGGTTTTCAGAAAAATATACAAAAAAAAGATTTGATGTGTTTTTGAATAAGTTTTTTGGGTTTTTTAACTTTGAATAGCGTTTTCAAAAGTGAGTGGATTTTTTTATTTAAAAAAAAAAAATTATTTTGAACTTCTATTTATTCAACAACTTTTAAGACTAGTCCGGCCGTGGGCCCTCCATAATTAATATTTTTTGTCGATTTTTGAAAAAAAAATAATAATTCTGTAAATTATTATAAATGCCAATTTTTGTTACTGTATTTTTTAAGTTTAAGTATTTTTTAAATCATTTAGAATTAATTTTGACACTTGTTTGTTGTTAACAGATTTTTTAAATTAACAATCTTACAATCAATCTTCAATTCTTGTCATTTTCGTGACTCTCTTAAGCATTTTTTTTTGCTCAATCACTCTGGGTTAAGATTTTTTCTCATGGAACGGAATTTTGATGTTGATGAGCTCCAATCAATGGATCAATGATTTTCTTTTTGCAGGTCAAAAGTTTATCCGGCGAACACTACAACATAAGTATATGCGGTGGAAATAATTATTGCAAAGGATCGGCTATTTGCAAAGGCGACGCGACTTATGGGAATTCCTCGACAGTGATTTTCGATTACAATCAAAATGTGATAAAACTTAAATTCTCAAATGGCACAAAGTGCGAAAATGGTGAGTTTCATTTCTATCAGGCCAATGTGGCAAAAATTATAGACCAATTCTTGATTTCCCATCAAACTAATCTCGAATTAGACGAAAAATGAAATTTGTTCCATAATATGAAATTACATTAATTTACAAAATGACACGAACAAGTGTAGATTTTGGAATACGTATTTCCAGGTTTATACTCATCCGAAGTGAATTTCATTTGCAACGAATCTGCGGGAAATGGACAACCGACGCTGTTATCGGTGAGTCTTTAATTTTTTTCCTTTGCAAGATTCATCATTGGCTGTAAAAAAACTCAGATCAGATATTTTATAGAAATAGCTACGAATTTATTATTTCGTATGCTTACAAAATCATACTTGTGTAAAACGTTAACAATAATTTATGAAATTAACATATTTACGCTGAATAATATGATGCGGTAGTGTCGGAGCGGTTACCGGTCAATCGAATTACGATTTACCATTTTTACATTGTCGAGTTTCAGCGACTCAGTCTTACAGCAGTTTCTTACATCAAAAAAAACATGTATATATTTTACAAATATTCTTGACCAACCAAGATAAGATTTAAGCATAATCTATGAGTATCACACCTCTTTTTTTTTAAATTGTTTTTTACCTAATTTCTTAGATATTTATACGATGCACAATGGGACAGAGTTCTTACGCACTATATTTTCTTATTTACAACGAGGTAAGATTTTGTCATCTTTGTTAAAATTCGATCGGGGAGTCGTCGATCAGAATTCGAAAATGACGCACAGCGGTCAAGAGAGTAAAACGGCGATTGTCAAAAATGAAAATGAAAACAAAACAGATTTCTTAGTGCTAATGATAAATGTGATTTCTCGATTTTCAGTCATAGTCGTGTAAAAACGTGTCACAGTTGTACAAAACGTAATGCGGCGGAATCGATCATCACGAGAAACGAGGATTGCGACGAATACAGCGATGTGGACTAGACAAAATCGGGACATTTCACTGTATTTCTTCTCATTCGTCTCAGTGTTCATTCACGTCGCTAAAATTTGTCAAATTTTACGAGAAAACTTCGGTATGGCACTAACGAAACTTTGATCTCCTCTCTGAGAAAAGCTCGTAGGGATTTATCAATGTCATTTCCCGAAAAAAATGCATCTCCCGATGATTGGAAAAACCGAAGTCACCAACGAGATTTAAAAATAAGCGGATTCTACCGCTTTTTTTACATTCTATGTGCGATCTTCGAATATTTTCCTTCTTACGAAGCAGAGTTGTAAATAATGCATTACTTCGATAATGCATTATTGTATTTATTATCCATTACACTGCATAATGTGAAATGGATAGGTGTACCATTACAAAATACAAAAGTAAGGTGTAATAGATGCATGTGCAATTACAAATAAAAAAGTAATGTGTAATGGATGTGCGTTCCATTACAAATAAAAAAAGTAATGTGTAATGGATGCGTGTCCTATTGAAGATCAAAAAAGTAATGTGTAATAGATGCGTCTTCCAATACAAATAAAAAAGTAATGTGTAATGTATACACGTTCCATTACAAATTACAATTTAAAAAAAAAGTAATTTGCAGTGGAGAAATTACAAATAGAAAAAATGCCGTGCTTGTATTAGAAACTTGCACATTGCTGTCTTATTATTTTATTTCGCTCACTAAAAGTCCATCCACAATTATCACAAATGATCCATAAAGTTAAAAAAAATAGAAACAAAAAAAGAAATCCTTTAGTATGAAGTATGAAAGTGTACTCAACCCCAAAAATTATCCATCTTTACATTGAACTGGCTTTTACACGCTGTTATCCTTAATTATAAGCAATCTAATGAAAATTACAAGTTACTGATACAAAATTTATCGCTCTATTGAATCTTTAAATAATGTGCATGTTCTTTTTTTTTAACTTTATGGATCATTTGTGATAATTGTGGATGAACTTTAAGTGACCGAAATAAAATAATGAGACAGCAATGTGCAAGTTTCTAATACGAGCACGGCAATTTTTCTATTTGTAATGGAAGATTCTCCAGTGCATATTACTTTTTTTTTTAATTGTAATTTGTAATGGAACATACATACATTACACATTACTCTTATATTTGTAATGGAATACGCATCCATTACACATTACTTTTTTATTTGTAATGGCACATGCATACATTACACATTACTGTTTTTATTTGTAATGGGACATGCATCCATTACACATTACGTTTATAATTTGTAATGGAAAAATTGTCCAGTACACATTGTTTAATGTAATGGGTAATGCATTACTTTTACATTACTATTTTCACAACTCTGTTCCGAAGGTATTTGGATTGTTTTTTTCGAGTCAAAATTTGTCAGACCGTAGTGCACTGAATTTTTGGTATTCTGACATTGCTCTTTTTCACTTCTCGATTTGTAATTGGCTGATCATTGGCTTTGGTCTTATCGTTGCTCGACGATTTGTCTAATTCATTGCTCTTAACGCCATTTCCGATGAAAATTTTCACAGATTCAGCTGGAGGTGTCGTGGCAATTGGCGGAGTCGACGGAGCTCCGGTGAAATTGATCAATTCGCTCTTATCGTCGGACGCGACGATGCTTCGTGGTTGCCTCGTCTGAAAGATATTTTTGCGCAATCGTGTGTTCGCGATTTCGGTCGGATGTGGCATCGCGTATTTGAGCTTTTGCCAGAACCAAGGATCGCCCCATTTGACGTAAGTGTTCATGCTCAGATAGGCCTTGAGCTCGGGGTCGAGATCATCGGTTGGGCCGATGTCGCCGTAAAGAACGACAATTACACGAGCTCGTCCTTCGCTCAGTGCCTGACTGTGAGCAGCACGAAATTCCATTCGTCCCCAGACGCTTTCCAAAAAATTTGGCGACAGAACGACGATCGTACGACGCGATTCATCCACCGAACGGGCAATCTGCTTTGGTATCCATTCGCCGGCGAGCCAATCACGATAATGCACGCAAAGCTTGAAGGGTCTGGGCTCGGTCTCGAGCTTTGGAATGAATTCGTTGACGACGAAATCCTCGTCCTTGTGCGAGAAGCTTATGAACGCGTCGTAGAGCTTGTCCTTGTCGAGCTCGTCCTCCGTGACGAACCAGAGACACCAATTTTTCGCGTACAACCAGACCTTCACTTCACGCTGATAACGATAATAAAGTGCCGCTAGAGAGCCAATCGTCAGACTCAGCGAAGCGACAACGAGGCAAACACCGATTATCCAGCCTGTCTCAGGCGGACAAAGTTCCTCCGGTGTCATTTGAAATATCGGCAATTCCTTTCCCGGACATGTCACGTACGTCAGATCCGGTATCATCGCGCCTCGGGTTTGCACGAAATTCAAGAAATGACGAGAATCGCAATCGCACGACCACGGATTGTGACCGAGCGTGAATTCCCGAAGATACGACGTACCGTTGAGATAATCGATGACCCCTTGATCCACTCTCGTGAGATTATTGTTGTTCAATTTGAGAACCTGGAAGATAAGCGGACACGTCACTGGGTCAGTTTATCTTCTTGAATGACGATGTTTATTTTTCGATTCTAACGAGAATTGTGCTTTGTCGTTGGCGATTTATCGACAGATGTTTGTTCGGAAAATTTCTATAGCACTGATTTCGTTAGTGCAAAGGCCTTCAGTGTCCTTGAAAAATTTCTAATGACTATTGCAATTTGTTGCCAAGTTCCTTGAGCTTTATTATGAAGAAACGATAATGCAGAAGTCACTGACAGGATATAAAGATTACGTTTTTCCAGACTATGTGACACTAGGCCGATTTTTTTTCGAATTTTCTTTATTTCTTTCAGTTCCCACTCGAAATTTTGTTGCATATGTCTGAAAGAAAATTCTCTGAAAGTTACAGTCCTTAATATTAATATTAAGTACTTTCCCTTCGCGTGATAAGTTTTTCCATCTAAAATACACGTAGATCGAAACCTTTTTTCTTCAAAATTTTGCGCGGTTTTTTATGCTATCGCATTGATTTTGGTCGCAATTTACGCAGAATTTAACAATATTTGAAAGTGTCATCAACAACGTAAGTGTAACTTACACTGGTGAGATAGTACGAGGTCACTAAAGTTGATTTTTACCCAGAATTTTCGTTTTTTCGCTGTTATCTCCGAAATGATTAAATTTACTGAAAAAATATGAAGGAAAATTTTGCCGGAAATTTAATTTCATCCAAAAAGGGCATTTTAGGCCTAATTGCTAAAATCAATATTTCTTGAGATATTGAACCTTAACTTATTTGTGATATAAAATTTTTTATGGATTATCGAACCAAAAGTTTCAAATTGTCGATACTCCATATTAGGGTTGCAAATAATGCATTACTTTTTTTAATGCATTTGCATTTTCATTAACCATTAAAATTTAATGGTTGCATTACTTTTTTTAATGCAATTGCATTAAAAAAATAATAAAAGAAAATAATTTCCATTAACCATTAAATTTTAATGGTTGATGAAAATAATTTCCAGTAACCATTAAATTTTAATGGTTAATGAAAATAATTTCCATTAACCATTATAACCATTAAATTTTAATGGTTAATGCATTACATTTTCATAAAAATTTCGCAACCCTGTTCCATATCATATCACCACTGATGATGATATGTGATATGATGATTTTATACCATAAATAAGTTAATGTTCAATATCTCAAGAAATATTAATTTTAGCCACTAGGTCTAGGAGACCTTTTTTGTAACAAATTAAATTTCCAACAAAATTTCCTTCGCGATTTTTCGATCAAGTTAATCATTTCGGAGATAACAGCAAAAAATCGTGAATTTTGGGTAAGAATCAACTTTAGGGACCCGTACCATCTCACCAGTGTAAGTTCCACTTACGCTGTTCAGGACACTTTTAAAGATCGTTCGATTCTACGTAAAATGCGACCAAAATCAATGTGATAGCATAAAAAACCGTGGAGTGGTAAAATTATGACGAAAAAAGTTTTTCATTTACGTGTATTTTAGATGGAAAAACTTATCACGCAAAGGGAAAGTACTTAATATTAACATTACAGGCTATAACTTTCAGGGAATTTTCTTTCAGACATATGCAACAAAATTTCGGGTGGGGAGTGGAAGGAAAAAAGTAGTAAAAAAAAATCGCCCTAATGTCACACATGCATCCATTCTGGAATATTTTGACTACTCTGGCGTTGAACTCTCGAAAGATTGAATTCTTCACTGAAACTTGCTCTCTTTGTGCAAAAGACTGAAAAAAATTTCACGAAAATCAAATTTTCCTCTTCGATAACTTACCTCGAGTTTTGGCGAGAGAGTTCCCAACGAGATAATGGAAATGTTATTATGATCCAGTGCCAATATCGTAACTCTGTCGTAACCAGGTCGATCCAAGTTGGGCGTAATGGTCAATGAATTGCCGCTAAGATTCAATTCCACGTTATATCGTGGCGGGCTGTCGATCGCACGTGGAGCTTCTTTGAGACCCACATCGGCGCAATTGATCAAGAAAGCTTTGTTTTCCGGTCTGACGTAGCATTCACAATGCTTCGGGCAATCGCTCTTCAAGGTCGTTGTATTTGCGTGACATTGTAGGGTCTTCGATTGCAAACTTTCAATGGAAATTGTTTGCGATCCGTGCGGTCCTGGGCACGACAATTTTCCAACCTTGAGGTGAAAAGCTTTTTGCACGTTTGGATTCAAACGTCCCTCGAGATAACGCAGCAAATCGTAGAGCTTGCAATCGCAATGCAACGGATTATTCTCGATCGAGACAATTACGTTACGCGAATCGCTCCGATTAATTGCCCATACGTCCACGGTATTCAGATCAATGTGAGTTATGTTGTTGTGCGTGAGATCGACGTTAATATTTTCCGACAAAAATTGCAGATCCAAGTCCTAAAATGATAACAGTATGTTTTATTTTTTTCCCCTTTGCAAAGTGTATTAAATTTTTCTAATTAGGAAATAAGCATTTGGTGCATGGATTTTAATGACAATTGTATTGTAAATCAAAATTCATGCACCAAATGATAGTAATTTTAATTACAATACAATTGTAATCAAAATTACTTAATTACAATACAATTGTAATCAAAATTACTAGCATTGTAGATTTATTGTTATGTCTACTTTAGAAGGCCAAGAACAAAGCAAATTTTTAAGATTTTTTGTTTCTCAGCTCCTTTATCAGATATGACTACAAAACTTTTATTACAACATTGTTTCATCCTTCCAAAGTACAAAACAAAAATTTATTTTTATTTCGATTCTTTGAATAATTTATAAAAGGCGCCAAAGTCGAAAATATCCTGTTCCATGGCCGACAGTTAATCTCAGGATTGGCAAGTCTGAAACGAAAAAATAAAAAAAGCATTTTAAAGAAGAAGGTTTCTTATACAATAATTAACCACCGTTAGTTAAAAATCGATTTTAAAAACAAATGGCAGATGTTTGAAATAAATTGTGAAAAATTAAATTTTTATTTTCATTTCAAACATCCGCCATTTTTTTTATCGATTTTTCATTAACGGTGGTAAATTGTTGTGTAAGAAACCTTTCTATTTAAAATGCTTTTTTATTTTTTTGTTTCAGACTTGTCCAACATTTTCGTCTTTGGCGCCTTCTATAAATTATTCAAAGAATCGAAGTAAATAATAAATTTTTGTTTTGTACTTTCGAAGGATGAAAGAATGTTGTAATAACAGTTTTAGTGATATCTGATAAAGGAGCTGAGAAATAAATCTTAAAAAATTGCTTTTTTGGCCTTCTAAAGTAGACTTGTACTTTAACGAAAGAAAAACGTCGCAATTCAAAAATGTGTAAGAATTTTCAAAACGATTTAAATGTAGAATAAAATGTCTTGCTCTTTTCTTTTATTGAGTGTCAACGCTTTTTTATGGAAACTTATGTTGACCGAATCAAAAAACATTTTGGACCAAAGTTTTACATTCTTTTTCATGTAAAATGGTACCGCTATAAAAATATAGGTTTCTATAAAAATATATATATATCACCTTGAAAATGTCTATTCAATGAAAAGCAAGAAAGCCATTGAATTGTTCATTTAAATCGACTTATATCTATATGGGGCGTTCCACACCAAACCGGACACCATTTAGCTTTTGCATCTCCGATTTTTTTCAAAATTTTTTATGTTTTAGTATTGGGTGAAAGAGGCCTCTATGATTTTTTTCAATTTTTCTTGTCGACCTGTTTTCAAGATATAGATTTTTCAAAAAATATGTTTCTTTTTTTTTTTGAAAACGTCCATAACGTCGAAAAAATGGGCCAAATAAGACGTTTTTTTAAAAAAAATTTGGTTTTGAACGTACTTTTTATTAAAAATATTGAAAAAAAATTTCAAACCGTATTTCCACAAGATTTTTAAGTTTTAAATATAAATTGTTGATTTACAAAAAACACGTACGGATCGATTTTCTTAAAATTTTTTTGTGAATTGTGAAAAAAATCATGAAAACCTCTTTCAACCAATACTAAAACATAAAAAATTTTGAAAAATATCGGAGATGCAAAAGCTAAATTGTGTCCGGTTTGGTGTGGAACGCCCCATATGCATATTGATAAATACCTCCAAAGATTGCAGTCTGTTGTAGGATAGATCCAAGACTCGAAGTCTGGTCGAGTACACCCAATCTTGGAATATATCGGATATGTTGTTGTGATCCATGTGAACCTCTTCGAGATCCTCGCAATAATGAAACGGCGATCTTCTCTCGCTCCATTCGGATTGTAGGCTCAATGAATTGTATGAAAATTTGGCGATACGAAGCCTTTGCAAAACCAGAAACGCGTGAGAATCGATGCTGACAATGTCGTTTCTTTCCATGTTCAATTCGCGCAATGACGATAATGTGGCGAAGAGTCGTCTGGAGACAGAAATGAGAAGAAAAAACATTAATTGAGTTCAATTTGCGGGGTAGAGAAGGAAAAATCAAAAAGAAATATAATTTACGTTTTTGTTATTTTTTACTAAACATGACTAAAAAAGATTTTTCAAATAAGTTTTGATAATTAAAAAAAAAAAACTTCATCTTAATAGCTCGCAATTTACGGAAATAAAAACGTTGACAGTAATTTTACGAAAAATTAAAAAAAAATTGATCTTAAATTGAAATTAATGTAAATAAATATGAATTTATAAAAGTTACGACATTTTGCAAAAAATTCAAAGCTATGTAAAATCTCAAATTTCGGATATTTTCACCACACGATTAAAAATCACAATTTTTTTGAATTATAACGAGGAAAGTATTTTTCAAAAAAACTACAAAATTATGAAACTTACTTGGGAATGGTCTTGAGGTGATTCTTGGAAAGATCCAATTTGACGAGTTTGCTCAGTGGGGAAAAAACATTTTCGGGCAGATGCGAGAAATCGTTGAAGCTCAATTCCAATATATAGAGTTCGGTATTAGTGGAGAAAATTTTTTCTGGCAATGTCGGTAGATAATTTCTCTCAATGCTGAGATTCCTCAGATCAGTGGCGCCCTGAAACAAATCCTCGGGCAGCCACAAAAATCCATTTTTTCGTAATTTCACTGACTTCAATTTTGTCATATTTGCGAAAAATTCATTCGGCAAAGTCGTCATGTTTCTCTTGTTCTCCATCATCGTAACGGTCGTGAGATTGGGGCAGTTTCTCAATAAATCATCAGGCAGTGAGTCCTGAGTAAAATTATTCTGCGACAAATTTACGGTCGTCAGATTACGGAGATGAGCGAAAATACCGGATGGAAGAGTGACCAAAAAATTTCTTTGCAAATCCAGTGTCTCGAGAGAGACAAATTTATCGAACGTGTGTGGTAATATTTTCACGAGTTTATTGTTCCAGACGTTGAAGAGGCGAAGACGCTCCGGTTTTTCGAAGGCGCTCGGTTCAAGTATCTCAAGTTTGTTGATGCCGAGTTCGACTTTCTCAAGACTGGCAGAGCGAAAGAATCTTTCGGGCAGATGACGCAAATTGTTGCCGCGAAGAATCAAGACTCGCAGATTCGTGAGATTTTGAAGAAGATCCTCCGGCAATTCGGACAAGTTGTTGTCCGTTAGCGTCAACATTTTGAGGCCATTGAAACCACGAAGACTTTCGTGATTGAGGCTCGAATTCATCGTTAAATCGGACGAGGCAAAAGACAGGATCTCGATGTCGTCGACGAGCAATTGCTTCGCTATCGTCTCGAGTCCGTTCGCTTCCGGTAAATTGCACATGCTGAAGTACAACGAATTTACCCGTAGAATACGATCGGACAGGCCGAGATTGAATTCCGTCCAATTAACGCTATTTCGACATGTCAATTTAACATAAACGTTCGGCCTTATGTCCACTTTGATGACGTCGTTTGTTCCGGTTATGCAATCCAACGAGTACAATCCTTCGGGATATATCTGGCAGCTGCTGCAACTTGCACCTTCGGGACAATCGGAACCTCTCGTTGTCGTTGAAAGTGCCAAAAAAATGCACCACCATTGCCAATCCATGATTTCTTTTTTTTTTCTTCAAATTTAATTCCACAATTGCACGGTTTATGGTTCTTCACTGCAACGACAAAAATTAAAACACGATTATTGATATGCTTTCACTGTTTTTCAGTTGAATTTTCTACAATCTGGCTCATCGAGAAGTGCACGGATTCACGGATGCGGACAGACTGATCGAAATTGCGAGATCGTTTCCCTCGAGGAATTTCGTAAGGGTTGCGAAAAAGGGCATTTTCGGGGGAAGGGCAATTTCGATGCAGCGTCGAACGAGGACATCGACAACCCTTTCCCCAGTCTGGAGAGATATTTTCTTTTGTACGACAGCAGGTAGTAAAAGGGGGTAATTAGGTGGGGAACTTCTGGGTTTCACCCAAAATTTACATCGAATTTAGGCATGATAATCCTTTGAAGATCACACCCGGGAAAAGTGAGACTTGTGAAATTCAGTTTTTCCCCATATAATGGGTCATTCTAGTTTGCGGCAATTCGTAGCACGTCAAACGATATGAATGAATTTTTTTTACTATGAAAATAATCGGTCGTAAATTTGGATTGTTCAAAGCACAAGGTACTTTTGATTTTAGTGCAACATTTACAAAATATTCCGGAAAGGGTGTAGAACTTGAGAAATAAAAAACAAACGAATTTTTTTTGTAAAGCTTTTATTAGTTGTTAATAGAAATAAATAAAAAGATACAAATAATTTTATTCCGATTGAAAATAAGTTTTCAAAGTTTTCAAATAAAAGCGTGTTACACCCTTTTTTTTTCTCTTGCTGTCAAAATGTAACATGCTTTTATTTGAAAACTTATTTCCAATCGGAATAAAATTATTTTTAACTTTCTGTTATTTTTATTAACAACTAATAAAAGCTTGTTAAAAAAAAAATTTGTTCGTTTGTTTATTTTTTACTTTTTAGTATTCATGATGTTAAATAACTAGTTTAGTAATTTATATCTAGTATTGCATAATTTGTCAGACAAAATTGTTTCACACAATTCATTTACAATATTTTTCTGCAAAATTTATGCAAACAAATTTTTTCACCAAACTTTTTGGAAAAAGACTTGCGCAAAATTTTTGTAGAGAAATGTTGCAAATCAATTGCTTATTTTCTTGCAAAAAATTATACGAAACATTTTTTGTTGCAAAACTATTTTCAAGCAAATTTTTTATAACAAATTTTACGAAACAATTTTTTTGCTAAACATTTGCTATTTTTTTGTCATAATAAGCTTGTAAAATCGGCATCGTTTTTCGTAAATTCCAAACGCGTCTTTCAAAGTTCAAGAAAACAGAGCGCAAAAAAAGAAAAAATCATTGCTTGATTAATTTATCCACATTCTTTTCATTCATTATTATTTTGATCTTATACTTTGAATCCGTTGCTCCGAAATTCATCGTTTTTTAGAAGTAACCAAAATAATTATTTGTTTTTAAAAAACATTAGAAAATCATGAGAACTTAAGTAAACGATCAAAATTACTGGTTAATTATCTTTCCAATTACTTGAGTTGACATGAATTTTAAAGATTTTGTGAAATAATAATCATCGTTTTGGCACTTTGTACAAGAAGAAGAAAAGTAGAATCTCTGAGAAACGAATTGTAAAAATAATCCGGATAAAAAATTGATTATTTAGAAAAATTGTGAAATAATGGAATAATGATTTTTTAAAGTGTCAAGTACGGTTTTTTTTGTGAAATAGTATTTTTTTCTGCTGTAATCAGCATTTAGGATGAAAGTTAATTCTTTGAAATGAATTATTTTAATTATCGAGGTACAAACTAATATTCAGAACGAAAAATGCAAACTAGAAAGTGATTGGTCAGTAAGTTACATGTAAATGAGTGTAAGTCACTCGCCCATAATTCCCTCTCAACAGTTCCTAGAAAACGCCAAGCCCCAGTGATAATTCAGAACGTAATATTAAAAGTTCTATTCCCATCACGCGAGTTTGCCGGCGAGTGGTGAAGCGTTTCGTTTTTTTTTTATTATTTACTCCCACTGCGAGTCGTTAGTTTCAAGGACAAAACTCCGCTCACACGTTGCGTCTCCATCAGCTTTTGCTAACTGTGATACTTTGATCTCCAAGAAAAATTTTCCGGGGTATCCTCGTGAAAACGAGTTTTCAGTCAGAAAAGGAATTCCCCTCGGCAATAAAATCCTTATGAAAAAATGCAACCAGTGGAATCTTTGGTGATGCATGATAGATTATCGATTATTAAAATGCAGTCCTACAATAATTGATGTGCAAGAAAAAAAATCACTCCAAATTTAGTGGGAAAAGAATATCATTCTCGTTAGTTTCGAAACGAAGATCCACGTACCGACATTATCGACCATTATCTGGATCATCGAAACGATAAATCTCTCTTGAATTTCGATGATTTTCAGATTGGGTTGAGATAATGCATTTCTACAATAGAAATCTGAATTTTTGACCATTGATTATTTTATCTGTGAATTATCGTTCTGTGAGAATTTGACAATCGCGACGCAATACGACCTCGACCAATTTCCAGGTCAATGAACCTGTATCTTTGCAGAACGATTTGACAATTTTTCACGTACTCTCCCACTCATGCTTTGAGTCACACGGTGGCTTGGCACGGTCTGGCATTTTGCACATATATTTACATACCTATCCTTTTTAAACACGATTTACAGTATTATTAGGTATTCCTCTCCATTACTGGCACAAAAGCGCCGATGGCCATCATTTTTACACGTACACGGGCTGATTCAAAAGAAATGGCGGAATACATGCCGAGCAAAACTCTAAAAGCTAAAAAGCACTCCCAATTTTTTAATTTTTATTTGAGAATTTTTTTTTTCTTACAATAAATGATTTGTAAATCTGACTCTTGAAAAAGATTTTTTAATCTTCCATCATTGAATCGTCAAATAATTGTTTAATTACATAGCCCATATTTTTTTTAAATTTGTCCTTATAGTATTTTTAATCCGTAGCCCCAAGATTTATCTTATTCTAAAAAGTACCAAAACATTTTGGCTTAGAAAATGTAGGGAAATGATAATAGTAAATAAAATCGCGAATGATCAAAGTTGTTAACACTAAACGGACCGATATTTTTTATGCCTACATTTTTTATGTAATTCTCGTAGAAAAAAAGTAGTCCGAAGATGAGGCAATGTTAAGGATCAATTCAAATCTACATTTTTATGAAAGTGGTAAAATATAATAGTAATTTTGCTTTATCAGTTTAAAAAAATGTACAAAAAAAAATTCCAAAGGGTCATTTGACCCCTCTCGGTAGTTCTAGTGTTATTATTTTTTTAATTGCTTTAGTTTATATGAATTTTTAACATTTGAAGAAATAAAAATGATCGTTTTGGTACTTTGTATGAGAAAAAACGTGGAATCTGTGGGCAACGAATTTTAAAAATTATGCACAGCATTCAGCATTAAACTAAATTACTCAAAATGAAACATTTGCTTAAGAGCTTAAAAACAAGAATATTTTTAATCCGGAAAATTTCAAATATCTGCTATATTTCAAAATTGTTATCATCTATTTTTTTCTAATTTCTATTCTTCCTACAACTAAATTCTAGTTTCCCAAAAATTGGACACTTTTTATTACAACTGCACGTTAGTAAAATGGTAAAAAGTGAAAGGAAATAAAAAAATATAACATTTCCCATTTATTAAATTCCGGCATTGATGTTTTATGAGAATAAAATAATTGTAAAAAGCAGACGATAGAAAAAAAATGGAGAAAAATTTCCAATCTTCTCGCAACTTCAATAGAATCCCCTAAAAAATTAAGAATCAAGTCCGAGAGGATATTAGCAATTTTTGTCTCACGATTTATGGTTATAAACAATTTCACAATCTTTACTCTTTCAACTCTTCATTATATGATTATGTATTTTTCCTATTTGATTTCAATTTTTTAAATTTAACTTCAATAAAATCCCCTAAAAATTAAGAACCAAGTCCGAGAGGATTTTAGCCATTTTTGTCTCACGATTTATCGTTATAAACGATTTCACAATCTTGACTCTCTCAACTCATGATTATGTATTTTTCCTATTTGGTTTTTCTTCAGAAGTCTCGACCTATTTTATATCTTTCTATATATCATATATTTGATAAAATATTCATTTCGTTGATTCGCAAAAGCCGTGCCTGTAATTTGGCTTTGCGATGCTGGGTTCACTTTCGAATGACTTGTGGTTGAAAATATGGAAACCTTGGTTTATCTTAGTTGGGAGGACTCGATACTGCAGGTTGTCTTTATTTTTCTCACTCAGAATCCGGTTTTTTCTCTACTGTCATCCTTTACACGTTTGAATGTTAAATCCTGCAGAACCGGGATTTTTTAGTTTGAATCTTCCAGCATGGTGATAGGTTTTGTAAATATAGATTGGAAGGCAAGCAGGATAATCTCCATGTTGTCAGACAAGTTTTTCGAATCGCTACTGTAGTGCGAGTATATTTTGATCAGAGTTGTGAAAATAGTAATGTAAAAGTAATGCATTACCCATTACTTTAAACAATGTGTAATGTATGCATGTTCCATTACAAATGAAAATAGTAATGTGTAAGTGGTGCGCGTTCCATTACAATTAAAAAAAGTAATGTGTAATGGATGCATGTCCCATTACAAATAAAAAAAAGTAATGTGAAATGGATGTATGTGCCATCAAAAATAAAAAAAGTAATGTGTAATGTATGCACGTTCCATTATAAATTACAATTTAAAAAAAGTAATTTACAGTGGAGAATATTCCATTATAAATAGAAAAATTGCCGTACTCGTATTAGAAACTTGCACATTGCTGTCTCATTATTTTATTTCGCTAAATAAAGGTTCATCCGCAATTATCACAAATGATCCATAAATTTGAAAAAAAAGAACATGTACATTATTTAGGGATTCAATAAAGCGACAAATTTTGTATCAGTAACTTGTAATTTTTACTAGATTGCTTATAATTATAAGTAACAGCGTGTAAAAGCCATTTCAATATAAAGTTGGATAATTTTTGGGGTTGAGTGCATTTTTGTACTTCATATTTCACGATGAACTGTCTGTTTTTTTGTTTCTATTTTTCAACTCTATGGATCATTTGTGATAATTGTGGATGAACTTTTAGTGAGCGAAATAAAATAATGAGACAGCAATGTGCAAGTTTCTAATACGAGCACGGCAATTTTTCTATTTGTAATGGAATATCTCCACTGCAAATTACTTTTTTTTATTTGTAATGGAACACGCATCCATTACACATTACTTTTTTTTATTTGCAATGGCACATGCATCCATTGCACATTACTTTGTTAAGTTGTAATGGGACATGCATCCATTACACATTACTTTCTTTATTTGAAATGGCACATGCATACATAATACATAACTTTTTTATTTGTAATGAAACATGCATCCATTACACATTACTTTTGTATTTTGTAATGGTACACTTATCCATTTCACATTATGCAGTGTAATGGGTAATAAATACAGTAATGCATTATCAAAGTAATGCATTATTTACAACTCTGACTCTGATTCGCTTTTACATGCCTGAAACACATCTGAGGCGTTCTCCAGTTTTCCAGCCACTTTTTCACTGACCCCTTAGAAAAGTTCCCCTAAATACTAAGACGTAATCCGGTGGCGAGTCGATGCACGTCACTATCAACAACTGATAACTCGTCCGAAGTTGTTCGAGTGCCTCGAAAACAAAACAGCATGTTTAATGTTGTTATTTTCTTTTTCATTTCACAATCTTGTGATTATTTTATCGGCCGTGAACTCCATTCTCACTGCAGAAACGTGAGAAAAAAAAATCCGATTCGAATCATCGATTCCGTTTCTGCGAGATAAGAGCCTTTGGCTCTCACTCTCGATAACGAATCTTTGTTTTTTCAATCGATCCTTGAATTTTCCATCGAGGCTCATTATTCTCAATACAATTCTTCCGCGAAGCTCGCAATGTGAGGCGGACATAAATTCTGTGTAATTTACGCTCGTGAGCGACACATGTTTCATGATCGTTTCGTAAGAGACTTTTTTTCTATTCCCGATAAAGCTTGGATCATTTATCAAACAGACTCGATAGTTCGCGTTAAAATTTCTGACGCAGTTTGCGACGTAATAATATTATTTTACTTGCTGAAGAATATTGATCGTTCGCGTGAATTATCTTTTTGCATTTTGGGGGGCGTTTGCTTTTGGAAGGAAAAACCACCGACATAAAAATATTCCACAGAATATAAATTGTTAAAATAGATTTTTAGATTTCTTTTTCAGATTTACTTCATAGAGGTCAAATTTGATGAAAACTTTTGTTTTGCCTTAAACAATTTATGCAACTAAGTTTTTAGTGATATCTGAATTTTTGAATTTCCCAAAAGAAACTAACAAAAATAAATTGAAAAAAGATCTTTTAATGCCCTTAAAAAATTAAAAATATCGACCATGACTGCACTTTTACATTTTGTCATCAGATTGTTTATCACCGGACGATTCCTACATAATTTAAATCCCAATTTGGATCTTCTTTAAAGATTGTAAACTCGTTCATCAAATATTTTCATAATCGAAGAAAATTCGAAAATTAAACTCATCAAATTATTTTTCGACACCCTAATCTATATAAACCTATATGTATACATCCGTTTGTGTGAATGATGTCATGCGTGATATCTCGCCTTGCGGAAATATTGCCTTCCGTTAACGAGTTATTGAAAACAAATTTGAAAAAAAAGGATACGATTAAATTTGCTAAATGTTAAATGCAATATCTAACATTATTAGTTGCAAAAATTTTCGAATAAAATCAATGAAAATAATGCCATGAAATTGAGGAAAAAGATTATAGATAATGATCAAGAGATTCTGCGCTTGATCGACGCTCAAGATTTTTCAAGCACAAAAAGTCAGACAATAAATATTGAAAACTTTCCATTTTTGTTGCAATTGCGTCCTGGTTTTTTATGTTTGTATTGTGAATGTATGAAAGGAGATAAGAGAAATTTTCGCTCCGGGAATGGCGCTTTAAGGCCGTTACGTAAAAGACAACCATAAGGCGAGGCTTCTCTATAATTTGCCATTACTCACCGTTTCATATACAAAAATTCAACGATCCGTCGATCATCAAAGTTCGAGATTTTTTATTATCTCCACGTGGGGGAAGACACTCGTTTCAGAAAAAAAAATGATCGAATGATCCAAAAGGATCTATAGATCCTTAATTCCCAATGTTGCACGATTCAATTCCGATTCTTATAATAATTATTGCACATTATGATTTTAGGTATTCAAAACGAAGCACACTATAATGGACTGGAGCGAGAATTGAGGCGAAGATTTTCGAAATTGTCCGAATCGAGCCGGATGTGTTCGCCAGCAGAGCTCGCGACGAACTGACGCTCATTTCGTGCGACGTCTCTCGCCAGAAACCTCTCTCCGATCGTCGATGGTGGGAAAGAATCAGGTTTTCTTTTCCCTCGCACGCTCCCATATATTTCCATCTCTTCTTCTCTCATCGCAGTGAATTCACTGTTTGACTGGCGAACGAATAACTTTCCGTTATTTTGGCCAACTTTGCGCCAGATGAGCCACGCACTTTTGTTTATCAACACTTTTCACGCGTGAAAAAAAATTTCATTTTGACTATTCTCATTTTCTGGAACGACAAATAATTCTCAATTGACATTTTTTTTGCGAAACTCCGTTTGGCGATTGTTATGCCTGAATATTCATAATTTTTTTTTGTTTTGTTGCTGCCAATTGAAAATTATTTGTATGAGTTATGATTTTTTGAAAATTGCGTACTTTTAACGACTCGAAAAACACCTTTTTTGCTTTTGTGTATTAATTAATAATTAATAATTGTATAATTAATAATTTCTCCGCCGGATTTTGGAATTCGAGAACTTCACTTCGAGAAATCGAAACTTTATTCAAAACCCTTCAAGATGAGCACAAATTAACCTCATTTGGTGCATTTATGACGCCTCAATCGTAAAGCTAGGTTTTTCGAAAATCATATTAAATTTTGACGACAAAAAAACTATATTTCTGTGGAGTTTGAACTAGTTCTGATCAATTGATTTTTAATTATTGATCAATTGCATCTTTCAGAAATCAGTTTCAGCTATTTGGGAACTTTCAGGTTTTGACTTTAGGTTTTCTGAGAATTTCGTCAATAAAATCGATTCAAAAAATTAAAAATTCCATTGTTCCAGAAAATTATAAAACAATTTATTTGCAATTCTTTGAGATCCATCTTTATTGTAATTGTAGAATTGTAAATAAATTGTTTTATAATTTTTTACAATTTCAAACAATCGCAACTTTAGACCTAAAGTTGCACAAAATAATTGCTTTTTCTGCAACTTTAGATCCAAAGTTGCAAAAAAAGCAATTATTCGTAAATATTATCATCATTTGATTGAGCTGGATCACAAATAATTGTAAATAAATTGTTTTATAATTTTTTGAAATAATGACTATCGATTTTATTGACGAAATTCTCCGAAAACCTAAAGTCAAAACCTGAATGTCCCAAAATAGCTGAAACTGATTTTTGAAAGATGAAATTGATCAATAATTCAAAATTTATTGGTCAGAACTAGTTCAAACTCCACAGAAATATAGATTTTTTGTCGTCAAAATTTAATATGATTTTTTCAGATTTTAAAAAATGAGGTTTTTCAGTTATTCTTGATTTTCGAAAAAACCTAATTTTACGATTGTGGCGTCATAAATGTACCAAATGAGGTTCATTTGTGCTCATTTTGAAGGGTTTTGAATACAATTTCGATTTCTCGAAGTGAAGCTCTCTAATTTCAAACTCCGGCGGAGTTATACACAAAAGTAAAAAAGTTGTTTTTCGAGTCCTTAAAAATACGCAATTTTCAAAAAATCATAACTCGTACAAATAATTTTATTTTGGGCTAGTGATTTAACAGCAATGATTTCTCATGATAGAGAACAAGGGAAGCTTCGTCTCGATTCAATTTTTTCCAGCAAAGTAGTTCGCAATTTTTTGAATAAATCTATATTCTCAAAATATTTTTTGAATATTAAAACGGATATTCAGACTGGGCTGCAATTTCGAGATGATTCCGGTTCACAAATATTTCTCCTAAGTTGGAAAACGATTTTTCTAAATTACTTTGAATCTTTCACAATTTTTAAAAATAGTTCTTAGTTTCAAATAGCAAATTTTTAATTTTTGTATTATTCCTACGACATAAACGATGGTAAAAAAAGTAGGCAATCATCAATATTAAATTGCAACAAACATAATTGAAAAAACATGCAACAAAACTATTAACAATAAGAAAAGAAAATTTAGGGCCCTAATACAGGACATTTTAAGAGGATTTTTAAAAAATTTTGGATTTTTCTCGTTGGTTGATTTTCAAAAATTATAAATAAGTAGTGCACAATTCCCGAGTTTCATTGTAAACGCCATTATTAAATTTAGAACTTTGAGGATGGGTTCAAAGCAGCTTACGCAAACATGTTCGACAAATATCTCGTCATTAATATTCATTGAATTTTATCTTCCTTTGGTATAATCGGGCCTATAGTCAAGCTCTATATTTATCCGTTTGAAATATTTCAGGGGACAGACACGGGACGTGTATTTTTGAATGTCGATTCGTAGGGGAAAAAAATGTATAGAAAGAAGAGAGCACTTACAATACATTCCATGACGTTGGAAAAAAATAATACCGAGAGAATCGAGTTAAAGAAGGAGGGCTCGAGCGAGCGTGGGATTATGCGTAGAGCGAGCGAGGGATCACGTTTTTCCTGTCACATGTCAGAAGTCTGGAAATTTTCGACAATTCTCAAAGCCCCTATTCGAGGCTCTGGTATTTGTCTCTCAAAAATTCTTTTCTCGGCCTTGACTTCCAAAGTGCAGTATCTGCGATGCATCTGCGTTGCATCAATATGCATTCCCACAAATACAGAATAATTTTTTCTTCACTCACCCATGAAAAAAGTCTGATGGTTTTCAAAAAATTCCTCGACTTATTGTGATTAAAATTGCTGCTCTCACAGGAATACCTTTTATATTTTTATTATTCGAGTCTACATCGCTCAAAAGTTTTTATACTTTATAAGAATTTCTCACTCCCCACCCGAAATTTTGTTGCATATGTCTGAAAGAAAATTCCCTGAAAGTTACAGCCCTTAATATTAATATTAAGTACTTTCCCTTCGCGTGATAAGTTTTTCCATCTAAAATACACGTAAATCAAAAACTTTTTTCTTCAAAATTTTACCATTCCGCGGTTTTTTTATGCTGTCGCATTGATTTTGGTCGCAATGTACGTAGAATGGAACGATCTGTGAAAGTGTCCTCAACAGCGTAAGTGTAACTTACACTGGTGAGATGGTACGAGGTAACTAAAGTTGATTCATACCGAGAATTCTCGTTTTTCGCTGTTATCTCCGAAATGATTAACTTTACCAAAAAAATGTAGAGGAAATTTTTTCTGGAAATTTAATTTCCCATAAAAAAGGTCCTTTAGACATAATTGCTCAAATTAATATTTCTTGAGAAATTGAACCTTAACTTATTTGTGATATGAAAATTTTTATGGATTATCGAACAAAAAGTTTCAAATTGTTGATATTCCATATCATATAACCACTGGTGATATGATATGTGATATAGTGATATGATATGGAATATCAACAATTTAAAACTTTTTGTTCGATAAACTATACAAATTTTATAACATAAATAAGTTAAGGTTCAATATCTCAAGAAATATTAATTTTAGCAGTTAGGTCTAGAGGACCTTTTTTGTAGGAAATTAAATTTCCAACAAAATTTCCCTTTACGATTTTTCGGTGAAGTTAATCATTTCGGAGATAACAGTAAAAAATCGAGAATTTTGGGTAAAAATCCACTTTAGGGATTCGTATCATCTCACCAGTGTAAGTTACACGTACGCTGTTTAGGACACTTTTAAAGATCGTTCGATTTTACGTAAATTGCGACCAAAATCAATGTGATAGCATAATAAACCGCGGAGTGGTAAAATTTTGACAAAAAAGTTCTTCATTTACGTGTATTTTAGATGGAAAAACTCATCACTCGAAGGGAAAGTACTTAAGGGCAGGCTAAACACCCTCCCCCCCGCCTTTCCGCTCTTGTGAGTGCGAGAGAGAGCGCCTATAGGGGTCCTGTGAGAGCGAGAGAGAGGGTCTTTACCCTGGCCTTAATATTAATATTAAGGGCTGTACCTTTCAGGGAATTTCTTTTCCGACATATCCAACAAAATTTCAGGTGGGAAGTGAGAAAAAAAATCAGTCGAAAAAAAATCGTCCCAATACCATATATACAATTTTTCATTTGTTCAAATTTTGAAAATGTATATTTAGTATACTTGAAAAGAACTCAGTTTTTCCCCCAATATTTTCTTACTAAAAATTAGCTTACATTTCCATTCAAAAAATTAGAGGAAAGAAAATATTTTATTCCTTTGAAAAGTGAAACTTTTCCGCCCAGGAAAGCCCAATTCATGGTAAAGTTTATTTTAGTCAAAGCCAAAGTCTTCAATGTAAGGCATAAAATTTTTGTAAACTGCTAAAAAAATCGAATTGACGAAATTTTCATGTGGAAACTTTCGAAAATTATTCACCTCATGAATAATTCGTGAAATTTCTTATGGCCATTTTTTTGGCGGAGATTTATCCCAGATTTCTGGTTGCCATGTGCTACCTCCGGACGTGCGAGAATAAAGGCACTTTCTTGCCATTGCCGTACCTTATGTCGCTTTTTCTATTCTTGGTAAAGAGCCCTCTGATTGAAAAGCACACGTGGTGCCGGAGTCGTACCTTCAGCCCAAAATCTGTCCCTTCTTGCAACAGGATGAAACATCCCATGCACACTTCAGATCCTAAGAGTCAGGAAGATTAGGCTCTTAAAAAAAAACAGACCTCCTCTTCCGTATTATTTTTTGTTGGATCGTATTTAAGTCTCTGCGACAGGGTTTTAAGGGGGACTGTTAGGCTCGTGCCACACGCTCTCCAAATTAACATCTCTGATACTAAAACGTTTATTGCTACAAGCACTAAAAAAAACCGAGCCATTAAGCTTGAACGCCTGACATAATAATAATAGTATTTTCGTTTCGTTGAATAAACTACACTGCGTCGTTCGAGGAGAAAGAAATTTCTCCGGCAATTGCTTTTAAAATCAGCTGAAGGGCAATCCATAACGAAAATTGTAAACAGTCATTTTCAAGAGGTTTCAAACTTGAAGAAAAAGCAAATTTAGATAATTAATGGCTATATCGATTGGTTTAGTCTGTATCTCATTTATTTCCACAAGTATCGAATCTTCGCAAAAGATTGTTTAAAAAATTCCAACTATCAGACATGTCACTGATATGTCACTGATATGAAAATTAGAAATTGTGCAAATTATTCATTTTCTCAGCGTTTACTGATTTTATTTTACATCATTTTAGCTTGATTTTAGAAGTAATTTCTGCAAAAAATTTTTGCATCCTTTATTTCATGTAGAATTTCTCAAAAATTACTACAATCTTCTTCAAGAAGATGTGGGTCATTCCATGTCAAATCGACCAAGAGGTGGAATCGACCCCTTTCAATTTCGATGAAATTTGGTCAGAAGTTTTCATTTATAATAAACAAGTTTATTTTTTAAATATCTCGAAAACTATTATAGTTACGAAAAATCGTTCTGAATTCGTCTTAAAGAGTATACTTGGGGCTACGAAAAAAAAAATATTCCGAAAAAAAATGTTGAAAAATGATGAATTTGGCGAATTTGGAATTTTCAAAAATCGTGAAAATCCACGATCAACATTAAATTTTTGGTTCAATTTTTTGTATATAAGACCTTGTACTGATCTTAAAAGATCCTGAAATTTTCAGAATGGTGTTTTTTTTAAATATGAATTTTTGAATTTTGGTAAAAATTTTTTTTTTTACCTCCAAGTTAAGTAAAGTTGAGCGATCGTGTAATTCTGTAATTTTGAGCAGTGCAAATTTCAATTAATGACATAAGAATATAAAAACAGAAACATATTTGCATTTTTATTTATTTAGTAAAGTGTTTTAAGCGTAAACTTAATATACATGTATATTAAGTTTATAAGCAAATAAATAAAAACGCAAATTAAAATTATGTTTCTGTTTTTTACATTCTTATGTCATTAATTGAAATTCTTACTGCTTAAAATTACAAAACTACATTATTGCTCAACCTTACTTAACTGAGAGGTAAAACAAATTTTTTTTGTACCAAAATTCAAAAATTTACATTTTTGAAACAAAAAAACGCCATTATGACAAATTCAGGATCTTTTAATATCAGTACAAGGTATTATATAAAACAAAATTAAACCAAAAATTTATTGTTGATCGCGGATTCGCATGATTTTCAAAAATTCTCCAAATTCATCATTTTTCCAAATTTTTTTCCGGAATATTTTTTTTCCGTAGCCACAAGTATACTCTTTAAGTCAAATTCAGAACGATTTTTTCGTAACTATAATAGTTTCCGAGATATTTAAAAAATAAACTTGAAAGATTTAAAAAATTGTGAAATTTTGAATCTTGCATAAGTTTCGAAAAAAAAAATTTTATTTCTTGCCTTTGGTAGAACTTTGTTTTATTATAAACTAAAACTTCTGACCAAATTTCATCGAAATTGAAAGGGGTCGATTCCAACTCTTGGTCGATTTGACATGGAATTACCCATTTACAAAACTCTTTATTCTTGCGATGCTTTGATAATCGAACAAGAATTCGGATTTTCGAGTTCTGCATTAGCAAAGATTGTGTGATCGTTTAATAGTAGTTTGTAACATTGGAAAATGGGTAGAGCACAAATTGGGGATTTTCCAGGGTGGCTTTATTGGTATTCCTTAAAGGACGGCCGACCGCGATTACCTGCGACGCCTTGAATTTTTCTACAGAGTGTTATATACAAGAACCTTCCAATTTTTTTTATAACGGTATCATAATGGTTTACATATATATAAATTTGAATGCAGCCCTGTTACAGATACCGGAGCATTTTCCTCATCATTCGGAAGATATGAAACGTCTCCATGTGGATTTTCTACCGGATGTATACACATATAGAACTCGAGTGTCTCGATAATCCAAATGGTCGAGATTCGAAGGCTTAAGTGCACGAACTAACGTTTTTTTTCAGTCCCTTAATTTTTCCAGAACCCTTTCGACCTCATATCTTTCTCTCAAGCATACTTGAAGATACACTAAACAGGTTAATCAGAGAATTAAAAAAAAGGGTTAATACCAACTTCAAATGGATGCCGCCGGAAATACCATAGATTATGAATTTATTAATGCCCATTGAAAATATGTGTGGAATTTTGCTAGAAGTTAAAACTGATGTCTGATTTTTTTCCAGTGATGAAAGATTTTACATATATTAATCGCAAAGTTTTTGGCTCACTTTGTTATCCACTAAAACATGGTTTTTTACAACGTGTGATAATTCTTTGTGTTACAGGAAGACTCTTGCAGTGTGACATTCGAGTGGAAAACTAGTGTGGTCTGCCCGAATTATACTTCACGTGCGATGCTGTTAAACGGAGAACCGGAAGTCCAGCAAACGACGGAAAATGTAAAAGAAGCTGCGAATATGCATGGTAATGTTGCCTAGTGCAAAAAAAAAATTGTTTATTCTAGCACTTAATGGGAATGATCCTGGAAGAACGGAAAAATTTGGAGATTGGAGAATGATTGTTTTGTTGGGGAAGCGCAAAAAAAAAAAAGAATTTAAATAAAATCGGATTCGTGGACTCTGACAAAAAAGATTCTGGGTTTTCTTCACATGAATTCCGGATTTGTTTCCTGTAACTTTTGCGAATATTATAAACCTAGCTTACACAATTTTTATAATATTGTAAAAAAAAAAAATCACAGATATTTTTTAAGGATGATGAATTAGAATTTCGTAAAAATTGTTTGAGGAGTGCAGATTGATATTTTGAATTCTTTTAAAGGAGGGGTAAACCAGTAATCGGCAAAATCAATATTTTCGTCAATTTAATTAATTGTTTCAATAAATATTACTCATTATTAAAGCACTCGGTAATTAGGCAGTAAGGTATTTCTAATATTCGAAAATTCGATAATTCATGTTCGATTATAACCTTCGTTCCGTTCGATTAATAAACCTATAACTTGTAATTTAGATCAAATAATTACTCAATGACCAAGTAATTAAAATTTTGTTCTTATGAATTACTGATTAAAAAAAAAATTAAGTAATCGTTCCTTCTAATTATTAATTATCTAAGTAATTAAATACTTAAGTACTCTACTTACTATTTTTTTATGAAATTAGTTAATTGTTAATTATTCGAATAATTAGATAATTAATTCTTCTGATAGCCAGTGTTGTACTATCAAAACTTGGCCATCTGTAGCTTGGAATCAATTTGATGCCAAGATTACGGTAAGTTTTTGGTGAGCAACATTTGGATACAAGTTGATCGAAATCTACGCTCGATAATTTAATACAAGTTTTAGGCAAACTTGTACACAAAATATACTCCAACTTTTGTACAAGTTCACTCCTATAACATCTACAATTATTTGTAGTCAAGTTGTTCTTAAATTGTGAAGGAATTTATAATTAATTAGTAATTTACATATCTAAATTATTAATTATTCAAATAATCAATAATTGAGATAATTCAATTACTAATTAATTTAATAATAAGTATTTTAAAGAATACGATTACTAATTGTTCTAATTTAAATAACTTTAAATAACTGATTATCGAAAAACCTAAAAAAAATAATGGATGATAATAATAATTTTGTAAACAGCGATTAATTAAAAATCTTAACTTTTTTTTTTGCCGATCACTGGGGTAAACTAATAAAATATTCAAGTTTTTCCAACGGATCCTGCGTCGTTTAAGCTTTCTCAAATTCGAAAATATCAGGCTGATAAAGTTGACATTGATTATTTACATTTCATTAAGACAAATTTGTACATTACATCCTCATAATTTTTCCGCTTGTACAGAACCAAACTTGGGAAAGCTATTGCGTAAAAATAGTAAGAAATGAAAGTGGAAATTGTTATTTTTTTATAAATTCGTCATATACGTACATTTAATCACCGCAAAATCTATTTTTCAGTTGGGGCAGCGATTGGTACCGCGCTGATTATCGTCTGTCTTCTCGCTCTTTTTATATATCTGTGGAGTTCAGAACGGAGATCTCGTTTGCGATTTTGCTGCAGTTCAATGACATCAAGCCGCGAGAATTGTCGAGCTCTTTACACCAAAGTAAGCAAACATTGAGAAATTAATGTTACCGCATCAGCACGCTGTGTTACATTAATTTGCAAAGGTAACGGACGCTGAATAGTTACAGCTCTAATTATCGTATCGTAAGCAAAAAAAAAAAGGCCTATTTGGGTAAGTCACTGAAGCATCAATCATCATTGGACCAACAACATTGGCAATAATTCACGCTATGCCCAGAGAAACTTGTAAAATCTCGTACTTTTAATGTTATTGCTTATCACCAAACTATGCGTTGATATATTTTTTTTTGCTTTTTTACTTTGTTCCCAGGATAGAAATCCACACAGTTTTGTTTAGCTGTAAGCGCACACCACATCAAAATTTTTGCCAAGAGCTTTTTTTCATATCTATGTCTGAGTTATTGTTAAATGTTACTACAGTTTTTAATAGTTATTACGATTTTCTATGTGTATTTTTTTTTTTAAAGACACATTTGTCATGAGTATTATTTGCGCCTCAACTGTACAAACAGCAGAGCTTGCGATCACCAGCGCTTCGTTACGATTACCCGAGGTACGATTTGTTAACATAATTTTTTGATATTTACGTATATTGTTACCTAAGAATTTCCGCACTCTACTTAATATTTATGAGGTAGAGCGTCGATCATTCGAATCGAATGAATGCTGAGGTTGTTAAGTTTCAAGCAATTACATTTTTTATCCCATCAGTAATTTTTCTGAAAAAAATGAAATTAAGTTCAAGAAAAAATTGTAACTATTGTAAGAGACAAAATTATTGAGATCTCAGATTTATCTGAATTATAAATAATTATAGATTGAATTGCGAACAAGTAACTTCATAGCGAAATAAGTTTAATTCAGTGTTATTTTTTTTGCATATTTTGGCACACTATTTGTGAAATAAAATTTCTAAACTTAGTTTGAAGTTGATAGAAGTTTTGATTGAAGTTTTAAAGCTTTGAAGTTATACAGTTTCAATTTTGACTGTTCAGTTTCTTAATGAAAAAGAATAAAAATGAAATAAACAATAAAAAATCAACTCTAAAATTCAAAGAAATCTGATAGCAGAGTTTACTCGACTTCATCGAGTTGATTTTTATATATATTTTTTTCCATTGATTCCAGGTCAACGCCACGGAAGAAGCTCGATTATTGTTGGACGCTGCAGATTCGACCCAGTGCCTCACGGATTCGGACAGCGACGACGAGCTTCTTGACGCGTGATGATTCTAAACAGTATTATCAAGAGATGCGACAGTGTCCCGGTGCAAAGTATTAATATTATTATCACAATAAATCATTCATGATTTATATGTTACCTGCGAATACATGCTTATACTTGTAATAAAGAAATTTGATTTAAAAAAATTCTGCGTTCCAAAAATTTATAGGAAGTACAACATAATTGAACCTTTTCAACTGAAAATTGGAATGCCAGAGAAAATTGCGCCAAGTTAGAATTATAAATTACGAATTTTATCACGATTTTACCTTGAGGTGAAAAATAATCCGCAAATTCTACCAATGAAACATTGATGTACTATAAAATTAGTAATTTTCTCAATTTTGTTAATTATGTTATTTTTTTTTTCACTTATAGCAACAAATATTTATCACTCAGGGATTTTATCAGAAGTATTTGTACTAGTCTACTTTAGAAGGCCAAAAAAGCAAAATTTTAAGTAAGAAAGTACAAAACAAAAATTTATTTTCTATTTTCATAGTTCGAATAATTTATAAAAGGCGCCAAAGTCGAAAATGGATTTTCCCATGGTCGACAGTTAATCTCAGAATTGGCAAGTCTGAAATAAAAAAATAAAGCATTTCAAAGAGGAAGGTTTCTTACATAACAATTTACCACCGTTAATAAAAAATCGATAAAAAAAATAGCGGATGTTTGAATTGAAAATGAAACCTACTTTTTTAAAATGCTTTTTTATTTTTTTGTTTCAAACGTGCCAATCCTGAGATTAACTTGGCCATGGGACAAGACATTTTCGAGTTTGGCGCCTTTTATAAATTTTTCAAACAATGAAAATGAAAAATAAATTTTTGTTTTGTACTTTCGAAGGATGAAACAATGTTGTAATAAGTTTTATAGTCATATCTGATAAAGGAGCTGAGAATTTTTTTTTTAATTTGTTTTTTTTTCCTTCTAAAGTAGAGTAGTACCTTAATGATGAACTTTTAAATCGAATAATTTTATTTTCTTTTATGATCTTCAATGGTTAGATAGGAGTCCGCTGACGTCCTGAATGAAAAACTGGGAATATTACGGGATTAGACTGATTAAAAAAAAAAGCAACTATTTTTTTGATTTTCGAAATAACCTATTAAATACTTTCGGAAAAGTGAAAAAAGAGGCCTGTTAAAAGCAGAGCCTTTAATATAAATATTTAGATACGGCTTATCGCGAATTTCTATTTCCCATTTAAATAACACAGGAAAAAAAAGTTCAATCTTTGAAATTTTATATCTCTGCTTGAAGTCAATATACCAAAATGAACGACACATATTCATTCTTGTAGAGAATTGAACGTTCTACAAAAAAGATCTCATGATTTTGCAATAAGTTCACTCCTTCAAAAGTTATTCACGGTCTAATATATATATATTAGGGCGATTTTTTTTCGACTTTTTTTTATTTCTTTCATTCCCCACCCGAAATTTTGGTTGCATATGTCTGAAAGAAAATTCCCTGAAAGTTACAGACCTTAGTTTAATATTAAGTACTTTCCCTTCGCGTGAAAGTTTTTCCATCTAAAATACACGTAAATCAAAAACTTTTTTCTTCAAAATTTTACCACTCTTTACATACCCGAAATTCTCGTTTTTCGCTGTTATCTCCGAAATGATTAACTTTACCAAAAAAATGTAAAGGAAAATTTTTCTGGAAATTTAATTTCCCATAAAAAAGGTCCTTTAGACCTAATTGCTCAAATTAATATTTCTTGAGATATTGAACCTTAACTTATTTGTGATATGAAAATTTGTGAAAATTTGGGAAAGTACTTAATATTAATATTAAGGGCAGGCTAAAGACCCTCTCTCTCGCTCTCACACGACCCCTAAAGGTGCTCTCTCTCGCACTCGCAAGAGCGGAAAGGCGGGGGGGAGGGTGTTTAGCCTGCCCTTAAGGGCTGTATCTTTCAAGGAATTTTTTTTCACACATATACAACAAAATTTTGGGTGGGGAGTGAAAGAAAAAAATAAGTCGACAGAAAAATCGCCCTAATATGTATATTAGACTGTGAATATGGGTGAATTTCTTTAAACATAATTAGGTAATTTATGTCAATGCAATTTAAACTTTTGTATCAAGAAAGATTTTACGATATTTAGTAATAAGTTTCAACATTTTGCCGGAAACTAAAAAAAAAAAGTGAAATTTACTCTAAATTTAACTTTCACCTTGAATAACATTTGAAGGAGTGAGCTTAATCATAAGCGATCTTCTTTGAAGAGCGTTCAATTCTCTATAAGAATACGTATCGTTCGATTCGGTACATTGACTTGAAGACTATAAAATTTCAAAGTTTGAAATTTGTTTCCTGTGTCATGTAAATGGGAAATAGAAATTTGCGATGAGACATGTCTAAATATTTATATTCTGCTTTCAACAGGCATCTTTTTTTACCTTCCCGAAAGTATTTAATAGGTTATTTCGAAAAACAAAAAATATAGTTGCTTTTTTTGAGTCTATTACGGGATACAGGGAAAATTATGGCGTCTTGAGCGAACGACATTCTTTTTTTTTGTTCTTGTTTTTTTTTCATGTAGCACATACATTCATTTATTATACGTAGATTGTTCATAGCTTATTATTCCTCTATTCTTTTATAGCAACAGCAAGTATTACAGTATTACAGTTTTGGTCAGATTAACAAAGTGGTGTTCGCCAATCTGCCGTAGAGTTGCAAATCATGCAGTTAACCCGGATACCGTGCATAATAAGCAGAGCCCCCTCTGCGGCAGGTTAGGGATTAGGATGCCATTCGATCATCCGGACACGAAGGCCTCCGTTTATTTTTCTTTTTTTTTGTCAATTTGGTTTTTAGTAATCAAACTTCTTCAATGTTCGTCGCGTTTCCTTTTTCTCTTCGTCGTTTTTTTTTTTTTTTTTTTTTAATAATAATTTTAAGACATCCAGCGGAGTCTACGGGATTAGTCGACTAGGTGCAAGAGCGCGTTCTACAAGCGCTTTTATAACACAAACTAAGGTTTTTTCTTCCTCTCTCCCCCTTTCTTTCTCTCCACGCTTTGTAATCTCTTTTCATCCCCTCGAATCTGGAGATTTCTCAGTCTACCATATTTTCACAAATTTATCCACCAATTCACATATCAAAGGCATATGTTTTCTTCGAAACTCCAATTTCAATGGCCCAAGCGTCGCAATTAAGACGCGAGTTCCATTGTTTTTTTTCGTTTTTTCTCTTTAAATTCGCATTGCAATTTTTTATTTTTTGATAATTTTACTAATCGTCTCGTGTGACATTTTTGTGTCCTGTTTTTTTTTCTTTCACCTATCCGTCGATATATATATATATATATATATATATATATATATATATATATATATATATATATATATATATATAAATTTAATGTATATTAAATATATCGACGTGCAAGTATACAATTCGCTTCAGCCGTGATTTTTATTCGAATATCCTGTCCATCTTAAAACCTAAGTTTTTTTTTGTTTTTTAATATTATTATGTACATCTGTTTGGCACCAAAATCGTCCATCTGTAATCGAATCACGGATGCCAACCACACACATTCCAAGCGAACAAAAACGATTTTATTCTCTCCTCTCACTGTTACAAGCTGATTCTCACGTGGCAAAGTATACATTCAATGATCCTTTCGAACTTCTTTTTTTTTATGTCTCGCTCCATGGTCCGACCGTGTCCGAGGCACAGAAGCAACCGTTGGATTATAATACACGTACATTTTCCTGTTTCTTTTTTTGTTCGTCTACTCGATTTACATATCGCTCGATTTTTTCGTGTCTAACAATCGTCGAGATCACAATGTGTCATACGGCTGAAGTTGAATTGAACACGTTAGAATTCTTTGGCATAGGTTCATAGCGATTTATTCGAGTACGCTGATTCAAGCACACGTCGATCAATGACGATTCTTGCCGGTATCGATAAGGAAGAAATTCCACTAATATCAATTGATTCGATCCCCGATCGCACATTCTTCTTATCTTCTTTCGTTTTCTTCATCTTTGCACCGCGACTCGATTTTTTAAATTCTATTTCGCCGAAAATCAACGTAGACTAATTTAACAAGCGGCGTTTTAAAGGGGAAGAATTCGGCTTCGTTTCCTGATTTTTTAATTATTTTTACAAATTGTTTTTAGATTTGGACTCTATTTTTAAAACAGCTGTTTTTCGCCTTTTGTCCGCTCTGTTCAGGTGAAACCATCTTCTAGAGGAATTTTTTTAAATACAGTTTTACGATTGCATTCATAAAGGGGAAAGTTTGAGCTTCAATTTTCTTTTTTAAAAACTTTGAGCGATTTTTTTTCCCATAGTTATTCTGTTTTTTGTGAAAAAAGAGGAAATTTGAAAAATCCCGTATAACACGAAAACAAAGAGGATTCATGAAAAACTTCAAGACAACAAAAAATTGCGTCTGTTTTTGTTGAGTTCAGAGGAATTTTTTCAGATTTTTTTTTCCAAAATTTTGTTTTCTCATGTTGAGTCTGGAAATAAATTAGGGAAAAAAAATTTGAAAAAAATTCCAATGTATTGAAAATGATAAAATATTTTCCCCTCTTGACATTTTATGAATAATCCCATAGTTCTCGAATTATGGTAATTGAATGATCTGAGCTCCGACCCAGAAAATGAGAGAAAGCAAAATTTGGAAAAAAAATCTGAAAAAATTCCTCTGAACTTAAGGATGTTGAGTCCCTATGAAATCTTTTAATGTCAATTGTTCAATAAATAGCTTCTTAATTGTCGTGAAATTTTTACACGACCTCCTGAATACTTCATGTAAAAACAAATTAAATTTTCAGAATTCTATCATCAACCTCCTTAAGGGTTAAAATGAAAAATAATGAGAAAATTCTGAACATTTGGTATGTTTTTGTTTGAAGTATTTAAGAGGTCGTGTAAAAATTTCACGATGATTAGGAAGCTCGTTATTAAAATATTAACATTTTGTTAAGAACAATTTTTTAAACAAATAAAAAAAATATTCATCAGTAAACTTCGTTTTGTTTCCGTTTCTTTCAATATAGTTTCCATAAGACTACATTTAATTTAATTCAATTTGTTAATGTTGATTGTTCGATAACGAGCTTCCTAAGCGTTGTGAAATTTTTACACGACCTCTTAAATAATTCATCCAAAAACATACCAAATTTTCAGAATTTTCTCATCATTTGCGATTTGGGACTCAAGATCCTTAACAAAAACAGACGCAACTTTTTGCTGTCTCGAAGTTTTTCATGAATACTCTTTGTTCGTATTATACGGGATTTTTCGAATTTCCTCTTTTTTTCACAAAAAACAGAATAACTTTGGGGAAAAAAAATCGCTAAAAGTTTCTAAAAAAAGGAAATTGAAGCTCAAACTTTCCTCTTTATGAATCCAATTGTAAAAATATATTTAAAAAATTCCTCCTGGAAGAAGGGTACACCTGAAGAGAGGGGAAAAAGGGGAAAAGAGGTGTTTTTAAAATAGAGTCCAAATCTAAAGACAAAATGTAAGAATAATTTTAAAATCAGGAAACGAAGCCGAATTCTTTTCCTTAAAATGCCGCTTGTTGAATTAATCTACATTGACTTCCGGCGAAATGGCATAAAAAAATGTTCCAGACCTTTTTTAAATTTCTGTCCGGAAGCTTTTCAAATCAAGTCGCAAGATACTCGGAGTTTAACCGAAAAAAACGATCAATCCCGAATACAATTTTTACTTCGAATTTGATCGACAAGTTTACCAACGATTGATCGACGTTGCGTGATCAGCGATACTTGTAATTTTTTTTTTGCCACGTGACAGTGGAATGTGTTATTCTATCGGAGTGGCTCGAGCAAACTTCTCTAATTGTCACGTTTGTCAGAAATTTGCAAGAGTCAGGCCCTTCAATGTGTGGGCATATTGCCAAAACGCCTCAACGATCAATTTTTTGTTTGGATTTTGTTATATTCTCAGTTTACACGCTTTTCACTCAATTGCACGTTTCTTCTTCGAGTATATATATATAATGTATATAATCGTCGGCGATAATTCACAGAGACGAATTGGCAAGGGCGCCGTGCCCGCGGTCGTTCTACGGAAAATTACAATAATCGATTTTTCATCTTTTCCTCCTTCGAAATTTATATAGTTGCGATCTAGGAAAACTGACTGCGACTGGTTTTACGATATAATTCCAGACTGCCCGGCAGTCAGATTGACAACAATCACAAATTAAAACTGTATCACTAATACAATAGTATGTAAATATATTAATTTTAATCGTAAATATTTTCATATAATAATATATCAATAACAACTGACTTCTTCTTTCTTTTTTTCTTCTCTTCTCGCTTCTGTTTTTTTTTTCTTTGGTTTTACGTCGCGACACGCGATTCGCGTCCGAGGATACTGCTGTAGATTGGTAAAATACCATACGAAACGTAATATACATTACATTTTACTGTTTTTGTTTTGTATTTTTTTTTCTTCATCTTCCCTTTGTTCACCCTTTTGTTTCGTTCGATCTAACGAGCTACACAAACGTAAATGCAAATCAACGGTGCAAGCGTATAAAGTTTTGTGACGCTTTCTCCAAATACTGTCTTGAACGCGGTTCGTACCGCGGTTATAAATTCTCTTTTTACCCGTCTTTTCACCTCGATGAGTGACTTTGCAAATGAGAAAAATGAGAACTCAAAATTAAATTACAAAAAAAACAGAAAATCCATTTGAAATTTCACAGTCACTGCGTTTTTCAAAAATTGACAAAACATTCAATGAGTATTTTTCCCTGAAGAATTGTTTCAGTGAAGAAAAAACAATGTAACGTTGAAAATCAACTGTCGATGATATCTTAAACGGCTATTTCGTGTACTTGAAAATTCTTATCTAATTCCATATAATTTTTGTCACTCGCGTCTTCATAATTCTCTCTCTCTCTCTCTCTCTCTCTCTCTTCGATATATTTTTGATTACCGCACTTGAGAGTCATTCACTGAGTCGTATTCGATTACTCCTTTTCACATCGGTTTTTCCTTTTTGTCATCTTCCTTCTTTTGTCCTCGAAGCGGGAAAACGAAAACGGATATTTCGGGCTTTTCGGATCGCAAAGTCCCAGAATTCCTTTCCCTTGTACGATTCGCAGGCTGATGCTAAATAATGAGCTCTTCGAGAACTGGTATTCGTTCAACATCGATGAGGTATCGGACTGTGTGTGTGTCGTTTTATTGGTTGTGTGTGTATTAGGATAGTTGAAGAAAAAGAACCAGATCTTTTTCGGATTTCCCTCTTCATCGAGATTTTGTACCTTTTTCCGAAAAAATATATTTCTCACAAGCGAAGAGCTGTACAATAATTTTTATTACTACCGCATTTTCAATAAAACTTGACACAAATGACCTTTTTGAGAATTTCAAAATTCAGATATAGTAAAATCCTTTGATGTGTAGAATTGCTCGTCATGATACAACATTTTCCGTCGATACAATTTTTTTCAAACGACTTATCGGTGTCAAAACATTCGTAATCTCAATTTTTCAATTTTCGAGTTGAGTTCAAATTTGACAAAAACTTTTGTGTCGTCAGAAACAATTTTCACATCTAAGTATTTTCTGGCAGTTGAATAATGAAACTCTCAAAAACGCTGTTTTTGATAAATTCCAACATTGATGCAGAAGTGGTAAAAAATCGTGCAGATTCCTTTCTCGGCTCGTGCGGGGTCTATTTTTTTAGAAGAGGCCATAAATCTCGATGAAAACATTAATCCGGAGAACCGGTTTTTGTTTTTCGACCACCCTAATGAATATCTGTGTGTGTCCATCCGCATCTTCGAGTTTCAGAAGACCTCGATTTTCCTCGATTCATATATTCATCGCGTTGCGGCAGTAATCTTGGTTACATACGTAATTTCCTTCACGGCGTAACGAGCTTGTTCGCTCTTGTTCGAGCGCAAAACGTCCCCGTCTCACTGTGCATCGTGCTCGAGATCTTTCTTTTTACTCTTGGAATCCTTCTCCTTCTCCTTCTTCATCAGCATCGTGGCCTAGGGACGTTGGAGGATCAAGGAAAATGAAAAAACCAAAAAATAGGATATTGATCGAAATAACAAGTGCGTTTTGAACGAGACGTCGCATATAAGACGGTTGATTTGGAAAAAATATGTAACCCTCGAGCATTGTTTCGATAATGCTTTGAAATTCATATAAATATACAGAGAAAAGGATAAATTGTAAAAACAACCGAAAAAAGGTAGAAAACCAAAGGAACGATAACAACAGTGTGATGTGGATATATAGATATAATTATATAAATCGTGAGATAACGTGAGACTCAAATAAAATACGATCATACGGCTTGGAAATTCTTTAAAAAAATATACTATGCATGGAAGAATGCATGGCTAATACAAAAGTATGATTTTATAACAATAACAATAATAATAATAATACGTGTCCAGGGTTGCAAATAGTGCATTACTTTTAATGCATTTATATTTTCGATAACCATTAACTCTTATTGATTATTTGAAACAATTTTCATTAACCATTGAGTGTTAATGGCTGATGGAAATTATTTCCTTCAACCATTAAATGTTAATGGTGAACGGAAAGTATTGCCTTTAACCATTGAATGTTAATGGTTAATGGAAAGTATTTCCTTTAACCATTAAATGTTGGCCAATGGAAATTATTTCCATTAATATATAAGAGTTGATGTTTAATGAAAATTATCTCTATTAACCATTTAATGTTTGATAGTTAATGAAAGTAATTTCCATTAACCATTTAATGTTATTGGTTAATGAAAATTATTAGAATTAACCATAATACTAATGGTGAACGGACATTATTGCTATTAACCATTGACATTGAATTTAATTAAAATGGTAGTAACCGATTGTTTTTATTTTGGGTCAAAATGACCCAAAGGTACTAACCGAGGTTTTCTCGGTTACTCTTAGCGGGCGCGGTTTTAGTCTGGCTCAAAATGACCCCATGATAATAACCGAGGTTTTCTTGGTTACTCGTAGCCGCAGCGGTTTCGTTATGGGTCAAAATGACCCAATGGTACTAACTGTAACTAGCCGTTACATATTAATCAATAATATCGGTAGTTAAGTAAACGAAATATCAATGAGGAATTTTAAAGATTCGTAGGGCCGATCATCAGCGGACTGGTTGACTAATTGATTTGGGATCAAATAACCCAAAGATAAAATTTAGAGACAGAGAGAGAACGATGCAGGAGTCGGAAAACGTTTCTTTGTTATCCTACTTCAAGCGCGTTGGGACCAAAACCGCTAAGAATAGCTGAATAATCGATTACGACCATTTTAATTACATTAAATGTCAACGGTCAATGGAAATAATTTCCATTAGCCACTAATATTAAATGATTAATGGAAATTATTTCCATTAGCCATTAACTTTTATTGATAATTGAAAATAACTTCCATTAACCATTAACATTTATTGATTAATGGAAATAATTTCCATTAATCATTTAATGCTATTGGTTAGTGGAAATTATTTTCATTAACCTTTAACATTTCCATTAGCCACTAAATTTTAATGGTCAATGAAAATAATTTCTATTAACCATTAAATGTTAATGATTAATGAAAAAATTTCCATTAACCATTAAATTTTAAAGGTTAATGAAAATAATTCTCATTGACGTGAAGGGAAATTATTTGCATTAGCCATTAAAAAATAATGAATGCATTACTTTTTAATACAAAATTTTGCAACCCTGTACGTGTCATACGAAAAGCTCCAACTGCATATGAGGGCGAGTGGGATAAACGGCCAAAGGATTTTCCGTCGTTACAGCTAGGAATAGTGACGAAGGAGATTCTAGGATTCGTGTAAATCATGCATTTTGCGGATATCCCCGTCGACAAGGACCCCTTCCTCGAGGTCCTTCTGCCTCCTCGTTGCGCAATCCCTTTCGTCTCATATATTTTTTTTTTGTTTCTCTTTTTTCCCCAACTCTGTGATTTCTCCACGCTAATTAACATCAATGACGAGCACGGATGAGAGTCTCTCTCTCTCCTTGTACGTGCGCGACGATGCATTTTCGTTGATAATGAATGGCACAAAAAATATTTAAAAAAAAAATACATGGTAAAAATTTCAACAAAAAAGATTGAACGATTGACTACTGCCTCTTGCGAGTTGCAGAATCGTTGTACCTTTATGCTACTCATCCGTGCTCCTGCCCCCCTCCCCATTGGCGGGAAGTATCGACGGTTCTGTATTCCGACGCTTGATCTTAATTTTCTTCAACATGGTAGCCTGAAGTGAACAAAGGAACAAGGATGACAATTAGTACGAGTGACGAATACGAGGTTCATGTTGCGTTTGTGTGAGCTTGTGATGTATACATATATTTTTATTTTTCTTAATTTTCACATGGCACAAAATCAAGCGTGCTTCAAAGACACTGAAATTATTCAAAAAGATCATCGGTTCACTCGTTTTGGCGATAAATTTTTCATTGTCGCATTTTTTATATTTTACAGAAGCATCTTTTTCGAGAAATATTTTTATAACATTTAAAAAATATTTTTATTAATCTTGAAATTAATTAATCTTGGTTCATCTTGATTATTCTTAATGCATAGAGCAGATTGATGAATTTTGGATGAGTGGAGTTTTATTAAAAATACAAATATTGATTTTCCGGTAACTTCTCTGCAGATAAATTTCAAACAATGTATTATTAGAAATGAGAAAATGTATTTTTCTTATAATCTCTGAATAGAAAATTTTTGTATAACGGAATCTATCAAAGGAACTTTGACTGAAGTCAAATTTCTCAGAATATTTTTCTTTCACTACATTCATCCGATACATTTTTCGTTGAGCGAAATTTAATTAAAAATATAAAAATTGATTTTCCCCTAACTTTTCTGCAGATAAATTTCAAACAATGCAATGAGAAATGTTATTTTTCTTATAATTTCTGAATAGAAAATTCTCGTATAAAGGAATCTATTGCAGGAACTTTGACTGAAGTCAAATTTCTCAGAATATTTTTCTGAGGAATTTCACTGCATTGATCCGATAAATTTTTCGTTTTTTATTTCGTATCGTCATTAATTTTTTGGCGTGTCTATCCGTAGTAGATCTGAACCGTTTATAGTCGATTTTTTTCCAAGCCAACGAACCACAGATCAAACTTTAATTACAAAATTAATCTGGGATTAAAATGAACAATGTTTCGCTCCGCAAGCTTTTTTATCGCGCATTTAAGGTTGTTTAGAAGCAAATCACGTTTAATGAGAAAATTCTGAAAATTTGGTATGTTTTTCAACGAAGTATTTAAGAGGTCGTGTAAAAATTTCACGACGATTTGCAAGCTCGTTATCGAATAATTAAGATTAACAAATTAAATAAAATTAAATATAGTCTGATGGAAACTGATATAACTTTGCGATAAGTTTTTTTTTGACCTCTCAATTTTTTAATATCCACAATATACTGAAAGCAACGGAAAGAAAACGAAGTTTATTGATAAATATATATTTTTTTTTTCAAAAAATTGTTTTTAACAAAACGTTAATTTCTTAATAACGAGCTTCCTAATCGTCGTGAAATTTGTACACGACCTCTTAAATATCTCATACAAAAACTACCAAATTTTCAGAATTTTCTCATTTTTTATTTTACCCCTTAAGGAGGTTGAAGTAATGATGATAGAATTCTGAAAATTCGGTATGTCCTTACATGAAGTATTCAGGAGGTCGTGTAAAATTTTTACTACGATTAAGAAACTATTTATTGAACAATTATAACATTCAAAGGTTTCATAGCGTCTAAACAACCTTCAATACTTTTTTCCACTACCCCGATTTCCCATTGTAATTGCAATATTACTTTCTCCACAAGTTAAAATGCCGAAGAAAATATGAAAATTATTTCAGCACAATGTTGAATTGGCTTTTGGTGATCAAGAGATTCTGCCGAAGGAGCCAACGATTTTTTGAAATTGAAACTGCTGAAGATATTGCAATTAATTCGTCAATTAAAATATATTTAAAAAAAAAACAAAAATTAAATTCTTCAAATTCTTAGCTGATGTTAAAGCTTTCATATTTTCCCTCATCGAAAAAATCGACCACGACTATCTTGGCAGATCGAGCAACCGTTTATTTTTTTTCAACAAAAACGTTCAACATTGTTTAGTGCAAAAAAACTGATTTATTGCTCGATGGAAATTGATTGCCCCGGAATAAAAATTTATACCGGTTTATATTGTCCAAAAAATGAAAAAAGCGAAATACTGCTCAAACGGTTGCTTCTTTTTTTCGCAAAAAATATCCGGTTGCTTCGAGACTGCTCTAGCCGGTTGTTCGAGTTGCCAGAACGATTATGATCCACCAAAGGATATGCGCGCGTGTGTGTGTGTGTGTACGATGTGAGAGAGGGCGGGCAAGAAGGATTTCATGCGCCACGGTGAAAAGCCTTTTCATTATTTTTCGCTATTTCGTTTCTATTTTTTTTTGCTATGCAAATTTTGCTGCCCGGGAAAATTGTGAATATAGCCGCGGAGCATGAAAAATACAAAACGGGGAATCAACTACTTCTTAGCTTCCTACGGATGCTTTAGGAAAAAAATTTACGTGCCAAAATATAGTCGGTTTTGATATAATAACAAAAATCATAATAACAGTAATAATAATAATGTAAGAGGGTATATATCGACGATATTCGAAAAATATAGACGAGCAATTACGGTATGTGGGATTGACACCATAAAAAACAATTATTGACCAAATATATATAAAATCAAGGTAAAATTTTACTTCGCTTTCGAAGATTTTTCTATTTCATTCTATTTCCAGTTCAGTCATGTTATGCTCGAGCTATGTAATCAGGGTGATGCATTTTGTACCTTTTTGCGTTTCAAAGAGAAGATTAGAGTCGATTGAGAAATGTGAGAAATGCAAAATGAACAAGAAAATTCGTTTCCAAGCTTTTTGCTCAATTTTACAATAAGGTATCAAAAATTTTGATGGGGACAACGAAAAAAAGAGATAAAAGGTACAAAATGAATCACCCTAATATACGTGTCATTCCCTATCAATTCAACGACCTTTTGTCGGTGATCCCCTTCAATTTTTTTATTTTTCAATATGTTATTATACATGCAAAAGAAGTATCCATATAAATTTTTAGCTCTCTATCTTAAACCATACCGTAGTTATTGATTTTTCAAAAATTATTCTTAAAATAATGATAACTTCTACAATAACCAAGATATTCTAATTTATTAGGAGGTCGTTTTTTTTTTCAACGTACTTTTTGAACAAAATATCGAAAATTAAGAAACACAATTTCTTAATGCTTTTTTGGCAATTTTAAGCTAAACATTGGATTTTCTTTCTATGGGACCCCTTCGATTTTTTTTCGAAAAAAATTCCAAAATTCTATGTAAAAAAACAAAATGTTTGAGATTTTACCGAAGATGGAATTCAAATAACTTCTCATTAAAGAACAATTTTTTCAATTTTTTTGTTTCGTAATTTTGATATTTTTTTCGTTTATGACTACAATAGTTGATTTCAATGATGTTAAAATAAATAATTTAATTTCTATCGCATACTTCCTTTGTAAATTATAATAATTAACATTCAGAATTACAATTCAAGTACGTTTTGCACTTTATTCAATTTTTTTTACATAAATATTGTAATTCTTAATGTTAATTATTATAATTTACAAAGGAAATATGAGAGAGAAGTTAAATTATTTATTTTAACATCATTGAAATCAACTATTGTAGTCGTAAAGGAAAAAAGATCAAAATTACGAAAAAAAATCGATTTTTTTTTAATAACAAGTTATTTGAATCCCATCTTCAGTAAAATCACAAAAATTTTGTTTTTTTACGTAGAATTTTATAATTTTTTTTCAAATAATCGAAGGGGTTCCATTGAAAGAAAGTCAAATTGTTTAGCTTAAAACAGGCGAAAAGAAATAAAAATTATTTTTTTTCTTTATTTTCGATATTTTTTTCAAAAAGTACATTGAAAAACAAAAAAAAATGACCTCTTAGCAAGTTAGAATATCTTGGTTATTGTAGAAGTTATAATTATTTTAAGAATATTTTTAAAAAATCAATAACTTGGGGATAGAGGGCTACAAATTTACATGGATACTTCTTTTTGCATGTATAACATATTAAAAAATAATAAGGGGGTCACTGACAAACCGTCGTTGAATTTATATGGAATGACACATGTATAATATTCATATGAATATATTTATATATAATTGTGTGAATTACCTTAAGCGCGGATTTGAGAACAACCACGTCTCCAGCCGCTTGAACCCACGGCTCACCGTCCACTTGCACGGGCATATCCGTTTTTAAATGAATTTTTATGTGGCCACCCTGAAAAATGCACACCAACGATTAATTTTCAATGTCACTTGCGACGACGCGTTTTTGCACGCTCTAAATGTGGAGATATTTTTTTTTTAGTAAGATGACGAATGATAAGGAGAGCTTTACCTGAGCTATCCTGATCGCGGTGCACAGTCCAGACTGTATTTTACCCAAATGCATAACGCTCGTGACCCCAACGACCTCCAACATGCCGTCCCAATGATTCGGTGCCGAGAATCTCTCGTCTCTGTCCAATCCCCACGGATTCGCTCCTGAGCCCCAACTATTTCATGAAATTATGCGATTAATGAACACATTTGTGGGATTTAGATGATTTTATCCATTGGTTTTGTCATTTTATCAATCGAAAGTTAACAGAATGATGCGAAGACATTTTTTTTACCTCAGTATGTTGAGCAGTATTATTCCTTCAACCTCCGGCAGAAGTACCTGTTTTCCGTCAACCTCCAAACGTACAACCCTGTCCAAGTGCAGAGCGGTCATTCGTCGGCTGACCATTTTTCGCAATCCGATTTTCACGTATACGCCCTTATTGTGCAATCTGCTGTTGAATTTGTCGGGATTCTCCTCTCTCGCGTTGTGAAAACCCAGACAAAGATCAGCGTCAATTCCGATCCCGAAGTAATTATTCATTACCATTATTTGGGTATTGTCCTCGCTCGTCGAACCGGATGCTGAAATTGTATTCATCGTAGAATGAGCATCAGGGCAGGTTGCAAGTAATGCATTACTTTTTGTAATGCATTGCCATTTACATTACCCATTACAATGTAGTGTAATGGAAAAAACTCTCCATTACTCGTTACAATGTAGTGTGTAACGGAAAAAAATCCATTACCCATTCCAATGTAGTGTGTAATGGAAAAAAATGCCATTACCCATTACAATGTAGAGTGTAATGAAAAAAATCCATTACCCATTACAATGTAGTATGTAATGGAAAAATATGTCATGACCCATTACAATGTGTGTAATAGAAAAAATTTCTATTACCCATTGCAATGTAATGTGTAATGGACAAAACTTTGATTGCAATTTTAAGAATGGAAAAATGTAGATGAATAAATTATTGGAATTTTGCATTACATTTTAATGACTTAGGTACCTTAAATTCTAAAAATCATCTATATGCATACGAAAAGTTGAACGTTGAACTGCACTTCTAAATATACTTTTTTTTCAGCGTTTGCTTTAGTCAATATCCTTTGCTCAAAGTGATTTTCTGTGAGCCTTCTGAATTTAGGAGCGTTCATCATCGTTGCGTAGCTGAAAAGCCGTTTCATCGGGGCAGGCGATGGCAGTGACGTATTACATCAACGTTTAACTTTTGGTATGCATATAGATGCTTTTTAGAATTCAAGATACCTAAGTCATTAAAATGTAATGCAAAATTGCAATAATTTATTCATCTCAATTTTTCCATTCCCAAAATTGCAATCAAAATTTTGTCCATTACACATTACATTGCAATGGGTAATGGAATGTTTTTCTATTACACACTACTTTGTAATAGGTCATGAAATTTTCTTCCATAACACACTACATTATAATGAGTAATGAACAATTTTTCCATTACACACTACATTGTGATGGGTAATGAATTTTTTTCTATTACACACTACATTGTAATGGGTAATGAAATTTTTTTCCATTACACACTACATTGTAATGGGTAATGAAAATTTTTTCCACTACACACTGCATTGTAATGGGTAATGCAAATTTTTTTCCATTACGCACGACATTGTAATGGGTAATGAAATTTTTTTCCATTACACACTACGTTGTAATGGGCAATGCAAATTTTTTCCACTGCACATTCTAAAAGTAATGAATAATGCATTACTTTTACATTACAAATTTCGCAACCCTGCATCAAGGTGGCAATATTTTGATCGTTAATTCTAAAATATTTGCGTCTCGTCGTCAAAATATATATCTTTTCCATTGTTTTTTGATGAGGACTTGGTTTGGGTGACGATGAATATCGATAATACGTAGAAATCGGAAATTGAAAATATAACTTGAATTTTTTAAGAATATATATTCCTATCCGTCTTACCACCACCAGTATTGGGTACCGATGATGGTGTCCTATCTTCCTTCTCCTCAGGATGAAAAACCACGGTCCATCTGTCGAGTCTTATTTCCTCGGCGTCGATAACGTCTCGCAGAAGATTGAGGGGATCTTCACCGCCGGTGTAACCCGAGCCCCAGCCCAATACTCGAGCGAGATCGTTTCCGGTTCCCAATGGCACGATCGCGCATGCCGGTGATGAGCACTCGCTGTCCTGGCCTACGTTGTCCAAACATTGAAGAACCCAGCCAACCGTACCGTCACCACCGCAAACCAGTATCTTGTAGTCCTGTATATGCCGAAATACGTACAACCTGAAAAATACAAAATTACGTTTAATCAATATCTCCAACAGTTTTTACCAATAAACCACACCAATTTACAGTCAAATTTCCTAAATTCCTTCAACTGTCTCGGTTGAACTGTGGAGTATCAATTTATTGATGAATAATATAAACAATAATATAAACTTCTTTATTCAAGTTTCTATTTAGTAAGTTTTTCAATTTTTTACTTGGTAGGACGAAGCCATTTTCGAATTTGATCAAGAATGTTTTGTTATGTAAAATATCAAATTACTTTCTGAATTTAATTTATTGGTAATTATTTAGTTTAGTGACTTCTCCGAAAATCGATGGGAAATTTTTTTTTCACTATGTCCTCCTTTATTTAGTTATAGATAACGATACTCAGGTGGGGGAAACGGAAATTTTCTATTAACAAATTTTTTAACAGCGAAAAACCGTAAAAAGTAATGTCAGATTTTTTTAAAATTTCGAAAAATGATGGGAATTTTTGTTGCCATGAAATGTTATGTTACATCATTGTAAGTAATATTCAGTTGGAGGAAGCTGAGTTTTTTCATTAACAAATTTTTCACAAGGAAAAAACGAGTTCAAAAAATAGTTATTATTGGGAAGTGCGATTCATCGGAAAGGCGCATCCCAAAATTTTTTAAAAATGATATTCTATTAGTTAATGATTTAAAAAAATAGATTAGCTCGAGGGAGACCGACTTTTTATAATTTTGTTAAAAAAAAAAAAAATAAAGGAACTTAGCTACTAGAATAGATATCCCTGTTGCAAAGTTTCTGTTGTTTTTTATCAAACCCAAAAAAACAACAGAAACTCTTTAACGGTTCTATTCTAGCAGTTAAATTCCTTAATTTTATTTAAAACAACAAAAATAATAATAATAAATAAATATTAGCTTGGGGAAGGCCAACTTTTTATAATTAAAAAAAAAATAATAATAAAATTGAGAAATTTAGTTACTAGAATAGATATCCCCGTTGCAGAACTTCTGGCGTTTTTTTGGGTTTGATAAAAAACATTGGATAAGAAAAAAAAATTATAAAACCAACTTTTGATATATATATTTTTTTATCGAACGTTTTTTATCAAACCCAAAAAACAACAGAAACTCTGCAACGGGGATATCAATTCTAGTAACTAAATCCCTTTATTTTTTTATTTTTTTTAATTATAAAAAGCTGGTTTTTTTTAAAATGATTTAATTATTATTATTCTATCATATTATAGATTTTATGAATAATAATTTTTTTATCATATCATATCGTATAGTAAAGATGATAAAAATGATGAAAACTGCAGATTTTGTGATTTTTGTCATTTATTAGTTTATCAAAAATTGGATAATAAAAAACCGGATCCCCCAACTGAATATTACTTATTATGATGTACCATAAGAGTTCATGGTGAAAAAAAAAAATTCTGTCGATTTTCGGAAGAGTCACTAAACTAAATAATTAGCAACATTTTCTCAAAATCGATACTTTCATCGATAGAAAGCACAAATCTTTACATTACTTGTACTTTTTTCAAATTCATGAATATCTCATGTTTTTTGCCATTAATGAGATTTATAAGGTCTAGCTCACCCCGGAAGTGGTCCTCCATTGTCCAAATCGAACACTTGATAGGGATTCAAAAGTTTACGAAAACTGGAGATCAACTCGAGTCCCTGACAGCCGCCTGACTTGACGTTGACGAATACGAGCAGAGGTTGAACACCAGATGGCACCATACTCGGTTCGATACTTGGCAGGAGCATAACTGTGAACCAATTTTTCGTAATTTATCAATAACCCACAAATTTACTCAATTAAGGGGATGTTCTTGTGTAGAATTTTGAAAAAATCGATTTTTTTGCATATTTTCAGTGTTTGATGTCTCAAGAATGTACTCACCAAAGGAAATTTAGAAATTCCAAACATTAACGGAGTTATAGCAGTAATTAGTGAGGTGGAAATAACCGACGTTTTTTCCCACCCCCACTTCATCAGCCGTTATCTGTCAAGATATTGGATTTTTTTTTCGCCAATTTTTTTGTAGAATATTGAAGAATGAATAAATATGTGGTGAAAAAATGAATGCAAAAACATGTTTAGTTTTTTTTTCATAGCAGGTTGAAAAATCCCAACATTTTGGCTTTCTACACAAGATCCCCCCTTACCGAAAAATTGATTGTTTTTCTCGTCAGCTTACCTAAAAGATGTTTGTCCTCGTACTTGGATTCTCGTAATGTGTATAACGCCCTCACGGCTTTATTCGAATCTTCGTAAATAATGACCATCGAGCCGTATTCATAATAAATCGGTCCGATAGACGAGAATTTATTTTCTGTAATAATAATCGTAAAAATTTTATGCAAACTTCAAATTCAAATTATGTATATTCAAGCATACTTTTCGTCCATTGATCAGTTAAAGATGAAATATCCTAAAATAGAATTAACGAGGGAAGGCCTGAACGATTTTTTTGAAAAAACCATTAAAAAAAAAGCAGCTCAGAAACGTAGGATTGTCTTCACCTCTTCCTAGGAAATCGGTGAGCATATTCTCGTAAGTTCTTTCCGAAAGATTCGGCGGTAAATTTCCTACGAATAACGCGAGATTCGGGCCGTGAGGATCTTGCTTCAGTTGAAGATAAAATCTCATCAATTCCATTTGTCTTATCGAATCGTTGCCCAGCTGCTTAACGATGTCCCACGGTTTTTCATCGTAACACAACACTCTTTCCGTTACTGCAATTACCAGAAAAATAAATGAACATTGAGGACCACGAGTTAAAATTTTCTTAAAGGTTTTTGGAGAAGTAATAAAATAATATTTTCAAAGATATGCGCGATTAAATTAGTTTTTGCCTTGAGTTTATATTTGACGAAACGAAGCATTCCACACCAAGTGGGCCACTAAAAAACCGTGTGATCTCGAAATATTATGAAATATTTTTTTAAAAGTTATTCGAGTGTCAAAAGTAAGCAGAATTTTTTTCAGATTTTTAAATCTGATATTACACCCCCAATTTGGATTCGAATGTTGTTATTTATTTTTTGTCGATTCATTTTACATGCGACGCGGTCCATTGCACACAAAAAACACCTGTACATAAAATTTAGGTTTTCCAACATACTTTATAATCTCATGTTTTTTTAAGCTGTCTAGAATCCTTTTCGTGTATTTTAAAAAATAAAAAATAAATAAATAACAACATTCGTATCCAAATTGGGGGTGTAAAATCAGATTCAAAAATCTGAAAAAAATCATGCTTGCTTCTGACACTCGGATAACCTCGAAAAAAATGTTTCATAATATTTCGAGGTCACACAATTTTTTAGTGGCCCACTTGGTGTGAAATGCTTCATATGAAGGAAGGAATCCTAAGATTTACTTTTGAGGGAAAAGGTAGGAAACGTTTCGACGACAATTCCACTAGGCTAATATATTGATTTTTTCTTTAAATTACCTTAATTTAGATGATAATTATTTACCTCCTCGATCCAAAAGTACTTCGCTACACCGAAAATCCTCGCTGTCGACGTCCTTTCGATCGAAGAAGACGAGCGCCTCGCGAATTAAATCGGCGATAGTCGTCGAGTGATCCACCGGAACTGTACAGAAGGGCTCGGAGACTTGAAGCTTGCCCGGATAAACGCGAACCTCGCCGCTCTCATGATCTCTGTATCGTAGAAAAACAGCCCGACGCTTTCCCTCTTTCCTATGCAAATTCATAATTGGTGTCGGATCGCACAGCTCGGTCTCGTCGGCAGCGTATAAATCGGTCAGATAGAAATTGCCTGAAGCACAAAATCAAAACATCAATATTATTATGACAATTTCTTCTAAAGACGAATTGGCCAGTTTTCCAAAAATTTTATACATTACGAATGTAATCTATACCTCGAAAAAGTGACGTACTTGGGTCTTTAGTGATGTGAAACGCTCTCAGAGCGGATGTCAACACTTGTTCCGTAGTTGCTTGGCGTGATATTGATATAACTCGAAATATTCGACGCCTTACCGAACTGTTGCCGTCGTAAACCTTGATCATCTCTGAAGATTGAAATAATTTTTATTGAATTTTAAGATTAGAAGTTTTTTTTAACTTATGGACTAGAATTTAGCACTTTTATATATTTATATATGGGGCATTCCACACCGATTCGACCTGGGTCTGACCCTTTACCTCTTCGATTTTGTCTGCAATTTTTTATGGTATTTCCGTATCTCTGAAAAGCATTCAGGATTTTTTTCAGATTTTTTTGGAGCGATTTGACTTGATTATAATTTAATAAACGAGTTACTTTTACATTAGCCCAAATCAATTTATATAAAAAATTTTAAGCGTTGAGCCGAAGTGGGCTGTGGTTTCTCTTCTGTTCGTAACAAGCTTCTTCGAAAAAAAAAAATTTTAAAAAGATATAGAAGGAGAAACCTGAATTGAGTGGGCCCTTATTCAAACATTTTTTTTTTTAAACAGCTTCAATTCATATAAAAATGTTTGGATAACGATCCACTCAATCCAGGTTCCTCTTTGTATTGTTTTTTAATTTTTTTTCGCAAAAGTTTGTTGTAAACAGAAGGAAACCCCTGCCCACGTTGGCTCAACGCTTGAATTTTTCCAATCAAAAAACGAGATTTTTGTGATTTCTTTCAGATTTTTAAATTTGGGCTAAAAGTAATTTGTTTATTAAATTATAGTCAAATCAAATCGCTCCAAAAAAATCTGAAAATAATCCCGAGGGCTTTTCAGAGGAACTACAAAACCATAAAAAATTGCGGACGAAATTGGAGAAGGTCAGACCCAAGTCGAATCGGTGTGGAGTGCTCCATATATATTGAATCTGTTCACTAAAATGACTGCAATTTATTTTTTAGATGAAATTTCGATTTGATTCTGCGCTTATTCTCTTTGAAATCGTTAGATCTTCAAATTGCTGCTTTATCAAAACCCGATCATTTCTTAATTTTTGGTAGATTTTTAAAGTTCGACCATCGATTTTCATAAGATTTGCTATTAAATAAATACTCTCGAAAACAAACTTTAACAACAAATTCTTATTTTAAGAACGGAATAAAATTAATAAAAAAGCTCATTAAAAACAAATCCGTATAATCTGTCATCGGAGAATTGAACGAGGGACAAGAAAGGTTTAGAGATTTTTTTTTCTCCGCGCCATAGTTAACAAATTATGTTGGAGACAAAATCGAAAAATGCAGATGCAGAAATCTTGAGGATCAAATAGAATTATAAGAATTTATCGTTGAATCTAAAAATCTAAAATAATTTCTGGAAATTCCTTCCATGTGTGAACCAGCAAAGTTTCAAAAGTTTTTCAAAGTAAATAATAAAAACATGATCTCCAAATTATGAATTCCTTGCTTTTAAGTCGACATCGATAATTTCCGGTATCTTGGCGCGAATAATTTCAGTTTTATCCTCTCTTTCTCGTCGTACCTTCGTCACCTCGCTCTTTTTCGTCCTTATCTTTCGGGGATTTTGGGTCTCGACCATGACCAGTATTTTGTTGCGTAGGCTCGTCGTTGTCTCGATATCGCGTGTCTCCGCTGCTGAATTCCTCCGATATGCTCCTCGCTGCAAAATAAGGGTCTGACAATGATCGTCCAGCTCATTTTTTTCCACAACACACACGCACACACACACAAACACACACACACACAAATCCACAGATGACTGCGAAGGCTTCACGAAGAATAATCGAAAATTAGTCTTCGAGAGGCCTGAAGCAATTTTTTTCTTCTTCCTTAAGGCCTCGAATCTTGCCTGACAAATATCGTTCATTTATTGTCAAAGCAAATTATTGTTAATTTTTTTCTTCTCAAATCAAATGATTTTTGTTCTTTCGTCTCTTTGTTGTCTTTCGTTGAATTCGACATCGCTTACCAGTGATTATCGAGAGAGCATGCGACAGTTTTTGCGAAGCTCACGAGTCAGATCGGAATTGAATTGATCGGTTAATAATTCCTGTTGCATCGTCGTCGAACGAGAGCGCGACGAGAGAATGAAGCTTCGTGGAATCTCGGATTGGCATGGTATAATCCTTGTTGACGAGAATTGACAGCGTGACATGCATTTATTATTATGCGAGCTTGTGTGTGCACATGCTAAAACGAAATTTACGATAACAAAAGTAATGCACAATAAACGAATAATACAAAAGGCTCGGGAATGAATATTATAATACAAGTCGAAGGCTGGAAGTTAAAAGGACTTATGCCTCGTACGAAATCATAAATTATACGGCTTTTTTTCCTCTCCTTATGCCTGATGATATATATATGTGGCTATATACGTATGCATTATTATGTACAGAATGTTTTGACACGTGAAGTTTGTTTCTTTCGACATACAAATACCTCGAGCAGCTCGCTTGAGTGGAATAATCAATATGAAAATTTTCGATGTGAACTCACGCAGGACGTTAATACAGAGTTTTCACGTCCTATAGAAAAGTATATGGGACGTGTACAGGAAATATATCGCTAATATACTCTTTTCTCTTCCAAAAGTTAGATATTTCATACATATTTTGCAATATATGTCGAATAAGCCTTCGGGGAAGAATATATATTGAATATATTCAAATTATATTGAAAATGTTTGCATATGAGGCATTCCATGCGGTTTCGAACGGTCAAAAAGTTGTCCACTCTCAAAAAAATTGAAATTTGGTCAAATTATTCATTTATATGAAAAGGAGTGTAAATTTTTTCAAACATTGTGGAACGCATTCTTTTAAATTTTTCTAAGTACCGTTATATCTTGAAAGCATAAGATTAAACAGAAAAATGTTTCAGACAAAAAGTTGCAGTTTTACATAACATTTGTGAACAATTTTTTTTTTTGAATTTTTCGAGTTTAAAAAATGACCATTTTCATTAAAAATATACGAAAATAATTTTTTTCGGTCCGTATATCAGTTTCGATTTATCTCAAAAAAATCTAGAAAATACTTTGAACTGTGTACAATAGACACGTATTTTTGTATAGATGGCTCAATTAGTTGTTCAAAAGCTATGCTTTGTTTTATTAATAATATTTTTTGTTTTTCTTTAGAAAAATCAATTATTACGGAAAATCATACTCTCCCAAATTGTTTCCCTCAAATTTTTAAATAAAAGAACATCTACAATAATAATATTATTGTTTTGGAGCTTATTGGAGCAAAAACAAAAAAATATTATTAATAAAACAAAGCATAGCTTTGGAACAACTAATCGAGCCATTTAAAAAAAAATACGTGTCTATTGTACAAACTTCAGAGTATTTTCTGGAATTTTTTGAGATAAATCGAAAGTGACTCTCCGACCGAAAAAAATTATTTTCTTTTTTTGTCTGAAACATTTTTCTGTTTAATCGTATGCTATCAAGATATAATGGTACTTAGAAAATTTTGAAAAACTCAAAAAAAAAATGCCATCCAAAAATTTTGAAAAAATGTACACTACTCTTTTTCATATAATTAAATAATTTGACAAAATTTCCATTTTTTTTAGAGTGGACAACTTTTCGACCGTTCGAACCGCATGGAATGCCTCATGTATTTTGATTGAGACCGAATGAGGATAAAATGAAATTTTAGTGGAATGAAAATGAAAAAAAAATTAACTCTGATGGGCACACATTTCCTTCGAGGAAGAAAATTATTATTTTTTTTATAGCCCGAGACTTTTCAAATTCTGTTTTTTAATTTTTCCACATTTTTTCGACGATGATTGAATAAGATATTTGATAAAATAGGCATTTTGCGGAGGTTGCAGATATGCTATAATTGTTGTTAAATAATGTGGTAATTATTGTAAATAATGTGTTATTATTGATTTCTTAAGCAATATCTTTCGCGATATTAAATTTTCTGAATTTGAAATAATTTAGACCTCGGATTTACGTTCAATGAAATGAAAATATTCCAATAAACTAATTTTTTAGAGTTTTAAATACTGAGGAAAAAATCTATGCCTGAAAAAAGAGGAAACTGCTTGAAAGAAATTATTTTTTCAGCATCCCTGAACATTTGGCCCCTAAGATTTTTTGAAAATCAAAAACTGAAGTTTCATCGTGTGAAAGAAATTTCTTTTTTATAAATCTAAATAATACACACAAAAAATATTTATGATATATATTTTTTGGTCGAAAAACTTCAGGAAGTGGAATATATTAGACGGATATATTTCACTTGTAAGAAATTTTTCGTGAAGGTATATTGTTACTTGAAAAACAAAACGTTGTAATTATGAAGAATAAGTGAGTTTGGAGAAGTTGAAGGGAAAACAAAACAGTGAGGAGAGGGGGTGGATATAACGAAGCTGTCGCTGTGATATATAATAATATATGGCAGAGCAAAAGTATATACAAATGAAACGGAATATTTGATGCATTATTGAGGTGTCAGTGGTAGAAATATCGGAACATGCGAAAGAAAAGCGTGTGTGACTTTTTCATTCTCTATCCTCTGGCGTGTGAAATACTGATGGTGCTTTTAATAATGAGATATCGTCTGCCAATATAACAAACTCATTCAATGCCTACGTAGCATTATACTGAAAATCTTTCTTGCACCGTAATTATTTTCTTATTTTTTCGAATATACATATGGCAAGTCCCAAAAAGATTTTCAGTGCAATGAAAAATTTATTTTCCACGATAACGCCGACTAAATTGAAGAAAAAAAAACCCGAGTAATTATTTCGTTTCGTGATTTTTTCGAAATATAATTTCTTCTTATTTCTACGATCAACCGAAGATTAATTGCAAAATGAAAAGGATGAAATTATGGTTTTTTTAAAGATAAAATTTAGTTTGAAAATCGAAAATAAATCAGTTTTTACCAATAAAATCCCACTTATATTTTTCTGCAGTTTTCGGAAATAAAATTTATAATTTCAGTTCGATTTTAATGAGTGAGAGCTCGGTATACTTGATGAAATTTATTTTACCGATTCACGACAGTAATTTTTTTCGTCTATATTCCCAATCGAGAGAAACGTCGTAGCTCCCTTTTTTTTTAAAGCAAATGGCTTCAATTTAAGATCAATGTTGCGGTAGATTTGTTTTGATCAATTTATAAAGTATTTTAGGAAAAACAAAACAAACTCACTCAGCAATACCGAACTAAAATTATCAATTTGTCTTCACAAAAAAAAACTGCCTGAAAATATGTTCAAAGATATATCGGTGTAAACTGAATTATTTTTTAATGAAAGCATTGTTATATATTTTTTCCTCCATTAAGTTGGAACTGTTTAATCCAGAGTAAAATAAAATCTTAATACTCAATATCAATAAATATTAATAAAATTGATCGTACAACCTTAATAAGATTTCGGAAAAATCCCGATGCTAGATAATTACGAAAAAAGGAAATGAAAAAAAAGAAAATAAAAATATGAGGCATTCCACGTCAAGCCGGCCACCCCATTTTTTTTAAATCACCAAAGATCGCATACAAATTTTTATAAAGTAATTCTAACTGTCAAGAAAATTCGTGATTTTTTTCCGATTTTTATATTACATATTTTAGCCGGAAAAAATACAAAAACATTTCTTGTTCCATTTCGTAACTCGAAAATTATTCATCGTACGAAAAAAAGTACAACATGAAATTTAGGATTTTCAACGTACTTTTCACTGAAATTTTTTACGAACTCCTCCGAAAGCTCTATATGCCATTTTCGGAGCAAATAATGTTTTGATATTTTTTTCTCAGAATTGAAATCTTCGATTTGTCTGTAGTTTTAACAGTTTTTTACTTGATATTTTTACGGACTATAAAAAAATTGGCTCAGTGGAGAATTCCTTCCTATGCGTTTTTCATCCCAAATGAATACACAAATTTCTTTGTGCATTAACAGGGTTGAGACTATTTATAGATATTTTCTGAAGCCCGCATTTTTGTTTATTTTTTGTACTTTTTCAATTTTTTAAACTTTTTTCATTTTTATTTTTTTTAATATCTTTTGTACATTTCAATAAACTTTATCAATGGACCCGTGTACACCGATAAAATCTATTCAAATTAAAGTCAAAGGCTTCTCATGTCTCTCGATTACAAAAAATAATTAATTTACCCTCTTTGGATACACCGACCTTTCTATGGCCAATGAGAACTTTTTTAGTTCGATTTGGGCATGATTTTTGGGAATGAAGCAATGATACTGCTTTGTTCCTGGAATCGTCTTCGGAGTTTAAACACGAGATTATTTTATTATTTTTTTCTGTCTACGATTAATAATGAAAAAATATCAATATCTACGCTATTTCGTTAAATCACTCTATAATGATAGATTGTATCAATAAAAATGAATTTGAAATAATGGATTCTCCACTACGCCAATTTTTTTATAGTCTGTAAATATATCAAGTAAAAAACTGTTAGAACTACGGACGAATCGAAGATGTCAATTCTGAGAAAAAAAAATATCAAAAAATTATTTGCTCCGAAAACGGCATATAGAGCTTTCGGAGGAGTTTGTAAAAAATTTCAGTGAAAAGCACGTTGAAAATCCCAAATTTTCATGTTCTAATTTTTTTTTTTCGTACGATGAATAATTTTCGAGTTACAAAATGGAACGAACAAATCTTTTATATTTTTTTCCGGCTAAAAAATGTAATTTAAAAATCTGAAAAAAATCACAAATTCTCTTGATAGTTAGAACTACTTTCTAAAAATTTGTAAGCGATTTTTGGCGATTTCAAGAAATGGGGTGGTCGACTTGACGTGGAATGCCTCATATCACAATAACTAATAATTTATACCGGCATGAAAATATCACTTGTCAACGGAGTCAGCTGGAATCACTATTTTCACTAGACATGACAATGCTCAGCTAAGATCAGTCAAGATTCTCTTATCATTTTCATTAATGAAAAAAATATATAATTTTGCAAATAAAAATAATTGCGAGATTTTTTTTTTAAAGTCCGATTATACGATTGCGATGCGATACACATCGACACATATCTAGATATGTCCCTTTACGCTCACAAACATAGTTGCACGATGATTTGGTGGTTAAATTCTAGGTACCTCGAACATAAGAAGGGGAAGCATGACAATTTCCATGGCAGCTACGTGGCAAAACTAGTGAAAGGCGCCTCAAAGCTTCGACCAGATGGCCCGCGGCCCCAATATGTTCGCTCTCCGCGAAATCGAATTGCTCTCCAGTGTTATCTTCAAATAAGAAGCAAACGATTGTCCGAATTTCGTTTTGTTCGTTTGTCTCTGTTTTTTGTTCGTTTTTTTTTTTGCTCTTGATAATCAAAATACAATTAGCGTTTTCTTTTCCATAAATTTGCATTAAAATTAAAATTTCGTCACACGTCTGTAAACGAGAGATTCGACGTTTTGGACGGATCAACGAGATCGTTTCACCTCAATGTTCGAGTCGTTGCGTATTGTTTTTCCTAAGACAGCTTATGAGCATCAAATTTTCTTCACCAGTGATTGCAGAGAAAAAGGAACCTGATGGATTTTTCATCCATTGCCAAAAAAGAATCCTTGTAGGAAATTTAAAAAAAAAAAGAAGAAATGTATTCACTGAAATTTCCGATTTCCCCAATGAAAACTGAAACTAACTTCAGTTCAAGGTGTCTTCGTTCACAATCAATGAAAAATCTAGCGATGTGTTGCTTCTCATAACATGACTGGCAGTTGCTATCAAAAGAATAAACGGAAATTAAACATTTTGAAAAATTGTCGCCTAAAATAAAAAATCAGGACTAAATAGATATTACCCAGAATGAACCTAAATTGTAGCTCCTCATTTATCTTAGATGTTAAGAAAATAGTATTCTCATTTCTCGATAAAATAACTTTGCGAGAAAACATCCCTTATTTAAAAAAAAAAAAAATTTGAAAAAAACGCCATTTTTTAAAAATCTAAAAAAATTCTGAAAAAACCGTGACAATATATAAAAATTTTCAAGCTATCACCCGGAGTGCGTAGATTTTTTTTTCTGTGTTTTACAAGCTATTAACGTTCTCAAAATTCCAAAAAATTCTCAAATAGCTCACCTTGAGCAGATACTGAATTAATTTGGTATTCAAATTAAGTATCTGCTCAAGGTGAGCTATTTGAGAATTTTTTGGAATTTTGAGAACGTTAATAGCTTGTAAAACACATTAAAAAAAATCTGCCCACTAGGGGTGATAGCTTTAAAATTTTTATATGTCACGGTTTTTTCAGAATTTTTTTAGATTTTTTAAAAATGGCGTTTTGAAACAAAATTTTTTTTTTTTAATCCATCACGTAAAACAGAAAAAAAATCTGCTCACTACGACTGATAGCTTGAAAATTTTTATAAATTGTCACGGTTTTTTCAGACTTTTTTTAGATTCTTAAAAAATGGTGTTTTTTTTTCAAGAAAATTTTTTTTTTGAAATAAGGAAATAAGGGATGTTTGGAAAAATCGGAAAAAATTATGAGGGTGTATTTTAGACTCAATACGATCATATGAAAAAAAATCAAATAAATCCGAGAGGGTAAGGGTCACGGGTTTACACACTTGGGCTGGAATGACACATGTATAAGTTCAACTTTAAAAATCTCAGAAAAAAAAGAAAAAATTTCGCGAAAATCTATTTGAAATTTGATACAATTTTTGATTAAAAAAAAATGCGACAATGATTTTTTCAAATGATAAATTGCCGTTTGATCGACTCTTATTTAAAATGCCCATAAGCTATCTTGATGTACCGCAGGTTGAGTGTTATTCGACTTTATTTTTGTTATACCTTCGAACAATTGAAGACAATAATTTTGAATGCGTTATAATTTTAGGGCCCACAGGCGAATAACGATGCGTACTATATAATTGCGGTGCGAGGGAATGCTACCTCCCAGCGAAGTAACACAAAAGTGCACTGAGACGAAAAAAATCGCAGTTTCGGTCGAATTGACAAAATAGAAGTCAATAAATCAAAATACAATTGGAATAAAAATCTAATTTTGTGATGCTGATGAAATTAATTTGACCGTAAGAGCTCATTTTGTCAATTCTAAATTTTTGTCTTCTCAGTGAATGATATAAAAGTCAAATTTCCATTTTTTCAGATTTTTATATCGTCTTTCAAATAATTCAATGAAGTGCAGGTAGCACTATTTTTGCCTCTAAATTTCGAGTATCAAACCAAAAATATCGATTATTTTTGTAAAAAAAAATGATCTCCGCAAGGCTCTGGTAAGCCAAAGAATATTTAGAGTGCGCTCCGAGCGTTGAAAAATTAGCAATTGGAAAATAAAAATAAAAATCCAAAAAAATATCAATATTTGAACGTTTGGATCTTTAAGAAAATTTTTTCGGGCTAGATTGTTGCGAAAGCTTTCTTTCCATCAAGACTGAAATGTTTTAAACGTTGGACTCGGAATTGAAAAATAAAAAAGACAAGATAGTTGCCACCCTTTGATGGATAAAAAGAGTTCTATTTTTTTCAAATGTATTTTTTTTCTGCATCAAAAAAATCACCTCGTAGAGCGAAGAGAACGTTAAAATATTGTCATTTAAAATTAGTACTTTACTAGTGCGTTACACAAAGTGTTTTATCGTAATAATATCGTGCATAATCGGTGCAATAATGTGAAAATGAGGGTAATAGTGTGATTGGTCGATAATGGACAATTTGGATTGTCAATAAGTATATAAAAATCTGTGAATGAGTAATAAATTTTGTAGTAAAATGGAATAAGGTATTTTGGCAAGCATTGGCTCTGAACTCGAAGCGAATGACGTATCATTACAATTGCACGAGACATACGAAAAAGGACGATGAAAAGAAAAAAAAATCGATATTCGAAACAAAAAGAAGAGATGATGGTGCAATTATGAAAATTGCTTATCGCAAAAGGGACAGACACCGAATCTTTGTAATAAAATACCTATCGATAGTTAATTACGAAATCTCGATGGATAAGCAATATTAACAAATTAGGGAGAGAGCGTTATATTTTTTCATGCTCGGCGCATTATTTTTTACGTAAAAACGCTGTAAAATCTAATCTCACGTGATGAATATATTACAAGGCATTGCACAAGATATAAAATGAAAAAAAAAAAAAAAAAAAAAACGAACATAGCGAAAATACATTGATAAAGTATACAGCGAGCATCGATGCAGTAAAGATCGATCGACTTTTTTTCCTTAACTCAAATGATTCCAAATATTCGTTAATGAATTTTTTTCGCCTTATGTTTTCATTTTTTTAATCCAACCGGAGTTGAATCCACCAGGAGTTATTGAGATGTTCTGCTTAAAAAACGGTTCTAAAGAAATTTATCAACTTTTCAAAAATATTTTTCAAAAAAGAGTTTTTTGGAGAGCAATTTTTTTCAGAAAACTCTTTTTTAATCTAAATTCTTCCCTTTCCCTGAGAAAAAATCATACTCCGAAGACTGATGGAATAATTGTAAAAAAATTAAGGAGCACAAACAAAAAATTCCACCGTTTATCTCAGAATTTTTTTCCCTCCGATTTGTATCGTTCAAAATACTCGTAGAAAAAAAATAAAATACCTTTGAAACGTTTGGATCAAAAAATCTGAATTCAACAAGGGAAAGTCAGTCCAATTTCTATTGGAAACAGCGAATTTTCGATAATTAATGAGTCACAAAAAAATTGAGGTATGTCCAACTTGTGCAAGAAAAAAAATGTGACAACGTCGAACATTCACACACACGTACACGCTCTTGGATGTTGACTATACTCACGCGTTAGTACTTCTCTTCGTCGTACTTGTACACCGATAATCGCTTCCATTGGTACCTCGGTACGCGGAATACTGATCGCATGTGGTGGCAGATATATCGGTTCCAAATTTCCAAAAGTGCATATTTGCGGTATGTCCTTGTAACAGTGAGCGTGCCTCTGATTTTTTTTTGCGTCACCCAGGAAAAAAAAACGATTTTATTAATGGAATTGGACATTATAAATATTCGTTACAGCTACATCAAAATCTAAATCAATTTTTTCGACATTTTTTGAAAGTTTGTGTATCCAAAAATATTTTGTTAAAATTTTAAGATTTTAGCAGTCTGACAATATTTTTCCGCGCATTTGAGTCGCCTTTGAGTCGCTATCCGAACACACTCGCCTGCTTTTTTAAAGTTGAATGCATTTTTCTCAAGACAATATAAGTCATCCGTTATAAGAATATTCAAAACCACGAAATTTTGATTTTTACTATTTTTTTGGTGCAAAATATGGTGAAAAAGTATCACTTTTTTATAAAGAAGTCTGCCATTTTGTTATTTATGCATAAATATTGAAAATTCTAGTTCCAACGAAAGTTGTACCGGATCTAAAACTCTCTGATTAGGTATAAAAAGTGTAAAAAGTGTGAAAATGAATTTTTAATAATTTTTGGATCCAAGAGAATATTTATCAGGCCCTAAAAGAACAAAATTATTATTTATACTAGCAACCTGTAAAAAAAATGATAAAAATGGCCTTTTCAGAGGGTCCAAACTTCTATAAACCCTTAATGAATTTCCACGTTGTTTACATTACAAATTTTAAATTTTTATTTTTGCACAGAGGTCTCACCTTTTTTTTTCCAGGATTGATAAATTTTTTCCCTTTATCAATTCAATGGAAATTGCGAACGAATTTTTCAACACGATACAGACTCCCGCTCAAAAGTTTGGAAACGAATTTTCAAAAAAGCGTTTTGACGAGAAGGAATTCAGCTTTATTCTGCTTTTTTGAAATATTTTTTATGATTTTTTTTCGATCCGGTACGCATTTTTGTACGCGACCGTTTTTTGGCCTTTTTTCAACCATCGCGAATTGGCGCATAACTTAAGGACATTTTTTTTGGGCTTTTTTATCTACGGTAAATTTTAAAGGGTTAGCAGATGCTCCATTTTCGTCTTATAACAATTTTCCTGGAATTATTTTAACTAATAAATTGTTTAAAAAATTGTTTAAACAATGTATTAAGCAATGATGAACAATGATCAATAACTATTATTGAACATTGTTGTTTATAGCATGCCAAATGTTGCTGAATTTTTTGAGATTTTTATTATATCACGAAGTACGAAAATTTCAATCGAATACAATTTTTCGCTGGAACGTCATCATCAGAATTTCGAGCGAAAATAGTTGAAAAAAAATGTCATAAGAAAATTCTGAAATAATCCCAGGCGATTCCGAGTATACGTACGCTACTTTTTTCATACTTGACATATTCTCTTAAACTCTATAGTTTTTGAGTTACGTTGCATCTTTCAAAATTTGTCTTTTTTTAGCCAAAAGTGAAATAACTTTGCGAGAAAAAATCGTACGAAAATTTTTAAAAAACGAAAATGGAGCGTCTGCTAACCCTTTTAAATATACTGCAGATCAAAAATACAAAAAAAATGTCCTCAAGTTATGCGCCCAATTCGCGATGGTCGGAAAAAAAAAAACTGTCGCGTACAAAAATGCGTACCGGATCGAAAAAAAATCATAACAAAATATTTAAAAGGAGTAAAATAAAGTTGAATTCCTTCCCGTCAAAACGCTCTTTTTAAAATTCGATTATCTTTTTTTTTGACGAAGTTATGCAACTTCTAGTGCGGTAAGAAATATTGACTGGTGTTTCTAAAATTTTGAGCGGGAGTGTAATGGCAGAATTTTCAGCAACGTCAAAATTTAATGATATTCAATTTGTTTAGCTGAAAATCGCTGTCGCAATCACTGCTGAAAATTTTCAGTTGTTATTCTCCATATTCGACTCAATATCCTTGGAAAATGAATTTTCTTTTTCATCTCATTGTCTCTGTTGTTTATTTCCGTTGGAAACTAACCGTCATGCCGCACCATTCGCAACGAAAACCAGACAGGCACTCGACGGAGAAGCATCCTTTTTTGCACTGAGCGCATTTCGAGCTACTTGGAAGATTGCCTTCGCGCCAGTGATGCGCGTGCTTCACCGACGCCAAATCCTTTCCCGGCAGATACGTCGCGTTCTCCTTGCAATCCGCGACCGCAAAATCCTGGCACTCCGTATGTACAAAGTACTCGCAAACTACAAATATAAGATCAATAATTTATTAGCACCAATTCCAAAATATATATGTCTGGGTCAAAATTCCGGAAGGCAGCATGCGTTTGGGCCTCATAGTCGACGATTGTTTTGTAACTTTAGGGACACATTCTACAGTATGAGAGTACACTCTGGAATTTGTTTTTGGATTTTTAAATCGACCAGTTTCACTGTTCCGATGAAGTCATTTTTTTTAATTTCTTGAATGTCATGTTTTGATCAATTTCTCTAGACCCCTGTAATTAAAAAAAAAAACTTCGACATATATTTTCATCGAAAAAGATCTCAGCTTTTCAAAAAAAATATTTCCTAATACGTATCAATTCGTATAGGCATAGAAAAATGGGTTTTTTCCTCAAAAAGGCGTTTTATTGACGAGCCTACACTCGAATCTGTTTTTTCATATTTTTTCCGGATTTCTGACGTTTTTTTTACACGAAAAAAATCTTTTACCAGAGTGGGATCTCTGCGGCATCAGACCGTTATATATTAAATATAATCTGAGGTGCTGTAAATATCGAGAAAATAGTGCGGATACAATAATGCCTACTTCGCTAGTATTGTATTGTATTGTTACTATCATTTTTTATCAAGGTCGTTATGGGTTTTTATCTTAACTTTTAATTTATTAGTACTGTAACAAGAGGATTTGACAATGAGAAAAAATAATAATACTCTGAAAGCAATATAATATACACGATTCCGGGGAATGGGTGTGTAAACAAACTTTAAAAAACATCCATTCATCTTTTATGAAAATATTTATTGACGCATGGTTAATTTTTCGCCAAGAAGTTGTTGAATATTTTTTTTTTTTAGTATACTCAAAAGCAGTTGGATTTGGAATGAGCAAGAATGATTTATAATATTATTCAAAGGACTGAGATTTACTTCGGGATATACTCACTTTCGCAGTGCACGGAAAGATTGTCTTCGACGTTTTCGAGACGTTTTCGACAAACATTGCAAAATTTTTTCTTGTGATGTACCGGTTCGGACCAACAATGTGCCACCGGGTTCTGCAACAATATTAAAACATTTATGTAATTATTAATGCAAGTAACGTCAATCGTCAAAAAAATGGGACACGTAAGAAAAAACCATTCGATCAAAAATGTACATTTCAAAACGAGTCTGGCATCAAATTTGTGCAAATTTGAATTCTCAATTGAGCTTGGACGCAAAAGCGATGAAGGTAATTTAGAAAACATGATTAAAATTCGAAAAATAGAAATTGCGAAATTGTTTTAAAAATCGTTATGTCATTAAAAAATCCTGAAGGATTTGTTAATTTTTAAATTGAAAATTCTTCAAAAACACTCTATTTGCTAGTTTTAACGTTAATGACCGTAGTAAAAAATTGTACAGCTTACTCTTTTGGATTTGTTAATTTCTAAATTGAAAATTCTTCAAAAACACTCTTTTTGGTGATTTTAACGTTAATGACCGTAGTAAAAAATTGTACAACTTACTATTTTTTTAGAGAAGGTAAACAAAATCTATAAGTAGCGGAATCGGAGAGATACTCTTTTTGTAACTCGTCCCAACATTTATAAACATGGGAAATCTAGTCATGGCCAAAAATTTCCCATTAAATAAATAATTTGAAAAATGCCAGCCAACTTCAACCGCAATAAGTCACTTGGACTTAGATTTGATGTGCTGATAGTAAATGGACGAAAAAAAATCAAATGTATGGAAAATATGTGGAATAATTAATGGATCATTGATTCGGCCTGGCAGCACTTTAATGCATCGCCACAAACGTCCGACCATATCAAAGTTGTGACTACTTACGGGCAATTCTCACATTTGCGGATTCAGTAATCGTGGCATCTTTCATTCATTCACGACGCTTCATACACGCTTCTTGATTATTTTTTCTTACGCAAGGGCTATAAATACACCGAGTTGGATTCGAAAATACACATTCGGGGGAAATTAGAACGAAGCTATCGAAATGGCGAACGAGTACAAAGAACGACTCATCTATAACTACTTAACGTTCCCCTATATTATTCCTCGCTGTATGCCCTTTCCCCATGGAAAATTTATGGGTATGCAAAATAAAATGTACAAGATATTGGCGTTCATAACAATATGCTACAAATATTCTCTATTTACTTTATATTGTCATATTGGTAAAGAATATGAAAAAAACACGTGGCTTGGTATCATACAAATGACAAATATATCTGGTATATATTTTTAGCATCTATTTTAGCAGTGTAAATTTTTAATCTCCTAATTTCTAAAAATCGAAAAATCTAATACTTTCATAAAAAAATCAAGAAAACCATGTTAAATAATTCTTTTAAATAATGGGAAGTTTTATGAATGATTTAACAAGTATTGGCAGGGGACCTTCCAATTTTTCTTTTTGATTTTTGTGTCCTTTCAATTTTTAAATACATTACCGGCGAAAAGTTTCCGGACAAAATTTCAAAAAAGGTCTGGAACGTTTTTTTATGCTATTTCGCCGGAAGTCAACGTAGATTTATTTAACAAGCGGCATTTTAAAGAGGAAGAATTCAGCTTCATTTCCTGTTTTTTAAATGATTGTTAAAATTTGTTTTCAGATTTGGACTCTACTTTGAAAACAGCTGTTCTTCGCCTTTTTCCCCCTCTCTTCAGATGCACCCCTTCTAGAGGAAATTGTTTTTATACATTTTCACGACTGCATTCATAAAGAGGAAAGTTTGAGCCTCAATTTCCTTTTTTAAAAAACTTTGAGTGATTTTATTTTCCAAAGTTATTCTGTTTCTTGTGAAAAAGAGGAAATTTGAAAAATCCCGTATAACATGAAAACAACGAGGATTCATGAAAAACTTCAAGATGGTAAAAAGTTGCGTCTGTTTTTGTTGAGTGCAGAGGGATTTTTTCCGATTTTTTTCCCAAAATTTTTTTTTTCTCATTTTCTGGGCGAGAGCTCAGATCATTCAATTACCATAACTCGACAACTATGGGATTGTTGATAAAATTTCAAGAGGGGAAAATACTTTATTTTACCATTTTCAACACATTGAAATTTTTTCAAATTTTTTTCCCTAATTTTTTTTCCAGCCTCAACATGAGAAAACAAAATTTTGGCAAAAAAAATCTGAAAAAGTTCCTCTGAACTCAACGAAAACAGACGCAACTTTTTGCTATCTTGAAGTTTTTTATGAAGCCTCTTTGTTTTCGTGTTATACGGGATTTTTCAAATTTCCTCTTTTTTCACAAAAAACAGAAGAACTTTGGAAAAAAAATCGCTAAAAGTTTCAAAAAAAAGGAAATTGAAGCCCAAACTTTCCCCTTCATGAATCCCATCATAAAAATGTATAACAAAAAATGCCTCTAGAAGATGGGTGCATCTGAAGAGAGGGGAAAAAAATGCGAAAAACAGCTGTTTTCAAAATAGAGTCCAAATCTAAAAAAAAGTTTCAAAAATAATTTGAAAAACAGGAAATGGAGCCAAATTGTTTCCCTTTAAAATACCGTTTGTTAAATTAGTTTACGTTAACTTCCGGCGAAATGGCATAAAAAATGGCTTGAAAAATTCTTTTTAGTAATAAAGGAAGTTTTACTAATTATTCACCAAGTTTTGGTGGAGGATCTTTTCATTTTTCTTTTTCATTTTTGTATCCTTTTAATTTTGTTATATGTGGTAAATGTTTTTTTGCATCTACTTCAGCAATGGAAATTTCTAAAAATCTAGAAATGTATTACTTTCACAACAAATTCAAGAAACTCTTGGTAAAGAATTCTTTTTGATAATGAAGGAAGTTTTACTAATTATTCGCAAAGTATTGGAGGGGGATCTTTCAATTTTTCGTTTAGCTGAACGTTCGAAACTTCAGGTACATTATTTCCACGGGGCGTTCTTTTTAAAGTTTTAATAGTGTTTTCATACCTTGATCAGGCATGCCGCGATGCTGGAGCAGGGAGAGACGACGGCCTGGAGACATCTTTCGTGCACTATGAAGTTGCAAACTGTAATAGATAATTATACAACAACATTAGTATTAATAATGGAAGATTAATTATAATATATTAATAATTTGATATAAATAGCTCGCTCATGTTGCGCCGACGTAACTAGGAGTAATTAACTTAATTGAAAATCAATTGAGTTGAAAATAAAAAAATGCAGAATTTAAATAGCTCTGGTCTTTATTAACAATAACAATTATCTATTTCTTCGAACGATACCTGATAGAAAAAAAATTTTTGACAACCATTGAAGTTTTGAAAAAAGGTCCTGGTAAACATATCTTCCCCATTTTTAAAATGTTTGAATTTGTTTTTTTTCTTGTTTGATCCATGAAACTATATTGTTTTTGTGAAAAAAAATCATTTTATACATGTAAGATATAAAGAAAAAATGTTTAAATAAAAAAAAAAATTTCTGAGTCCCAAAAAGTACCTTAATTAACAGCTGTTTTTCGAAATTTTGCATGTTTGGAGGATCTAGAAGGGGAATCATTGATCTAGTTTTCTTACAAGACCATGTAAAATCTTCGGCACTTGTGGATTTAAAAGTGGCCTTTGAGAATTCACTTTTCAAAGAGGATTCTGTTGAGAGCGTGGCATTTGATATTGAAATGGCCCGAACCATTCACACTTGTGGTTTAAGTTTAATGATCCATACGACGTGTCGGTTATAATTGCGTAACCGTGGGCATAGATCGCAAATGTTCGTGGCATTTCTACTTTTAAACCCGCATATCGTTAGAGTGAAAAAGAGAGAGAGAGAAAGCACATATGCAACGTTGGGTTTATAAGCGAAATTCGAGCGGGGCAAACGTCGTGAATTTTAGATCTCCGCGAGGTCGTACCCGCATGTGAGCTCGTTTATATACAGAAATAATGTGCAAATAACGTCATCAATATTGCGTGAATTTTGTGTCGAAGATGAAAACAAAGAACAAATGCGTCATGAAATGCATTCGATATCTTGAATTTTCCGATCATTTATATTGGTTATAAGACTTTCTGCCTCTATGAAAATGAAGTATAATTGCAAATATGTTTATCCATGCAAAGAACATGTATGACGAATTGCAGTAAACTTGGGATATATTATATTTCAAATATATTATTTCATTTAAGGCGGTATTCTGGTCTAGAGACAAACATTTTGAACGCTTTGGCCAGCTCGATAAAAAAAAATATTTTTATCATTCTTTTATTAATATTTTGACAATAAACAAGAAAATTTACGTGAAAAGAAATGAAAATTAAATAAGTTATAAACTGGTAGAGTCGGGGCTAAGAAAAGAGGTGTGCTGGTTGACACGATTGCAACCCTTTTAGACATCCGATGCAAAATTTAAAAAAAGATTCTTAATTAGTAAGAATCCTGTTATTGCCCCTACCTCAGAGAAAACGGAAAAAAAAATTTCGTAGAATGGCGGGGGTCTGAATAAAAAAGGCGTTTTTGACGTCTTTTTCCTAGGTTTTAATTTTTTTACAGTAGTAAAAAAAAAATTTTGATACAAAAATGGTAGGGGCGATAGAGAGGCGATACATTGAAGATTGGTAAAAAATTTGAAGTTAATCCCTTGAGTAGAACTTGATTTATCATGTCAACTGTATTGAGAAAAGTAGTTTTGAGAATAAAAGTCCAATTTGATCCGAAGTAGCTGCGTTACTAAAATAGCTATAACTCCGTAAATTATGGGAATTTAAAACTTTTCTTTCAAGGATATATTCTTAGAGGTCTAAGCTTTCAGAATGTGCAAAAAAGTTGATTTTGTCAAAATAAAAAATAAAAATATAAAATAAAATGTATGCAAGATTCCCACTTACATTAAAAGTATAATAAAATAGACGTATCGCTCCTATGATGACTATACTTCATCTTCATAGACTTAAACTTCTGAATGGAGTAGAAAATCTAAAAATGCATTCAACGAAACGAAAATTTGGGCGACCCCGTTAATGCTTATTAATTAATCCTTAAAACGTTTTCAACATTCGAAAGAATTATTTGCCAAGTATTAGCACAGGGTCTAAAAAAAATTTCCATAAAGAATACATTTCCAAATATCAGCTGTGTGAACAGTCGACCAAATTTAATTGACTATCATTATTCAACAAAATAAAAAAGAAAAGGATGTACAAAGGGAAGTCATTGGAATATAACCTCAGGGCGATTCAGGACCAGAGTTTGGTTTCTTGATAAAGAATAACTGAACCGAGGAAATGTGTGATACATAAATTAGTACCAATTAACACAATTTTCCCCTAAATTTCAAGGATGTGACGCTATTTAGAAAAATCTTGTTTGCCTCCGCTGGTGCGAGATTTACTGCTAAAAAAAAGTAGTGTGAGGACCGTAATAGACAAAAGCCGTGTTTTTTTTAAACCGCCATAATACGTATATACATACTATATATGAGGCATTCCACGTCAAGTCAGCCACCCCATTTTTTGAAATCGCCAAAAATCGCATACCAATTTTTAGAAAGTAGCTCTAACTATAAAGAAAATTTGTCATTTTTTCAGATTTTTAAATTACATTTTTTAGCCGGAAAAAAATACAAAAACTCTGTTTGTCTCATTTTGTAACTCGAAAATTATTGATCGTACGAAAAAAAACGTACTACATAAAATTTGGGATTTTCAACGTGTTTTTCTCTGAAATTTTTTACAAACTCCTCCGAAAGCTCTATACGCCATTTTCGGAACAAATAATGTTTTGATATTTTTTTTTCTGAGAATTGACATCTTCGATTCGCCTGTAGTTCAAACAGTTTTTTACTTGATATATTTACAGACTATAACAAAATTGGCGTAGTGGAGAATCTATTATTTCAAATGCATTTTTATTGAAACAATCTATCATTATAGAGTGATTTAACGAAATAGTGGAGATATTGATATTTTATGATGATTAATCGTAGACAGGGAAAAATAATAAAATAATCTCGTTTTGATACTGCGAAGAAGATTCCAGGAACAGAGCAGTATCATTGCTTCATTCCCAAAAATCATGCCCAAATCGAACAAAAAAAGAACTCATTGGCCATAGAAACGTCGGTGTATCCAAAGAGGGTAAATTAATTATTTTTTGCCATCGAGAGACGTGAGTAACCTTTGACTCAAATTTGAATAGACTTTATCGGTGTACATGGGTCCATTGATAAAGTTTATTAAAATGTACAAAAAGATATTTAAAAAAATAAAAATGAAAAAAGTTACAAACATTGAAAAAGTACCTACAAAAAATAAACAAAAATGCGGGCTTTAGAAAATATCTATGGATAGTCTCAACCCTGTTAATGCACAGAGAAATTTGTGTATTCATTTCGGATAAAAAACGCATGGGAAAGAATGGATTCTCCACTGAGCCAATTTTTTTATAGTCTGTAAATATATCAAGTAAAAAACTGTTTGAATTGCGGACAAATCGAAGATGTCAATTCTGGGAAAAAAATTATCAAAACATTATTTGGTCCGAAAATGACATATAGAGCTTTCGGAAGAGTTCGTAAAAAATTTCAGTGAAAAGTACGTTGAAAATCCTAAATTTCATGTTTTACTTTTTTCCCGTACGATGAATAATTTTCGAGTTACGAAATGGAATACGAATTTTTTTTGTATTTTTTTCCGGCTAAAATATGTAATACAAAAATCTGAAAAAATTACGAATTTTCTTGATAGTTAGAACTACTTTATACAAATTTGTATACGATTTTTGGTGATTTCAAAAAATGGGGTGGCCGACTTTACGTGGAATGCCTCATATATTATATTGTATATATACACGTTTACTCGGCCAAGCTCTCGAAGAGCGCCGAGCGCGGAGTAAAACTTGAATTATGTACGCGTGGGAGGATCAACGATTCTCTCGTCACTCAACTTTGCCACGAGGGACGACTGGGACGAGTCTACTGTTTGCTTTGCGCTCACAATACACGAGCGATAGAGGAAGAGAGAGAGAGGAGAGCAGAAGCAAACTCGCTCTTTGCTTGTACTCGTTCGTTCGTTTATTCTCTTTCAGCCCCTTTCCCCAACCCTCCGTCTTTCATCCCACCGAAAGCACACCCTCTCTTTCTTTCTGTCGTTTTTCCTGTGTTGTACGACCGATGCAACGACGTCTCTTTGTCGAAGGAACAATGCTCGATGATGGTGGTGCTCGCGTGTTATGGCGCTCTCCCCACTCCGGCGTTGCGCCTTATAAAGGTATCCGCGCTCGTTGCGCTAGCGCTCTTCCTTCGCTGAACGGCAGCTTTGTGTACCACTCGCAACAGCAACAGAAACTCTGTCTCTTTCTCTCATCCCTCGCGACCCCCGAGGCTCCTGAATGGAAGTAGCGCTTTTCGCGAGACGATGTTGAATACACGGTGACCTCCGAGCTCTTCTAGATCTCTCCCTCTCTCTCTCTTTCAAGCACACGCAATGCAAGCGTAAACGCCCGCGCTGCTTCTACCGATGCGCTATCCTTTCTGAAATTTATATTGAAATTATACGTTGTGATGAACACACGCATAAGTTATACATCACTCTCGAGAACGTCCAACTGTCCCCGGTTGTGTTCGTGTTTGGCACTGATTTTATGTTCATTCATGTTTCATCTTTGTAAATACGAGCAAAACCAAGTTTTTTCTGATTTACGAAATTTCGAATAAAATGTAATCTTATCATTCAAAATTAAGACACCATCAATTTTTGGTAATCCTTGGAAATTCTTTCTTCACAGAAAAGCATTATTTATTAAATACTGTGAAAATTTTTAGTTTTTCATTAACCGGTTGAAGCATATTCCTTACTAAAATACACGAAAATATGTTTTAGGGGATTTTTGGTGTTGTCGATTCCATTTCTAAACTTAGATTTTGCTTTGCACCCTCCTAAAGGGGGTGAAAAATAAGGGTTGAGGGTGAAATTTCCGATCTCACAAAAAATTTGAATTTGGGGGTTTTTTAGGGACGCTCATTCCATTCCTGAACTTGATTTTCACTCCGCAGTCCCCTAAAAGGGTGAAAAATATTTATCCATTTTCTTGGAGGTTTTCAGATTCGCTAAATACAAATCTAATGTTAGATTCATGAAGTTTAAATGGTAGATCCAAAGAACGTGAACGCCACAATGTAAATTCCTGAAAATTCGTTATTGTTATTTTTGTTTATTTACATTTTAGTATCCACCATTTAGAATTTCGCGATTCAGATAGTGGATTCATAGTTAGTAACCCAAAAAACCTCGAAGTGAAGATTTTACAATCATATGATCACTTAAAAAGTATGTACTTCAAAGAAAGTAGAATAATTATATATGAATTGGGTAATTTTTAGGTTAGAATTCTGAATTTCATAAATCTGATTGATTAGTCGAATAGAGCATACCAAAAAACAGTTATATATAAATTTTCGTCCAAATCGATTAAAATTTGAGAATGTTATTAAAGTTTGTACATGTATGATACAATACCAGGATTAGCGCAGTGTTTTTTTTGTACATATATGATACAATACCAATCAACCGATTAAAGTAATAGGTACACTAATTTTTCATTCAACTTAAACTTTAAAACAATAATCCTGAGGATTGTTACTCTTCAATGCCGACTGATTTGTTTATCATTCTAAGGTCGGGCTGTAAAATGAATATCGTTCTTTCTTTACTTCTGTAATGATAGTTATTTTCTCGAGCCACCCTTGTAACAATTAAGTATGCTTAAAGGATTAGGACGTCTCGATTGCAATGTCTGCTGCAATTTTTAACCTTCCGTGGCCACACTGGGCCAAAACGACCCCACGACTACTTTTTTTTCTTCTTTATGAATTTTTTTTGAATATATAGTCATTTGATTTTTTATAAACTAATTTTTAATACACCAACTAGAATGTTCGAAAGATGTTCTGTATTTTTTTAAGATTTTTCCGACCGATAGTTTGGTTACAATACTTGTTCAACAATAGACAAGGTCAAAGCGACCCAGATAAGTGTGACCAAGGAGGATTAAAGTCCACTTGTAAACAATAGTAATTTAAATGGGAGGTGTTTTCACTATCAACATTCAGTAACCTTTTGATGTAGAAGCTTTTTTCATATTTTTTAAACAACCGTGTGATATAGAAACATAGATCTGTTACCATCCCCGGTCTCTTGAATCTTCTGAAGAATTAATTACTGAATATGCCCTAGAATTTGTATACCAGTGTGCAGATTTTGCGAATATTTGATAAAGGTATTTATATTTAAATTCCGACCATAAAGAATAGTCATTCACCGATCAAGGTGAAGTGAAGGTAACAGGTCAATGCGTTTTATAATTCTACAGAGTTGTATCCCAGTTTTTTTTTTGTTACCAGGCAGAATGGCAAGTTTTGGAAACGAGATTTCCCGCAAATTTGCATCCGCGTAGCCCACCCCCAAATACTCTCATAAACAGATTTTTTTCTGCTACTTGTGGACGATTAAATTGCCCTTCCCCTCTGACGCCGTACCACCGTGTCGTGGCACAGCCAACTCCATCCCCTCCCCGTCAACGGCGGATCCCATCTCCCACTCACAACACACCCCTCCCAACCCACCCCCACGATCAATGCTCGTGAGAGAGGCGTCGCGGCACAGGCGCTCTCTGTCACTCTTACACGACCGGCTCGTGAAAGCTCACCCAGCAAGCACCGCCGAGAGTAACCCTAATAACGTCCAAACGCAAGTTAACGATAGTTGCTCGGGATATGGAGCTTGCGATTGCAGGAATACGTTAAAAGAGTCAAAGATAACATCAAATGGTGAATCAACGACTGAGTTGAATGAAAATGATTAAAAAGTATAGGTCGCATTTGTGATAATCGCTAATTGGTGTCTCTTGAGGGGGCGTACGCAGCTTGCAAGACTCTCGAGTTTGAGTGGCAGAAGTACAGCCATAAATACTAGTCTAAAAAAGCAGCAAAAGTTTGGTTTATGGTATATGATTCCAGACAAAAGTATCCACTGTAATGGTAGAATTTGACTGCGGAAACCAGTAAACGCGGAATTCTTCTCAGTCAAGTCAAGATGCGCAATGATATCCTTTTTATATTCCCATGTTGATATTTTTTACGACTACATCATGGTAATTTTTTTGCCCATCTTTTTTCTCTGTGACTTAACGTTAAACCGATTCCCTTCATCGCTTCCAACTTCTAATATCTTCGAATATTCCATTACGCTTGGCTCTGATTCGATCCTGAAGAGATCCCTATCCACTCGTGTTATTTCCGTTGGAACATAAATGGAGTTTCGGTAAATTATATAGAGACATAGATATATTCACGTTTGCACTAGGTCAGACATTCTACTGTATTGAACTACTTGCGGACACGTGGAGTATTTGAAACGGGATATGTCCTGTTGGTGGAATGTTCAGTGTAATGGAATAAACCAGCTCTCACGAAGGACTTTGTTGATAATGGATAATTATTTTGCGATATATTATCTGAGTAAGGAGGGAGTAATGATGATGAAGAAGAAAGGAGACATCATTGTGGATGAAAAAACGGAAAGAACATTTGAGACCCCTTTGGGCGATTAGAACGAAACTAACAAATAAATGAACGAGCTAAATTACTGAAGAAAATAAATGAAATCTGATCAGATAATAAAATCAGATTGAAAATGCTGATCAGGAGTACTTAATGACAAAAGCCAAGATAAATACGGATAAATTAAGATTTTAAAAGAAAGAAATGAGGTTTACTTATACATTCTCAGTATTATTCAAGCTTTCTTTGCATATTCGAGATGTCAATTGAAAAAAAATCTAACGATTTTTTAGTTTAAGGACCCATCATTGAGAGGGATGAATTATTGAAAGGATATTTTCATTGCATTTTAACGATGCAAATTTCAACGTCAACTTCAATACTAGATTGATAGGACATTCTTATTTTGCGTCAATTCTTAACTCGCAATCGTCTTCACTAGTATGGTCGCTCAACATCATTATTGACTTTATCTATGAGGGGTCTGCCGCGAGCCTTGTGGGAAATGTCTAAAATTGGCTTAGGGGAGCATAGACGCAGGTAATGCATGGGCATACACATACATACCCACACACACACAGTGAATGAACCACTTTCCCCATTCATTGTCGGGGTGGTTGGAGGTCAGCCAGAGTTTTACCCTGGCCGAAGATCACTGGTGTCGGTGGTCTCGCGACATGCATGCAGCGCGGTGGTGGGCAGAACGCGAGGGTATAGGCATAGCAGAACAGCGAGCGGGGTAGCTAAGTAAAGCATTTGCCAAGGTTCCTCCTCGTGGAGGCGCGAAAGACCACTACTGACACAGCCAGGTACAGTGTAACACGGACAGTAACGTCCTCGCGGTTCGCATATATTCTGGTAAATGCGGGACGAATGCTCCAATACCATTAATTGCGCATATCGCTTGTGTACAAAAACTATTACACATCTATGCACAGCTTGGGATGGATCTAGTAACACGGTTCCTTATCAAATGACTGATACTGTATTTACACAAATATAGTGCATGATATCGCGAAGACTTTGATAACTTCACCGAGAGACTTGATCGTGAAACAATGTTTGAGAATAGCAACCACAGGTGCCCTAATTCATTATCCACAATACAGAACACGCTCAACCAGATTATCCATTTGCAGGGGGTAGTTACTATGAAGTTCGTATTTAATGAGTCGACATCTGGTCTTTCATCGATCGTAAAATCAAAAAGGCTTTACGAATGTCGTGCTTTTTATGGTTTCCCCCATGCTTGCGGTGCCCTATCACGCAAATTGTATATACGCACACAATATTCATGTCGGAGCCCTATTATATCGTGTGGGTGTGTGTCGCGATGACGAAGAAAGGGTGGCTTGTGGTGCTCGTCAGAGCGAGGAGGGAAACTGGAGTGTGTATTCGTGTGTTGGTGTGCGTGCCAAGTGGGTGGGGAATCCTGCGAGTCCTGTGCCCGCTTAAAATGCCCCGCAAAACGAAAGAGCTTTCGTTCTAATCGAGGAAAAGAGAAGGATATAAGAAAGAGAGAGAAACTCGAGGAGAAACCCGACACGTTGGCTGGTCGGTTGCGTGTTGTGTATTTCAGTAGGTATGTGGGACGCCCGAGAATGACCGACTTTTAGTCGTTTCGTACAGTATCATAGTTGAGCATTTTACTACCCACATACACACAAACGTAGACGGCACGAAGGTGAGACCGCGGAGCCCCAAGTAGAAAAAGCCACTGCGTTCAGACATCAATGAAAGCCACATTTTTCTATGACGCGTATCTGGGTGAATGGAGAATAATACTTTTGTAAAGAGGCCTGCAGAGTATCCAGGTGTGGATTAATTTTGAATTATCAAATGTTTTCGGTGAATGAATGTCGAGAGATTAAATAAAGGATGTTCGCATCATTCGTTCTAGTCATAAGCGATATTTTCGTGAACGGTTTTATCAACCGTGCGTTTTGTTTACGGGATGACGAAAGGCATTCGGCTTTGTGGGAAATGAGTTGAAACGGGTCTACGCAATGATTACAAGGGTGTGGGAGGCATTGTCAAAATCTCGAAGGAAGACGAGAGGGTGCACCGTGGATCGAAGGCGTCGAGTCGTCATCTCCACTCTCTCCCTATCGAAATTTGTGTTGTAGCTCTAGGTTCAAACTCTCCACTGGACTAAACCACAAATGAAGAAAAGAATTTAGGTTCTTCTTCGGAGCGCGCTCATCCCAAGGCACGAGCCTCGTGTTTCTCCATCTCATGATAATAAGGGTAGTGTAGAATCGCTGGTGGGAACGTATCTTTGGCTCAGGATGATACCCGGGCTCACTTCGGCATAGAAAGGAGGGGAAGTTTGTGGGGAAAGAATGAAGAAAAAACAAAAAATAACGGAGGCGGAGATACATTTTGGTATATTGAAGATGGTTATCATATAAACTCGGATACTAATATATATGTATACAAACATATATGTAGAGATATATATATATATATTTATATATACATCGTACCTTCGCAGATGTAACCCTTCAGTTTCCAGAGCAGATCGGTGCAGCTATGGCAGAACGTTGGCTTGTGAAACGTTTTCTTGCTGAAGCTGTGCCCGTGGCTCACCGTAGTCTCAGCCAAGACCGACGCCATGTTCCCCGTTCCGCCGCGGCGCCGTTCACGCCAGATTTTCACCGTGAAGCTACGCAGGGCGGGCCGCGCGACGACGACATTACTTTACATTCCTACGTTATCTCGAAACCGTACGCGTACATTTCTCTGCCACGGGCACTCCTGTCTCACGATTAGTTTCACGTGCCTAAGGCGCATTTCCGGAGTTTCGCCTTGTCCGTTTGCCCACTTCACAGCTGACCATCACACTTCTTACTGCTACTGCTGCTGGGACAAGTATCTCGCGGATTCGCGCATCCGTGACACGGAGCTGGGCGCCGAATAGCTGCGATCCGACATCGGCAGCCCCCGCGCCTTCGATCCCCCCGCAGCACCACGCCGCACTTCAACCCCCCGCGCGCGCGCTTTCTCTCTTTCCAACCAACTCCCACTCTGCCGCCCTCCTGCCCCCACTCCCCTCTCACCGCGATGGCGACGACGCGATGTCGACGCGACGTGTGTGCGGTGGTCGCAGAGAGCACGGTGGATATAGCAAACGGCGGTGGAGAACAAGGGAAAGGACGGCGCGCACCGCGGAGAAACCTCTCGGACCACCCCAAAGGACGCGCGCGATCGGGTGTGTAAGTATATACAATAAGTATAGCTTTTTCTATCTATCTCCTAATATATCTACAATCCAGCTATACTCGCATGTATAGGGCACTTATAAGAGTAATAATAATAAAATAATGGGATCCGGATTGGTGAAGTGAGAACAATGGGATTCCTCTTCTTTGCAGTACTTCACGTTTTCTCTCGTTTTTCTGTCGCGACGTCATCCCTTCTTCTTTCATCCGGAAGATATAGTTCCCTCCTTGGAAATCCTCATCGCTTCTTCTTCAATTCAGTTTCCTTCCAAATGCCTCGCTATTCACCCTTTGTCCGGGGACAGGGTTAAAAAAAATAGTAACGAGAAGTTGCCCCACGGATCCTTACAAAATTGCCAACGGAACACGTACGAGGCATCTATGTGTGTTTTTGCTGCGTGTCTTCTCTCACCTCACGAGGCCGTACGCGCGATAGGTTCTTTTTCTTCGTTTTTTTTCTTTACTTTCAGCAGCCGTGAACTTCCGCCGCTGCTGCCGCTCTTTCGACACGAGACGCGCGCAAACACACGATCGACCACCGCGCGCGGCGGGGTGTACGACGCCACACGACACGGGCAAAATACGTCCTCTCCGTCGTCCAGCCACTTTCTCTCTTTCCCTCTTCTCTGTTTTTCTCTCTCTCCACCGCTACCGTATTTGTCACATCTCTATACATTCACCAATGCAGCCGATGGAAAAAACAATTCACTATCGCTTGCACACGCATCTCACACTCGTTGACACACGGAACAATTAGAGGTAACACTGTAGGATATGATAGGATGGACAGCGAGAGGAAGAAGATAAACGAGAGTTAACAGGGGAAGATTCGAGAGAGAGAAACAACCGAACAGGTGAGAGAACACACAACGAGCACCAGCGAGAGAAGCACACGATGTCGAGGCCGCCACTACACGACGAGAGCCTCGAAAGCAGCACCCGGAAGACGTCATCGTACACTCTCGCGCGCGCGTTCCCGCGCCGACGCGGTACCGCTTTTCCACACTAGGCGCGCATCCCCCTTGTGCCGCCCTTTTTGTTTCTCTCATTCGCGCTATCTTTCTCTGTCTTTCTCCTTGGCACACGTTCGTCGAACGCAAGCGCGTGTCTTTTCGATATATCTATAGCTACCATAAAAAAACGATATATATTGATGCATACAGTAGAACTTTGATCGTTTGAATAAGTTGGTTTGGAAGATTTCGCAGCAAAATATCCGTGGTAGTAACAGAAGAGAATCGTTGACTTTTCTATGAAAGCAATAGCGAAAATTTGAAGAGGTTGCACTGATCCGACAAGTATGAAGCGCGCTAATCTCCTGAATATTCAATTTTTATATTTCACCATAATATATCAAAGTTAAGGCGATATTCTGGTTTAGGAACATACATTGTGAGCGTTTTTCGGAAGTTTTCAGCTTGTATAAATGGAATTTTTTGTGTGTAGGGCCACAATTTATATTGAATTTTATCAGACCTAAAAGAACGTCGATAGCAGCTCATAAAAAATTACAAAAAAATGGTTCATTTGTGCCCCACTAGTGGGGTACAATGTGCCATTCTGCAAATCTTTTTGAATCCAATTATTCTGGTATTTTTAACCTTTTTTTAAAATGATATTTTTATTATACGCTTAAACGTCTAGAAGAACCGGTTATAACAGTCTTTTTTCTAATCAGACTACCGTAGCCAGAGTAAAAATTCTTTTAAAAAAGTGACCCATTTTGCCCCACTCTCCCCTATTTATTAATGTTTTGACAATAAACAAAAAAAGTCCGAGACAAAAAATGAAAATTAAATAAGTTATAAGCTGGTAAGGTTGAGGCTAAAAAAGGGGAATGCTGGCTGGCACGATTGCAGCCTTTCTAGTTATTCGATCAAAAATTAAAAAAAAGATTCTTAATTAATAAGAACGTTGTTATAGCCCCTACCTTAGAGAAAATGAAAAAAAAAAAAATTGTTGGCAAAATGGCGGCTGTCTGAACAAAGGCTTTTTTTTTTGTTCAGACAGACTAGAATACCTTTAAGCTCTAGAATACCTACTAAGCTCTCGAAACATCTTGACCGTTTAACAACATCATGTAATGAAAATTGTTAATTTTGATCAAAAATGAATCTTGGAAAATATCAAATACGAAAATCATAGACATTAAGGATCGCAAAAAAAAAACGACCGGTCTTAATACAATAAATTCATAATGAATATCATCCAAGATTCATCAAATGATCAAAAATTACCCATACAAATTCAGAAATAGTAAATCTGAAGAGGATCCGAATAAGGATCGAAACGTTTTACAAAAAATTTTCCAATTTTATTTGGAACCACTGGCCGAATCGCAGCAGATTCCTCCTTTCACTAAGACTAGAATACCCCCTCAAAGTTACGCTCCGACGTGACGGGCGTAGTTACTGCGTCACTAAAATAGCTAAAACTCCGTAAATAATTGGAGTTAAAAAATTTTCTTTCGAGGATATATTCTTAAAGGTCTAAACTTTAAGACTATGCAAAACAAATTGCTTTTTTCGAAATGCCAGACCAGAATACCCTCTTCAAGTTACGCTCCGACGTAACGGACGGAGTTGCTGCGCCACTAAAATAGCTATAACTCCGTAAATTAATGGAATAAAAAAATTTCCTTTTGATGATATATATATTCTTCAAGTCTTAACTTAAAGAATTAAATTTTTTTTTTTAATTCTAGACCACAATATTCCCTTAATTTATTTTAAATAAATGGATAGATTTACCTTGAAAGTAGTAGCGTTTTTCTCACGAAGTATTGCCGTCTTGCTTTGCCGAATTTTTCTGAATCCAGAGGATGCAAGGTTCCATTTTATTTGAATAATCGACGTTTTACTGTACGTAGTTCGTTTATGTATGTGGTTATGCGCACACACTTTTTCGAGGACTTGCGCTGCTTCGACTTTTCAACATAGTCGCGTGTAGTGGGTGAGAATGTATAAACCGCTCGCGTCGACACAACAGCCACACGTCATAATTTTCTCGGGCACTGAGCACGTGCCGGTCCAATACGTAAACAGCTCTGCCATAGTCGTCAAACTATATCCTGGCCCTTTCTCCGGCGACCGACCTCGCCACCCTTATTTCCTATTTCAAGGTGGAAAGAAAAAAAAATTGGAAACGTGAATCGCGATGATGATCAATTTTTTCAGAATGACATAGTTTTCGCCTTATGAAGCTGATACACATTTTTTCAATTGTAATCCCCGTGAAAGATTCTCAGGATATTTCTCAAATTTTTTTGAATGGAAAAAAAATGTTTTTTACTTCAAGTAGCTTCTTACAATTTCATCGTTGGGTTTATCGATTTTTCGTTCGGCTTCAACGTTTAGGACTTCAAATCCATATTTTATTTTTCTTCATTCTCTCAATTGTAGTTCCCATTCCATTCTCGTGGCTTCTCGGTTTATGAATATTTAATGGAGGTTTCCTCCATGAAAATGCAAATCAACGCATCGGAGAACATTCCCTGGACTATAAACAATTGTTGATTTTTTGTTCGTTCAGCTTCAACGTTTGCAACTTCAAATCCATTATTTTTTTTCTTTAATTCCAATTGCAGTTCCTGTAAATTCCTTTCTCGTGGCTTGTTAGCTTATAAATATTTGATGAAGATTTTCTTCATGAAAATGCAAATCGACGCACCGAAACACATTCCCTGGAAAAATAAATGATTAATTGTTGATTTTTCGTTGTCTTCGTTCTCTAATATTCTTGCATAGTAATCTTTATTAACGATATCTTTACTATTTATCATAATCGTGTTTACCATATCGTGGACGGAGCGTAAAGCATGAACTATATATTTTACAAACGACTTTTGATTCTCAAACTGTAAAATACATTTTTTTTCTTTTCTTCATATTAGTGATTTTTTTGCAGTTTAACTCTTCGGGCGAAGTAACAGGAGTATTGTGTATTTGAATTCGGCGTAAAACAATGTTGTCGCATTTAACAGTATATAACATACAAACGTAGATAATACCTGTACATAATAGTGTGCATAATTTTCCAATAGAAATTTTCCAACGAATTGTCGCGTGTGATTTTACAATGGCTTATAATTATTTTTCCTCGTCATTTACGTCAATCAATCAGAGATTACTGATTCCTAAGAGCAATCTGTGTCTCAACTATCTTAAAATTTCGTAAATTCACTTACGAATCTCACTAATTCCATCTGGAAATATTTCCCAAAAAAATTATATTCCGCTGGAGAAAAAACCTATCAATATTGCGATTACGTTGAAGATAAACGTACAGAGAAATTTTATTCTATATAAAATCTCCGAGAGAATATTTAATCAAATGATTTATTTAATGATATATTATTCTGTCGAATCACTGAAGTGAAATTATTTCAAAGCTGCAACAGAGAAAAAGCATTTATCTTGGTCCACGGAATTTAGGAGATTTTTCTTGGACTATGAAACAATGCTTAACTCTAGACTTTAAAAAACGACCTACACTTTTTTTCCATCCCTTCCTTCTCTCTTTAATTTCTTGAAATGAAAATATCGCGAAGGAAAAGAGAAAGCCTTTATTTTCTTGAAACGAGAATACGACGAAGGAAAACAAAAATTGCGCATTATCGTGAGAGACATAAACAGACGTTATTGCAAGTAAAATGTTTTTGTGCGCGATTAGCAGAGATCCACGAATATAGTTTCGATCTTAACAATTGAGGTAATTTGAGAAAAAAAACCTTAAAAATAGCCTTCCTTACGCCTAACGTGTAACATGAAACTTATTTAAATTACGAAGATTGAACTTCAACGTATTTGCGTATTTGTGCGAACGACACGTTAAAAAATCAACGAAGAACAGAGAAAAAAAAGTCTCTCGTTTGCTCATGAACAGGTGGGATAAGTTCTTTCTCTCTTTTTTTTTGGTCATTTTTTCAGTCCCTTCAACAAGCTGCAAACGCACGATTAACGATAGAATAAAAAATGAAATCAACTTGAATTGCAATACCTTAATAAGCGAACGATAAAATTTCAAAGCCTATATCACTGTAATTTCGCGACAGCGCCTAACTAATGGAATGATTTCAAGATGACCCTCCAACGATGCACATTTGTCCAAGTTAAGTGGCCAAGGGTTTTCTTTATCATCATTTTTCCTCCTCGACTTAACCGAGTCCATGATCCTCGAAGAATCCTTGAGGTGTTTCCTCCTGCAAACAAAAGCGATAAAAAAAAATTATTACCGTTGAAAAGTGATTGAAAAAAAAAAATCAAATCTATGTCTTTTGCCAGCTCCTAATTTTCCTTCTAATTCTCCATATGAACAGGGATCAATTATCATTTTGAGGCTGCATTTGAAAATTTCTATTGAGAGTATTATGAAAAAATTATTATGAATAAACAATACACGTACCTACTGTGCAACAAGTTATCTTCTCGATGCAGCTTCAAATGGCGAACTGAACCCTTTTCATATGGTAAATAATTATTGTTCTTTTTTTCTGTTTGCTCGTGTCGTTCGTGCAAAACATTTTGCACATCATCATTTTGTCAGTATATAGTTAATTAAATATATACGTGCCACTGAAATAAATTATAATTAGCCATACCATATATTCAACAATTAATTACAACAATCCCTTCTGAAAATACAGTAATCACAAGTACACAAAGTTAATCCCCGACTATTAAAAAAAATTATAACTTAAGCTTAAAGCCCGATTGATCCGGATATAAAATGCGGGAATTATTCGAACACATTCGGTGAATGATTTTTTTAAATTGTGCTCGGGTTCAACGGGAACTATTTTTTTTTCTAACGGCAAAAGAATAACGTGATTCAGAGATGAGACTATTTGATAGAGAAAATTTTATTTTATAAGTGCACGTGCGTTGTTAATGTTTTTTTTGTTTACATCCGACACTACCGAAATAGTTCGTACATAATTTATAAGAAATTGTGAATCCTACGATTAGTGACCTCATTATCGGAATATATTATAGAGTACTTAAAATTAATTTTTTTCAACAGTCGATCATACGCTTGAAATTCCAAACGAAAATTCGACCAATGCATTTTTCAGCGAATAAATTGGAAGATCCTTAACGATACTTGGCAAATAATTTTTTTCAAATACAAAATTGTTGATTAATCATCAAATCTTAGGCTTCTTTCTATTTTTCGTTAAATTACATTTTTCTATTTTTCCGTTCAACTTAAACGTTCGGACTTTCAAATCCACGATCATTTTTCTTTTTTCATTAATTTATCCGTCTATCGGCTGTTTCGTAAATCGCTACGGCTACGAATATGATTTTATTGCCGTCGATAATTATTATTTTAAAAAAAATTGTTCCTTCGACTACGTTGAACGTTGTAAGCATACAATTTCGTCGGTTTGTCGCGATCCATAGACAAACCTTCATATGATCGCTATATAATTCTCTCTAAAATGGCAAAATATATATATATATATTCATATATTATGTTTATATATGTATATGAGGTATTCCACGCCATTTCGATCGACATCTTGCCTTGATAATTCCGATTTTCCTCTAAATTTTTTATATAAAAAAACACATTGAAATACATTCTTCCAAATTTTTTTAGAATTTTTTAGCCACGCTTTTTTGATTTTATGTTTTTTCTTTGAAAAAAGGACCACTTTGTGAAATCTTAAATAATTCAGAAAAATCGAATAAAATATAACAAATTTCTTGGACTTTGTTCTAAAATGGAGATTTCAATACTTTATGAGTAAAATTAAAAAAATTAAAAAAGAAATGTACTCGTAGAGTATTAAAATCTCTATTTTGGAACAAAACCCAACAAATTTTGTATAAAATTTTTTATATAAAAAAACACATTGAAATACATTTTCCCAAATTTTTTCAGAGTTTTTTGGCCACGCGTTTTTTGGATTCTATTTTTTATCTTTGAAAAAAAGGACCACTTTGTAAAATCTGAAAAAATTCAGAAAAATCTAATAAAATATAACAACATTTTTGGAACAAAGCCCAACAATTTGGTTATATTTTATTAGATTTTTCTGAATTTCTTTAGATTTTACAAAGTGGTCTTTTTTTTTCAGAGAAAAAAAAATAGAATCCATAAAACGAGTGGCCAAAATATTCGGAAAAAAATTGGGAAAATGTATTTCAATGTGTTTTTTTACATAAAAAATTTAGAGGAGAATCGGAATGATCGAGGCAAGATGTTGATCGAAATGGCGTGGAATGCCTCATACACGTATATTACTTTTTTCCCCTAACTTTTTGAAAGCACGCTGAAAATCTGTACAAAAATATGGTAAAGACCATCGCCGGTAATCACTTCGCGAAAGAGGCTTTCTTTCTCTTTTTTTCGATCATCATTCATCGATTCAAATAATCGATTCGTCGTGAGAACGAGATTTTTGAAGCAAAAAAAAAAAAAAAGAAAGAAAAATAAAACAATCGAATATTTATAAGAAAAGGTGAAGATGTACACGATTGATGGCATCGTTCGGCACAGATGAGTTTTTGTTGAGAAGTCGGTGGTTCTTGGTTGGTTCAGTATTGGTGATGCAGGGACACGGAACGTGCGGATCGCCCTATAAAAGCCCTATTTCCCGTAGAGCACCCTCGACAGCTTCGTCCTTCCACAAACAAAACAAACACTAACTAGTTTTCCGTTCCGTGCTCGCTCAGACTCTTAATCTTACAAATTAAGTCTCAATTGGCATTAATCATTTTTTGCTTCAACAAACAATAATAATGATAATGATAATAAACAGTGAAAAAAAAAAAAAAACAATATTTTTCGTAGAAGAAACAAAGTTAAATTAAAAATCACAAATTTGACGAAATATTAGTTAAATTAGCGAACACGTTTGTCGCGCGCTACATCGATGTTATTATTATTATTATCATTATTTTAATACTATATCCGACAATAAACTAAACGACAGAGGTATTTTACGCCACAGCTTATGAATACGAGTAACGCCATGTAAATATTATACATTGACATGAAGCATCGGTGCAGCAGACAAAAGTTGTTTATTAGAATTTAATGGCATACATTTACATAATCAGCCTACTTATATACAGCAGCATTCCCACATTAGCGATATATATATATATATTTATATATGTGTGTAGTTCATCCGACAATACGGAAATTCAAATTTTCTTTAGCATATTTCGCATACGAGGCTGGAGTTTGCATCCTTGAAATAAAACGAAAATCATTTTTCTCAACCCTTGTCAAATTTATTCGGAATGAATTCGCAGGGTTAAAAGAAACTGTTAATTTTTTGGGGTCTCGATTGAGGAACTTGTTAAAAAAAAACGTTTCAATTATGCAAACTTCAACATCGTATTCGCACGATTTTTTTTACACCCAAATACAATAATTTCTAAAGGTTTTTTTTTTAATAATATTTTTGAGATTTCAGATATTCAGTCGATTGACGATTTCGGGTTTTTTTTTTCTTAAATCTGTAATGGCATGATTCAGCAATTATGATAATTGTGCGCGCAAATGATGTTTCATTGAGCGCGAAAATTTACGGTACAATCAAACGAATGACCGGATACGTGTGCGACTAGAGACAGTATTATTATTTTTTTTTGTGATGCATGTATATATATTTTTGTATATATACGGCGTAAGGAAGTTTATACTACTGCGTTTTGAAGCTCTGGACTTTTCGTCGTTTTTTTATAACGAATATATGAGAAATATATATCCTAAGCTACGCTTTGTGGATTGTTTATCAATTTACCCCCAACCCCGGGATCCGTTTAACATTTTTGTCCGAATTAGCATTTTTTGGTTGGAGGGAAATTGGTCTTTGATTGAGGTGATACAAAATCTTCGTTGTTTTTTTAAACGTAAATTTACTATAATTCGAAATTTTTATTTAAAAATCTATATTTAAGTTTTCGAGATTGATTTTTTTTTAAGCCCCCATGAACCTTTGAATAAAATGTTTTGCAGTTGGGGGAGAAATGTTACATGAACTCGATGGAAATCTAGTAAATGTTTTACAATTTTAGGAAAAAAGGGCGTTGTTTTCTTCTTTTTTAATAGAGCAGATGAATTTTTTTTTAAATCAATTTTTTATCAGGAAATATGAGAATTATCAGCATTCTCGTGAATTAAGGGGATGTGTTGCGCATATGAGCGCGACGAACAGTTTAATTTGTTGAAAGAATAGTTCTTCAAAGTGTTTTTTGAGCGGAGGAATAAAGAAGGTAAAAACGATTGAAATTTCGAGGCACATTATTGTGTTTTTTTTAGTAATTTAGCAGTTTTTATTACGATTGGGCTACGAAATTTATCATAAGGCAAAAAAAAAGCCTTGGAAATTGTCTTCGCCTAGAAAACTAGGTCAGAAACGTTCTCTCAGGGTTTCCCAATTATCAACAGCGAAATATTGACGAATTGAATTTTTTCACAAGCATGAAAATCCCATTACAATTTTCAACTCCAAGCGATTGGGCTAATTTTGCACGGACAGCAACAAACAAATGTTTATTTATTTTTTTACTTTATTTTTTATACATAAAAAAAAGTTAGAGATTTTTGTAAATATATTTATTAAGAATTTAAAACTGTATTCGAGGCATTTCTCGCGAGTCAACTAAATCTTGTACTGAGATTTGAAAAATTGTTTCCAAGGATGAAATTAATTAGGCCTAAATTTCTATTAAATGATTCCCACATAAAATTAAAAGAAAACAAAAAAGAGGAGATGCAGATCTGCGCATGATTTTTATGCATTTTTTTGTGAAGTAATATTTATTACTTTGGTTTGTTAGTGAGTGAGCTTTTTTTTCAATACGTTCAAGGAATTCACCGATTAATTTGCCTCATCGTTTGGAAAAAAATGTATCAGAACAAAAAAACCAAAAATATTTGTACTCACACCAGATTCTCAGAACAGACTCATTGGAAACTTATTCGGACAAAAATGGTTAATATCCTAATTTTTTACCCCTAAACTCTACATTTTCTATAAATCACCCTAAACCCACGTATGTGTTTCTCTTTATCAAAATACCCTTTGAAAATACCGGGCTATTGGTAAATATCACTTCTGAAAGTATATTCCATATATCACTAATCCAAATATATTACGGTGGCACTATTTTGACCTTCAGTGTTTCATTTTGACTCCCGTCCCCAAAATATATTTCTTTCAATGAGAATAAAAACTTCGCAAAAATTCTGTCCGAAAAAAAAACATTTATAATTCACTTCAAGTATTTAAAAATTGAAATTGCTGCTAAAAATCTATTTTCTCATAAATTTCCATCACTCTTCATTGTTATTTCAACGTACCAAATTCCTGAACGTAGAAAAAAAATTCAAATCAATATCAAATGGTCCTTCAGTTGAAAAAATAAACTTTATCAATATTGTTTTGAAATTTTGTGTGAAGAAAAAATTACATTTGGAATATTGACCATTTTTTTCAAATTTTCCATTTGAATTCTCGAGCGAGGATTTTATTCACACGAAAGAAAACAAGTGCCCACGACTCCCAATTTTCTCAATATTATGCATATATATTAAATCTGTAGAAACTCTACTTTTTTTATAACGCAAAAAAAACTGGCGATTTTTGAAATATAAAAAAATGCCTCTACGCGCAACGCGTTTTGCATCAATATGGCCTACAATGGAAGAAACAAAAAAAAATATATATATACATATAAATCGGCTTTGCTTATGATAATAGGATGACAATCGGCTTAAGCTTTCACTATGTGAATCGCACATTTCTCAGGAAACGCTGAAACGCTTCGAGAGCGAGAATTACATCGACATGCTCTCCTAGTTGCATTTGTTTTTGTTTGTTTTTGTATACGATCACAGATATGCGTGCACGCGCTGTTGTTCATGCAGACGAGACATATTTTTTTTTTTACACCACGACGATTGTACTATGCATAAAATATAGTGTGTGACATTAACTGGCAATTTGTGTGATCATTGATGTACACAAAACGTTCACACATTTTGTACAGGATGAAAACAAAGAAAATCTGTATCTATGACTAATTTGTACAAGGAAATGTTCGAAGCATTAAAGTATCTGCGCGTAAAACATGCTTGCGCATTCAATCATTGTTTCGTTTCAAAAGGAAAAAAAAAACATTGCGAATGTAAATTTTAGTCGAAAAATCATCACATCGATTAGATTCCCCAACGACGTTCATGCAGTATTGCCAGGTCCGCAAAATGAAAATCCTCAAATCCGATTGCAAGAATTCCTCAAATTTCGTCGAATTCTGATCAAAATATCTTGTTTTTTTTTTTCTTAATATTCAATGTTCGAGACTGATTTGGTGCTCCATTTGTTAACACGTAACATGCGTTGACACATTAATACAATGCAGAAAGAAAATAGTATTCAAAGAAACAAAAATTTATCCCAAAAAAGTGTGATAATAAGATAAGGAAAGATATACGTGTAAAAAAATATGATAATCTTCAAATCTTTAGAATTTTCTCAAATTTTTATGTAATTTCTTAAAATCTTCAAAATTTCCTGAGATTTTCATGTAATTTCTTCAAATCATCTTCTTCAGATTGTTATGTAATTTCATCAAATCTTCAAAATTTCCTCAGATTCGTATGCAATGTCTTCAAATCTTCAAAATTTTCTCAGATCTTTATGTATTTTCTTCAAAATTTCGTCAGATTTTTATGTAGTTTCTTCAAATCTTCAAAATTTCCTCAGATTTTTATGTAATTTCTTCAAATCTTCAAAATTTCCTCAGATTTTTAGGTAATTTTTTCGAATCTTCAAAATTTCCTCAGTTTTTTATGTAATTCCTTCACATCATCAAAATTTCCTCAGATTTTTATGTAATTTTCGCAAATTTTTATGTAATTGCTTCAAATTTTCGGAATTTCCGCAGATTTTTATGTGATTTCTCCAAATCTTCAAAATTTCCTCAGATTTTTATGCAATTTCTCCAAATCTTCAAAATTTCCTCAGATTTTTATGTAATTTCTTCAAATCGTCGAAATTTCCGCAGGTTTCTATGTAATTTCTTCAAATCTTCGGAATTTCAGCAGATTGTTATGTAATTTCTCCAAATCTTCAAAATTTCCGCAGATTCTTATGTAATTTCTCCAAAGCTTCAAAATTTCCTCAGATTTTTATGTAATGTCTGCACACCTTCAAGATTTCCTCAGATTTTTATGTAATTTCTTCTAATCTTCGAAATGTCCTCAGGGTCTCACTAATTTCTTCAAATTTGGGGACATTTCTTCAGACCTGGCAACACTGCGTTCATGCTTACGGATAATAAAGATGGACGAGCGAAAAAAAAATGAAAAAAAAAAGGAATTCCATCATGTTAAATCATCGTTCTTCGCAACGTCAAAAAGTACAATTTGTACGAAATGACACGACGAACGAGACAATAATTGATGCTTGGCCACTGGACATTATGCAAAAATGCGATTTACAGCCTCGACAATGACAAGAATAATAATATTATGCATCTGTATCATACGCAACAACTTGGCGAGCCTCTAATAAGCGAAAATTGTACTCTCGTCATCGACAATGCGCCATTCGATCGGACACCAGGCTTGTCTTTCTGATCGTTATGAGGAAAAAGAAAATGAAAAAAATTCTTTTTTTGTTTTTCAACCGATGCGCAAGATGACAACACGCCATGCACTCAGGAGCGAATAATCGAAGCGCGGTCAGTACTTTTATCACTCGATTAGTCAAGAGAGTAGCGATTTTTTCTTTTTTTTTTTTAAATAGACAAGTCACAATTCTAGCGGTACATTGCCATAACTAACCTCCTGGAGTAGATCTTGAGCGGCGATCGCCTTCAGTACGTTCTTCTTGCTAGTTTCCTGTATCTCGCCGCCGACCAACAATTCGTCCAAGATGAAATATGCCTTTTCAAAGTTAAAGATGATGTCCAATTCGCATACCTGATTCAATCGATTCGTTAAATGAAGATAAATCGTAATAGAGGGAATTTCATGCTCGTCGGTTGAAATATTTTCATCGACGTTGATCATGAACTTACGCTTCCAAAGTACTTGTCCAATAATTCCACGTATCTATGTATTATCTCTAAGGTGAGCAGCTCATTGTCGTTTTGTTCAATGGCGCAACAAAAGTATAAACTTGCGTATCTGTAACGAAGAATATATTTTCATAGTATACAAGCGGCAAATATAATCATGCGTACGTTCGCACAAGGATGATTTTTTTCTTGCAATTTCTCAAAATTTGTTTCAAATTGTTTCATTTTTCTTATGGCCGATTTGTTTTAAAAAAAAATCGCACATTAAAGTTGTTTTGATCCATTTGAACCTTTGGCAAGATGCATGACCTTTTTCTTTCCCCTCAATTTCCTAGTGGCCGATATTTTTTAGAAAATTTTTAAATTCCAAATTAAGGGTCGTTTTTTTTGTTTAAAAGATTTGTTAGAATATCACTCCGAAACTGTAATATTACGGATTTATTATTAATGGGCTTTTTTATTTTTGCTTCCTCATAAAGGAGGCTTTATTCTCGTGAAAACAATTTTTTTCGCAATTTTTATGCCAATATGTTCAAAATGTCCTAAAACATCGAAAAATCATATTTAGAAAAAATGTCCGGATGGATGTGTGTGTGTGTGTGTGTATCCTGAGTTTCAGATGTAAATAATTAATAACTCGAAAACGCTTCGAGATATCGAGCTACAATTGGGCGCACTTATCGAGCACGAATTTCTCTTCACTATGAAAAAAAAATTGTTTTAATTATAACGGGTGTTCAGATGTTATCGACTTTTTTCGTTTTTGCAAGAATGGCGTAAACGCTCTAACCTCTGCAATTTTCAAGATATTGCACTCAAACTTTGTACAGAATTAGTATAGCTATTAAGGTTGTTTGGTATTGAATTTGGCAGAAATCCATCGAGGGATCAAAATTTTATGAAATTTTGAATTTTTTGAAAAATAGCCTAAACACTAACTTGTGCAATTTTTAAGATATTGTACTGAAATATTGCACAGAGCTAATATAGCTATCGAGGTTGTTCGCTATTAAATTTGGCAAAAATCCATCGGGGGATTAAAATTTTATGAAATTTTAAACTTTTTGAAAAATAGCGTAAGCGCTCTGACTTGTGCAATTTTTAAGATATTGCTCTGAAACTTTACACAGAGCTAATATAGCTGTCGAGGATGCTCGTTATTAAATTTGGCGAAAATCGATGGAATGATTACATTTTTATCAAATTTTCAATTTTTATAAAAGAAGCGTAACACTATAACTTTTGAATTTTTTTAGATACTGCAATGAAATTTTGTGAAGAGCCAGTATAGCTATCAATGTTATTCGCTATCAAATTTGGCGAAAATCGATCGTATTTGCACATTGATTACTAATATTTTTCAATAGTTAACAAAGCTTCCTTTATGAGGAAGCCAAATTTGATCGCCATACTGTGTGTTAAAGGAAGCTATGTAAACTATGGATAAATATGAGGAAGCAATGTGCAAATTTTTTTACATGAGAATTCGTTGTAAAAGTTTTTTTTCGAGAATATTAATTTAATAGCAAACTGTATCTGTATGAACCTTAAAATTCATAATAAATATTTTTATAAGTTTTTCCTTGCTTTTTCTCATGAATACATTTTTTTCGACAAAAACTCTGCATGATTTGCAATCAGAGGTGAATTTCCCATTGAAATAACGTTTGAAAACGATAAAAAAAAAAAAAAACGTTTTGCTCATTTTTGGGCGACTTTTCAGAAATCTCAAAATAGCAAAATTTCAAGCGCTCATAACTTTGAGATCGGTTAATCGATTAAAAAATTTATTTTTCATACGCAAACATCCTAACTAAACTTAGAGAATGCCATTTGGTTCACAATTACTTGATTTTTGTAGAAATGAGAGTACTTTAAAAATCTGCCAAAAATTGAAAAGTGATCAGAATCAGATGAACCAAGCGAGCTTTCGAAGCTAAAACGATCACGAAGTGAATGAGCCCATTTAGAAACCAAAATTTCATTTGAAAAAAAAAAAATTTCAGCCATTTTACTGAAGTTGTTCAATTTTGGCCAAAATGCGAATTGTTTTTATTTAAAATTTTTTTTAAAAGCCTTATGTCGATGTATATTTATCCCTGAACACGAATCTACCAATAATTTCCTCAAAAACTAAAAATTTCGATGAATTGTCACTAAACGAAACATTTTATGCAGATTTTTCTTGCTTTTTCTAGTGAATAAATTTTCTTATGCCAAAAACAATGCGTAGCATCTTTTAAGTTGCTGGCATGACCTGTGTAACTAATTTCAACATCTTCCCCTCTTTAAAAAAAACTTAAAATTTTTTTTTAAATATCGGCCACTAAAAAATTGAGAGAATAAAAAAAGACCTTGAACTTTCAGTTCCCTGAATTCCCGCTAAAATCATACCAAATGCTTAAACGGGCCAAAACAACCTAAATTGTAGACGCAAGTTTGCTTTGGAAAAATTTAGTCATCGGAGAATTGAACGCGGGACAAAAAAGGTTTTTTATCTCCATGGTACAGTTAATAAGTTATCCTGAGCTAAAAGAAAAAAATGCAGAAATCTTGAGGATCATAAAAAACAAGAAAACTGGGGTTTACTTTCTAGCTTTATCTCTCTCGCACTCGAAAATATGTTAAGCACTTGAAAAGTGGTTAAAATTCCTCTTATTCGCTGAAATTAGGGCTCCGAGTTAGAAAAATATGGCAAAACTCAATTTTTTACACAGAAAATACTTTGAGAAAAATGCATGCGGCAATTCAATGGACAAACGTGGATTCTAGTGACTCCAAAAGCAGGTTGCTTTTCTAACCCCCCAAAAATGTGTGTACATTTACAATTTTTCGATACACAATTTTCTGCATTTAACGTACCTTTTATAAACAACTTTAACGTCTTTCCATTCGAGGAAACTCGACATTTTGGGTTTTCGGGCAAGAATCGTCGTGATCAATTCTCTGGTAATTTTTTTCTTCAGCTTATCGGGATGAGCGACGTACCACTTTTGTAGTCGCAATTTGCCTTGACGGCTGAACAACAACATGAATTGCATCTGCGAGAAGAAAAGACGAACATTCGATGCTCCGTAAATTGCATTAATTAAACAGCGAGTAATGACGCGTAAGTCAATCGACGATGCTTACCATCTTACTTTCTCTGTAGCCCAGTGATATAATTGCTGATGTTGATATGTGTTGCTATCATTCGAAAAATAATTATCACACAAATTTCGGACACTTTTTACACGTGTAACTGAACAAACTATGAATAACACGATTGGAGATACAAATGTTTGTGCCTCAGGAATTAAGAGAAAAATGCGAACCCCGCCCGACCGCTGTCAGCTGGCGTGTGACGGGACGGATGGCGGCCATCTTGCTGGTATACTTGCGCATGCGCAAGAGTGGGCATAGAATTGCGCGCGCGCGCAAGAGTAGGCATAGAATTGCGCGCGCGCATTTGCGCGTCAGCTGTTTCGCCGGTTTTGGCGCGTTGAATGTTTTTCTGTTTTCGTTTGTTTACATTATTCGCATTTCAAAGATCGAATGCTCTCCACACACAGGCGACGATTGAACTTAAATAATATTGTTCTCGAAAAATCTGTGTACGGTTATACGAGCAAATTTTTTTTCCTGCTCATGCCCGTGCATGCCACGCGAATATACATATATGGCGCATCAACTTTTCGTTTATGCACGACAAATGGTACGAATATTTCTCTGATATATCTAAATATATTGCCATTATTATGCATGCGTTTTATGTCAAATATATTTACGTAATTTCCGTTTTTTCGTCAATCCCAAACTTGATTTGCTTCTTTGGTGGCTTATTTCGAAGAGAAGAACGAATTCTGAACGTGGGGGACTGGGGGGTACAATCACAATGGCAGCCGCATGGCATTGCTGCTGAACGTGACGTACATGCGCAGTGTGGCACTGCGCAGTTCCCGCAGGCCCCAGCAGCCACCGCATTCGCCGCCGCAAAGAATCTTTGCCAAAGATGCGCAGTATCCGATTGCGCAGGTATCGCACGCTTAGCAGTGACGCCAGACCGCAACCATTACGAGCCCACCTCATCAAACTCTCTTTTTGGAAGAAGTTCGATCTTTTCTATACTCTTCTTGGCTTCTTCAATATTGTTTACTAGTGAAATTCAATTTTTGTTCAGAGATTTAACGTTAATTTCCTCGATCGTTTCCTTCGGTAGCTACTTTCATCTAGTGGTAGAATTCTAATTTTTTTTTTTCGTTGCACAAAGCGCCCTCACCGCTTTGTGGCCTGCGTCACAACTAAACTAATTCCCCCCCCCAAAGCGGACGCCGCAGAAATCAGCATATACAGAAATATACGCAGCAGGGCGAAAGTGCTCTCACACGTGGTTTTTGTTGTTAATCAATTTTCTATTTTCTAGACAATCAATAATTAATAACTTACGAGATACAAATCTTCATATCGACGAGTGGCAAATCAAGCACTTTGAGTAGGTGAGCATTTCAACGAAATTCGTTATCATACAAAAAAAAAAAACTTGATCGCTATTCGTAAACAAAGTTTAACCTTGTATTGTCTTGGTTTCGAGTTTCACGAATTGTGACTTTGTCTTGTTTTCATACTCATTGTATTCTCCATCGCTAGCATTCAAAATGAAGCCGCGTACGTCGCAAGAAATGGACGAGATTGCTGCGAGGACTCTTTACGTACGTTTGCCTCACACTATTAAAAATTCCAATGAAATAACGAATATCTTCGTGGGCAATGTAAAAGTCAAACTGCCTCGACAATCGTCCAGACATTGTCACGTTGTATTCTCAAGCATCGAAGAAAAAATGAAGAATCTTAAGCACATCAGAAATACGAAGATCGATGGTAAGCGCTTGATTGCTGTTCCGCCCAGACGTAAACCTCTCGAGGAGAAGAAAAAAAAGGATAAAAAAATCAAGATACTGAGACCCAAGCCCGAGCCAAAACCTGCTCAGACAAAGACGTGAGTAGCTTTTTTCTGGTTTTTTTTTAAAATCGTCTAATTTTCATAGGGATAATATACTTGGGTCATTCCATGTCAAATCGACCAAGAGTCGAAATCGACCCCTATCAATTTCGATAAAATTTGGTCTAAAGTTTTCGTTTTTAACAAAACGAAGTTCTACCAAAGAAAAAAAATTAAAAAAATTTTTGAAAGTTATCCAAAGGTCAAAATTTTACAATTTTTCAAATCTTTCAAGTTTATTTGTTAAATATTTCGGAAACTATTACTAAAACGTTCTTTCCTTTGGTAGAACTTCGTTTTTAGCAAAATGAAGTTCTACTAAAGGAAAAAAATTGAAATTTTTTTAAAAAAGTTATCCAAAATTCAAAATTTCACCATTTTTCAAATCTTTCAAGTTTATTTTTTAAATATCTCAGAAACTATTATTAAAAATATTAAAGTTACGAAAAATCGTTCTGAATTCAGCTTAAAGAGTGTACTTGTAGCAATGAAAAAAATATATTCCGAAAAAAAAATCGAAAAATGATGAATTTGGAGAATTTTGAATTTTAAAAAATCGTGTAAATTCACGATGAACATAACATTTTTGGTTACATTTTTTTAATAATACCTTGGACTGATCTTAAAAGATCCTGAAATTTTCAGGATGGTGTTGTTTTCTTTCAAAATTAAAAGATCCTGAAATTCCAAAGATGGTGTTTTTTTGTTTCAAAAATTCAATTGAATAATTGAAATTCGAAATGCATTTAAATAATTGAAATTCGAAATTCAATTGAATAATCAAAATTCGAACTTCAATTATATAATTGAAATTCGAAATTCAATTATTCACAATATTCTGTTCCTATAGAAAAGTTAGAATTTGACATAATACGATAGAGCTACTAACAATGTCTATGATTGTGAATATTTCACTGAAATTTCGTGTCTATTTCAACAGACTCTACATTTCAAACATTAAACCTGGCACAAAGGCACGGGAAATCAAGGATGCCTTCCCAGGATGCGTTTCTGTAGTGATGCTCAAGTCAACAAACAGAAGGAATGGGTAATTAGGAATTAAAAAATTTTCACAGAAAAAAAATTGAACACAGTTTTACGCGTAGCAAGATGCTTCTATCGTTCAATCCCAATGTAGCCTTTTCAGGGTTTTTATTTCAAATTATAATGTCCTTGCTATTAAGGCCGTGTTCTAGTGTAGAAAGCCAAAATTTAGGGATTTTTCGAACTTGCTATAAAAAAAAACTAAACATGTTTTTGCATTCATTTTTTTTACCACGTATTTATTCATTCTTCAATATTCTACAAAAAAATTGGCGAAAAAAAAATCCAATATCTTGACAGATACCGGCTGATGAAGGGGGGGGGGTTGGAAAAAAACGTCTGTTATTTCTACCTCACTAATTACTGCTACAACTCCGTTAATATTTGGAATTTCTAAATTTCCTTTGGAGGATACATTCTTGAGACATCAAACACTGAAAATATGCACACAAAAAATGGATTTTTTCAAAATTCTACACTAGAACACGGCCTTAAGATACAAAACCTGCAAAGAGGGCATCAAAAAAATTTCAATATTAATAACTCTCAGTCTGTGTTTCATTACAAATAGATGTGAGAATTTTTAACATCCAAAAGATTTTTTTTCACAGAGGAGCAATATTGAAGTTGGGAAGCATCCAACTAGCCGGTGAATATCTGAGACGAGAACGCGATTGGCCCGAGGTGAAAGGCAACATTCTTCAAATCAACATGGATACAAGAAAAAGAAAGTCAAAGTCCGGTAAAAAGAAGTCGACCAGTTTGAAGATTTACGATAGCGAGGATGAGATTAACCGCGAGACAAACTCGAACAAGGCGAAAGGGGCAAAAAATGAGAGCGAAGATTCTGAAAAATCCGAGGATGAAGAGGACGAGGATGAATCAGAATCCGACGAGGAAGCTGTCGCTGAAGAGGAATAATTTGTGATAAGCTTATCCGTCAGTAAGGAAAATGCTTAGTTTTAATTCGTGTAATTTATAGTAACTTGGTACATTATCATTAAGCGTCGTCGCGATAGATCTGTGTTGATCACGTGATAGATTTGAGATATACTATATTTGCATTCTTCTCGAACGTTTCGTTGATTTTCGGAACTAATGGAAAAACTTCATGTTTCCTGGAAAATCATGCGGTTCCAAAAATTGGTCTTCTCGTGCGCAGCGCGTTTCTCAGTTTCCAGACGAGAACAATGAGAAAGAAGTAGATTATCTCGATTATGGAAATGAAACTACAGCCGAGACAGAGGCTGAAAACTCCGCCGAGAGATGCTGAAATCAGTCACGGGATTTTTCGATTATGTCTACTTTGAATTTTTCATAAATCCTGGTGATAGTGATTGTTCTATTCGTCTAAATATATGCATTCTGTTGAAAGAGTATTTCATCTTATAGTATATAAAATAATCAGGTACAAAGTACTTGAATACTAAATGCTCGAGTAAACAGCACTTTAGTGCAAAGTACTCAAATACTTTGGATTTGTCGTTCCTTTTTCAAAGCTGCTGCAAATTTGTAAATTTGTTCATGCAACTTCCTGACTTCTCATCGTCGTTTGTTGAGCTCCCTTTATGCAGTAAACTGATGAAATTGAGAGCAAATGTCTAATTTGCACGATTTAAACAAAAATATTTACTTACACACGAGATTGATCCACGAAAGAACGAGTTCACGTCGCTGCAAAATCGCTGTTTGTTCCGAATACGTAATATGTATGGCGCTGGCGTTACCAATTTCTCTGGCTTTTTTGCTGTTGAAACGAGGAATGGAAATTATTGCGAAAAACTCAGATGACATCGAGGAATATTCACACCTGGGTCATTCCATGTCAAATCGACCAAGAGTTGGAATCGACCTCTTTCAATTTCAATGAAATTTGGTCAGAAGTTTTCGTTTTCAATGGAATGAAGTTGTACCAAACCGAAAAAATTAAATAAAAAAATTTCGAAAGTTATGCAAGATTCAAAATTTCGCAATTTTTTAAATCTTTCTAGTTTATTTTTTAAATATCTCGAAAACTATTATAGTTACGAAAAAATCGTTCCGATTTCGTCTTGGAGAGTATACTTGTGGCTACGAAAATAAAAATATTCCGATTTTTTTTTTTTAAATGATGAATTTTCAAAAATCGTGAGAATCCAAGTTCCGTATTAAATTGTTGGTTCAATTTTTTTAATATAATACCTTGTACTGATCTTGAAAGATCCTGACATTTTCAGGATGGTGTTTTTTTGTTTCAAAAATTTAAATTTTTGAATTTTGGTAAAAAAAAATTTTTTTTTACCTCTCAGTTAAGTTCAGTATAGAAATCATGTAGTTTTGTAATTTTGAGCAGTAAAAAAAAGTGAGAGTAATCATATTTTAAATACTGTAAAAGTAACAGAATTTTGGTTTAAAAAAATATTTTTTTTTTACCGAAATTCAAAATTTTTTATTTTTTAAACAAAAAAACACCATCCTGAACATTTCAGGATCTTTCAAGATCAGTGAAAGGTATTATATAAAAAAAAATTAACCAAAAATTTAATGTTGATCGTGGATTTACACGATTTTTAAAAATTCATAAATTCATATTTTTGAAAAAACAAACAACTTTCTGAAAATTTCAGGATCTTTTAAGATCAATACAAGGTATTATATACAAAAAATTGAACCAAAAATTTAATGTCCAACGTGGATTTTCACGATTTTTGAAAATTCGAAATTCTCCAAATTCATCATTATTCAAATTTTTTTTTTTCGGAATATTTTTTTTTCATAGTCCCAAGACGAATTCAGAAAGATTTTTTGTAACTACAATAGTTTCCGAGATATTTAAAAAATAAACTTGAAAGATATGAAAATTTGAATTTTGGATAACTTTTGAAATAAAATTTTAAAATTTTTTCCCTTTGGTAGAACTTCGTTTTATTGAAAACGAAAACTGCTGACCAAATTTCATCGAAATTGAAAGGGGTCGATTCCAACTCTTGGTCGATTTGGCATGGAATGACCCACCGAGAAAATCATACTAAACAATAATTATGATTCTCGTGATATTTGCATGATCAAATAATTTAGCAACTCAGACACAACGAAGGATCGATCGAGCATTTCAAATTCTTTCAGAAATCATACAACATTATCGTTCCCTTGTTTGGATCATACAAATTGCAGAAAACTCTTTCTCAGTGGATTATTGTTTGTTTTTACGAAAAATTAATAATGTTATAGGCTCACTAGAACGGCGACGGATTGAATTGAAAAGCGTTGAAGGGCAATGACGTAGTGACCAGCGAAAAGGAGGTGCCTTGACAGTCAGGAAGACAACCGCATATTGGATCTCTCAGCGTTAAGGAATAAGCTTTTCGCTTGACTCGCGACAAACATGGAATATCGGAGATATTGCAGATTGCTTGTCCATTCTCGATCGTCGACGAGAAGAACGGTAGGCAACCGCAGAGACGAAAAATTGTTTTTTCACGACAACGCACGTAACAATTGTCAGCGCGATAAAAACCGTTACTTGAGTGTCTTCTCTTGCAATCACGATCCTTCGGGTTCAAACTGAGGATATCTTCGCTCGCGGTCAAACTTTGACCGTAGAGACGAGCCACGGTCTCGTGTCCAGTCTCAGCCACGAATTCCAATGACGTCGGTCCTGGATATGTGTTACGATCGTGGATCATTACCTTGATACCGTCGCCGTACATCATGGCTGATATTCGATCCTCCGAACCGAAGGACTTTGTCAGAATCGACAGGATGAAGTCACCGCCGAAATAAACGCTGTAAGAATCTTTGCTCGAGGTGTTAACACTGCAACGAAAAATTAATTACAATTTACCGCTTCCCCCTCCAAGGAAGCTTAAGGTATTAGTCTACTTTAGAAGGCAAAAAAAAAAGCAAATCTTTAAGTTTTTTTTCTCAGCTCCTTTATCAGATATGGCTGTAAAACTGTTTATACAACGCGAGTTGTGAAAATAGTAATGTAAAAGTAATGCATTACCCATTACTTTAAACAATGTGTATTGGAGAAGTTTTCCATTTACAAATAAAAAAAGTAATGTGTAATGAATGCATTATAAATAAAAAAGTTATGTGTAATGTATGCACGTTCCATTACAAATTACAATTTAAAAAAAAAGTAATTTGCAGTGGAGAATATTCCATGACAAATAGAAAAATTGCCGTGCTCGTATTAGAAACTTGCACATTGCTATCTCATTATTTTATTTCGCTCACTAAAAGTTCATCCACAATTATCACAAATTATCCATAAAGTAAAAAAAAAAGAACATGCACATTACTTAGGGATTCAATAAAGCGACAAATTTTGTATCAGTAACTTGTAATTTTTATTAGATTGCTTGTAATTATGGGTAACAGCATGTAAAAGCAAGTTCAATATAGAGTTTGATAATTTTTGGGGTTGAGTACATTTTCGTACGTCATCCTTAACGATGAACTGTCTGTTTTTTTTTGTTTATTTTTTAACTTTTTATGGATCATTTGTGATAATTGTGAATGAACTTTTAGTGAGCGAAATAAAATAATGAGACAGCAATGTGCGAGTTTCTAATACGAGCACGGCAATTTTTCTATTTGTAATGGAATATTCTCCACTGCAAATTACTTTTTTTTTAAATTGTAATTTGTAATAGAACGTGCATACATTACACATTACCTTTTTTATTTGTAATGGGACATGCATCCATTACACATTACTTTTTTTATTTGTAATGGGACATGCATCCATTACACATTACTTTTTTATTTGTAATGGCACATGTATCCATTACACATTACTTTTTTATTTGTAATGGCACATGCATCCATTACACATTACTTTTTTAATTTGTAATGGCACACGCATTCATTACACACTAGTTTTGTATTTTGTAATGGTACCCTTATCCTTTTCACATTATGCAGTGTAATGGGTAATAAATACAGTAATGCATTATCAAAGTAATGCATTATTTACAACTCTGTATATAACATTGTTTCATCCTTCCAAAGTACAAAAAAATATTTTTATTTTTTATCTTGAATCTTTGAATAATTTATAAAAGGCGTCAAAGTCGAGCCTTCAAAAATTTTTTGTCCCATGGCCGAAAGTTAATCTCAGGATTGGCAAGTCTGAAACAAAAAAATTAAAAAACATTTTAAAGAGGAAGGTTTCTTACGCAACAATTTACCACCGTTAATGAAAAATCGATAAACGAAAATGGCGGATTTTTGAAATAAATAGCGAAAAATCCAATAGTTCATTTTCATTTCAAACATGCGCCAAATTTTTATAAAATTGATTTTTCATTAACGGTGGTAAATTGATGGGTACGAAACCTTCCTCTTAAGAGAAATTTTCGAGTTTGGCGCCTTCTATAAATTATTCAAAGAATCAAAATAAAGAATAATATTTTTTCTTGTACTTTCGAAGGATGAAATAATGTTGTAAAAACAGTTTTATCGCCACATCTAATAAAGGAGCTGAGAAAAAAATCTTGAAAATTTTCTTTTTTTTTTGCCTTCTAAAGTAGACCAGTACCTTAAAACAAAAATATGTTTCCCCATCTTTATGCTGGTATGTTCGAAAAATTTCATTGCGTTTGAGTTTGAAAATATTCCAAAATGTCGCGTTAAAAAAAAATGTTCGGACGTTCTGGTAAATTCGAATGGATTAATACATTATTTATAAAAGTAGCCCATAAGGTGCAATTTTGATCAGGTTTGCTGAACGATTTTGTGAATTGACGTGATTTCCAATTTTTCGTAAAATTTCTTCGGGGAGATGATTTTTGCAGTTTAGCAGGAGTCGTGTTTTTTTTTACAAAAAATCACTTGAAGGGTTAAGATTTTTGGGAATTAAAAAATTTTCTAACGAAGGCGAAATAGTGCAAATTGGAATTTTCTTAGCTTTCTTATTATTTTCACCGTTCTTTAAGCTTCTTTAATGAAGCAATCAATATTTATTAATATAATTGAGGGAGGCTTGGCGGGCGATTGGAAAAAAGGAACAAGCAAGTTTCTATTTCGTGTGATTTTAATTTTCTCAATGCTGCAAATCAAAACGTCACCTTGACATTGTGGATTACATTCTTATAAAAAAGTATCATGTCCCGTGGAATGTTTTTATAAAAAATTGCAAATGTCCCGTGTCTGGAATAAATAAAATACAATATTGCAAATGTCACGTGACGAGAATTAATTGAATTTTCAATATTTCTTTCACTAATATTATGCAGTTATTGCGCAACGAATGGTCACGCAATTGTAGAGAATTCAATAATCGATCCGAAGTATAAAAACCTCTTTGCACTCTCGGTGACGAGGTTCCATTGGTCAAGGTAAAAGAAGTTTTTTTTTTGCTTTTTTTTCTTCTGAAGTTATACTTTATTTGCGGCTATAATTATCAACTGCTCTCAGTATTCGCGCTGACCGTTACAGAGATAGGCGTACTTCGATCTTCGTTGTGAAACGCAGTATAAAAGAACGTTTTACCAGAATTTATAAGTGCATTTAAATCAATCGTCCGCCAGAATTAAAAAAATCATTAGTTTTGAAAAAAACGATGATTCTGCGTTAAAGAATATTCATCAAAAATCAAGTAAAATTTTACTGAAGTATGTATTCTAGAACAGGGTTGCGAAATTTTTTATGAAAAAGTAATTCATTAACCATTACTTTTTTAATGGCTAATGAAATTGATTTCCATTAACCATTAAAATTTAATGGTTAATGGAAATTATTTTCATAAGCCATTAAAATTTAATGGTTAACGGGAATTATTTTCATTAACCATTAAAATTTAATAGTTAATGAAAATGCAATTGCATTAAAAAAAGTAATGCATTATTTGTAACCCTGCCCATTACAATGTAGTGTTCGATAGATAAAATTTCCATTACCCATTGCAATGTAATGTGTAATGGACAAAACTTTGATGACAATTTTGGGAATGGAAAAATATAGATGAATAAATTATTGCAATTTTGCATTACATTTTATTGACTTAGGACTTAGATTTTCACCTTCAATTCTAAAAAGCATCTATATTATAATTCTAAAAATCTAAGTCCTAAGTCAATAAAATGTAATGCAAAACTGCAATAATTTATTCATCTATATTTTTTCATTCCCAAAATTGCAATCAAAGGTTTGTCCTTTACACATTACATTGCAATGGGTAATGGAATTTTTTTCTATTACACACTACATTGTAATGGGCAGAGTGCAAATAATGCATTAAAAAAAGTAATGCATTATTTGCAACCCTGTTCTAAAATCATTTATTTGTGAACTAGTTTATAGTTTTTTAGTTTATACTAGAAACATTTGTGACAAATATTTTTCAAAAATTTTAAACGGTTGAAATCTTCTCGTAGTCTAATATATTACTATTATATATTTATATTTCACTGTCAATATAGTCAATTTGAGGTAGACACGTTTAGAATCAGCTTTTAAAAACATCTTATGGCGATATTTATTCGATTCTAGAAAGTGTTTGAGATTTCTAAAAAGTTTCAATATTACTTCTCAAAATTTTGATCGAATGCTTATTCAAATATTTTTGGGTATTCAATTTTAGAATATGAAAAGATTTCAAGGATTTGTAGCGACCGCCGAATATTTTTACGCGCTAAAACATTTGGAAATTTTTGGAAATTATGTTTTCTCGACGTTTTGGAATATTTTGAACATACTGGCATGCATTTTTGGAAAACAAAATGTGATAAAAATACAGCTTTCTCCATGAGAAAGCTTGTTTGTAGGAAAATACATTTTTAGGGTTTTGAGGAATTTTTTTCTCAAAACACCGAAAAGATCGTTGAATGAAAACAAGTTTACATTTACCTGCTTTCATTTGGAATATAATCGTAGTTGAGGGAACAACAGAGTCCATAAGGCGCGTAACTTTGTTTTAAGGTACTTCCGCAATTTTGGATGTTACCTTCAAACTGGCACATTATGATAAAATCTCTGCATCTTGGACCGACATTATCGAAAAGTTCGGCCAGTGATATTTTATTGTGGACAAGAACTCTCTCGAGTGCCTGTAATTCCTTTTCGAATAGACTCGAAGGAAATAGTACGATCGAGAGATATCGCAGGCTGTCTCGAAATTGCTCGATCGTTGTTCCAAAAGGCATTTGCCTAAAAAAAATGTACAATTTCTGCAAGTATTTCATTGACAAAAATTTAACGTATCGCTTATTTTGTTATTTTTTTCGTGAAATTTGTTTTCAAATTTTATATTTGCAAACTCGTACAAATCTTTTTTCGCAAGATAAGCCGTTAAACGATGCATCGTCACAACGTCAGAATGGCATAATGTGACCGCTGGTAATTCGAGCTTCAGTATCGGGAATTGATTGTTTATTACCAAAGTTCGCATATTCGCTGATTCGTGCCTTTCGTAAAATTTATGAGCCAATTGACTTGCCCCTACGACCGCCAAAGCCACGATAATAAGCCACAGGCATCTGTAATTATTTTTATTATCATGCGCTGTTTTTCACATGGAATAACGATTTTTTAAGAAAATTTTTAAATCTAAGTAAATTCAATATTTATTTAAAATTCCAACCTAAAATCACACTAAATAACGGGGAGATTTAATTTGTTTACTAAAATTCCAACTTTTAATTACGTTATCTCAATTGTGTCCATTAATTTGATCCATTTTCAACATTTAATTATTTTTCTTTTTTTCCTGCTCTTTGATTTCTTTTTATTCAGCGATAACGCACACGAACATTGAGAAATGTGCTATAAATTAAATTAAGAGTAAATTAATACCAGAAGAATTTGAGAAAAATATATTAAAAGTTTTAAAGAATTAGGATTTCAATAGATTTTAGAATTAGGATTGCAAAAATTTAAAAAAATTCGAGTTTTTAAAAATTGGAACAATTGGTTTCCCCCTTTTACAATAAACATTTGGTAATAAAAATTAACTTTGCAAAAATAAAGAAGTAATGTTTAATGATAAAAATTATTTCTCTATTTAAATTCCACTTTAAATAATTCGAAATTCAGAATAATTTGATCGAGTGGTTTCACATTCGTATTCTTCAAACCAAGGATTTCAATTGCTTCAAAATTTCGGCCCTATTAATCCAATTTCATTTTGCAGTAACAGAGAATTAATTTTAGAATTCAGAGAAGATTTTAGAATTAGGATTGCAAAATTTTAATAAAATTTGAGAGTTCAAATATTGGAACAATTGGTTTCCCCCTTTTACAATAAATATTTGGTAACAAAAATTAACTTTGCAAAAATAAAGAAATAATGTTTAATGATAAAAATTATTTCTCTATTTAAATTCCACTTTAAATAATTGGAAATTCAGAATAATTTGATCGAGTGGTTTCACATTCGTATTCTTCAAACCAAGGATTTCGATTGCTCCAAAATTTGGGCCCTATTAATCCAGTTTCATTTTGCAGTAACAGAGAATTAATTTTAGAATTCAGAGACGATTTTAGAATTAGGATTGCTAAAATTTAAAAAAAATTTGAGAGTTTAAATATTGGAACAATTGGTTTCCCCCTTTTACAATAAATATTTGGTAACAAAAATAAACTTTGCAAAAATAAAGAAATAATGTTTAATGATGAAAATTATTTCTCTATTTAAATTCCACTTTAAATAATTCGAAATTCAGAATAATTTGATCAAGTGGTTTCACATTCGTATTCTTCAAACGATAGATTTCAATTGCTCCAAAATTTCGGCCTTAATCGAATTTCAGTTTGCAGCAATAGAGAATTAATTTTTATCATAAAAAATACAGAGAATTAAAAAATAGAGAATTAATTTTTGATAATAAAAATCAATTATCTATTACTGCAAAATGAAATTCGATTAATATGGACAAATTTTTTTAGAATTTCGAATTATTTAAATTTCTGCTATCTTGATTTTGGTTTATTTTTAATATTTCTCTTCACTGATTTTCCATTCATTAGTTTATTTCACTCTATTCTCAAACGATCACTCGTACTCACATTTATGCACCAGTTTTTATTAAAAATCATTTTTCGATTTTTTTGCACACATCCAAGTAAATTGAAATAAATAATTTTTATTTTTTACTCCAATACCACAAAAATTTCTTTGCGTGCAAAAATTGAAACAGGTTTGAACTGTGTCGAACTAATAAGGCCAAATCTTGCACTTTCGTACCTCCCAATAGTAGTTTTAGCTTGAGTTGTGTATTTAATTCCGTGTATAGTTGATTGCGACGAAAATTCGTTGTAAACTTGTACCATAGTTCGCCAGAAACTTTGCCGATTTCGTCCATCGTTAATAATTCCGGTTTTATTGCTGAAATAATCAGACTTCATCGATTGAAAAAAAAACCTAAAAAACAACGTAAGACTCTGACTCTCTTTGCGCGGTTTCGGACGGCAAATGTTGAAACTTTGTTTCGTTGCCAGTGCGAGAATTCCCGCGCAAATAATCGATAGAAGAACACTTCTTTGTTATAGACCAGTGACTGAGATTATAATAGTATTTTCTGATTTTTATCTAACACGCATGTGTGCGCGGATTCGTGCCTCGTATCTTCTCCTCTATTTGCACCTTCGTATCTCCCGGAATCCAACATGTGTACTTACTATGTATTAAATCGATTTTGTCGACAGATCGTGGTGAAAGATAGGTCAAAGATAAACAATCTACTTGCAGATGATCATTACGATTCCCACGAATCAATTTAAGTATCCTACTTCCGTTTCCGTCGGATTACACACCGGATTTTGAAAATTGACTGGGAAAAGCGAGTGTAGAAAAGTTGCCAAATTTTGGCGCGAAAAGTAGATTTTAAATTTTCAGATGAGCTCATACCGACCGTGGTAATGCGAAGAGTTTGATGTGTAGGCCGAGAGATGGCGGCGCTGTTCGCTTCCGCGCGGCCGTCGAATTATATATGTATATAGGGGTATATATTTTAATATATATGATATATATACATATATATCGAGCAGCCGATCCGTTACACGCTAATAAGAACGATTTTCCAATCTGATCATAGTGAGCGTTATTGCGCTGCGTTTTTAAACCAATTATATTTGATATAAAAGGAAGACGCGATGATTTTTCTCTCTTTCGTGCGAGTAGGCGTTTCTCGTCGGGTTATCCAGTTTTGCCCTCTCTTCCGCTAACATAGTCTCGACACTTCGCGGAAACGTCTCAATATGCGCTTGTGTGAAATTACACCGGCGAGACGTGCCAAGTGTATTGGAGCACGAACTAACCTAAAACCGTCACGCAGTAGCTCGTAGATTTGTGTTGGAAGGAAAAAAAAAGAAATAATAAGGCAAAGCGCGTGTCTGTTTCTGAGGCAGAGGACTCTATTCGTGGGTAAATAATGATGATTCGTCAGTTTTATTATTCGCTTTTCAAGCGTTTAACGTCGTGAGATTTTGAGAGTGCTTCTTCACGTTTGACAGTGCGAGGTTTTGAATTACGATGCCTTCGAGTTTATCATTCGCGTTCAACTTTTTCGAACGCAACGTTCGACGAGGCTATTGAAATCGTGAGTCCGATTTACACTTTTTTTTCTATAAATCCTCAATTTCATCGGAATCGACGAATGTCTTCCTGTGTGCGATCATGTATGTAAATACACATATTCAAGGTGGGCCCGATAAAGCAGAGAAAATCAGGAAAATCTGGAAATCGTACAGGAAGGGAAAATTCGTTCGGAAAGTCAGGGAACTGTCATGAATTTTTTTCACCGATCAGAGAAATTTAGAAAATTCAATGTTCCATAGAAAAAGCCAAAATTCTACTAGATCTGAAGCGGCGAGCTATAAGAACAATATTGGAGTTTGCATCGTCAAGACGCAACACTTTTTTTTTCAATTTTTAATGTCAGACTTTTTTTTCATGCATTTAGCGCTTCTGGTTTTTAATTGAGATCCTCAAAAATGGTGTAACAATTTTTTTTCCTCTATACACTCATTCTTGAAGATGATAATCGAAGAAATTTGTATTTCGAAACTTTCATTATTGTTTTTGAAATTGGAAATCAAAATTACACTAAATATCGGAGATTTTTTATCTGTGTGCTAAAATTCTAACTTTTAATCAAGTTATCTTAATTGTGTCCATTAATTTAGTTACCATTTTCAACATTTAGCACTCAAGGTTTTTAATTGAGATCCCAAAAAATAGTTAACAATTTTTTTTCTTTTATACTCTCATTCTCGAAGATGATAATCGAAGAAATTTGTATTTAAAAACTTTCATTATAGTTTTCGAAATTTCAATCTGAAATTACACTAAATAACGGGGATATTTTATCTGTGTACTAAAATTCCAACTTTTAATCATTTTATATTAATTGTGTCTATTAATTTAATTACCATTTTCAACATTTAATTATTTTCTGCTCTTTAATTTATTTTTATTCAGGAATAACGCACACGGACATTGAGTAATGTGCTATAAATTAAATAAAAAATAAACTAAAATGAAATGAATTTCTGAAGAAGATTTTGAAAGTTTTAAAGAATCAAGATTGCAAAAATTTGAAAAAATTGGAATTTTGAAAAATGAGAACAATTGGTTTCCCACTTTTACAATTAATATTAGGTAATAAAAATTAATTCTCAATTACTGCAACATGAAATTCGATTAATAGGGCCAAAATTTTGGAGCAAGTGAAATACTTGATTTTAAGAATACAAATGTCAAATCGCTTGTGCAAATTTTTCAGAATTTCGAATTATTTAAATTTCTGCTATCTTGATTTTTGTTAATCCTCAATATCTCTCTTCACTGCTTTTCATTTATTAGTTTATTTTACTCTATTATTAAACGATCACTTTTACTCACGTTTATCTCCAGATTTTATTACAAATCATTTTTTTATTTTGTATTTTTGAGACTACACTTTTTTTTTCAATATTACTCAGACCCTTTTTATGCACTCAGTGCTTCAGGTTCTTAATTGAGATCCAAAAAACAGCAATAATTTTTTTTCCTTTAAACACTCATTCTTGAAGATGATACTTGAAGAAATTTATATTTTGTAATTTTCATTATTATTTTTTTCAGTACGAAAACCTCATGGAAAGTTTACAGAGGACATCTACTCTTAGGATGTCCTTGAATGAATTATCGTTGAATCAAAGGCAATTTATATGAGGTGAGTGCGTTTTTTTTTGTCGATTTAAAACGTAAAAAAGTTCATTTCTGAGAATAAATTATAATCCCGTGTGTCAATTGATAATTATCCTTTACTTCGATCAATGCTATGAATGCTTATATTTATTTCTTTATTTCTCTATTTTTTTATTGTTCGCTATTTTTATAATAGATATACGTATACTAGACCGTGTGGAAAAAAATCGATATTTTTTTTTGGGGAGCATCAATCAAAAAAAGGTGAATTAAGTTAAAAAGCGAAGAACCTCCGAAGGAGAGCTCAAAAAAAAATTTTTTTGAACGGCGCATCGCATTTGAATATTTTCCATAAGAATAACACAGGAAAATATTGGCTATTGTGAATGTCGTAGTAGAACTCTTCAGAAAAAAATCTCACAAAAATGTCATTATGATATTCTGATGGAGAATACAAAAAAAGTCCTTACGAACAATTAGTTTGGAACAACCGTTCAAGTGGTATCGCTGTTTATTGGGCATAGTGCAAAATCATCAACAGAAATAGCCCAGTTGTAAAAAAACAGGCTCTTAAAAAAAGGAACGATGATTATTAAGCATTATAATGTAAAAAAAAAAAAATTTTATCTTGTTAAACCGAATTCATTCAATAAAACTTTTCGAAACACGATCAATGATGGACGTCGTTTCTTTTATATGTCTTGTTGTACTTGATTCTTTTTTGTATTAGAGAAATATTTCGAGAACGATTCCATGCAAATTGTATGTTAGAGCAGAACATTCTCTAGAAAAAAAAACCCAAAAAGCCGTTCGAAATAATTTTTTTTTGAGCTCTCCCTCGGGGATTCTTCATGTTTCACCTTAATTCACCTTTTTTTGGTAGATGCAAACGAAAAAAAAAACATCCATTTTTTTCCGCACAGTCTAACGTATACGTAAAATAAAATCAAGAGAAAACAACTTGCCGATTTTAATTTTCATGATTTCGTTAATTCTTGAGATTCTCAATGCCTCCAAAATCAGTCTGAACAATTCTCAAGAAAAAAAATGGCTAAAATAATCGTTTCTTTTTGTTGCAGCAATATCTCACAATGGAGTCAATTTTAATCTAGTGTCAACCAACTGCCATACGTATATATATATATATATACCCACACATAAATATATATAATATATATATATATATATACGCACGTTGCAATAATCCAACATACTCGATTGCAATGGATCCACGACTGACCGATGATATTTTTATATTGTAAGGACAATGTTCGAAATACGTGATAATCGACGACTCGTTATAAGTTACTGAGACAAAAAAATATGCAAGCCAAAAAACGTTATTTACTGTTATTCGTGACGTGCGCGTTTCTTGGCTATTGCTATTTCGGTGGTTACAGATTAAAAAGTAAAAAAAGTATCGAAAGTAAGCAAAAACCGCACGAAAGATTTCCATCGTTCATGAGCATCACTGAAGAATTTTACGACAAAGATCTCAGGACTTCCAGACGCAATAAACCTGTTAAACAACCGCGTCGTGAGTGCAGAATGGAAACTTGTTTCGACTTTGAAAGATGCAAACGAGGCTTCACAGTATACGTATATCCGATCGAGGAAGCGATAAGTCCTGTTTATCAAAAAATTCTAAATGTCATCACCGAATCGAGATATTACACGACGGATCCGTCTCGAGCTTGCATATTCGTGCTTGCACTCGATACTCTCGATCGTGATCCCTTATCATCCGAATTCGTCCACAATTTACCCATGAAATTGTCCCGTCTGCCGCATTGGAACAACGGAATGAATCATCTCATCTTCAATCTTTACTCCGGAACTTGGCCCGATTACGCCGAAGAATCCTTGGCCTTCGATCCAGGCTACGCGATGCTCGCCAAGGCCAGCATGTCTATATTTCGTCACCGGCCAAATTTCGACGTCTCCATACCACTTTTTGGCAAACAACATCCTGAGCGCGGCGGTGAACCTGGCCAAGCTCAGGACAATATTTTTCCAAGCAACAAAAAATACGTCGCTGCGTTCAAGGGAAAAAGATACGTACACGGGATCGGTTCAGAAACGAGAAACGCACTCTATCATCTTCACAATGGGAAAGATCTTGTTTTCGTCACGACGTGTCGTCATGGAAAAGCATGGAGGGAATTTCAGGACGAGCACTGTACTCAGGACAATCAGGAATATGATACGTGAGCGAATGAGAATTCAATGTTTTTTTTTTAAGCTCTTAATGATGTATGAAAATTCTTAATTTTGAAACTTCATGCAATTTTATAGAAATCATGAAAGATCATGAAAAATTTGCACGAAATATTCAATAACTCATTTGTTATTCGCATATCCATTTCAATATTTAAGAATTTTTAAGAATTTTAGACAATGTTCATTCCGTGTCAAATCGACCAAGAGTTGGAATCGACCCCTTTCAATTTCGATGAAATTTGGTCAGCAGTTTTCGTTTTTGATAAAACAAAGTTCTCCCAAAGGAAACGATTTTAACAATTTTTGTTCGGAAATTATGCAAAATTTCACAATTTTTCACATCTTTCAAGTTTATTTTTCAAATATCTCGAAAACTATTATAGTTACGAAAAATCGTTCTGAATTCGTCTTAAAGAGTTTACTTGGGACTACGAAAGAAAAATATTCCGAAAAAAAAATTGAAAAATAATGAATTTCGAGAATTTTTAATTTTCAAAAATCGTGAAAATCCAAGTTCAGTATTAATTTCTTGGTTAAATTTATATATATATATGTAATACCTTGTACTGATCTTAAAAGATCCTGAAATTTTCAGAAAGGTGTTTTTTGTTTTTTTTTCAAAAATATGAATTTTGGAATTTTTAAAAGTCGTGTAAATCCACGATCAACATTAAATTTTTGGTTCCTTTTTTCTCTTATGTTATACCTTGTACTGATCTTAGCTGTTTCAAAAATGTAAATTTTTGAATTTTGGTAAAACAAAATTTTTTTTTTTACATCTCAGTTAAGTAAAGTTGAGCAATCGTGTAGTTTTGTAATTTTTAGCAGTAAAAAAAGTAAAAGTAACAGTATTTTGGTAGAAAACAAATGTTTTTTTACCAAAATAAAAAAAAAATATTTTCTCGAAACAAAAAAACACCATCCTAAAAATTTCAGGATCTTTCAAGATCAGTACAAGGTATTATATTTAAAAAACATGAACCAAACATTTAATACGGAACTTGGATTTTCACGATTTTTGAAAATTTAAAATTCTCCCAATTCATCATTTTTCAAAATTTTTATTCGGAGTATTTTTTTTTTCGTAGCCCTAAGTATACTCTTTAAGAGAAATTCAGAACGATTTTTCGTAACTATAATAGTTTTTGAGATATTCAAAAAATAAACTTGAAAGATTTGAAAAATTGTGAATTTTGAAATTGAAAGGGGTCGATTCTAATTCTTGGTCGGTTTGAAATGGAATGACCCGCATATTATTATAATTTACAAAACTAAAAATCAGTGCTAAAATTTTCCCATAGTCTTTAAAAATTTCTGGATTAAATAAAAATTGTAAATTCTCCTGCTATCGAAAAAATATGATGATGAATGCAAAAAAAATTCCAATCTCGTCACTTAATTGCGAATAATATATAATATTGATCAAACTATGACGCGTTGTAGCCCATTTTATTAATGTAACGTTACATACATTTTTGAGATAAATTCATCGTTTGAAAATTAAATTTTAATACTTTATGACATAAAGGTAAGAGCTCATCGAAGCGATGATGATTTTTTTTTAAAGTGAGAAATGCGATAACACGAACAGTTGTTAATAACAAATTTTAATTTATGTTTCAGGTACGATTACGAAATTTTATTGATGAATTCAACATTTTGTCTCGTGCCACGAGGACGAAGACTCGGCAGCTTTAGATTTTTGGAATCTCTCAGAGCCGGTTGCATACCAGTTATATTGAGCAACGGATGGGCATTGCCTTTTCACGAAAGAATCGATTGGTTCCAGGCTGTAATATTTACGGATGAGCGGCTTTTGCTTCAGATTCCGGATATATTGAGATCCGTTTCCAATATAAAGATCCTCAAACTCAGGCAGCAAACGCAATTTCTCTGGGAGCGTTATTTTTCATCGATTGAAAAAATCATATTCACCGTATTCGAGGTGAGAATACATAAAAAATCTAATGAAAATCTCGACGGACTTGAATCGATGGTATTTATCGATTTTATACTCGGAATTGGATTATCTCGATTTATCACGGACTTAAAGTTAACTCATATTTTAAGGGATAGTTTTGGCCCTTTAACATTTTGTAAATAATTCTTCAAACCTCTTTCAATGAAAAAAATTATTATTTATCAAGTATTTGCCGTGGTCTTCTAATTTTCATATTTAATCGTGTAATCAGCTACATTGTTGTCGATTGATGCAATTTTATGTCTTCAAATCGTAATTTCATTTCCACTTCTTAATCATAAATGATTATAAATAAAAATACCAGTTGGAGTAAAAGTAAATTTAAAAAAATTGTATTTTGTGGAATTTTGTTTCGGCGAATTCATGAATTTTGTTTCGAAACGAAATTTCACGAAATCGTCGATGAATGTACGACTATTAATTCCCTCACGGTGTTTCGCGTTTTATTTTGGGCATTTCCAATAACAAATTTATTTTCGTTTTTATGCACGGCAGAACGTGCGCGAACGTCTTTCTTGGGAAGGAGCTCGGGACGGTCTCGTTTGGAATACGAGTCCGGGCGCCCTCGCAATTTTACCACAATTCTCGGACAACCAAGAGGAATTACCGTTCTCGACGAAAAATCCTGGTAACACGTTCACCGCCATTATCTACTCACAGCTGGGTTCCACCGCCGTTTTGTATCGTCTACTGCGCAGTCTTGCAAAGAGCAAATATTTAGACAAGGTGAGGCCTCGTTTGATACGAAAGCTCATTTAAAAAGCTTTTATGAATATTACAACAGAATGTCATAATATTCATAATCAGGGTTGTAAGTAATGCATTACTTTTTGTAATGCATTGCCATTTTCATTACGCATTACAATGTAGTGTATAATGGAAAAAAAATTCGATTACCCATTACAATGTAGTGTGTAATGGAAAACAATTTCATTGCTCATTACAATGTAGTGTGTAATGGAAAAAAAATGCATTACCCATTACAATGTAGTATGTCATGAAATTTTCTTCCATTACACACTACATTATAATGAGTAATGAACATTTTTTTCATTACATACTACATTGTAATGGGCAATGAAAATTTTTTCCATTACACACTACATTTTAATGGGTAATGCAAATTTTGTCCATTACACACTACATTGTAATGGGTAATGTAAATTCTTTCCATTACACACTAGATTGTAATGGGTAATGCAAATTTTTTCCATTACACACTACATTGTAATGGGCAATGGAAATTTTTTCCACTACACACTATATTATTGTAATGGGTGATGGAAATTTTTTCCATTACACATTCTAAAAGTAATGAATAATGCATTACTTTTACATTACTACTGAAATTTTGTTAAATTCTAAAAAAAAAAGAACAGTTCAATTTTCTATCCACGCTTGTCGAAAATTTCCTAAATGATTAATTTTGAATTAGGACATGTTTTAAAAATACTTGAAGCTCGCGGTGATTGAATATTTCGCGAAACTTTCATTGCGTAATTATTATATATTTTTTGAATCGATTATACGCGTGAACGGAAAATTGTGCAAACGCGTATCACGTGTACGGCCTTTCATTGATTAGCCACTGTTTGATATGCCATAAATAAACCGTTGCCTCCCCTTTTCAGATAATCTTGATGTGGAATTCCGACCTTCCATTGCCGAGAAGACCACGCTGGCAGGGAATAAAAGCGACGATCCACGTTGTCGCGGTCACGGGAATCTCCCAACGCTTTTATCCGCATCCTTTGATAAAAACCAGTGCCATATTATCGTTGGACGAAGATGCAACCCTCAACACCGACGAAATTGATTTTGCATTTGTAGTCTGGCAATCGTTTCCCGATCGGATCGTCGGTTATCCCGCGAGATCCCATTATTGGGACGACTCGAAGGTACAAATAAGTCGTTCAAGTATCAAACATACGTCGCCATAGATTTTCATCGTTATTGTTTGAGCTGCGCTGTTTGAAATCGGTGGCTTGCAAGCATAACGAGTTGAGTCAACAAAAAAAAGAATTCCGAGAAATCGCTGTTTCTATTTTGACAGATTCGATTTTCAATAACACATCAATACAGGAGAAATACTTCAGGATTCCTAAATATCTGACCATAAAATTATAAATTCTAATAATTCTATAATTCTATTTGTTTATAATAATTGAATATTCATGTTAAGTTCAAATATCCTGGCATAACGAGTTAATTTGCTGTTTTCAACACAAGTATTGATGTCAAATTGACTCAAAGGGATCGAAAAACGTATTAAAACGATTAAAACGATCCTAAATAAAAAATATCAAACAAGGACATCAATAACAAATTGTTAAAGAACAATATGTTAAAATTAGTTGATGAAAATTTTTGGGAACGTGAAAAATAAGCCATTTTTTGTATAAAAAATATTTATTGATGTCCTTGCTTAATATTTTTCATTTAGGATCGTTTTAATACGTTTTTCGATCCCTTTAATTAAGTCAATTTGAAATCAATACTTGTGTTGAAAACAGCAAATTCGCTGATTACTATTTTATGATCTATTCGCAATTTTAATCAATAACAAATTGTTTAAACAAATACACAATTTCTGGAGAGAAAAATGTTAAAATTAGTTAATGAAAAAGTTTAGGAACGTGAAAAATTTTAAAAAGAAACGGAAAGTTGAAGGTATTATTTATAATTTCAACGAGACATTATAAATGAATAAATGAAAGTTGAAATTATTATTTATAATTTAAACTTTCCGATTTTTTAATTTTTCACGTTCCTAAACTTGTTCATCAACTAATTTTAGCATTTTTCTCTGTAAAAATTGCTTCTTACTGCCCTTGTTTGATATTTTTGATTTAGGGTCGTTTTACTATGTTTGTCGTTCAATACTTGTGTTGAAAACAGTAAATTCGCTGATTACTATTTTATGATCTATTCGAAGTTTTGATCAATAATAAATTAATAAAACTGTACAAAAAATTAGTGAAACTATAACCATTGTCCAAATATATCACTAATTATGATACTCCATATGCGGAGTTGACTAATTGTTATACCAAGATCTTTGGACTTGTCGGGATATTTTGCCTTAACTGGTTATGAATCATGGCTGTATCTCTTGTCAACTCTAATAAACCTGGGTAACAAATGCCTGAAATAAAAGTAGACCTAACAATTGACTGATTTCCGTTGTTGACTCATTTTTCGAAAAAATTCACTTCCGCCGGGAAGCCACAGATTCGAATCGAAAAGTATTGAGTGAGAAATAATCTATATATTTAACTCACACATTTGTATTATTTCTATTGTCAGAGATCCTGGGGCTACACGAGCAAATGGACGAACGATTACAGTATCGTTTTAACGGGTGCGGCGTTTTATCATCGATATTACAATACGCTTTATACGGAATTGCTGAGTTCAACGTTGCACAAAACTGTCGAACAGTCGCAAAATTGCGAGGACATACTGATGAACTTTCTGGTGAGTCACGTGACTCGACGACCACCGATAAAGGTCACACAGCGAAAACTCTACAAAGAAACTGCGACAGCCGGTATAAGGTATGCAAATTTTTGCTGCTTTATTCAATTTTGGAAAAAATAATTAAACGTGATCGTCACTGTCGTTGGAAACCAAGAGAAAACCTGGAAATATCAGAAAATTGTTTCGATTGGTTAGGCAAAATGAAAAATTTTTGATGTTTAAAAAAAACTGAATTTCCAGTGGAATTTAAGGATGTTGAGTCCCAAATCGCAAACTATGAGAAAATTCTGAAAATTTGGTATGTTTTTTGATGAATTATTTAAGAGATCGTGTAAAAATTTCACGACGATTAGGAAGCTCGTTATCGAACAATTAACATTAACAAATTAAATAAAAATGTAGTCTTATGGAAACTGATGTAACTTTGCGATAAGTTTTTTTTTGACCTCTCAGTTTTTTAATATCTACACTATATTGAAAGCAACGGAAACAAAACGAAATTCATTGATGAATATTTTTTTTATTTGTTTAAAAAAATGTTCTTAACAAACTGTTAATATGTTAATAACGAGCTTTCTAATCGTCGTGAAATTTTTACACGACCTCTTAAATACTTCATATAAAAACATACCAAATTTTCAGAATTTTCTAATCATTTTTCATTTTAACCCTTAAGGAGGTTGAAGTAATGATGATAGAATTCTGAAAATTTAATATATTTTTACATGAAGTATTCAGGAGGTATTGAACAATTAACATCAAAAGATTTAGAATTAAAGAAGATACAACGAATGCCGAGAGAAAGATTTCGATGAGTAAAGCATGGAAAATAATTTCTACTAAGAACATAAAAATTGAAATAGATGAAGAAGAGTCATCTCGTTGAAGTCTGAAATTTTATTCTCAATTTCATTTGTTCATTCGATTCGATTCAATTTTTTCAGGAATTTTGTATTCAAATGTTTTTCATGGCAACTCTGAAAATTTATTTTTATGCTCTGTGCTTTTGATTTCATTTATAGATCATGAATTTGTATATTTACAGATCACCGTGGAACGATCCGGATCATTTTATACAGCGGCAAACCTGTATGAACACTTTCGTCGCTGTTTTCGGTTATATGCCGCTGTTGCGCTCCACCATGAGACTCGATCCCGTTTTATTCAAAGATCCCGTGAGCAATCTTCGAAAAAAATATAGGCAAATTGAATTAGTTAGTAATTAGGATTGTATAAATGACGATACGATATCGAACGCGCTCCATTTTGGTCGCATGATCATTTAACGAATCTACCAACGAGATCGTGATTGTTGGTTGCAGTCGCTCGACCCCGTCGAGATCGAATCGCCAATTTCGCATACGTAACGAACAACAACAAAAAATCAAATTCCCATCTTTTTATCGGTGTCTCGTCCACCCCACTCCCGTCACCCCCCCCCCTTCATCCTCCGAGCCATTCTCGCTTCGTTTGCGATGTCGAGTTCAACGTAGCACGATCGTGATATAATCGAACAAAAATTGTTGAAAATCATTCCGTGTTCAATAGGGTGAATCGAAAATTTTGAAAACTGTTGGCTACCCTCAAAAATCAAAGATATCGTTGAAATAAAGGTCTCGGTGCAACGATTCGATTTTTTGACAATATATAGATTGCGCGCGGGACGTTTGAAACCGCCATTTTTAGCGTTAAATTCACTTTGTCACTGATAAAGGGAAACAGATGATTTAAAAAATTCTGAAATTTTTATGTAAGGTGCCCAGATATGTACTTAAACCCATATATACTGAACGTTAACAAATGGTTCATATCTTTGAAAAAAAATTTCTGAAAATCAATTTTTTCACTATTTTTCAATTAATTAATTAAATATTGTTTTTTGTGTTCTAAGACTCGGTATCCGTATTGCTTACAATGCGAAAATTGCTAAAAAAATAAATCTTTATTTTGGAAATTTTCATATTTTATTCATTCACACCAACTTTCCGTGAAATTCTTATGATATTCCTCAAAAAATTTCATATAAAATTTCCATCTTCACAGAACATAATCAAATGGTTCAAATTTTGGAAAAATGTTCCAAATATCTTCACATTTTTACTACATTTTAATTAATTTCATCGTAAATATTAATTAAAAAGTAGTACAAATAAAGATATATGGAACGTTTTTCCAAAATATGAACCATTTGTTCATGATCTGTGAAAATGAAAATTTTGTATGAATTTTTTTGAGCAATGTCACAAGAATTTCACGGAAAGTTGGTGTGAATCGATAAAATATGATAATTTCCAAAATAAAGATTTATTTTTTAGCAATTTTCGCATTGTAAGCAATACTGATACCGAGTTTTACAAAAAAAAAGATGGAAGAAATGAGAAAACGTTTTAGAAGACAAAAGGCAATATATAATGATATAATTAATTGAAAAATGGTGAAAATATTGTTTTTCGGAGATTTTTCTTCAAAGTGAATTTAACGCTAAAAATGGCGTTCTTATATGTTTAAACGTTTAAAATCGAACCGTTGCACTGAGACCTTTATTTCAACGATATCTTTGATTTTTGAGGGTAGTTAACAGTTTTCAAAATTTTCGACTCACCCTAATGTTCAATTATCAACGATCGTTCATAATTATTATTTTTTTCCTCGTTTTTTTTTTTGGTATCCGCGTCCATTGCGATCCGCGATATTATCATTGGACCCACGGTCTCTAAATCAACTTTACAACGTCGCATTCTGTACATAACAATCGTTTCATAGCTATTATTAATTAATAAAATTATTTAACAGATGAACGATGAGATACGCCGAAGAATTGTCACCTGCGCTCGTGGATCCTGGAACGTTATCCTGTGGAAAAAATGCCCGGAAAAAAAGCCAGTATAATCCTGAGAAAAAAAAACGATAATTGATTCGGTAACAAGCAGAATTCGTTTGCAAAAAAATAATTATATATGGGGCGTTCCATTCCAAATCGGACAGTTTGAAACACTTTTTTTTTTATATCCTCAAATTTTTTATATTTTTTAGTATCCATCAAAAGACCCTTGCTGGTAAATTTTCAGATTTTTTTGATTGGCCGTTCAAAATACAAAAAAACCGCTTTTTTCGGTGTTTGGTCATAACTTCTTTAATAATGGTCCAAATTAACAGTTTTTTTTTAATGTTTGTTTTTTTATGGCCTTTTCAGGAAAACAAAATACCGGAAAAATATTCGACGTGTTTTTAAATGAGTTTTTTGAGTTTTAAACTTTAAATCGCGTTTTTAACAGTGAGCGTATATTTCGATTTGAAATTGTTTTTTTTTTTTTTTTAACATTTATCTATTCAACAATTTTTAAGACTAATCCGATCGTGGACCTTCCACAACTATTTTTTTTCGATTTTTGAACATTAAAATTTTTTTTTCTTTCTATAAATTATTATAAATACCAATTTTCGTTACTGTCTAGTATTTTTTTCATTATTTAGAATTTATTTTGACATTTTTTTATAAATTTTTTTAAATTAAAAAAAAAATTAATTTTCAAAAATGGAAAAAAATACTAGTTATGGGAGGTTCACGATCGGACTAGTCTTAAAAGTTGTTGAATAAATAGATGTTTAAAACAAAAAATTAAAATATACACTCACTTTTAAAAACGCGATTTAAAGTTTAAAACTCAAAAAATTCGTTTAAAAAAACGTCGAATATTTTTGTTGTATTTTTTTCTGAAAAGGCCATAAAAGAAAACAAAATTGAAAAAAAAACTTTTAATTTGGACAATTATTAAAGAAGTTATTACCAAAATACCGAAAAAGAGCGTTTTTTTTTTGTTGATTTAATATCTTTTGAACGGGTATTCAAAAAAATCTCAAAATTTACCAGCAAGGATCTTTCGATGGGTACTAAAAATTATAAAAAATTGGCGGAAAAAAAAATGTTTTTCAAACTTCGATTTGGGATGGGACGCCCCATATTTTAAATATGATATAAGAGCTGGGGAAGTTTTTACAACAATTACGATGATATGAGTTAATTTAATATTTACTTTCGTTTTTCTGGGAAAAGGGGATGAAAAAATATTGACTTGATGATAAATTTATTAAAAATTGCAACGATTTGAGGCATTTTGCAGAATGTTAATTTTGAATCATTTTTGAGGGTTTTTTCTCAGGATTTTTTTTTCTGGTTTTCTTTTTCGAGGTTTTTTGACCTCCTCCCGTATCTGCAGTCCCAATCGCCGTTCCAATATGCTTAAGTTCAAGTTTGAAGCGTCGAATCCCTTTTGACCACAATTTTTGCATCGATTATGGTGAGTTTTTCAAAAAAATATCGTCATATCATTTTAAAGTAACTAAAACAATTATTTTCGACGATATTCCACCGAAAGACCTCGAGGATTGAGGTCTCGAATTTATTTCGCTAAATTTGAGTCTTAAGGGGTTCAAATTTGCCATATAAATTTTCTAAAAATATTTCTAAGCGTTACAGTTTTCGCAATTTTGGAGCTGCAGAGCTCAATTTTTTTCGCAAAAATTAATTATAAAATTAATTAATTGTAAAAAATTCAGGAATTTTTAAAAAACCAGGCAAAATCGTGTAAACTTCTAATTTTCGAAAATTCATTTATATCTTTTCCCCATCATTATGAAGTTTGGTTTATGAGGAAGCCAAAATTTATAAATATCCTCATTTTTTTCCTATGAGGCAATTTCCAATTTAACATTTTTCAAAAATTCCAAATATCGTGGAAGCAGTTAATTTGCGTTTGTTTTTGACCAAATTCCATCAACTCTGTCACCGGTAAATTGAACAAAAATTCCCTGTTATGCTCCAAAAATCATAATTCCAACATAATACGTAACAGAATGAGTTTTGACCCAGTCTCGAGGATTATGTAAAAGAGCTTTGCGGATACAGTGAAAAAGAAAAATTCAACGAAATTTCTACACACTCATTTATGGAACAAGAATCGCATTATCGAATTCTTTTTCTTTTTTTTTTTGTGGAAGTAACTGCGCTCGCCGACAGTTACAAAACAAAGGATTATATTTTCTTGCGAGATCATACTGACGGTGTAACTTAAGGCGGACGCGCCTCGTTTCACGTGTGTGTCGCTGAGAAACAGAAAAATTCAACTTTGCCAGATTACAGAGGATTTTTTTACCTCTCAGCCAGGAAACTTGATATATATATATATTATATATGAGACATTCCATGTCAAATCCGACCCCTTTCTATTTGGCTTAATTTTTTTCCTTTTCTACCCCATTGAAAACATTTTTCAAGAAATTTTCAAATTTTGTTATTTAACAAAAAAAAAAACTTTTTTTTTCTTCAAATAGCTATAACTTCTTCAAAAATTGACTAATGGGACGTTTTTTTTCTTCAAAATTTTTGTCTTCAAGTGTACTTTCCGAAAAAAAAATACAAACAAATTTCAAGATAATAAAATCTATGAAATTGTTCATTTTTTCGAGAAAAATAATATTTTTCTCCAAGTTGGCCAAAATTTTTTTTTTTCTGACTAAAAAAATACTTCGATCAATTCCGGAAAAAATGCCGCTCAACATGGCTGGGCCAACATTTTCTTCTATTTTTTTTTCACTTTTTTGAATAAAAATCAAATTTTTTTCGAGGATTGCCACTTTCAATTTTTTTTCTTCTCTATTTTTCAAACTCTGAGGTCCTTTATAAATCCTCAACAAATTTCGGAGTGGTATTTTGTGAAATAAGCCCAGCTAGGAATTTTTTTTTTTCAATCGATAAAAAAACTAGAAGTAAATGTCAGTGCACTCCATGTTGGGCGGCATTTTCTCCGGAATTGATCAAAGTATTTTTTGAGTGAAAAAAAAAAAAAAATTAAAAATGGCCAACTTCGAGAAAAAGATGATTTTTCCTGAAATAGTGAAAAATTTCATAGCTTTTAATATCTTAAATTTTTTTTGTATTTTTTTCGGAAAGTAAATTAAAAGACGATTTTGAAAAAAAACGTCCGAATTAGTCAATTTTTGAAGAAGTTATAGCTATTCGAAAAAAAACCTTTTTTTTTTGGGTTGGGTAATAAATTTGAAAATTTCCTGAAAAATGTCGTTTATGGGGTAGAAAAGGAAAAAAAAAATCAGCCAAATCTTCAAAAGTGGTCGATTTTACATGGAATGACCCATATGCCAACATATATATTGGGCTGGCCCAAATTAAAACATTTTTTTTATTACTTGACATTCGACAAATTCATAGTTTTTATTATAATATTGGCTCTGGTCAGTTTCTTCTTCTTCGAAGACATTTGGCAAGTGCTAATTTTTCTCATGATTTCCTCGTACAGAATAGAACACTCGTAGGGGTTATTCAAAACTGGTTTTAAACATCACCTGTGTGTGATAATTTGAAAAATAATCACGGAAACGTTTCTATTCGAATTTAGCAGGGTTTTTTCTTCTTAGATTCTAAATTACTTCTTGTTTAATTTTTTTCTTAAATATTCCAAAGAAAAAACATTGACTACCAAACGTTTTAATTAGCTTATTTGCAATTGCTAATCGATTTTGTGTCGAGTCGGACTTGACTCTTAACAGCTGGGCAACAAATTAAAATTTGTGAAACTATTTTCTTCTCAAGTTTTAAATTAAATTAAGCTGACGTCATTCTATCCTTCAACATTTTTAAATAACGGTTGACTCCAAAAAAATTTAATTCGCTATTTGTAATCGCCAATCGATCCTGCATTGATTGACACTTTAAACCGAACAGCTGAACAATTATTAAAAATTCATCAAGCTACGTCCTTTTAAATCTCAAAATCAATTTTAACTGATTTAATTTCTGCTTCATTTTGAAAAAAAATAAAAGACCCATCGATTTAAACTTCAATTCAAAGAGTCGAAAAATGAACGAAAAATCTGTCAGGCTATATTTTTCTCTCAAGGTTTAAATTAATGTTAACCAATTTTTTTCTTTAGCTATTCCAAAATGAAAACTATCAATAACCAAACATTTTAATGAGGATTGAGAATTGAGGATGGATAAAAAATATTGACTGCCAAACGTTCTAATTAGCTCATTTTCAATAGACTTAAATCTTCAAATCAATTTCAAATTATTTAATTTTTTTTTACTATTAAAAAAAAAAAACTATCAATAACCAAACATTTTAGTGAGAATCTTTGCAACCAATGGACAAATCACAGTGGGAAATAAAATGAAATCGAAGCAAATCTCGAATCTTCAATATTTCCATATCGAAGAGTTATCAATTTTTTAGTAGAGTCATCAATCCGTTCTCAGCGAAGAAGACAGAATATTGCTAACGGTAGTTTTTGCTCCGATAATAATATTTTCGATAGGGAGCAAAGTTACGAGGAGAAGAAAGCGATATTTAAATCTGGGATGGAAACTTCGTGTTGGCCGCAGGATTCTTCTTGGCCTGGACGATCTTGGCTCGGCTCGTGAATCTTGGAAATGCATGAATCTTAAGACTTGGCAATAACTTAGCTGGTAATAACTCAACTTAGAAACACGATTATTATACCGGTGGAAAAACGGAAGTGCGAAAAATGCGAATAACGGGGTGAGAGAGGTTTTGTTGTGGTGAACGGCGGCAAAAGGCGACGGGATCTGGTTCAGTCCCACGCTCATATTCTCGGACCTCGAGGGAAAACACGATGTGAAAAGTCGGCGCAGATTTGCCGTCTTGCAACGAAGTCCTTCGCGGGGTTTATCCTTTGGTTTTTCATCCTTTCTTTTTTCCTATAACCGTTCGGTATGGTGAATAATCGCGAGATGTTGGGGTGTAGTCAGTATTTTATCAAGTCCAGGATACACACAACTTACCGGACCTCCCTTCAGGGTCGTTTATCATTCAGAGCCGCGCGGTATTTCTACGAAGGCGTTTTCTTTGTTTCGTTCGCGACTATATCACAAGAGGCACCAGTGAGAGAGAGAGAAGGCCTAGAATTATTGGCATTTCTGTTGGTGCTTACGACGATCCCCCACAATTATTTTACACGAAGAAGGTACTTCGCAATGGCGTCCCGACTGTATTTCAACCGCAGTGGAATTACTCCGATGCTCGGACCTTTCGCTCTGTCGCTTTTTCAAAAGTTAGTATCAAGGCCGAACTATTTTAGACCTTTGTCTTGTGTGCTTGCATCGGAGATGAAAAATAATCTTGCAGAGAGACGATAGACTGTGGATTTTTGGTTGAGGGAAATAACCACTTTGGTGGATTTGATTTTTTTTCGATTTTTTTTGGCTCACACAAGTCGATGTAACCTCGTGATTTTCATGGGGTTTCGGATATTAACCATTAATCAGCGGATATTAACCTCTTACACCTTTTCCCTACTTCGAGAAAGTGGAGTCCGAATTGTTTTCAATTTTTTCAGCGGATATTAACCCCTAATCAGTGGATATTAACTATTAATCAGTGGATATTGACCATTAATTGGTAGATATTAACCATTTATCATTGGATATTAACCACTAATCAGTGGATATTAACCATTAATCAGTGGATATTGACCATTAATCAGTTGATATTTACCATTCATCATTGGATATTAACCCGTTACATCTTTCTCTTATTTCGATAAAATGGAGATCATATTGTTTCTTTTTTTTTACCCATACAAACCGATGCAACCTCGTGATTTCCATGGGGTTGCGGATATTAACCATTAATCAGCGGATATTAACGCCTTACATGTATTCCCTACTTCGAGAAAATGGAGTCCAAATTGTTCTCCATTTTCTCGAAGTAGTAAATCGATGTAATCTCGTGTTAATCGCAGTGGATATTAACCATTAATCGGTGGATATTTGCCATTAATCGGTGGATATTTGCCATTAATTGGTGGATATTAACCATTAATCAGTGCAGATTAACCACTAATCAGTGGATATTAACCATTAATCAGTGGATATTACCCATTGATCAGTGCATATTAACCATTAATCAGTGGATATTAAACCGTTACATCTTTCTCCTACTCTTCGATAAAATGGAGTCCAAATTGTTTCTTATTTTTTTTTACCCATACAATTCGATGTAACCTCGTAATTTGCTTGGAGTTCCGGATATTAACCATTGATCAGTGGATATTAACCCTTTACATCTTTCTCCTACTTCGATAAAATGGAGTTGAAATTGTTTTCAATTTTTTTTTCCATACGAGTCGATGTAAACTCGTGATTTCCATGGAGTTGCGGATATTAGCCATTAATCAGTGGGTATTAACCACTCAGCAGTGGATATTAACCATTAATCAGTGGATATTGACCATTAATTGGTGGATATTGACCATTAATCGGTGGATATTAACCACTAATCAGTGGATATTAACCATTAATCAGTGGATATTAACATTATTAACCCGTTGAATCTTTCTCCTACTTCGATAAAATGGAGTCCAAATTGTTTCCTATTTTTTTTACCCATACAAATCGATGTAAGCTCGTAATTTGCATGGGATTCCGGATATTAACCACAAATCAGTGGATATTAACCCTTCACATCTTTCTTCTACTTCGACAAAGTAGAGTCCAAATAGTTTTCTATTTTGTTGGCCCATTCAAATCGATGTAACCTCGTAATTCTCATGGGGTTGCGGATATTGACCATTAATCAGCGGATATTAACCCCAAATCGAAGACACGCACATGTAAACGTTCCCCGAGTAGTAGAAAGCCCCTTCGTCAATTATTTCATATATTACATGTTATGTAAACAACGTGTCGTTGAGTGATATATGATTCATGACATATTGGCGCTCAATCGTAGAATGTCAGAGGCGGTAAAAATGTCGAAAAGTAACGATTTGACATGACTTTCCGGGTCGACACGCGCTGAATTTGATCAATCCCGTTGGCGCTCTCACCTCTCACAAAGCCTCGAGCTTTTTTTCTTCTTTCCTTCTAAATTTTGTTTAACATCTTTCAAATCCCACCGAGAGCGATAGCATCGAATATCTCACGGAAAGGATATTGAATTAAAAAGTGAAAAAAGGTGGCTTGTACCCGCGTTGTAGGATAGGCTTGGCAAAACTCAATGTGTTATAGTATCTTTCTCCGATATAATACCGACAAGCCTGAGAATCCGCTCACTGTACTGTTACGATATGAATATACGGCGGGGCCTAACGTACCTCAAGGTAAAAAGAAAGGTTGATATATCTTAGGTAACGCTCGGCCAGTTATTATTCCGTGCACCCAGTTAAAAAAAAAATACATATTTTGTCGATTGGCTGAAATCGTTCATTCGATCCTTTTCGCAATTCCTTCCTCACCGATGAACGCTTAAATTTATCCCAAAAGGTCGATTTATTATGTTTGGTTAAAAAGGTCCCGGATCTGTGTTTAAAAAGTGGAAACTTTTTGTTCAACTTTATGCTCAAAAAAGTTAGATTGAAAATTCGAGTATTTGCTCTGAAACTCATTATTTACCCGAAATAAACACGAAGTTGGAATTCCCCAAATTTGTATAAGGGGAATTCCATGTCAAATCGACCGTTTTTAAACCCGACCGCGCTTTCGGTTTGGCTGAAATTTTGTTTTCTCTTTCTACCCAATTAAAAACATTTTTCCGGAAATTTTCAAATCTTTTTATCCAACCCAAAAGAAAAAGCTTTTTTTTAAATGACTATAACTTCTGTGAAAATGGACTAATTGGGACTTTTTTTTTGAAATTTTCGTTTTTGAATGCACTTTCCGAAAAAAATACAAAAAAAATTGAAGATATTGAAATCTATGACATTTTTCACTTTTTTGAAAAAAATCGTCTTTTTTATCGAAGTTCGCCTTTTTTTCACTCACAAAATACTTTGATCAATTCCGGAAAAAATTCTGCCCAACCTGGAGTGGATCGACATTTCCTTCTACTTTTTTTTAACGATTGAAAAAAAAAATTCTCAATCGGGCTTATTTCACAAAATACCACTCTGGAAATTTTTGGAGATTTATAAAGGACCTCGGTATTTAAAAAATTAAGAAGAAATAAAAAATTGAAAGTGGTAATCGTCGATTTTTGTTTTTTTTTTTTTTTTAAGTGAAAAAAAAATAGAAGGGAAAGTCGAGCCACTCCAGGTTGGGCGGAATTTTTTCCGGAATTGATCACAGTATTTTTTGAATGAAAAAAAAAATTAAAAATCGCGAACTTCGATAAAAATATGATTTTTCTCAAAAAAGTGAAAAATTTCATCGATTTTAATATCTTAAATTTTTTTTGTATTTTTTTTCGGAAAGTACATTCAAAAACAAAAATTTTCAACAAAAAAACGTTCTAATTGGTCAATTTTTGAAGAAATTATAGTTATTTAAATTAAAGCTTTTTCTTTTGGGTTTTGGATAACAAAAATTGAAAATTTCCTGAAAAATGTTTTTAATTGAGTAGAAAAGGAAAACAAAATTTCAGCCAAATCGAAAAGGGTCGGGTTTAAAAGTGGTCGATTTGACATGGAATGCCCCATATTTAATTCATTTTATTCGTATCAACGATAATTTTCTTTCAGTAAAACATGGGCAACAAAAGTTACTCCTATAATTTATAACCTAACTTTTTGAACCTAAAGTTGAACTTGACATTATTTTCAAAAAAGTTGGATTAAAAATTCGAGTATTTGCTCTGAAACTCATTATTTACCCGAAATAAACATCAAGTTGGGATTCCCCAAATTTGTATATCTAATTTATTTTATTAGTATCAACCATAATTTTCTTCTAGTAAAACGTGGGCAAAAAAAATTCATAATCTATCTTGAATCAATTATCTCTTTGAAAAAATGAAAATTAATCACTGATTATTGGAGTCCGAATTAATCAAACGTAAACGAAAATTGTTTCAATTAAATCTCCACTCAAGGTTGCATTTCATTTGTTATTAACTGCACATTTTGGATATAACCTAATTTATTGCCAAAATAGTAATTTATTATCATTTTTATCAACAATTACTGGGAATAACTGTAAATAAAAAAGTACTCTGATTAATTTATAATTTTTAGGATGTGGATGAATTATCTTTATCCAAATTTCTAAATTTTTCCATTTTTTCGACCATTTTTTCTGTTCATATTAAATATTGTTAAACATAAAAAACATTAATTTACATAAAATATACATTCAATAGATCACAATATATTTGCTACGGAATATGAATATTGCAAATAAAAAAATACGCTCGAAACAGAATGGAAAAAAATAAAAATCGGGAAAGTTTTTTGTTAACTGGGATTTAGTCAAATCGGTGAGATATTTTTTTTTTTTTGGGTGCGGCAATTTTCTAGGTTCTTTCGTATATTTTTTGTCAGAGAATGGGCGATCAGAGATACAATGTCGATCGAAATTAATTGATCGGATAAAAATGGTTTTGCTTCTGGCACGTTGTGTCCGATCGGACGGACAATGACAATGGGAACCCCGTGGCTCAGTCTATAACATATCGATCAATATCGATCGTATGGATCCGCGATAGAATCTTGCGGACAGATAAAAACTGAGTTTTGAGGTCAGGCCTGATTTTCGAGGTTCACATTGCAACATTTCATTGTTACGAACGGTGAAAGAAATTTTGATCCTTCTTTCCACTTCGTTGAACGGGAACCATTCTTGGTGAGAAAGTATCTCGCATAGGAATGACTTCCCCATAAAAAAGGAATTTGGTCACCATCGAAAAAATAGGTACCAAATGACTCGTCAAAAATCATTGCAAATGCTTTTTTTTAAGTCCCATAAAAAATAGGCAGTTACTTTCCTCATGATGAAGCGAATTTTTTGAAATTGCTTATCCATTGTTATTTATTTATTTATAGAAAAAAACATTCCGTGCTCAGAATTGCTTAAAATTACTTGGAATATTTTTTTCACAGAGGTTTCTTTTCTAGAATCTGTGTCTAGCTATACTTATATTGTTATCTACATATTTGGAGGAAAAAATCGTTCGTTTATCTTGAAACATCATTTTCAATAATGAACTTTTCCTTGTGAAAAATAAAGAGGAATGAATCGATTGAAGAGAAATGAGATATTCTTTAATCTGTATCAACCGCGAATGAAAGTAAGAGTTTCAAGGCGGACGTTGAAGTCGTTCTCAACAGTCGACATTTATGCATATCACGACAAGCACTGTCGAGAATTTCTCGAGTGGCATATTCAATACATCGGGGCCTTTTTAATTTAGGGCCCAATACGCGCGCGACCGGTTTACTATCAACGCTGAAGTTCTTCTGCCAAGATCATCTGTGCTTAACTAACCGGGTATTTGTATTGCATTGAAAGCATAACTACCTTAAGGTGGTCTTATATGCTTATGTTAATTTAGGTGAGCTTTAATCTAAAATAATTATTATTTTAGATTTAAATAAGGGGTCAGCATAATTAAAAGCATAACCACCTTAAGTTAGTTACGCTAGTTAAGGTAGTTATGAAAGCATAACTACCTTAACTACCTTAATTACCTGTGCATAACCACCTTAAAGTAGTTATGCAAATGTGAAGGTCGATGAGGGGTCAGCATAATTGAATTACCTTAAGGTAGTTATGTTTTCAATTATACTGACCCCTTAAGGTAGTTACTTTAAGGTAGTTATGCTTTCAATTATGCTGATCCCTCATTTTTATCCAAAATAATTATTATCTAAACATCTTAGAAAGGTTCCAGTTCTCTATTTCGAGGTACAGAACCCTAAAAACAGGGATAACTTAAATTCAGTATTTTGAGGAGTTCACCATGGGGTTGCGGATATTCACCATTAATCAGCGGATATTGAGGCCTTTACACCTTTGGCTTGACTAGGATGTAGTTGAATGTACTAGATCTTTTTTCTGGGGGTAGCCTCCTCATTTCCACGGGGTTGCGGATATTAACCATCACTCATTGGCTATTAACCCCGTAACTTAAAGTCAGTGTCCCAAGGAGTTACGTCAATACTTTTTCATCCCCTCGAATCCCATTTGCCTTCCGCACCCATAAAATCTCTGTCCAAAAATCCATTTCACGATAGGTCGTTAAACACCATCGAAACCTGATTCCAATGTCGCAACGTAATCAATGCTGCTATCAAGCTCGCCAGAAGTCACTCGATTTCCATGGTGATTTCTCGTTGCTTGAGCAACCATCAGATATTTGGAAGGTCGATGAGCGTCTTATTGTACCATTGCGCGATTGAAAATCGTCGTCATGGGAAGCCTCTTAATCGGTCGTTGCTGATGGTGACGCGATATCGCGGTGGAAGTGGCGAACGTTGGCGTTCCGGGGGCCGCTAAGACACGACGACGACGGTGGTTGCCGTCAGAAAAACGGCCCCCTCCGGTCTGCTCCTTCGAAACACACTGACTCCCTTCTTTTCGTACCTCCCGAGTTCCCTAGAAAGGAAAGACTGTGCCAAGAAAGACAGGAGAGGTACATCGAGCACGTCTCACTTGTATCCAGTCGCCTTTCTCTCCTCGTGACCGTAGCATATGTTTTGCGATCGGCGATGGCGCACTCGGGGCTCTGAAAAAGGCGCTAACTATCAAACTGCGTTTTGTCAATAGAGAGCAAATTAATTATCGAAAACGCTGCCGAAGAAATAGTCAAAATAGAGGCACTTGTCAAAGTGTTCGCCAACTTTGTTTCTTCGACCCTCTGTTTCCTTGAGTTCGTTTACGAATAGCGAATAAAGAAGCGAGCGAGAAGAATCTTATGAAAAAGAAGGACAATTTAAGGGGGCAAAGTGCATTCTGTTGATCGAATATAATGACGGTTGAGTGAAGGATCGCTTCTTTCGGATTGGCGGGAAATTTTTTGAAACAAGAGCACTGGTCTGAGAGCTCGGTTCTTTTCTCATGTAACCGAGATTTTCCCGGCTCCGTTGTCTCGATAGACAAGCGCTATCGCGAGTTTCTCCTCGTTGTAATTATACTGTAACGAGCCCGTTAACGTACACGCGAGTCCGAGTTTAACCGCGAGTGTGTCTTCGTTGATTGCGAAAATTAGAAGAAGAAAAAACGACAAACGAATAAAAGTCCGGGGTAACAGGATTTTGTTCGTAACGAGTATAGAAATAATTGTATAAGATAATTGATAATACGAGACACCTCGTCAGACCTGTCAAGAGATCAGCGATCTCGAGCTGACAAGATGCTGTTAACGAGCAGCGTGATCCTCGTCCTGGCTCTCGCTTTTGGAGTCGGTGAGTGCAAAAGAAAATTATGTTTTATCACATTTCTATAGTAGTCTGTTGGATTGCGATATTTTTTGAATTGAAGTTACAAGTTTCATAGTTAAACTATAAAAGAAATGATCTATTATGGTAATTTGAGAAATTCCTCGGTTTATAGTATTAAAAATATGGTACCTGCAACTATGAAAATTATAACGTCAATTAAATCATTATCCGGTAATAACTTTTTTAGTTGACATCATTGACATTAGTAAGTGCAATGAAAACAAATTTTTCTAAATCATATTTATATAGTAGTTCGAAAGGTTGCGATATTTCATAGTAGTTTCAACGAAAAGTGTGGCACGAAAGAAATGTAGATTTCAAATTTTATTAAGTTAAACTATAAAAGAAATGATCTATTATGGTAATTTGAGAAATTCCTCGGTTTATAGTAGTAAAAATATGGCACCTGCAACTATGGAAATTATAACGTCAATTAAATAATTATCCAGTAATAACTTTTTTAGTTGACATCATTGACATTAGTAAGTGCAATGAAAACAAATCTTTGTACTACATTTATATAGTAGTTCGAAGGATTGCGATATTTTATAGTAGTTTCAATGAAAAGTGTGGTACGAAAAAAAATATAGATTGCAAATTTAATTGAGTAATTTTCGTGTAATCATTTTTTTGAATTGAAGTTACAAGTTTTATAGTTAAACTAAAAGAAATGATCCATTATGGTAATTTGAGAAATTCCTGGGTTTATAGTAGTAAAAATATAGCACCTGCAACTATGGAAATTATAACGTCAATTAAATAATTATCCAGTAATAACTTTTTTAGTTGACATCATTGACATTAGTAAGTGCAATGAAAACAAATCTTTTTACCACATTTATATAGTAGTTCGAGGGATTGCGATATTTTATAGTAGTTTCAAAGAAAAGTGTGGCTGGAAAAAAATATAGATTGCAAATTTAATTGAGTAATTTTCGTGTAATCATTTTTTTGAATTGAAGTTACAAGTTTTATAGTTACGCTAAAAGAAATGATTTATAGTGATTTGAGAAATTCCTCGGTTTATAGTAGTAAAAAATATGGTACCTGCAACTATGGAAATTATAACGTCAATTAAATAAATATCCAGTAATAACTTTTTTAGTTGACATCATTGACATTACTAAGTGCAATGAAAACAAATTGTTTAAATCATGGTTATTCAGAAGTCCGAGGGATTGTGATATTTTATAGTAGTTTCAACGAAAAGTGTCGCACGAAAAAAAATATGATTGCAAATTCAATTCTCGTGTAATCATTTTTCGAATTGAAGTTACAAGTTTCATAGTTACACAAAAAGAAAGGATTTATTATAGTAATTTGAGAAATGTCTGGATTTATAGTGCGCATATGGTAACAAAATATGGTACCTGCAACTATGGAAATTAAATCAAATCAATTAATCATTTAATCGTTGATTAAATAATCGACGATTAATAATCTTTTTAGTTGACAGCTTCGACATCGCTGAGGCCAAAGAAATTTTTTTTAATCACATTTATATAGTAGTCCATGAAATCGCCACATTTTATAGTAGTTTCAACGAAAAGAGTATCACGAAAAGAAATATAGATTGCAAATTGATTGTCGTGCAATCATTTTTTTATTTAAAGTTACAATTTTCATAATTACAGTAAAAAAAATGATTTATCATAGTAGTTTGAGAAATCCCTTGGCTTATAATTCTAAAAACATGGTACTAAAATATGGGGTACCTGCAACTATGAAAATTAAAACGCCAATTAAATATTGATCTAGTAATAACTTTTTTAGTTGACATAATTTTTATAGTTGTTCTTGCCATAATGATTAATTTGGATCACTATAAAGTGAGGGAATTCTGGGTGACCCATAATTCATGGACATTATGGCGTATAGTTGACCATAATTTCGTTTAGTGTAATAAAAAATCATTGATTCGTTCACATAATTGTAATAAAATGAATTTTTGATAATAATTGCGAAAATTAATTTTTTTTTTTGAGAGATTTATACAATATTGCTGTCGAATTTCGTTTTCATTATTTTTTTTCGTTTAGTAATTTAATACCGCATCGTGAATATACGCGGAGTGGAAAAGAATCATCGTTTAAGAGTGAAAGTAGCGATATATTATATTTGCAATTTTTTGGAACTTGACATCTGAATTGCTAAATTATTATTTATAGGACGAAAAACAATTTTATAATTTCTGAAATTGTTTTGAATCGAAAACTGATCTTTCATAACACCCAAATTGCTAAATTATTGTTTATACGACAAAAATAATTAAAAAAAAAAAAAATGAATTTTATTGTTGTCACCTTTTTAAACATTAATTTTCCTCCGTGTACTTTGACTTGAGAGAAATTTAATATTCACACCATTTCTCGACACTTTGGGAAAAAAATGTATTCTCAGCATCATTAAATCAATTTGCATAGTTCGATTATAATACATCTATTAACAATCTTATTCCGCATTGTATAATGCGACTGCACCTTTTTTCCTATTTGTTGTAAATAATTATTTTTATTTGCAACAAAAGGTTATTATATTATTATTATTAATAATAATCATATCATCATAAATAATAATAATAATAATAATAATAATAATAATAATAATAATAATAATAATAATAATAATAATAATAATAATAATAATAATAATAATAATAATAATAATAATAATAATAATAATAATAATAATAATAATTCAAGCAACTTGGATTAAATTGTAGAATGCGATAAAAATTCCGAACGCTGACTTTCCTCATATTTTCATTGAATTAACAAGGTTTTTCAACGCGCTTTAAAAATGGTCGGCTACTTTTCGAACATCTGTGAGCTTCGTTAGAATTGAATTAAGATAATTCATCGCGTATTATACGTTTATAAAATCTCTGTTTTCCCGCGTGCAACGAGCGATAGAGGGAGAGAAATTTGCGGTGTACCGCCGTTGGCGTTTGGCTTTATCGTGATGTGCGGCTCTCGCTCACGAAAATGTCATTTTACGTAATACCGAGGCGAAGTTGGATAACCGGTATCACACCGCGGAAATCGAATGTTAATTATATTTCTGCTTCCCCTTAGGGACGCGCTCGAGGGCCACCCTCGGGCGAAAGGGTTTTTTTTTTTTTTAATACCCTCTCCCTAATATAAAATCCCAGGTTTCTCGGATTGTGACCAAAAATGGCAAGCGGAAAAAAAAAGTTATCGAATACCTGAGAATTTCACAATTTATCAGACCACTTTATTTCATTATTCCTTTTTTTTTTGCAAAAATACGATCAAACATTCGTCACAGATCGTCCTGTTTGCTCGTTCGGTGAAATTGTTGCTCAATAACAATGTCGTTTTTACTGGATTTCCAATGTTCGTTGGAATCTCGAAATAACAGCCTCTCTTTGCGAAAAACAATGGCCGTTCCACGGTTAAAGTTGCGGTATATGGGGCGTTCCGTCCCAAATCCGGACAGTTTGAAAAACTTTTTTTTTTTATTTCCTCAATTTTTTTATATTTTTTAGTACCCATCAAAAGACCCTTCCCGTTAAATTTTGAAAATTTTTTGTATAACCGTTCAAAAGATATAAAATTAACAAAAAAAACCGCTCTTTTTTTGGTTTTTTGGTCATAACTTCTTTGATAATGGTCCAAATTAAAAGTTTTTTTTTCCAAAATTGTTGTTTTTTTATGGCCTTTTCAGAAAAAAATACAACAAAAATATTCGACGTGTTTTGGAATGAGTTTTTTCAGTTTAAAACTTTAAATCGCGTTTTTAAAAGTGAGTGTCATTTTTTATTTAAAATTTTTTTTTTGTTTTAAACATCTATCTATTCAACAATTTTTAAGACTGGTCTGATCGTGGGATTTCAATAACTACTATTTTTTCGGTTTTTGAAAATTATTATTATTATTATTATTATTATTATTATTATTATTATTATTATTATTATTATTTAAATTAATTATTATGATGGCAATGTTTGTTACTCTATCGTATTTTTTTAAATTATTTTGAATTAAATTTGACACTTTTTTATTGTTAACTTTTATTATTTTTTCTTTTTTGTTTTTACCTGAGAAACTTTATTTAGAGATGCAAAAGAAAGACGTTATTTGCGATACAATACGGCGAAGTCAATCACAGGGGACACAAAAATTTCGTTCAATTATTCCAATTAGCAACGGAACCGTATTGGCAAAGGAATATTCTAATTCAGGAAATAATCGTATAGGTTTTCAAAAAAATCCGTGAATACATAAAACCTAATGTTATTATTGTTCATAAACAGACTTAACGATTAATTATTAATTTTAAGAACCTGTTAATCATAAAAAAGTGTCGAAATAAATTTTAAATATTGAAAAAAATACTATACAGTAACAAAAATTGGTATTCATAATAATTTATTTAAAAAAAATGTTTAATTTTCAAAAATCGAAAAAAATAGTAGTTATGGAAATCCCACGATCGGACTAGTCTTACAAATTGTTGAATAGATAGATGTTAAACGCAAAAAAATTAAAAAAAAATCAAAAATGACATTTTTAAAAACGCGGTTGAAAGTTTAAAACTCAAAATACTCATTCAAAAACTCGTCCAATATTTTTGTTGTATTTTTTTCTGAAAAGCCCATAAGAAAACAAAAATTCTTAAAAAAATATACTTTTAATTTGGACCATTATTGAAGAAGTTATGACCAAAGTACCAAAACGAGCGGTTTTTTCGTTAATTTAATACCTTTTGAACGGGTAATAAAAAAAATCTCAAAATTCAACAGGGAGGGTCTTTTGATGGGTACTAAAAAATATAAAAAAATTGAGGAAATAAAAAAAAAAGTTTTTCAAACTGTCCGATTTGGGATGGAACGCCCCATATATTGTTGCATATCTTGGTTTCTCTGTGAATAATATGCATTAACTGCACTACCGATCTATCATTATTCATAATGACCACCCTTATGACTCCATTTTATAATTTATTGCCCTGAGGATGCATTTGTAAAAATGGAGAAATAGTCGTTCATCCGCCAACTTAGAGTCGATTCCTATTTGCCAAGAAATAGGTGTAGAAAACAATATGTCTTTTAGACTGATTAAAAATAAGTTACTATTTTTTGTTTTTCGAAGTAACATATTAAATACTTTCGGGAAGGTGAAAAAAGTTGCCTGTTAAAAGCAGAGCTCTCAATAATAATATTTGGCGGTCGCACATCGCATATTTTGATTTCGCATTTAAATAACACAGGGAAAAAAAAATTCAAACTTTGAAATTTTATATCTCGGCTTCAAGTTAATGTACCAAAATGAAGGACACTTATTTTTGTAGAGAATTGAACGCTCTACAAAAAAGGTCTCTTATGATTTTTCGATAAAATCACTCCTTCAAAAGTTATTCAAGGTTAAAGTTAAATTTAGAGTAAGTTTCACTTTTTTTTAGTTTTTTTTTTCAGTCTAATTTCTATGTACCAGGATTTCTTGTGAACAATTGTAAAGTTGGATATGGCGAAATATTTTTTAACGGTTAATAAATTATGTTGACACAAATAAAATTTTGTCATGAGAACACGAATATTTCTTAACGACTAACAAATTTTTTAATAGTTGAGGAATATTTAAATAAAAGTGCCAACTAAATATATTTCTTTGCTATAAATAAACTGTTTTCTCAGTGCAATAGAAGTGATTTTTTTGGGAAATCATCGTTAAATATTTTTTTCTACAATAATTAGAATATGTTTAACCCAGATTTATTTTAATTGGCCATTGTTTCATCTTTAAAATATGTGGAAAAAATTTTGAAATTCCAATCTGAAGATTGTTCTATCGAAATAGCATAATTTCCATTTATTTTACTTGACGTTCAATTACATTTGGAGAAAATTTGTTCGCGCTGAAAAAAACATGCAGATTATCTTTGAACAAGTCGTAATTATCCCTTTTTTAAATTAAAAATCTCAATTTGGAGCTTATTCGATTAAAATAGAATAAATTAAAATCGATAGAAATAGAATCGATTAAAATAGAATTCCATTTACTTTACTGGAAGTTCAATTAAATTCGGATAAAATTTGTTTGTGCCAAAAAAAAAAATGTGCAAATTGCCTTTCTATAAGTCGTATTCAATCCTCATTTATTTATTTTATTTTATTTATTTATTTATTTATTTATTTATCTATTTATTTATTTTATTTATCTCTTATATATTTTTTCCATAATCCTAATCGATTGTAATGAAGGAAAAATGTTTCTTTGGACGTACAGCAGGAATAATGCAATCGCATTTCAATCTTTTCCACTTTCATCATACACAAGATACTATTCTCTTGAGTATAATTGCTTTGATTGTTCTTATATATAAGAAGATATTATTTCGTGAATAATTTTTTTCCACAATCAACGTTTGTTGAAAACAAAATGCGAGGAGGGAATTGCCTGTTTATATTGTGAAAACTAAGAATGGCGTCCTTACGAAATTTATCGTTGTTACGCTGGTCTAGTCATAGATAGAGATGGAATATTCGAGTTTAGTTTGTAATTCAAATGGAATCCCGAAAATGACAATACAATGAGAATTTTTGACGAAACTCTCTGTTTTGCGTTTCAAAATTGCGTTCGGAGGCGTGAAATTATGACTATTATGACAATAGTCCCAGAATTTTGTATTCTCATTTTATATTCATACTCAGCATATTTGGTGGATTTTGATTTCAAAATCCACTCGCAAACTCGATATTTTTTGCACTGTCATAAGATTTACCGTGAGAATAGTGAATGACTTGATTTTAATTTATATACTTCAAAATTATAATTATCAACCTCCTAATTTCACAATTACTTGTGATTAATGAAATTTGGAGCTTTGCAAATTAATTCGACCAGTTTCTGGTCCTCGATTTCCTTCATTTTTGCGTAGAAATGCATTTTCAAGTTTTTTGCAAATTTTTATATTGCGTCATTTTTGTTTACTTCAACGAGATATTACTGACTTTTTGTTACAGTAGATGGACTTAAAAAAAATATCAACAATATTCCACTTTCAGTTTACGAATAATTTTTTTTTTGTTTTTAATATTCAATTTAGGTAATTTTTCCTCTGAATTTAAGAATTGAAAATAATAATAATAATAATAATTTTATTAGTTGAGGTGTTGGAGGAGGTCTAAAAAAAAATCCAAAAAATTGTAGAATATTATTTCGAACCGGAAGAACATTTTCTGTAGCGTATTTCAAAATCGAAGTTACTCATTGTTAGATCAAAATGATTGTTAAATATTTTTTTAGAAATTCTTTATTTTAGATCGAAACTCAATTCGTGCTTGTTTCGACTTCAAAAAATGAGGGAAAAAAAATTGAGAATATGAGGCCAAATCTTTGCAAATTAAGTATTAGTTTGGGGCAGGGTTGCAAATAATGCATTACTTTTTTTAATGCATTTGCATTTTCATTAACCATTAAAATTTAATGGTTAATGGAAATTATTTTCATCAACCATTAAAATTTATTGGTTAATGGAAATTATTTTAATTGCTAATGAAAATGCAATTGCATTATAAAAAATAATGTATTATTTGCAACCCTGCCCATTACAATGTAGTGTGTAATAGAAAAAATTTCCATGACCCATTGCAATGTAATGGGTAATGGACAAAACTTTGATTGCATTTTGGGAATGGAAAAATATAGATGAATAAATTATTGCAGTTTTGCATTACATTTTATTGACTTAGGACTTACATTTTTAGAACTATAATATAGATGATTTTTAGAATTTAAGGTGAAAATCTAAGTCCTAAGTCGATAAAATGTAATGCAAAATTGCAATAATTTATTCATCTATTCTTTTCCATAGATTAAATAATATTCATTAACTATTAAATTTCAATGGTTAATGGTTAATGAAAATAATTTCCATTAACCATTAAATTTCATTAGCCATTAAAAAAGTAATGGTTAATGCATTAATTTTTCATTAAAAATTTTGCAACCGTGGTTTGGGGATATTTTTTATTAACAAAATATTTTTTAGTTAACTGAAAGAGTATTTCGTGATTAAACGCCGAAGGCAACGTATTTCAAAATCAGAGAAGATTAGTCCAAACCTTTGCAAAATTAAGTATTCTATTAATTGGGGTTAGTGGAGGGTTGAAAAAGGTCTGTAAAAAATTGAAAACGTGTTTTTGTTGACTGAAAAAGCATTTGGCTATTAAAAGGTATCAAATCAACCTGGAATCTTCCATATAAACTTTACTGCACTTAAAAGAGCTCATTATGATTTGCACCGTCGGCGCATATGTCGAAAAGGTCATATAATACAGTGATGACACAATAATTTAGTGTTTCACACCTTCGATATGACCGTCAGTACCCGGAAAAGTCTATAAATAACAAAACCAAAATGATAAATGGATTAATTTGTTATAAGGTTTTTCAAAAAATGCATTTTTGAAAAGAGTTGCATTATTGAATTTACAATCTGAACCCTTGATGAAGAAAAAACACTCCACAAAATTTTGCAATGTCATTTTTCATTATTATTTTTTTCAGTGACGCTCGGATGTTTTTATACATTTTTTTTTTTTTTAAGAAATTTTTATTCTCGATTCATGTCCCTCCCGCGAGTGAGAGCAGATTCTTATGAAGTCCCGATGCACGTACGTAAGCTTTAAGTACGTGTCGAGCTCGCACGCGCTCACTGAACGAGGACGAACTTTCGTTCTCGAACTCTCAAGGCGACTCCGCTCGAAACATACCCAAGTACCTTTATATATGGGTCATTCCATGTCAAATCGACCAAGAGTTGGAATCGACCTCTTTCAATTTCGATGAAATTTGGTCAGAAGTTTTCGTTTTTAGTAAAATAAAGTTCTACCAAAAGAAAAAAATTAATTTTTCTTTGCGAAAGTTATGCAAAATTCAAAATTGCACAATTTTTCGAATCTTTCAAGTTTATTTTTTAAATATCTCGAAAACTATTATAGTTACGAAAAATCGTTCTGAATTCGTCTTAAAGAGTATACTTGGGGCTACGAAAAAAAAAATATCCCGAAAAAAAAAATTGAAAAATGACGAATTTGGAGTATTTTGAATTTTCGAAAATCGTGAAAATCCAAGTTTCGTATTAAATTTTTGGTTTAATTTTTTTTATTTAATACCTCGTACTGATCTTAAGAGGTCCTGAAATTTTCAGATAGGTTTTTTTTGTTTTTTCAAAAATATGAATTTTTAAAAATCGTGTAAATCCACGATCAATATTAAATTTTTAGTTAATTTTTTTGTATAAAATACCTCGTACTGATCTTAAAAGATCCTGAAATTTTCAGGATGGTGATTTTTTGTTTCAAAAATATAAGTTTTTGAATTTTGGTGACATTTTTTTTTACCTCTCAGTTGAGTAAGGTTGAGCAATCAAAAAAAGTAAAAGTAACAGTATTTTGGGAAACAAATTTTTTTTTTTACCAAAATTCAAAAATTTATATTTTTGAAATAAAAAAAACACCATCCTGAGAATTTCAGGAGATTTTCAGATCAGTAAAAGGTATTATGTAAAAAAAAATAAACCAAAAATGTAATAAGGAACTTGGATTTATACGATTTTTGAAAATTCAAAATTCTCCAAATTCATCATTTTCCAATTTTTTTTTTCGATATATTTTTTTTCGCAGCTCCAAGTATACTCTTTAAGACGAATTCAGAACGATTTTTCGTAACTATAATAGTTTTCGAGATATTTAAAGAATAAACTTGAAAGATTTCAAAAATTGTAATAATTTGAATTTTGCGTAACTTTCGAAAAAAAATTAAAATTTTTTTTTCTTCAGTAGAACTTTGTTTTATTAAAAACGAAAACTTCTGACTAAATTTAATCGAAATTGAAAGGGGTCGATTCCAGCTCTTGGTCGTTTTGACATAGAATGACCCATATATATCTTTTTATGTCCATTAAATACATATATTTAACACGAATGTGTGAATCGCGACGCCGAATGAAGAAGAAAGAAAGAAATAAGAATTATCTGGATTTATATATTATCTCCGGTTTGAGGAAGTCGGTCACTCTTTTTTCACTCTCTAAAACGCAAGTGACCACGTATATGAATGTGACACTTGGATTCGCAATCGAACAATGGTAATTTCAGTCAATCATTTCTCGACTGACTCGTCATTCTCGTGTTTTCAGTCTTTTTGTTCGATTTTCACTCTAGAATCATCATTGCATTGAATATATCAATAAACATTTATATTCAGAGCAGTGTCCGAATCCTAAAGACTTTCAAAACATTCAACAACAATGGACGTTTAACTCCCAAATTGGTTAAAAAAAATTTAAGTAGGTCAGTGAGGGGACAGTGACTTTCTTAATGCTGTGTTTCGTAAAATTGCCACTCCAAATTAATTGCGTTACATTCGTGAACGATACTCGAAACAAGATACCAAAGTTGGAGGTCAATTATTGTTGTAGAAAGATGGAAAAAACAACGAAAAATGTGACGAGTATTGTTCTTCGAAACGCAGCTGCGAAACTCCAAAAATTAGGAGACTCAGCTGTTTTATTCTGCCACTTTATGACTAATGGTTACAGTCATGTAAAAATGGCAGATTTAAAAGCCTAGTAGTATAAATTGCACATTTTTCCTCCCTGAAATCATGGAGATATTCCTACCCTCGTTCTGTTCTCCAGGAGCCTCAGATCCAAATTTAAAAAATAGTAGGTCGAGTCTTATTTTTCAGTACCATTAACTCCATTTAAACATCAACGCATAATGAAGGCGCCATGTGAAGGCGCAAGATCGAAGTCGATTGTCAAAATTCCACTGAATCAATAATGAACATTGAATTCAACATTGTTCAGATTTTAGACCAACCGCTAATCTCCAACCCACATTTTTCTGGCTTAAAAGAATAAATTCTGAATCAGTTCTGTCCAATGACGAGTTACACATCCATGATTTTCCAACTAATTAGAGCCTAATTTCATCCCTTCCTTCTATCATCCAAGATGGTGACATTCTTTGGCAAGCCCCAACTCTTTTCAGCAAACTTTGACACCAGAGACATGGTTCCCTCCGCAAATTTCTCACCTCCTGTTATTCCCAGAGTGCCACCAACTCTTTGTAACCCAGCAATTTTCCCACCATTCCACTCACTGTCGTTCGAGCAATTATATCGCTGTAAAAAAAAATGATTTGCCGTGTCCTCGATACGAAATTACACAGTGTTACAATACGGTGTAACAGCTGATGTCCTGTTTCGCACGTGCCATGCACAAATCCATCCGGACCATGAGAAACGTCACATTTCCCAAGCCATCGCGATGTCCTTTGGTATCAGGGATCCTTTTGGGTGTTTGGATGTATTTTTTGTTTCACCGGTTGTTCTCAGAACATGCAGACGAATGCCCCGAGGAATTGTACCCATGTCCTTGGTACATTCGATTGTAAATGGAAAAACTGCATCCTGATGCATTCGCCATTTGCAGCCTCGGATCTCCAACTCGATGATGACGTACCATTACACCTCGTGTGCAGATTTCCAGATGTATCGGTGTACATCGTTGAGTGGTTGGAGATGCCAACCGGTCTTCGTGATGTTATTATGCTAATCGGCCCAGGTAACCACATTGAGGACACCTGTGCCATCATTTATCACCCAGTCTGATAGACAGTTTAGTACTTTCACACCTAACCACGGTCTAGTGAGTACCCCCAACGTTTTTTGATCATTCGCGGTGTTTCGAGTCCGGTTGAATCAATCTTAATCCTGAGGAATCAAAATTTCATTCACCATCTTAATTCTGACGCAGGTTTTCCTGAATATCAATATCAATTATTGAATAATCGATGGATTCCTAAGCAGAGTTGTAAATAATGCATTACTTCGATAATGCATTACTATATTTATTACCCATTACACTGCATAATGTGAAATGGATAAGTGTATCATTACAAAATACAAAAGTAATGTGTAATGAATGCGTGTGCTATTACAAATAAAAAGAAGAATGTGTATTGGATGCATGTGTAATGGATGCGTGTTCCATTACAAATGAAAAAAGTAATGTGTAATGTATGCATGTTCCATTACAAATAAAAAAGTAATGTGTAATGGATGCATGTCCCATTATAAATAAAACAGTAGTGTGTAATGGATGCATGTGTCATTACAAATAAAAAAGTAATGTGTAATGGATGCATGTGCCATTACAAATAAAAAAGTAATGTGTAATGGATGCATGTCCTATTTCAAATAAAAAAGTAATGTGTAATGTATGCCCGTTCCATTACAAATTACAATTTAAAAAAAAAGTAATTTGCAGTGGAGAATATTCCATTACAAATAGAAAAATGGCCATGCTCGTATTACAAACTTGCACATTGCTGTCTCATTATTTTATTTCGCTCACTAAAAGTTCATCCACGATGATCACAAATGATCCACAAAGTTAAAAAATAGAAACAAAAAATATATGAAGTACGAAAATGTACTCAACCCCAAAAATTATCCCACTTTATATTGAACTGGCTTCTACACGCTGTTACTCATAATTATAAGCAATCTAATAAAAATTACAAGTTACTAATACAAAATTTGTCGCTTTATTGAATCCCTAAATAATGTGTGTGTTCTTTTTTTTAACTTTATGGTTCATTTGTGATAATTGTGGATGAACTTCTAGTGAACGAAATAAAATAATGAGAGAGCAATGTGCAAGTTTCTAATACGAGCACGGTAATGTTTCTATTTATAATGAAATATTCTCCACTGTAAATTACTTTTTTTTAAAATTGTAATTTGTAATGAAACTTGCATACATTACACATTACTTTTTTATTTGTAATGGAACATGCATCCACTACACATTACTTTTTTATTTGTAATGGAGTGCATACGTTACACTATACTTTTTTTTAAATTGTAATGGAACACGCATCCATTACACATTACTATTGTCATTTGTAATGGAACATGCATACATTACACATTACTTATTTTATTTGTAATGGAACGTGCATACCTTACACATTGCTTTTTTTTATTTGTAATGGAACACGCATCCATTACACATTACTTTTTTTCAATTTGCAATGGCACATGCATCCATTACAAATTACTTTTTTATTTGTAATGGGACATGCATCCATTACACATTACTTTTTTTAATTGTAATGGAACACGCATACATGACACATTACTATTGTCATTTGTAATGGAAAACTTGTCCAATACACATTGTTTAAAGTAGTGCGTAATGCATTACTTTTACATGACTATTTTCACAACTGTGATTCTGACAGAATTTCAAGCCCATAAGGGCTTACGTTAACCAACAATAGCTCACAGTCATCTTCGAATAGATATATAGATTTGACATTGCTGAACCAGCAAATATCCTGAATAGTTCACTCCGGATAAGTGCTCAAGAATAATTGCAAATTTTTCTTCGACAAACGCTTCGCGAAAAAATCAAGGAAACAAAAGGGTTGTCCTTTTGTTCGGTCATCTTGGACAGGGCGAACGAGTACAGTAAACCGAGGAATGCGCGCGTGGGTGTACCTCGAATACCTTCAAAGTACAAGGATAGATTGCCAATTATTTTCAACGCTGCTCGTAAATGCGCTTCGTACTTTCATCTATATATAAATATATTACCTATCGTACATGAAGGCATGTTACATTGCTCGGTACCCCAAGAATCTCCTCTTTGTTTTTATCCTCGCTCCTTCCATTATAGCTTCTTCCGACCGCCCGTGTATGCATCTTTTCAGGGTAGAACTTCATGCCCTATGCTTATCTCCACTGTATAAAGCCACTAACGTAAAGGATAAATTCCTCCCTCGCAATTTCCCCGTTGCAAAGTTTCATTGCCTCTCAACAACCTCCAGCGAGCTTTTGCGATTATTCCCGGTTGCTATTCGAGCATCCTGGTCTTGGCGTCTCTTTATGCGAGTCCACGAAGGCTCCGGAAAGGCATAACATAAGTAGGAGCAAGAAAAGCGGGGCAAAATGACCTTCTCAAAGGAAAATGGAGGTTCCAACGAGATCACGCGGACTTGGATTCATCGTAGCACAGATTATAAAAGATTATGACGGAAGTCGAATTAATGTTTATAATGGGAGCAAAATGGAAAGTTGGGAAATTGGGCCTTTTTGCAGAAGAAAATGGCGCGTATGAAATGGGAGCACTAATGGCGTACTTTATGATGAACGGCGTTTATCTCTTCTCTCTGATTGTCTTATCAGCCATAAATTCTGGCAGATCATGGAATTTGATAACTTGATTGGTTCAACTGGGTTTAGCGCTGAAATAGGGATTTTTAGAGGTCCACGTGCCTCACTTTCCCCCATATCTTCTGGATGATGATGTCGTATCGTAACAGATGGTACTCCATGCTCATTCCCTCGCTGAAAGTCCGCAGATCCATCCATTTTCCACTGTCTCCGTAAAGCCGAGGAGTCAAGGTGCTCCTCTTGAGTGAAAGATGGGAATCCCCGACGAAAGTCACCATTCACGAGAGACGAATCGACGATGCGCACACCGAGGTGATGCTGCGAGGTCTCGCGTGAATGTCTTTACAGGATTTCTATTGTACATGCTGACGGTGTACATCGTGAAAGACATTAGACAACTCCGTTTTGTATGTACGGATGTACGTGTAAATACCGCGGGATCAGAGTAACGCGCGCGAAATTTGAACATCTTGATGTCGAATCATTAGTTTTGGTCTTCAAGGCGGTATTCTGATCTAGAGACACACATTTTGAACAAAACAAAAAATATTTTAATCATTCTTTTTTCCAAAATATTTATTAATTTTTTGGTGATAAACAAAAAAATTTGCGAGAAAAAAAAATTTAATAAGTTATAAGCTGATTGAGTTGGGGCTAAAAAGGGGTATGTTGGTTGACACGATTGCAACTTTTCTAGTAATCCAATACAAAATTTAAAAAAAGATTCTTAGTTAGCAAGAATGTCGTTATAGTCCCTGCCTAGGAGAAAACGGAAAGAAAAAATTTCGCAAAATGGCGGCTGTCTGAGCAAAAAAGGCGTTTTTCGATTCTTTTTTTCATAGTTTTTAATTTTTTTGCAATAGTAAAAATAATAATTTTGATACGAACGTGGTAAGGGCGACAGAGAGTTATATATATTGAAGATTGGTAAAAAATTTGAAGTTAATCGGTTAAGTAAAACTTGAGATGTCATGTCAGCCATCTTGAGAAACATGTCTACAGTCGGATTTGCTTGGACGCGATAAGCGCAGTTACTGCGACACTAAAATAGCTATAACTTCGTCGATTATTGAAATTAAAATATTTCCGTTCGAGGATATATTCTAAAAGGTCTAAACTTCAAAAATATGTAAAAAATTGATTTTTCTAAAATTAAATTCCAAAGTGTCCCCTTAAAGTTACGTAATGGGTATAGTTGTTGAGTCACTAAAGTAGCCATAATTCCGTAAATTATTGGAATTAAAATATTTCCCTTCGGGGATACATTCTTGAAGGTCTAAACTTTAAGAATATGCAAAAAAAAATTGTTTTTTTTTAAACTCTAGACTAGAATACCGCCGTAATCCCGTGTAGATAATTAGTTCAACATTATCTTAAATCGTTAGCTATTCTCTAAAGCCAATCAAATTTCCTCGGGGGGTCCATCGTTACAATTCTTCCCCTACAAGTCCCATACACACATATATGAACTTTTATAGTCAGTGGTTAACTATTCAAAAGTGCCTGCTCGTGGGATGCACAGTTCTGTCAGCTTCCATCTTGTGACTTTATCCAGATACGCATATATCGAAGCAATAAGTATAAGCCTCGCATATATATGGGGCATTCCAGGGCAAATCACGCGGTCATCGGCCTAACCCCCTCGGATTTTGATGTCCAACGAATTTTGGATTTCGTTTGGCTCAAAATATGACCTCAAATTTTTAGAAATTTGTGTTTCATTTTTTAGGGGTTACCCGAGCTAAAAAAACATTCACTTTTTCAAATTAATGCAATTTTTGTCACAGAAACTAGGGCCCAAAACAGATATTTTTGTCATAGTTCGATAATGGGCCAAAAATAATTACTATTTTTTAAAATAATTTTTCAATTGTATTTGAATCATCCGTTTCAGGCCGTCGAGGTTAATAAATTTTCGAAAAGTGTTGTCGTTTCACTCTTAAACCAAGAAAAAAGATCAACTTTCACTAGAAAAATATTTTTGTTGTTGTTATTGTCACTACAAGAAACAATCAAAATAAGAAATTATTTAAAAAAAATTAAAATACACAAGAAAATAGTAATTATTTTTGGCCCATTATCGAACTATGACGAAAATATCTGTTTTGGGCCCTAGTTTCTGTGAAAAAATTTCATTAATTTGAAAAAGGCCCCTCTTCATTTTTTCCCTCAATTTAATGATTTTTTAGCTACGGCAACCCGTAAAAAATAAAATAAAAATTTCTAAAAATCTGAGGTCATATTTTGGGCACAACGAAACCCACAATTCATTGGACATCAAAATCCGAGAAGGTCAGGCCGATGACCGCGTGATTTGACGTGGAATGCCCCATATGTATCCATATCTATATATGTGGTGAATGTTTATGGCGTGGTGAACGAAAAGTCACAGATACCACATAGCGCAGCTGTAAGCCACGATAAGTACTTATTTATATCGGTGTACTTCGGTGTGCGAGATTGAGCTTATCGTAACGCGCTGTTTGCATAACGCGCGGAGACAAATGATTCGCCCAAGTCTCGCAAGATGTATACTTGGCCATTGCGATAATGGCAGTGGCGGATAGAATAACCAAGTGGAAATGTCTATGCGGATTTTGCTCGCCAATCCAGTTTTCTTTACGATTTTTCATTCCTCACATTGCCCAGCACTGTTCATGTTATTCCGTCCATTTTGTGCTCTACCAGCATTTCCTCTGCATTTTATAGTAATTTTATGATAGTTTCTTCACCGATGAAATTTGAGACTGAAGATTTTTATCGGACATGTATTTGGTTTAAAGTTTAACCTAATGTGTTTTTTTTTTAAGATTGATTTTAAATGTAGACAAATTATGAACTTTTGGAAAATTATTTATGAACTCTGAGAGATGAATGAACCTTTTAATTCATACACTGAGAGAAAAAATTACTAGAACCAATGAAATAAAGTTTTGAAGGTAAAAAATCATTTTTATCATTATTTGCCAAAACATATTAAATTGGTTCCCTTATATATTTATTTGGTTCATTTTTTCCAGTCAATTCCATAAATTTCTGTTTCAGTAAACGAATTTACTTGAATCTAACAATATGTTATCAATTATATGTAATATGTTGTTTGAATCAAGAACACATTTTATCATTTAAAACATGCATGTCTTTTAATACAAGAAGCACTGAGGAAAAAAATTTCTTGAATTAACAAATTAATTAGTCCGATCAACAGGAAAAATGATTGATTCAATCAAATGCGTGTTTATTAATTGTTGCTAAACATTTTATAAAAAATATATAGCCCTTAATTTTTAACAATTTATGTACACTATTAAAGTATACTATAGAAATGATAGTTCTTTGCTTGAAGGAAATAAAAATTTAATCATTCCAAACAAATATTCTATTGGAATAAAATAATGTGTTATTTATTTTACTACAGCTTCTTTTAAAATAATCACAATCAATTTTATATCCAATAAATATTGAAAATACTACAGAAATATTTTTAGAAGTAAAATAATAAGACTGCAAGAAAAAAAAAATTTCGAAAAAAATAATTTCGTATTGAATTCGTTCTTTAGATCTAAATAATCTCATGTTTATCATGCGATCAATGTAATTAATCCAATGAATACAAATTTAATCAAATCTATCATGCATTTAATTGTTACTGTTAAATAAGAGTTTGATATAATGGAGTAATAGATCCGTGAAAATATTTTTTAAAATGAAGTGATTTTCTTGGTTCACCAAATAATCGAATTAATACTTTCATCTAATAAATAAATTCAGTTCTCAAATTCAATAATTTTTTCTCTCAGTGTTTGAATATTCTAATTTTTACTTGCTTGTAATACATTTTTTTTGACAAATACTTGGGATTGGTGAATAAACAATACAGCCAAGAAATTTAAAATTATGGGAGTTGAATTTGCACCCATTTTCAACTCGAAAATAGGTACAAAAATTTATGCTTTTTTAAAGATTATTGGGCTGAAACCGGCGGCACTGCAATGCCGGTACAACCCGTGTCCGCCCCGAGCAAGCCCGTGGGTCCAGACTAGTTTCAAAAATCAGTTTAATATTCTGGCTCTCCGATGGAGAGCGTATCAGATATTAAGCTGATAAGAACAGATACTACACTTTGATCTTAGCCATAGGCCGAGAAGCGATACCGTCCGTAGCATTCCCGTCGCTTATATGGCAGTACGGTACTATATTCGGTTGCGAGAGAGGTAAAATTCGTGCGACGTCTAGCGGCCGTTTTGGGTAGCGACGGATCGAAGTGTCCGGGCGCTTCGGCGCAACTCGGCTCCGTCCGCTGCGCCTCGTGCGCAGACCTTCTTCCTCTACCTCTGACACCTTTTCATTGAATTCGTTGCGGAGATATTCATTGGAATCATACAAAATTTTATTTAAAAATCTAAAATTCTCATAAAATTCCCCAATACATTTTTGTAAATGCTTTCTTGGGATACCTCTTCAATATGCATGAAGTTCCCATCCTGTCCTGTGAGAGTAATTTGAAAATCGCCGAAGAAAATGGAAAAATGAAAAAAAACTCAGTCAAAATGTTAATAAAAAATTAGGGTAGCTCCTTAATAAGTTAAGTAAGTTGTTAACAAGTTATGCTGAGCCAAAATCGAAAAATATTGCAGATGCGGAAATCTTGAGGGTCGTATTCTGTAGGATAATTCCAAAATAATCGGATCTGAGGGAAGAATTAATGGATCTAAACATACGTTTTAGGATTATCTAATTTTTCCATCAAATTGATATAAACCTAGAAGCTTCTTTTTACCTCATCTTCCCTTTTACTCAACTCGCCTCAGAATTGTAAAATAGAAATGACGCTTCATTGTCTAGGGAAAAATAACAAATACATTCGCTGCCCGTAAACGTGGTCAAAGTTGCAAGCAATCTTGGCGAGTGATTTACGAAGGATGTTCCATCTTGCCTGGACTTAACCTACGCTAGACATTACAACATCGCCATGAAATCTCCTCCTTCGTCGTCATACATACAGAAAACACATATCTCTCGTTTTTCCATTCGTTCGCCTCCTCTTTCTGTTTCTCGTTGTCAGTGTATACTTCACGGATGATTCGTTGCGCCAAAGATATATTAGATTCCGTGGATGATGAGGGGGATATTCTCGTAGCGATCGTTTTGCTCGAACTTAATATAACTTTACGTACGTAATATTACATACTGATCTCGTCCTGCGTCTGGGCAACGCTGATGGCGTAGGTCAGGAGTACTTTTTTCTTTTTGATCCATCATCATCGCCCACGTGACCGAGAGAGAGAGAATTATCCATCGATCCAGCGATGATGGCTAGACTCGTCATGCATAATGACATAATGCATCTGGAATAAGCTCAGAAGTGACTTGGGCCCAAACGCACCTCGTGCATTTTCAAGAAGCTAACTGCGAGAGCCATTCTCTCTCTTGGAGAACGGAGTTACGACCTCTCCAGAATTATAATGCCACTGCAGATCACACGTCCGTGACCTGCGAGATTTTTCCGGGATGGGAATGATTATGATGAGTCCCAGATCAGAGAAGAGAGGAAAAATTGTCCAACCGGTTGGATTAGCGATTGGCTAAGGTCGATTTAGAAATATCCATCTCGTTTGACTCCATGATCCGAAGAAGTTGGCTAGAGGTCGAAAAATCTAAATTTCCTGGTGGCCTTTTTAGTTATTAGAGGTATTGGAATAATTTCTTTCACAAGTAACGCAAGACTCTTGTCTTGATCTTCCAAATCTATTTGGGAACAAGACAACTGCGCAGAATTGCGCAATCTTGAGGTAACTCGATTGGGGAATGTCACTTCTTTGTTTCCTACGTCTTCTGTAATCCGTAAGGGGTTTTTTCGGGGATGGAAATGATTGTGATGAGTCCCAGATCAGAGAAGAGAGGAAAAATTGTCCAACCAGCTAGATAAACGATTGGCTAAGGTCGATTTAGAAAATATCCATCTTATTTGACTCCATGATCCGAAGAAGTTTGGCTAGAGGTCGAAAAATTCAATTTTCCTGGGGGCCTTTTTAGTTATTAGAGGTATTGGAATCATTTATTTCACAAGTAACGCAAGACTCTTGTCTTGATCTTCCAAATCTATTTGGAGACAAGAAAACTGTGCAGAATTGCGCAATCTTGAGGTAACCCGACTCGGGAATGCCACTTCATTGTTTCCTACGTCTTCTATAATTCGTAACGCCGAGTCGTTTACTTTAGTTTCGCCTCAAGAAGAGAATGCATCCTCGTTATGGTTTCTGATTTCTGTTTTCTTCTACTTCGTTCGCCACTCTTTATTGTCCACATGCGGCAAATCGTTGCAAAGGCTCAAAGATAATTCGAAGAGGCTGTCACAAAAGCGACAAAAAATTATGAACAATGTTGAACAATGAATTGCACAATAAATCGCTTGTGAATGGCGACAGAGAGAACTCTCACAATTACGTTAAATTTGAACTCACCAAAATGTAATTCTCAATTGTTTTGAAGAGAATCGGCATATAATGACCAATTTTGGTTCTTCAATTTGAAAGACTTCTTATTTTTGTTCAGTGAGTTAATTATTGAATCCTTTCGTTACAAGATGCAGGGAATAATGTGAAGAAATGTTTACATTAACAATGCGATGCTAAACAATTTTTTTACAATCTCAGTTGAGCCTGAAAATGGTCAGCTGTGGAGATTTCAATGCCACAGCAGTTGGAAACGTTTCTTCCTTTTTGGAAGTTATTTATTTTTATTTTTGTAGGGTACAACCCATGATAAGTGACATTGAAAGAGAATAAACTGCAATTTTGAATCATCTCAGTATAAATCGTGACGATGATGTTCATGGGGTCATAAATCGTCGTTTCAATTGCTGAGATGCCATTTTTTTTCTCTCTCATATCAATGCCAAATATCTCTCGCCTCGTGTTTGATGCCCGGAGGGATTTCGCTGAGTCATACGCGAGGTTCATCCTCCGTAAACCTGAAATGTGTATTTCGTCACACTTATGGTACCGCATCTCACCTTGCGGTTCGTCGATCTTTGCTCTTCCTTATTCTTTTCCCTCGATCGCGAGACTCGCCAATAATCGGTCAGCATATGGCGTCTATAAAATTCCGCGCCGTTGGGCATGACTCTCACACGTGGTACATTAAATTTAAATAGCTATACACTCGCACGAGAAAAAAAATCTCGTCGACTCTTCGGCGTCTTCTCAGGTTCAAGGCAATACTTATCAATTCTGTCTGTCATTGCTGATCTCATCACTGAATGTCATCATTCGTTAATTTTGTTGGACAAAAATTATAAAATTACATCTTCAACCTGATTGACCACAAATTAAACATCGTTCACGGTCGTATATTCAGAATTTGACAATACCGACCAAATGAACAGTCCTATGGAGTTCGTTCAGGTAGAGTTGTCATTCCGGCGATTTTTCCCTCGGGAGGCAGTTTTTCCCGGAGGATTTTTGTCTTCAGAAGCAGTTTTTAGAATTCACTGGAGTTGTTGACGGTAGAGATGTGTCGTTAAAGTTATCCTCATAGAAATTTCTCTCGGTAGAGTTCGTTCAGGTAGAGTTGTCATTCTGACGAGTTTTTCCTCGAGAGGCAGTTTTTTCCGGGGCATTTTTGTCTCGAGAAGCTAATTTCAGAAGCCAGTAGAGTTGCTGCCGGAAGAGATGTGTCGGAAAAGCTACTTATTCTCATGGACAATTCCTCGGTAGAGTTATGGCATGTAGAGATGCATTTCTACTACAATTGACGGGTTCTAATTCAGCATATAGTATATATAGGGCATTCCTCGCCAAATCGACCACTTTAGAACCCAATCTTCTTTGGATTTGGTTGAAACTTATTTATCTTTTTCTACCCTATCAAAAAAAAAATTTAGAATTTTTTCAAATTTTCTTACTCAACCGATAAAAAGTTATAAATTTTTCAAAAAAATTGGCTTTTAATTATTCAAATAGCTATAATTTTTTCAAAATTCGACTTATCGGAACGCTTTTATTTCAAAATTTACGTTTTTCAATGTACTTTTTGAAAGAAAATACAAAAAAATTATAGAAACAACAATAATTTTTTTGTATTTTTTTCGAAAACTAAATTCAAAAACAGTTTTCGAAAAAAAATATGAAAACATTGAAACCCATCTTCATCTTTTTTTTTTTAGATTTTTGGAAAAAATCGAAAATTTCTCAATGATTACCACTTTCAATTTTTGTTTTTTATTTTTTTTTTCAAGTTTGGGAGTTCTCTGAACACTAGGAAAAAAATCGCAGAATGGTGTTATGAGAAATAAGGCTAGTTGAAAAAAAAAAATTTCATTTGGAAAAAGAAATATAAATTAAAAAAATACCACTCTGAAAAAATTTGAGGATTTGCAGAAAATGTCAAAGTTTGATATAATGAAAAGAAAAAAAATCAAAAAAGGTAATCATCGAGAAATTTTCGATTTTTTCCAAAAATCTGAAGAAAAACAATGAAGATGGGTTTCTATAATTTTTTTTAATTTTCTTTCAAAAAGTACATCAAAAAAGGAAAATTTTGAAAACCGTTCCGATAAGTCAAATTTTGAAAAAGTTATAGCTATTTGAAAAATAAAAAGCCAATTTTTTCGAAAAATTTATAACTTTTTAACGGTTGAGTAAAAAAATTTGAAAAAATTTTGAAAAATGTTTTTGATAGGGTAGAAAAAGATAAAAAAAGTTTCAGCCAAATCCAAAGAGGTCGGGTTCTAAAGTAGTCGATTTGGCGTGGAATGCCCCATATATATATATATATATGCCAAAAAATGAATTACTCACATATATTTGAGTACCTTTTTGTGCATGAGAAGGCCTGTGAACGGATAATCATCGGTTTGTCCCGGGCTGACTATATCCTTGCCCTATTGCGTCACGCTCATCAACAACGGAGAAATTTCGTCGGGTGCGGCGAGATATCACGGCGGGACGGTGAAGTCGGGACTGGTAGAGAGGGTCTTGCAATGAAGAAAGGAAAGGAAGCAAGAAAGAATGGGCAATCCAGGCGAGTCTCGAGATAATTATAACGGAGTGGATAAGTCCGCGAGTCAGGGAATAAACCGCGTTATTGTCGTGTTGCACAAAGTTTTCTCCTTTTGTGTATGTTGCTGCTTTAATTCTTATATATACACTCCCGCTCAAAAGTTTGGAAACACCAGTCTATTCTTGCCGCATTATAAGTTGCATAACTCCGTCAAAAAAAAGATAATCGAATTTTTGGAAAAAATGTTTCAACGGGAAGGAATTCAGCTTTATTTTGCTTTTCAAAAATATTTTTTATTATTTTTTTTCGATCCGGTACGAATTTTTGTACGTGACCGTTTTTTGGCCTCTTTTCGACCATCGCGAATTTGGCTTATCACTTGAGGAAATTTTGTTTTGTCATTTTTATCTACGGTACATTTGAAAGGGTTAGCAGACGCTCCATTTTCGTTTTTGAAAAATTTTCGTACGATTTTTTCTCGCAAAGTTATTTCACTTTTGGCTAAAAAATACAAATTTTGAAAGATGAATCGCAACTCAAAAACTATAGAGCTTAAGAGAAAATATCAAGTATAAAAAAAGTAGCGTACGTATACAGTGAATTATCTGGAATTATTTCAGAATTTTCCAATGAAATTTTTTAAAAACTATTTTCGCTCGACGAAACTCTGATGATGACGTTTCAGCGAAAAATTGTATCTGATTGAAATTTCTGTACTTCGTGATACAATAAAAATCTGACAAAATTGAGCAACATTTGGCATGCTATAAACAACAATTATCAATAATAGTTATGATTGATCATTGTTCATAATTGCTTAATAAATTGTTTAAACAATTTGTTGATGACTTTTTGGCTTTTTGACTTTTTGAATTATTATTGATAATTGTTGTTTATAGCATGTCAAATGTTGCTTGATTTCTTCAGATTTTTATTGTATCACGAAGTACGGAAATTTCAATCAGATAACTTTTTTTGCTGGGACGACATCATCAGAGTTTCGAGCGAAAATAGTAAAAAAAAAAATTTCATAGGAAAATTCTGAAATAATTCCAGGCGATTCCGTGTATACGTACGCTACTTTTTTCATACCTGACATTTCCTTTTAAACTCCATAGTTTTTGAGTTACGTTGCATCTTGCAAAATTTGTCTTTTTTTAGTCAAAAGTGAAATAACTTTGCGAGAAAAAATCGTACGAAAATTTAAAAAAAAACAAAAATTGAGTGTCGGCTAACCCTTTTAAATGTACCGTAGATAAGAAAGACAAAAAAAATGTCCTTCAGTTATGCGCCAAATTTGTGATGGTCGAAAAAAGGCCAAAAAACGGTCACGTACAAAAATGCGTACCGGATCGAAAAAAATAAAAAAAATATATTTAAAAAAACAGCAAAATAAAGCTGATTTCCTTCCCGACAAAAAGCTTTTTTCAAAATTCGATTATCTTTTTTTTTGACCGAGTTATGCAAGTTCTAGTACGGCAAGAAATATTTGCTGGTGTTTCCAAACTTTTGAGCTGGAGTGTATATTTAGGAGTATCAATCGGGCCTCAATTCTCTCTCTCTCTCTCTCTCTCTCTCTCTCTCTCTCTCTCTCTCTCTCTCGCTGTAGACTCTCGTTTTCTCTCTCGACGGATCGCATTTAAACGGACCCGCCTTTCTTTCGCCGAATCGTGATACCCTGTAATCGGTAATTTTTCCATTTCGTGGTGGGATAGAAAAAAAAGGCGATCGAGTAGCCGGCATGCAATTCGGAATTATGTCACGGCTAGTCGGTCGAAGCAAATCAACTGTACATGAGCAAACTAACCATAAAAAATCGACGATCAACGAGGACGTTGAATAATTGGCTTCCGTTGGAGTCAATTATTTCAGTTAAAAAATTGATGACCCTTATTTTTGCTGCGGGGAACAAAATTATATTTATTATATATTATTATATTTTTATCTAAAGAATAATGCGAACGAAAGAGAGGAAGGAGACAGGACGGAAAATTGAAAGAATGGAGGATGAGGAATTTCAGCTATTGCATAAATTCATTTAAAAATATGGAGATCTCAACACTTTTTGTTATTTATATTTCTTGGCGATTTTTTTTATTTTTTAATTAAAAAAAAAAAAATTTGGGTGATAAAAAATATTGTATCTTAAAGAAAATTTGTTTGCTAAATTTTTGCGACTGCAAATTGATTTAAAAATATGAAGATCTCAACATTTTATGCTATTCATATTTATTGGCCATTTTTTTAGAGATTTTTTTGATTTTTCAGTTTTTTAAATTTGGGTGATAAAAAATATTGTATTTGAAAGAAAATTAGTTCGCAAAATTTTTACGGTAATAAATTATTGTATTTTCTCGATTTCTTTAATAACCGGCGATGAATCCCATTTTTTTCTTCTAGATTTAATTTTTTTTTTTTACATTTGTTCCATTTTCCAAAGAAAGGAACGAGAAATCGCTAATTCTTGGATTTAAAAAATCAATAAAAAAATTCCAATTTTAAAAGATTACAAAAACGAATAATGTTTTTAAATCGTTTTACAAGATCATATAGTTTACAAAACAAACATTAACTCGTGTTAGTCTTGAAAAATTGCATTTCAATACCAAAATCATCAAAATATTTTATCTCAAAAAAAAAAAAAAAAAATTAATTACGACCTTACCTATACTGAGAAAACAATTTACCAGGAGTTGTTAACTGTTAACAAATGTAAAGTCTAAATCAATTATTTTTTAGCAGTTAATAAATTACATAAAATTTTGTTAACCGTTAATAAATTATTTTGACACAAATATGATATTTTTAGACGACGAATAAATTTTGTAGCAGTTAAGGAATATTTAAGTAAAAGTGCCGACTAAATATAAATAAATATTTCTTTACTACAAATAAACTGTTTTCTCAGTGTGATTATTGATTATTATTATTATTATTATTATTATTATTATTATTATTATTATTATTATTATTATTGATATTATTGATACTATTATTGATTCAAAATTCATTTTAAAAATCTGAAAAAAAAATTTCCATTAGTAAGTACTTTCCTCTTTCAACTTGTCGCGTCTTGGACTGATATTGTGTAAAAAAAAAGTAACGGTTCGATTGTTCGTGAGGAAAAATGGTTAAATTTTTCACAAGTATTGTTCGTGATTGCCTGAGCAAAAAGTTATTCGGATCGAATGATAATTATTTCGTTGCGTGTGCAAAAATGATATCGACATATTTGAAAGTGATGTCTAATAATGGGATTATTTGTTCATCGCTCGATGCGAGTCTCACGGTTTGCCAATTAATAGCTTAGTTATGAAGTCAGTTTGTATGTGGGACTAACCGAGCGAGGATGTGACATAATCGAAGAAGTGTGAAATTAACGGGAGAAATCGGAGCTCATCAACCGCGTAATCAGGTGCGGCCGATTAATCGCTCGTCGCATAATATAGAAGCATTTTTACTCTCATCGTAAGAATGCATCTCGCTCGGGGCTTCTTCGTCTCATTACAGAGCCACACGGCATTCGATCGTTATTACAATGGACGGCTGTAATAACGACATGATCAGATCAGAGTTGTGAAAATAGTAATGTAAAAGTAATGCATTACCCATTATTACTTTAAACAATGTGTATTGGACAAATATTCCATTAGAAATTACAAAAGTAATGTGTGATCGATGGGTGTTCCATTACATATAAAAAAGTAATGTGTAATGCATGCACGTTCCATTACAAATGAAAATAGTAATGTGTAATGAATGCGTGTTCCATTACAATTAAAAAAGTAATGTGTAATGGATGCATGTGCCATTACAAATAAAAAAAAGTAATGTGTAATAGATGCATGTCCCATTACAAATAAAAAAGTAATGTGTAATGGATGCATGTGCCATTACAAATAAAAAAGTAATGTGTAATGTATGCATGTTCCATTACAAATTACAATTTAAAAAAAGTAATTTGCAGTGGAGAATATTGCATTACAAATAGAAAAATTGCCGTGCTCGTATTAGAAACTTGCACATTGTTATCTCATTATTTTATTTCACTCACTAAAAGTTCATCCACAATTATCACAAATGATCCATGAAGTTAAAAAAAACATGCACATTATTGAGGGATTCAATAAAGCGACAAATTTTGTACTATCGGTAACTTGTAATTTTTATTAGATTGCTTATAATTATGGCGTTAATTAGATTGCTTATAATTCTTCAGCGTGTTCTCTTCCTCATGTACAACTGACACAGTTTTTACTTGGAAACTATGAGTTTATCGATAAAAAAAATTCATAATTTTCAGGTAAAAACAATGTCAGTTTTACATGAGGAAGAGAATACGTTGGAGAACTCGTAGAACATTCATAATTTCGTCTGTTTTTAGCTAAACAATTTTTTTCATCGATAAATTCATGGTTTTCAGGTAAAAATAGTGTCAGTTGTACAAGAGGAAGAGAACACGCTGGAGAACTCGTCGAAACGTTTAGAATTTCGTCTGTTCTTGGCTAAACAATTTTTTTTATCCATAAATTCATAGCTTCGAGGTAAAAACAGTGTCAGTTGTTTCAAGGTTTCAAGGTTTGAAGACTGTGTTTTGAAACGGAAATTCCATTCCATTCCATTCCATTCCACGAAAAAGTTTGTTTTCGTTGTTTCAAAATTTGAAGCCTGTGTTTTGAATCGAAAATTCGATTCCTTCTATTCCATTCCATTCCACGAAAAAGTTTTTTTTCGTCGTTTCACAATTTGAAGCCTGTGTTTTGAATCGAAAATTCCATTCCATTCCATTTTCCATTCCACGAAAAAGTTTTTTTTCGTCGTTTCAAGGTTTAAAGCCTTTGTTTTGAATCGAAAATTCTATTCTATTCCAATCCATTCCATTCCATTCTACAAAAAAGTTTTTTCTCGTCGTTTCAAGATTTGAAGTGTTTTGAATCGAGAATTCCATTCCATTCCATTCCACGAAAAAGTTTTTCTCGTCGTTTCAAGGTTTGAAGCCTGGGTTTAATTGAATCGAAAATTCCATTCCATTCCATTCCACGAATTTTTTTTTCGTCATTTCAAGATTTGAAGCCTGTGTTTTGAATCGAAAATTCTATTCCATTCCATTCCACGAAAAAGTTTTTTTTCGTCATTTCCAGGTTTGAAGCCTGGGTTTATTTGAATCGAAAATTCCATTCCATTCCAATCCATTCCATTCCATTCCACGAAAAAGTTTTTTCTCGTCGTTTCAAGATTTGAAGCCTGTGTTTTGAATAGAAAATTCCATTCTATTCCAATCCATTCCATTCCATTCCACGAAAAAGTACTTTTTCGTCGTTTCGAGATTTGAAGCCTGTGTTTTGAATCGAAAATTCCATTCCATTCCATTCCACGAAAAAGTTTTTTTTCGTCGTTTCAAGGTTTGAAGCCTGTGAATAGAAAACCATGGAGGCATCGATCTGGACATTAAAAATCTAGACGAAGTCGACCTGAACTTCGATAACAGCAGCATCGTCGACCTGGATACTAAAATTTAAAGAAATTTATGAAAACCACGTCATTATGGACCCGTCGAGCTCCATACAGATCTATGCATACAAATAAAAATATGTATGTTTCATTCCAACTCGGATAATTCGGAATTCTCATGTATACGCTTTGAAACGGTGCATGTTGAATTGAAACATCTTCATTTTTTAAAGAGCACTGAAACTTTTTGTGTGGCGCGAAATTGGGGCGTTCCAAACTTTTGTATTTTTTGTACTTTTTATATTCCTCAAATTCAATGTTTAAAAAATTCATAGATGACAGAATAAATTTACAGTAAACTTTGGCCATATTTTGAATATATTTTTCCCCTAAATAATATATTTCCCGAAATATATTCGAGGTATCTAAACGTTTGGAACAAAACATATTCGATATATACATTACATCAATCAATAGAGTTTTATTTGCACAATTTTTTACAAAGTTTTTTTACAAAATATATACATTATATATATTTTATATATTCGTCCCATATATTATATTATCATAGTCATATAGTTTATTTTCATGAGATGAAAAAACCTCTCTTTTTGGCGCCAAATCAGCAAATTTCACGTTGGAAATGCAAGTTTACAAAAATTGTGTTCAACCTCGTTGATGTCTTTCCCGCATGTTATTGATTTGAGCCACACGTCGTATCTCTGATTTGGTTCCTTTTTTTTTCTTTTCGAACGATTCGAACAGTTTGGAGGCGTCATTGGATAAACCACTTGAAATTTTCAGCGTCGTTCGCGCTTTGGCTCGATCGTTTTGCACCCACAACAAAAATAAGCGAAAAAAATCTAAATTCCGGTTAGGAAAAAACGAAAATTCTGAAATGTCCAAAGTGCATCCAGTTTCTCCGGTTTTTTGTGACACTGGATTTTCATCCTCTCAAGTTTGTCTGAAGCTCTTGGCGCCATGAAAAAAAATGTTTGTATTAATAGCTTGATTGTAGGATAAAATGGTGGCAATTAAAAAAAAAACGATTTTGATGGAAATCAATTTAAAGAATTTAGATCTTCCGAAGGAAGAGTCGTCCCGAGTTCGAGAAAAAAAAACATATTTGTAGGTGTGATATTGAAATTTATGACTGTGAAAAAATAAACGCCATTTGTCAGGCTATTCAAGAGAAAGCTGATATTTTCTTGATGGTTCATTTTAAAAAAATAATTCTTTAGTTCTTAATCCAATATTTAACAATTAATATCAAAAACATTAATTTCTAAGATTTATTTTATGAACTTTTATTCATTTCTTTATTCATTTTTTTATTCATTTTTAATGGGTTAAAAAAACCTTTCTCAAACATTGATAAGACATAGAATTTTGAAAAACAATCAATTTTTTTGCATATTCTTAAAGTTTAAACCTATAAGAATATATTTGCGAAAGGAAATTTTTAAATTGCAATAATTTACGGAGTTATAGTTATTTTAGTGACGCAGCAACTACGTTCTTCTCAAAACTATTTTTCTCAACATGGCTGACACGATATCTCAAGTTACCACCAATTTACTTAAATTTTTTTACCAATCTTCAATGTATGACTCTCTATCGCCCCTACGACTTTGGTTTCAAAATTATTTGTTTAACTATTGTAAAAAAATTAAAAACTAAAAAATTACAAATTAAACAAATTAAAAAGAGTCGAAAAACGCCTTTTTTCGTTCCGACAGCCGCCATTTTGCAAAATGTTCTTTCTCTTAGGTAGGGTCTATAAAGACATCCTTACCAATAAACAATCTTTTTTTGAATTTTTTATCGGATGACTAAAAGGGTTGCAATCGTGTCACTCAGCACACCCCTTTTTTAGCCCCAACTTTGCCAGCTTGTAACTTATTTAATTTTCATTTTTTTCTTCTCCAATTTTTTTTTGTTTATTGTCAAAATATTAATAAATATGCTGGGAAGAAAAGGATGGTAAAAATATTTATTTTATATTTTTTATATCGAGCTGGACAAAACGCTCAAAATGTATGTCTGTAAACCAGAATATCGCCTTACAGTGGAAAATTTAAGGTATTTCAGTTCCGGGCGATCGGCAAGGCTGCGGTCGTGCCGTTGAATGTCCTTTTCACGAGCGTCCTTTCTCAGTGGTCAGCAACCTTCTTAAGGTCGCGTACCACAACTGAGCACCCTCTTATATGGGTGAACCCGGACCTACGTGCGATCAAGATTTTGATCTCTCGAAAATCGAAGGTCTCTCGAGGACTTTTAAGGATGTTGAGTCCCAAATCGCAAATGATGAGAAAATTCTTAAAATTTGGTGTGTTTTTGGATGAATTATTTCACGACGATTAGGAAGCTCGTTATCGAACAATTAACATTAACAAATTAAATTGAATTAAATAGTCTTGTGGAAACTGATATAACTTTGCGATAAGTTTTTTTTTGACCTCTCAATTTTTTAATATCTACCCCACATTGAAAGCAACAACAAAATGTTAATGTTTTAATAACGAGCTTCCTAATCGTCGTGAAATTTTTACACGACCTCTTAAATACTTCATACAAAAACATACCAAATTTTCATAAATTTCTCATCATTTTTAATTTTAACCCTTAAGGAGGTTGAGGTAATGATGATAGAATTCTGAAAATTTAATGTGTTTTTATATGAAGTATTCAGGAGATCGTGTAAAAATTTTACGACGATTAAGAAGCTATTTTGTGAACAATTAACATTAAAAGATTTCCTAGGGACTCAACATCCTTAAACAGGCCCAACTCGGAAGTCGATCAGAATTTGTTCAAAATTCTTCCACGAGGTCACGACTGAAAGGATAATTATATATTCTCGCATTTTTCATTGCACTTTTTTTTGTGGACAAACAAGATTGCTGGATTCCTTAATCCGAATGGAAAGATTGTGTATCCTGAATCCTTGAGATATTAGTCAGAGGATATTTTGGCATTTTTTGAAAAAATAGCCAACAACGTTTAGTTAAAATTTTGGATAAGATCCGAGCGATCCAACTATATTTTTTCATGTCTTTTGCCAGACTGTTTTTCTTTAACTATAAACTTTATAATTTACGTGAAGAAGACATGAACAAAATAATTAGTGGTTTACAGGGCATTAGTTATTTTGCGTCAAAATTCGTTTTCCACTTATTCTGAACGTCAGAAATGAAAATTAACTATTTTTAAAACCGTCTGGCTTAAAAAGTATAACTTTTAAATGTTTGAGATAAATTCGATTCGAGAATAGGACCAAAATATAGAAATTTATGCCGTTTCAATTGGGCGAACACTCGGAGTTTTTAAAAATTGTTTCTAGGGAAGTCGTAAAAATTCGTTCGAGTGGAAATTTTATTTTATTTCCGCGAGTTTCTCTCTCCTTTTGAAGCGGTGTAAATTCTGCCATTTTTTCTAATCCCTAAAGTATTTATTTTTACATTTTTCAAGATAGTTTTTTGCGGTCAGAGATTTTTCAATTTATTCGCTTCCTGTTTCATCTCGTCCTTTTTATTATTGGATAGATTGTGATGCCTAAGTTTGGCAATAGTCACCAATCGCTATCGATACACTTCAGCACTGAGAAAAAAGTTCAGTTAAGACAACTAAATCCATTTAGTTGAAAAAAAATCAGTTGATTCAATATTAATTTGTTTGAAATAATAAAACTATAATTAATTCAACAAATGGATTTAGTTAACCATAAGATATGAAGTGAACTAAATTATTTGGTCAATTTCCAGATACAGTTTAGTCCAATTTACACGTTACTGAGTTACCGTACAGAAATATTTCGTTGATTTCTAGTATATTTTAACTAAATAAATTTAGCTGTAAGAAAAAACAATTCGTATTTTCAATCACACAATTTATTTGGTACAAAGATATTTATTTGATTGAACTGAAACTTTGCCCATTCAAGCAACGATTTAACCGATTTAACAAAAACTTCCACTTTGTTGAATTACCAAAATGATCTCGTTGAACGTCCGGAAACAAATTTTTGCATTTTCAACAAAAAAAATTTCTCAGTGAGTTCAACTCAGATTTTAATCGCTAAATTCGCGCTAAAATCGAGCTAAAATCTCGTAAAGATGTTAACAATAGTCTGAAAAATTCTGTAGACACATTGTTCTTGTATCGTTTTATTTTCAAACAATAAAAATATCCGCGTAATGAAGAAAAACGATAAAATCGATAATTCCCTGTTTCGCTGTGGAAAAAAAACTGCTCGAGCAATTATGTCATTGCACAAACTGACGCAGTCTTAAAGTCTGTCAGTAATTATGATCGATACATCAATCCAGTTCCTATTTGGAAAAATATATATATAAAAAGCGGGGATATAATCGTTAATAAAAGTTACAGTGACATAAAAAAACGTCGATCCGTAAAATTTCTCCAATTGTCATTCCAATTAATTAACAATAACTTTCTTTACGTCATTGTCTTTTCTGTTGTTTTGCTGCAGATCTAAATGCTCCATAAGCATTTTAACTGTTGAGTATATTTTAAAACGTTTTTTTTTTGCATCCAGTAAATATAGCCCATCCCGATCTTTTATTACTCTAATTAACGCGCTATATCAAATGGCAAATTCCTGATTCGAAGTGAATTGGCGCGATTATCGTTTATTACTTCTATAAATTTTGTTTTTTGACATTCCACACGGATATAACGTATATGCAGGATCTCTAAAGATTTATTTTTAATATATAAGATATATTTTCGATGAACATTTTTTCTCTCGAATATATTTTACAATATAGATCCCAAATCGGACAGTTTGAAAAACTTTTTTTTTCTTATTTCCTCAATTTTTTTATATTTTTGAGTACCCATCAAAAGACCCTTCCTGTTAAATTTTGAGATTTTTTTGATTACCCGTTCAAAAGATATTGAATGAACAAAAAACCCGCTCTTTTTTGGTATTTTGATCATAACTTCTTTAATAATGGTCCAAATTGAGAGTTTTTTTTCAAAATTTTTGTTTTTTATGGCCTTTTCAGAAAGAAATACAACAAAAATATTCGACGTGTTTTTGAATGAGTTTTTTAATTTTTAAACTTTAAATCGCGTTTTTAAAAGCGAGTGTCATAATTAATTTTTTTTTAAATTCTTTGTTTCAAACATCTATCTATTCAACAATTTTTAAGAGTAGTTCGATCGTGGGATCTCAATAACTACTATTTTTTTTCGATTTATGAAAATTAAAATTTTTTTAAAAATAAATTATTATGAATACCAATTTTTGTTACTGTATAGTATTTTTTCAATAAATTTGAATTAATTTGGATACTTTTTCATTGTTAACAGATTTTTTAAATTAATAATTAATCGATGAGCAAATAACAACAGTTCAAGAGTTGTATGAGTGGGCATTGAACCTAAATAGTTTACCGAATATTGCTGTTAAATTTTCACATGAGAAACATTATTCAGCTGCAAAAGAAAGATTTTATTTGCGATAAAATACTGCGAAGTCAATCACAGGGGGACACAAAAATTTCATTCAATTATTCCAATGAGCAACGGAAACGTATTGGCAAAAAAATATTCTAATTCAGGAAATAATCGTATATGTAAGGTTTTCAAAAAAAAATACGTCAATAAATAAAAACTGTTGTTATTATTGATCATAAATGGACTCAGGGATTAATTATTAATTTTAAGAACTTGTTAACAATAAAAAAGTGTCAAAATAAATTCTAAATATTAAAAAAAATACTATACAGTAACAAAAATTGGTATTCATAATAATTTATAGAAAAAAAAAATTTTAATTTAAAAAAATCGAAAAAAAGTAGTTATTGAGATCCCACGATCGGACTAGTCTTAAAAATTGTCGAATAGATAGATTTTAAAACAAAAAATTAAATTAAAATTGACACTCACTTTTAAAAACGCGATTTAAAGTTTGAAACTTAAAAAACTCATTCAAAAACACGTTGAATATTTTGGTTGTATTTTTTTCTGAAAAGGCCATGAAAAAATAAAAATTTTGAAAAAAAAACTTTTAATTTGGACCATTATTAAAGAAGTTATGACCAAAATACAAAAAAGAGCGGTTTTTTTTTGTTAATTTAACATCTTTTGAACGGGTGATAAAAAAAAACTCAAAATTTAATAGGAAGGGTCTTTTGATGGGTACTAAAAAATATTAAAAAATTGAGAAAAAAAAAAATGTTTTTCAAACTGTCCGATTTGGGATGGAATGCCTCATATACATTAGATATATCTGAAGATACTAAGATGAATCAACGATATATCTCTTTTTCATGAGGGATAGCCTTTGAAAGCATAACTTCCCAAAGAATTATCGCTCACTATCGGGGAAAAACTGCTAATGTTAAACATTTTGCTAAATTACCTAACGCTGTAAAGACAGCGCTAACTTTCAGAGCGATCTAGCGGCGAGGCATTGATATATAGGGCACTTCTGGCACACGGCTATTTTCTTCATTCATACGGTGTCGCATTCGCGCGCGCGCGTGCGCAATCGCGTATGAGTCACGTATAGTAAGATGCGAACAAAAAGGACCTGTTACTTTCGCGTAACAAGGATCGCGGTACGATTCGCACGCGTTTATCGATTAATGCGCCAGCAAGATCGTTTGTAATAACCGGAGCTCTCGCTCTTCACAAAACCTTGATCGATCCGTGGGATCGATCGATTCCACACCCACGGCAACATCGATCCTGCGGCCTTATACAGCGTCTGACTGTTTTACCAGATTCATTTTTTTGTCGTGGAAATCAATACAAAATCGTCCATCGAAACGTAAACCGAAAGAAATGATTTATTTCGCTTTAATGAATTTATTTTGAATAGAATTTTTTTCAGATGAAATTCTCATGGGGGCAGATTTTATAAGGCCCATTTTCAAATAAATCTGAAAGAAAAATTATTTCGAACGAATAAATCTTTTTTTTGTGCATATTATTAGTTTTTATATCTGGTGAGGAAATATAAAAATGGATTTTTGAAAAAATAATAATTATTGGTAATATTAATAATTAATGATTTATTTAGTTTCAATAATGATAAACTTATTTAAAATAAATCAATAATTTCTCTCGGTGGTTTGGTTTCAGTTATATTTGATATTTTGAAAATTCTTTTGACTAATCACAAGATTAATTAATGTTATAGCATCGAAATTTTCCTGGTTTTATTTATTTTCATTTTCTATGATTTGGGTTTCGAAAGGCATTATTTGACGTGGAAGATCTTTTCGGAAAAGTGTTCTGCAGAAATGGGCTGTAACTTCCTCAATTTTATATAGTTTTAAATAAAAAAGATCGGATGTTATTTTTCGAAATACCAAACTTCTGCAGGAATATATAATTACGATTAAAAAACAAAAATGCTGTTTTGATCTCATGACTAAGTTTAGCCCGTTAAGGTAATTAAAAAACACGTTTTTACTCGATCGCTTTCCTCATTGAGATTTTTGCATTTAAAAAAATGGATCACGCACAAGCCCGTATAATTTTGGTTAATCGCTCCATCTTAATTGAAATACAGCATCGATAAATTTTTTTGAATCTTAAAATTCCGTTATTGCAAAATTATTCTGTTCTAAGGTGACAATATCTTGACCACTTTTTTTTAAATTTTCAATCTCAGCCCGGAAATATATTTTTTTCAACGGGGAAAAAATCCTCGCGAAGGATCTAGCCGGAAAAAAATATTTTAAGGCCCCTCCGAGCGTTTAAGTAGGAACTTGAATTGAAAGATTGAAAAAAGTCCCTGTTTTGCGATTTTATTTTTCGACTTTGATGGAGGGAACTTTTTGGAAATTTTTTGATATTTTCGCGGAACGAATGTTTCATTACCGCGTGGGAATTGGATCTATGGATCAAATTTGTTTTTTGGTTTTTTTTTAATTTTTAAAAAACTCCCCGTTGTGCGGTTTTATTTTTTCGACTTTGATGGAGGAAACTTTTTGGAAATTTTGTGATATTTTCGTGGAACGGATGTTTCATTACCGCGTGGGAATTGGATCTATGGATCAAATTTATCTGTTGGTATTTTTTTTTAAATTTTTTCTCACAAGCATTTAATTTTGCTGTAAAAGTCCCCGTTTTGCGATTTTATTTTTCGACTTTGATGGAGGGAACTTTTTGGAAATTTTGTGATATTTTCGTGGAACGAATGTTTCATTACCACGTGGGAATTGGATCTATGGATCAAATTTGTCTTTTGGTATTAAAAAAAAAAAAATTCTCACAAGCATTTCATTCTGCTAAAAAAAGTCCCCGTTTTGCGATTTTATTTTTCGACTTTGATGAAGGGAACTTTTTGGAAATTTTGTGATATTTTCGTGGAACGGATGTTTTATTACCGCGTGGGAATTTGATCTATGGATCAAATTTATCTTTTGGTATTTTTTTAAAAAATTTTCTCACAAGCATTTAATTTTGCTGAAAAAAGTCCCCGTTTTGCTATTTTATTTTTCGACTTTGATGGAGGGAACTTTTTGGAAATTTTGTGATATTTGCGTGGAACGGATGTTTCATTACCGCGTGGGAATTGGATCTATGGATCAAAGTTGTCTTTTGGTATTTAAAAAAAAAAATTCTCACAGGCATTTAATTTTTTTTGAATTTACTTTCAATTCAGAGATCGAGAGATAAGTAAGTACACGACTTGCCTCACGCTTGGATTTAGATGTGTACAATACCGAGTTTGGCATATTGCTTTGGGAATACTGAAATTATGAATATTCCGCTTGTGGCGGAGGTGAAAGTGGATCATGGGAAGATCGCACAGAGATTCTTTCTTCCACAATGATAACCAACAATTCACAGATCTACGGATCTATCCGGGGCGCATATAACACCACCATTTATTGAGTTAGACTTATAAATAAATTAATGTGTTACACGATGTCTACTTTATTCTACAGAATAGGACAAAAGTTCTGGAAACTTAATTAAACTGGGGCTGATGACAATCGTATTCAATCCTCGACGAGGAATTCCATCTAATTCATTCTAATTGCAAACTTCTCATTCAGGAATTCACATATTTTTGTACAAGAGACATTCTGCCTGATTTCATCAAAAGTCCCTCAAATTTAGAAAACGTAGAAATTAATTTCAAGGATATTTTCCAGTTTCGATGATAATTATGAATTATTAATATCTCAATTTTTCTGATAGAAACCCATAACTATTTGGTAAATATTATTTAATAATTTTGTAACGAAGTTGGTGATTATTACATCGAGAATTAAAGATTATTTGCACAACAGTTTTCGACATGATGATTTTACATATTACGTACGTCTCTGAACCTTAAGGCCCCTTAACCGGTTTCCAGAAGTGAGGGGCAGATTCGTCGAGGTAAATTATATTTACCTAAGAATTTATATACGTTCTTGTGATTTTTGAAGCAATGTGAATAATTCTTGAAACTTAATTAATGCCAGAAAAAAATTATTAGTCAGCTTGATATCACTCATTAAAGATCGAAAAACTGATTAAAGTTAATTCTGAGATAAATAGAATACTCAAAATTAATTGCCGAAAATATAGTGTTTTTTCTATCCAATTTGAGTTTTATGAATTGCTAAAATGTTAAGAATATTTCTGATCGAATGTTTAGTCACAATTGAAACTTTTAACATTTATTAATTATTTTTATTGTTTTTAATTTTCGAATTCCTATTTGACAAAAAAAAATTGCAACAGAAAAAAGGCTTTTTTAAAAAATCAGAAAAAATGGCCACTGCTTTCGAGACTAATTAAGATCGTGATGAATAATTTCGAACTAATCAATTGGAACTAAATCCTGAACTGATTCTTAAACTAATGAACAATTCTGTGGCGAATTTAGCAATATCAAAGTTGACATATTTAATAAAAATTTCACGACGATTAGGAAGCTTGTTATTAAAATATTGACATGTTGTTAAGAACAATTTTTTAAACAAATAAAAAAAATATTTATCAATAAACTTCATTTTGTTTACGTTGCTTTCAATATAGTGTAGATATTAAAAAATTGAGACGTCAAAAAAAAACTTGTCGCAAAGTTATATCAGTTTCCATAAGACTACATTTAATTTAATTTAATTTGTTAATGTTAATTGTTCGATAACGAGCTTCCTAATCGTCGTGAAATTTTTACACGACCTCTTAAATAATTCATCCAAAAACACACCAAATTTTCAGACTCAACATCCTTAAAATCGTAATAAAAAAATCCTGAACCAAACAATGTTTAATAAAATTGTACGTATCCGTTTATGAGTCCGAGGACTTTGGGCCTTGCATTTCCTTCGCAATCTTGCACTTTTCGTAGGCGTGTTTGCATGTTGTCGCCTTTATCATGCAATCGAGAAATATGCGTCCCGAGTTTGAGTCTGCTGCACAATCTCACGAGCACATACAGGCCGATACTTGGCGTTTTACTTGCGAACTTTCAGAGCAATCGAAGGCTGTAGCATTCGGCTACGAGTCGACGACTCTCTCGATTTTACCTCGCTATACAACTTTTTCTATCTGTGTATATCTATGTATGGGGCATTTCATACCAAGTCGACCTGATTGTGACCCTCGACCTCGCGATTTTGTTTACGATTTTTCATATGTTTCTTCCAACTCAAAATAGCATTCAGAATTTTTTAGAAATTTTTAAAACCAAATTTGAGTACGTTATGATTTTTTGAACATTTTTTTCCAAAAACCTCGTAGGGCCCTAATTTAAAAATCTGAAAAAATTCTCAAACATCCGGTGTCAAAAATGAAAATTTTTTATCCAAAATTCATGATGTCCACGATTTCTCTTCCACCTCAATTTTAGGTTTTTGTGAAGAAAACAAAAAAAAAAGATGCAAAAATTGATCTACCGTGAAAAGTGGCTTGAATATTTTTATCCCCGTAGTAAAAAACTCCATTGAATCGCCAATGGCAACCAATGGTCCTCATACGACTCCATTGGACAATGAATGGGGTCCCATTGAGATTTCCGCATTTTTCAATGGCGTATAGGAACGACCATTGATCAGTGAATGGATATCCATTGAAAAGTCACCATTGCCCAATGACGTCCATTGGACAGCAAATGCGGATGAACCGAATGATCACCATTACTCAATGATGCCCATTGGAAAGCAAATGCTGATGGACCGAGCCATCAGCATTGCCCAATGGTGTCCATTGGAAGGCAAATGCTGATGAACGAAATGATCAGCTTTGCCCAATGATGTCCATTGGGAAGTAAATGCGGATGAACTGAATGATCAGCATGACCCAAAGATGTCCATTGGAAACCGCGTCGCGTTAGTTCCGAGACTTGGCGCGAGATGTCGCAGGACGGCAACCCGCTGAACTCCCATACGGATTATGCGAAGAGTATGCTTATCTAGACGATTGTGAGCACGGAATATTAGCAGAAGTCGGTGTCCAAAAAATCCATGCAAGGAGTTCTTGCCGACTGATGCCCATGGGATAATCCCTGTTCCGTTTGAAATGGGGAAGTCAATCCTCATTGGAAAATCCCTATTCGATTTCAAATGGGAAATTCAATGGCGAAAATGTCCTCGGGGCAATTCGGCATTCATCTCCATTGGTTATTTTGGCAATGGGGAATGAATGGCAATTTTTCAATGGTGACGAATGGAGTTTTTTACTATATGAAAGAATCTCAATTGATTATCGCCATTCATTCTCCATTGCCTACAAAAACCAATGGAGATGAATGCCGAATTGCCTATGGGGATTTTCTTCATTGAATTCCTATAGGATAATCCCCATTCCGTTTCAAATGGGGAAGTCAATCCTCATTGGAAAATCCTCATTCGATTTCAAATGGGGAATTCAATGGCGAAAATCCCCTTAGGCAATTCGGCATTCATCTCCGTTGGTTATTTTGGCAATGGGGAATGAATGGAGATTTTTCAATGGCGACGAATGGAGTTTTTTACTACGGGTCGTTAACTTCATAAAAACCTAAAATCGAGGTGGAAGCGAAAGCCTGGACATCATGAATTGTGGGTCAAAAATTTTCATTTTTGACACTGGATTTTTGAGAATTTTTTCCGATTTTTAAATTACGGCCCTCGAGCTTTTCGAAAAAAAATTTCAAAAAATCATAACGTATTCAAATTTGGTTTCTAAAATCTCAAAAAAATTCTGAATGCTATTTTGAGTTGGAAGAATCATATAAAAAATCGTAAACAAAATCGCGAGGTCGAGGGTCACACTCAGGTCGACTTGGTATGGATTGCCACGTAGATATTCGAGTATACATATATATGTATATAGAGTTTCACATGTTACAACAGGGCCTTGACTCGTTTACCGCACCTAACGCTAACGCACCTTTCTCTGCAACGCGAGAACGAGAACGCCGTAATGTTATCAGATTTCATCGAAGGACTGAGCGTTATTACGATTGTTTCAGTACCCACAGCAATTCTCACACAATATCTGTATGTTGGATTTCAAAAAAATGCAAATTTCTGGACCTCGCGGCCGGATGTCATTCAATATGGGCGCTCCTTTTGACCTCGGAACCTGTTCGCGTTGTTTACATTATAATTGTAAAATTAATCGCGACATTCGCTCTTCCGCAGAAATGATATGCTTAAACGAGCTTAGGGTGGATTTTTTGAAATTTTTAATTCGAAAAAAAATGTCTCATGGTAGCTCAGAGCGATTGAATCGTTAGGTTTCTTTTGAAATTTGTATTTTGAAAAAATGCAGATTTTCGCAACCTTTTTCAGGTTTATATTTGTTCTAATGAAATGTACGATTACGTCGATCCTTTCATCCGGAAAAAAGATTCGATTCGAATGCACTTTTCTGATTTTGCACATGGGCCTGACAAATTGGGCCCATTAGCCCCATATTTCAATAAAATCTTATTTAATCCAAAAACAATTATTTAAATCAAATAAATCATTCATCTCGATGTAAGATATTCTTTGTTTTTACCGCAGTTATCTCTAAATTATTTTAATATAAATTTAAACGACAAAGAAATAAATGAAATAAATTAGAAAATGACAGGAAGTTTGACGTTTGACGTTTAAAAAGTTCCGCAGTTAATAACTCATTAAAAGAATCGATTTTCGATATCCCAACACGAAAATTCGTTCTATGTTTCGATAGAAGTCTTTTGAACAATTTTATGATAATTAAGGTGACATGTACTTTTTTGGGAGAAAGGGTTTGTTCTATTTCGAGACTCGTTTAACTTTCTAGAACGTGACCGGACACAAGGTGCACTTAATTTTGATGAAAATATTCGGTCGAATCGAAAGTTAATTATCACCTCCCGATATGCCGATATAAACAAAATGGCCCAGGGGATCCGTGACGATTTGATCTTGGAAATCATGGATTTCTGATCCCTCTCTCGCGGTGTTCAATGTCATCAGATTCTCGGTGGCGATTGAGCTCGATTATCGAAAGTTGTGCGATCGCGCCAATAGGAAAGTGCAGTTTCTCTGCATGAAATTTTTTTTCCCTCTTATTTACATGAAAACGGTACGCGACGTCGATTTGCGTGGATTTCTTTTTCTCTTTCTTTTTTCCTCACTCAACGTTTTATCAATATATTTATCGTCTCTGTCGAGTCGACAAGCCGCGATACTCGTTTTCTCCCCACTTTTGCGTCGAGGACAGAATTTTACCCGTGAATCCGGTATTTTGAACTCTCTTGCGTGAAATATCATTTCGAGAAATCACATTTATGCGGCTTATTCTAATAACAATATTCTTTAATTATTCCCTCTATAAGCGAAAAATATCAGAATAAAGAGAAAAAAAGATAGTTTTTCCCAAAAATTAATCCAGTGAAGTTTACAAAGTTCTGCGAGAATTTTTTGCATATTTGAAAATGCATTAAAAATGCATTGGGACATATTTATTGTTATTAAAAAAATATGCATTAAGCGTTTCGATGCATATTTAATAATTGTTCATTTTTAGGAGATAAACATTTTTTATTTTGTTCGGAAAAAAAATTAAAATGCCCAAAAATGGTTTTTGGTACCCATAACATTTTTCTGATGAGCTCAATCTTCATCAAGTATTTATTACAATATTTAGTATTTAATTTTTACAGAGCGTTTGCACAAGAATTTATTGTATTGGGAAAAAAAATTAAAATGCGCAAAAATGGTTTTTGGTACCCACAAAATTTTTCTGATGAGCTCATCAAGAATTTAATATTTAATATTAATTAATTATTAATAATATTAATTTAATATTTGAATTTAATAAATCTTCATCAAGAATTTAATATTTACTATTTAATTTTTACAGAGCGCTTGCACAAGAATTTATTGTACAGGGGAAAAAAATTAAAATGCTCATAAATGGTTTTTGGTATCGATAACATTTTTCCGATGACCTCAATCTGCATCAAGAGTTTACTATTTACCATTTAAGGATGTGGAGTCCCAAATCGTGAATGATGAGAAAATTCTGAAAATTTGGTATGTTTTTGGATGAATTATTTAAGAGGTGGTGTAAAAATTTTACGACGATTACGAAGCTCTTTATCGAACAATTAACATTAACAAATTAAATTAAATTAAATGTAGTCTTATGGAAACTGATTTAACTTTGCAATAAGTTTTTTTTTTTGACCTCTCAATTTTTTAATATCTACACTATATTGAAAACAACGGAAAAAACGAAGTTTATTGATAAATATTTTTTTTTATTTGTTTAAAAAATTGTTCTTAACAAAATGTTAATATTTTAATATCGAGCTTCCTAATCGTCGTGAAATTTTTACACGACCTCTTAAATACTTCACACAAAAACATACCAAATTTTCAGAATTTTCTCATCATTTTTCATTTTAACCCTTAAGGAGGTTGAATTAATGATGATAGCATTCTGAAAATTTAATATGTTTTTACATGAAGTATTCGGACAATCAACATTCAAAGATTTCATAGGGACTCAACATCCATAATTGGGCTCGAATGCTTGCACTATTTTTTTCTGATTTTTTGGAGAGGCTTTTTTCTGTTATAATTTTTTTCTATCCAAAGAAATTCAAGATTTAAAGAAAATAAAAATAATTCATAAAAAGATAAAAGTTAATTAATAAAATGTATATGGGGCATTCCACGTCAAATCCCTCGATCATCGGCCTGACCCCCTCGGATTTTGATGTCCAATGAATTGTGGGTTTCGTTTGGACCAAAATATAACCTCAATTTTTTAGAAATTTTTATTTCATTTTCAATGAACATTGAAAGATTTCATAGGGACTCAACATCCTTAATTTTTACAGAGCGTTTGCACAACAATTCATTGTATCAGAAAAAAATCAATTCGCCCAAAAATGATTTTTGGTAACGAAAAAATTTTTCGGATGAGCTCAATCTTCATCAAGAGTTGAATATTCACTATTTAATCTTTACAGAGCGTTTGCACAAGAATTTGTTATATTGGAAAAACATTAAAGTGCCCATAAATCGTTTTTGGTACCGATAAAATTTTTCTGACGACTTCAACCTTCATCAAGAGTTGAATATTTACTATGTAATTTTGACATAGCATTTGCACGAACATTTATTGTATTTTTTAATGTACAAAAAAGTGCCACTCTTTCGTCTTGTCATGGTCACAATTGGCGTCTTGAATGCTCATAACTGGGCCAATCAATGTCCTTCGCCTCGTAAATTCATTGAAATTAATCACAACGTAAAACGTATCCGGACCCACGGGCAATGCCGATTATCGTCTCGATCGGTTTGCGAGATTGATGGATAATCAGTACCAGAGCGTGAATGTTCGTTAAGGGGACCTTGAAGGGGACCAGATCTCGATTAACGACAAGGCCCCGCTCCGTGTAAAGCATTCTCGCTCACTCACTTAAAAAAAAAATTAAATAAATATCTGCGGTATCTCTGACTTTCCAAAAGGCAATGCCAAAGCCTCTGCAAAGGCAATATCTCGTTCGGGACGTGTGTAATGCGTGAGAAACGCGTAATTCCGTCAAAAAATGGACGCGTCTGTTACGCTCAGGCTTTCACGCGAAGAAATATCCGCAAACGCGTTTAAGGGGGTTCCCTATGTGCGTATTTCCTTTCGATTTGGTTGGCCAGTTGGATTTCCAGATTGCGGCTGCAATTCCGATGCTAGTTCACGCTCATTTTTCCGCTGTGTAATAATATACGAACTGCAATGTAGAAAGTCCTTTGCGGCGGAAAATCCGCTCAACGTTTTCGTCCTGCATCGATACAGATTTTTAATGTCAGACTTGGCGCGAAAACGAGACTTGGCACACTTTTGTGGACTTACGATTTTTTTTTGTAAATGATTGTTTGGGAAAATTGGGTCCTTGATTGATTTTTAGCATCTTTGCTAAATCGAAATTAAACCTTTCTTGTTCGGTGCAACTTTGATCGAAATCGTTACAGAATGATTTTAGCTTGACTATAATTGTATACATAAAAAGGTTAATTTGGATTAAACTATTTAGGTTAACCAATTTAATTAAAGAAAAAAATGAAAAAACAAAATAAATAAACTAAATGAATAAATAAATGAAAGGTTAAAGAAATAACCGAAGTGACAAAAATAGCTGGTAGTGAATTTGGAAAAAATTTGAGAAGTTTGCAGTGAAATTTGCAATTTTCGAAAAATGGTTGAGGACCCTCAAACTTTTGTGTCTTTGCAGCAATTGAAAATTTTTTACACAAATAAATTAGCTGACACAAATACTTCAAATTTTGTCACGATTCGATGGAATTAAAAAAACTGAAAAAAAATTATTAAAAAATACTGCCAATTATCAAGTTTGCAAATTATAAAATTTGCAAAGAATATTTTTTCCCATCGTTTGTTGAGCTTTTGGTAAATATTCGGAAGTGCAACTCCTGTGAGAATCGAGCTGATTTTTTTGGTATGGTTTCTTATACTTAAAAAACGTCACATTTAAAATTATTATGGCGGCGCATAATGTTTTTACCCAACTTAGTTGTTTTTTTGATAAAATGAAATGAAGGAATTTAGCTACTAGAATAAATATCCCCGTTGCAGAGTTTCTGTTGTTTTTTTGGGTTTGATAAAAAACCAAGTTTTTATAATTAAATTTTTTGTTTTCAAACCCAAAAAAAAACAACAGAAACTCTGCAACGGGGATATCTATTCTAGTAGCTGAATTCCTTCAGTTTATTTTGTTGAAAAAAAATTAAAGGAAAAAAAAATTTAAAGTTGGGTAAAAATATTATTTTATAATCATAAATAATTGATAAAAAAATGTACAACCTCTTTTTAGCGGGAGTTACACGTCTGAATATTTATACCAAAATTACGTGTGAATTTTTGATTGCAACGATTTTTTTACTTTTTTGGGCCTTTTTGGGCACATACAAAAAATGTTTAGCGTCACACGAGCCTTGGACGATCGTAAACCGTGAAACTTGGAGTTCAGGTGCATCGAGTCGCGTCGTTGCTTCATTAAGTAGAGCGAGACTTGGAAGACGTCGAGTGGCGGAAATGCATCGAAGACTTTTGTATGCGTGTTCGCAATTCTCGCAAGAAACGAGTTCGACGTTTCCTGATTCTTCTTCCTACCTTAATGATTCGTCATTGACGACGTGAGCCTTCGACTGCTAATGAGAATAAAAATTCCTCCGCGTTTCAATGTTTTTGCATCGAGTCATCGAGTATAATGACTTTTTTCGTTATTAAGGAAAAAAATAGAATTTCAAGAGACTTTGCATAGTTTAAAATTAATTAAAAAAATTTCTTATGAGAAGAAGACCGCGGTTTAAATTAGGAACTAATCAAAAACATAAATTTTCATCTATGATTCTCGGTACTTTTTCTTAAATATTAAACAATGTCTATTTGTTTATCAGCTGATAACAATTTCACATATTTTGAAATTATACTTTTAAGGAGTTATCAGGATTTCGAAGGTTTAAGACAACATTTTTTTTTTTAAATAATAATATAATGAGTAAATTATTTTATTCCAAATTTTAAGCATTTAAGAGAACGAAATTGAAACAGTTTTTTAATAAAATATTTATTGAAAAATTTCATTGAAAAATCGTGTCCATTGACTTAAAAAATGGCTTTTTGACATAGTGTGGATTTTTGATAGTAACAAAAATTGATATTCATAATGATTTATAGAAATTTCTTTTTTTAATTTTCGAAAATTGAAAAGAAAAAAATAATTATGGAGCGCCTACGACCGGACTAGTCTCAAAAGTTGTTGAATAGATAGAAGTTTGAAATAAAAAATTTTCAAAAAAATTAAAATATACACTTACTTGTAAAAACACGATTCAAAGTTTAAAACTCCAAAAACTTATTCCAAAACACGTCGAATATTTAAAAAAAAAAATTTTTTTTAAAGGCCATAAAAAACAAAAATTTCGAATAAACAAACACTTAATTTGGACGAATATTAAAGAAGTTATGACCAACAAATCAAAAAGAGTGGTTTTTAAAAAAATTTAATATCTCGTGAACGGGTGATTCAAAAAAATCTCAAAATTTAACAGGACGGATCTTTTTATGGGTACTAAAAAATATAAAAAAATTGAGGAAATAAAAAAAGTTTTTCAAACTGTCCGATTTGGAATGGATCGCCCCATATATATTTTGATCGATATAATTCGCCTTTGGCCTCCGCGAATTCCGGTGTGTCGGCGCCAACTTTCCTCTGAGAAATCGTTATCCAGATATAATATAATTGATATAAAAAATGCTGGGACGAAGAAATCGGCGAGTTGCAAAAAGTGTGGTTTTGGTCACGTCAAGTTAAATAAATAAAAAAGCCATAAAGTCCGCCTGGGCGTTGCGTAATAAAATAAAAAGATTGCTCGAGTGATCGATTAACAGAGATTTGAAGAAAAAAAAATAGACAGGACTCTTTTTAACAGGCAGTGTGCCAAGGAAACGAAATTATTCGAAATTCCATTTTGTGATTTGGTGAGAGTTTGACCGTGTACTTTTTGACCTTGCTAATTTTTTTCGGCTCCTTGAAAATTGATACATTACTAACGAGACGGATACATTCTATTCACTCTTTAATAGGCGTGGTCCATTATTTTACACGTATTTGTGCCTCGATTATTGCCTTTCGGAGTTCTTAAATTCATCCGGAGATCGATCGATATTTCAGCCTCTATTCTCATTTTTCATTCCATGAGGCAATTTAAGCTACGGACGAAATTTCATCACTAATATTTATCGATACTGGCGATAATTGTTCTTAATGAAATCGCTCTCTAGCTACGGTTTTTATCATTATTGATACCGTTTTATCGATGAAGTGGTTAAAAAAAACACAAGCAAGAATTAAGTCAGCCCAAAAGTTTTTAATATATGAAATCTTATTTGACATCTTGAAATCTGAAATTTTACTATTCCCAAAAACTATTTAAAAAAATTCTGCAGGAATAAAAACGTGTTCTTTCAATCTCTCCTCCGATATAATTTTTCTTCATAATTCTTGATAAATTCTGCATAATTTAATTTTGAAATTTCCGAAAACTGTGGAAAAAAATCCTATACAAAAAATGTATTCTTCCAATTTCTCCTCCAAGATATTTTAATTCGTGATAACTCTTGACAATTCTTGATAATTTAATTTTGTGATTTCCGAAAACTGTTTTTAAAAAATCCTGCAGAAAAAAAACGTGCTCCAATGTCTCTCCCTCGATAATTTAATTCTTGATAATTCTTGATGATTTTATTTTGAGATTTCGCAAAACTATTTTAAAAAATTCTGCTGAAAAAAGGTGTTCTTCCAATCTCTCCTTCTCGATAATTTAATTCTGAACAATCCTTAATAATTCTTAATCATTAAATTTTGGGACTTCCTAAGATTATTTTTAAAAAAACCTCCGCTCAATAAAAACGTCTTCTTCAAAACTCTCCTCCGAGATAATTTAATTCAAAGATCACACATTCCGTTCCCCGTTAAATTATTTTCTAGATCTTGATCGCGAGGATAATCGCAATTGGCACGAATGAACGCAAACCTTTATAACAATTCGCAATATTGCTCAGGTCACGTTTTCCCTCGTTTATTCGAGAAAACTTCGTGCAAACGCAGCATCGATCTGCTTCGATTATTCTGTCCGAAGTGTACTTATACATTGTAGCTATAAATTGCCTGTGGGAAGCTAATTTCGCAGCTATATATTACCGACAAATTAGAAATTTATTCTTATAATCCCACCATGTGAAACTATGCTACAATAAGCTATAAGTCATCGCATCTCTGTTTGATCGATTATTACATTTAAAAAAAAGGTAAAAAAAGCGACTATAAAAAGTAGCCGCGCGGGCGCGAAAACGCCTCTCAGTTCCTCCCACATCGCGACGAATCTATCCTTTATTTCTCCTTCGTTGTTTCATCTCATGACGATGATAGGAAAGGTTAGATTGTAAAAAGGGGATTGGCACACCCTGACTTAGGCTTCATATATATAAATGCACAAAATTGCATATGCATTGCTGCGGAGTTGTTGCATTGTTGAGTGCACCAGTTAGCAACGGTAAGCTTATAAGAAGGCGAGTGAGAGCCAAGAAATTGAGTAAGGCCTTTGCCTAGTCCGACTCGAATCCCACCGTTTTGCGCTGGACGTTTTCCCGACCATTTCACGACCCAAAGTAATCATTAAGAATGGCCAACATCGCAGGAAAAGCTGCGTTATTATTGTTCAAACCAGAGCAAACAAACGCAGCTGTCTTCTCCGATCCAGGCAGATCAATTAAGGGGTTAGGCCACTCTAGGATTTAAAAAAAAATCGATTTTCTTGTTTTGTTAAAAAGGTAACATTTTTCAAGTTGGCGGCACTCATAACCAGATTGGTGAAAATAATAATGTAAAGGTAATACATTACCCATTGCTTTACGCAATTTGTATTGGACAAGTTTTCCATTACAATTAAAAAAAGTAATGTGTAATGGATGCATGTTCCATTACAAATAAAAAAGTAATGTGTAATGAATGCGTGTTCCATTACAAATAAAAATGTAATGTGTAATGTATGCACGTTCCATTACAAATTACAATTTTTTCAAAAAGTAATTTGCAGTGGAGAATATTCCATTGCAAATAGAAAAATTGTCGTGCTCGTATTAGGAACTTGCACATTGCTGTCTCATTGTTTTATTTCACTCACCAAAAGTTCATCCACAATTATCACAAATGATCCATAAAGTTAAAAAAAAAAGAACATGCACATTACTTAGGGATTCAATAAAAAGACAAATTTTGTATCGGTAACTTGTATTTTTTATTAGATTGCTTATAATTATGGGTAACAGCGTGTAAAAGCAAGTTCAATATAAAGTTGGCTAATTTTTGGGGTTGAGTACATTTTCGTACTTCACATTCAACGATGAACTGTCTGATTTTTTGTTTATATTTTTCAACTTTATGGATCGTTTGTGATAATTGTGGATGAACTTTTAGCAATTTTTCTATTTGTAATGGAATATTCTCCACTGCAAATTACTTTTTTTATTTGTAATGGCACATGCATCCATTATACGTTACTTTTTTTTATTTGTAATGGCACATGCATCCATTACACATTACTTTTGTATTTTGTAATGGTACACTTATCCATTTCACATTATGCAGTGTAATGGGTAATAAATACAGTAATGCATTATAAAAGTAATGCATTATTAACAACTCTGCTCATAACTCGAACAAATTTCAACCGATTCATTTGAAATTTTAACTGTACATTCAAAATAACGTTCTCCAAAGCAGTACGTAGGATTTTTACATCATATTGCATAGTTCCTTTTTTATAAACAATTTCCTGACTATTTTCTCATGGCATTTTATACTTTTTGATTTAGAAATGCGCCATTTCTACAAAAAAACAATATACAAAAAAACAATATACAAAAAAAATTCTACAGACTTCTATAGCTATTCGTATATATAATCGAAAAAAAATTTGGTGCCTCATTCAAAAATTATAAGAGCTGTTGGTGCAGCTGTCGACCTTCCAGAAATAAAGGCGTCATCGGAAAAATACTGCACAGTCGCCATTTTGACATAAATCGCCATGAAAAAAATATTGTTGTATTGCCAATTAGATGTATAATGAAACACCTTTTTTGTAAATCCAATTTATTTTATGGTTTCGCCGAAAAAAAATCGAGAAACATGCCCTTTTTTGGCCTGTAGAGTGGCCTAGCCCCTTAAATCGTTCACCGTCTCTGGAAATACTTTCATCGATGCATTTCCCTGAAGTTCTCCGAGACTCTTTTTTCCCCCTTCATCCACTTCGATATAATTTTTTTCACGACGTAATTCATAGATGGAGAGAAAAAATTGTCGTCCAGCCGCGGGCTCCGACTTTTATGTCCAGCAATGATCGCCGTTTAAATTCTCCCCAAACCTCGCAAAATGGCAACGATTGGAGGCAGAAGGGAATAACGATTGAAAATATCAATAGTGAATTTTTCACACGGTCACTCGCGGATCCAGGCATCAATTAAAATCAATTTTTTCGCCATTTATGATGTGTCCATTTTTAAAGAATTAAAATTGGGTCACGATACGTTTTCTGATTTCGAAACGGTGACGCATATTCTTCTGTCATCTTTTTTTATGATCAATTATTTTTTATACCGCTTCAATTGTTGAGCAATTTTTTTGAAACTATTTTAATGATATTTCATCGAGATTCTTGAGTGTGGTCGAACGAGACAGAAATGGATTCCAGGACATTTATTTCAGCCATATTTGCACTTTTTATTTGCGAGAAATACTCAATTTCAGTAATGATGGGTTTTGGTACAAAGAAATATTGTAAATGATCGATAATGATCATTTTTAACGTTTACACGATCGAAAAATGATAATAATTATTTAATAATTATAATAATAATATAAACGGTGAAATAAATAAGGTATTCGTACAGGGGTGGTTTTCACCCCCTTAAAATTCATTTTCTGATTTAAAAAAATAGTACATTCACATCTTACACAGAAGTAAATTGAAATTTTATTTCTCGTCCTCAAATTTTGTGCTCTATTTTTCAACTTGGATAATTAATATCTCACAAGTTGTGGGAATTGCGCGACCATTTAATGAGAACTTTCTTAGGTCAAATTAGATGACATTTCCTGAAAAATAATTTTGAAGAAAAAATAATGATATTTTTGTCACACTCATTTTTTTTTTTTTTTAATGCAATATTTTTTCCGAATTCGTGTTTCATTTACATAGATGATGCGCTTTATTTTACATCGAATGTAAAACAAGCAGTCCGCTCATATATACATGGAATGTCATTCCGATTTGTCAGCTGTGTTTCGTTGGCATTTAAAGGCATTTAGATCTGAGTGAGCCAAGAAGGTCAATTCTCTTCTCCGGTATTTGGGTCTCCTCTGAAGTGACGATAGTTTTCAAATATTTTTGAGTTACATCGTAGCAAAAACATTTATTTTATAAATTGAGAATTTTTTTTTTTTAATAATCTGAATTTCTCTTGTTCACTGCTTTTTAAAAAATGAAGATATTTCAATTCAACAAGCGGCGTTTCAAACCGGACATATTCGGCATCATTTCGTTTTTTTTTTTTTAAATTTCGATTTTTTTTTTAACATGGTCGTTTTTCGGTTTTTTTTTGGCGTTGACATTTTGGCGCACGACCTATGAAATTTTTTTGTACTGTTTTTCGCATCTAAAAATTCCGGAGTGAAGTATAAGCTTCAATTTCATTTTTTTTAAAGTTTCGTACGTTTTTTTTCGTAAAAATATTCGATTTTTTGAAAAAAAAGGACCATATTCATAAAATGTAGAGTAACTCTAAAACCACTGAGTTTTCGTGAAATCACTAAGAGGGTTAAAAGTTGCATAAAATTATTCTGGATTCAATGAAATTTTTTCAACTTTTTTTTTTCAAATTTTTTTGTCAACGAGATATTTTTTTGTCTCAAACAATTCGATCTCTTCCATCATCTACACGGTTTTTTCATCGAAAAATCTCATTTATATGGCTTTTTTTCGGAAAACCCGTGTAGATGTTGTAAGAGACCCGATATTTTAAGATAAAAAAATATCGTTAACAGGAAAAATTTTGGGAAAAAAAATTTCGAAAAAAAATTCTGAAAAAATTCCATTGCATCCAAAATAATTGCATGCTACTTTTTAGCCTCTTAGTGATTTTACAAAAACCCAGTAGTTTTAGAGTTACGCTTCATTTTATAAATATGATAGTTTTTTTTACAAAAACCTGAATATTTTTGCGAAAAAAAATGGTACGAAACTTTTTAAAAAACGAAATTGAAGCTTATTTTCCCCTCTCCAAGTTTTTCATGCGAAAAACAGTTCAAACAAATTTGCGTGAGTCGTGCGCTAAAATTTCAACGCCAAAAAAAAAAGTCAAAAACGACCATGTTTCAAAAGCCATACCGGGTTGAAAAAAAATCGAAAAAAAATTTTGGGCAAAGCGGAATGAAGCTGAATATGTCCCCTTTGAAACGCCGCTTGTTGAGTTGAAATATCTTCACTTTTAAAGGAGCAGTGAAACTTTTGCTGTGAAGCGGAATCGGGGCGTTTCCAAAGTTTTTGATTGGACTGTATATTGAAACAGAAGAGCGAGCGATATTTATCGAACAAAAGTAACCAGTCTCATCTTATTTCTCTTGTATTTTAATTCGCAGCATCTGCGTGGGTTGGGCAAAATTATATATTATACCATACGTTTATCTTGAAAATCTCATATAACTTCTCGTGCGGATCTATCCTATTCGATCATCGATCATTTTCATGTGATCTTAAGAGGATCTTAAGAGTATGTTCTCTCGGATGATGTGTAAAGACTGACGCCTGTGTAATTTTCCTTCGACGCGGAATCACCCTTAACCCTTATTATTGCCGTCAACGCTTTCAGTTCAATTTTTATTTCACGACTTTCTTCAACTTCAACTTATATTGACATTCTGCAGAGAGAGAGAGAGAAAGAGAGAGAGGGAGAGAAAAGTGATGTGGACGCGAGCACGTCCGCGCTATTAAATTATTTCATATTTCTGCCAAGTTGAAATCGTGACTAAAGGAGGAAGATCGTGGGATCGAATGAGATTTGAGCCTCGAATGTCAGCCGGGTCGTCTTTCAGAGAGTTTTCTCGCCAACTGTCTTCGACTTTACTTCGCTTCGGTAGCGCGAAACATTCTCCGGCCAGGGCTTGTCGAGCAGAAAAATCTTTAGGTCGATCGTGAGTGGGTGTTCCCAGATGCAAAATGCGTTCGTGAAAGGGGTGTACGCCCAATCTCAAGCGGATGTGTAAGAGTACTTTCGAAATTAAAAGTACATTGTATTTTGAAGGGACATTTTGAGAGGGAATCGATTGAGCAAAAGGTGAAAAATTTTGAAACAATGCTCCCATAGTTAAAAACTCCATTGAATCGCCAATGGAAACCAATGGTCCTCATACGACTCCATTGGACAATGAATGGGGACCCATTGAGATTTCCGCATTTTTCAATGGCGTATAGGAACGACCATTGATCAGTGAATGGATATCCATTGAAAAGTCACCATTGCCCAATGACGTCCATTGGACAGCAAATGCGGATGAACCGAATGATCACCATTACTCAATGATGCCCATTGGAAAGCAAATGCTGATGGACCGAGCCATCAGCATTGCCCAATGGTGTCCATTGGAAGGCAAATGCTGATGAACGAAATGATCAGCTTTACCCAATGATGTCCATTGGGAAGTAACTGTGGATGAACTGAATGATCAGCATTACCCAAAGATGTCCATTGGAAACCGCGTCGCGTTAGTTCCGAGACTTGGCGCGAGATGTCGCAGGACGGCAACCCGCTGAACTCCCATACGGATTATGCGAAGAGTATGCTTATCTAGACGATTGTGAGCACGGAATATTAGCAGAAGTCGGTGTCCAAAAAATCCATGCAAGGAGTTCTTGCCGACTGATGCCCATGGGGTAATCCCTATTCCGTTTGAAATGGGGAAGTCAATCCTCATTGGAAAATCCCTATTCGATTTCAAATGGGGAATTCAATGGCGAAAATGTCCTTGGGGCAATTCGGCATTCATCTCCATTGGTTATTTTGGCAATGGGGAATGAACGGCGATTTTTCAATGGTGACGAATGGAGTTTTTTACTATATGAAAGAATCTCAATTGATTATCGCCATTCATTCCCCATTGCCTACAAAAACCAATGGAGATGAATGCCGAATTGCCTATGGGGATTTTCTTCATTGAATTCCTATAGGATAATCCCCATTCCGTTTCAAATGGGGAAGTCAATCCTCATTGGAAAATCCTTATTCGATTTCAAATGGGGAATTCAATGGCGAAAATCCCCTTAGGCAATTCGGCATCCATCTCCGTTGGTTATTTTGGCAATGGGGAATGAATGGAGATTTTTCAATGGCGACGAATGGAGTTTTTTACTACGGGACGCCCCTTTTTTTAGCCTCAACTTTATATTTTTTTTTATCGAGCTCGACAAAATGTATGTCTCTAAACCAGAATACCGCCTTAAATTACCTAAGTAAGTCAAAACATTTTCCACAAATATTTTTGTTCGATCACCTTTTATCTATATTCCTTGAAAGTTGCTTTGAAATATTTCTAAAATTAAATGAGCTAAATTTTCCAACTGTTTTTATTTTGAGAGAGTAATTAATTGAGTGAAGGTGAAGAATTTTGGAAAAAAATCCCCCATAAAATTCTGCCCTTCAGATCAAAAGGAGCCAAAAACTGAATACATCCCGTAGTAAAAAACTCCATTCGTCGCCATTGAAAAATCCCCATTCATTCCCCATTGCCAAAATAACCAATGGAGATGAATGCTGAATTGCCTAAGGGGATTTTCGCCATTGAATTCCCCATTTGAAACGGAATGGGGATTATCTAATGGGGATTCAATGGAGACAATCCCCTTAGGCAATTCGGCATTCATCCCCATTGGTTATTTTGGCAATGGGGAATTAATGAGGATTTTTCAATGGCGATGAATGGAGTTTTTACTATACGAAAGAATCTCCATTGCTGTTCGCCACTCATTCCCCATTGCCCACAAAAAAAAATTGGGAAAATTTTTTTTTCATCGGTTCTATACGTTTCGGTCATAATTACGTTGACTTGAAATTTCGCTATTTTCAGGTTTTTGAAAATAGGCCCAAAATTGAGCAAAACAGTTTTTTATCGAAATTCATGAAAATTTTGATTTTTTGAAAAAACTATTGATAGATTCGTGTTTAGGGGGCAAAAATACATCGATATGAGGCCCGAAAAACAAAAATAATTTTTTTTTTTTTTTTGCATTTTGGCCAAAATTTAATCGGTTCACTAAAATGGCTGCAATTTATTTTCTAGATAGAATTGCGGCTTGAGCATGAGCTCATTCTCTTCGTAATCGTTCACGCTTCAAAATCCCGTTTGGTTCATCCCATTACGATCATTTTTCGATTTTTGGCAGATTTTTAAAGTTCAACAATAGATTTTTGTAAATTTTTTAAGGTACACCCCTTTCCATTTTTTTCGGCGATTTTCAAACTACTCTCATTTCTACAAAAAATTAGTTATCGGGATGAACTTAACGGCATTCTCTAAGTTTGGTCACAAGCTTTGCGTACGAAAAACAAATTTTGAAATCGGTTGAACCAAAGTGAAGTTATGAGCACTTGAAATTTCGCTATTTTCAGGTTTTTTAAAATAGGCCCAAAATTGAGCAAAACAGTTTTTTTATCGAAATTCATGAAAATTTTGATTTTTTGAGAAAACTATTGATAGATTCGTGTTTAGGGGGCAAAAATACATCGATATGAGGCCCGAAAAACAAAAATAATTTTTTTTTTTTTTGCATTTTGGCCAAAATTTAATCGGTTCACTAAAATGGCTGCAATTTATTTTCTAGATAGAATTGCGGCTTGAGCATGAGCTCATCCTCTTCGTAATCGTTCACGCTTCAAAATCCCGTTTGGTTCATCCCATTACGATCATTTTTCGATTTTTGGCAGATTTTTAAAGTTCAACAATAGATTTTTGTAAATTTTTTAAGGTATACCCCTTTCCATTTTTTTCGGCGATTTTCAAACTGCTCTCATTTCTACAAAAAATTAGTTATCGGGATGAACTTAACGGCATTCTCTAAGTTTGGTCACAAGCTTTGCGTACGAAAAACAAATTTTGAAATCGGTTGAACCAAAGTGAAGTTATGAGCACTTGAAATTTCGCTATTTTCAGGTTTTTTAAAATAGGCCCAAAATTGAGCAAAACAGTTTTTTATCGAAATTCATGAAAATTTTGATTTTTCGAAAAAACTATTGATAGATTCGTGTTCGGGGCATTCGGGGCAAAAATACATCGATATGAGGCCCGAAAAACAAAAATATTTTCTAGATAGAATTGCGGCTTGAGCAAGAGCTTATTCTCTTCGTAATCGTTCACGCTTCAAAATCCCGTTTGGGAAATTGGGAAAAATTTTTTTTCATCGGTTCTATACTTTTCGGTCATAATTACGTCGATTCCTGAAAAAAAAAAATTCGATACGCCCTTATGGCTTTCGACACCAACTCGGAAAGCCATAAGGGCGTATAAAAAAACAAAAAAAATTGGGAACTTTTTTTTTTTATCGGTTCTTTACGTTTCGGTCATAATTACGTCGATTCCTGAAAAAAAAAAATTTCAATACGCCCTTATGGCTCCCGGATGCCATAAGGGCGTAAAAGAGGTGATACGCCCTTATGGCAGCTGTAACGCGATATATATTATAACATTTAATAGAAATTATTGAAGCTCAGAATTGAGAAAATAGATTGTAAGTGTATTCAGATGACGATTGATAATGAAAGTATATACGTTTCTCCTCTCACAAATCGGGTTGAGAAGGACTGATAAAATTATGTGTATATGTTAAAAATAAACGGTTTTAAAAATCATTTATCCCAAACGTACGCGTACTTGATGAGCAGTTTATAATACATTTTTTTAAAATTACTTTCGAATAATTTCCGAGCTTATGCTAATATTAATTGACCATCGATATAATCATCAGCATTTATTACAATTGAAGAAAATATTTGGTTCATATATGAGAATCAGCGACATCTACTCTTACTTGACTTTATTAATTCACCGCCGTTTGAGAAATATCGCATTCGGAAAAATTCTCATCGATCGATGGGTTCAATTGTTCAGCATTGAACCTCGAATATGGATTGCAGCATCGTTAACGAATGCTGCTCATCATTCGATCAGTCATCAATGAAGTGACATTATTGATAAATGTTGATCATTGTATAATTCGTAGTTACTTATTATTCAATGGGTATCCTTGGTAAATGCTGATCATTTCATCGTTAGCCGCATTTGGGTTCCAATGAACATCTGTTGGAAATGCTGATCTTTCAGTTCATCCGCATTGACTTTCCAATGGACATCATTGGGTAAAGCGGATCATTTCGTTCATCAGCATTTACCATCTCATGGACACCATTGGGCAATGCTGATCGCTCGATACATCCGCATTGGCTTTCCAATGAGCATCATTGAGTAATGATGATCATTCGATTCATCCGCATTTGATGTTCAATGGATACCCATTCACTGATCAATGGTCAGCCCTGTACGCCATTGACAAATGCGGAAATCTCAATGGGTCCCCATTCATTGTCCAATGGAGTCGTATGAGGACCATTGGTTGCCATTGGCGATTCAATGGAGTTTTTTACTACGGGATATCAACTTATCACTATTGATAACAAAAAATGATAAAAAAAAATATCTTCAATGACCACTTTTAATGACAATTGATAAAAATGTATTTGGACTTATCTGTGATTTCTTTAAATTGGTTAAATTAGCTAACCAAATATTGAACTCGCATCGATGAGATCTCGTCGAATGTTTTTACCAATAAAAACAAGCAATTTGCAATTATTCATCATTATCCTTTGATTCATGTACAACAATCGTTTTGCGCGTAAGTGAGAGTAAAATGCAATCTGTAGGAATGTTTGCTCGTGGGATTGTAAATATCGAGTTTGACTTTGCGGGAAAGGGCTGCCTTTTTTGCCATTCGTCCTTTCTAAGTAGAAAGAAAATCCGTTAAGTCAGCCACGTTTTTATACTGACTCGCACACGAGTATTATGTGACCGAGCACATTGCGCTGGACTGTGAGCCGGATCAGAATCGAACGGTTATGCTGAACAAGATCGGCAAATATTTTATTTATAACTATATACGTTAGCGCCTGGGATAATCGTGACGGACTTTCGATGACGCCCCGAGCTCGCCGTTAGCAGCTTATAAAATTTATTGTCTTGCGCCGCCGCTAAAAGTGAAGGTGTAGATATATAGTACACATCATAGTTATATATATACATATATTATAGTACATTAGTTGCAGTAATAATACTCAATCATTATGACAGACGCGTTACATGAATTATTCGTTATGTTTCATTTACGATGCGAATAATATTTAATGATAATTCGATCTGCTCAAGTGTTGAACAAATATTATAGCAATTGTAATCAATGCGGTAATTAACTATTATTATTGTTCCATGAAAAAAATTGTGAAAAGTAGACTGAATATGTTCTGCGAATGAATTTGAAATTTATCGTCTTTTTTGAAACAATTATCAGTCATCGGCAGTATCGATTTTTTCGTCAACGATATTGATCTTATTAATCATTTTTTCGAAAAATTAATAATTAGTCATGAAATTAGTAATTAGTATTTCCAATTTTTCAAAAATAATTAGTACTTAGCCACAAAATATTTCTAATTTCTCCAAAAAAGTAGTAATTAGCGAAAAAATATTACCAAGTTTTTTTCTAAATATAGTAATTGGTAAGGAAGATATTATTAATTAATGTTAAAAAAACAATAATTTGTAGAAAAGTATTGTGTATATTTACGTACTTGTGTGTTCGGATTGAGTCATGGTTACAAGCTCAAACAACTCTATTAAAAAAGTAGTTTTATTTTTTATGATAACTAGATTTTTTTAATATTTCACACATTAGTATTTATTGTATCGAATGTCATACGATATCACATAAGTTATTATTAATACGAATATTTAATCAGTACCTATTAAAAAATGCATTAGTAATTTTCTTTTTATTTATTACTTTTTCAAAAATTAATACAACATTTCTCCACAAATTATTGATTTTTTTTGTTATTTAGCAATATCTTTCTCGCTAATTACTAATGTTAAAAAAATTAGTAATATTTGTTTGCCAATTATTAATTTTTCGAAAAAATTGGATAATAAAAATGGATATAGATTTTTTTTTGACGATCACTGACAATTATAAATGTGGGAAACTTTGGAAAGTTGAGACATATTCAAAAGTATCGTGTTTAAAGCTGGATGATTCTAATGATGAAATTATTGGATTATGCCTATTGGATTAGACCTACATTTAGGCTCAAGAGTAGTCTATTTTTGAATCCATGGAGATTAGTATAAATGTTTAGTTAATCAAAGTATTCTTTCATTTTCTATTTTGGATAATTAATTTTTAGTTGAAGATATAATCTTACAGTTGTACTTATCATTTTTGGTTAGGGTTAATTAGATATAGGTTTACCGTATTTTTAGTTAGAGTTGCTATAAAGTGTAAGGGTGTTTAATTTATAAATAATAATTTATCTGTGCTGATCATATTTTTGGTTAGGGTTAAATTTTAGATCTAGGCTTAACTAAAAACCAATGTTTCTAGTTAGGGTTACTATAAAGTGTAAGAGTATCTGGATTACGATGCACAAACTCAATAGTATTTTTAACCCTTCGCAGACTTCCATAACAAAACTACCTAGTTACACTTGAACCAAAATGCGTAATCCACTTTTGAATCGTTGGCACATGAAACCTATTATTTCGATGCCAACGAAAAAATTCCTGAGCATAGATTAAGCATTGTATAATGTGTAACTGAAGTCACAATGTAAGAAATCGAATGAGAGGTTTAAAAAACATCGTAAAGAGGTTTATTAGCTAAAAAGTGTTCTGAATCCACTTGGACGCAAGGTTAATTTAACCAAGAGTGACCATGAAGGGTTATTACTGTTTTTTTTTGGCCCAAGTCATGTTTATTGATTATCCCGAATAGGCAAACTTCTGAGAAATTTTCTGTGCGTCAGACGCTCAGAATGTAATTTAAAAATATACAGAAGCTGATTACATAACCAAGCGACATTGACCACAGTTTAACTTCATGGAGTAACCGTTTACTTTCATATGGTCCGTTACCAAATGATTATTATTGAATAGCACACCGAAATCTTGATGAATATCGATTATCCAGTGATCGATTAATGAAAATTCCAGTCCAACTTTGTGGCTTTTCACTTTTTGAGGTCAGTGATGTTACAATATAGGGTTTAGACGCATGGTCCAAGTTACGTTGCTCGTTTGACCACTCGATGACCACTCGCACGGTATGACAAGGTTAAGAAGGTAGCTTTCGACAATATTGGGACCTTGATTCAAGTGGAGAAAAATTCTCTAAAAAATTCGAGGAATTTTATTTATCAAAAAACGTTTAATCGATGGTGTGGAAATTCCATGATGCTGCTCGATGACCCAACAGACTCAAGGTTGTCACTCGCGTCTCGCCTCATTCAAATTCCCAATTTTTCTTCTGCTTACTATGCTAACTAATATAGTTGTTGATCACACTCCAGTGATTGTAGCACCCTCTATCTCAAAAACCAATCCGATTTACGCTAACCTCGTTAAAGTTACCGAAATTTGATTCTTAGTTGTATTCAATTTTGAGTTCTTCGGTAAACCCAAATGTTGGGTTCGTTATTTTGAGGCATTGGAAATTTTCTATCGATTGGAAAAATTTTGTCAGCACAAAAATATTTTCAATTTTTCGATTGTTTCAAATAGAGGAAAAGGGGGGCAAAATGGACACCACCAAAAATCATGGAAAGGAAATAAAAATTTAAGAAATTAACATTAGAATCATAATAAACTATTAAATCTAAATAATAAATATAGTATTTAATATTATAAATCTAATAAACGGAATAAACTCCAATAAACCGTTTCACATGTTTTGAATAAAAATTACTCTTGGTAAAAAAGGCTAAAGAAAAATACTCTCGCTGGAGTTTATCGAAAATATTTAAATTAAAATAATATTAAAATAAAAATTACAATCATAATAAACTATTAAATCGAAATATTAAATATAAAATTTAATATTATAAATCTAATAATTTAGTTACAAAACTGAATAAATCTAAATATTAAAGTAAATATTAAATCTAATGAACTGAATAAACTCTAATAAACTTTGCTCTTGGAAAAAAGGCTAAATAAAAATACTCTCGCGGAAGTTTGTCCTAAATTCATCGATTTTTTAAAATTTCCTCGCCAATTCGTCTTCGACGATCCAGAAATATTTGTCAAAGGGATTTTCAAAATATTTGGTTGGTCAATGAAATTAAATTATTCCACCTTGACCCGATGGGATTCGTTGGTTTCTGGAAGTTGCAGTATCGACTAATACATTTGTCAAGAGTGTGATGCGCAACGTTGCATCGCAAGATGAAGAGATTCTTCCGAAACACATTTATGGCTCTCTTGAGATCCAACGAGACGCTAGACAGACGGAAATTAGGACGCATCGAGAAATATATACATACGTATATTACATGGCCACAAAAAGATTTTTATCGACGTTACGCTAGGTCGCGACTGTGAAGAAAATTTTCATTAGAATAACGCGCACCTTCGTATGCCTTCGGCTTTGGGTCTCACATTTTATATAGAGGGAATGTTGGGGCAAAATGGCCACCGCTCAGAATTTTTTATATTTTTCCAAAAATTCAAGTCAACGACCAACAACGTTTCAAAAACGATTTCCTCTGTTTCTAGGCCTTTCGCATCACCTTAATCACCAAAATAACTGGACTGATGCATTTTTGCAATTAAATGTTCGGCGAGATTCAATTTTTATCGTAGTTGCATTATTTAATATTTTTTTATGACTATGGAGGGAGCATTTTACCCCCAGTACCTTATTTTGGTTGGTCCTCGGATTTTCAAAGTATTTTAGGAAAAATAGATCAAAAAATTATTGGAACACGAAAAATCTTGAAAATAAGGGGAATAATGATTATAATAAGGGTAAATATTCCAAAATAGACTCTTCTTGAGATTCTAGAACTCTAGAAGTCTAGAACTCTAATAGAATAGAATCTAATAGAATCTAATGGCTCTAGAATTCTATCAGAGTTCTAGAGTTACAAAATAGAGTTTATTTTGTAATATTTACCCGTATAATAATAATAATTCTCTCATTTTTAAGATTTTAATTTCAATGATTTTTTCATTATTTTGGAGCGTGGCTTTTTCAGTCCATTGGCCATTTTGCCTCGTTTTCCCGTATATAAATATACAGCTGTCCATATGACCACTTAATACGTTTCGGTACTTGCACTTTCTTCCATTCTTCATAATGGAATAATTATAAACACACATTTCTCGGTGTTGTGTGCAATTAATAAAGATAAATGCTCAGATGTAAGCTGAAGAAGAGTTGTCGAAAGATTTTATAATTTTACCATGGTTCTCATCATCACGAGCACAATTCCATCAGATCTTAATTGTGTTGACCTCTTATCTTCGGAGAAAAAAATGTCGAGAAATCGAAGGATACGTGAATTACGTTGTAATAGCATCTTTTTTGTTTTGGCTCTTTGTTTACATCTTTTAAATAATGGTGAATATAGGTAATTTTTTTTAGAAGAAGCCCGCAATTACTGAATATCGTATCTTCCGTTTTCGACTTTTTAATAAACCACAGTTTTTCTTGAGAATACTTTTTATAATACGCCGAGTCATTATGAAACTTTCCCTGGTAAAAACCATTAAATAAAAAAAGAAATTACACTCAAGCAATTTATAACAAGAATTTTTGGCACCTAAAGTGAAAATACAATTTCTGAAAATGACAAAAAAATTCTTTGCTGTCTTAACTTATTTTTTATTTCAACTACTATGTTTATTAGACTGTTTAAAAAAAAAATGCCTATTTTTTTTTCAAAGAACATTTATAAATCTCCGGAGTGTCCCTAAACAAAGACTCTGTCCAAATATGAGCCCTTAATATTAATATTTAGAGGTGGCGATTTTCAATTTTCTTTTTCCATTTAAATAACATGGGGAAACAAATTTCTGAACTGATATTATTTACTCATAAACGCGACAAAATCGACTCATATCACTTAAATACCCAATATTATTTAAAAAAATTATTAATCAACGATGAATGATCAATTTTATTGTTCATTAATAAAAAAATACGGGTATATCACAAATTTATATATGATGAAATTTCATGATAAATTTTATCTCTCATAAATCAATAGTTTATTTTTATTCTTTATAAATTTGTTCAGTTTTTTAAGAATGAGTTATAACGATGATAAGTTTTGTTTCTTTAATTCTTTAAGTAATTATAAGTTTTATATTATTTAACTTAGGATTACATAATTTATTCAAAACATTTTCAAAGAATTAAAATAAACCATTGATTTATAATATATAAAATTTGGAATGAAATTTCATCATATATGATATACCCGTATTTTTTATTAATGAACAATAAAATTATTCATTCATCGTCGATAAATAAAAAATTTTGATCAACATTCTATTGAAAATTTGCAGATATTTGTTTTAAACCTTGTTATCTATTTTTCGGGGGCAATGTAAAAATGAACAAACTCGACTACAAACAGACCAATTTTGACTTTCATAAACAAACAGATGATTTTTTATCTTAAAAATTCATCGGAATATTTTATTCTCCATTTTTTCATTAGCATAATTCTAATTGTGACTTTTTTTTATTCCGAAAAATCTATTCACCGCGAAACTATTTACACTGCGACCTCGATAATCGGTACCTCGATCGTTGCAATTGCAGCGTAGTGGGAGAAGCGCCAAGCCAATCGCGTTAGGCCGCCGTCAGCCACCAGCGGCGCAGAGACGGTTCTGTGCAATGTGCGCAACCCCACTTCTTGCAAGAGCCGGTTCCGACGGATTCCGATTATCGAGGTCGCAGTGTAGTTAGCATACTCGCAATTGTCGATTGGGCAATAAATTTATGATGCTTCTCTCATTCTCATTGGAAACGTCAATGCGACACAATCCAATCAGCGCGTTAACTCGGTAATTCAAATTGCAGGTTTGTGCGAGCATCTCTCGCTCCGATGCATCGAAAAATTTAAATAATACAATGCCTCGAATGATCCGAGGCTAAGCCACGGTAATTATACCGCAAAGAGAAACGGCACACACCTGCAGACACAAAACAGACAAATCGTCGGTGAGATAAGATCGTAGACAAACGGGATTAGGCAATCGCAAGAGAGAGAGAGAGAGAAAGAGCGACCAATTCTTCTCTTTAGTTTTCTCAAGCTGTGTACAGGTTTTTTTTTGTATTTGGTAATAGAGTAATATCGTGCATTGCTCGATGGAGGAAAGCGCGGTAATCCCCGCCGGCAACAGCATCCGTTCGTGATAAGAAACTGGAAATTATCCGTCATTCGCGAATCGTGTCAGTCGAGTTTGCATCACACTTTTGCTGGCCTCAGGCACTATAAACTGATCGATCATGCAATAAAAAAATTAAATAACAATATAAATAAAATAATAAATAATAAAATAATATTTGTTCGTCCTATTATTAGAGAAATTTCTATTGGGAAAAGAGCGAATAGAAGGAGGAAGATTTAAACAAATTTGAAATAACAAAAAATGCTTTCAGTGACTCAAATTAATTTTTCGATGGACAAAAAAGCATTTTTTTCCGAGAGGGTTAATTAGGAGAGAGCTTTGATATTGAATTTGCAGAGAATTCAGAAAAATGATTTAGATTGTTTAGTGAAAAAATATAAATTGTTAACTACGTCTCTCGGGCAGCAAAAATTTGAAATAATATAAAATGCTTTCAGTGACTAAAAATAATTTTTCGATGGACAAAAAAGTATTTTTTTCCCAAGAGGGTTAATTTGGGGAGAGCTTTGATGTTGAATTTGCAGGGAATTCGGCAAAATAATTTAGATTGTTTAATGAAAAAATATAAATTATTAACTAAGTCTCTCGGGCAGGAAAAATTTGAAATAATATAAAATGCTTTCAGTGAAATTAATTTTTCGATGAACAAAACAGCATTTTTCTTTCTGAGAGGGTTAATTAGGGGAGAGCTTTCATATTGAATTTATAGGGAATTCAGCAAAATGATTGTTTAATGAAGAAATATGAATTGTTAACTAAGTCTTGGGCAGCAAACCTTGAGCTATCGAAATACAATCTGGTGCTAAAGTTGAACGAAGTGAAAGGCATCGATAAACGGGTTTAAATTACATGAGATTCTATTATGTGAATTAAGAAGGTATGAATATAAGCATAGCTTCAAAGACGTGCTTGAATTAAATCGAAAGATATCCTTGAAGCCAATTTTTAATAAAGTTTATATTATTGTTCGTGAACTTTTCTGAGACGTCAAATTCATCTCGACATTTACTTATTTTCATCACGATTTTGAACTCTAAAACTTTGAGTGGGAATAATTCTGATATTTCTTTCTCAATTTCCACTTAACATCGCAATTTTTTTAAATATTCTTTCAAGCTTTAAATCCGGGGCTAGAAAATTACAAAAATCGGAGGGATGAAAGGATTTTCTGAAAATTTCCAAATTTTTTCAAATCTGAATCATGCTCGAATTAAATGGAACGAAAAACTTAATAAAATTTATATTATTATTCGTGAGCTTATTTAAATGTTATTCAGGTGCTTTTTGAATATTCTTCCAATTTCATTCCTATGTAAATACGATTACTTGACTTTTCAGGAAAGTAAATTTAGAACAATTAATTTATTAATGAAGGTTAAATCATATTGGAACATCCGGAAGGAAATGCCCATGAAAATATTTTTATTTGCGTCAAAGCAGAGTTTTTTTCAGAAAAATAAAATCAGAGAAATAATGTTCTGCGCAGCGATTTATTCTTCATGCTTATGCATTTTTTTCTGTTCTTTAATTCTTTATACATCAATAAAATCTTTTCTCATCTCCACGTGTCTAAGAATTGAAATGACATAATATTGATTTAAAAAACTCAATAATCACATTATTCTCAACTCGGCAAATACGTTTATCATCAGCACACAAATGCGAGCTTTCCTTGAATAAATACATTTTACTATATTTACATTTGCCTCCGGCGAAATCATATTTTGCTAATGAGAACTTAATTAACATTACGACTATGAATTACATAGTAGGAGAACACGTTTTGCGAATAATCATTCACAAAATAAAGACGTCGATCGTAAACTAGAATTTGAATTATAATTGACGAGAGAATCGAGTGAGCAGCAACGAATAATAGATTCGTGAGTTGAATTTTAAAATGATAGATTTTGAGCTTTTTTTCGAGCTCGATAAAAAAAAAACAAACAATATTTTTACCATTCTTTTTTTTACAACACATTTATTCATATTTTAAACATGAACAAAAAAAAATTCGAGAAAAAAAATGAAAATGAAATAAGTTATAAGCTTATAAAGTTGAGGCTAAAAAAGGGGTGTGCTTGCTGACACGATTGCAACCCTTCTAGTTATCCGATATAAAATTTAAAAAAAGATTCTTAATTAGTAAAAATGTTGTTATAGCGGCTATCTCAGAGAAATCGGAAAAAAAAATTTTGCAAAATTTTCGTAGTTTTTAATTTTTTTACAATAGTAAAAAAAAATAATTTTGAAACAAAAGTGGTAAGGGCGATGGAGAGTTATACATTGAAGATTGGTAAAAAATTTGAAGTAAATCGGTTGAGTAGAACTTGAAATATCATGTCAGCTGTGAGAAAAGCAGTTTTGAGAAAAACGTCTCCCTAAATTATTGGAATTTAAAAATTTCCTTGCGAGGCTATATTCTTAAGGGTCTAAACTTTAGGAATATGCAGAAAAAAGATTGATTTTGTCAAAATTCTATACCAGAATAGTCTTTTAAGGATGATTTGCCTACTATCCCAGCCAAAAATTTTATCTGTTTAAACCAAAAACACCAATTATCAATAATAATATTGCCCAAAAATTATTAATAAATTGTTTAAACAAATAATTATTCAACAATTTTTCGGTAAGTTATTTTTTTCTTAAACAAATCAAATTCGTTAATTTTTCTGAACGCATATAAATTTTTTCAGAATTTTCTCTCTATTTTGAAATATTATAAAAAGCATTCTGAAATACAACAAAAAAATTGCAAATTTTGTACATGTTTTTGCACACAGGTTTAACGTTAGCTTTGAAAAGTTTCAAAGACATTATCCAAAAAATACATAAATACAGCCATTCAAAAAATTTCAAAACGGAAATTTCAAGATAGAGGAAAAATTCTGAAAAAATTCATATGCGTTAAGAAAAATTAACGCATTCGATTTGTTTAAGAAAAAAAATAACTTACTGAAAAATTGTTGAATAATTATTTGTGTAAACAATTCATTAATGAGGAAATTTCAAACAGGTACAATTTTTCAATACAATTCAATGGCATTTAGGATGAAAACATAAAAGTTTTATAATAATTCCTCGTGATAACGATCATAAAATTACGTTATCTTAACGCTGATAGAGCAAGGAATATATTCATTGATGCATTTAGTGAGACACAAAGACTCTTTCACACGGCCTCAACGGGCTTTCATCTCTCCATCGTTCAGCCGACGCTTTATTGTTTATTTAAAAAAGAATCTCTTCACGCTGCGCAAAATACACACAGACTGTATAACGCTCCATCGTCGTATGACGTTATCGTTCGATCATGAGAATCGAGAATATGCAAATATAAAAGATGAGCTCTCTCAGCACGAACGGATGCTCCCAACGTTGCAAACTGCAGATTTTCTTCATATGGAGAGACCCGCAACGCTTCGATGCGTCACGAAGAATGGCAACGAGTGTCCTGGAAAATTTCTTTTCGCCTCAACGAAAGTAACACAATTTTGCCAGCTTTATTTTCATCCTCCTCTCGATCATCTTCAAACTGCGTTTTCCATCGTCCCATTGAAGACTTTTTTTATTCTTCAAAGCTCAAAATACATGAAAAGTCGAATTACAATGAACAACCTCATAAATAATTATCGCCATATATCGACGTAAATTGATCGAGTCGTGCTGAGATTAATAAACGTCCAAGAAAGTCTTTAGTAAATTTTCATGGGAATATTGACAATATATTTTCTGAAAGGATATTAATCAGGATTATCGGAATTGAAAGCGCTGAAAACGAATCTCTTGAGGCTCAGGATTAACCAGGACCTTCGTTCTGTCACACACAATTTTTTCAGAAAAATTTTGTAATACTTGAAATTTTCCGAAATGCTAATCTTGGTAAATTTTTTTAAGGGAAAAGTTACAAGAATCTCTATGGAGAGGGCAATAGGAAAAAATATGATTTTCGGGCCACCCTAATGTTTACTGTTTCATGAAAAGATTCCCTGTTTTGTAGTAATTTATTATTAAAAAATTTATCTATAAAAAATTACTCAGTGCAATGCTCGATGCTTACTTCCGGAAATTCCGAGCCGCATGGTTGAGCATAATTTTAATATAAGGAGCGAATCGTGTAATTTATTGTAAAGCTCCTTTTCGTTCTCCATCTTACGCGATTTTTTAAATTAAATATACTGCATTATAAAAAAACAATATTCAACATTTTTATTCGCTCATTAAGCTAAATTCATCGATGCCTCCGGTCATATTTTTATACATATATATATTAGGGTGACAGTTATTTGGGCTTTGGCGAAAAAAGTTCGACGCCACCCCAAGAACATAATCAAGGTGTATCAAAAAAAATCTGTGTAAAGTTTAGAGGCGCTCGGAAAATTGGAACACGCGCCACCGAGCGATTGAAATTTTATATGTAAAATACATGTATTTATCCCACGCATCAATGATTTTTTTCCGACTGTAATATTAATGAGAAAAATTTGAAACTTGGTACACTTATTGTTCATAGTATGGTGTACAAAACCAAATTTTTTCAATTTTTTTCGTTCATAGTTTTGTCAATGACAAGCTCTGTAGAGATGCCCAAGAAACATTAAAAATTTCAATCGCCCGGTGGCGCGTTTTCCAATTTTCCGAGTGCCTCCAAACTTTACACAGATTTTTTTTGATACACCTTGATTATGTTTTTGGGGTGGCACCGAACTTATTTCGCCAACGCCCAAATAACTGTCACCCTAATATATATTCGCGTGTGTATGCAGTCAATTTAATTGCTAGTCGTACACACATTTTATTCCCACACTGTACTTACGCTTCGTGTCTTGACGCCGGTAATTAAAACCAAACATTTAACAGTAGCTTCCCAGAATGGTGACAAAAGCACCTAATTAGAAAATAAATTAAATATGTGCAAGTATATGAAGAATTCTATGTCTAATCGACGAAACTCATGATTTTCATTTTTTTGTACATATATTTTCAACTTGCTTAACTCAATTAGCGTTTCAGTTAATAATAATAATCTTGAAACGTGTTTTAATTATTCAAAAAATAATTAAATGATTATTATTCAATATTCATTTATTCAAAATTCAAAAAATTATTTTTATTTTCACAATCATAGTTTTTTTTATAATCTTAAAGAAGAGTACAAGATTTTGCAGGGAAAAATCACTTTCATTTTCAAATATCAAAAGAAAAAAAATGTTATCTAGAAAAATGTCAAAAATTTACATCACAATAAAAATTTATATCGGAATAGACTGATTTACGAATTGTTTCCAATTTTCTATTTCGAATTAAAAGAAATTCACGTGCATTATTTTCATAATGTTTTTATCTGGAGAAGAATGAATGAGAATTTCTTGGTTTTTTGTTGCGTCAGAATCCTAGAATTTTTTTCAAACATTCGACATATAATTTGAATTAAAAAAATCTATTGTCAATTAGTGATGAACGTGAAATTTTTTTAAAGCGTATTTTTATCATAACAACATACTAAATCTAATTTTTGTTCGACAAAAAAATTCTCAAAATTCAAAAAAATATTTTTCATTATCATAATCATAGTTTCTAAAAAATCTCAAAGAAGAGTGCAAGATTTAAAAAAATGGTATTTAAAAAAATGTTCAAGATTTATATCAGAGTAGACGGACTTACGATTACAATTGTTTCCAATTTTCTCTTTCGAATTAAAAAAAAATTCACGTAAAAAATTATCTTGATAAAGTTTTTGTCTGAAGCAGAATTAATGAGATTTTCTTCGAATCTTTTTGTTGCAACAAAACGCTAAATATTTGTTCAAACGTCCGACATATCGTGTCGATGAAAAAAAATCTATTAACAATTAGTGGTCCGCGGGAGGGGGGGAGAAAAAAAATTTTACTTGCAAATTTCAGCACGCCTCAGCCGCTCTGCGGCTCAAACCTTTCACTATCGTTGCGTATGACCGTCGAGATATGTACTTAATTTATTTTGTAGCGATACAGTTTCGATTCGTGATCCTCGCGTGAACGCGACGTTAATGACCGTATACATAATGTAATCGTGTACATTATGCATATACATATATTTAATTACTAATTATACATTTCACAGCGCTTGTAAATTGAACGGTATCATAGTATTTACCGTGATTATGAGAATATCAGAACAAACGGCCGACGAAAATACATTGTGCTTCGGTAATTATTAAAATGGGGAGTTTTCACATGGCGACGCTTTCGCACTTACGGTAGATCGATTATAATGATGACGAAAACGGGGTCAACGTATAAGTAATAAATAAAATAAATAAATAAATAAATAAATAAATAAATAAATAAATAAATAAATAAATAAATAAATAAATAAATAAATAAATAAATAAATAAATAAATAAATAAATAAATAAATAAATATGCAGCTTGGAAGCGGTAGCAAATATTAAGGCGGTATTCTGGTCTAGAGACATAAATTGTGAGCGTTTTGTTGAGCTCGATAAAAAAAATATATTTTTACCATTCTTTTTTTTTACAACATATTTATTAATATTTTGATAATATACAAAAAATGTTGGAGAAAAAAAATTAAAATTAAATAAGTTATAAGCTGGTAAAGTTGGGGGTAAAAAAGAGGTGTGCTGGATTGCAACGCTCCTAGTCATACGATAGCAAATTTAAAAAAAGATTCTTAATTAGTAAGAAAGTCATTATAGCCCCTACCTCAGAGAAAATGCAAACAAAAATTCGGAAAATGATGGCTGTCTGAACAAAAAAGGCGTTTTTTGACTCTTTTTTCATAGTTTTTAGTTTTTTTACAATAGTAAAAAAAATTACTTCGATACAAAAGTGGTAGGGGTGATAGAGAGTTATATATTGAAGATTGGAAAAAAATTTGAAGTAAATCGGGTGAGTAAAACTTGAGATATTATGTTAACCGTATTGAGAAAAGTCGTTTTGAGAAAAACGTCTATATAGTCCGATTGTATAGCTGCTGCGTCACTAAAGTAGCTACATCTCCGTAAATTATTGAAATTCAAAAATTTCCTTTCGAGGATATATTCTCAAAGGTCTAAACTCAAAGAATATGCAAAAAAATTGATTTTTTCAAAATTTTAGATTAGAATACTCCCTTAAAATTACCCTTCGACGTGACAGACGTAGTTCCTGCGTCACTAAAATAGCTATAACACTGTAAATTTTTGGAATTAAAAAATTTTCATTCGAGGATATAATCTTAAAGGTCTAAACTTTAAGAATATAAAAAAAATCGATTTTTTCATAATTCTAGACCAGAATATGCTCTCTCAAAGTTACGCTCTGACGTGAGAGGCATAGTTGCTGGGTCACTAAAATAGTTATAACTCCGTAAATTATTGGAATTAGAAAATCTCCTTTCGAGGATATATTCTTAAAGGTCTAAATTTTAAAATATGAAAAAATTGATTTTTCCAAAATTCTAGACCAAAATACTCCCTTAAAATTTCCTTTAAATTATTTCCTTTAAACTCCCTTTAAATCCTTATTGGAATTTAAAAAATTCCTTTCGAGGATATATTCTTAAAGGTTTAAACTTTAAGAATAAGCAAAAAAATTGATTTTTTCAAAATTTTTTCAAATAATTGATCATTGGAAATTCAGTGGATAAGCCTGTGAGTCTCAGGAATAAATGGCTCCTATTTAGCAGGATACAAGATGGCGGAAAAATAATAAAATGTGTTCATAAATTATAGAATAAATTTCTCGCCTGAACCACTATCTTCCGCGATTGGAATGTCCAACAAAGTTTATAGTTTGAAGTACGTAAATTTGAACAGAATGAAAAATGGTTTCGACTAAACTATGATGAAATATTTCGGACTTTGTAATCTTGTTTTGATACCGTCATTATTTAGCAATATTATGCTCCATTTTGCGGATTCTCGCGCGCATAAATCAACCTTCTTCATGGTCTGTAAAATTTATCGCTACTCCGGATAATGTCGGATACACTTTTTGTTTAAAGCGAAAAAATGAGTACAACGATTCATTGATTTTTTCCAGCTCTGGGTGAATCGAGATTTCCTTCGCCTTTTCGCTTTTACCTTCTTAAATAAATTAATAGCGTCAATTATTGCTGGAAATAAGTTGAAATGTCGAGAAGTCTCAGAGATCTTACATGAGCAGCTTAAAACGTCATTTCCGACTTTTCGACATCTACGCGGTTGAAGAAAAATATTTTTCAAATTTTTTTAAGTGCTCTATAATGTAAGTTTTCTTGAAATACTTTCTCAAGAACAGGCGTTGACAAATTAACATGGAGCTGGATATGTCGGAGGCGTTCGAAATGCTCTCAAATCGGCATCCAAAATCTCTCTCATTATGAATATTTAACTCGGCGTCACATAACTTTCAAGTTACATTAAAGGCTCAGAATGTTACGTCCTGGAATTTCGCCTCGAGCGCGAAAGAGGCAAAGCATTTGTATTAATTTCTCCGAAATGGTTAAAATTCTCGAGAAAAACCCACTTTATATACTATTCTGAGTTTCTTGAATTAAGGGGGGAAACCCATATAAATGGTCGAAGATGACGAGGAATTTCGGGATTTTATTCCAACGCAACTACTGGACCAATCGTTTTCAACTTTGGAGGCTATTTTATTGTACATTCGAAGACTTGAAAAACATTTTTTTAAGGTACCAGAGACTTTGATTAACTTTTTAACGCGATTTACTCGAAACTACATTTTTGCAATTTGCGGCAGGGAAAAAAAATAAACTATTCATCCGATTCATTTCAACCAAATATTTTTAGACACATAATTGCAAACCCTCGTCGATAAACGTCTATTTAAAAAAAAAATTAATTTAACAATCATTTTTTGCATTAAAATGTTCGGTGAAAATTCGACCTTTTTTCTCTGCGTGCCGCCATTATTGCAATATTCAACTTTTGAAACTTTTTCTCGGTTTATCGACAGCGTACTTTCATATAGAATGTAATGGTTTCTGAGTTTTTTGTTTCTAATGAAAAACAAACAAAAAATACAGCTGCCGCAATTCGACATCGCGGGAAAAATTCGTTCAGCAACGATTGGTTGCAGGCTGCTGATGAATACTTATTTTCGATTAAAAAAAATATTTTTAAAGTCTTCGAATGTACAATAAAATAGCCTCCAAAGTTGAAAACGATTGGTCCTGTAGTTGCGCTGGAAAAAAATCCCGGAATTCCTCGTCATCTTCGACCATTTATATGGATTTCCCCCCTTAAGGATGTTGAGTCTCTATGAAATCTTTGAATGTTAATTGTTCAATAAATAGCTTCTTAATCGTCGTGAAATTTTTACACGACCTCCTGAATCATTACTTCAACCTCCTTAAGGGTTAAAATGAAAAATGATGAGAAAATTCTGAAAATTTGGTATGTTTTTGTATGAAGTATTGAAGAGGTCATGTGAAAATTTCACGACGATTAGGAAGCTCGTTATTAAAATATTAACACTTTGTTTAAACAAATAAAAAATATATTTATCAATAAACTTTGTTTTGTTTCCGTTGCTTTCAATATAGATATTAAAAAATCGAGAGGTCAAAAAAAAGCTTATCGCAAAGTTACATCAGTTTCCATAAGACTACATTTAATTTAATTTAATTTGTTAATGTTAATTGTTTGATAACAAGCTTCCTAATCGCCCCGAAGTTTTTACACGGCTTCTTAAATAATTCATCCAAAAACATACCAAATTCTCAAAATTTTCTTATCATTTACGATTTGGGACTCAACATCCTTAAGTTTGTACGAATCATATTTTTGATACTATCAGAACGTGAATGTTCTTCTCTCTGAAAATAATGTAAAATCCTTTGATTCTGAGTCCCAACATTTTTAATTTGCTCGTTTCGGGAAGAAGAAAATTAAAACGAACAAGTATTGTTGAATAGAGAGATATTTTTTTAAATCTTTTTTTTTGCCAAAATCTTGATGCAAATTGCGAAGAATTGGCTAAGGAAATAATTTATTTTGTTTATATAAATTTATTTAAAACAAATAGAATTTTATTCAAATATCACTGAGAGAAATAACTTATTTAGTTTGTATACATTTATTTAAAACAAATCGAATTTTATTTAAATATCGGTTTAATAGACTATTTATCAGGCCCACAGATTAACCGAATTTTTTTTTTTCGATTTGAGGTTGGCAATTCCGTGGGATACTTGAAATCCAATAAATAGTATATAACTAAAAATGTCGAATGTGGAAATCTCGATTGGGTCAGATTCCCCATCGATATTCGTGGGCCGTTGGACCGTGAATTATTCAACCGAAACGAGGTTATTCCGTGTGTTTTTTTTGGCATCAAATATTCGGTCGATTACATCCACGATTTACATATAAAAACCAGGCATACCAGGTGTGAAAAAAGTAATTACAATATCGAGAACAGGATAACACGTTTCGACAACTCGCTTTGATTTACAATGAGAACGTGCGACGATAGTGCGTGACTTTTACAAGCGTTGTCTAGTAAAAAAATATCGGTAACTCTCCCTCAACCTTGTCGCAGATTCTGCCTCACATTCCATTCCGTAGATCCGTTTGCGGAGAACTTTTTTTCCCTAATTTTTTTTAGCCAATAACACGTGTCAAAAGTGACAGAATTTGCCTCGACGTCGACCGAAAACCTCAAAGATAAAATAAGATAAATAATAATAAAATATAATAATAATGTAAATAAATAAAAATATACAATTTACATAATAATACACTCCTGCTCAAAAGTTTGGAAACACCAGTCGATATTTCTTGCCGCACTAGAAGTTGCATAACTCCGTCAAAAAAAAAGATAATCAAATTTTCAAAAAAGCGTTCTAACGGAAAGGAATTGAGCTTAGTCTTGCGTCAGTAAAATATTTTTTATGATTTTTTTTCGATCCGGTATGCACTTTTATACGTGACCGTTTTTTTGGTCTCTCATCGACCATCGAAAATTGGGCGCACAGCTTGAAGACATTTTTTTTTGTCTTTTTTATCTGCGGTACATTTGAAAAGGTTAGCAGACTCTCCATTTTTGATTTTTAGAAATTTTCGTACGATTTTTTCTTGCGAAGTTATTTAACTTTTGGCTAAAAAAGACAAATTTTGGAAGATTCAACGTAACTCAGAAACTATAGAGTTTAAGAGAAAATGTCAAGTATGAAAAAAATAGCGTACGTATACACGGAATCGCTTGGAATTATTTCAAAATTTTCCTATGAAATTTTTTTTTTTTACTATTTTGCTCGAAACTCTTTTGATGACGTCTCAGCGAAAAATGGTGTCTGATTGAAATTTCCGTACTTCGTGGTACGATAAAAATCTGAAAAAATTCAGCAACATTTGACATGCTATAAATAACAATTATCATTGATCATTGTTCATCAATAATAATATTGCCCAAAAGTCATTAAAAATTGTTTAAACAATTTATTAATAACTTTTGGGCAATAATATCATTGATAATCGCTGTTTATCACGTGCCAAATGTTGCAGAATTTCGTCAGATTTTTATTGCATCACGAAGTACGGAAATTTCAATCAGATACAATTTTGTCTCTGCGACGTCATCAAAGTTTCGAGCAAAAATAGTAAAAAAAAAAAAATTCATAGGAAAATTCTGAAATAATTCCAGGCGATTTCGTGCATACGTACGCTACTTTTTTTATACTTGGCATTTTCTCTTAAACTTTATTGTTATTGAGTTACGTTGCATCTTTCAAAATTTGTCTTTTATAGGTAAAAGTGAAATAACTTTGTGAGAAAAAATCGTACGAAAATTTTCAAAAAACAAAAATGGAGCGTCTATTAATTCTTTTAAATGTACCGTAGATAAAAAAAGACAAAAAAAAATGTCCTCGAGCTGTGCTCCCAATTTGCGATGATCGAAAAAGGCCAAAAAGCGCTCACGTACAAAAGTGCGTCCCGGATTGAAAAAAAAAAAAAATTCAAAATAAAGCAAAATAAAGCAGAATTCCTTCCCGACAAAAGGCTTTTTTAAAAATTCGATTATCTTTTTTTTTTGACGGAGATATACACTTTCTAGTGCAGCATGAAATATTGACTGGTGTTTCCAAACTTTTGAGCGGGAGTGTCTATAAAATAAGAACAAGAGAAAAAAAATCAACTCCACATCACACGCTGGCAATAACAAGAAAAATATGGACACGAAAAAAAAGCCACAATGATCCGTATCGCAAATTTATTGCGAAATGAACGTCGAAAGTTCACGGATCAACGTCAATCAATAATCGTCAAGTATAAATGGTCCAATTGGATCCAAAATGTGCCGCGAAATTTCAAAGTATCTTTTCATACTTTCCTGCCGATCAAAAGATCTTTCTCCGGGTTATTTTGCGTAACAACAAACAAACAAAAAATCTCGATCTTCTCTTCACACTTTTATGTGCCGCAAATTGTGTTACTTTATGTTCTGCCAATTGAGTAATTTTCCATTGCAAGGTCCGAAAAGTTTGCACGAGCATGATTACGTATGTGCGAAAACGAAAGTGGAGTGAGCATTAAAAAAAAAAAAAAAAAGGAAATTAAGGCCCAAAAATTGGACCGGCTAAATATTATTATTATTATTATTATTATTAATAATTTATTAGGGTGTGTTATTAGCGTAAGCATGGAAGGCCGACCAGAACTGAAAACAGACATTGTCAGATTGTCTGTATGCGTATAAAATGTATCGAGCAGGTATGCTCGATCGTTGTACATACTTAAATGCACGTACATTTATATATATGTATACAATATGCGGAACGCCTTTAGCCGTTCAAACTGTCCGACATTATGCAAGCTATGCTCCAGTTTCAAAGCCCCTGCTTTGGTATTCCGACTCACTTTCACTCATTCACTCAAGGGATAGAGGGGGGGGGGCTGGGGGAGGCGAGGAGGGTGGGTGGGGGGCGGCGGGAGGAGCGGAGGGGAGCGGGGACCGCTCGAACTCTTTTATCCCGGGGCCTTACATCGCGCCCCGTCTCGCTCTTTTCATTCGCATGACTTTCACTTCCACCAAGCACGCGCGACTTTGTAAGTTTCCTTGCTTCCTTTTGGCTTTATTTAGTTATATACCCGCCCCCGCGAGCTATCCCGCGCGTGCTCGACAAATTTGATTGCATCTGTTATTGTAAACATGACTTTGATGGTGCATAAGAAATTTTTCTTTTTTTTTTTACCGTCACCAGAAACCCTCGTGATGGAGTCTTGGGAGGTAATTTATAATGATGGTTTTAAATTGGTAAATTGTTGAGTCAAGGAGAAAAAAGTTATAAACTTATTGCAATGTGGCGTATGTCAGATGTCATATTTTATATGTTAGATGACATAAAATTTTCATAATTTACACGAGAGATGCCGTGTCATGTCCAATTCCAGGTTTCAGAGATCCTATGTGATATGTCAGATTTCAGAGGTCACAGAGGTCAATTAATTTTAGAGGTCGACATAGTTCAATGCTATATTTCATATGACACGTGTCTCTCATTTGACACAAATAGAATGTAAGCCGTAAGATCTCATATGTCAGATTTTATATTTCGTAAGTTATTTATCGTATGTCATATGTCTATTGACATTTGACATATTTGAGATGTATGTTAGATGTCAGATGTAATATTTCATATGTTGGATGTCGTATCAATTTTCACAGATTCAGAATTTTCTCAGGTTTCAGAGATCATACGTCATGTCAGATGTCAGAGGTCAATTCATTTTAGAGGTCGACATAGTTCAATGCTACATTTCATATGTCACGTGTGTCTCTTCGCATTTGACGTAAATATGATGTAAGCCGTAAGATCTCATATGCAGCTTTTATATTGCATAAGTTATTTATCGTATGTCGTATGTCTCTTGACATTTAACATATTTAAGATGTATGCTAGATGTCAGATGTCATATTTCATATGTTAGATGCCGTATCAATTTTCACAGATTCAGAATTTTCTCAGGTTTCAGGATCAATGTCATGTCAGATGACAGAGGTCAATTTCAGAGGTTGACATACTTCAATGTTATATTTCATATGTCATGTGTATCTGGACATTGCCATAAATATAGGATGTAAGCCATAAGATCTCACATGTCAGATTTCATACTTCAGATGTTACCATCGGTCATGTCTCTTGACATTTGACATATTTAAGATGTATGTTAAATGTACGATGTCATATTTTTTATGGTGATAACGTATTCATTCTCAGAGTTTCAGAATTTTCTCAAGTTTCTGAGATCATATGACGTGTCAGATTTTAGAGGTCAATTTATTTTGGAGGTCAACATATAATCCAATGTTATATTTCATATGTCACGTGTCTTTTGACATTTGACATAAATAAGATGTGAGTCGTAGGATGTCATATGTCAGATTTCACGTATCGTACTCCATATGTTATATGTCATATGTCAAATTTCACATGTCCAATGTCACATGACATATGGTAATAATCGTGTGTAAACAAAAGATGATCGCTTTCTCGTTTACGTAAAACGTAAACATTGGGCTAAATTGTTAGGTGCATTCAAGTCGATGTTTTTTAAAAAATTCCAGCTAGTCGAATTGTAAATGTTTATGTTATTCGATTTTTGCTTGAAATTCTCGAAAATTGTGTTACCGAAATAATTGTAGGTTTTTCGTCGATCAACTATTCATCATTCTTTCATCAGGATTTTTTTTTTAAAGCAATTTTGTTAATTGCCGTGTAATAAGTTTAATTGATTTTTCATGCCGTCGAGGCTCGTGATATCGAGAAAATTGGACTATCGGCATGGACTTTGTATAGATCAGTCAGAAATGATTGAGCTGTTAATATCCCTTCTGAGCAAGGCATAAGCTCATAAGAACACTGGTCCCTGACGTTTGAATCCCGGTGATCGAGTTCATATTACCAATCCGGGAAAACTACCGCAATGTGAAGCGAACCAAGTGTAGATTGGTCCACCGCAAGACTTGACTCGCGAGCATCAACTTCTGATCCAGCTGATTGAATAGAGTAGAAATCGCTTTAAATCCCTTAACGTAATAACGTATATACCCGTGGACTTTCCTGCACTGTCTTGGATAATCGTAACACTCGCGAGATCTGTCTGCGTTGACTCTGCAAGTGGAAACCCCGTAATATTCTCTTGAGAGAAAGAATATGGGTCATTCCATGTTAAATCGACCAAGAGTTGGAGTCGACCCCTTTCAATTTCGATGAAATTGGGTCAGAAGTTCTCGTTTTTAATGAAACAAAGTTCTACCAAAGGAAAAAAATTAAAAAAAAAATTTCGAAAGTTATGCAAGATTCAAAATTTCACAATTTTTTAAATCCTTCAAGTTTATTTTTTACATATCTCGAAAACTATTACGAAAAAATTGTTCTGGGTTTGTCTGGAAGAGTATACTTGTGGCTACGAAAAAAAAAGATCCCGAAAATTTTTTTTGAAAAATGATGAATTTGGAGAACTTTGTATTTTTTAAAATCGTGCAAATCCACGATCAACATTAAATTTTTCGTTCATTTTTTTTAAATACAATATCTTGTACTGATCTTAAAAGATCCTGAAATTTTCAGGATGGTGTTTTCTTGTTTCCAAAAAAAATTTGAATTTTGGTGAAATTTTTTTTTTTTTTTTACCCAAATTAAAAGATCCTGAATGTTTCAGGATATTTTAAGATCAGTACAAGGTATTGTATAAAAAAAAATTAAGCAAAAATTTAATATTGGTCATGGATTTGCACGATTTTTAAAAATTCTCCAAAGTTCATCATTTTTCAAAAATTTTTTTCGGAATATTTTTTTTTTTTCGTACTCACACGTATGATCTTCAAGACGAACCCAGAACGATTTTTTCGTAACTATAATAGTTTTCGAGATATTTAAAAAATGAACTTGAGAAATTGAAAAAATTGTAAAATTTTGAATTTTCCATAACTTTCGAAGAAAAAAAATTATATTTTTATCTCTGGTAGAACTTTGTTTTATGATAAAAGAAAACTTCTGACCAAATTTCATTGAAATTGAAAGGGGTCGATTCCGACTCTCGTTCGATTTGACATGGAATGACCCATATACATGTATACAGTATCGGTTGCCACAAAGAAATCACATTGCCAATTACCGCGGACCCGGTGAACTGGTCTTTGCAAATCTTTTAATCGGATTGCAGCGTTGCACGTAAAGTGTGACCGAAAACCGGAAAGACCGGGATCCAATTAAGCAGAATAATGTCTAACGAACTTGAGTTAATCAATCGAGTACACACGCGAGTGACTGGGAAAGATTCAACAAATTTTAATTAACATAGAGATGTTGGTAGAGGTCAAGATTGGTACCAGTAATGGTTTGAGGTCATTGGTCATTTTTTTGAGCAAGCCCTTTATTTCGACGAAAATCATTGACTCATCGTCGATGATAGCTTTTAATATCAATAATTTGAATCATCGATTTGAATAATTGAATCAATCATTGATTTGAATAATTGAATCAATCATCGAGTTGAATAATTGAATCAATCATTGATTTGAATAATTGAATTAATCATTTATTTGAATGATTGAGTCAAAAATTTATTTTAATAATTGAGTCAAGAATTTATTTGAATAATTGAATCAATCATTGATTTGAACCGTTGAATCAGTCATTGATTTGAAAATCAATATTTTGAATCATTAAATCAATCAATTAATCAATCAATCAATTATTTAATCAATCAATCATTGACTGATCAACTAAAAATAAATTGTTAAAATAAAAAATACGATAATCCTCGATCGTGGTCAGTCAATGATTGATTTAAACATCAAATCAATTATTGATTTCATTAATTTAAAAATCAAGTCAATCATTAATTTGATTGGTTTGAAAATTAAATCAATAATTGATTCGATTGATTTGAATACCAAAACAATCATTGATTCGATTCGTTTGAAAGACAAATCAATTATTGCCTGATCAATGAAGATTATGAATCAATATATTGATTGATCTCGTATTTTCGATTTTTACTTTCCAGACAATGCTTTCCATATTGTTTATCCCTTCATAAATGTTATTTATCATCATGATGGTTTCTGACTGACTCAACACATTTCGTAATTAAATTCCATCTCTACCGATTCTTACTGCACGGTTTGAGTTTAGGTATGTCATGGATTTAACCATTTTTATTTATTTTTCATCCCACCCTCCAAATAAATATCTTGGCGTGAGAAAGTACAAAGGCGGAAAATCCGTTTTTTTGCGTTTTTTTTTATATGCCATATTCATGAAAACAGAAGCAATTTGTTTTAGATATTTATAATGTAAAGATGAGAAACGGTACTTTTATGGGGATGGCAGGAAATACCGTGAACAATTTTTTATACAGCGTTTAGTGGTTCGTGCACATACGAGAGTGCATAAAAATATCTATAATAAAGAAGAAGGAGGAGAGTGCGGGTTTTATTCTCGTGGCTTCCGACGTCCAAATCCATTAGGTTCGTTGTTAGCCGTCCGACTATAGTTAAAGATAATTACTCGCTTATACCGCGTGGTTTACGCGAATTACGTGTTCCGCTTCTGTAAAACTCTCACACATATTGTGAACCCGCAGGAAGCGATGTTTACCCGAGGCTGGGAATAAGACAGAGCGAAGTAGGAGTCTGTAATGCAGCTTTTTTTTTCTCTACATGCAATATTATATATATCATAAACTATACTAATATATATATATATATATATATATAACAATGTCTACATATTCTTCCGCCGCGTTCCAATGCTAGGATTGTCTTTCTCTTTCCTGGGACACAAAAATCATTTCATTTGTCATCGACAAACACATTTCCTCATCCGCAGTCTCGACGTCATTCGCGACGATGAGAAAAATCACAATTATACAAGACCTCGTGAAAATTTCGTGAAATAATCGACTGAGAAAAAAGTTCAGTTAAAACAACTAAATCCATTTAGTTGAAAAAAATTTAGTTGATTCAATATTAATTTGTTTGAAATAATGAAACTATAATTAATCCAACAAATGGATTTGGTTAACCATAAGATATGAGGTGAACGAAATTATTTGGTCAATTTCCAGATAGAGTTTAGTCCAATTTACACGTTACTCAGTTGCTGTACAAAAATATTTCGTTGATTTCTAGTATATTTTAACTAAATAAATTTAGCTGTGACAAAAAAACAATTCGTATTTTCAATCACACAATTCATTTGGTACAAAGATATTTATTTGATTGAACTGAAACTTTGCCCATTCAAGCAACGATTTTACCGATTTAACTAAAACTTCCACTGTATCTTTGTTGAATTACCAAAATGATCTCGCTGAACGTCCGGAAACAAATATTTGGTTGAGTCAAACAAATTTTGGCATTTTCAACAAATTTTTTTTCTCAGTGTACTGCTTATACAGTCTTTCGTCTGAAACAGTTGTTTTAAGGTAGGCCTATTATTCGGTAGAGTTTTTCCAGAGTTTTTTCCGGAACAGTTTTTTTTTTTTCATATTGGACAGTTGGCTATAACCACAAAAAATAACACTCCAAAATCAAGATTATGTTTTTAATATTTCGAAAACTATTATAATCACGAAAAAATCGTTCTGGGTTCGTCTTGAAGAGTATACTTGTGGCTATGAAAAAAAAATATTCCGAATTGTTTTTTGAGAAATCATGAATTTGGAGAATTTTGAATTTTTAAAAATCGTGCAAATCTACGATCAACATTAAGTTTTTGGTTCAATTTTTCTTATATAATAAGACAAATTGTACTGATCTTAAAAGATCATGAAATTTTCAGAAAGGTGTTTTTGTTTTTTCAAAAATATGAATTTTTGAATTTTATAAAAATCGTGTAAATCCACGATCAACATTAAATTTGTTAATTTTTTTTTATATAATACCTTAGAGTGATCTTTAAAGATCTTGGAATCTTCAGGATCTTTCAATTTTTGAAACAAAAAAACACCTTCCTGAACATTTCAGGATCTTTTAAGATCAGTCCAAGGTATTACATAATAAAAATTTAAGCAAAAATTTAATGTTGATCGTGGATTTACACGATTTTTTTAAATTAAAAAATTAATGGTTTTGAAAAAACAAAAAACACCTTTCTGAAAACTTCAGGATCTTCTCAGATCAGTACAAGGTAATATATAAAAAAAAAAGATTCATAAAAATTCAAAATTCTCCACATTTGTCATTTTTCAAAAATTTTTTTCGGAATATTTTTTTTTTAGTAGTCACAAGTATACTCATGAAGACAAACCCAGAACGATTTTTTCGTAACTATAATAGTTTTCGAGATATTTAAAAAACAACTTAATTTTGGAGTGTTTTTGAGGTTATAGCTAAACCCTGACGTGCTGGGGTTAAGCCAACCTCGTATTCGGATTCAGCGACCCCAAAAACATACAGTGTATATAGTCAGACCCCCAGGCTGAATTTTTTTTTGTGTGGCTGTGTAATCATCGAGGTCTCCTTCAACCAATACTGAAACAAAAAAATTTCAAGAAAATCGGAGATGCAAAAGCTAAATGTCCGATTTGGCGTGGAACGCCCCGTATTTTTAATATAAATGTAACATTTCGATCTGTTTTAAGCAAGAGTAACGGGCACCGCCTTCTCATTAAGAGTGCGAGAGAAGTCCTTTTTTTTTTTTACCTCCCAGCTGTTACTTTAACCTTTTGCAAGTGTTCTCGTGAGAGGCAAGAAAACTCATTGCAGGATGTACCGTGTCTAATCGCTAATCCACGAAATGCATATTTGTATATCTATATAGCAATAGAATGTCTGCATCGGGCTTTTTTTTTTTTTTTTTGCAAACTGGGCATCCTGGCATCGATAAAGATGTGCGGCAAGCGTAAATTAGTGGTTGAGGTTGAACGAGTGATCAGAAGTCCTCTTCAAATTACTGCTTTTCTGAATATGGCAAACAAACGAAAAATGCCGACGATCCTTTTTTATATGCTAGGCCTCAAGAAATGTGAACGAGAGGGCGAAAAATAACGGGATAGATCTCAACGAATCAATGAGAGAATTCTCATGGTCGTTGAAAGGTAATCTGTGACTTAATAGTCCTGACTTATGATATCGAATAGTCTCTGTCGACGGTTGAAAATATTTGAGATTCAATCCTCCCGAAATTTCCGATCGAGTCATCGAACTCCCTCAGAATTACAGACTTTTTATCGCGTTCTCGCGATAAATACCCTTCTTCGTCAATGGAAATACCGGTTTTTACGCTATTTGTCGCTATTTTACACGCACAATGTACGAAACTTGAAGCAGACTTTACCGTTAGCGCGTGGATGAGGAATTCACAAATTCATTCAGGATGTCACTGTAAAAAAAAAAAAAATAAATAAAAAAACAGGTTTGTCTATCAAGGAAATATTTGCTTATTAATTAGCCTCGTCCCTAACAAGCGGAAGCCATGTCAAATGTCAACTCTGTGAGACCTTAATTCCTCATCGTTTAGCAACATATTTTCTAATCGTCATTCGCATCAAAGTAATCAATGATTCTTGTCGATGATAAAACATGTAATATCGTTTACGATCATTTGTAATAGGGAATTATAATGACGTACACTCCCGTTCAAAAGTTTCGAAACACCAGTCAATATTTCTTGCCGCACTGGAAGTTACATAACTCCGTCAAAAAAAAGATAATCGAATTTTTAAAAAAGTATTTTGTCGGGAAGGAATTCAGCTTGATTTTGTTTTTTTTTAAATATTTTTTACGATTTTTTTTCGATCCGATACGCACTTTTGCACGTGACTGTTTTTTTGCCTCTCTTCGACCATCGCGAATTGAGCGCACAGCTTGAGGCCATTTTTTTTGTCTTTTTCATCTACGCTACATTTGAAAGGGTTAGCAGATGCTTCATTTTAGTCGTGTAAAAATTTTCGTACGATTTTTTCTCGCAAAGTTATTTCACTTTTGGCTAAAAAAGACAAATTTGGAAAGATGCAACGTAACTCAAAAACTATAGAGTTTGAAAGGAAATGTCAAGTATGAAAAAAGTAGCGTACGTATACATGGAATCGCTTGGAATTATTTCAGAATTTTCCTATGAAATTTTTTTTTTTACTATTTTTTTATCGGAACTTTGATGATGACGTCCCAGCGAAAAATTGTACCCTATTGAAATTTCCGTACTTCGCGATACAATAAAAATCTGAAAAAATTCAGCAACATTTATCGTGTTATAAACAACAGTTATCAATAATATTATTCCCTGAAAGTTATTAATAAATTGTTTAAACAATTGTTGAAACACTTTGTTACTGACTCTTGGGCAATATTATCATCGATAAACAATGATCAATAATAATTATTGATAATTTTTGTTTATAGCATGTCAAATGTTGCTGATTTTTTTCAGATTTTTACACTGAGAAATTTTTGTTGTTGAAAATGCAAAAATTTGTTTGACCCAACCAAATATTTGTTTCCGGACGTTCAACGAGATCATTTTGGTAATTCAACAAAGATACAGTGGAAGTTTTAGTAAGTTAAATCGGTTAAATCGTTGCTTGAATGGGCAAAGTTTCAGTTCAATCCAATAAATATCTTTGTCCCAAATAAATTGTGTGATTGAAAATACGATTTTTTTTTGTTACAGCTAAATTTATTTAGTTAAAATATACTAGAAATCAACGAAATATTTCTGTACAACAACTCAGTAACGTGTAAATTGGACTAAAATGTATCTGGAAATTGACCAAATAATTTCTTTCACCTCATATCTTATGGTTAACCAAATCCATTTGTGGAATTAATTATAGTTTCATTATTTCAAAAAAATTAATATTGAATCAACTAAATTTTTTCAACTAAATGGATTTAGTTGTTTTAACTGAACTTTTTTCTCAGTGTATCGTACCACGAAGTACGAAAATTTCAGGTTCGAAGAAAATATTGAAAAAGTACACTAATTTAAAAAATTGATGCCTCCAAATGTAACTCGGTTATTTTAGAGAGCGATGCAGATACTTTTCCGAAGATTGGCTACATAATTTTTCGTTCTAGCGCTGTATTTTATTTTCTACGTTTGAGAAATGTCCCAGAACTGTGCCTAATTTCTAATGTCGCGAGCAAAGCAGTAAACTCTTCGTCCATAATGGCAAATAGAGAGCGAAGCAGTTGAACAAAAATCCCATCTGTATAATGACACACGTTCTTAAAGTGCCCACTATCCGCATGGGTATGTTTCTTTAATAACATATCTACTGTAAATTACCCATGAGCACACGAAACTCGTCACGTTTTCCTGTCACGTTTACAATTGTCGTCAATCGTGCGACAAAAGCACATGTCCCACTGACCCCGTGTAAATTATTTTTAAAAAAACCACTGTTTCCCGGTGAATTATGAGGGAAAATATTGCCAGTAAACTGAATCAGAGTTGGGCAAAGTACTTGCAAGTACTTGTTACTTGCAAGTACTCGTCAAAACGTTCCGTATCAAATCGACCAAGAGTTGGAATCGACCACTTTCAATTTCGATGAAATTTGGTCAGAAGTTTTGTTTTATTATAAAACCAAGTTCTACCAAGGAAAAAAAATTGATTTTTTTTTCAAAAGTTATGCAACATTCAAAATTTAATCATTTTTCAATTCTTTTTTCGAAATGTCTTGAAAACTATGATAGTTATGACAAATCGTTTGTTTCGTGTTGAAGAGTATACTTGGGGCTACAAAAAAAAACATATTCCAACAAAAATTTTTGAAAAATGATGAATTTGGAGAATTTCGAATTTTTTAAAATCGTGAAAATCCACAATTAACATCGAATTTTTTGTTAAATTTTTTAAATATACCTTGTACTGATTCGAAAAGATTCTGAAATTTTCAGAAAGGTGTTTTTTTTTCAAAAATATGAATTTTGTTAAGTTGAGCAATCATGTAATTTTGTAATTTTCAGCAGTCATGATTGACTAACTTCACTTACGTTAACTTAGAGGTAAATAAAAAATTTTACCAAAATTCAAAAATTCATATTTTTGAAACAAAAAAAAACACTTCCGAAAATTTCAGGATCTTTCAATATCAGTACAAGGTGTTATATAAAAAAATAAAACCAAAAATTTGATGTTGATCATGGATTTTCACGATTTTGAAAAATTCTCCAAATTCATCATTTTTCAAAAATTTGTTTCGGAATATTTTTTTTCGTAGCCCCAAGTATACTCTTTAAGACGAACTCAGAACGATGTTTTCGTAATTATAATAGTTTTCGAAATATTTAAAAAATAAACTTGAAAAAATGGTGAAATTTTGAACTTTCGAACAAAAATTTTTAATTTTTTTTCTTTGTTAGAACTTTGTTTTATGATAAAAGTTGAATTTAATGCAAGTATCTTTATTTTTGGTGGCGCTAAAATTTTTCAAAAATTCCGAAAAATCGATCTAAATGGACAGCCTCATAAAAATTGCACAAAATTCATATTTTTTTGACTTGTTACATAATCAATTGACCAAAAAACGTGCTAGGTTCTCGGAATTTCAAAATTTGCTTCAAAAAAAATTACCGCACAGATCTGAGCACAATAATTCAGAAATAATTAGTATTTATGTACCGTATACGCGCAAACACGCGTCTCTGAAAGGCGTGTATGCGTGCACAAGGTCGACCGAAAATCCGGTTACTTTTCTATGCTCATTGCACAATTCGAGGTGCGCGTTTATAACCGGCTGCACAAATTGCCTGCATTTCAATGCGCGCGCGAGAAACCGCTTTGGCGAACGAAAGGGACAGCACGTACATATTGTAGTCTTTTTTTTCCTATCCACCATTCCTTATGTTTGCTACCAGCTCGATCATTTATGTATTCCGCTGCATGCCGCGCGCTGATCTTGTACACGAGCCATAAATTATGATATCAGGAGAAAAAAGTATCATAATGATGGCCGATAATGGCCAATCGACCTAAACACTAGGATGAAGGATCGGAGCCGCTTTAGGGCCAATTTAGACCACTCCGAGGTTCAAAAAAGACACTGAGAAAAAAAATGGTGGAGTTAACTAAATTGGAAGTAAAATAAGTTAAAACGTATATTTAGTTACAATTCAACATTTTTTTGCCTGAATAATATTTTGAATTGCACCAACTAAAATTAGACGAATTACCAAAATGAAGATTGCACGAGAATTGCGCAGCTCAATGAAAGAAAAATTGTCCTCAGATACTATTTTCAGTATTTCAAGATCGTGATTTTCCTTCCGCCATAAAAATCTACTCCCACCATTCCTCCGCAATGGATAACGGTATTCTTATCGATAACGAGAGTCCTTGATATTTACGCGAGCAAAATATATAAACGGATAGTTTGAATTGATTGATCACATGGTAATTCCCTTCTAATTGTACGTTGGCTTCATTCTGACGTAAAAAAAAAATTCCTGACTATTATCGGTGAACGATTGTGCGTGTGGTAATATACGCTTATTTAGAGCAAAAAATCTATGCACTTATATCTTGTTACGACTCTAAATTCTTCATTTTCCTCGCAAAATAATTTTTCATTGAGAAAATCGAATTTTTTGAATTAAAAAAAATTTTAATCTTTGGTACTTCCAAAGAAACACCAAAGTAGATTATTACGCCATTTTCCTCCTCAGAAAAACCATGCGTTTAAGTAACCTACTGCAACGACGCCATTTTGGATGAATATAAATATAAAAAAAAATTTTACCCCTTAAAACATAGAATAAAATCTCAAAACTTTATTTTAATTCATTGTTTGGTAATCGAAAAAAACAGCCAAAATAGCTTCGATTTTGAGTGGATTAACTCCTTTTAAAGACAACGAGATAACATGTAAATTGTTAAACCATTTCTTTTGGATATTCGTTCATTTTGTGGATTAAAAATTCGATGAGTATTCGTTAAGCAATTATAATTGACCTTTGCTCTCTCGAATATATAGTTTGATAAAGAAATAAGTTTGGCTTGTCAAATTAAAAAAAAAAATCAATTAAAAGTCGCCGCATCGTTTGGCTATTTGTTAATAACAGTCGAGCAATCGTGCAGGCAATCGTGGATTTTTTTCAGAGCGGCCATTTTTATTTTATAGCTCTCGAATCACGTACGATCGATCCTTCGAATTTCTCTTGTTTCGGTTTAATCTTCGTTGCATCGTCGACGTATATTTTATCTCTCGAGCAAGGTAAACCTTGCACAAGCTCGCACATAAACCAACAATGTGATCCCTTGTATCAAGATATACAATCGACCGAAGAAAGGCGTGCGCAATTAATTCGTGATCGAAGAACAGACGACGAAGGCTCTGCCTTATCATCGGGAACGCGCCTGGAGACCGAATGAAGCGTTGGGCTTGATGCCAATTAACCATCGGCCAAATTAATGTTTCGTGCATAAATAACGCAAGAGCCAAGAGTCTCTCATTTAACCGATTCATTGTCCTGTAGAAATTCTCTGCCCACGTCTGATCGGATCTAAAATCTTGCCTCGGCTTATTTTTCTATTAAAATAAAAATAACTAGCCATTGTCGTCATGAAATTCACCGAAAGGATCGAAATAGAATGAAGATCGCTTTCAACGCTGTTTTTTCATCATTTAATTGGCATTAATTGAATTTTTGTTATGCAGAGATAAACATTGGAAGAGTTGTTTATTTTTTTGTTATTTTTATTTATTTTATTTATTTTTATATTTATTTTTCGTGGGCGTTTTACTGTGGACCTTTATGTCCAAACTACGTGTGAGGGACGATCCAAATTAATTAAGTCGTAGATCAATTATTTGATTGTCAATTCTACGTATTTTCAAAAATTAATCCTAGTTCATGATGATGCCTCGATATATTTGCTCCGTTTCCCTCGATGACCAATATTATAAATACTATCATAATGATTATGATAATTATGCTTTTACGTGGGACTGATTGTAATTTTTTTTCCTTATTATTTGTTACAGAATGCGTTCGTAACACTCCTAGAAGTGCGAGGGCCAGTAGAAACGAGGGATCACTGGAGTTCGAGTGTCCAGAAGAATTTGGCTATTATCCTCATCCCCGAGATTGCACGCAGTACTATGTGTGCGTTTTTGGTGGTGCATTGCTTGAATCGTGCACCGGTGGTCTCATGTACAGGTGAGTCCGCAAATTATTGATTTTGCGTACAAAATACATGTATTATCAATATATATCCTGATTTTTTCTGACATTTTTGACTTTTTCAAAATTTAAAGTACATAGGTCGATGTAAAATCACCCATTGATGACGAATATGCAGTAAAGCAAACGAAATTTCCACGAGAAAATGATGAAAATTTGAAAACACACGATTTTGAGACGTTATTTAAGGATAACTTTTGTCGCGAGAGGTCAAATCAATTGAAACTTCACGGTGTCATTTTCAATCGACATTCAAGTAGACTACATTTGGTCTGGGACGAAAAAAATTTGTTGTTCTTGAAATTTTTCCAAAATTCTTAAAAATCGACGTTTGGATGATCTAAAAATTGCTATATCTCCGCCAAAAATTGAGATATCGGGATGAACTTTGCGGCATTGTTTAGATCATTGCACGCTCTACGGATTAGAATAAAAAACATCCCCATTTGGATAAAAAAAAACCAGAGTTATATCAAAAAAGAGAAGAAAGAAAATTTTAGATTCTCTAGATTTTCATCTCAAGTAAATATAAATTGAAAAAGTTGTTTAAAGGTTGAATTGAACCGTAAAAATTCAGAACGAAAGTGAGATCCTGGTTTGAGGAGACGAAAATTAGAATACGCCGTTTGATTAATGTCCATCCCCGATCCAGTTATCAGCGTCTCGATTAAAAATCTAGAATTAGGATAATTATTCAAGCTCTTCGCGCTCATTAATGTGACATATATAGTCTTCAATGTCGGACACAAATCCTGCGAGAGAGAACCTTGTCGACTATTACTGTCTATCACTTTATGTGAAAGTTACTGACTTTTGTCAATGTGACTGCTCGAACGACAGGCGTATCTTATTATATTTTAGGCCGACGTATTATGTATACGTATCTATCTTGCGAAAAAAACTCCAAACCTTTTAATATCGAGGTGGACCGTTATGTAAAAAAAAAAATGAAAAAAAAAAGTTAAATCGAGGACACATTACGAGTGGAACCCACGCGAACACTATTGAACGCAAAAGGTGAACAAAAAATCGAGCATTCGCGGAGGTGACGCGTGTCCGCGAGCCGATCAATCGCCCACACGTCAGGAACCGGCGATTGTCGTCACATCAGTCCTCACACGTTGGACCAGTTTAGTCGATCTAGCAGGATCTTTTTTCGCCTAGTTAATCGTTCAGGCAATCTTCTTGTCCCCAGAGTTCTCCTCTGAGAACCTTTTGCTGATGGAAGAAATTTCATTGAATTCCTCCATCGATTTTTTAATCAACAATCTTGTACTCTGCGATCAGGATGATAAAATTATCGGGATATAATTATTTTGTGAAAAAAATTACTTACGCACGATAAACGTGATAAATGGTCGTACCTTCAAGTTTGTACCGCAAAATAAAAAATTGGATATGTTTATTTTTGAATTGGCGATTTTTGGTAGTAGAAATTAGGAGTTGAATGATAATTGGCATCGATCGAATCATGAGTTTTCTCATCGAGATTAACAGCTTAAATTTCCAGTTTTTATAGTCATTTTCGTTCAAGGAATAAAAAATTATCGAATTTTCGTTTTTCACTGTTGAAAATTATTTTCACGTCACTGTTGTTTTTAGCTTCTGAAGCTAGTATAAAGGACATTTCCTTCTATTTTTTTTGACTGACAGCTAAAAGAAGTCCCATTTTCATAGTGTTTTCATGGTCATTTTCATTTAAACAGTAAAATTGTCTGGAATTGTTGTTTTTAGTGGTTGAAAATTATTTTCTAGTCGCAGTTGTTTTTTTTCCTAAAGCTCGTATAAATGATGTTTCCTTGTAATTTTTTTTTCCCAGCAGCTAAAAAAAGTTCCATTTTCACAGCGTTTTTATGTTCATTTTCGTTCAAATAATGCAAAATTATCGAATTTTTGTTTTTCATCGTTGAAAATTATTTTCACGTCGCAGTTGTTTTTAGCTCCTAAAGCTAGTATAAAGGACGTTTCCTTCTAATTTTTTTTTAACTGTCAGCTACAAAAAGACCCATTTGCATAGCGTTTTCATGGTCATTTTCATTTAAATAGTAAAATTTTCTCAAATTTTCGTTTTCCATCGTTGAAAATTATATTCAAGTCGCAGTTGTTTTTATTTCCTAAAGTTAATATAAAGGACGTTTCCTTTTAAATTTTTTTTTACTGCCAGCTAAAAAAGTCCCATTTTCATAGCGTTTTCATGGTCATTTTCATTTAAATGGTGAAAACTTATCGACCTTTTGTTGCTCATCGTTGAAAATTATTTTCAAGTCACATTTTTTTTTCTAAAGCTGACGTTTTTTTGTAAATCTGTTCTTTCGTCAATTGGAAATTGGAACATTTTCCCAATATCCGAAAATCCAAACAAAATTTTCTCCATCAGTTGGAAGTTGTATTATTGTTATTTTTAAAATCGTTTGGACTAATAATGCACGAATCCGCCGGGAACTCGTGTTTTGCAGGGAGAAATCGAATAACAAGTATACACAGCGTGGAAAATCGAAAGTAAAGGATACGCTGCCACTATCTTGTGTATATATGTATATACTCTATCGGTATATGTGGTTAATATAAATGTATACGCTCGGCAGTTGGAGAGAAAAAAAAGTATATTCGAAGTCACAATGCGCATGAACGACCAGCTCACACACGGTGGAATGACTTGTCTCACCAGTTCGGAGTTGCCTGAGGCTTGAATTGCCCACGGGTTCCCATGTATTGTTTGCATTACAAGATATCTCGAGAATTTCGTGAGATCTGTGCGAGACTCTGGGCAAGGAGTGCGATCTCGGTGCATATTTATCGCCGTTGGCAAAGTCCTCTGTATATTGCCATAGCTCGTTGCAACCAAAGAAGGCAAAGGGAAGCGACCGCAACAAAGTTCGTGCGAACGATCTTCCTTTTTTTTCCATGTTTAATCGTTTCTCCGCACATTAGTGCAATTTTCCGACCTCCAGAGGCATTATTTTTCCTGCAGAGAACAATTAACTCCTTTTCCATTCTTATGCTTATTGGATTATATCCAACGCAAATTAAATTGCTGGATGTTGAAAAATCGTCATTCGGGGGCTTAGCCATTTTTTGCATATCTTTTTTTGCAATGATAATATCGATTGGATCAGACGTTTTGCGAATAGATGGAAATTGCACTTGGAGACTCTTTGGTTACTTTTTTTTATGGGGAAAAAGCCTGAGGCCATGAATCGTGCTAGACGATAATCGCTCGAAGCTACGAGCCTCTACTTTTTAATATTAGACCTGTCTGTGCCACATCATCTCTAATAGATCTCCATTAAACCCTCTTCTCCGTCGTGATTGAGAAACATTAGAACCAAGCTGTGAATCGTTGGATCGATTAACTTACAGAAATGCCCATTGGATTATATGTATTAAACGTTCAATGTGTCCATTCGGGGGAGAGAATACAAATTGATAACCTGCTCGATCGTAGAGTGTTGGGTGATTATTAGATTTTTCTTATACGTGTCGACTAAATGATTTTTTTTTGCCAGCAAAAATCGTGATCACCACTTGATACCTTATTTGGATGCTTCCTAATGATACGATGCTCATCGGGATTGTAGGTCAATTTTTTTAACTGCATTGAAGAAAGGAGTTGGTTGGGATAACGAAATTGCTTTTGCAGCCAATAATGTTTTTAGAATTTTTTTAGTTTACATTTTGGAAAAATTTTGTTTCTATACAAAAAAATATTTTTTATCAAATATTCCAAAATGCCCCGACGCTGAATTCATTCCTGTACCTTAATTTTTGTCTGAAAGAAAAAAAAACTGAATCTTTAAATTTTTATATCTTTTACACTGCCTTTTTCTCTTAAAGCGGTATTCTGGTCTGGAGACATACATTTTTAGCGTTTTGTTGAGGTCGATAAAGAAAAACAAAAAATATTTGTACCTTTCTTTTTTTTACAACATATTTATTAATATTAGTAAGAAATGTATTAATAAGAATGTCGCTATAGCTCCTACCTCGGAGAAATCGGAAAAAAATTGTTTCGCAAAATGGCGGCTGCCTGAACGAAAAAGGCGTTTTTCGTCTATTTATTTCATAGTTTTTAATTTTTTTACAATAGCAAACAAAAAAAATTTTGATACAAAAGTGGTAGGGGCGATAGAGTTATACATTGAAGATTAAGAAAAAATTTCAAGTAAATCGGTTCAGTAGAGTAGTTTTGAGAAAAACTTCTATAGTCCGATTTGTTCTGACATGACGGGCATAGTTGCTGCGTCACTAAAATAGCTATAACTCCGTAAATTATGGAAATTAAAAAATTTTCTTTCGAGGATATATTTTTAAAGGTCTAAACTTTAAGAATATGCGAAAAAAATTGATTTTTTTACATTCTAGATCAGAATACCCCTCGAAGTTACCCTTCGACGTGACGGGCATAGTTGCAGCGTCACTAAAATTGCTATAACTCGGAAAATTATTGAAATTAAAAAATTTCCTTCCGAGGATATATTCTTAAAGGTCCAAACTTTAAAAATATGCGAAAAAAATTGATTTTTTTACATTCTAGACCAGAATACCCCTTCAAGTTACGCTCGGACTTGATGGGCGTAGTTGCTGCGTCACTAAAATAGCTATAACTCCATAAATTATGGAAATTAAAAAATGTCCTTTCGCGAATATATTCTTAAAGGTCAAAAATTTCAATATTCTAGACCAGAATACTCCCTTAAGGACAACGAAGCAAATAGCTAATAAAAAAATGGAGTATGCGAGAATAATTGACTGGATTTTAATGAAACTACACGTTTTACAGATTTTACAACGTTTTAAACAAATTATTCTCTGTTGTTCCAACAGCCATGAGCTGCAGACGTGTGACTGGCCACGTAACGTTGGATGCCTCAGCGGTATCAGCATCATCAAGGAGACCGAGGAAGACGATCCCCTGTTGGAAAGGTGAGATACAATGGATAATTATACCGCTATTAAATAATTCCGCAAGCGTGAGACACTCACTGCAATGCGAGTCCGTTGAATCTGCCTCGGTAATCCCAAATTCGAGGACTCGTACCCACGGGGAATTAATTAGATAAGAAAAAAGGAGAAAATAATAGCGAAGCGTACGCGTTCATTTTGCTGGATTCGCAGCGTGTAATGCATCAGACACAGGGAGTTCCTATTAGCCTATTACGCGATCAGTGATCGCTCGATAAGGCCACAAAGCGTATTTTGTTCCTATTATATTCGGCTGAATGGTTTACAGTGATTGTTCCCCTTAAGAAGCGTAATAGGAATGGAGGAAAGAAAGAAAAGCGTGAAAATGGTTCGGCAGAGTTGGAATACGAAATAGATCGATAGTTTTACGTCAATAAAATACTATTGTGGCTATTGATCATTTTTATTTTACAATTAATCAATTGCTCAAGTCCTGAATTGCAGAGAAACAATTGATACAATGGGGACAAGTCAGCAAAAAGGAAGTATAATTGAGCAGACACTGAGAAGATTCGATTAATCTTTTGTGGGGCCTCAAATTGATAATCAGAAACGATCGTTAGAAAAATAATTATATGTCTACTAAAATTAATGTTATAGTTAAAGGACTTTGGGTAAACTTTTAGAAGACCGATAAATAGTCGTCAATATGAAGCCACATTCCTTTTCAAATTCATAATGAAATTTATCTCTTCGTTTCTAGTGTAAATCCTAAATCAATTTCAAATTGGCATGCGCCTCCTTATAAAGGTTAACTGTAGAGTTAATAGATTGGTTAACTATCGAGTTAACCAAATCAAATACGAAGCCACGATAATGAACGCATTCTTTTTATTACTAAGTGTAAATGCGAATCTAATCTAAAATTGACCTGAACTTCCTTATAAAGGTTAACTATAGGGTTCATTTTTTGAGAATATCGCCCTAATAGACCCACATCAAGATCAGATAGATTTCTATCAAATATTCTGACTATTGGCAAGTTTTGAACATCAGAAACCAACTTTCATAATCAGAACGATAGTTAACTAAATCAAATACATGAAATAAACCGCACTATAGCATTAATCTGTATTAGCAGATGAACACGAATGTTGACACCAGTTGCATACTTGTCCCGATCGACAGGTTTGCCAGAGAGACCTGTCCAACAATTGTTTTTCCAAGTCCGTGAGCAAGTCTCAGCCTGCTTAAAGCGAGTTACGCTCATTCCTTGATCCACCGTGGACTCGAGCATTGAAATTACTCAACTTAACTCGTGACTTCGAGAACCAAATGAATGTATACCAAATAAAAATATGAAATACACGATATTCACTTCGCCGCGTTACAGCATTACTTTCTCAGCTGCAGAAAAGCCCCACTGAGCCATGAAGTCCGATGTCAAGAATTCCACGATGTAAATTGAAAGTCCCACAAAATATTTATCCACGTTGAGGCGAATTGTAACACGCGGTTATTTCTATTACAGCATAGGCGATAATTATTGTTTTACTCTTGTATCATACAAGATAAATCAACAATAAGACTTTCTTTTTCAACGCAATTCGTAATCTTGATGGCGTCCAAATTTAAACTCGTCGTCAGTTCATGTTTGTCACCGATATCTGCTTGTTTCATTCTCAACAAATTTCCGTTCTGACCCGTGAAAAAGTAGGCAGCGTTTGGTCAAGCCATTTGTAATCCTGTCGCAGAACACAAAGAATATCCTCCCAGCTGATCATCGTGGAAAAGCATAACTTTCGTTTTTTTTTCGTCTGGAGGCGTTAGAGAGTCAAAGTTTCTTCGAGGACACTTTCTCATCTTCGTCGAGTCGTCTTACTTGCCTTTTTTTTTCTTGACCATACTCGAAAATCGTTGTTTATATCCTTGCCAGCGTGACACAATTATGAATTGGCAGCGATAATTCAACGCAAAAGCAGAAAGCCCCCAGAATCCTGTTGTTCAAGATCCGCCGTCTGCATCCTGTCCTCGCCTGATAAAGCCCAGTCACTGGTATATACACTGTCGTCCAAAAGTTTGGAAACACTCGCTCCGATTCCACTCCGCACAAAAAGTTTCACTGTTCTTTTAAAAATGAAGATATTTCAATTCAACAAGTGGCGTTTCAAAGGGGACATATTCAGCTTCATTTCGCTTTTTCCAAAAAAAAAATTCGGTCTTTTTTAATCCGGTATGCCCTTGGAAACATGGTCATTTTTTGGCTTTTTTCGGCCTTGAAATTTTGGTGCACGACCCATGAAAATTTTTTAAACCGTTTTTCGTATGACAAACTTGTGGGGAGGAGTATATGGGGCATTCCATACCAAGTTGACCTGAGTGTGACCCTTGACCTCGCTGATTTCGTTTACGATTTTTTGTAAGATTCTTCCAACTCAAAATAGTAATCAGAATTTTTTTCAGATTTTTAAAACCAAATTTGGGTACGTTATGATTTTTTGAACATTTTTTTCGAAAACCTCGAGGGCTGTAATTTTAAAATCTGAAAAAATTCTCAAAAATTCGGTGTCTAAAATGAAAATTTTTGACCCAAAATTCATGATGTCCAGGCTTTCCCTTCCACCTCGATTTTAGGTTTTTATGAAGAAAATGTAAAAAAAAAAAGATGCAGAAATTGATCTACCGCGAAAAGTGGCTTAAATATTTTTATCTTTAACCAACAATTTCCAAAAATAGTTGGTTAATTTGTGCATCTATTCTTTTTACGTTTTCTTCAATTTCGTTTTTTAAAAGTTTCGTACAATTTTTTTTTCGCAAAAATATTCCCTTTTTGGCAAAAAACGATCAGATTACAAAATGTCGCGTAACTTTAATAAAACTGCTTGGTTTTCATGAAATCACGAAGAGGGTACAAAGTTGCATTCAATCATTCTGGATTCATTGAAATTTTTTCAGAATTTTTTTTTCTATTTTTTTTTTGTAATTTTTCCTGTCAACGAGATATTTCTCGTTGGCAAAAAAAATTACGAAAAAAAAAATTTGAAAAAAATGTCATTGAATCCAAAATAATTGTATGCAACTGTTTACCCTCTTAGTGATTTCACGAGAACACAGTAATTCTAGAGTTACGCTACATTTTCAAAAATATGATCGTTTTTTGCGAAAAATTGAATATTTTTGCGAAAAAAAATCGTACGAAATTTAAAAAAAAACAAAATTGAAGCTTATACTTCCCCCAAAAGTTTTTCACACGGAAAACACTTTTAAAAAAAATGCATGGCTCGTGTGCCAAAATTTCAACCACCAAAAAAAGCCAAAAAACGACTATGTAGCAAAAGACGTAACGGGTTCAAAAAAAAATCCAAATTTTTTCTTGGACGGAGAGAAATGAAGCTGAATCTGTCCCCATTAAAACGACGCTTCTTGAATTGAAATATCTTCAATTTTAAAAGAGCAGTGAAACTTTTTGTGCGGAGTGGAATCGGAGCGAGTGTTTCCAAACTTTTGAACGACGTTGTAGTTGAGCAAGCGTTGGTCTATTCAGAATGCGCGGGATACTTATTACAAAGTGTATTGTGCACGGTTTATCGTAGATGTAACGCACATTGCACGGGTTCTCATCGCCTTCCACTTGAGTCCCACGACGATTTTTCCGAGGCCAATCAAGATACCTAAAAATACGAGTTTGCTTCATTCAATCAGTTTTCTGAAACAATAATGAGACACCTGGAACAAAAGTTAAATGCAGAAACAAATTTTGGCACTTAAGGAAATTAAACAACAATTCCCATGTCGAATTTTTCTAATTATTCATTGTTGGGCACTAGATCATAGGTTTGAAATCCAATTCAAATGTTTGTTGGAGTAGCCCGAGGTCACTTAGAAATTCTTAAGGATTTCGCGAGGTCTAGAATCCTTCACTCAATGCAGAATAATTTTGCTAGGAAACGCGTTGAAGAGAATAGCAACACTCGGAAGATATTGCATTTAAGTTGGGCGATAATACATATAATGTAAAAGCGTTTAGGATTGCTAATGTTATGCTGACCCAAATGGCTTTTAGGTCGTAATCCCAGCTAGAAATGGACGGACTCTCGTCATCTTTCACTTTGTCCTCTCGCGTGTTACCGGAAGCGTTTAAAGCGTCATGAGGAAACTCAATTATACGTGAACTCATTACATATTCTTCAGCGGTGAAACCAGATTTTAATCATTCGAAGTGAACCTCCTTTGATCTTGCATCTCCTCTATTTCCCCTTCTTCTTAGTTCCATTAATGAAATGCTCGTCATATGATCCAACATTTGCATAATCAATGATCGGGATAATTAATATAATTGCGAAAGCGTGAGCAGTGTCTTAAAATGAATTTACATGACATTGGCCAAAGGCTACTCCGGAAGTAATATAATAATCTTATGAATTATCAATGATTTTTATCTGGTGATAAAATAAGCCGAAGTTGATATTAGATATTTAACTGTTCTGCAGAGGTGCGAACCTTTGTTCAGAAATAATTCTTCCACAATTTCCAGAAATAGCGATTTTTTTACCCAGCAAAATAATTATCGAAAGATAGCGCTTCTTAATTGATTATCAGATAGACATCACAGCGATTAGTTATTAAGGTTTAAAGTGACTTCCCAAATCCAACTTAATCCAACACTCTTTAATTGATAATGTAGGATTGGGTGCAAGATTAGGTACCATTAATGGTTTTGGGTTTGGCTGATCCGTTTTGGAACGACTCATTTTGGTCATCAGTCGAGTTCACCGAACGCAGCGCCATTTTTCCAGATTAAGATCTCCAAGATCTCCGCCCTGACCCTGACTTATAATTCCAACATATCCTATTTTTATGTTACTTCTCTGCACTAGGGCTGCAAAATCGGAATCGGTACATCTGCAGCAGCATCAGACCAGGCCTCAGCAGCGTCAACCGATCCAGAGGCAACACCACGAGGTCTCCATAACGTCAGTCTCTCCTCCTGTTCCTCAGATAACTGAGAGACAATCGAGACTGAGACAGCAGCAGCATCAACCGCAGCATCAGCAGAGGACATATCAGGACGACGAGTACGAGCCAGCGACGGAGATCGAGAGTGATCGTCAGCAGCGTGTCTATCGTGGTCAGCCATCGACGATTGGGCAGGTTCAGCGTGATCGCGACGGTCTCAGGCGTAACATAATATCCGTAAGTCATCCTCCATCATCGTCATCATCATCATCGTCACTTTTATCGTCGTCATTGTCGTCGTCGTTGATCGACGTCGCAATGACGCAACGACAAGATATTCCGTCGAACAATAATATTGTTAATCAGGCTTCATCGAGACGCGATCGTATCGACAAGACAATTCGGGGTTCAACGAACGACTTCGACGCGGTTCCGGTTAATCGTCATGACGATTATTCGGCAAAAACACGCGAGAGCGATTACAATGGCGGATTCGTTCCTGCAAACGTGACCGATAGCGATAGCTCGGGCTTGACAAACACGACAACCACGAAGAACCATCATCAACGAGTCACGGATGATCTCGAAGGTGGCTCCGTGATGACCCAAAGTTCTTCGGCCATTCCGCTGACATTGATCCAGCAGCGTTCGACTTTCGGTCTCGATGACGACCAGAAAAGCGACAAATTCATCGTCAGCACTGATTCTCGAACACGCTCCAGAACCGAAAAAGTTCCGCTGACCTCGTCGTCATCGATAGTGACCCAATGGCCACGCTCGACCGAAGAATTTGACAAAAATGAAATATCCATTACCACACCTTTGGCACGTCAACGGACAACCGACTCGTTGGTTTACGATGAATTCGAGGGACACGTGGCATCAAGGAACAACCTTCCTGTTACCATGGCCTATATGAATCAGCAGCAACGATCCAGAAACGTTGTTCCGTCATCGTCACCATCGACCTGGCAACGAACCACCGAAGAAGTCGAGAAAAACGAGATATCCGTCAGTCCCGGTCCAGCTGGTCGTGGATTCATGATAAAACGCTTACGCCCTGACAATCAGGATTACACACAGGACGAGAGGGATATTTCAACGGTGACACCCGCTTACGTGCGTCAACGTTCGACGACCAGAGACGAGGCGATAAAGGACGAGACTGTGCAGAATCTTGATATTTCCAGCGGTTCACCGTCGAGTCGTCAACGTACGAGAAATACCATCGTTCCGTCACCTTTTCAGCCAAGAATCACGGAAAGGCCAACGACCATGTCCTACAACGATGATTCACCGATCAGCTCGTCATCCTCGAGAAAGGCGTCATTGGCAAAACCTGAGAATCGAAAATATTACGTAGTCTCGGTTCCTCAGTATTATGCAACGGACAGTCCGAGGATCACGGATCCACCGGCCAATTCTCTTCAACGACAGTTCACCAATGACCCAAAAAGCCTCAAGATTTCCATCAATCCGGCTCAGCTGAATTTCTCCATGAGTAATCTCGATGAGAAAAAATATTATATTCCTTCGGTACATGCCCAAAGACGTGTGACGGAACATCAAGAAATCAAGGACACGAAATCAGAAGTCACCACTTTGATTCCCCTAAACTCTACAACCCCCGAATCTTCGACCCAAGTACGAGGACCATCGGTAGATGGACCTTCAAAAAATTCCATTGACTCCAAGAAGAGCCAACCCCAATCTACCATCACCAGGGATGTCCCAAGTTCGGAGGATCCTGAGAAAAATGAGATTTCTATTGAAGCGGGTCAACGAACGGGCAATTTCGTGGGATTCGAGGGCGTTGATACGAACGAGGTCGGTCGAGGTCGTCAACGATCATTCGGAAGAGGTCAATCGAGGCGTAAGACCCAGGAGGGAATAAGAAGAAGCTCAAGACCCGTAAGTCATCAACTCTAAGCGCAACTGTGACCTGTCTTGGTATCGTCGGCCCCGACTTTTCCGACGTCACTGGAAACTTCTCCAAAGCCACGAAATCTAAATATATATACGTGTTCGTGTAACGTATTCTATCTCCGAAATGCCTGCGGATTTCAGCATGTCGATGATGGCGGACGCAAAAAAAAAACGTAACGGTCGAATTAAGGAGATGTCTTTAAGATATGATCGGCTTTGTACAACTTCTCTTGCCCAGTGTGGAGGCCTTAAGTGACGAAAAAAGTTTTTAAAAAAACCGTCAACGACTGACTTTTTTTTTGTTCAATGGCGCGAAAAATAAAAAGCGGTGGCAAAGAGAAAGGAGAGAGAACGAAAAATTAAGTATTCGGCAAACGAGCTCGCTATCGAAAAATAAAATTTGAAAAAAGACAGAGTTCCTCGGTCGTGAAGATTCTACTCTTGAAATATAAATATTTGAACGCGTGTGGTATGAAAATTGCTATGCGGAAAATCGATATTAATTGCCCAGATGGGCGAGAGTGATGGTTAATTGTGACGCGCGAACGGAGTCGTTGATCTTGTGGTACGAACGATAAACGTGGAACGATTATTGTCGCGCGGGCCGATTATGTATACTAAGCTTGATTAGAATTTTTCAATTCCCAATTTCCCCTTAAACCACAAATTCTGTTTAATAACTACTACTATGTAATACTGTTGTAATCTGTTACTCTGTATTTATCACGCTACCTCAAGCTTGCACTCTTTCTGTCTTTCGTAGATCATGTATTATCTTCTTAAGGGGACCGAGTCAGCGTCAAAACGCTGATTTTTGTACATAACCATAAATGTTCTTAGAATACGAGTAAACCTGACCAGACCTGACCTGACCTGTGCACGATCCTGACCAAACAGCTTGACGGACCTTATCCTACGTCCTTATTATAGAGTTACAGGCCACTTTTTGAATTTTTGAAACAAAAAATGGGTCCAAAATTCAAAAAGTCGCCTATAACTCCACAATAAGGACCTAAAAAAAAGGTCTGTCAAGTGGTTTGGTCAGGACCGTGCACAGCGTAGTGAAACTCAAAAATTGATTTATGAGAGAACTGCTGCACCTTAAGGGTTCCAACTAGCATCAAAAATTTCTTCCTTTGATATGTCAAATGATGGACCATTGGTCAGGCTTGCACGCATACAACGAAAATTTATATTTATGTTCAAAAAGCGACGTTTTGACGCTGACTCGACCCCCTTAAATCATAAAACATTATGGATTCATCTTAACGTGTGATTTTCCGTAATTTAATTCCACCTTGTTGATTCATTTGCAGGAGCGGGAGAAGGACAGCGTCGTAAATTCCCGTTCACAGACCGAGAGCCATTATAGGTGGGTTGTAAAAACTGATAACGTAAGGAATTTACTTATCTCGAGGTCCCATCGTGGGGACGCTTGATCCGTAGATTCGCGAAATATTTCCATTGCCACTTATACACTTTTTTATGAGAATTGATAGTAATGGCACGAATTCCAGTCGTTAGCTTGGAACGTCCTCATAATGTTTACAATTCATTTCGCAGGGCAATCTCCTCGGAATCGCCAAGAATCGCCAAAACTAGCGCATCCACAGCGGCGCCGATTTCGAAATCTTACTACAGCGACTCTGATCAGAGTTATCCTTACTACACTATCTACGACGACGATATTTCCATCTACAAGGACGACGGTGAGTTCAACCAAGAATTGGTGATTCTGCAAAATCCATTATTCGATGTTATCAGACGTTATTTGAATGAATGTGGTCAGTTTATGCAATTGCATCGACTGACCGTACAAATTAAATCGGTACGTGAGTCGAAAAGTATTACACCTCAGATTAATGCCAGAAACTATGATACCTCAAGTTGACACCCAAAACTACGACACCTCAGATTACCGTCCAAAACTGTGACACCTCAGTTTTAGGACAGAAACTATGATACCTCAGATTCAGGACAGAAACTATGACATATCTAAATAAAGTTAGTGCGACATGTCACAGTTTCTGTCCTAAATCTGAGGTGTCATAGTTTCTGTCCTGAATCTGAGGTGTCATAGTTTCTGTCCTAAATCTGAGGTGTCATAATGTCTGTTCTGAATCTAAGGTGTCGTAGTTTTGGGTGTTGACTTGAAGTGTCATAGTTTCAGGTGTGTCTTAAGGTGTTATAGTTTCTGTCCTAAATCTGAGGTGTCATAGTTTCTGTCCTGAATCTGAGGTGTCATACTTTCTGTCCTAAATCTGAGGTGTCATAGTTTCTGGCATTAATCTGAGGTGTAATACATTTCGACTCGCGTACCAAAATGATGATTCCATTTGTAAGATTCTTTTGCAAACCAATTTTGGTTGCAGATTACGCGCAATATACGGTGAATCGAACGGTTCAGATCCAGCAACCCCAACATCATCATCAGCATCAACAACAGAACGTCAGGATAGCCGAGGTCACACCAAACTCGAATCAGTACAGTCAGAAGCCGAAAAAAGTACCGGTCAACGACGCTGACAAGTACAATCTCAGCCCCGAGGTCACCATTTCCGATTACGACATTTACGATAACCAAGTACGTTTTTATTCCAAGTATCGTTGTATCTCAACCATTCCAGTTCGATTCTGGTTCCTGGAATCAGATTGATGCAAGAAGAGTGTCCCTTTTAGTCATACTGATGATTAATTTCCTGTTTTTCTGTGCGCAGCCGCTGAAGAACAAGTTCCGGATTTCCGATGGACAGCAATCGTTGAGGTGAGCTTTTTTTAAAGATCTATCAAAATCCCTCTTTCCTGATAATGTAAGATTGGACAATCCGACCAATTTCAGCTTGATCTTCCATTTTGCAGTCTTCCTCATCATGGGAATGTTTTTATTAGCAGTGCCTCCTATTCCTAAGTTGATGAACTAAAAGTGTCCTAGAAAATGAATCAAAAGTGTCCTGGTCCGTTCAGCAGTCAAATTAAAACTTTTTCAGATGTTTATGGGTCATTCCATGTCAAATCGACTAAGAGTGGGAATCGACCCCCTTCAATTTTGATGAAACTTGGACAGAAGTTTTCGTTTTTAATAAAACGAAGTTCTACCAAAGGAAAAAAATGAAAAAAAAAATTTCGACAGTTATGCAAGATTCAAAACTTCACGATTTTTTAAATCTTTCAAGTTTATTTTTTAAATATCTCGGAAACTATTATAGTTACGAAAAAATCGTTCAGGGTTCGTCTTGAAGAGTATACTTGTGGCTACGAAAAAAAAATTCCGAATTTTTTTTTTCTTTTTAAATGATGAATTTGGTGAATTTAGAATTTTCAAAAATCGTGATAATCTACGATCAACATTAAATTTTTTGTTACATTTATTTTATATAATACCTTGTACTGATCTTAAAAGATCCTGAAATTTTCAGGATAAAAATATAAATTGCTGAACTTAAAAAAAAAAAATTCTTTACCAAAATTCAAAAATTTATATTTTTGAATCAAAACAACACCATCCTGAAAATTTCAGGATCTTTTAAGATCAGGCCAAGGTATTATATTTAAAAAAATTGACCAAAAATTCAATGTTGATTGTGAATTTAGACGATTTTTAAGATTTCAAAATTCTCCAAATTCATGATCATTTATCAAAAAAAAAAAATCGGTAATTCAAAGCACACATTTACAAATTCAAAAATTCATATTTTTGAAAAAACAAGAAACATCTTCCTGAAAATTTCAGGATCTTTTAAGATCAGTACAAGGTATTATGTAAAAAAAAATTAACCAAAAATTTAATGTTGATCGTGAATTTGCACGATTTTAAAAAATTCTAAATTCTTCAAATTCATCATTTTTCAAAAAAAAATTTCGGTATATTTTTTTATTCGGGGTAGATTCCAACTTTTGGCTGATTTGACATGGAATGACCCCTATTTATTAGCAAAAATGATTATCGATTAGGGACGAGTGTCCTAATCCGATCAGCAGCTCAATAAAACCTTTTTTCCATGTTTGTAATATATTCCTCCGGACTAAACAGAGCATGTGACGCCGTTTATCCATCACCAACTGGATTTACCCTATTATAAAAATTGGGGGTTAGTTCCAGAGTGAATTAAAGGATGAAGGTCCTTGACTAAAAATTTGACCTTTAATCTGCGCCAACTCGATGCCAAAGTGTCGTTGACCTCACATATATTAACGGTTTATTCATGCTGGTCTCATTTGTTATGCCACAGGACGAATGGCCTCAGTCATCCAGTAGTCCACGTCACCACACCCAATGCAATTGTCGACACATACGTCCCACTGACGACCACGACTCAGCCACCACCCACGACCACCGTTCGTCCTTACACCGTGACCGTTCAAAAGTCAGTATATTACAGCATGAACTATGTTCCAACAATTTTTCGAACAAACATCCCTATACGCTGCATCGGACTTTTTTGTCGGCGGAAAAAAAAGTCAACGAACCAAATAATGAAAAACAAACAGATTGGCGAATTTTGAGCATCGTTGAAGTAGTTGGCCGAAAGATTGAGAGTGGAAGGTCAACGACCGAAATTCTTAGAGAGACACAGCAGGATATATTCCAGCAGATTTTTATGGTCCTGGCGTTGCCTTTGGCGAATTCTTGATTCATCATTTCGTTGTATAATTTAAATTTGGCCAAATATGCAAATTTGAGATTATTCAACGAAAAATACCATCAACGATTAGATGATTCCCGCTCGGTATTTATTTCTAGGCAAAGTTGGACCAACGTGTGATTTGACGTGGAATTCCCTATATATATATATTAAATCGAGTGTTTGCCCAAACGAAGAGATCGGTAAATAGTTTTTTGGAAATTGCCATTTTGTCACAGATTTGACACCTTGATATTTTTGTCTTTTCAATTATTGTCTCGAGTATTTCCAGTCTCGAAAATTTTGGCATTACATAATTATTGTTCTGATATCTCTTTGCAAAAGTAATAACAAGTCGTTGCTGATGATTCTCCCATATAAATTTGAAATTAGTCGGCAGAGAGGCTAATGAGCTTTCTTTGATTGGTAATCGTTCGTGTTGGGTTTGCTTTTTAAAAAAAAATCTCTCATTTCGCTAATTTATTCCAAAATTCCTCAAAGTATGCCTCCTACAAATGGACTGTTATGGGCAGCATTTTATTGCGTTTTGGTGAATTATTCAGATTAGTGTTCAGCGAATTTATATTTCTCGATCAAGACCAAATTTTAGGACAAACACACTCACTGTATCTCACATGTAGTATGTATGGGGCATTCCACGTCAAATCACGCGGTCATCGGCCGGATCCCCTCGGATTTTGGTGTCCAATGAACTGTGGGTTTCGTTTGGCCCAAAATATGACCTCAAATTTTTATAAAATTTTTTTTCATTTTTTAGGGATTGCCCGAGCTCTATAATCTATAAATTGAGGGAAAATATAAAGAGGGGCCTTTTTTAAATAAATGAAATTTTTTTCACAGAAACTAGGGCCCAAAACAGATATTTTTGTAATAGTTCGATAATGGGCCAAAAAATTAGTATTTTTTTTGTGTTTTTTTTTTTTAAATGTCTCATTTTGATTGTTTCTTGGAGTGCGAATAACAACAACAGAAATATTTTTCTAGTGAAAGTTGATTTTTTTTCTTGTTTTAAGAGTGAAACCTTCAGCATTTTTCGAAAATTGATTAGCCTGAATGCACAATTAAAAAATTAAAAAAAAAATAGTAATTGGTTTTGGCCCATTATCGAACTATGCTGCGAAAATATCTGTTTTGGGCCCTAGTTTCTGTGAAAAAATTTCAATAATGTAAAAAGGCTCCTCTTTATGTTTTCTCTCAATTTAATGATTTTTTAGGTCAGGCAACCCCTAAAAAGTGAAATAAAAATTTCTAAAAATTTGAGGTCATATTTTGGGCCAAACAAAATCCACGATTCATTGGACATCAAAATCCGAGGCGCCCAGGCCGATGACCGCGTGATTTGACGTGGAATGCCCCATATATATCAAATCAAGTGTTTGCCCAAACGAAAAGATCGGGCGGTATCGACAAAGCTCTCGCTCTTATATTTATCAGCTTTCACTCGCCCTGGCGAACAAGCGAATCAGGTGACGCCTCGCTTTCGTTCTCCGCGAGAACCGGAAGCGATTATTTGCAAGCGTGCCCGTTAAAGCCAAGAGCAATTTCATTTCATATGTAGCGTTTTTTTTTCTGTCTCGTGTTTAGAATTTTTTTTCTTGCAGTCGGGGCCGACCGCAAGTTAACCGTGGAACCGCACCACCGTAAGTTATATATTTATATGTATCGTAGTAGCTTATTATACGTAAGGCCCAAAACAGTTATGCCCAAAAATGGCCGCGCTTGAGAACTCATTAATATTCTTGATTCCGAATCTGTGCAACGTTCTTTTGGATCTTCCGTGTGTTGAATTTCACGCAGAATAGCCCTAAAAAATTAATAGAAAGATGTACTTTAAGGGGGTATTTCGGTGTACAGATATACTTGGCGTCGAGACGCTGCCGCGTCTCTTGATACACTTCTGGTCAAGCGTTTGGAAACACTCCCCACGATTCCACGCCAGACAAAAAGTTTCACTGCTCTTTCAAAAATGAAGATATTTCAATTCAACAAGCGCCGTTTCAAAGGGGGCATATTCAGCTTCATTTCGCTTTTTCCAAAAAAAATTTTCGATTTTTTTTGAACCCGGTACGCCCTTTGAAACATGGTCGTTTTTCGACTTTTTTCTTTGCCTTGAAATTTTTGCCCATGTCCCATGAAAAATTTTGTTAACTATTTTTCGCATGAAAAAAATTGTGGGGGGGGTATAAGCTTCAATTTCGTTTTTTGAAATTTAGCAAAAATTTTCAATTTTCCGCAAATACGACCATATTTATAAAATGTAGAGCAACTCTAAAACTACTGAGTTTTCGTGAAATCACTAAGAAGGCAATTATTCTGGATTCAATGAAATTTTTTTTAGAATTTTTTTCATCATTTTTTTTCGAAAATATCGTTGAAAGGAAAAATTTTCAAAAAAAAATGTTGAAAAAAAAATTCTGAAAAAATTTCATTGAATCCAGAATAAATGCATACAACTTTTTACTCTCTTAGTAATGTCACGTAAACCTAGTAGTTTTGGAGTTACGTTACTTTTGATAAATATGGTCATTTTTTTGGGTAAAATTGGATATTTTTGCGGAAAAAAAACGTACGAAACTTTAAAAAAAACTAAATTAAAGCTTATATTCTCCCCCACAAGCTTTTCATGCGAAAAACAGTTTAAAAAAATTCCATGGATCATGTGCAAAAATTTCAAGGAAAAAAAACTGTTGAGCCGTTTTTTCCGAAAAAAATGTCATTACAATCGGTTTTTTCGTTCATTTTTATATTCACCATAAAATTATGGTATTGTTTACATATTTGACCCTCATCAAAAAATTATGGTACTATTTAAATTAACATATTTGACCTTCACCAAAAATTATGGTATTCTTTAAATAAACATATTTGACCTTCACTAAAAAACATTATGGCATTGTTTAAGTTAACATATTTGACCTTCACCAAAAAATTATGGTATTGCTTAAATTAATATATCTGACCTTCACCAAAAAATTATAGCATTGTTTAAATTAACATATTTGATGTTCACCAGAAAATTATGGTATTGTTTAAATTAACATATTTGACCTTCACTAAAAAATTATACTATTCTTTAAATTAACATAATTGACCTTAAGCAAAACCGTATTGTTTAAATCTACATATTTGACCTTCACCAAAAAATTATGGTACTGTTTAAATTAACATATTTGACCTTCAACAAAAAATTATCGTATTGTTTAAATCTACATATTTGACCTTCACCAAAAAATTATGGTACTGTTTAAATTAACATATTTGACCTTCACCAAAAAATTATGGTACTGTTTGAATTAACATATTTGACCTACACCAAAAACTTATGGTATTGTTTAAGTTAACCTATTTGACCTTCCTCAGGCGTCAGCGTCCAACCCTGAAACCATCAACGGCGATAGTGTCAAAAGCCCAGGAATTCGTTGACATATACAGATATCCACCTGTAAGACCTGGACCCATTTATCCCACTCCGACTGTCGATAAACCTGCAGCCAAGTGCCGCAAGGACGTTTGCCTACTTCCGGATTGTAGTTGCGGTGGTACCGATATTCCCGGTAAGATCCTAATAATTTATTTCAGCTACGATATCTTTGGTATTTTTTATTCTCGTGATAGCTATTCATCGAGTATATGGAAGCTCTGGATTTGGCATCGGATGAAAAGATTTGTCTATTCACAGCCCAAATTTGAAAGTTTGTCCATTGTCGATTTTCGCGTAGGAGAAATTCTGGCGGCGGACATTTTTGATAGGAAAAAAAAAAGAGTCCCAAGGTTGGAACGAAATAAAAATGGGATTAATGGAAAAAAGGGTTGACCCCAGAAACTTGAAGAAGGGTTAACGTCGAAATAACAAAAATAAAAATAAAATGGAATTAATGGAGAAATGGATTGGCCCAAGAAACTTGAAAAAGGGTTAACGTCGAAATAACAAAAATAAAAATCAAACGGATTTAATGGAAAAATGAATTATTTGGCTGTGTATAAATCATTCTTGGAGGGCAGTAATTGAAATTGTTACAAAACAGCGGTCAGAAAATCAACCTGAAAAAACGGAAAGGTAAAAGTAGCTTTTCTCCAAAAAATTGCATTTTTTCAAAATTTCTTGGCCAATCAATCACATTTCGATCATAAATTTCTTCATCTTTCGTTGCAACTATACTTTTGCAACCTTTTGTCTATACATTTTGCCAATGAGTGTCGAAAAACGTTCTACGAGATTGTTTGAATGGACGACGATTTACAGATTGTGCGAATTACGTGACATAATTTATATCGAAACGTAGTTCCCAATGTTGATTCTTAACGATCGAATTTATCAACCGCGTCGAACGCGCGCGGTCAGAAAACGCCTCTCGCACCGAGAAATATACTTTCACCGACTCTAACGTTACATACGCATTACGCTCGACGGACGTTCGAAAGTGAAACAGATCCGCATTTTGCCCCGTTAGCAAGACCGCACCTCGGCTCTGAGACGGGTCTCTCGTTTCGATGCACAACGTGTCTCTTTATACACACATGCACATATATATATATGTATATATCATATATTTATTAACACTATTGTATTGTCAATGGATGTCAAGCACGTACCTGACTATTCGTAGTTTTCAAGTCACATGTGTCAAAAATAAAATGGGAGGACGATTGCGAAGGTTCTCAGATCAATCGGAAGCTCAATTTCGATCAATGGACTTTGTTTCAATCCAAAATGGTCATCAGGGAAAACGTGAAAATTTTAGAGAATTGAAAATGGTCGTGATCAGAGGCATGTCATTTTTTCGGTCATAACAAATTAAATGAAAGTAATCAAATTAATTTAATTTGATTTAATTAGTTAAATTAATTTAATTACACTGATTGGTCATAAAAAATTAAAAAGTTTTGATGTTCCTTTGAGAAATTGAGCTCTGAAGAAAATTTGAGGGCGACAAGTCGAAGAAATTAAAAACTAATTCTTGAAGTACAGAGAAAAATTATAAATGGGTCATTCCATGTCAAATCGACCAAATATTGGAATCGACCCCTTTCAATTTCGATGAAATTTGGTCAGAAGTTTTCGTTCTTAATAAAACGAAGTTCTACCAAAGGAAAAAATTAAATTTTTTTTTTTTGAAGTTGTGCAAAATTCAACATTTCACAATTTTTCAAATTTTTTAAGTTTATTTTTTAAATATCTCGAAAACTATTATAGTTACGAAAAAATCGTTCTGGGTTCGTCTCGAAGAGTATACTTGTGGCTACGAAAAAAATATTCCGAATTTTTTTTTTTTTAAATAATGAATGTGGAAATTTTTAATTTTTTAAAATCGTGCAAATCCACGATCAACATTAATTTTTTGGTTCCATTTTTTTTATATAATACCTTGTACTGATCTTAAAAGATCCTGAAATTTTCAGAAAGGTGTTTTTTCTTATAAAATATGAATTTTTGAATTTAAAAAAATCGTGTAAATCCACGATCAACATTAAATTTTTCGTTAATTTTTTTTGTTATATAATACCTTGTACTGATCTTAAAAGATCCTAAAACAGATGATTGCTCAAATTTACTTAACTGAGAGGTAAAAAAGAATTTTTTTTTAAATTCAAAAATTCATATTTTTGAAAAAACAAAAAATATCTTTCTGAAAATTCCAGGATCTTTTAAGATCAGTACAAGGTATTGTATAAAAAAAATTGAACCAAAAACTTAATACTGAACTTGGGTTTTCACGATTTTTGAAAATTCAAAATTCTCCAAACTCATCATTTTTCAAAAATTTTTTTCGGAATATTTTTTTGTTCGTAGCCACAAGTATACTCTTAAAGACGAAACTGGAACGATTTTTTCGTAACTATAAAAGTTTTCGAGATATTTAAAAAATTAACTTGAAAGATTAAAAAAATTGTGAAATTTTGAATCTTGCATAACTTTCGAAAAAAATTTTTTTTGTCTTTTCCTTTGATAGAACTTTCTTTTATTAAAAACGAAAATTTCTGACCAAATTTCATCGAAATTGAAAGAGTCGATTCCATATCTTGGTCGATTTGACATGGAATGACCCGAATTATGAATAAATACTAATTTATTTTTTAACGTTTCTACTCGGAAAATGTTAGCGTTAATTTAAAAAAAAATGGTACATTGAGATAGAAAAATAGTTGGACAGGATTGTTTTCTTTTTCAAATAATTAGTCAGATTCAGATAAGATTAAAAAATATAAAAGTTATATTCCATTCCTCGGCGCTTGTCCAATTTTTATGAAAAACGGACTTTTACTAGATACTGCGAGACAAATAATCTGTCTTTCAATCATCTTTGGGCTCTAAAAAAATGAGACTTTATTCATAAAAATAAAAATTGAACGAGTTCTACCGGAAAAAGTAAAGCAGTGAAAGTGAATGCAATTGCATTCTGCACATAATCGTGGAAGTGAATGCCGCTGATGTATTTCATTTTCTACGCGAGTTCATCAAATATTACCGTTTGGGTTGATGATAGGCCAAGAATAGGTGGCCAGAATTAAAAATTTAATTTCCGCCGCTGCTCAATTCAAAAAATCGCATAACCAATTTTCTCACAGTTGAGCTCTGGGAACTTTCAATCGTTCCAGAATCTGTAAACATATTTTTTTTTTAACAAGTACAATTTTTCACAATAAACCACTGAATATATTATTTGTGTGCCTCAATTTTGCTAAATGCTTTGGCGTTAAAAAAAAACGAGATAATGGCGTAACCTCAAGGGTCGAATTTGCATCAATTGTTGCACCGACAATTAGAGCTGGTTACGTACTGCATAATATAATGACGAGACGATTTACGAGCGTGAAAAACGTTTACGTTAAATCGGCGGAGAAGGAGGTGTCAGTCGCAACGAGTCAGAAATCGAGCGATAACGATCCATTGGACGCTTTATTGCCTCTCGCTGTCCTCTATTGTTCCTTCGTTTGACCAGAATAAATTTATGTATGCATATACAATAGAGTGACGTTTTTTTCAATTTTTTCAATCATTTATAGCAAATTAGGATGTTTATGATAAATACGATTTTTTTAAAATTTAAGTGACCTAACTTTTTAAAATTTATCTTTCGAAAATGGAAAACAACTATTTTTACTGGACATCTGTGACATAAAATTCAATTGGGTTTTGGAAAAAAAAGGAGCTGCTAAAAAAAGCCAAAAAATTCGACATCATCCGCAGTTAATGGCATTAGTGTAAATGTAAATATTAAAAAAGAAGGAAATTTGATATCGATGAATTTTCAATATAATTTATTTTGAAAAATTTTGGGTTGATGAGATTTAAATCCTTCTATTCTATAAAATCCAATTAGGTTTTGAAAAAAATAGAAGCTACTAAAAAAGCAAAAAAACATCGACATGATCAGCAGTTAATAGTATTAGTATAAATTCAAATATTAAAAAATAAGGGAATTTGATATAATTGAATTTTAAATATAGTTCATTTTGAAGAATTTTGCGTTTCAATGGGATTTAAAATTTTGTATCTTTCTATTCTACAAAGTCCAATTGAGTTTTGAAAAAAACAGAAGTTACTAAAAAAATCGACATGATCAGCAGTTAATATAATTTAAATATTAAAAAATAAGGGAATTTCATATAATTGAATTTTCAATATAGTTACTTTTGAAAAATTTTGGGTTTTGATGAAATTTAAATCATTCTATAAAATCCGATATGTAAAATCTATGAAATAAATCAACAGTATTAGCGTAAATTTAAATATAAAAAAAATTAGGCAATTTTATATAATTGAATTTTCAATATAGTTAATTTTAAAGAATTTTGGGTTTCGATGAGATTTACATGAATCATTCTATTCTGTAAAATCCAATTGGGTTTTGGAAAAAAAAAGAAGCTACTAAAAAAAGCCAAAAAAATCGACGTGATCAGCAGTTAATAGTATTAGTATAAATTTAAATATTAAAAAATTAGGGAATTTAATATCATTGTATTTTCAACACAATTAATTTCGAAACATTTTTGCCTCTCATGATATTTAAATCATTACCTAAAAGAGATAAATATTATCTTAACTCGGCAACGTCTAATCCAATTTAATAAAAAAAATTGTCTGCAAGTTTTTCGTCATGAATGAAAAATGTACAGAAATTCAAATGAGCCACCCTAATCTTTATATAGATGTTGAACGCATTTCACCACAAAAATGCTCGGGCTCTGCAATTTGTTGTATCGTCGTCAGCATTTTTTTTTATCACGCGACATGAAAAACTTTCGAGCACAGCGAGCATTACTTCTGTGATATAATTCCAAGGCGATTTTAACAGATGACCCTTTGAGGAGGCACGCAACACCGAGTGAGAGTTTCACGTAGTATTATCAGTACCGACAACCGATTGATTGATCGTAAAACGAGGTTTTAAGAAACGATACTCCAATGTCCATGAAAATCTCGAATAAAAAAAAATCGTATACCAATAATTCCGGAATTAAAGTGATAATCATGAGCGTTAGATTCTCTTCTCTCGATGTCAAAGTAAAAAAATTGCAGTTATTATTATGCAACGTGGAATTTCAATAAAAACATAATTTCACGATATTTCACAACTTCATAAATGTTCAATTACATCGATATTCCATATGAGGTATTCCAGCTCATCTCAACCACTTTTACATATTGTATTTTTTTATTTGGCTTAAACTTTTTTCTATTATTGTACCTATTTATGGAACTTTAATTGATTTTTTCAAATTTTTTTACCCGTGGATTTACAAGATATGATTTTTCGTTGAAAAATTCGATGATTTTTTTTTCGAATGCTTGTAACTTTGCGAAAAATGGACCAAATCAAGTTTTTTTTTTTTAAATGTTCGTTTTTGAGTGCACTTTTTGACAAAAAATATTAAAAATTTAACGATATTCATCTTCTATATCGTTTTACCGCTTAAAGCAAAAAAATGTTAATTTCAAAAGGTCGGACACTTTTAATTTTTTCAAAAAATTTGCTAAGAAACTTTGACTTTTTAAACTATTTTTAACGCTAGACTGATCTTGGGCAGATTTTTCCTTATATTTTTTTTTATAATTAAAAATCTTTTTTTTTCATTACAAGCAAAAAAACGTTTTTTTCCAGGTGGGACACGTTTAATTCCTCAAAAAAATTTGCTAGTAAACATTGACTATATTAACTATTTTTAAGACTAGTTTCATCGTGGGAATATTTTCCCTTCTATTTTATTCATAATTAAAAATAGTCTTTTTTTCAGGATCAGTAAAAAAGCGTTGATTCCAAGAGGTTGGACACTTTTAATTTTTTTCAAAAAATTTGCTATGAAACTTTGACTATTTCGACCATTTTTAATGCTAGTTTAATCGTGAGCAGATTTTTCCTTCTATTTTGTTCATAATTAAAAACCATTTTTTTTCATCACAAGCAAAAAAGCGTTTTTTTCAAAAGGGGTACGTTTAATTTTTTTTTATTTGCAATGAAACTTTGACTATTTTAACTATTTTTAAGACCATTTTCATCGTGGGGACATTTGTCCTTCTATTTTTTTCATGATTAAAAACAAGTTTTTTTTATATTTAATATAGTTGGTATAATAAATCATTTGAAAAAAAAAATCATCGAATTTCAACGAAAAATCACATGTTGTAAATGCATGGGTAAAAAAATTAGAAAAAAATCAAGTAAAGTTTCATAAATAAGTACAATAATAGAAAAAAGTTTAAGCCAAATAAAAAAATACAACATGTAAAAGTGGTTGAGATGAGCTGGAATACCTCATATACATAATTCAAATCCAGTATTGATGACTTTTTAATAGATAATTAAACACCTCATTTAAATCGACAATCAAATTAATAGATAAATAAACGCCATTAAAATATCTTCGGCCATTTTTAATTTATTACTCTGCGAGGAAACTCAAAGTAATCAATCTGGCTTAAGTGAAAATCTGCAATTTATTAATATAATAATAATAATAATAATAATAATAATAATAATAATAATAATAATAATAATAAATATTCATGCATTCCATGAATTCATGTTGAAAATATTTGAACAATTTTTGAATTTGCGAAATGTGTGGACAATTTTCCACATTTTGAGGGAATTATAATTATAATCTTGGATAAATCTGATGTAATTAAGACGTAGGATAAAAAATGATGGACATCTCAAATGAAAGTGTCTTTGCCTCTCGTGATTTTTAAATGAGAATAAAATCGAGAGGTTCATGTATGTATTATATAATCTCAGGTGGAATTCCGGTCGAAAAGACGCCACAAATTGTTCTGCTGACGTTTGACGATGCCGTTAACGATCTTAACAAACCCCTGTACGAGGATTTGTTCGAGAGAGGTAGAAAAAATCCGAACGGTTGTCCCATCAGTGCTACTTTCTACGTCTCTCACGAATGGACCGACTATAGTCAGGTTCAAAATTTATACGCCGACGGACACGAGCTCGCATCCCACACGGTCTCGTAAGTCGATCTCGAAATTGTCATTTGCATAATTGATCGAGATCGATAAAAGTGTGACGGAGCACGTCCAGAATCGTTCATAAAGTTTTCTTAATGCCTCGGATTTTTTTAAATGATGAATATCGAATGATAACCGTGATATTTACAATGCGATAATTCACCATCATTTTTCATCGATTTTAACGATGCTTAAAATATATACGTGAAAATTAATTTAATGTCTATTTTTCATAATTAACGGAGATTATCATTGAATATTGCAATCAATAATTATTAGTATATGGGCCCATGTCAAATTTACCTCGAGTTGGAATCGACCCTCTTCAATTTCGATGAAATTTGGTCAGAAGTTTTAGTTTTTAATAAAACAAAGTTCTGCCTAAGGAAAAAAATTAAATTTTTTTTTTTCGAAAGTTATGCGAGATTTAAAATTTCACAGATTTTTTAAACCTTTCAAGTTTATTCTTTTAATATCTCTTAAACTATTATAGTTACGAAAAAATCGTTCTCGGTTTGTCTTGAAGAGTATACTTGTGGCTACAAAAAAAACAATATTCCGAATTTTCTTTTTAAATGATGAATTTGGAGAATTTTGAATTTTTTAAAATCGTGTAAATCCACGATCAACTTTAAATTTTTTTTTGAATTTTTTGTATATAATATCTTGTACTGATTTTAAAATATCCTGAAATTTTCAGGTTGGTGTTTTTTTGTTTCACAAATATAAATTTTTGAATTGTGTTAAGCAAAATTTTTTTTGTTTACCAACTTTTGTTTACTGATCTTTTAAGATCAGTAAAAGGTATTATATTAAAAAAAATTTAACCAAAAATTTAACGTTGATCGTGAATTTACACGATTTTTAATTATTCAAAAGTTCACATTTAAAAAAAAAACAATAAATACCTTTCTGAAAAATTCAGGATCTTATAAGATCGGTATAAGGTATTATATTTCAAAAAATTGAACCAAAAATTTAATACGGGACTTGAATTTTCACGATTTTTGAAAATTCAAAATTCTCAAAATTCATAATTTTTCAAAAAAAAAATTCGGAATATTTTCGTAACTATAATAAATTTTTAAATTTTTTTCCTTTCGTAGAACTTCGTTTTATTAAAAACGAGAACTTCTGACAAAATTTCATCGAAATTAAAAGGCGTCGATTCCAACTCTTGGTCGATTTAACATGGAATGACCCATATGAGGGATTTTTTTCCCGCTTGAATTCAATTATTTGCTTAAGCAAATTAAAAAAATATATATATTTCTCAACTCCTACATCAGATATAGCTATAAAACTCTTTTTACAACATTGATCCTTCAAAATACAAAAAAAAAATATTTTTTACTTTGATTCTTTGAATAATTTATAGAAGGCGCCAAAGTCGAAAATGTCTTTTCCCATGACCGACGCAGTTCTTCTCAGGATTTTCAAGTCCAAAACCAAAAAATAAAAAACCATTTTCGAGAGTAAAGTTTCTCACAAAACAATTTACCACCATTAATGAAAAATCAATTAAAAAAAAATGGCGAATGGTTTAAATGAAAATGAAAAATCGAATTTCTCACGATTTTTAAATCTATTTTTCATTAACGATGTAAATTGTTGGGTAAATAATCTTCCTCTTTAGATTGCTTTTTTATTTTTTTGTTTCGGACTTGCCAATCTTGAGATTAACCTTCTATAAATTATTCAAAGAATCAAAATAAAAAAACAGTTTTTTTTGCGTACTTTTGAAGAACAAAACTACGTTGTAAAAACAGTTTTATAGCCATATCTGATAAAGGAGCTGGGAAAAAAAATCTTAAAAATTTGCTTTTTTGGCCTTTTAAAGTATTACCTTAAATCTTGTTGCTAAAAATTACACTTAGCCCAAAAATAATAAATTCTTCATTTTTCCATCGCTCGGTCTATTTTTATTGTTTAGAGAACCAGGATAAAAAAATTGAGAGAAATGTTAATCAATGTTACTTCATTTTTAAACTCTATTAAATTCTAACAGTTTTTTACCATTATTTCTCTGTCATCGCCGATATTTTCACTTATATTTTTTTCATCGCCTCTCTTTCTGCATTTTTATCTCTACATTTCTGCATTAGGCTCGTCTGTCAACCCCTTCGATTTATTCTCTTTCTCGCTGGCGTAATCACGTAGCTTAAGCTAAAAAAGTCATGGTTACATCTTTTTTTCATAATTGCTTTTATTTCAAGCAGATTTTACTGAATCGTGGCTATTTAAGTTCACCGCAATTATATTAAAATGTCTGGATTTATTTCGTGTGCGAAAAAATCAGGTACATAGGAATTAAGGTCGCCTTTCTCATCAAAATTAAAAATGGTGTCCTCAAAATGTTACATCGTCAAAACGATATCGCCAAAAACGTTAATTTATCTACAGGACATTCAACGCCAGATCGACCATTATAATTCTTTCCCCGATCAATCCTGAGCTCAAAAAATGTTAAAAATTCATATTTGAATTTGATTTCCCCCAAATCTGAAGAATTCTGGATCTTGCCAAATTCGATTTAGCGTTGAATATCTTTGATATATTATCAACATTACTAATGCTGAGTACTAACATAACGTTTTTCTGTTTTTTTTTCTCATCTTCTCCTCTTCTCTCGTTCTCTCTTTCTCTGTCTCATTTTCAATCCTGTATAAACGATCCACGAAAACTTGATTGCCGATTCCTGTCGCGTTTTCGACGATCCCGAAACACGCGAATAACGCCAAATCACCAACAATCGAAACAACAACGACATGGCAAAAAAACAACAACAAAATTCCATCGTGACAAAAATTCCTACGACACATTATATCACATTCCATCCTCTCGGTGCACGAACGCGCCTGAAAATCTCGAATTTCCTCGTCCTTGTCCCCTGAACAGGTGACTACCTGCCGGAGGAGATTCCGCAAATCGTTCTCCTTACGTTCGACGATTCCGTAAACGATCTTAACAAGGGCCTGTACGCCGATCTCTTCGAGAAGGGACGTAAAAATCCGAACGGCTGTCCCATCTCGGCGACGTTCTACGTGTCCCACGAGTGGACCGACTACAGCCAAGTACAAAATTTGTACGCTACCGGTCATGAAATTGCCTCTCACACGGTCTCGTAAGTACTGACCCCGCGAATCTTGTTTTATTAATTTTTTTATTTTTTTTTTTCCAATTTTCTTCCCTCCATACACAGAAAAAACGACTTAAGCTCGGTGCACACGGTGCAAGATTTCGTGCTGGTTTCTCTGCTGGATTTCACTGATTGGTTAGCTCCTAGCCCCCACCAAGCTTTCCACCAATCACCGAAATCCAGCAGAGAAGACAGCACGAAAACTTGCACCGTGTACACCGGGCTTTAGTTGGTTCAACCAACCAGCTTAGTGCTCTGAGCGCCAGAAGAGAAATTAGTTGGATCAACTAGATAGTTAGTTGAGTCAACTAGCCAAACCAATTTTTTAGTTAGCACAACTAATCGACTTAGTTGTGGTAACTAATAAATAAGGATGGTTAGTTGACCCAACCAACTATCTAGTTGATCCAACTAATTTCTCTTCTGGACCTCAGAGCACTAAGCTGGTTGGTTGAAGCAGCTAAGTCGTTTTTCCGTGTATTATTCCCAAGAAATGTGGAGTATTATCGGTAGTTATCACTTTGACGTCCTGATAAGATTTGATTTTTCATTGAGGGGGAATTGGGAGACGTGACTGGTCAGCAAGTGTTATTACATTTGTTTCCAATATTCTGGAAAGGATTTTTACTAAACAAGATATGAGTGATTCCACGGCAAAGCAGCAGGTCAAAAAAATTGATGTCTCCGATCATACTCTCAATATTTTCTTGTGTTCTCTATCATGAGAAAATATTGCTGTTGAATCGCTAACCCAAAATAAAATTATTTGTACGAGTTATGATTTTTTGAAAATTGCGTACTTTTGATGACTCGAAAAATAACTTCTTTGCTTTTGTGTATAACTCCGCCGGATTTTAGAATTCGAGAATTTCACTTCGAGAAATCGAAACTGCATTCAAAACTCTTCAAAATTAGCACAGATTAACCTCATTTGGTGCATTTATGACGCCACAATTGTAAAACTACGTTTTTTTCGAAAATCAAGAATAACTGAAAAACATCATTTTTAAAAAATCTGAAAAAATCATATTAAATTTTTGAGACAAAAAATCTATATTTCTGTGGAGTTTGAACTAGTTCTGATCAATAGATTTTGAATTATTCATGAATGTCATCTTTTAGAAATGAGTTTCAGCTATTTTGGGACATTCAGGTTTAACAATCGCAACTTTAAACCTAAAGTTGCAAAAAAAGCAATTATCCGTGCATATTTGATCATCATTTGATGGAGATGGATCTGAAAGAATTGTAAATAAATTGTTTGGTAATTTTTTAAAACAATGACTATCGATTTTATTGACGAAATTTTCAGAAAACCTAAAGTCAAAACCTGAATATACCAAACAGCTGAAACTGATTTCTAAAAGATGAAATTGATCAATAATTCAAAACCAATTGGTCAAAACTAGTTCGAACTCCACAGAAATATAGATTTTTTATCGTAAAAATTTACTATGATTTTTTCAGATGAAAAAAAGAGGTTTTTTAGTCATTCTTGATTTTCGAAAAAACGTAGTGTTACGATTGTGACGTCATAAATGCACTAAATGAGGTTAATTTGTGCTCATTTTAAAGGGTTTTGAATACAGTTTCGATTTCTCGAAGGGAAATTCTCGAATTCCAAAATCCGGCGAAGTTATACACAAAAGCAAAAACGTTATTCTTCGAATTGTTAAAAGTACGCAATTTTCAAAAAATCATAACTCGTACAAATAATTTTATTTTGGACTAGCGATTTAACGGCAATGTTTTCTCATGATAAAGAACACAGGAAAATATCGAGAGTATGATCGGAGACATCGATTTTTTTGACCTGTTTGGGGTGGAATCACTCATATGTAAATAAAAATTTCCGAGGATTAGATTTCACGATATTGCCAGCAAATTTGTGACTAAAAAAAGCTCTAAAATCATTTTAATAATTATTCTTTTGCATAAGTAGAGCGCGGTTGAATTAAAATTGCAATTTTCTTCGAATTTTTGTTAATATTCATTTTTCGCCAAAGGGAAAAACAAGATTTATTGCTCAGATTCTCAGAATGTTGTGCAGTATCAATCGTTGCCAAAAAGTATATGGGGCGTTTCATCCCAAATCGGACAGTTTGAAAAACATTTTTTTTTATTTCCTCAATTTTTTAATATTTTTTAGTACCCATCAAAAGATCCTCGCTGCTAAATTTTGAGTTTTTTTTCGATTACCCGTTTACAAGATATTAAATTTTTTTTAAACCCGCTCTTTTTTTCGGTTTTTTGGTTATTCTTTAATGTGTTCTTTGATGTGTATGCTGCATATAAATCTCCGGATGCAGTTGCATTTTTTTTTCAAACTGTGATTTCGTCGAGTCAAATCACATCATTTTTTACAAACCTTTTCTCATACATGCCTCTGCATTTATCTTCTTCTTTATTCTTCTATGTAGAAACTAATACATTCATTGCTTTACTCTATTCATAATTTATATATATTCCATTATTGGTTTATCATGGGCTTTTTATATCTCGATTATTACATTAAACATCGTAGTGAATAATGGGACGTGCTCGCATCTTAAGATCTCGTGTCAATAGAAAATAAGTTTAACGATTGGACTTTGAAAATACTGTAAATTAAATTATATATTTTTTTCAAACATTAAAAATTTCTCTTTAAAATATTACGTTGCAATGTTTGACTGAGACATAATTCTGTCGCAATTTTCTTCGGACTTTAATGTCCATTTTCGATAAAAAAATTTCCTCAAGAGACAGGCTTTGTGAATTGACCTGCTTAGAAATTTTGTCAGCGTCGCTATTTCGAGCTGGTCCAAGTCCAATCGTCGATTGTTAATTCTCAATTTCAAACTATAATCTCGAATTAAACAGTCACAGCTTCGGCGAGCAATTTTCGGCGAGAAAATGGTCCCGCGAAGTAGCTGGACAGCGTGAAATTTTGGCTGCATACGGTGGGGTCAAGCTGGAAGATGTCCGAGGTATGAGAGCACCATTCCTCTCGGTCGGCGGTAACAATATGTTCAAGATGCTTTGGGACACGAATTTCACCTACGATTCGTCGATGCCAATTTACGAGAATCGTCCTCCAAGCTGGCCTTACACCCTGGATTACAAACTCTTCCACGATTGCATGATACCGCCTTGTCCAACGAGGTCGTATCCGGGACTCTGGGAAGTGCCCATGGTCATGTGGCAAGATCTCAATGGCGGAAGATGCTCGATGGGCGACGCATGCAGCAATCCACCGACTCCCGATGGCGTTTACAAAATGTTGATCAAGAATTTCGAAAGACACTACACCACTAACAGGTCAGTAGGATTAAGGAGGGAAAAGGGTCTGAGATACAAAAAAAAAGCATATTTTTGTGATTTTATTTTCAGAGTACCTTATTTATTAATATTTAAAAAAATTTTAATAAATTGAGAATCTCAAAAAATATGAACTGCAAAAAGATATCAGAATTAGTACTGAATGATTTCCGTCCCAAAAACCGCAAAACTGGTGATAAAAATGCTTCATAAAACCAAGTCGTCGCTAGAAGCAATCGTCAGAAAATCTTTATGCTGATTATTTAACTTGGGAAATCAGTAAGCAGAATATGAGATGAAGTTTTCCTCCATATCAATTTTTTTTTCATCAATTCTTGCAGAGCACCCTTCGGTCTTTTCTATCACGCTGCGTGGTTCACTCAACCCCATCACAAAGAGGGTTTCATATCATTCCTCGATACCATCGTCGCCATGGACGATGTTTGGGTCGTCACCAATTGGCAGGCCCTTCAATGGGTCAGAAATCCAACGCCTATCGAGCTTCTCGATAGATTCGAGCCCTTCAGCTGCAATTATCCCGTAAGTTTGACGTTGCAAATTTTCATAAACAAATCGCCCCAATTCTAAATGCCTGAAAAATCCACCAAGTTGTAATGTTGTAATATAAAAGTATCAAAAAATGGTACCATTATTCGAGTGACAAAAACAATTGCTCAAAGTAAACCAGGGTTGCGAAATTTGTAATGTAAAAGTAATGCATTATTCATTACTTTTAGAATGTGTAATGGAAAAATTTGCATTACCCATTACAATGTAGTGTGTAATGGAAAAAATTTGCATTACCCATTACAATGTAGTGTGTAATGGAAAAAATTTAATTACCCATTACAACGTAGAGTGTAATGGAAAAAATTTACATTACCCATTACAATATAGTGTGCAATGAAAAAAAAATCCATTACCCATTACAATGTAGTGGGTAATGGAAAACATTTTCATTACCCATTACAATGTAGTGTGTAATGGAAAACATTTGCATTACCCATTAAAATGTAGTGTGTAATGGAAAAAATTTTGATTACCTATTACAATGTAAAGTGTAATGGAAAAAAATCCATCACCTATTACAATGTAGTGTGTAATGGAAAAAATTTGCATTACTCATTATAATGTAGCGTGTAATGGAAGAAAATTTCATGACCCATTACAATGTAGTGTGTAATAGAAAAAATTTCCATTACCCATTGCAATGCAATGTGTAATGGACAAAACTTTGATTGCGATTTTGGGAATGGAAAAGTATAGATGAATAAATTATTGCAATGTTGCATTACATTTTAATGACTTAGGTACCTTAAATTCGAAAAAGCATCTATATGCATACAAAAAGTTGAACGATAATATAATACGTCACTGCCATCGTCTGCCTCGGTGGAACGGCTTTTCAGCTACGCAACGATGATGAACGCTCCTAAATTCAATAGGTTCACAGAAAATCACTTTGAGCAAAGGATATTGGCCAAAGCAAACGCTGAAAAAAAGTATATTTAGAAGCGCAGTTCAACGTTCAACTTTTTGTATGCATATAGATGCTTTTTAGAATTTAAGGTACCTAATCCATTAAAATGTAATGCAAAATTGCAATAATTTATTCATCTATATTTTTCCATTCCCAAAATTGCAATCAAAGTTTTGTCCATTACACATTACATTGCAATGGGTAATGGAAATTTTTTCTATTACACACCACATTGTAATGGATCAGGACATTTTTTTCCATTACATACTACATTGTAATGGGTAATGGATTTTTTTTTCATTACACACTACATTGTAATGGGTAATGAACTTTTTTCCATTACACACTACATTGTAATGGGTAGTGGAAATTTTTTCCACTACCCACTACATTGTAATGGGTAATGAAAATGGCAATGCATTACAAAAAGTAATGCATTACTTGCAACCCTGAAGTAAACAAAGATCATTACCAGAATCAATTGAAAATAGAAACTCCGCGCTATAAAATGGTAAGTACCATAATTTATCTCGATTTAAAATGGTACAAAATGGTACCTGAAACAAAATGGCACATTGTCCCAGTCCAAACAAACCACGAAGCCAATGTGACGTCGCATTTTGTGCTTCGTCGTTTACAGGACAGACCGAAAAAGTGCAACAACGCGAAGGTCTGCAATCTATGGCATAAAAGTGGCGTCCGGTACATGAAAACGTGCCAACCATGTCCGGACATTTATCCATGGACAGGAAAAACTGGAATTCGCAGCAGTCGCATCGACAACGAGGTCGAAAATTGAAGATTCATCGTACAATTGAATAACAACGATCGGGTAAGATCGTCATCGGAAAAACCACAAAATCCCACCAGCAATTTAAAAAATTCTGATTAGAAATACGTGTCCTTCATCTCCTCAATATCTATCATTTTAATCGGATCTCGAGTGCGATCATTGACAGGAAAAATATCGAGAAAACGACATGAAAAAATGCACGAATCGAAGATGAAATGAAAAAATAAATATTTTTTCCGTACTTCATTATCCATTCGGATTTTTCTGGGGAAAGGACGATTTTTGGTGATCGAAACTCGAAAAAACTAAAGCTGATGGGCTTAAACTTGCTGCGTGCTTTTCGCGAACAGAAATTTTTTTCTTAACAATTGACAGATTTACAATTGCGAAAAACTAGAAAATTTGTAAATTATCGATCGATTAATATAAAAAATAAATAAATTCATTCAATTAACTCTGAAGAAATTCGACGTCGTTTGGACAATTGAAATTGTTGAATTTTCCTTGCCAACAACGAGGGATCGCAAAATCGTATCTCGTTGTCTCTCCTATTTCATTCTCTTTGTTTTTTTTTATATTTTTTTTACTGCATCAATATTCAAATACTATATCGGTAAAAAAATAAGTTGGAGCTGGAAATGAAAATTCCATGAGCTGTAAAATTAGAGAATTTTTATAGGAAGCTCTGGAATATTTAATGGTCTGGTCACCACTTTTTTTACAATTACTCTTTTCATTTGATTTAGGCAAAATGACAATGACACTGATAAAAAAAAGCTTTTGTGGGCTCTGATGTGAATATTCAATAAAAAAAACAATTTCTCTCAGATAATCTGAGGAAAAATTGAGTATTTTTGCGAGTTAGCATTAAAATTTTTACCAGAGTGACCAGGATTTTTTTTTTATTACTCAACAATTATAAAAATTCCCAATTTCATCGGGAATTTTTTTAAAAATCATTTTCTTATCTAAAATTATTGGAGCAAGTCAGACAGCGTCTGTTGAAGATTTGTTTGAAAAAAATCGATAAACTATCGTATGTATAGGCCAAGTGTGTCAATAATGTTGAAGTAGGCTGTCGATTTTGATTTTCAAAATCGAGAGTAATTTATTTTGAAATAGCTCAAAATTTGCAATTTGCAATCGCAATACATTTTCTTAAATACTTCTCTTTTTATAATATAATAATTATTTATGTATATAATAATATTTTTACCGTCGAGCCTGAAAATTACATCAAAGTTTCAAAGGCACTTATTTTGACGTACTCGGCGAATTTAATTAATAGACAAATTTGTTTGTTTTTTTTTCTTCTCTGTCTCTGATGAGATTGATAATCATGATTTGTATAAAGCCCGCGTATTATGTAACGTATTTGTTGTTAGACAATCGCGATATTACAATTTCGAGATGTCGAATGATTTGTAAGATTACGATTTCGTGTTGATAAATTTTTACACGTTATGTGAACGCAATATCTTTATATAATATTATTATATAATTCGATAATATATCCAATGCCTATAATAAAATATTATAAAAATTTCGCTATAATTTTTTGTATTGTTAAAAAAAATTATTTTCTCCATCTATTTTATCCCCACGGATTAAAAATATATGCAACGCACAAAATAAAATATGGCAAATTATAAATGTATTTTGGAATAAACGTCAAAAAAATGCTGCCAGGGAATAGATTTCAGATTAAAAATATATCAGCAATATATTTTTTATGCCATTTACGTCTCAAAAGTTGGATCCTCATTTGGTCAAAAAATAATAATCGACCAATAGTTTATCGATCGTTTGCAATAAAACTCAAATTCCGAAGGAAGTGAACAAAAAAAGTTCAAAAGTTTGGAAACACTCGCCTCGCTTCCGCTACGTACAAAAAGTTTCACTGCTCTTTTAAAAATGAAGATATTTCAATTCAACAAACGGCATTTGAAAGGAGACATATTAAGCTTCATATCGCTTCTTCAAAAAAAAAATTTCGATTTTTTTTTAACCCGGTACGTTTTTTGAATCATGATCGTTTTTTGACTTTTTCTTTGAGGCTGCAATTTTGGCGCAGGACCCATGAACATTTTTTAAACTGTTTTTTGCATGAAAAACTTGTGAAGGGGAGTGTAAGCTTCAATTTTTTTTTTTTTTTAATTTCGTACGATTTTTTTCCGCAAAAATATTCAACGCAAAAAACGTTCATATTTCTAAATGAAGCGTAACCTAAAAAGTACTGGTTTTTCGTGAAATCACTAAGAGGCCGAAAAGTTGCATACAATTATTCTGGATTCAATTAAATTTTTTCAGAATTTTTTTTCAAAATTTTTTTTTTTTATATTCCCTGTTAACGAGATAATTTTTTTTTCTTAAACAATCGGGTCTCTCGCCTCATCTACACGAGTTTTCCGATAAAAAAGCCATGAAGATGAGGTTTTTTGATGAAAAAGCCTTGTAGATGGGGGAAGAGACCCGATTGTTTAAGATAAAAAAAAAATCTCGTCGACAGGAAAAAAAGTCGAAAAAAAAAAAAAAATTTAATTCTGAAAAAATTTCATTGAATCCAGAATAATTGTATGGAACTTTTTATTCTTTTAGTAATTTTACAAAAATCCAGTAGTTTTAGAGTTACGCTACATTTTCTAAATATGGTCGTTTTTTGCGAAAACTTGAATATTTATGGGGAAAAAAAATCATGCGAAACTTTTTTTAAAACGAAATTGAAGCTTATACGCCCCTCCACAAGTTTTTCATGAGAAAAACCGATTTAAAAAAATTCATGGGTGGTGCCCAAAAATGTCAAGGCAAAAAAAATCGAAAATTTTCGAAATCCAAATTTAAAAAATCGATTTTTTTTTAGCAAAAGCAAAATGAAGCTCAATATGTTTCCTTTGAAACACCGCTTGTTGAATTGAATTTTTATTTTTATTGAATTTTTTTTTATTTTTTATCTTTATTTTTTATTTTTTTATTTATTTTTTATTTTTATTATTTTTTTTATATTTTATTTTTTATTATTTTATTGAATTATATTTTTATTTTTAAAAGAGCAGTGAAACTTTTTGTCTTGTTCCTTCTTGCAGTGAAACTTCTTGTCGTGCTTTTTGCATTATCAAAATTGATGATTTGTCATCATCTCATGTGAACGTTTTCTTAAGAATATGGGAGCAGGATTGAGGAAAATAATAAACAATTCATGGTCAATTTAGATAAATAACTTATGTATTTGAAGCTACATGTAAGAAGGAATGTTGATTTATTACATCGTTCTAAGTTATCTTAATCTACGTTTACGAGACTGCCTTGTCGATTTTTCATCATATACACATTATCCAATCGATTTCCATGTGATATTTGACTCTCTTGGCAAATAAAGTTACGCGTTACGCGAATCGAATTATTTGGACGGTAACGGTAACGATTCTGAGGTACCATTTCTCGTATACTTTTTTTTTCTCACATCCACGAAGAAGCTTCACGAATGTCCCAGTCAATTTTCCAAGTTTTATTGTTATATTCGAACGAAATATAATATTGTGAATATGAACGACGCGCGCGATCCAGTCGCGAGAAAAATCTGTAAAAAGTATAAAAGGGAGGGGGAAATGGCACAAAAAGGGCAAAAAAATAAAAATACAGTGAAAAAAATAAAGATCTCTTCGATTAATCTCGTCGATAAAACAAACGGGGGAGGGGGGGGGGAATTATAAAACGAAATCGCGATTGTTAGAGATTTCGCAAAGTTATATATTTTCAATAAATTGTTAATGAAAAAATAATAGTTTGACCGTGCGGCGTCTCAAATCCTTTGGCACAATATGGCGTTCGAAAAAAAGAAAAAAATGTCCTTGTTGAGCAAATTAATGAAAAATCGATCAATCGACAAGCGTCCCTCGCGGACTAACGTATGGATATATTAATATATATATCCATACTTCCTGCTTCGTTTCTCTCTTCGTGAAAAAATTCTCGATCATTTACGACGGGATTTTTTTTTCCAATCGAAAAATAGTCCCCTCTTCTCGCCTCTACAAAATCTTGTCAGTTGAACAATGGATCTTTGCGATTCGAAAAATATATTTATATCTTATTATATATATGTATATATATATTTACTTATATCTAATATATGATCTATCTATTTATATATGAACATGTACACTTGTGTCGGCATATCGAGATCCTTCTCTTCGTATCATCTATATGTGGTATATATATGTTTGTACATATACCTTACTTAAACTCAGCTCATTTTTTCCATAGCCAAAACTATAAGAATATTTATATATATATCTATATAAATGTTTGGATGTGTGTATTTATATGTGGGACATTCCAAGTCCAATCAGCAAATCGCGTCGATCAATTTCTTCTTTCTAGATCATTTTTAGTGTGACGTTACAGACCGCAAGACTTTTTGGAATTTAAAACAAAAATTGTATTCATGAGGGAGTTGACAAAGGATCCAAAAAAATCCAAACTTCAACGTCGAGAACATTTTTTATTAATTGAAAAAAATTCACTGATTCTGTGATGCTAAATACAATTTTTTATATTTTTTAGAACATTTAATATTTTTTTAGGATCAGCATAGGATCAGAATGAAATTTGTTGACCTTGAGAATTTTTTTCAAGCTTTGGAGGTCCTCTCTTCCCTTCCTGATAGTCAAGAGATTCTTCATCAGCCATTCCAAGACCTCTTTTCGGTCGTTATCAATTTAATTCTAAAAAGAAGTTTCTAATTTGCCATGAAATGCCCCATACATAAATCTAAATTCCGTCGGTACGAGCGGTTAGAAAAATATGCGATTTTTGGGAAAAACATTGTCACGATTTCTGTTGCGTACGTTTCGCGGCATCGTCAATTGAGCTTCGACAAGAATTTTCATCGCAGTCTTATTATATCGTATAAAATAATATATTGACGTTGCAGCCTAGATGCATGTCCTAGATCAATCACTCTCGAGGATTAAAATTGTCATTAAATCTTCCGCATTCGTCGTACAATCGAGTTCGACGAATTTAAACAGATGCGCGAAACGTGACGGCAGAAATACGCAAAAATTGTTTAATTCCTCTTGATAATTTGTTTCTTTTTTGTTAATATATTTTTTTTTCCTCTTTGTTTTATTTCAAATCGTCCGGACGCTACGGCCTTAATTCCGAGCAAATAACGCGCATGCGTCAATTTTCCGCGCGAGAGTCAACTGCGCATGCGTCTCGCGGCTTTTCGTGCCGCGGCATTCCGCCATTTTTATAACCCCTCGAGCTTCGTTCAGGATCCATTTACATCCACCCGAGCAAATCGGTCGCGCGATTTTAAACCCCTTAGAGAAAAATCATTAGTCATCGAACTTAAGATGTAAAATATTCATTATTGTTCGAAAAGAAATAAAGAAGGGAAAGAAAAACGATTGGCGATACGTTCAACGAGTTGGGATAAAAGTAAAAATATACGGATTCGCGGGTAGATGATTGATAATTCGTCCTCTTTGTCGTTCGAGGGACTTATATAGAATGGCATCGTATCGTTTTTGCGCTGAAGGCGTAGCAAACGTGATGGAATAATACAAAGAGAAAAATAAAGTAAAAGAAAAACAAAGTGATCAATAAATGGCAGACATTATCGGAGATAATCGTCCGCATGGGCGAGTATTATGTATTGGAGTGGCTCTGTTTTAACCTCAATTTTTTAAATCCTGAGTCTCCTTTTCTTACTTTTGATGAAAACAAAATTCTCGCGAAGAATCTAACTGGACAAAAGATAAATATTTCGATTCGCTCGATCGATAAAAAAAAAATTTCAATATTTTCATTTCATGTAAAATTATAAAATTCCCTGTCTATATTTAATGAATGTTTTTTCAATTTTTCAATTTTTTCTTTTAATTTGAAACTCGCAAGAATATTATCCTCATCAATGGAAACATATTTTGAGCGGTGAAACTCAAAATTAAAAAAAGATTAAAAAACGGTACCATCCCTGATATACATAAAATCTGCAAAATAATCATATTAATCCCGCTTTTCCGCGAATTTTTCATTGGCATATTAATCCGTGAAGACATTGTCTCAAGAGCAGATTGTTCGATGAAGAATGAAAAAAAAAGTAAAAAAAAAAAAAAAACGAAAGAAAATCCGAAATACCGCGGCGGAAAAAAAGAAAAAGAAAAAATATATATATAAGTGTAATAACGTCATTGGCTCGAATTACGCGCTAAATTTGACTCTTTATTCTTAAATTGCACCCCGAGCTTTGTTTACCACGCTCACAGCGTCAGCCCGGTGTTAATTAATTTTTTTTTGTTTTGACTAGAACACAGAGATTCTATCTGATTCGTCGCCGCACGCATTGTCAACGATCGCATGTTTTCTTCTTTACAGAGAAAAAAAATCAAATCACCCTAATTTTTCATGTCACAGCGAGAAAAAAAAAATAAACAAAAAGAAAACCTCCCCCTCTCGACAGAACAAAAGCAAAAAAGAAAGCATCCCCACCTTGAGATCCGGTCGCTTGAGAGAAAAAGAAAAAAAAATAATGACAAGGAAAAAAAATAGTCACGACGACGGAGATAAGTTGAACTACGAATGTTTTGATCTCGCGATGTGAAGAAAGAAGGAAACTTTGTCATCGCACTCGTGTCCGCACATGTTACACGTGTACGGATCCTTGTAACCGTGATAGCCCATGTGAACGGTATACATGACGACATTGCCAAAGGCGATCTCGCAATATTGACAGGTGAATTCGTTGCTCATGCCAACACCACCGAAACTCCTTTCGGGTGTCGTTTCCTTCGACGTGACGACCGTGACAGGCTCACTTGCATTGTCCACTGTCGAGGAAGCGTCCTTTTCGCGTTCCTCGTCGCTGTCATCATCGACAACTCGTCTTTCAAGCTTGACAGCGCGTCCTTTGCGTCTACTTGTGCCCGATGTCTTCGGGGAATTGGTATTAGAACCGATGCCATTCGATTGGCCAACATCCGGTTGAATATTGTTGTTTGTATTCGAATGATTGTTGTTATTGGCCAATACATCCGGTTTGCTCAGATCAAGGGGACTCGATTTGTTATTTTCCGTCGCGGTGCCACTGTCATTGACAGACTTCGTGGTAATGGTAACGGTATTGTTGACACTGTCATTACCGTCAGTGCTGGAAGGTGACGCCGCGATTTCACTGATCTTCGGACTATCGTCCTTCGTTTCAGCCCCGTAGGTCATCGTTTTCATGTCCTGATTGTAATCGTTCATACGGTCATTGACAATGGCCTTAGCGTATTCCGCGAAAAGACTTGTCTTGAAATTCTCAAGCTGCTTCTCCGTTGACTCGTCCGACATTGAATAATGATTTCCCATAGGGAAACCTGGGAATATCTGACCATAGGGGAAACCCATGACACCCTGATTGACACTGTTGCTGAGTGCGTGAATGGCGTTTATCGGATTCATCGGTAAATGATGACGACTGACCGGCGATAGTTGAGGCTGCATCGCCAATTGACCATTCTGATGACCCGGCATCGCGCCATTCGTCATTTGTCCCGTAGTGTCGTCCAAATTCTTGACACCGTTCGCACCCGATGGCTTCTGCTTGGGTCCACGTCTCGTTCCGTAAACGTCGATTATCGGCAATGGATTCGGCGAACCATCGGCATTTAGTACCATCGCCGGTTGATGCGCATACTTTCGCAGATGCAATTTCAGGGAGTGGCAGTATTTCGTTGCGTAGGAACAATTCGCACATCTGTACTGATAAACGTTGGAGTGCGATTTCAAATGGCTGTTCAGCATTGATTTGTTGACACACGAGTAAGAACATTTGTCGCATTTGAATGGTTTCGAGCCAAAATGATTGCGCAAATGGTACTCAAGATGATGCTTGTACTCGGTGACGAAAGGACACTTTGGACATGTCAGGAGTTTCTCGGCTTTTATGTGACCTCGACTGTGCTCCCAAAATTCGAGCTTCGTTATTGCCACGAAGTTGCACTGTTTGCAACGAAACGTCTTCACCTTACCCTGGGAATTGACACGTGGCACGCGAAGACCCGGCTCGTCGGCTTCTTCGGATTCCTGCTCCGAGCGATCATCCTGGGACGGTGAGGCACGATTGTCATCGTCCAAGACGCTCATCGAGTGATCCATCTGTTGCATGTGATGCTGCTGATCGTTGTGCATCTCGTGACTCGTCAGTAATGACTTTGTGAAATCGGGCGTCTCGCAGTTGGCGGCGTAATGAGCCGCGAGGTGTTCAGTGAACTGTAGCCTGGAATAAAGTTGATGAATTGAGTCGTTTGATCGGATTCTCTGGTCTTGGAGTCAGATGCGTTATGAATTAAGGATTGCCAATGAAGAAAGTATCAATTCCTACGATCAGTAGGTCTTAAAATGGGCAACCAAAGCCAAGCGTTGCATTTTGGAACGTGATCTTAGTGTCTTTTTTTAGGGAATGACAAATTGAGAGTCGGAGCATCTGCATGCAGGATAGAAGAACGGTGAATGATGAGAATAAAAATCATGGCATTGTTTTAAATTGAGTTAGGGGTAGATCACCTCCCCCATGGAGGTGTCCTTGAAGCTTTCTAAGGAAATCAAACACTTTTCTCACCTGTTTGATGTACTGAACGGACAGACAGGACACTGTAGTGTGTCCTGAATCACATCGGACTCATCGCCTTCCGGTTTCATGCTGCTCGACACGACGTCCATCGCTTGATGCTCGTTCGTTTGATGCTGTGACACATCGTCCATCGTATGAAGTCTTCCGCCATAACCGAGCGGAGAATCACAATTTTTGTACATCATCTGCGGACTGTAGTCAAAATTACTGCACTGCATGGCATTTGAGTCCTGTGACGTTGCGCTACCAGGTGACAAACTGCAATTTGCCGCTGACGATGAACGTCTGCTCCTCGGTGATGCCGAATTGCTCGTGTAATGACCCGGTGATACACCAGAATCGTCGTTCTTATCCTCCGCGGGTTCTTCCTTCTGCAAACGGGAGATTGAAAAGTTGATTCATCGAAAAATCTATCGTTCGTGGATTGGAGATGGAGTAACCCAACAGATTCATCAAATACTGAACATTTCACGATGGTAATTTGCACTGCATGCATTGAGTGATTTTCTTTCTGCGACTTTTGTTAATGTTTGCAGGATTCAAAGATATTTCATCCTTTTGAAATTTCTTTTGAGATTCAAAAACGCGAGAAAACGAGGATAAATGAAGGGTTGGGATAAATGAGGGTCCTTGAAGTCCTGAGATTGTAAAAATTATTCGCAAAAGTTTTGAAGTTGAAACAAGCCCAAAGTAAGGTGGATCCGGATTAAACAATTTATACATAATGTAGAAAAAAATATATGTAACAATGATTTTACAGAAAATCAACTCAGTTTGGACTAATGATGCAATTCTCTCTGTTTACATTCTGAATCAAAAGAAAATTGTAGGTAACGTCGTAGCTCTTTTTTTTTTTATAAACAAATGACTTTAAATGTAAAAAATTAGTATTATCATGATTTTTTTCGATTATTTCATAGGGTATCTATCGAGAATCAAAATAAATCCTCAAACATCTAGATCTAACTAAACCTCACAAAAAATGCTTAAAGATACACTACCACTCAAAAGTTTGGAAACACTCGCCCCGATTCCGCGCAGCACAAAAAAATCCACTGTTCTTTTAAAAATGAAGATATTTGGATTCAATAAGTGGCGTTTCAAATGGGACATATTCAGCTTCATTCCGCTTTTTCCAAAAAAAAAATTCGATTTTTTTTAAACCCGGCATGCCCTTTGGAACATGGGCGTTTTTTGGCTTCTTTTTTTGGCGTTGAAATTTTGAAGCATAACCCATGAAAATTTTGTTTACTGTTTTTCGCATGAAAAACTTGTAGGGGGGATTATACTTCAATTCCGTTTTTTAAAAAGTTTCGTACGATTTTTTTTTTGCAAAAATATTCAATTTTTTGTCATCTTTATAAAATTTTTCATATTTAATCTTTATAATCTTTATAAATCTTATTAAATCTTTATAAATTTTTCATATTTATAAAATGTCGCGTAATTAAAAAACTAATGGGTTTTACAGAAATTACTAAGAAGGTAAAAAGTTGCATTCATTCATTTTGGATTCAATGTAATTTTTACAAAAAAATTTTCCAACATTTTTTCTCCGAAAATTTTTCCTGTCAACGAGATATTTTTTCATCTTATGTTAACCAATCGGGTCCCTTACCTCATCTACACGGATTTTTCACCGAAAAACTTCATCTACACGGCTTTTTAATCGAAAAACCCGTGTAGATGAAGTAAGAGACCCGATTGTTTGGGATTGAAAAATATCTCGTTGGCAGGCAAAATTTTCGAAAAAAAAATTTTGAAAAAATGTCATTAAATCCAGAATGATTGTATGCAACTTTTTATCCTCTTAGTGATTTCTCGAAAACCCAGTAGTTACTCGACATTTTATAAATATGGTCGTTTTTGCGAAAAATTGAATATTTTTGAGAAAAAAAATCGTACGAAACTTTTTAAAAAACGAAATTGAAGCTTATACTCCACCCTACAAGTTTTTCATGCCAAAAAAAATTAGAAAGATTTTTCATGGGTCATGCGTCAAAATTTCCACGCCAGAAAGCCAGGTTGAAAAAAAAAAAAAAATTAATTTTGAAAAATGCAAAATGAAGCTGAATATGTCTCCTTTGAAACGCTTCTTCTTAAATTGAAATATCTTCATTTTTAAAAAAACAGTGACACTTTTTGTGCGGTAGGGTAATATCCGTGGATTTATCGGTGTAATCTTAACTAATATCTTTTGGGAAAATCATTCTGATAGATTTTTTTCTACATCATGTAGGAATCGTTTAATCCAGATCCACCATAATTTCCTCTACTTTCATCTTTAAAAAGTGAACAAAATTTTTTTGAAATTTTCGTACTGGATTTACTTGAAACTAAAGCTAAAAGAGATATTTCTTTACGTTATTCGAAACGTTTTTCATTGATAGCCGACATTTTGGTGTTTTTCCGGCATTCTCTCTGCAAAATCCGAGGGGTGATACAGCGATAAAAGTACGGGGGTTGTGCGAACGACGAGAGGGGATTCATCGAGGGGGTGAGAAAAGAACGAAATGGCTACTTTGGTGGCTGGGATTCAATGCAGAGGACAGAAGGAGATGAAAACGAAGGATTTGATGGGAAAGGGGGATGATTTTCGAGGCATATGTATATATATATATATATATAGCGGGGGTGGAAAAGCTACGATTACTCACCACTATTCTATCGTTGATACCAACCCAAGCGGGCGTGGTTGGCGAATGGAGGGGTAGACGCTGTTCCTCTATGATGCTCTGTTGCTGTTGCTGAAGTTGCTGCTGGCCAGGCGCGAGGACAAGCGCCTCGGCGGCTTCCCAGTTCCCTCGCATTTTCACCCTGGAAAATAGGATCAATTTCGTAAATTAATGCGTCCCTCCATTCCAAACGACGCGTCTCCCAGCTTCAATTTTCACTGAACATCAATGTAGTGCCATTCAATGCTAAGTTCATCAAGCGACAATGATTTGTGGACGATTGCTACGGGAGCATTTTCTTAATTTTCCTGAACCTTTTTTTTCTGACTTAAATTCAATTTAATTGGCATCGCTAATTCGATTCTTATGAATTTGTTTCAAGCTGATTGTTTTTTTTTTTTTAATTTATCACAATCAAATTTCTTATCCCAGGGTTAAGGCTTATTGAAAAGAGAGATTTTGAGACCATTCGACCCAGAGAAATTTTTTTGGCAATTTTGGGTTCTGGCGACGACATATATATTTTTTTTTATCTACCGAAGGATCAATGGACTATGCATATGTTGTTTTGGATGAAGAATCTGAGCGACAGGACAATTTCTCCTTTACAAAGAAATGTAGCAGCCCCCGAGAGCTTTCTAACCGGCTGGTCCGGTAAAAGGACCAAGGACACAGCTGGCAATGGAAAAAAGGGGTTTTTGTTGAATATTCGAGAAAAAAAAGGGGGATGAACTGTCGAAACTATTTTCCATACAGCGCGAGGATTTCCTGCGCCATCTATTCTGCGTCACCTTTAAAGAATCACGCTACATTTTTTTTCTTCTTCCATTGAATACGAAAAATACACCATCGGAATGTGTCCAGGGATGATTCAGTGCGGTGCAAAAGTTCCTTTGTTAGGGGACTAAAAAAATCGCTCAAAGAAATACAAGCATCTCCTTGCGTTATTTATTTTTAGTTAGGAATTTTTTTATTTTATCGAATTTCTAATTTTAATAATGCGGGACTGCACTCTTTCATATCCTTTGTTGATCCTTCGGATAGTATTTAGTGAGAAAAAAAAAATTCTGTAAAAAGTCATTCATAAGCGCGCTCTTTTTTTCCAAATATTAAACATTTAATTATCGTATTAAATTTTTATTAAATTGAACAGATTTGATAATCTAACAATTGATAACCTTATTTTGGAGAAGCGAACATTTTTACAACAATAAATACCGCTTAATTCCACTGTTAATTACAGCTTATCATTATTTTTTGTGACACTGTATTTTAGAGAATTAGAGCAGCAATCGAAATGCGAGTTTGGTTTTTTGGCAAATAAATTAATGAATTTTGCTTGTCCAAATATTATTTAAAAATTTCAAAAAATTAGATCAAACATTGGTATAGAAAATTGGTTAAATTGAGTATGGAATATTGTGTATAAAATCAATTTTATTGTGATTTTCCAAGGTCTGAAATTCTATTTTCAAAAATTCTTAATTCGACGAATCGAGAATCGGCAATTTATTTTATAATTTATCCGATTGACGATTTGCATGTGCAACTTTTACGCGAAATAACGGTCTTTTGAAATTAAAAAAAAAGGGAGTTCGTTCGCCGCGGGTTCTTTGGTAATCCGGGAAAATTCGTGGAAAAAGGGGTTGCACGGCGGAAAATTTGGTGGGCTTCAGTTTGGCCGACGGACGCAGGTCACGCAGAATTTCCGGGTAAGGACGAAAGAACGCTCGAAGGTCTCTTCAAACTCTTCGAGCTTCAAGTCTTCGGGGTTGAAGGCCCCATGCTGGTGTATAAGAGAGAGAGAGAGAGAGAGAGGGGGGGGATGGTCGCAAGGGGTTGATTTATTCAAGTGGAGCAAAGCCTCTTTTGGCGTTTCAATGTATATATATATATTATTTTCTAGTGAAATTCGCACTCAAAGAAAAGAAAAACGAAATGTTTCCAACGTTTTTTCCTCCGTCTCTTTCTTTGGTGACACTTTTGGCATCAACGTTTGACTTTTGCAAATTCGTTGCATTGTCCTCGTCTCATTCACCTACGTTCAGTGACTTAGGTTTACTATCGTGAGTCATAAATAATCTTTCGCCTCATTGTCTTTGAATTTCAGCAAATATAATGGACGATGGAATATGGCGACCATACGACGGAAGTCAAAAGACACGAAAAACAAACAAACCTTGACGGAGTCATGGGCTAAGCACGTGTTTGGAAAAATTGAAAATACCGAGAAATTCTTTGATAAATTTTTTAATTGAAACTATCGCGTTCGTGAAATGAAATCTATCGGCCAAAAGTTTGGAAACACTCGCTCAGATTCCCCGTCGCACAAAAAGTTTCACTGCTCTTTCAACAATGAAGACATTTCAATTCGTCAAGCGGCATTTCAAAGAGGACATATTCAGCTTCATTTTGCTTTTTGCAAAAAAAAATTTGCGATTTTTTTTGAACCTACGCCCTTTGAAAGATTGTCGTTTTTCTTGGCATTGTAATTTTGGAGCACGACTCATGGAATTTTTCATTGACTGTGTTTCCCATGAAAAACTTGTGGTGGGAAGAATTAACTTCAATTTCATTTTTTTTTAAAGTTTCGTACGATTTTTTCGCAAAAAACGACCATATTTATCAAATGTAGCGTAACTCTAGAACTACTGGGTTTCGTTAAATCACTATGGGGGTAAAAAGTTGCATACGATCATTCTGGATTCAATGACATTTTTTCAGATTTTTTTTCAAAATTTTTTTTTCTCATTTTTCCTGTAAACGAGTTATTTTTTTATCTTAAGCAATCGAGTCTCTGGGCTTATCTACACGGGTTTTTCGATGAAAAAGTTGTATAGATGATGTTTTTCGGTGCAAGAGTTGCATACCATCATTCTGGATTCAATGCCATTTTTTTAGAATTTTTTTTCAACATTTTTTTTTCGAAAATTTTTCCTGTGAACGAGATTTTTTTAAATCTCAAACAATCGAGTCTCTCACCTCATCTAAACGAGTTTTTCGATGAAAAAGCCATGTAGATGAGGTTTTTAGATTAAAACGGCGTGTAGATGAGGTAAGAGACCCGATTGTTTAAGATAAAAAAATATCTCGTTTACAGAAAAAACGAGAAAAAACAAAAATTTTGAAAAAAAAAATCTGAATTATTTTTATTGAATTCAGAATAATTGTATGCAACTTTTTACTTTCTTAGTGATCTCACGAAAACCCAGTAGTTTTAGAGTTACGCTACATTTTATAAATATGGTCGTTTTTTGGGAAAAAAAAATCGTACGAAACTTTTGAAAACTGAAATTGAAGCTTGTACTCCCTCCCACAAGTTTTTCATGCAAAAAAACAGTTTAAAGAAAAATTCATGACGATCAATAAAAAAAAAAAAAAAAATGGAAAAAGAGGAATGAAGCCGCTTGGTAAATCGAAATATCTTCATTTTTAAAAGAGCAGTGAAACTTTTTGTGCGGCGTGGAATCGAGGCGAGTGTTTCCAAACTTTTGACCAGCAGTGTATCAAAAAATTCGAATGTATCTAGCGTTATTTATTAGCCCTTGAAAAAAAATTAATGAATAATCCTTAGTTCTCTAATTTCAATGTCAAAGAAATGTTTGTTACTCCAATTTTTGTAGATTAGACAAAAATTAACAGCAATATAAAATTAACAATAATCAATGAATAGGTCAAGGAATCGATACGAGTATTGATTATCTTCATAAATTATTTATAATTATCTCTTGATAGATAAATAATTGCGTGTTCGTAAGATAATATTTTTTTTAATTCCAAATAGTTGTGTATCAAAAATTTGCATAGCAAAAAATCTCTCGAACTGCCTCGATGTACTTTCAAAAATAATAAGACGTACATAAAAAGCAAACACGCGCGGGTAACGACGCAAATGAAGGCGAAGAAAGAGAACAAGAAGAAGCAGTGATATATATATATGACAATCGAAAAACATAGATACAATGATAGTAAATAAAAAAAAAATCTTGCTATCGGAAACGAGTCGAAAACACCTCATCGAGGCTCGTGATAACAAAAGAAAAGAGAAACGATTGGACAATATTGAACGAGAAGCCAAAAAAAATAAGTGTGAAAAATAAAATTCCATTTTCAAACTCACTTCATGTAGTTTCATTGTCCTTTTTCGAACGATTCCAAAGAGAAATGAAATGTATGCAAAAATATAGTCCACGTATCCAATCTTTCGAATATGTATAAATGGAAAATATATTTTTAATAAACTATATTTGTATTTATATTTTGAGGATATAATTTGAATAAACATTTTCACTTTCCACTATTTAACATAAATTCTGATATATATACCGAATATTTAACTATTGGAGTAAAATATATATTTGATATATCGAGATATATTTTTCATATACATTGCATACGCTTTATTTCCATTTGGAAACATAAAAAAGATGGCAAACCGTATGAAAGCACGTTACTCTTATAGGAAAATGAGTCTCCATGGAGCCGCCATGTTTGATCGAGAGATCGATAGATCTCACAATAACCGACAAATTTCAAATATATTCTTCACTCGCCCATCCTATTGCAACCCCTCTCCCTCCCCTAAATCAATAATTGATAAATAAATTCCAATTAAGAAAATTGATTGTATTAATAATCGAATGGCAATGACGATTGAATTTAACTGGATTTAACAAGCTCATGATTTTACCGAATAAAAATCATCCACGAAATTCCAATTTACTTGCAAATAACACGCAGATCTCGTGATTTCGGGGCGTGTATATTTTTTTTCCTCACATCGTACGATTCAAAGATTATTTGAGCTCCGTAACGAGTTTCTTCGATATGTAGAATTTCTTCGATATCGGAACGCTTTCTTCGAGCTTGTTTTTCTCGGATTTTATTGCTCGAGATAATATATCGTGCGAAAGGTGTTTTTCAAATTTTCGAGGCTAAACAACAATGGGAAAACGGTTTCTTATGTGAGCATGTAAATGTAAAACCAACACTAAATCCGCCGAATAATATCGATAGGATCGATAACCAAAAGGGCGTATCGAGGGCCAATATATCGATTAGGAGAATCCGTCATACGCCCTTTTGGGCCCTGATCGATCCAAAATATATGTACACATATATATAAGGCGCAACTGCTGCCAGAGGGCGCCTTGTCCTGCGAAATAGGCCCTAATTCTCAGAAAGGATATACAACGACGAAAAGCGAGGAAAAAAAGCCCAAGCTCCAATAATTTCTCAACGAAAATCTTCGTTGTGATTGCACTAATTACATGGATCGAGATAATCATAAAATCGCCAATCAATTATAATAATTTGCCAAAAACAATTCCAATATTCTCGATTGCCAAGAATTTGCCAACATTTTGAGTAGCATTTTTTAAATCAATTCATATTCATTTTCTTTACTATTGTACGAAAACTAAGTTGAATAGAAGAATTATCGGACAATTTGTAAATTTAACGCGAGATAATAACGCAAATTATAATCACTCATATATTTAGGACATATCAAAAAAGATATGTCACAGATAAATCAAATTCAGATTGTGAATGCATTAAAAATTGACCGAATATATTTTGCAGTAATTGAGGAAGCAAATTAGTTATATCTTCAACGTATCCTTTGTGGAAAACAAATTTATCGAATAATATATCGATATAGAATTTTTTAACAAAAATATATCTGGTATATCTCAAATGTCTCTTCATGTAAATAAGTTTTTTTAAAGGCAATAAGAATCGGTTTGCATATATCACAGCATGAAATTCTATATATCACATACATCCAGGATATATAAAAAAATATATATCTTGATATATCAGGCCATAGCGAATAAATTAAAAATGAACGAAATATATTTTGTGGCCAAAAATATGTATCTCGTGGACATGCCGTAAAAAATTACCGTACAAAATATATATCTTGATATATCAGGCCATAGTGAATATATTAAAAATGAACTAAATATATTTTGTGGCAAAAATATGTTTCTCGCGGATATACCGTACAAATTACCGTACAAAATATATGTCTCGTGGATATACTGTACAAATGACCGTACAAAATATATATCATGATATATCAGGCCATAGGGAATATATTAAAAATTGGCGAAATATATTTTGCGGCAAAAAATGATATATCTCGTGTATGTACCGTTCAAATTTCATGATATATATTTTTTTTCACGAGAAAATGGTGCATAAATTTTGGTGTAAGTGTTAATTACAAACCTCTTGGCCGGACGTACTCCGTCCGTTATATCGTCCTTCAAATCGATGCCGTGATTGCGGTAATTAACGCAATCGAGGGTCAATATCAATACGCCTTTGCCCAAAGGTCCGTGTATCGATGATCACTTTTTATATTTTTACAAATATATCTATATCGATATAGATGCCTATTTATATGTCTATAGATATATGAATATATTTATACGTAATATTTACATGTGTTTTGTTAACACACCACTGACACAGCGACGATATATCGTTATATCAAATATAATGGGAGAAAAAAAATCGAAGAACACAAAATATCACCAATAGTTCGTGAAATCGATCACACGTGGTAAATATAAATCCGCTTAATATCGAGGAAATTCAAAGTATTCGTAAAATTATCCATCAATCACCGTTAAACTAAGTACCACAAGTTTGTTTAGTTAACAATAAAAAAAATCGTGAATTTTTCCAATCTAATATCGAGACGAACTTGTTCACCCGCTCGCGTTTTCACGAATGTCCGTGCTCGACTGACAAGCCGAAATACCGAATTTCGAATGCCGAGCGCAACATACCGGCGATATGTTTGTTAGATTTTGCGAAGGGGGAAACTACCCCTACCCTTCGGCCAAATAACGTCCAATCACCGCTCGCCGATTGACAGAATTCATAGATGTTTTTGGCAACCGCTCTTGGCCCCCTCCCCACCCCCGCCCCTTCTTTGCGCCACCGGCGACCGTTCGAACTACGCACCCTTCGAGCCCCCCACCCTCGACCACAGATTTCCCTCTCACTTCCTTCCTCGGAGCTTCCATTCCCTTTCTCCCTTTATCACTCCCTCCCCCTCTCGCTCTTCGGTTCTCCGTCTCTCTCTCGTTTTTTTTCACTTTTTGAGTTTGCCCCCGCCATCTTCTTGCTTTCTTTTCACTGTTTCTCTCACTCTTTTTCTCATACACTTGCGAGCGATTCATTGATGAAGGCTGTTGAAAGAAAAAACGTTGAAATTCTGAAAAATAGCTTTTTTTGGAGCTTTCCAAAATTATAATGTTATGATATTGCTTGATGCTTGAGAGGTTTGTAACCAAAGCAAAGTTTTTGTCTATTTGTCTCGTGAGATTCCTTTTGAATGAGTAATCGGTATCGAAATTTTGATAATCTCGAAATTTTTAGTCGTGCTTATTTTATTTATTTAGTTTTGACACAATTTAAATCAAAATTGAACAACAGTTATTACAATTAGATAATAAAATTTACATTATTAAGGATGTTTAGTCCCAAATCACAAATGATGAGAAAATTTTGAAAATTTGGTATGTTTTTGGATGAATTATTTAAGAGGTCGTGTAAAAATTTCACGACGATTAGGAAGCTCGTTATCGAACAATTAACATTAACGAATTAATTTAAATTAAATGTAGTCTTATGGAAACTGATATAACTTTGCGATAAGTTTTTTTTTTGACCTCTGAATTTTTTAATATCTACACTATATTGAAAGCAATGGAAACAAAATGAAGTTTATTGATAAATTTTTTTTTTGTTTGTTTAAAAAATTGTTCTTAACAAAATGTTAATATTTTAATAATGAGCTTATCGTCTTGAAATTTTTACACGACCTCTTAAATACTTCATACAAAAACATACCAAATTTTTAGAATTTTCTCATCATTTTTTATTTTAACCCTTAAAGAGGTTGAAGTGATGATGATAGAATTCTGAAAATTTAATATGTTCTTACATGAAGTATTCAGGAGGTCGTGTAAAAATTTCACGACGATTAAGAAGCTATTATTGAACAATTAACATTAAAAGATTTCATAGGGACTCAACATCCTTAAACGTAGAAAAATCGAGATTGTTAATATTTCAACACCCTGTCATTTTTTTCATAAAAAAAAAATGTGAAAAAACTCAAAATGTGTTAAAAAATGACAAAACTTTTTTTTCCCTCATCAAGAGAAGCGGCAGCATTCCCATGCTGAATAAATTATACTCGCACTTCAGATTTTGAGACATCTGAATTTTGAAACTCCGAAAAACACTGTTTTCGAAAAATGTTAATATTGTTTCTTTAGCAATAAAAATAAAATAGCTCAGACTTCTTGCGGAAAGATTTCTGAGAGGAAAAGATAGAAGAGTCTCAATTGAAGATTAACATGGAATGATTTTTTCAAAAATCTATTTTACATTTTTGAAAAAGGTTTTTCTTGAATTAATGCGATCTAAATCGATTGAAATTATTCTCTATCAAGATCATGACCGTTTATAAATTTGTATGCACCTCAATTTTCGTTTTTTGGACAATCTCCTATAAAATCCTCGGTTCACCTGATGCAGTTGCAAGTGGGCATGCGCAGGTCTGGTTTCATCTTCTATAAGCTTGTTCGAAACCTCAGACCGAATCATCTTTCGTTGTATTTGTTCCAAATTATCCAAAATACATCAGGTTCTTATTTAATTTAAAAAAAATACAATTTCAAATCGTCGCAGCGTCCCGACGCCAAAAATTAAAAATTAAAAATTTAAATCTTTCACTAATTGTAAATTCAACACAAACGTTAAGAAACTTTTTTTTAAATTGGATTTTAAGATGTTTTTTTACATTGTAACATTTTTATTTTTTGGAAATAATGTTCAAGTTTTATCTTCGTTTATAAGAGGAAGCGAAATAAAAAATTATCGTCATATCTCGCAAAAATTCTCAAACCGCTCAATTTTAGGATTTTGGATTCACTAGAATATTTTTTATTTCAAGTGTGTTGGTTTAATCTACTTTCAAACTCGTTTGGAATTCGCAAAGGGCCTTCTTTGAATTTCATACGTTTACACCTAATAAGAATATTTTTCAAGCCTTATTATTATTGTTATTGTTGTTATCATTATTTACTGTAATACGAAAATTCTCTAAATCATATGAATGCGAATATACGAATACAGCCCACACCGAATCCGACTATTAAGCTGATTGCTCACTGTTATTGTGTCCACTAAAGAAAATTGCGTCGTTCAACGAAAGAAAGATGAAAGCAATTCCATTTGCAAAAAAATACGGAAAAAAAACAAAAACAGCGCGTGGCTTCACAGACAGAGAAACTATTGTAACGGCCAAAACTGTTCTCGATATTATTTGCATTTATTGTTATTTTATTCGTAGCCCAAAAATTGCGATATTCGACCTTTTACTTGGATAAATCTGTCCAGAGAAAAATCGCGCAAATTGGAAATTGCTTTCTTCGTTTTTTTAGCCCGATGTAAAAGTTTATGAAGGAAAAAACCAAAAAAAAAATGAGCATGAATTTTTGTAATTTGTCAAAAATAAAAATAATTTCTAATGCCTTAATTTTCAAAAGAAAGGACGAAAGAATTTTTTTTAATTGAGACTTTTATACAATTTGAACCCTTCAGCGTTTTGGGACATTTTTTGGGGACATGGGAAGCAGGACATTTTTTTCTAAAAATAAAGCGTACATTATAAATCTCAGAATTTCACTTTCGTTTATTTTTAGCCGTGGAAAAAGAAGATCGGCCACGAGTGTCCCGATTTTCTCATTTACCCCCGGAAACTCCCTCGACCCCTCGATTACTGACCCACGCACCCCTCCCAACCCTCGCCTTCCGCGTTTCATTTTTTTTCGTCGTTTTATTCGTGGCGGGTAACTTTGGTACTCGCACCGTCTTCGCCTGGGTCTTCGTATGAGGAAAGAGAAAAAGAGAGAGAAAAAAAGGGAGAATGAGCCCCCAAGCTACTCGATTCTCGTCTCGCGTGCCGCGCACACCCCTGTCCTTTGCCCAGCCGCCCTTAGAATCTCCCTCTCATTTCCACCTCTCGACCGCGACTGTATGGCGTTTTCCTTTTCCATCCCCGGGCTTCCTCGATTCGTTCGACCCCTCGACCCGAATCCTACTACGAAATCCCTACGATTTCTCCCTCTGTGACGAGAATGAATGAAGCAAGCACGCGTCCGCACAATTCACAACGACCAATACCGCGGCATCATCGAGACGCCATTTCTTTCATCGAATTACGCTCCTCGAATTGATAATATCTTAAAAACTGCCGAAAAAAATATTGTATTAATTATAAATATTATTATAAATAAATAAACATTAAATTATAAATATTAATATTGTATAAATTATAATATATTATTATGTGTCTTATTTTGTAGAAATTCATAAGATCCACGATAATAGCGAAGATTTCATTTTTACATTTCAACAATGACTGATTGACATTGACTGAATTTCATATGTAAGCTTTTCTGTCCCTACAAAAAGAAAATCAAAAAACCTGAAATAAGCGAAAGAGAGAAAAAAGATTCTCAATATTGAGATTATTTGAAAATATCGTTAACGAAGAATTATGTTTAAAGGGCTGATAAAATTGTAATAAAAATTGCATTGAAATGATGATTGAAAATCAATACTTTTTAATATTCGTTCATTTTTTCTTGAGCCTTAAATTATCGAGATTGAGCTGCTCAAGAAAAGTTCATTGCATTCAAAAAAAAATCAATGTAGCTGGAAAAAGAGGAAGAGAAAAAAAAAATTTCCTATTGAGAGAATTTTTAATCATATTTAATAAAAAATTACATTTAAAGGGCTGATAACATTGTAATACAAATTTTATTGAAATGATGATAAAAAACCGATACTTTGTAATATTAGTTCATTTTTTCCTGAGTCTTACATTTTTCGAGATTTAGTTGCTCAACAAAAGTACATTGCATTCAAAAAAATCAATGTAGCTAAAAAAAGAGAAAGAGAGAAAAAAATTCTTTCATATTGAGATTAGTTGAAATTATTTTAAATAAAAAAATTTGTTTTAAGGGCAGATAAAATTGTAATAAAAATTTCATTGAAATTATGATAAAAAACCAATACTTTTTAGTATTATTTCATTTTTCCTTAGTGTTACATTTTTTGAGATTTAGTTGCGCAACAAAAGTTCATTGCATTCAAAAAAATCATTGTAGCTAAAAAAAGAGAAAGAGAGAAAAAAATTCTTTCATATTGAGATTAGTTGAAATTATTTTAAATAAAAAATTTTGTTTACAGAGCAGATAAAATTGTAATAAAAATTTCATTGAAATTATGATAAAAAACCAATACTTTTAAACATTATAGTTCATTTGTTCTTGAGCCTTAATTTTTCGAGATTTACTTGCTCATCAAAAGTACTTTACATCCAAAATGATAGGACATAAAATTTTTTAAATAAATTCTTCGAGATAAATAAATGCCAAGAATTGTTTCTGTGGAGAAAAATCATTCCTACCTGCACTTAAAACAATTTTTATATTAAACTTAAAATAAAGAATTGGGGTTTAATCTATATTAAGTAAGAAAAGTATATTGGCGAAAACGATTTTGTATCAATCGAGTAAATTTCCATAAATCTGAAATCACTCAAGCTTGACAATATATTGCCAAAGAAAATTCGTACCAGCATATTTTCATTTTACAGACAAAATATTACACCCATTGTGATAGTTAATCCGACTGGCTTTTAATCTGGCCCACTTTTAATCTGTCGAACATAATTTGAGCACGATTTACCAGGATTCAACATAATGTTCGAAGGTACTAATTATAAACATTGTGGAGCGTGATATTAAAATTCTAGGAAGCTCAATATCGGCGATGATGGATGTCAAAATATTGACAAACATCGTCGTCATAGATTTTGATATTAAAAAATTGTTCCTTATGGCAACTTTTGATGAACAAACTTTCGAAAAAAAATCTTAGTTCACTATTTTAAAGGTCTTGATAGTTCCACGTGGAAAAACTGTGCCTCGAGGATTCCGAGGATGAGAAAATTGAAACTAAAGTTGGTAAAAACGGTAAATCCCGTAATCCTTATTTTTTGACACCAAAAGAAAGTTTCGCCCGAGTATATACTTTGTGCATATACCGTTATACAAGATTACTGAATCCCTCTTACAATACATATATATGAGGCATTCCATGCGGTGTCGAACGGTCGAAAAGTTGTCCACTCGCAAAAAAATTGAAATTTTGTCAAATTATTTAATTATATGAAAAAGAGTAGTGTAAGCTTTATCAAATTTTTTTGGATTGCATTTTTTTGAGTTTTTCAAAACTTCAAATTTTTTTAAGTAACGTTATATCGTGAAAGCATACGATTAAACAGAAAAATGTTTCAGACAAAAAAGTTGCAGTTTTACATAAACTTTGTGAAAATTTTTTTTTTTTCAATTTTTCGAGTTTAAAAAATGACCATTTTCATCAAAAATATACGAAAATAATTTTTTTCGGTCGGTATGTCACTTTTGATTTATTTAAAAAAATTCCAAAAAATACTCTGAAGTGTGTACAATAGACACGTATTTTTTTTAGATGGCTCGATTAGTTGTTCCAAAGCTATGCTTTGTTTTACAATTATGATTTTCTCTTTTTTTTTTAGGAAAATCAATTATTATTAAAAATTAATCTCTCCCAAATTTTTCCCATATTTTTCAGAGAACAAACATCGATAACATAATAATAATTTGTAATAGTAATTGATTTTTCTAAAAAAAATCATAATAATAAAACAAGGCATAGCTTTGGAACAACTAATCGAGCCGACTAAAAAAAAATACGTGTCCATTGTACACACTTCAGAGGATTTTCTGAAATTTTTTGAGATCAGTCAAAAGTGACATACCGACAAAAAAAAAATTATTTTCATATATTTTTGATGAAAATGGTCATTTTTTAAACTCGAAGAACTGAAAAAAAAAATTTCACAAAGTTAATTATATAAAATTGCAACTTTTTTGTCTGAAACATTTTTCTGTTCAATCGTATGCTTTCAAGATACAACGGTACACTGCGACCTCGATAATCGGTACCTCGATCGTTGCAATTGCATCGTAGTGGGAGAAGCGCCAAGCCAATCGCGTCAGACCGCCATCAGCCACCAGCGGCGCAGAGACGGTTCTGTGCAATGTGCGCAACCCCACTTCTTGCAAGAGCCGGTCCCGACGGATTCCGATTATCGAGATCGCAGTGTACTTAGAAAATTTTGAAATTTTGAAAAACTCAAAAAAATGCGATCTACAAATTTTGAAAAAATTTGCACTACTTTTTTTATATAATTAAATAATTAGATAAAATTTGATTTTTTTTTCAGGGTGGACAACTTTTTGACCGTTCGAACCGCATGGAACGCCTCATATACTGAGGCGTTAGGAATTTAAAAATTTTCACGCTCATTAAGGTGTGTGTCGAACATAAGCCGCGAGTCTGGACGAAATAACATCGTAAAATTTTTCAACAAATCTTCAACCCTTTCGCCGGGAAGGATCCCCGACCGCGTGTATCAACATAAGCACGATATACTTCTTTTAAACGGGGATTTTTCATCGGTGAGAAGAGTTTACAGGTAGACAGTGTTGTACAGCTATAAATCGTGTATTTCAACCCTTTCCAAGTGTACAAACAGAAGTGAAAGATGTTGTCGCAGAGTGGGGACAAAAAATGGAGCTTGCCGAGGATTTCATCAAAAAATTTCGAAAAATTTCAACCCTTTAACTTCTCGCTTTCGAGCCGACTTAATCTCTTTCCCGACGTTCATAAAGTGTGTATCTCCCCGCTTTTTTCCTTTCCAAACCCAAATCAGGCTTGTTTGCAGTATTCCTCTTCATCCCCGAAAAGAGCGAAACGAAAAGAGAAAATTCTTCCGTTTTCCCGCTTTTTTTTCCAACGAGAGAGAAGTTTATGAATACAGTTTTCGACAGTTAAATTGCGCAGAAATGACGGCGCAAACGGATAACCGTTAAATACATCTTAAGACATTTTTTCTACTCTCTTCGACGGGTTTACTCCTTTTTTTCTATTTTTCATGGACATTTTCACGGCCAACTTTCGCTGCGACTATGACGGTGATTTAATTTTTTTCTGCACTGAAAAAACAATGTACCGGGATTTGTTAACACCTAATACATTAAATAAATATTTTTCAACAGTTGATAAATTATTTTGACACAAACAAAAATTTTCTTAACGACTAACAAATTTTGTAACAGTTGAGGAATATTTAAGGAGAAGTGCCAACTAAATATATTTCTTTACTACAAATAAACAATGTACCAGGATTTGTTAACAGTTAATAAATTAAGTAAATATTTTTTTACAGTTAATAAATTATTTTGACACAAATAAAAAATTTCTCAACGACTAACAAATTTTGTAACAGTTGAGGAATATTTAAGTGAAAGTGCCAACTAAATATATTTCTTTACTACAAATAAACTGTTTTTTCTCTGTGCCAATTCCTGTATTTAATGTATCTGCCAAAAAAAATTACCGCTTATGACAAAATTTAAATCAAACATATAAAAATTAAACCTAATTTTGCATTATTCGATTCTAAAAAATGCAATTTTTCTCCATTTTGGTCCTTTTCATATTTTTTTTAACCAGTCTTTTTTCATCATAATTTTATTCGAAGACTCACATCTAATATAAGTCTTTGCGATAAAAAATAAGCGATACTACAACAATCCCAGTATCTTTTTCAATAGAATCAAATAAATAAAAAAAATAACAAATTTTTAAATGGACAAAATATGTAGCTAATTATAAAATGAACTATTCGCCATTATTAATATTCGCTGAAATTTCGATTTGACTCTCATTTGAAGTATTTTTGAAAATCAAGTATTGACAATTTATCAATTTAATTTGCGATTTTATTTTTGGCCGAAGCGAGCAATTTAAAATTTGGTAAAAATTGACTTTTCTCTCGATAATCTGAACTACTTTATGAAAATTTATGAGTCATCTTTGCCTAACACAATAAACGGGGTGATCCGATTTACGTGGAATCCTTTGCAACGTCGCTTCTTTGACTCTACGTTTTTCCACTTTCTCTCGTTTCTCAAATCTGCGACGAGGCAAACCCATATTCGTCGGTTGACTTTTCTGCGGGTTGAAAAACCCCTTTTACAAATTTTATTGCGGTGTACCCGCCTTGAAAAATTTTCTCCCCCGAAAGCCAAAATTGTCTCGTTACAATTTTCGAAATTACAGTTGTCGTAAATATGCTGCTAAAGCTTCCCTTTTGCGCATAAACAAGTCACTGGGTTCGCACATTATAATGTATACTGCTCGAGTTTGTCTTGGAATAACAGAGACATCGAGGTATACGAGAAGCGAGTTTCATTGGCAAAATGTCGAGAGGCTGTAAATAACACGATTAGCCCGACCTTAACATTTTTCGACCCACATAAAACTCGTTCGTCCCAAAGTGTTTTAGTATTTTCGAGAAAATCGCGACTATATCGCGTGTATCGATGGCGCGTGTCAAAGCTATATATTCATATAAACATTCGATGCAGAAAGCTGAAGAAAAACATAAATTTCGCTACCGGCGAAAAGTTTCCAGACAAAACTTCAAAAAAGGTCCGGAACGTTTTTTTATGCCATTTCGCCGGAAGTCAACGTAGACTAATTTAACAAGCGGCATTTTAAAGGGGAAGAATTCGACTTCATTTCCTGATTGTTTAATTATTTTTATAAATTGTTTTTCGATTTGGACTCTATTTTGAAAACAGCTGTTTTTCGTCTTTTTCCCCCTCTCTTCAGGTGCACCCATCTTCTGGAGGAAATTTTGTATACATTTTTACAATTGGATTCATAAAGGACAAAGTTTGAGTTTCAATTTCCTTTTTTTAAAAACTTTGAGCGATTTTTTTTCCCAAAGTTATTCTGTTTTTTGTAAAAAAAATAGGAAATTTGAAAAATTTCGTATAACACGCAAACAAAGAAGATTCAGGAAAAAACTTCAAGATGGCAAAAAGTTGCATCTGTTTTTGTTGAGTTCAGAGGATTTTTTTCAGATTTTTTTTCAAAATTTTATTTTCTCATGTTGAGCTGGAAAAAAAATTGGGGAAAAAAATTTGAAAAAAAATTTTAATGTGTTGAAAATGATAAAATAAAGTATTTTCCCCTCTTGAAATTTTATCAATAATCTCATAGTTCTCGAGTTATGGTAATTGAATAATCTGAGCTCCGACCCAGGAAATGAGAACAAAAAAATTTTGGGGAAAAAATCTGAAAAAATTCCTCTGCACACAACAAAAATAGACGCAACTTTTTGTTATCTTGAAGTTTTTCATGAATCCTCTTTGTTTTCGTGTTATACGGGATTTATCAAATTTGCTCTTTTTTCACAAAAAACAGAATAACTTTGGGTAAAAAAATCGCTCAAGGTTAAAAAAGAAGAAAATTGAAGCTCAAACTTTCCTCTTTATGAATCCAATCGTAAAAATGGATAAACAAAATTTCTTCTAGAACATGGGTGCGCCTGAAGAGAGGGGAAAAAGGCGAAAAACAGCTGTTTTCAAAATAGACTCCAAACCTAAAAACAAATTGTAAAAATAATTAAAAAATCAGGAAATGAAGCCAAATTCTTCCGCTTTAACATGCCGCTTGTTAAATTAGTCTACGTTGACTTCCGGCGAAATGGCATAAAAAAACGATCCGGACCGTTTTTGAAGTTTTGTCCGGAAACTTTTTACCTTTTTTTATATAAAATAACATCGAGTCATAAAATATGCTGTAACATAGAAACATTGTATTTTCGATGGCAAAGGTTTTCGTTGACATCCAGAAAAATTTATCAACACGTTAAAATGTGAAAAATTTTCATTTCCCTTCAAATGTATTAAATCGTCCATTTTCTTCAATTCATTAATTTTGGAGCAAGTAAACAAATGAAAATAAGATATTGAAGATCTAGGAATCAAGAAGATCTAGATCTATAGAATCTTGTCCCAATTCATACCCTAAAAAACGTCATCGCCATCATTTATAGCTTTCAAAAATGAAATTCTCCACCCCCAAAGATTCGAAGCTTACCAAAGTCTCACAAAAATCCCAACAAACCAGCACTATCTTTCCCGGTTCCAAAGTATGAACACAAAATTAAATATCACCGGTCTCAGGGCGTTGACATAATCGAGGTTCCGAAAAAGCGTGTGATTTTAGATATCTCCATTCAACGGATTCCTCGAGCCCCTAAAATGCTCCCTGCTATTGGAATTGCACGTAATTCTATAACAAACAGTTCCAAATAACTCCATTGTTTAGCAATTATTGTTTAGTAGCTCGAAATTGTGTGATATGCGGTGCGGAGGGCCATGGAATTGTCGAAGCCAAAGGTAAAGAGAGAAAGGAAATGGGAAGAGTGGGATGGAGTGAACCAGAATTAGGACTACAATTGGGATTGCCCAAAGAAGGACAGAGGCACGAAAGGCAAGGATGCTTACACATATATATGGGGCATTCCATCCCAAATCGGACAGTTTGAAAAACTTTTTTTTTCCTAATTTTTTAAATATTTTTTAGTACCCATCGAAAGACCCTTCCTATTAAATTTTTAGATTTTTTTGATTACCCGTTCAAAAGATATTAAAGTAACGAAAAAAACCGCTCTTTTTTGGTATTTTGGTCATAACTTCTTTAATAATGGTCCAAATTAAAAGTTTTTTTTCGAAATTTTTGTTTTTTTATGGCCTTTTCAAAAAAAAATACAAAAAAAATATTCGACGTGTTTTTGAATGAGTTTTTTGAGTTTTAAACGTTAAATCGCGTTTTCAAAAGTGAATGTCATTTTTGATTTTTTTTTTAAATTTATTTTGTTTCAAATATCTATCTATTCAACAATTTTTAAGACTAGTCCGATCGTGGGATCTCAATAACTACTCTTTTTTCGATTTTTCAAAATAAAATTTTTTTAACAATAAATTATTATAAATATCAATTTTTGTTACTGTATAGTATTTTTGTCAATATTTAGAATTTATTTGAACACTTTATTATTGTTAACAGGTTCTTAAAATTGCTAATTGATCGTTAAGTCTGTTTATGAACAATAATAACAACAGCTTTTATTTATTCAAGTATTTTTTTGAAAACCTTACATATACGATTATTTCCTGAATTAGAATATTCCTTTGCTAATACGTTTCCGTTGCTCATTGGAATAATTGAATGAAATTTTTGTGTCCCTTCGCAGTATTGTATCGCAAATAAAATCTTTCTGTTGCATCTAGATAATGTTTCTCAGGTGAAAATTTGACAGTAATATTCGGTAGACTATTTAGGTTCAATGCCCACTCATACAATTCTTGAAGTGTTGTTATTGGCTCATCGATTAATTATTAAATTTAAAAATCTGTTAACAATGAAAAAGTGGCAAAATTAATTCAAAATGATTAAATAAAAAAATACTATACTGTAACAAAAATAATAATAATTTCCATAATAATTTATGGAAAATTTTTTTTTTGTTATTTTCAAAAGTCGAAAAAAATAGTAGTAATTGAAATCCCACTATCGGACTAGTCTTAAAAATTGTTGAATAGATAGATGTTTAAAACAAAAAATTAAAAAAAAAAATCAAAAATGACACTCACTTTTACAAAACGCGATTTAAAGTTTAAAACTCAAAAAAATCATTCAAAAACGCGTCGAATATTTTTGTTGTATTTTTTTCTGAAAAAGCCATAAAAAACAAAAATTTTGAAAAAAAAACTTTCAACTTGGACCATAATTAAAGAAGTTATGACCAAAATACCAAAAAAGAGCGGTTTTTTTTGTTAATTTAATCTTTTGAACGGGTAATCAAAAAAATCTCAAAATTTAACAGAAAGAATCTTTTGATGGGTACTAAAAAATATAAAAAAATTGAGGAAATAAAAAAAAAAGTTTTTCAACCTGTCCGATTTGGGATGGAACGCCCCATAAAGAGATACAAGTCGTGAAATACAAACGGAGCGAACAAACGCGATGGTCAGAGAGTCTGCGAAGCTTGACCATGGATATATCCACGAAGGGT